>CM060924.1:132525196-135017696 GCA_030737875.1 Allium sativum | reverse complement strand
AAAAAGTTGGTTTGAATCACTAACATAATTCAATTGCATTGAACAGACAGTCATACCCCCACTATAAAAAAAATTGAACTCTATAGGTGTCGCAGTTGCTTAAAAATATATAGAAATTGCTTGTAAAGATTTACTGTAGGTGCCACGTCTTTCTTGTAAAAATTATATTTTCTACAATTATTGTTCTTTGATTGTTGTGTTGACTGATTTTTTTGAATCATTTAGTTATGAACAGATTTCCATAACTAAAATCATCTCTCATCGTATTTCAATGCTAAAATTCAATTAGACATTGGCTTTAGGACCAAAACACGAGCTCATAGAAAAAATAGTTATAATTGAAAAAGCTTGTTTTGTGAACTTAACTGTCCATTACAATTGGATTGCGGATATATAATAGTTCAATTTATTGAACTATTAGCAAAAGAGGTTGCATATTACCCAGTAAAACATTGGTCATATCCCTTAGTATTTATACTATATGTGAACAACTATAAGACCCACTCCCCCTTCTAATTGAGATTGTCAACTTATATAACACAACTGAGTATTTATACTATTTTTTAAGATGGATGCAACTTTTATTCTTTTCTTCGAAAGGAATGAAAGCCACTTTAATTCTCTTTTCTCAATAGTCATATCCTCTATATCTTATGAAGAGGTATTTGAAGACGAGCTTAAATTTTAAAATGATGTATTGTGAGTAAACCTAGAAGATAACCTTAATTCCATATCAACAAAAGAAATTATGGTTAAACACTCAAATTTTTCGGATTATAGTAATCTTCATCTGAATGATACAAATAATTGTCACAATAGAATTGGCGTACGAAAGATTTTAATTTCAGATTTTATTGACATGCCTCATGTACCTCAAAAATCAGGTTTGAAATCATCATATATCATATTCGATAGAGGCAAGTGTGTGTGGGAGGGGGGGGGGGGGACAGGAAACATCATTTTTCATTAAACATTCACCATCATCATAGATTTCATTTTTCATATAATTGGCACACAAATATAATGGTTGTTACTACAAAATTCGGCACTGGAGCCTTGTAACGACCCGTATTTTTCAGCGATATATAATTAATTAATTTATTTAATTATTTAAATAGTGATTCAGAAAATTTAATGGTCGTTAAAGAAAATAATATTGAATATTGAATATTGAATATTTAATTAATATAATAATTAAATAATATATTTAATTCTGAAATAATCAGAATTGGCTGAAATGGCGATATGGTGTGAATTGGGAAATTCAAAATATATAATTCAGTTTAAAGTTGAATTATATTAACGAATATATTATTTAAAAGAAGTTTGAACGTATAATCATATTATAATTAAAATCGAGCTTGAAATGGCGCGGTAGTTCGTTATTTGGCGATTTGAACTTCAACTGAAGGTACAGGATTCGTTTTAAGCCGGATTTCTGTGAAACAAGAAATGTGTGGAGCTGGTGGAGTATATTTTTCTAGTGGAAGAGAAAAATCGGGATTTCGTCATGTAGATTTTGATTTATATCCAAATCAAATTTTAGAAAAGTCGCTATGGAATTCCTTTGAAATTTATAAATATATATTTATGTTATAAAAGGATTTTTCAATATAAATTGAATATCGATTCAACCCGGGATTTGAAATATCAAGTTAGAAATTCATATAGGAATATTCTAGAGCTGTATGATATTCTGTTGTGAATATATATGATAATATTTATTTATAAACATTAAATTTAATTGTTTTTAAATATATTTATATATATTTAAAAAGGGTTATTTAGAGCTTTAAAAATAGTCAGTTTTGCAAACGATCTCTGTTTTCGATGAAACCAATTTTGTTGGATTCGTAATGTTAAATTATTGTTATATGTCAAGTTTCGTGATTTTTGAAGTCATTATGTGGCCGCACGGGATTTTAATGTGAAAAACAGTCGATATTTTGACAGTTAAAAATACGCTGTGTGTGCAAACGGGGTCGGAATTGGATGAAACCAGTTTCGTTGGGACCGTAATGTCGAACTGTAGCTGCATGTCCAGTTTCGTGAATTTTAGGTATCGTGTGTGAGCACATGGGTTTTTAAAAGGCAAATACAAGTGATGTAATAGTAAATAAAGAAATCGAATGGATGATGCTCTTACAACAAGCCACCTTTTAATACTACAAATACACTTACCTTCCTCTAACCTAATTCAATTCTTCTACAGTCAAACACATAATCCGCCGTCGCTCATTTACTTCTACAGTAAAAATGGGAGAAAAGAAATCAAAGTAAAATCAAGAAAAAATCCTAAAATCCCAAGGATTACATATTTGAGTTGCTAAAGTCGTTAGCTTCCACCTCATACATGTTTTATGGCACTCGACGGAATTTTCTGTAGTTCGAAATAGGAGCAGTAAAGCTAGGGTTCCACGTTTTGGCCGATTCGAGTGATGATTTGCGGAATGGAGTTTGTAGTTGGGATTGATGGAGTGAGGCGCACCTTTAGAGGTGATTTGGTGGTCTTCGGTGGGAGCTAAGGACGTGCGATCTACTGATGTCGCGAGAACAGAAACTCGTTCGAGTTTCAAACTTAGGGTATGGGTTTTTGGAGATTCGGATGAGGAGTTAAACGGTGGTGTTATGGTGTGATTTAATGGAGGAAGGAGGTGGACGGAAGGAGCTGAAGATCGTCCATGGAACTGGTGTTTGGGCGGAGTGTTACAGGAGGACGCGATTTCTTTTTGAGGAAGGGGAGAGGACACGCGGGTGGATATTTTGGGTAATGGGCCGGATTAGAATTTGGGGTGAGGCCCGATGTTATATTATTTAGGTTTAATTCAATTTAAAATCTGTATAACTTGTAATTTAAATATTTCTCTCGTACGATATCAGAATAACGAACGGTCAGATCCATTGGGATCGTAGGGACGGTGGCTACACGGTGGAACTGACTGGGAGTGGAGTGGAGCTCGTTTGAATTTATGGCAAAATAAATTGTTTGATTCAAATCAAACAACAGTTTATCTTTCTTTAACGATGAACTGCCAATGTGAGTAAAACTCACCAACTCTAAACAGTTCTATTTTTATAACGTATATTTAGAACTGATAAATGATGACTGATTGCTGCGAGTTAACTATTTGGTTGAATTGTTTGTGTATTGATTGAAATCATAGATAACGATATATATATATATATATAAATCGTTAATCGAACATTGATTCTGTTTAACAGAATATTTTATATTCGTGTTGTTTAACATCTGTGATGTAGGGAAACAGGTTGGAGGGGTCCAACTGGACTCCTCAATATTTATAATATTGTTCTGTTCATATATT
The DNA here is from genome assembly GCA_030737875.1 of Allium sativum. Classification (NCBI taxonomy): domain Eukaryota; kingdom Viridiplantae; phylum Streptophyta; class Magnoliopsida; order Asparagales; family Amaryllidaceae; genus Allium; species Allium sativum. The sequence continues at coordinate 135,014,370 of CM060924.1, read as the reverse complement.
GTGTTATATGATGTGATATGAAATCTGTTGATGATTTTATATGTTTGAATAATACCGATCATTGTTATATGGTACGTTAAATACCGTAATAAATACTGGGATGTAAAAAGAGGATTTTCAAAGTATATTTTGAAAATAAATTATTTATATAAAATCAATGGATTTTATATATAAAAGGAAAAGTATTTTTTAAAGGAAAATTATTTGTAAAACAAATATAAAGGAAATAAATTTAAAACAAATACAAAGGAAGATATTTGCAAAACAAATAGAAAGAGAAATATTTGAAAAACATTTACAAATAAAATAGAAGAAAGGAATACTTGTAAAACATTTACAAATAGAATTTAAAAGGAAATATTTGTAAAACATTTACAAATAGATTAAATGGAAATATTTATTTATAGGAAATAAACAGAATGTTATAAATGAAATATTTATTTGTTAAATAAATAGGAAAGTAATGGAAATATTTATTTGTTAAATAAATAGGAAAGATAAAAGAAATATTTATTTGTTAAATAAATAGAAAAGACAAAAGAAATATTTATTTGTTAAATAAATAGAATTGAAAAGGGAATAGTTATTTTTTAAGTAAACAAATAGAAAAGGAATTGATCAAAGGAGTTAATTCAAAAGAGTTAATCGAAAGGAGTTATCGATTATTAGTTCAATCGAAAGGAGTTATCGATTATAGTTTAATCAAAAGGAGTTATCGATTAGTTTAATCGAAAGGAGTTAATCGAATTTAGTTATTCGAAAGGAGTTAATCGAATTTAGTTATTCGAAAGGAGTTATCGATTAGTTTAATCAAAATGAGTTATCGAATATTAGTTATTCGATTAGAGTTAATCGAATAGAGTAAATGAGTTAGAGTTAATCCGTTAGAGTTAACCAGTTAGAGTTAATCAATTAGGGTTGACCAGTTAGAGTTAACCAGTTAGAGTTAATCAATTAGGGTTGACCAGTTAGAGTTGATCAGTTAGAGTTAAGCAGTTAGATTTAATCACTTAGGGTTGACCTGTTAGAGTTGATCAGTTAGAGTTAACTAGTTAGAGTTAATCAATTAGGGTTGACCAGTTAGAGTTGATCAGTTAGAGTTAACCAGTTAGAGTTAATCAATTAGGGTTGACCAGTTAGAGTTGATCAGTTAGAGTTAACCAGTTAGAGTTAGAGTTAACCAATAGAGTAATTAAATAGAGTTAAAGGAAAGGAGTTATCGATTATTAGTTTAATCGAAAGGAGTTATCGATTAGTTTAATCGAAGGGAGTTAATTGATTATAGTTTAATCGAAGGGAGTTAATCGATGTTAGTTTAAATCGAAAGGAGTTATCGATTATAGTTTAATCGAAAGGAGTAATCGAATATAGTTTATTCGAAAAGAGAGATTATTGAATATCGTTTATTCGAGAGAAAAAGTATCGAATATAAGTTATTCGAAGTGAGTTAATCGAATATAGTTTATTCGAATAGAATTAAAGGAGTTAATCAAATATAGTTTATTCGAATAGAATTAAAGGAGTTAATCGAATATAGTTTATTCAAATAGAATTAAAGGAGTTATCGAATATAGTTTATTCGAAAGGAGTTAAGTGAAAAGAGTTAATCCAATAAGAGTTAATTGAATATAGTTTATTCGAAGAAAGGTTTTCGAATCTAGTTATTCGTAGAAGAGATTATCGAATATAGTTATTCGAAGGGAGGAGTTATCGAATAGAGATTATTCGAGAGAAAGTTACGTAAGGAAGATTGTTAAAGCTTTAAAAGATAAACTTTGACTATTTCGAAGTTAAAACGTTGTTCAGTTAAGGTCTGAGAGGTAATTATACCCCAACTTGATTGACTTCCTTCTTAACTAAGGAATGGTAAGGTTTGATAGTGAATGATGGTTAAGTGAATTTAGTAAATGGTTTGAGTTGTCATAGCGATGTTTTACTTAAACATCTGTTTAAAACCAAATGAAGGAGATTTGGAAATGTTTTCCAAATAAGAATCAGAAATGTTTTCTAATATAGAAAACAAGAAATGCGAATGTTTTCCATTGTTAATAACGTATATTTTCTAAATTTAGAAAATAAGAAATGTTGAATATATGGAAACAGGAAATGAGTAAATTAATGAACTAAAGAGATAAATGTTAAATGATGATTGATTGATATAATTTCCATTTGGAAATAATATCATTGTTTGCACACGTGTTTTTCTTTGATAGTTAACTCACCGACTATCGAAGTTTTCGACCATTTTAACGTTGTTAATATGGAGAGACCGGTTGGATTATTATCCGAAGAACCACTCCATATTGGCATAAGCGTTGCGAATCATATATGCCAAAGATAATTGAATATGGAGTAAAGTGCAAGGGCTGTTGTATAAATCTTAGGTAAAGATTGCCTAAGATGGTTGTACTGAATAGTGCCTTCGGTTTGTCCAGTCCCAGGACGACTTGTATGGAAGAATGTCTGACAGAGTATATTTAATAGATCGTGTAAGTTGATCTCTGCAAACGTATTTATATTTGGTTGCAGAGGAATTCGTTTCTCTTAGCTGTATACCCGTGGTATTTTTGGGGAAATCAATTTGTGATTTGGCGGGTATGACGATGTGACATTCAAAGTGAATAAACGTGTGATCTGTCAGAATTAAGCGTGGTCTCTAGCCTCACAACCGGGAAATGACAAAAATCGGGCTGGCAGCATGGCTATGTAGGTCGCACCTATTAGGGTGTATAATCACCTGATCTAGAGTTTCATTTACTTCTAAAAATCTATTCTCGATGCTGTCCGATTCGGGAAACGGTTGCTGATCCCAACCGTTGCTGATATACATTCGATACACTCAAGCGAAATGAGTGGTCGGTCATGTGTGGCCGGGTTGCAAGATGTTCTTGTTGAACACTGTGTACTCCTTTCTAGAGGTACACTAGCGAAAGGTGGTTCCATACCTTGTCATAGTTGGAAATCCATTACCCGATATGTGCTTGCGGTTTTGATTGTATACTATATGTGTAGAACGTAAGATGAAAGCGTTTCTGCTAGATGATTATTATATTGTGGTTGATAGACACTATTATAATATCAATGAGTTTTGATATAAAGATTATTTTGGATTCTCATAAGGGAAAAACCCGTTCCGTTATACGGCGTGGTCTTATGAGATATCGTTTAATGGCTCAAACTGTTTTAAACTGTTTTACTCATACCAGTCCCATGACTGACCCGGAGTTTATTTTGTTTTGTTTTCCATAAACTCTTGGATGCCCAATTTTGTACGGGCAGTCAAGTAGTCGGGATTTACCGATACGTGAAGAGCTGTAGCAGGAGCCTTCAGGATCATATAGCTATTGTTTATTTCCGCTGTGTTGTAAGTGCTATACTTTGGGAAAGATATGTATATTCAAGTACAGATTTATATTTCAAAATTTGATATATATTATATGTTATTTGTTTCGCTGTGAGGTTCGTGTTACTCTGATGTTGTGTTCTTCTTCTTCTTATATTCTAAGTTTCTATCTTATCTATTGTCACCCTCTAATTTCTTTCATTAACTACCGGTATTTTCGATCCTTGGATGTTCGATATGTGTTGTATATCAGATAACCAAGATCGACTTTTTTCGGGTCGTTATAAGCCTGTTGTCGGTGAAGGGGTATCGGACCACAACCAGCTTGAAAGAATGACCCGGAAGCATAAAACCGACAATAAACTATTAAGACAGCTAAGACCGAAAGTGCCAAAGTGGCAACTTAGTCAACAAGCTATCGGTACCAACATAAGGGAGAAAAGCTTTGTACCGATACGGAAGGTGACAATGACAAAGCAATGCCGACACTAAAGGCCATCAACATGCGGTGAGTTCTAAACCATAACGTGTGAAGTTGGAGACAAGTAAAGAACCGAAAGAGCCGGAAGCCTATGACCCGAGACCCAAAAGCAGGAGGGAATTTTATATTATCCGAAAAACGATAAGAAACACCAAGCCCGACAGAGTAAAACGAAGTGCTATCGACACTGATTAACTTAGTGTCGATACAGAAGGAGATAAAGATGCCAAAGTCATGGTTAACCTTCCAAAACCTAGCTGTCGGAGTCAAGGTTTGTCGAACACGGAGACACAAAATCTAAAGCCATTTATGGATGTACCAGGAGCATGCTTCCACTAGATCGAGACCAATTTTGAAGACTCACTGAAAGTGAATCGAAGCATATAAGAGAAGAAACTATCTACACTAATAAGTGTCAGCACCAAAGGAGGTAACATTTCTGAAGTCATAAAAAAAAAAATCCCAGGGACAAGACTATAAAGGCTCGATGTCGAAACCAGAGTTTATTGTCGGAGACCGAAATCAATTTAGGAAGATATCCATACCAAGAACTTGGTATCGATACATATGAAAAGTAGCATCAAGATTAAGCTCCTAAAGCCGAGACCAGAGATCCGAAAGCCAAATGGAACCCCGTGACAATGCCAAATGGAGAGAAAGGCGGCCAAAACTACTACTACTGTAGCAAGGGGTGTGTAGCAGCCAAAAACCATAACCACATCCGAAAGGGGATTCTGCCGAGCCGATGGAAAAAGGGAACCCGATTTGCCTATAAATAAGATCCCTGGATCACATTTTAGGGGACATTTTTCATTCTCCAATCTTGTACTCATATCTTAATGAGTAAACCCTAATTTCTAAATCAATTTGGGGTTTTCCTTTGTAAACACTTATGTACTCAAATCAACAAGCAATAAAGAGTGAATCGACACTTAGCACAATTTTTGTGAGTTGCCTTTCTACTTCTTCCATTTACTTTATTTTGCTTTCTCCAAGACAAAGGCTTCATTCCCGAGCCTTGCCCTTAAGCCTAGTTTACTGAAATACCCTTCTACAAGTTGTTTAGCTTCCTAGTTTGTGTTGCGCTTAGAGAACGCTTATCCCAAGGTAATTGTTGGTTATTGGGTTTCGTAAGCGTGATACTCACCACTTGAGGGAAGAGTAACTAATCTTTGGGCTCAAGACCTTGATATCTAGGATACGGTGAACTAACTCAAGCTTGTATGAGCTAAATAATCCCCTACCTCCATTAGGTCCGCATCCATAGACATATCCAGTGTTGGCGAAAAATATCGTTAACATTTTGGTGCTAGAAGGAGAGTTTGAACCTCCGACCTTGTGGTTAATATTACCACATTTATAACTGTGTTGTTTTGTCCTGGATTGGATTAAGCTTTGAAGAAGCAAAAAAAATGGGTAAAGAGCCCCAACAAGGGTCTTCTGGATCTCAAATGGCCATGTCAAATATCTCTAACCTGATAGTGATGGAAGAACAAAGGCTTAGATTGGAAGCCGTACGAGTGAAGGCGGGAGAAAGGAAGTAGAACCTTATAACCCTGACCGTTAGAGCATAAACCCTTTCCACATAGGACCAACCCTAATTTTCTCTCTAAGAAACTCTATGTCAACAGAAGATAATATGTTCATTTACATGAAGGAAGCCATTCGTGCATAGGCTAAGGGAACTATATTTGAGTAGAGAACGGTGGGGAAGCCCAAACAGTCTACGTCAAGGAGGTCTAAGAATGGTTTACCCGATCCTCATAACACAACCAAATGAAATTTGAAGATGAAAAGGAACAAATGAAGATAAATGATAAAAAGTCTAAGGTCTAACATCGAAAGAAGGATTTCGAATCAAGGTTGCCAAAGGAATGCAGGCTTACTGCGTCTATTGAGAATATCTACCTCCTAACCAAACATGAACTCAATTATTGGTCGTCACAAAATAAGAAGCCTAAAAATGAAGTCAAATTAGCATGACCCTATTGCTACATCATATGATGAACAGACATGAAACCAATCATTGTAGAGTCTTAAAAGGGATAATCATCAATTTCTTTAGTCAAGGGAAACTGTACAAATATGTAAAGAAAACATAGTCAACTACAGCAACAGATTCTTTGAAGGAAAAGTTCCTACATAACAAATGGTATCGAAACCCTCTTAAAACCTTAGAATAACCCGTAATGGGTCAAACGAATAAATGGATAAAAACCCATGTCACCTCCAAGATGGCTAGGGCAAGGCACCCCTTAGACGGTGGTGGTGTGTAAGCCTTTCTCTGCGCCCAAATCAGAAAGGGACAGTTTAAAGCATCAAAAGCGTAAGCCTCCGTTTCACGCCAGAAATGGTCGGGACGGAGCATATAATTTAGCACGCCCTGCCTCTGCTCGTAGAAGAGTACGCCCATCCTCTGCTATGAACTAAGAACGTCCTACCTCTGCTCACAGAAGTGCACGTCCTACCTCTATTTATGTTCCTCGTATCCCGCAGAAGGGAACGATAAACCCTTGTCACTACCTACAATGGCCAATGTAAGGCACCCCTTGGAGGGGTAGAGTGTAAGCCTCTATCACTGTCTACGATGGCCAACGTAGAGCATCAAAAGTGTTAGTCTTAAAACCATGTCTACGATGTCGCAGTTCAAGCATCTAATCCCTTATCACCGCCTACTATGGCCAGGGTAAGGCGCCTCCTAGAGGGAGGTCGGGTAAGTCCTTGGGCACTGCTTGAGAATAAGCTAGCCAAGCGCACCGGACGCACAAGCCTAGAGGGTGGCTAACAAAGAATGTACATCCTCTGCTATGACAATCACAGGCCTTGAGAGTGTCCAACAAAGCATGTGCATCCTCTGCTTTAACAATCACATGCCCAGTGAGTGGCCAACAAAGCACGTGCATCCTCGGCTTTGTAAAACAAACCCAAAAAGGGGGTAACCCTTCAATTAATACCAGATGTGGAAATCTAGTCTTCTATCAAGTACTTGAATCTGGGTTGGTTCAAGACTTCTATTATCAGATGTGGATGTCTGGTCTTCTATCATATACCTGAATTTGGGTTGGTTCGGGGCTTTTATTATCAGATGTGGGTATCTGGACTTCTATTTGATACCTGAATCTGGGTTGGTTCGGGAATTCTATTAATACTAGGTGTGGATATCTGGTCTTCTATCAAATACCCGAATCTCAGTTGATTCGGGATTTCTATTAATAGCAGATGTGGATATCTGGCCTTCTATCAAATATCTAAGTCTGGGTTGGTTCGGGAATTCTGTTAATACCAAATGTGAATATCTAGTCTTCCATCAAATACCTGAATCTAGATTATGGAACGACACTTTTAATTATTTATCAGGAGCAGAATCGTGGCCCTCTCTCATTAAGAACCCGAATATGGCTTTCGAAACTTTCAACCGCTACCGCTAAATATGGATTTCTAGTCTGTCTTCACGAAATTCCCAAATATGGGTTTCAACGACCCTAACTTTGCTCCTTGGAAAATGGTTCTGAACTTCCAATGAATACCCTAATCTGGATCTTAAGACTAAAATTCTCTTTTCTAAAGAAAAAAAGAAGCTTAATAAGTAGTACTTGAGATGGAATCTTAGAATCTATGCACTAATGCTTTCTAACAAAAGGTTGTGCTTTCTTTAACACCCTGCATAGAGGGGTTTCTCTGAGAATACATATTCCCAAAACATGGGGAATAAATGAATATCTAATCCTGCCATATATTCGCTTACTCTGTGATTGCAACGCAAATACTATCTCACAAAGAATGAGCAACACTATCATGTATATCTTATAAAGATAACACCAGATAGTACGTGTTAAGTTTGTGCACAACGGAGCAATAGGACTTTAGGAAAAGAGTACTCCTAGCAAGAGAAAAGGTTAATCTATGAGCTTGCTTACTAAACCATTTCACAAGTTACTGCATACATATTACTGTTATGTCAAGTGCTTAACAATGAGGACACACAAGCACCACATCACAATTATCAAAGTAGAAAAGTCTTTCAATAATTAATCTCTCTAATCCGAGTCAGGATTCTTTAAAGCATATTCCAGAGATTCATAACCTAATTTTGTTTTGCAAATTCATCAATTCGACGAAGTAATTTACTTATTTCTTCATCTGAATTGATAGGAGAATTGACCCTTAACTGAGTTTGCAGCTCGAGAATATTTTTATCGTTCTCTTTAAGTTGACTCTCTAAAAAGGACACATGTTCATTCAAATTCCTATTAGCTTTCTTTAGGAGATAATACGTCCTTTCCCTTCTCGAAGTAGGAGCTGCTTTGGAAATATTCTTCTATTCTGCAGTTACTAGTGTCTTGTCCCTGAATTGAGGAGAGGAAGTCTGAAATTTATTCCCCTACTCATCGACAAGATAAGATACAATAATATACAAAACCAAGTTATCAAAAAATCACACTTGTAGCATCATTCCCTTTGAAGAAATACTACTGCACGAAATTTACCCATACAAATTTTGAACTATTTTAGTAATATGCATCTCCAAAAATTACAAGAGTACAAGCTTTGTAACAAACCGCAAATCCATAATATCAGAGTTGACTACATACATCATACATCCAACCCAAATATCACGAAAATACGAATCATTTTTTTAGAAGAAAAAGATAGAAGAAGAACATAAATAACAAGACAGAATCTCACATCGCAGCGGAACAAAATATAATATATCATAACTTTTGAAATACAAAATTTGTATTGTATACACATATCATATCAGAGTATAACACTTACAGCACAGCGGAACAAAACTCTATATAACTAACACTGAAGCCTCCTGCTCTAAGCTCCTTCAGATAAATCTATAAAATCCTGAACTACTTGACTGCCCGTACAAATTTAGGCACCCAAGAGTTTAGGTAAAACAAAACAAAATAAACTCCGGGTCAGTCATGGGAATGGTATGAGTAGACAATTTAAAACAGTTTCAGAAACTAAATGATATCTCATAAGACCACGCCATATAACACGGAACGGATTTTTCCCTTATGAGAATCCAAACACTTGATTTAACTTTCAAAATCCTTTTGAAAGGAACGATGATCTTTATATCAAAAATCTTTTGATATTATAATAGTGTATAAATCAAATAAATAAAATCTACTGGAACGTTTGCATCTCACGTTCCACATATATAATATACAATCAAAACCGCAAGCACTTGTTGGGTAATGAATTTCCGACTATGACAAGGTATGGAACCACCTTCCGATAGTGTATCTCTAGAGGAAAATACACTGGGTTCAACAAGAACATCTTGTAACCCGGCCACACATGACCGACCACTCATTTCGCTTGAGTGTATCGAATGTATATCACCAACGGTTGGGATCAGCAACCGTTTCCTGAATGCGACAACATCGAATAGAATAAGGAATTAAATGAATTTCTCTAGATAGGTGATTATAAACCCTAATGGAAGCTACCCACATAGCCATGCTGCCTGCCCGATTTTTGTCATTTCCCAGTTGTTGAGGCCTGAGGCTACGATTACTTCTCTCATTGATAACACAATCACTTTGAATGCCACATTATCAGATCCGTTAATCATTAATTGGGTTTGCACAAATATTCTGGATATTATGCTAAGGGAATAAATCTGTTGCCACCATATATATTTGTATAGTCCAACATAAGCGATCATTGGAAATATTCTGTCAGACATTCGTCCATATACGTTCGTTCTGGGATTGAACGAAACCGAAGGCACAATTTCCATTAATAGAAAAAGCCCTTGCACTCTACTCCGTCTTCGATTATCTTCATATAATCTGATTCGCAACGCTACTGCCAATACGGAGTGGTTCTCGTATAATAATCCAACCGGTCTCTCCATATTGACAACGATATTGGAAAACACTACGATAGTCTGTTATTTAACTATCAAAGAAAAACAAACATCCATTCAAAACATCAAACAATCACTAGGCCCCTTAATTAATATTTCATTCATTAATTAAATCACTACTCCATTTCCTTATCAATATTTGTTAACCAAATATTTTCTACAATCGTCTTGGCCCTTTTCGCTATTTGGAAAACATTTCCATATATCACCTACTTTTATTTTCAATACGTAGAAAATATATTCTATTTATAATTGGAAAATATTCCAATTACTTATCTCTTTCACGACCATTCATTTTTAGATTTAGGAAATATTTATAATCATATTTCCAAAATTTCACTTCCTTGGGTTAAAACGAATGTTGTGTAAAACATCGTTACGACAACCTAAAATACTGCATTCAACTAACTTTTGTTCAAACATTCCTCTTCGAGACTGGATCTTGCTATTTATCGGTTAAAAACGAAATCAATCAAGTTGGGGTATAACTACCTCTCAGACCTTGACTGAAATCATCCTTAACTTCAAAATTGACAAGACCACTTACCTCGAATAATTAACATCATATAAAACCAATTCTCCATTTTAAAACGTATATACAATTCACTTTCTATTTCTAGATTATCGATTTCCTTTTTGTTTATAATATTCTATTTTCAAGTTCGTTCCCTTATTGAATTCTATATATATCGATACATTGATTTCTAACTATCAAAATTTCTTCAAAATATTCTAACTCCTTAAATTTCCGGAAAAATTCGCCATAACCTTCTTTGTACCGGCAAATAGGTAAAACCTCAATTTGCCTCTCTATGCCCTTTCCATTCAAAAAGAAAATCAAAAAGCCAAGTGGCTTACCGATTCGGCGCATAAAACCTCATATGGAGTTTAAACATGTACCTTCTTGTCGGGCACACAAATTATAATCTTCATATACTTCATTCCAAACCTGTCTAACCCATATATGTCTGTTCCCAACTTATTCCAACTCAATCTAATCGGTTTTAACTTGATTTGCTAAATTATCCCCTTATTTGCTCTTTTGCTTATTTCACTATTTTATTTGAATATATCACATTCAAATATATTTTTATCTACTCATGAACCAAATCTAATTCCATTTTCAACTCACGTTACATATTCGATTTCGAATATAAATTTTCAAATTTCTTTCACTTGTCCAATGCCTATTTCAATTCAAATCTTAATTAACTATTTATTCTTCAAATTAGTTAATTCTATTCAATAATTAAAAATATGATTTTTGTTTCAAAAATCAGTTCACTTACTTCACTGGAGTTCATATTTATTTTATATCTCCAGTCTGGATTTTTCTAATGGCAATTCGGATTTTATTTCCTTAAAATCCTTTTTATTTATTTAAATAAACCGTTATGGTTTTATAATGGTTATGGCGCTGCTTTTCTGAAAATTTGATTTTTACATAACACAAAATCTATAAGACAAAATTCGGAATTTTCTCTTCCATTAGAAAACTATTATCAAATCGGTCCTGACAATTCTTGTTTCAAAGAATTCCGACTTCAATTGAGTTCTGAATACTCAATTGAAGTTCGAAACGCCAATTTACGAACTACAGCGTTGCGGCGAGTTCGTTTTAATTATATATATATATATATATATATATATATATATATATAAACTTTTAAACTTCATTTAAAATAAACTCAACTCCATTCTAATACATTTTAAATATATTTCAAACCAATTTTCCATATTCAACTCAATAATTCTGATTATCTATAATCGCTGATTTTTCCTTACTCGGTTATACATTTATTTATACTCGATTTGTTATTTCAAATCCCAATTCCTTTTATAAATAAATTATAAAATTCGATATAGTCAAATTCCAATTATAACTCCTTTGGATTTTCTCAATTTAGTTTGTATTCTAAAATCCCGGAATATAATCAATTATTCTATTTTCAACACGTTTTCCAATTTCACTTTTTAAATTCTTCCTTGAATTTAAACTTCTAAATTTTCCAATGATAATTTATTTCAGTATATTTATAACATCGTTTGTAAATCCGTCTTTCTTGTTTTATATATTAAAACAAGTTTTCCATTTCAAATTCCTTTTGAAATCCAACTCCTTTTAGATTCTGAATTCCAGAATAAAAACTGTTGTTTCCTTTTTTAAAATGAATTCAACTTTCTATTTTATATTCATATTTGAATTTAAAGTTAACAATTATCTCTTGATAATTTATTCACCATATTTATAAACATTATTTATAAATTTACTTGTTTTATATTTAAACAAGTCCATTTCGAAATCTATTTAAAACCAAAATCTTATTTTGGAAATTTCTATTTATAATAACTTATATATAACACCCAATTTGTTTTCACATTCAATTTAACTTCTATTTAAATAAATTCAAATTAATCGAATTCAAATCATAAATCCTTACGGATTTATTTTAGTTCAATTTATATTATAAACATCAGAATAAATTCTATCGTTTATTTCTTTAAAATGATTTTTCCATTTCTATATTTAAATTCACAATTTAATTTAAATATTCAAATTATCCAATGATAATTTTTCCACTTTATTTATAAACACTATTTATAAATTCATTTCAATTCTCTGCATTATTAATTTATAAACAACATTTATAAATTCACTATTTGTTTTATATATTCAAAACAAGTTAATATATTTATAGCCCAATTGAAATTCGATTTCTATTTTAGAAAAATAGATTTCTCCCTTTAAATTTCAAAATATCCTTTTCCTTGATATTTTTATACATCAATATTTCAACCCAATGATATTTTAAACGCTCAAAACAACCAATTATAATTAACAGGTTTTCTAACACATCATATATGATAATATATATATGAAAAACAAACAATAATATTTTTGAGGAATCCAGTTGGATCCCTCCAACCTGTTTATCCTACATCCACAAACGTTAGCCAATATAAATAATACCCATCCTGCTTTGAGCTAGGATATCGCGGTATAGAAGGTCATCCACTAATATATATTTGTGGGGCGCATAGGGAAATCATCCGCTAATGGTACCGCGGGCATCCTCTAATGATACTGCGGGAACAAATCAATCACCAAACCAATATATATATATATATATATATATATATATATATATATATAATAGCCAAGCCTAAATAACTAATATATTTTTAAATAGGCACAATAATATTTTCAATGCATCCAACAAGCAACACACAGTTATTTTTAACTGATAAAAATAATTCTAAATGAAGGTGAGTGAGATTTACTCACATGATTTCAATTGTCGAAATAACCATTGGTTTCTGATTAAATTAAACAAATGCTTAATTTAATCAAAAATACCAACAAGCTCCAATCTAGTTCAAACCAAGTTTATCTCGAAGTATTCGTTGCTCTGGTTCCAGTGTACTTCGCCTTGCTAGAATCTAATATCATGAAACAAGTTATGATTTTTATAAGTTAGTGAACAAATTAATTTATTATATTAATCCATCAATGACCTTATTAAGATTAGTTACTGCGATTAACACTCATAATCCACGATTTTGAAATGATAAAATAAAATGTCTAACTTTTTCCTCAATCTTATAATAACCGGTTGGTTTACGATTTAATACTCGACTAGCCAACTTTATAAGTTTAATTTAAATTGATTTAATCACCTACTAATTATATAAACCTGTTACTATATACAATTTAATTTCAAAAATCAAAATATACCTTAGCTAAATTGTGCTTTCTTTTCCTCCATGAACCCAGTATCCTACTGCACCGAACAATATCATTTCTCATGATCTTCCCTCTTAACTACAGGAATCCGAACTCCACCATTTCAATGCACAGATCGATCTCCTCATTTGGCAAATCAAAAGACCCGTGTACCCTGTCTTTCACAACAATTCAGCTACTGAGTCCTCTAGTTTTCTCCAGCTCGAACTCCTCATATCCTCTACTGCCAACCCCAGACCTCCTGTATTTACTCTAAATCAAAACCGCTCCAATGTTAGTCCCTTCCTGAAGTCTCGCTGACCCTTCAAAATCACATCGCGTCTTCTCAACGTCGAATTCCCCCAAAACAAAATCGCGCATAGAAGCTCGTTGCTCAAATCAAGCTTCAAGAGGTTCACGGATTCGATCGTGATGAACCCAAATGCCTGACGACCCCAAGCACCATCAAGTTGAACCTGTTGAATCCCTAAATCCGCGTCTTAAATCTCGACGTCACGCCCTACATGATTCGCGATTTGATTTGATTCCTGAGGTGCGGTTTTATTTCTGACGAGCGGAAAACAACTGGAAAGGAAAAGAGGAAAGGCATCATGATTTTATAAAGGAAAGTAGCGGCTTAACAATTGAACAACGAGGCCATTTAATAAGTGGAGTGGAAGAGGGAGATGTGGTTGATTTTCCTCCTTTTGCTTTTCTGTGAACGAGAGTGGAGGAAGAGGTGTAGTAGTTAAATACATAAAAGAGATATTTATATATATATATATATATATATATATATATTCTATTGTATTTTAGTTTGCATTGGATAAATTTTCCCATATTTTCTAACTCCTTTTTGAATGCAACAACGGTCGTTCCTAGGGTTATAACACTATTCTGAACACACTGGGATAGGTCACGAAGCCCAATTCGTTCATTTGGAGAAGAGATTAATTTAATCGATATAAATTAAATTCAAAAAAAAAAATTCCTTGATAATAAATAAGTATTATCGTCAATTTATATTGCAATAAAATTCCTATAAATTATTTGAATAAATCTCACTCCGATTCAATTTCAAATTGAATTTTATTTCAGGTTCTCATTTTACGATAATTAATTATATACGATATTAAATCGAAATTGATTTTTAAATTGATAACTCACTATAAATATTGATTTATATACTTAACTCAATATTTAAATCCATATTAAATATTTTAAATTAGTTGATCGAACACCCGGGTCATTACAAGCTTACTTATCAATATACCTGTCGTTTATATTATACATCAATACATGGCTGATCATAAGTCTTATTAAAATTGTATCATGAGGGTTAGCCAGAAAGTTGAAAGGAAGTCAAACGTAATTTATGTAAATACATCTAAGCTTTCCTATAAGGTAATATTCCATAGGTTTACAAGACAGACTCGTTGAAAGTACTCCTTTTTAATCTAAAAAATGATGAATGTGAAGCACTTCTTGAAATTATACCTTTGTGGGAGTAAGGTTATGTCACGATATGAAAAAACTAATCATTGCTGTAAACTCAAGAAGGAAGAAAACACTTCGAAAGAGAAAGCCATACCTTTGAAGTAGGAATGTAATATTGGATGGGAAGTTCCTTCTCTTTTGGCATAGAAAACTGTCTTTCTTGGTAGAGCCTTGACTAGGTCTTGAGTAGGTTGGGTGCCTAAAGGATCAAAGTTGGCTCCCATAGAATTATGCATGCCCCTAGTAGCAGAAAGTGGGTTATCACCACCTTTATCGGACTCATCTCGTCGACTTCCATCATTTCCTGCATCATCATCAATGCCATCAATAACTAAGTATTCATCTTCATCATCGGAATCATCAGGCCAGTCCTCGATGTATAAAAGGCCCTCGAACATAGTTTTGTCTTTCTTCGACACTTCAGATCCTCGCTTAGCCAACTCAATCCTTTACACGACTTTACTCCGAAATAAAGGATGGACAGATGTAAACTCAATCCCTGGAAATCTTTTGAAGTTATCGAAGAATGTATGGAAAAGAGCATCTTCATGATACTCCATGACAATCCTCGGGAGATGATCTTTCAATAATTCAAAAATCCTGCTTCTAGCAACATGAATTATTTGCCTCGTGTTGGAAATCTTTTCATCCATTTTCTTCAACTCATTAGCATGATTGGCTTCCATCCCCACCTACTTATTTTTGGGAATTGAAACCTGGTTGGATAAACTATTTTTAGCCTGCCTTCCCTTCTCAAGATAGGATTTTAATCTCTCACACTCACCATCGCTCTTTGCCTTAGCTTGGGAAAAGGTATCAACTTCACTTTTCAAGGAGGTGTTCTCCTCCCTAAGTGAGATAATCTTAGTAGAAGATAAAGGAGCCATTCCCCTCGACAATAGCCAGCTTTTGGTCACCTAAAAAATAAAAAATAAAAAGGGGCATATTAGCCTTTATGCTAAGATAACAGAATGAAAGAGGAATCAAGGAGGATAAATTCATACCAAAAGTTGTTCCTTGACAAGTCATCGATAGATATTCTCTTAGTCCAAAGGCATTGAGGGTGGCGAAATTTTAGCAACTTCGGTAGAGGAGAGAGCAAGATTCACAAATTTATCAGAATCCAAAGTCAACGAAGGCTGACTAGGAGAACTAACGCACTGAGAGGATGATGATGGAAGTAAATTATGTTCCCTCGTATCAAATGCACTTGGAAGTTCGGACGCAAAAGAATCACTTGCGAGTTTGTTTCTAGGAGACTCATCGGGTGAAGAACTAATATGGAGAACAGCACTAGCACTAGAAATAGTGGGACCAAGGATTGTTTGCACTTCAGTTGTAATGATAACATCATCATAAGAACGAGCGAAAGTGTCATACTTTTGCCTTTTAGGTGATGGATCAACAATAAGTCCTACAAGTCTTTTTATAGTGACAACATCAAACTGAGCAAAATCATCCAGAGTAGAGATATTTTCAGAAG
This sequence comes from Allium sativum, assembly GCA_030737875.1. Taxonomy (NCBI): domain Eukaryota; kingdom Viridiplantae; phylum Streptophyta; class Magnoliopsida; order Asparagales; family Amaryllidaceae; genus Allium; species Allium sativum. The sequence goes on along the minus strand of CM060924.1, from coordinate 134,997,952 downwards.
ATGGAGTTTTCTAATCAGAAGTACCATCTCATAAATAAAAGAATAAGAAATCTAAGACATAAAATGTTAAACCACACTGGAAAAGGAAAAAAGTCCTACGCAAAGTACTTTGGAATTTGGGAGATGATGCTTTGAACGTGCCGAAACCCATGGATAAGATCCTAGGGTTAGAAAAGTGAATAGGCGGTTGTCCCAAATCTTCTTCCTTGGAGAAAGAAGGTCGTATTGGCGAAGTCTATTCATGGTAAGCAAGGATGATCGGCGTCCCAACCTCTTACATGACTTGAAAATTGTTTCAGCTCGAGACTCCTCGTCCGACAAAGTTGTGTTCTTGGAAGAAGGATCTGAGCAGAAGCAAAGGTCAAACAAAAGCATGGGAATGACATAATCATTCTATGAACACAATAAACTCACTTAGATCAGCAAATTTTCCCAATATACCAGTAGGGAACCTAATATAAAAGTATTGGTCTTCCCAAGACTTAGACTTATTGATACTATCACTTATCAGCTTCCTTATGGGGTTCACACGCAGATAGGTGACTCTACACTTTTGGAGAATCGTAACAAGTAACGAATTAGATTAGGACTAAGGGAAGCCTGGCCCGACCAAAGCACCATAATTTCAAGACATAAGAGTAGAGTATAGGTGTTCGGTGAGAGATGGATAAGAGCAACCCCTAGATCACACAAGAGTCTGAATATGAAAGGTGGGAAAGGAAAGGAGCCCCCGTGCCAAATATGAATTGCGGAGTATGAAAAGTATCCCTTTGGGGGATTCAGGATGGTGTCTTGGGCATTAGATGAAATGGAATCTACGCCAGATATCCCAAAGTTACCAAGGATGTTTTTCACTTCATATTGAGAAGCGATAAAAGACTGTTTCAGGGTAAACTCCCTTTTCACCCACGGAGTACCAGAACCCTTAGACTTTGACTTATCAAAGCTCTTTTTACTGGACATAATACTGCCAGGTGATATCATTCCATAACATGTATATATTAGTAATAAATTCTTTTACATAAATGTGCACATGATATCCATAAGTATGTAAACAACATAAAAATTTGTTAACCTTGGAAGTTTAAATTATGAAATACCGCACTAATCATAAGAATTAATATTAACAAGATTCATATATATAAATGCAATTCATGTACACTTAGGAACATGTCAAGTCTTTGGTGATGACCAAACCAACTACCTCGAAGCCAAAATTAAAAAGTGAAAGGTAGATGTAGGAGGAATCAGAGTATCGATAGTACTCAGTGCTAGTTTAACCATAACCAAACAATTGAGTGTCATCACCAAAGGTCTAACTAGTCTCGAAGTCTGGTACAGGTGAAACCAAAATGAAGATGCTTCAAAATTGAACTCCCAATTTCTCTGGCACTAAAACCAAAAGAGAAACAAAACTTTCGGCAACAATTTTGTACTGAACCAACACCCACTGGGTCGAAAGCCAAGTAAATACAAATATTAGTGCCAGTAAAATCGGAACTGAAACAAGTCGACGACAATAGGTGTTGAATTCACTCATACCAAGCGTGTAGCATTCTAATTTATAACATAAATTAACCTTTCGCACGTCGATTCTACATTTTAAACCTCAAAAGTATGTTAGGGGAATGGGTAACCTAAGATATCTGCCATTAATGATCATCATCTAAGGCATACTCATCATTTAAATTCATACTTACTACGTAAAATCTTAATCGATTTCCTAATCAGGTTATGGGCATGATTTCGATTTCTACTTTAAATCAAAATAGAAATACTTATTGGGAATCGAATTTGAAATGCTGAAAAGGCTTATAAAAATCTCGAGGAACAGTGACCTGTTCAGGTAATATGATTTCAGGTGAACGAAAGAAGAAGAAGGAGAAGTATTTATGCAAAAAAAATTCTCCAAATCATGGCCGCACAAACAAGATCGAATCAATGACTCAGATTAAAGGATACCAAGAGATGGGAAGTCAAAGTACAGAGGGAAAGTTAGAGCTTGACTTGAAAAGTCGAAATTACCCCTTCACAAGGGAGGCAAATGTTGCTACCAAATTTGACACTGAAGCCTATTGTCGGTCAAGGGGTATCTGACTGTAACCATCTTAAAAGAATGATCTGGAAGCATGAAATCGACAAAAACTATTAAGACATCTAAGACAAAAAGCACCAAAGTTAAAAATTAGTCAATAAGCTATTAGTACCAACATAAGGGAGAAAAGCTTATTACAAATACGAAAGGTGATAGTGACAAAGTAGTATCGACACTAAAGGCCATCAACATGGCTCAGTTCCGAAAGCATAACTTGTGACATTAGAGACAAGAAAAGAACAGCAAGAGCCGGAAGCCTATGACTCAGACCCAAAACTAGGAGAGAATCCTATATTGTTCAAAACACAACAAGAAACACCAAACCAAGCAGAGAAAAACGAAGTGCTATCGGCACTAAATAACTTATTGTCGATATAGAAGGAGATAAGGATGCCAATGTTAAGGACAAAACTCCAAAAGCTAGCTGTTGGAGTCAAGTTTTTTCGAACACAGAGACATAACATCTAAAGCCATCAGTAGATGTACCAGGAGCATGTTTCCATCAGGCCGAGACCAATTTCGAAAACTCACCGAAAGTGAATTGTTGGCCTACTTTGTGACTAGGCTACACAAAGTCCAGACGATCACTTATGAGTAACGAAGTAAGATCGAATCGATGAAGGAATCTCAAGTCGAAAGAGGAAAACTTGTACACCAACAAATGTTGAGAATGACGGGGTCAGGTCGGAGAAATCGTAACCCGATCCCCCTCCCCGTCAGGTAAATGGCTAGACTCCAGAAGACCAACAGTGGTTCGGGTCGGAGTACCAGTACACGCTCAACGTATGAAGACAGCTAGGAATGTACACTTGATCGGGTCAGAGCACCCCCATATCTGAACTTTCTCGTATCTGCTATGCTGAAGCAATTACGCCATCTACCGAATCTTATGCCTACAAATGCAGATCTGAGACCACTTGCCTTGACCCACTATCGGAACGTGTCTTCATCCCAATCATCTGGATACCGGGATCTTCTCGCAATGTGCCACGTCATGGTCCGACCCACTCCCCTTCACAGCCTATAAATACACCAAGATTTTTGATTTGGAGGGATTTTTTGGCATTCTACACAATCAAGCTCCACCATTATTAATTTCTCTCCTTTTTTTCAGATTGTACTCTAGATGTTTTAGTATAATTCCATGGACTCTAGGAAATTATTGATTGTAATTGTGAGATTGAGCGATTATCTACATTGTACTTGTAATTTATCAATTAATTAAAAAAGTGTAAAGTGGACGTAGGCTCGTTAACGCCGAACCACTATAAATCGTGTGTGTCGACTGTTTTTTACTTGTTTTTAGATTAGTATTCTCTACAATTTCCAATCAATCGGGTGTTAGTGCCATTTTTCGTATAACATTTTGGTGCTTTCACTGAGAAAGTCAAATTTTAGCTTTCCGGATTGTCATTCTAATATTTGGATCTTCAAGTCTGAAGAGATAGTCCACATTTCAATCATTTTTGAAGTTTTAATTGATTTCAACGGATTTAGATTCCATGGCTCCAAGGAAAGGTAAGGAACCGCAAGCCTCTCAAGCAAACGAAGCAAATGAAGATCAGCAAAGAGGCATGCTAACACTTGTCACAACTAGCTTGTAGGGGCCCAGGGTGGGTCCGACCCGACCCGAAGTCACAACAGCACTCTGACCTGGGGTTGACACTGTGACCCGATTTGAAGACCCGAACACGACTGGTGAAATTGCTCTTACCTAACCCGTAGGGCAAAACCCAACTCCAGCTATAGTTGATACTCCTAGTCGAGCCGTCCTCGATGCTTCAAATCAGGCTGGTGCAGGACTTCAACACTTGCTGCCACAACTAGCAATAAACCTCGTGCGTCTTCCCTTGTCTCGCAGATAGGTTTCACATGTTTTCTTGCCATGATGGAGAAAATTAACAAAGCTATAGAAGCCCAAAGACGTGATAACGCTGCAATCCAAGAAATATTAATGCGATGAATAGGCAGATGGATGAACTTCATAGGCAGAGGACACCTTCTCCAACTCATCGCCTTGCAACAGACTACTCATCTTCCTCAGAAGAGAATATAAGACTGTAACACCAGGTAGTTTTAACAATACTAAAGAGGGTAAATTAAAGAATAATTGATTTAATGCTCAGAATTAAGGGAAACGGACAACACCATTGCGTCCGTCTCGAAATTCTGGTCAAGATAGACATTTGGTTTGCGTAAAATGGACACTGTATGAAGAAGTTACGAGAGTTTGAAGATTGTATACGAGTAGAAAAATTATATGTGTGTGTGTGTGTGTGTATAAATATATATATATATATATATATATAAAACCAAACTTACCCAAAAACAGTTCAAAAATCAAAAATTCAGAGAGCGCCAAAATTCCCGCTCCAGGGGGTCGACCCCCTAGGGTGGTGTCGACACGAGGATCGACCCCCATGAAGGGGTGTCGACACCAGGGTCGACCCCCCAAGGGGTAGGTCGACACCCCTAGGGCTGAGGTGGCGTCGGTTTTCTGGGGCTGATATCTATATACACAGGTTCATTTCTCTTGTTTTCTTCACTGGAAATCAATGAAGGCCAAATGCTATCAGTGCCTTGACTGATTCGGACCTCTCTTCTTCTTTTGCAATTAGAGATTTGATATTCAAGTGTAGATCTATTCTTCTTCTATTTTTTAATCCAAACACTGTGAGTTTCACGTTGCTTTTAGAATTAAATGATTAAAATTAAAATGATATGACTATAGTTTGGATCCATTTCTGTGACTAAATTATGCTAGATCTATTGTTAATTATGAATCTATGACATTCTGAATTGGTTATTACTTGAATCTCAATCCTTATCATATCAAATCTATTGTAACTTGTGACTATGTGACATTTGGACATAACTATGATGTAGATCTGACACCTTTATTATGTTAGATACAATTTTGATTTTTAGATCTAGCTTATTATTTGAATCACCTTGTGCTTATCATATTCGACCTGAATTGTTGGACATCTAAATTGTTATTTAGATTTTCTATGACATCCTTAATATGATATGACTAGTTTAATTATCACAAGTTCACTAGATCTATTCTCATATGTCCACCTTATCACTATGCCAGTTTATGCTTATGCCTGTTATGTTAGAATAATCACTTTTTGTCATCTTCCTATCACCTTTCCCTTTTATTGTTTATGGCCAGGCTTTTTTCTAGCCTAGGCATGCTACCAATTATATGCGAATGCGCTAGTTAAGGAACGGGGATGGAGAACATTAGAATTAGCATAACTTGAATAATATATATATATATATATATATATATATTTGGACATATAACTCATTGTGAACATAGTTGGGGAAAAAGGGGCATGAAACCTACAACTTATAACGACATAGGTGAAAACTGGATAATAATGACATGCCTAGGTTCACAGTAATAAGAAACTGTAAATGCATTTATGACACGAGGTTAGATTGCACTTGCGGTGGAAGTCTGGCCGGAACTGACTAACATATCCAGCGACCGCAAGTGTTGAATCTAATGTGGGAGGTCTAAGTGCACAAATACGAGACGTGCTAAGACACAAGGTTAAGCCCATTTTGTGGAATAATTCTGCCCGGACCCGCCCGACATGTCCATCACCCACAAATGGCAGGCTTAATGTGAGAGGTCTAGCACACCTTAACCAAAAATGAAAATATGGTCATGAATTAGAAAGCTTAACCAAGGTGAATCCATAGAGATTGTATGAATATGAACATGAATATGGGTTAGGTAAACTTGTTTTGATAATGAGCGGGTTAAGTGAATCTGAATGGGTGGGTAATATGTATATATAGGCCCAAAAACTTAACCTGAGGGGGTTATGTAATTAAAGATAATAATAAGCATACATAACCTGAGGAAATCCTAGTGGGGATACAAAACAAGGGGGAGAGCTTGTATCATTTTGTGTGGGGACCCATTTCAGTCAGTAATCCATATAACAGTATCAAATGGGTGCTCCATCCTAGGTCGGAGTGGGGCACTCTTACTGGGCTGATTGTAAGAGATCCAAATGAGGGGGACAGTGTCATGACGGCGTGCTCGAACGGGGGTCATGTGCATGCATGGTTCTGCCTTCCCGGGAAAATAAGATGTTGTGACATCAGTAGATATGGTTGTGCATTCAACACGAAGGGTTGCCTCTTTAGGGAAGTGATACCCCCTACTGTGGGGACGGCATAGGTTATTTACGGAATAGGGAACCGATCGATTAGGGCAGTAGTTAGGGTACATCTAGATTCTGGTAAGTTTAGGAGTCCATTATAGGGGCTGCTTGTGGATTGTATGGGATTAAAACCTCTCACCAGAAGTACTCCTAAGTCTACCAATTTATGCCTGTTAGGGACCAATCCATATCTGGTTATACTAGTACTAGCACAGAGTAACCACGGGTGAAGCGTATATACTCTATCCTGTTTACCTCATCATACTTATCCTTTATGATGTTATCTTCTTCATCCACTGTATATGTCTGTCATAATACTCTTATTTATTTACTTGCTAAAAGTAACTGGACTCGCCAGACTTTTTTTCTAACCCTTTTTGTTTCCTCTTCTTTCTTCCGTTTCCCCCCAGGTTCTCAGGGAGGGAATTCTCAGGTTTAGTCAGGACTTGGTTATCATCTTGCTTAGAGAAAATTCTAAAGTATTGCTCAGTTTCTATCTTTGCTACTATGGCTTTGTCTCTTTTAGGGAATTATGTTTTTTTTAATGTATTATCTGTAATCTGATGGTACAAGACAGAAATTCTTTGTTATTGTAATGGGTTTTATGTAGTTTCAGACTTATGGTATTTTGTACCACGATGTTATGACTTATGTTTGAAATAAAAATTTAAATTCCGATGTTGCTTTTATATCTGTCTTGTAATATTTCCGTTTTTGTTCACCTATAACGCTTCACGAAACTTAATGCATTCCCTTAGTGAGTGACATTAACGGATGTGGGGTGTCACACTTGGTATCAAAGCTGAAGGTTACTAGATTAGATAACAGTTTTTGAAAATTATTTCCAAAAAGGTTTTAAAAGAAAGTATTTTCAAAAAGAAAAGTTTGTTTTGAAAAACATATTCCCTAAAGCCATATGTAATATCCTTCGATCATTTGTCTAAATCTCTTTCCTCATCTTTTTCAGCGTGTCTGGGGAACCTAATATCCTAGAAGGCGTTACGATACCAGGCTGGTTCCGTAGGTATCTAGAGGCCACGACGACTGCTGGTGGTCAAGTTGACATTGCTCCCCCAATTACGCCCGTCGTTCCTCCTCCTCCTCCTTCAAGAGCAGATAATTTCACAAAGATCTGCAAGGATTTCTGTGCCATGGGAGGGAAGTCGTTCTGTGGAACCGAAACATTCGTAGAGGCAAGGAATTGGCTCAAGGAGACCGAGGACTTGTTTGTAATTTTTGAAGTAGAGGACCAAAGGAAGATTCAGTTAGCTGCCTGGCTACTGAAAGATGGAGCTTCATTCCGGTGGGAAGTTGCCCAAGCTGGATGTCCGGTGGAGGCATGGAATGATTTCAGGATGAGGTTTGAAATGAAATTTCTTTCCCAAGCTGAAATAAGAATGTAAATGGAAATGTTCTTGACACTCAAGCAGGGAAGCATGACAATTAAAGAATATGTTAACAAATTTAACCAACTGGCAAGATTTGGACTAGAGTTGATAGACACTCCTCATAAGAAAGCATTGTGGTTTGTAAAAGGATTAAATGAACCCCTTCATGGGTTGGCTATGTCCCACATTCCTGTGGGAGCTATTTCTGAAATACTTGTCAATACGGCCTTAATGCATGAGGAAGGCAAAGGGGAGAAGAAGGAAGTCAAGGCTGAGGGAACAACACAAAATAAGAAGGTATGGCCCAAGAAAGGACAACAACAATAACGGAAGAAAAGCGGAAAGAATGATAAGGCTAAGGAAAAGAGGAAATGCCATGCTTGTGGGCGTAAAGGACATTTGGTTAAGGATTGTGTAACACCCCACGTCCATTAATGTCACTCACAAAGGGAATGCATTAACTTCCGTGGAGGTTTTAAGTGAATATAGAACAGAAAAATTACAACAAGACAGATAATGAGTAGTACTTGGAAATCTAAAACTTCATTTTATTGCAGCGGAAATTAACCATGTTTGTTACATCATAAAAACCATAAATCAGAGTCAAGTACAATATTCATCTTGCTAAAACAAAATACATAATCCCATTACATAAATAGCCATTAAAGAAGATAACAAGCTGGACTTTACTTCAACGGTCCAAGCTTTCCAAAGAGAGATAAAGAAATCCAATCAAACCCCACTAGAGCTGGGTCCACCCTGAGGACCTGGAGGGGGAAAAAGGATAGAAATAGAGGGGGTCAGACATAAAGTCTGGCGAGTATGATAATTCTAACAATACTATTATCAAAATAACTAGACTAAGGTATAAGCTGGAAAATAAGGAAATGTCTATGAACTATTAGGTATGGAAGAGCAGATAAAGATAACGTTTAAGATAACGTTAAAGGCACACCTAATTACTAACGAACAATTGCTACACTGCACCGCACCAGTCACACTCAAAGTTGATCCTGCTTGCTTCACACAAAAACTATATAAATAGCCTTGCGTACCCTTAGCTGACTACGTAGGTGCCGTCTGCCCCTATCTCCACTAGGTGTACCCCACTACCCACTTTCGATCGGCTCCCTACTCGTAGATACCCATGCTAGCCCCAAAGTGGGGTGTATCACTCCCCTAAATTGGCAACCCGATACAACTTGAGAATTCACGGCTTATACCTACACGATGCAACAACGTCTTACCTACCAGCCCGGGTCCACACACGCATTTGAAACCCGTTGGACTTGCGTTGCCACCGCTCCCCGTTTTGGCCTCTTATAGTCAAGCCCAGCAAGCGTGTCCCGTCCTCGACTTGGGTCGAGCCCACAAAGATACGTTTGGGATACTGGTTGAAATGGGCCCCCACAAGCTACCCACCTAAGCTTGTCACCACTAGTATATCCCACTTAACCCTCTTAGTCATGTTCATTTACATGTGTGTTTGGTTAAGTCTTACTAATCGTATTTCACATGCCACTAAGGGCACCCACTAGATTCCTCATTCCACCCAAGGCACCTACTTAACCCCCATGTACCACCTTACATGTTTATCTGGTTAAGTATTTCTTAATTCATTCAGGCCATAACCTCATAAAGACCTCTCACATTAGATTGACATTTATGGCAGCTGGATTTGCCGGGCGGGTCCGGGCAGTCTTACACCATAAAAGAGTCTAACCTCGTGTCTTTACAACTGTTATGCTTTAGTTTAGGCCTAGGACCTCTCACATTGGGCTGACATTTGTGACCACTGGATTTGTCGGGTGGGTCCGGGCAGGCTTACGTCACAAACGAGTCCAACCTCATGTCCTAAGCATTGATTATCACTTATAATCTTTTACCCCAGTTTTGAATATCCCTATTCAAATTATTAATTAAGTCCACTTTTAATGATGTCCATAATTGACTCAATTATGGCCATCCACTTATGGCATGCAAAATCATATCAATTGCACCCCAACTTCTTCATATTAAATCCTTAATATTACCCCTACCCCACGTTATACGTTCGCTTATTCAATGCAGAATATACGTTAGACTCGAATAGTCTAACTCATAGCACAAAGATAAATTATCACAACAAATAAAATAATCCAGTCATAATAGGGGTGAAACTTGCATAAACTACACATGTTAAGGATCTAAAGGTGTCAACTTGTTAAATGTCACAATTTACATGATATGATCATAACCCAAATTTATGTATGAACTTGCATATGGGGTTTTATGCAACATAATGATGGTGTGAACTAGCATCTAATACATAGAATTCACATATGTCATAGCATAATTCTAGATGTCATAATTCTAGATCTAAATTGATGTCATGGCATATGTTCATAATCTTTACTAATCAATCTAAACTTGCATACTTGGTTTGTCATATAGATCAACATAGCCCAAATAATATCAACATCATGATCTGATTAACATGAACTAATTAGCATAGATAATAACATCATGACTTTATAACATGTATGATTCATCACAACTTAGCATAGAAAATTACAACCTATACAATATCATCATAGCATGATTTACAACATATAGGATATCATCATCACATAACATAGGATTTACAACATACATGATAGCATAAGGTTTACAACAACAAATACGACAATTCACATCATTTACTTATGATCCAAATCACAACTTAATCTAATTAGTTTGCAATAATCTTGTTAAGATCATCATACTCACAATTAGAAGAGAAAGAGACCCTTGATTTCCTTTAAAGTTGAGTAGGATTAGTGTTTTGATTAGCTTTTCTTCCTTCTTAGTTGGCGGCGGCTACACTGAGTTCCATGGCGGCGGTATGACAGTGGCTATTCTATTTTTCATGTGAATTAGAGTGAGAGACTACCTAGGTATTTATAGAGTTTAGGGTTTATTTAGACCGTCAGATCAACTCAGAACTAAACTGAACCGTTTAATTTGCCAACTCAGCCCTAAAGACACATCAGCAGCTCAAGATTGGGCTCAGTCAAAACCCTAGCCGATTGACCAGGTCGACTCCCCAGTCGACAGGGGGGGTCGACTCCCCAGTCGACCTGGGGTGCTGGGCGGGAATTTTCCCGCCTAGCCTGTTTGACTCCGAATTTTGAATTTTAAATTTCTGAAATCTGTTTTGAATTTTCTGAAACTTCCGATGGCCATAACTTCTTCATACGAAGTCCAATTCACGCAAACTCGGACTCTATTTCAACCAGAATTCCGAGACGAACACAATGGCGCAACCCGTTTCCCACAATTCTCACGTCTGAGATTAATTATTTTTTAATTTGTGAATATTAATATTAACAGAATTACGGGGTGTTACATTCTCCCCTCCTTAATGGATTTCGACCCCGAAATCTTCAAGTCAAGAAGAATGTGTATCCTAACATCCAATCGTCCATCTACTCAACCATCAAACACAGGCATCCATTGTCCTTATAGACTTCTAATGCTTTCATGTTAAATGCATAGTGTGTGTATATGTCCATATCTAATGCAAAATCAGGCGGTCCATTGATTCAGTTGACCTCCTTAATGCAAATCATGATAGTGTCATGCGTCCATTATGTATGCAAAAGTTCCCTTATGCTATATACTATCTCTATATGCGTGCACAATCATCATCTGAATGCAACATCCATATGATAATACAATCATCATACATCCATTTTACTAAATACATCCATATATATGTAATATGCAATATGAAGTGACTGAGCCGATCTAGTGCCTAATAGTGTGTGTATATGCGTCCACGAGCAACCACTAGCAAACACTTGCATCCACTTTGCATCCATCATACATAACATGTCTCAAACACATGTTTCAACCATAGGATTATCCTAACTAAAGGTCAAGAATACTAGCGAGAGGATACTCTAAAGGTAAGATAAGTACAAGATAAGCGATAAAGGAGAAATTAAAGGACATACCCTCAAAAAGAAAAGGGTATCGTGAACGCATCTTCTCTTCTGTCTCCCAAGTAGCGTTGCTCTCATCATCTCCCCATTGTACTTTGATTAGTCTGACCTCTCGATTTCTCAGCTTCTTGATCTCCGACCCAAGAATGCATGTAGGAGCTCGTCGAATCGTCGCATCACGCTCTATCTCCCCCTCTCTAAGCAAGCTCGGCTCTACCACTTCTGCGGTCTCGTGCAAGCACTTCCTCAAATGTGACACATGGAATACGTCGTGTACACCACTAAGTCTCTCGGGCAACTCTACTCTATACGCCATCTGTCCAATCTTCTCCTTTATAGGAAACGACACTACGAACCTTGGTCCTAATTTCCCAACGGACCCAAAGCGAACAACGTTCCGTAATGGAGACACTTTGATAAAGACCATGTCCCCAACTTCAAACTCAAGATCTGTCCTCCTCTTATCCGCATAAGATTTCTGCCTATCTTACGCTGCTTTCATCCTTCTTCAAATCAAGTCGATCTTCTCCGAAGTCTCTCTAATCATATCGGGCCTAAGCAAGATCTTATCTGTAGCTTCCCACCAACATGTAAGCGAACGACACGGCCGTCCGTAAAGAGCTTCGAAAGGTGCCATGCCAATGCTAGACTGAAAGCTGTTATTATATGCGAACTCCACCAATGGAAGATGCTCTTCCCATGTACCCCCAAAGTCTAGGATACATAGCCTCAAAAGATCCTCTAGAATGCGATTCACCCTCTCGGTCTGGCCGTCCGTCTGAGGATGATATGCGGTGCTCAAACATAACCGAGTCCCTACCACCTCTTGTAAGCTTCTCCAAAATTCGCTAGTGAAAATAGGATCGCGGTCGCTCACTATGCTAGAAGGAACACCGTGCAAACGAACTATCTCTCGGACATATACAGAAGCTAACCATGGAGCAGTCCTCTTACTCTTCACGGGAATGAAATGGGCGCTTTTAGTAAGTCTGTCTACTATAACCCAAATCCCCCTATTACCCTTCCTCTATCGCGGTAATCCGTCCAAAAAGTCCATCGAGACACTTTCCCACTTCCATAGTGGAACCTCCAATGGGTGAAGCAACCCACCGGGTTTCTTTTGCTCCGCTTTTACTTGTTGGCACACCAAGCATCTAGCGACATACTCGGCCATATCCCTCTTCATACCGGCTCAAAAGTAAACTCGTCTCATGTCCATGTATATCTTGTCCCCGCCGGGATGAATGGTCATCTTCGAACGATGTGCTTCGTCAAGAATAGCCTTCATCAACCCTTCATCTCGAGGTACACAAAGTTTACCATCCCTACGTAACCAACCCTTATCATCTAGGGTATACCTACGGAGATGGCTTGATGACTCCCCTCTTTTGAGCTTTTCTACTAACTCAACCAACTGTGGGTCGTCTCGCTATGCCTCACCAATCCATCCCAAAGGCGTTGGTCTGACCTCCAAGGATGCTAGCAAACCGGGTACAAAGTTAACGGAAGGTCTAAAGTCAAACATCGAAATGAATTCTAAGTTTCGCCGCTCAACAAACAACGGACTCAAGGACAGCCTTCTCCTACTTAAGGCATCTGCCACTACGTTACCCTTGCCATGGGTATATGCTATCTCGAAGTCGTATGATGCTAAGAACTCCATCCACCTTTGCTACCTTAAGTTCAAGTCCTTCTGAGAGAACAAGTATTTTAAAGATTTGTGGTCAGTGAATAATTCGAATTTCTCGCCAAGAAGATAATGACGCCAAGACTTAAGCGCGAAAACAATAGCGGCCAACTCTAGGTCATGTGTAGGGTAATTTTTCTCATGCGCTCTCAACTGCCTTCCACCATAGGCTATTACCCTTCCCTCTTGCATTAAGACTGCGCCTAGTCCTGTCCCACAAGCGTCAGTATAAACGGTAAATGGCTTACTCCCATCTGGCAGCACTAAGACCGGGGCTGAGGTCAAAGCTCTCTTTAAACGTTGGAACGCATCATCACAATCTATGTCCCATGTGAAAACTAGGTTCTTCTTCGTCAAGCGTGTCAATGGAGCTGATATTTTTGCGAAGTCTTTGATAAACTTCCTATAGTAGCCAGCCAACCCCAAGAAACTTCTTACTTCGGTAGCATTTTTAGGGACCTTCCAATTTTGGATGGCCACCACCTTCGCGGGACCCACGGCTATCCCTTCCTTGGAAACCACATGCCCTAAGAATCATACTTCCTTCCTCCAGAAGTGACACTTAGAAAATTTAGCTTTAAGGTTATGCGCTCGTAGGGTCTCCAACACTTCCCTAAGATGTAGGGCATGCTCTTCTTCATCCTTAGAAAAGATCAGGATGTCGTCTACAAAGACTACCACGAATTTGTTAAGGTACTCCCTAAACACCCTACTCATTAGATCAAAAAAGTATGCGGGGGCGTTTTTCAAACCGAAGGGCATCATTAGCCATTCATAGAAACCGTCCGGAGTCCTAAAGGCAGTCTTGTCAATGCTGTCCTCAGCCACTCTCAACTGATGGAAATCAGTGGCTAAGTCCAACTGCGAAAACACTGAGGCGCCAACTAACTGATCGAAGAGATCGTCAATCCTCAGCAGTGGGTGTCTATTCATTTTAGTAAGCTTATTAAGTTCTCTATAGTCCACACAAAGTTTAAGGGACCCATCCGCCTTCGTGGCAAATACTACTGGAGCACCCCACTCCGATATACTTCGTCTTATGAACCCCTTCTCAAGCAACTCCTTCACTTGCTTATCGAGTTCCCTCCTTTCACGTGGAGCCATGTGGCGTACTGGCAAAGATACTGGTTTTGCATTATCCACAAGATATATTCGAAAATCTATCTCTCGCTTCGGAGGCAAGCCCTTCACCTCCTCAAACACATCCGAGTATTCTCGGACCACACTAACAGATTGCAGATTTTCCTCAGACACGTCAAGCGATTCTAAATAACTTAGCATAACGGAATTTATGGGATTACAAAAGATTTCGAGAGTGTTGCCAAGGCGAGTCACGAGCCTAACTACTCTCCTTTCACAATCAAGAACGACCCCATTTCTGGATAACCAATCCATTCCTAAAATTAGCCCATAGCGCGTGAAGCCCAACACATAAGCATCACATCTAAACTCAACGCAAAGTATAGAAATTTTCAAATCCAAACATATCATGGACAAATAAGCTGAGCCCCCAATTGGATTCGAAATAACTAAGGGATCCTCTACTAAACTGGTGTTTAAGTGCAGTGATTCAACTAATGATGTAGAGATAAACGAATGCGATGCGCCCGAATCAAATAAGGTACGGACAGGATAATCAAACAGAAAAACTAAGCTTTTAACAGAAATGGTTCTACCTCGTTCTTGCAACGGTGGGACCGCGAGAGCCTGAACTTGTCCCTTTGCCTGCCCTGGTGCCATAAGAGCCTGCACCTGTCGTCCCGAGGTAGCTCCTTCCCTCTTCCTCTTCTTTGGGCAGTCCTTCACTAGATGTCCCGCTTCGCCACAGTGAAAACAGCCAGTCTTCTTTTTCTTTCGGCAATCCTTGCTGAGATGGCCGGGTGTCCCACAGTTAAAACATTTCTTCTTTCCTTTGCCATTATTGTCTTTACCACCCTTCTTGTTCTGCTGTTGAGGTTTCTTCTGATCCCCTTTCTTCTCGGGTGCCTTATCAGCTTTAGCGCCTTTCTCCTCATGCATGAGTGCCATGTCTACAAGCTTCTTAAAGGTGGCCCCCATAGGGATGTGGGTCATAGCCAACCCTTGCAACGGTTCATTCAATCTATTAGCGAACCTCAGTGCCTTCTTCTCCGGCGTGTTCACTAAGTCCAAGCCAAACCTTGCTAACTGATTAAATTTGTTGACATATTCTTTCACTGATGAGCTTCCTTGCTTTAATGTCAAGAACCTTTCCATATATAGATTCTCTTCTGCCCTTGAGAGAAACTTCTCCTCAACCTACGTCTGAAATCCGCCCAAGAATCAACAGGACACTCCCCATTAGTGACCTCCCACCAAAACGAGGCCTCTACCTTCATTAACCAAGCTGCCAATTTGGCTTTCCTCCCTTCTTCTACTTCAAAGATTTCTAGCAATTCTTCCACCTCCCTAAGCGAATCTCTAGCTTCCACAAACGTTTCTGACCCTTGAAAGGGTTTTCCACCCATAGCCTTAAATTCCTTGCACGTCTTTGCAAAAGTATCAGCGCGAGGAGGAGGAGGAACGGGTGCAACTGGTGGTGGAGGAACATTGGCCGGACCTGCGGTTGCCCTAGCCTCTAATAGCCTCCTATACCATCCTGGTATCGTTACACCATCCGGAAGGTTAAGATCTTCAGCCATGCTGAAACGGAAAAGGAAAGATTCAAAATGGAGAATTCGAAAGATAAAGATATATGGCTATTGGGGATTGTGTTTTTCTTAAAAACTTTCCTCTTTAAATAACTCATTAAGACATGTTTTGAAAACACTTCTTCCAAAAATACTTTAGAAAATAGTTTTCCTAAAAATTTTATCTGTTCTGGTAACCTTAAGCTCTGATACCACGTGTAACACCCCACGTCCATTAATGTCACTCACAAAGGGAATGCATTAACATCCATGGAGGTTTTAAGTGAATATAGAACAGAAAAATTACAACAAGACAGATAATGAGTAGTACTTGGAAATCCAAAACTTCATTTTATTGCAGCGGAAATTAACCATGTTTGTTACATCATAAAAACCATAAATCAGAGTCAAGTACAATATTCATCTTGCTAAAACAAAATACATAATCTCATTACATAAATAGCCATTAAAGAAGATAACAAGCTGAACTTTATTTCAATGGTCCAAGCTTTCCAAAGAGAGATAAAGCAATCCAATCAAACCCTACTAGAGTTGGGTCCACCCTGAGGACCTGGAGAGGGAAAAAAGATAGAAATAGAGGGGGTCAGACATAAAATCTGGCGAGTATGATAATTCTAACAATACTATTATCAAAATAACTAGACTAAGGCATAAAATGGAAAACAAGGAAATGTCTATGAACTATTAGGTATGGAAGAGCAGATAAAGATAACGTTTAAGATAACGTTAAAGGCACACCTAATTACTAAAGAACAATTGCTACACTGCACCGCACCAGTCACCCTCAAAGTTGATCCCGCTTGCTTCACACAGAAACTATATAAATAGCCTTGCGTACCCCTAGCTGACTACATAGGTGCCGTCTGCCCCTATCTCCACTAGGTGTACCCCACTACCCACTTTCGATCGGCTCCCTACTCATAGATACCCGTGCTGGCCCCACAGTGGGGTGTATCACTCCCCTAAAGTGGCAACCCAATACAACTTGAGAATGCACGGCTTATACCTACACGATGCAACAACGTCTTACCTACCAACCCGGGTCCGCACACGCATATGAAACCCGCTGGACTTGCGTGGCCATCGCTCCCCGTTTTGGCCTCTTATAGTCAAGCCCAGCAAGCATGTCCCGTCCTCGACTTGGGTCGAGCCCACAAAGATACGTTTGGGATACTGGTTGAAATGGGCCCCCACAAGCTACCCACCTAAGCTTGTCACCACTAGTATATCCCACTTAACCCACTTAGTCATGTTCATTTACATGTGTGTTTGGTTAAGTCTTACTAATCGTATTTCACATGCCACTAAGGGCACCCACTAGATTCCTCATGCCACCCAAGGTACCTACTTAACCCCCATGTCCCACCTTACATGTTTATCTGGTTAAGTATTTCTTAATTCATTCAGGCCATAACCTCATAAAGACCTCTCACATTAGACTGACATTTAAGGCAGCTGGATTTGCCGGGCGGGTCCGGGCAGTCTTACACCATAAAAGAGTCTAACCTCGTGTCTTTACAAATGTTATGCTTTAGTTTAGGCCTAGGACCTCTCACATTGGGCTGACATTTGTGACCACTGGATTTGCCGGGCGGGTCCGGGTAGGTTTACGTCACAAACGAGTCCAACCTCGTGTCCTAAGCATTGATTATAACTTATAATCTTTTACCCCAGTTTTGAATATCCCTATTCAAATTATTAATTAAGTCCACTTTTAATGATGTCCATAATTGACTCAATTATGGCCATCCACTTATGGCATGCAAAATCATATCAATTGTACCCCCAACTTCTTCATTTTAAATCCTTAATATTACCCCTACCCCACATTATACGTTCACTTATTCAACGCAGAATATACGTTAGACTCGAATAGTCTAACTCATAGCACAAAGATAAATTATCACAACAAATAAAATAATCCAATCATAATAGGGGTGAAACTTGCATAAACTACACATGTTAAGGATCTAAAGGTGTCAACTTGTTAAATGTCACAATTTACATGATATGATCATAACCCAAATTTATGTATGAACTTGCATATGGGGTTTTATGCAACATAATGATGGTGTGAACTAGCATCTAATACATAGAATTCACATATGTCATAGCATAATTCTAGATGTCATAATTCTAGATCTAAATAGATGTCATGGCATATGTTCATAATCTTTACTAATCAATCTAAACTTGCATACTTGGTTTGTCATATAGATCAACATAGCCTAAATTATATCAACATCATGATTTGATTAACATGAACTAATTAGCATAGATAATAACATCATGACTTTATAACATGTATGATTCATCACAACTTAGCATAGAAAATTACAACCTATACAATATCATCATAGCATGATTTACAACATATAGGATATCATCATCACATAACATAGGATTTACAACATACATGATAGCATAAGGTTTACAACAACAAATATGACAATTCACATCATTTACTTATGATCCAAATCACAACTTAATCTAATTAGTTTGCAATAATCTTGTTAAGATAATCATACTCACAATTAGAAGAGAAAGAGACCCTTGATTTGCTTTAAAGTTGAGTAGGATTAGGGTTTTGATTAGCTTTTCTTCCTTCTTAGTTGGCGGCGGCTACACTGAGTTCCATGGAGGCGGTATGACGGTGGCTATTCTATTTTGATGTGAATTAGAGTGAGAGACTACCTAGGTATTTATAGAGTTTAGGGTTTATTTAGACCGTCAGATCAACTCAGAACTAAACTGAACCGTTTAATTTGCCAACTCAGCCCTAAAGACACATCAGCAGCTCAAGATTGGGCTCAGTCAAAACCCTAGCCGACTGACCAGGTCGACACCCAGGTCGACTCCCCAGACGATCTGGGGGCGGGAGGGTTCGTCGACTCCCCAGTCGACCTGGGGTGCTGGGCGGGAATTTTCCCGCCTAGCCTGTTTGACTTCGAATTTTAAATTTTAAATTTTAAATTTCTGAAATCTGTTTTGAATTTTCTGAAACTTCCGATGGCCATAACTTCTTCATACGAAGTCCAATTCACGCAAACTCGGACTCTATTTTAACCAGAATTCTGAGACGAACACAATGGCGCAACTCGTTTCCCACAATTCTCACGTCTGAGATTAATTATTCTTTAATTTGTGAATATTAATATTAACAGAATTACGGGGTGTTACAGATTGTAGGGAAAGGAAAGGTTGTTGCTTTAGTTGTGGAGAGCACAAACACTTTCCTAAGGAGTGCCCAAAGAAATAAGGAGCCTCTGGAGGGTAGGTGCATGCTCTCGCAATTGGTGCTCCAGATCAAGGTAGGAAAGTCACCGTAGAAGGTTTGATTTCTCTTTCCAGTCAACCTATTAAAACTCTTTTCGACTCTGGTGCTTCAAATTCATTTATATCTAGTTTTGTAGTTGAATCTCTACACTTAAATACTAGTATGGTAGTGGATTCCATTATTGTCTCAAACCCCATTGGTGGTTCGGCTCATTTATCTCTGATTTGTCGAGGTTTGAGGATATCTATGTTAGGCGTCGAATTTGAATGCGATGCATATGTGCTCGGGTTTATAGGCTATGGGTTGATTCTAGGAATGGATTGGCTAGCCATGTATGGTGCCATTTTAGAATGTGAGAAGAGAATCGTTAGGCTTTTGACCTATCAGGGGAGGACCTTCGAGATTTCTTGTAACCCTCAAGGGTCGGTTATGCTGAGTTTCCTAGAGTCTCTTGATGTATCTATTGATGATCTACAATCAATTCCAATAGTCTGAGATTATTCGGATGACTTTGATGAGGTTCAGGGTTTACCTCCAAGGCGCGAGATCGAATTTCGCATATATTTGGTGGACAATGCGAAGCCAGTTGCATTGCCCGTGAGACACATGGCTCCAAGAGAAAGGAGGGATCTTAGCAAACAAATAGGGGAGCTACTTGAAAAAGCATTTATTAGGCGAAGCATATCTGAATAGGGTGCTCCAGTAGTGTTTGCAACTAAGGCAGATGGTTTGCTTTGTTTGTGTGTAGACTATAGAGAGTTAAACAAAATCACTATGAAGAATAGGCACCCACTCCCGAGGATAGATGATTTGTTTGATCAACTAGTTGGCGCGTTAGTATTCTTCCAATTAGACTAGGCCATAGGGTTTCATTAGTTGAGAATGCCCGAGGACAGTATAGATAAAACTGCCTTTAGGACGCCTGATGGTTTCTTTGAATGGCTCGTTATACCTTTTGGGCTGACGAACACACCCGCCTATTTTGTTGATTTAATGAATAGGGTGTTTCGAGAGTTCCTAAATAAATTCGTGTAGTCTTTGTTGACGATATCTTGATCTTCTCAAAGAATGAGGAAGAACATGCCTTGCATATAAGAGAAGTTTTGAAAACTCTGCGAGCACATTAGCTGAAGGCGAAATTCTCCAAATGCCACTTCTGAAGAAAAGAGGTGAGATACTTAGGGCACGTGGTTTCTAAGGAAGGGATAAGAGTAGATCCCACGTAGGTAGTAGTGGTCCAAGACTGGCAGATCCCAAAGAATGCAATGGAGGTGAGAAGCTTTTTGGGTTTGGCACGCTATTATAGGAAGTTAATTAAGGACTTCGTAAAGATATCAGCTCCACTCACCAGGCTGACGAAGAAGAATTTGACGTTCGCATGGGATATAGATTAGGATGTTGCTTTCCAACGATTAAAGAGGGCTTTGACAACGACCCCAGTCTTGACCTTGCCTGATGGGAATAAAGTGTTTATAGTTTACACTGATGCATATGGTACGGGTCTTGTTGCAGTTTTGATGCAAGAGGGAAAGGTAGTATGTTACGGAGACAGACAATTAAGGGTTCATGAGAAGAATTACCTTACCGATGATCCATAGCTAGCTGCCATAGTATTTGCGCTTAAGACTTGGCGCCATTATTTGCTTGGAGAAAAGTTTGAATTGTACACTGATCATAAATCTCTCAAGTACTTGTTCTCGCAGAAAGATCTTAATTTGAGGCAACAAAGGTGGATGGAATTCTTAGCGTCTTACGACTTTGAGATTGCTTATACCCCTGGCAAGGGTAATGTAGTGACAGACGCACTAAGTTGGCAGAAGATGGTCTTAAGTCCTCTGTTTGTGGAAAGGAAGAGCTTGGAGTTTATATCATCCTTTGACTTTAGACCCTCCGTCGAACTTTTGCCTGGCTTGTTAGCAACACTGGAGATACAACCTACTCTTATGGACCAGATAGGAGCTTCGCAGCGAGAGGATCCACAAATTTTAGACATTGTGGATAGGCTCAGTAAAGGGGAGACTTCTAGTCACCTTAATAGATATTCCATTGACAATAGTGGGTGGTTGCGATGAGATGGAAGGCTTTGTGTTCCCTGAGTTGGGAGTTTGTTAAAGAAAGTCCTAGAGGAAGCCCATCGTTCAAAAGAAGCCCGGTGGTTTACTCCATCCTTTAGAGGTTCCACAATGGAAGTAGGAGAGCATCTCCATGGATTTCATAGATGGCTTGCCTAGATCAAAGAAAGGCAACACCAGTATTTGGGTAGTAGTGGATAGACTTACTAAAAGCGCCCATTTCATTCCCGTTAAGAGGAAGAGGACGGCTACATGGTTGGTGGCAATTTATGTTCATGAGATAGTCCGTCTTCATGGAATACCTTCTAGCATCATAAGAGATTGTGACCCCATTTTTACTAGTGAATTTTGGAGGAACTTGCAAGAAGCAGTAGTTACACAGTTATGTCTAAGCACCGCTTATCATCCTCAGACTGATGGACAGACGGAAAGGGTGAGCAGAGTACTAGAGGATCTTTTAAGACTATGTATCCTTGATTTCGGAGGGACTTGGGAGGAGCATCTTCCTTTAGTAGAATTTTTCTACAACAATAGTTACCAGACTAGTATTGGCATGGCACCCTTCGAAGCATTATACGGACGACCCTGTAGATCACCAATTTGTTGGTGGGACTCTACAGAAAGGCTATTGCTTAGACCAGATATGGTTAGAGAAACGTCCGAGAAGATTGATCTCATTAGACGGCGAATGAATACTGCACAATATAGGCAAAAGTCCTATGCAGACAAGAGAAGGACTGACATCGAGTTTGAAGTGGGAGACATGGTTTTCATCAAAGTATCTCCTTTAAGGAATGTGGTTCTCTTTTGGTCTATAGGGAAATTGGCACTAAGATTTGTAGGTTTGTTTCCCGTAACAGAAAGGATCGGCCAAATGTCATATAAGTAAAGATACCCGAGGGACTATCTGGCATTCATGATGTTTTCCATGTTTCTCATTTGCAGAAGTGCTTACATGATACCGTAGAAGTTGTTGAGCCAAGTGTATTGGAGAAAGTGGAAGTGGAACGGGAGGCGACGGTTAGACGAGTTCCGACCCATATTCTTAAATCAGAAATTAAGAAGATACGCAATAAAGAAATCAAGTTGGTAAAGGTTTATTGGGGAGATAGCCCGGAGGATGCAACTTGGGAGACTGAAGATAGGATTCGTTCTTCGTACCCTTTTCGTTTCAAGGGTATGTTCTTAACTTCTTTTCCAAAACTTTTGTTTATGCTTGTTCCTACCATTTAAGCATGTCCTATCGATCCAAGACCTTTAGGTAAGAGTCCCATGATTGTAAACATGTGTTGAAGACATGTTAAGTTTTATGGATGCAAGTGTTTGCTAGTGGATGCATATACACACACATTAGGCACTAGATCGGCTCAATCACTTTCATATTGCACATGGATGTGGGTGCATTTTCTTTCTTTCTTTTGTGGATGAAAATGGATATATCATCATATGGGTGTTGCACTTGGACGAATGATTTTGCACGCATATAGAACTTACATGTTATACTAGGATGATTGCATACATGTTGGACTCATGGAACAAACATATATTGCATTAAGGATATCAACTGAATCAGTAGATCGCCTGATTTTCGCATTAGTATTAGGACATATACACACACCTTTGCATATGTTCATATAAGCATTAGAAATGCTCTAAGGACAATGGATGCCTGTGACTGGTGGATGAGTAGATGGATGTGGATGGTAGGACACATTCTTCTTAACTTGGAGATTTCGGGGAAGAAATCCTTTGAGTAGGGGATAATGTAACACCCCATAATTTTAACAATACTAAAGAGGGTAAATTAAAGAATAATTGATTTAATACTAAGAATTAAGGGAAACGGTCCGCACCATTGCGTCTATCTCAAAATTCTGGTCAAGATAGACATTTGATTTGTGTAAAACGGACAATGTATGAAGAAGTTATGAGAGTTTGAAGTTTGTATACGCGTAGAATATATATATATATATATATATATATATATATATATATATATATATTAGACCAAACTTATCCAGAAACAGTTCAAAAATCAAAAATTCGGAGAGCACTAAAATTCCCGCTCTTGGGGGTCGACCCCCTATGGGGGGTCTCGACACTAGGTTCGACCCCCTTGAAGGGGTGTCGACATCGGGGTGGACCCCTCAAGGGGTAGGTTGACACCCCTAGGTCTGAGGTGGCAGTCAGTTTTCTGGGGCTGGCAGCTATATATACAGGCTCATTTCTCTTGTTTTCTTCACTGGAAATTAATAGAGGCCAAATGATGTCAGTGCCTGGACTAATTCGGACTCCTCTTCTTCTTCTGCACTTAGAGATTTGAGATTCAAGTGTACATTTGTTCCTCTTCTATTTTCTAATCCAAACGCTATGAGTTTCACGTTGCTTTTAGAATTAAATGATTAAAAGTAAAATGATATGACTGTAGTTTGGATCCATTTCTGTGACTAAATTGTGCCAGATCTGTTGTAAATTATGAATCTATGACATTCTGAATTGGTTATGACTTGAATCTCAATCCTTATCATATCGAATCTATTGTAACTTGTGACTATATGACATTTGGACATAACTATGATGTAGATCTAAAACCTTTATTATGTTAGATCTAATTTTGATTTTTAGATCAAGCTTATTATTTGAATCACCTTGTGCTTATCATATTGGACCTAAACTATTGGACATCTAAATTGTTATTTAGATTTTATATGATAGGACTAGTTTAATTATCACAATTTCACTGGCTCATATGTCCACCTTATCACTATGCCAGTTTATGCTTATGCATGTTATGTTAGAATAATCACTTTTTGTCATCTTCCCATCACCTTTCCCTTTTATTGTTTATGGCCAAGCTATTTTCTAGCCTAGGCATGCTACCAATTATATGTGAATGCGCTAGTTAAGGAACGGGGAGGGAGAACATTAGAATTGGCATAACTTGAATAATGTTTATATACGTAAATTTGGACCTATAATTCATTGTGAACATAATTGGGGGAAAAGGGGCATGAAACCTATAGCATATAATGACATAGGTGAAAACTAGATAATAATGACATGCCTAGGATCACAGTAATAAGAAACTATAAATGCACTTATGACACGAGGTTAGATTGCACTTGTGGTGGAAGTCTGGCCAAAAACGACCGACATATCCAGCCACCGCAAGTGTTGAATCTAATGTGAGATGTCTAAGTGCACAGATATCAGACGTGCTAAGACACGAGGAGGTTAAGCCCAATTTGTGGAATAAGTCTGCTCGGACCCGCCCGGCATGTCCAGCATCCATAAATGGCAGGCTTAATGTGAGAGGTCTAGCACACGTAAACCATAAATGAAAATATGGTCATGAATTGGAATACTTAACCTAGGTGAATCCATAGAGATTGTATGAATATGAACATGAATAGGGGTTAAGTAAACTTTTTTAGATAGTAGGCGGGTTAAGTGAATCTGAAGGGGTGGGTAATATGTATATATAGGCCCACAAACTTAACCTGAGGGGGTTATGTAATTAAAGACACTATTAGACATACATAACCTGAGGAAATCCTAGTGGGGATACAAGACAAGGGGGAGGGATTGTATCATTTTGTGTGGGGACCCATTTTAGTCAGTAACCCATATAACGGTATCAAATGGGTAATCCGTCCTAGATCAGATAGGGCACGCTTACTGGGCTGATTGTAAGAGATCCAAACGAGGGGGACGGTGTCATGACGGCGCGTTCGAATGGAGTCATGTGCGTGCATGGCTTCGCCTGCCCGGGAAAATAAGACACTGTGGCATTAGTAGATATTGTTGTGCATTCAACACGAAGGGTTGCCACTTTAGGGAAGTGATACCCCCTACTATGGCGCTGACATTGGGTATCTACGGAATAGGGAGTCGATCAATTAGGGTAGTAGTTAGGGTACATCTAGATTATGGTAAGTTTAGGAGTCCGTTATAGGGGCTGCCTGTGGATTGTATGGGGTTAAAACCTCTCACCAGAAGTACTCGTAAGTCTACCAATTTATGCATGTTAAGGGATCATCCCATATCTGGTTATACTAGTATTAGTGCAGAGTAATCATGCGTGAAGAGTATATACTCTATCCTGTTTACCTCATCATACTTATCCTTTATGATGTTGTATTCCTCATCCACTTTATATGTCTGTCATAAAACTTTTATTTATTTACTTGCTAAAAGTAATTGGACTCGCCAGATTTTTTTGTCTAACCCTTTTTATTTCCTCTTCTTTCTTCCGTTCTCCTCCTCCAGGTTCTCAAGAAGGGAATTCTCAGGCTTAGTTAGGACTCGGTTATCATCTTGCTTGGAGCAGCTTCTGAAGTATTGCTCAGTTTCTATCTTTGCTACTATGGCTTTGTCTCTTTTGGGGAATTATGTATTTTATGTGTATTTTCTATACTCTGATAGTACAAGACAGAAATTCTATGTTATTGTAATGGGTTTTATGTAGTTTTAGACTTATGGTATTTTGTACCACGATGTTATGACTTATGTTTGAAATAAAAATTTAAATTCAGTTTTTGCTTTTATATTTGTCTTGTAATATTTTCGTTTTTTTTTTTACCTATAATGCTTCACGAAACTTAGTGCATTCCCTTAGTGAGTAACATTAACGGACATGGGGTGTCACAAAGACCTCCGCGAAGACCTCTCGAAAGGCCTGAAAACCTTGAACAATTGACGTTGGTCTCAGTGGGATCTCGTGAGGATCCAGCTTGTTGTTTGGGTCCTAATGATCCTAGTGTAGCAGATCCCATGTTGTTGCTGAAGCGTGGATCTCGCGTCCTACCTCGCGACCAAAATGTCACCAATCCTACCCGAGGCCAGCTCCTCCAGTCCACCCGTCCAGTGAATGGCCAGGATCACATGGGACAAGGGAACTCTGCTCCCGCGAGAAACCGAAGGACGCCGCCTGACATAGGAACTGGAAATGTTAGAAGAACGAGAATTGCTGAACCTGAGCCCATGTTAACCAATGCTGAAGTGGAAGCTATGGGATGTCAAATTATGGCCGATAGTAGAGGTTACACTAAAGAAGATTTGGGCATTGATCCCAGCCATACAACTTTTACCAACAACATTTTGGATGCCCAGTTCCTGAGGCGATTCAATCTGCCCACCGTGGACTGGTATGGAGGAAGAATGGATCCAAGGCAACATTTGATGAGATATTCCTTGTATATAAATGTCGTGGCGGCCACTCATGCCGTGAAGTGCAAAGCTTTTCCAATCTACCACGAAGATATGACAATGATGTGGTTCACCCGGCTTCGACCTCGATCAATTTCCAGTTTCAGAGGGCTGAGCGAGAGTTTCATGTATCAGTTTCGACTTCATGCCCGAAAGTACAAGAACGTCATCCAGCTTTCTATAATCAAACAAGCTCCTAGAGAAACTCTGAAAATATATTTGGACTGTTTCATCTGGCTGAAACACCCCACCTCCGTTAGGGTCACTCTCAAAGGGAATGCCCTAATTTTGGTGGAGGTTTATAAGTACAAGTCACAGATATACAAGACAGATATAAGAACACATATTTGTAAACAGCGGAAGAACAACAAATTTTATTTCATAAAGTCAAATACGTGTTACAACAATCCTTTCGAATAACATAACATAACACTTTCATAATCTGTCTTGAGTACATTATTTAAAGAAGCATAAATAAAACGTAGATAAACTGCAAAAGCCCCATAGTGGATTGTCCAAAGCCATAGTTCAAAACAGGAAAGTCCAAGCAATACATTTCTCTACTTCAAGCTGGATGTCTAGGCTGATCAAGCTGCTGTGTTCCCTCCCTGAGGACCTGGGGGGGGGGGGGGGAACGGAAGAAAGAAGACGAAAGAAAAATAGAGTCAGACATAAAGCCTGAGTAAGTCTAGTACTATTTTGTCTATGAATAAAGAACTGGGTATGATAAGTATAAACAAGAAGTGGGCATGCATTACAAACTTGGTTAAGTTGTCTAGGGTCGAATAGACTATCGTACCCCATGTTAATCTCTGAACCCATATAAACTAGTTTCCAATTTGCACCCCATAATCTGGGTGATGTGATCCATTCTATGATGATCGGCTCCTACTCGCATAGTTACATGTGTCTTACGGCCCCCGATGTCTGCAGTTACCTATGCTGGTCCCACCATGGGGTGTATCAAGTCCCATAGTGGCAACCCGACACAACCTTAGAGTACACATGTATGCTACTGGTGTCCAGTGCCTTATTTTTCTACGCCGGAGTGTGTGCACGCCCGCACTCCGTTAGAACCTACACTGCTACACCACCGCCGTCGATTTGACCTCTTACAATCAGCCCAGTAATCGTGCCCCACCCTGCCTAGTTTCAGGGTATCCTGATACACCTTTTAGGGTTACTGCTGAAAAGGGTCCCCCCGTTACTAGGTTTTCTATCTCTAGCCAACATGCTAAGTTGGTTAAGTGTTTTCTAACCTAACCCCCACCAGTCCGTTTAGTTTAGCATGTTCCATTTTGATTAAGTCTTTAGTTTACTTAATCCTAACAATCCTGACTCAGCCTTAATTGTCTTATTAAGGCCCTGACCTCTCACATTAGACAGGTATTGTTGTGGCTGCCTGTTGCCGGTTGGTTCCGGGCAGTCTTACGCCACAACTCAGTCTAACCTCGGGTCCTTGCTGGGCTCCATGTTTAACCTCCCACATTGGATAGGTATTGTTGTGACTACTGGACAGCCGGGCGGTTCCGGGCAGGTTTACATCACAACTCAATCCAACCTCGGGTTAAACACATCGTATGTTCTACGTTTACATATTTTGTCATTCCTCTTTATTTCTTATATGTAAATATTTGCGGCCCATTATTAAGTTAGTGGTGTAAAGGTTACACCAATCATGGGCCCAACCCATACTTGAATTTGGGCCCTTCTATTTCATATTTTCATTCATTAATTAATTTTTAACCCAACGTTGTTTTCCCCCGTTTTACACATCCGTTTATATATATATTGGGCTTAGCCTTTTAAAGCCCAATTTAGCCATGCGAAAAGGGGAGGCTTATGGCGTATACACAAAGAGTGGAAAGTGAGCGCATGAACTTGCAATACGACGTTGGAAATACAAAATAGAAATTGGTGTACTTGCATAGTGATAACATAGGTGACATGAATCAAAGCATGTGAACTTGCATAGGTTTAACTACAACATGAACCTATATTCTTATTTAGGCATAATGTCAAACATAAGCATGTCATAAATATTTCTATCATAAGCATAGCATAATGTCAAACATAAGCATGGCATGAATACTTTTAGCATAAACATGGCATAATGTCAAACATAAGCATGGCATAAGTAAAGTTAAATTTGTTCATGGCATAAACATAAACAAGTCATGTTCATAAGGTTTCTACATGTTTACAAAGGGAATACTTTGTTACTAACACAAAAGCATAGTTCAACTTAATCATGGTTTAAGTCTAATCACATAACGATAGTATAAGTATACTTATGCATAAATATTCCTAATCATGGTGCTTGCTTTAAACTTGCAAAAAAGGGATTTTTGAGTCTAACCTAGCCATGTCTCACATATGTCATCATATAATTCTTTTAAACAAGATAGACTTAATCATGGATTTCAATTATGCCAAATATCATTCATAGCCTAGTCATATTCATAAGTTTGCAAAAGCATGACTTAATACATGGATTATGGTGTCAAAATTCCAATATAGTTTCTTATGAACTATAACAACCAAACTTGTTTCAATTACTTGCAAAATGATTTATGCACAAAAATATACATCATGATGGCATAATAACAAAGCCCCAAACTTGCATGAATTTTAATCAACTACATACATGTAGCTTCAACATAGATTACATAATTTGCGCAATATTCCAAACGTATACTTACATAGAACTACCGCATGTAGTTCTTTATAATGAATAACATAATTCAAGAATATCCAAACGTATATAAATTGATAAGAACGCACAAATATGAATTACTTCCATTGCCACAATTCAAGCATACACATCAACACAGTTGTTTATTTATACCAAAGTAATACTCTACTTACAATGGTTGCGTCGAATTCTCTAATTAAGAGATATGATTCCTTTGTTGAATTGATTGGCTTTAGGTTGCTTGAATTGCTTTAGGCTTTAGAACTTTCTTCCTAATTCCCTCTCTAGTTGGCGGCTACTCTTAGTCGTTCCTCAGCAACATGGCGGCTATGTTCTTAATTTGAATGAATAGATTAGGGTTTAGTCTAGGGTTGTTTATATAGAGGTTAGGAATTGATTAGGACCATTGATGTTGCTAGGTTAGATCGTAGCCATTCATTAGATAGAGAGACCAATTAGAACCCGCCACCTAGCCCTAATGACAAAGCAGACCACAGAAATTCGACCAAACACAGACCTGGCCAGCCAGGTTGACTGGGCTCAACCAGGTCGATACCCCTGTCGACAGGGCTGTCGACAGCCCTGTCGACATGGGTAGCCCAGGTCGACAGCCCAGTCGACCTGGGTGGCCTAGGCGGGTGTCTATCCGCCCTGGCCCATTGGGCCCCATTTTTAATTATTTTATTCTGTTTGAATTTTAAACTTGATTCTCAAATTTCCGAAGGCCATATCTTCTTCATACGGACTCCGTTTTTCGAAAACTCGGACTCTATTTCGCGTATTTTTCCGAGACGAACGCAATGGCGTATCCCGTTTCCCTTAGTTCTTTGATTTCAGATTAATTATACTTTAATTTGTAAATTTCACAGTTATAGAATTTTCGGGGTGTTACATTCTCCCCCACTTTAAAGGATTTCGTCCCCGAAATCTTCAAGTTAGGAGGAATGTATATCCTAACATCCAATCATCCATCTACTCATCCATCAAACACGAGCATCCATTGTCCTTAAAAGACTTCTAATGCTTCATGATCATATGCGAAGTGTGTGTGTACATGAACTTATCTAATGCAAAATCAGGCGGTCTACTGATTCAGTTGACCTCCTTAATGCAAATTATGTAAGTGCCATGAATCCATTATGTATGCAGATTTTCCTATTCTTGATTCTACATGAGTGCACAATCATTCAATACAAATGCAACATCTATATGACAACACATTAATGTTCAACCATATACGAATATAAACATATATGCATATGCAATATGAAGTGACTGAGCCGATCTAAAACCTAGATTGTGTGTGTATATGCAACCACGAGCAACCACTAGCAATCACTTGCAACCACTTGCAACCATCATCCATAACATGTTTCAACTACATGTTTCCATCCAAAAGGTTTCTACCTAAAAGATACGGTCTAGGAAATATACCTAAAAAGATAGATAAAAGCGCAACATAAGGAAAAGGAAAGATCAAGGATGTACCCTCGAACAGAAAAGGGTAGGCTGTACGGATTCTAGCTTCAGTTTCCCAAGTCGCGTCTTCCTCGGCGTCGCTCCACTGAACTTTGACGAGCTTAACTTCGCGATTGCGTAGCTTCTTCACTTCCGTTCCTAAGATGCGGGTTGGAACTTTTCTTATGGTCGCTTCGCGTTCCACTTCGGCCTCTTCGAGTATATTTGGCTCTACCACTTCAGCAGACTCATGCAGACATTTTCGGAGGTGTGAAACGTGAAAAACGTTGTGGACTCCAGCCAACTTCTCGGGTAGCTCTAATCTATAGGCCATTTTCCCAATTTTCTCGATAATAGGGAATGGCCCTACGAACCTTGGTGCTAGTTTTCCTGTGGTTCCAAAACGAACAACGTTTCTTAGCGGTGATACCTTGAGAAAAACTCTGTCTCCAACTTCAAATTCAAGGTCGGTTCTCCTTTTGTCGGCGTAGGACTTTTGTCTGTCTTGGGCCGTCTTCATCCTTCTTCGTATTAAGTCTACTTTCTCTGAGGTCTCTCGGATCATGTCTGGTCCAAGTATGAGTTTATCCGTGGACTCCCACCAACAAGTGGGCGATCGGCACGGTCTTCCATATAAAGCTTCGAAGGGTGCCATTCCGATGGTTGCTTGATAACTGTTGTTGTAGGCAAATTCCACCAAAGGAAGGTGGTCTTCCCATGTCCCTCCGAAGTCAAGGACGCATAGTCTTAAAAGGTCTTCCAAAACTCTGTTCACTCTCTCTGTTTGGCCGTCGGTTTGGGGATGATAGGCTGTGCTCAAGCATAACTGCGTTCCTACTGCTTCTTGCAGACTCCGCCAAAACTCGCTGGTGAAGATGGGGTCTCGGTCACTAACGATGCTAGATGGTATTCCATGGAGTCGAACGATTTCCTTAAGGTAAAGTGATGCCAGGGATGAGGCAGTTCTTTTACTTTTGACAGGTAAAAAGTGGGCGCTTTTAGTAAGCCTATCCACTATTACCCAAATGCTAGTGTTGCCTCTCCTAGACCTAGGCAGCCCATCGATGAAGTCCATTGAGATGCTATCCCACTTCCACTGCGGGACCTCCAGAGGATGTAGTAGTCCGCCGGGCTTTTTCTGTTCCGCTTTAACCTGTTGGCACACCATACACTTAGAAACGAATTCTGCCACGTCCTTCTTCATGCCGTTCCAGAAGAAAGTCCTTTTTATGTCTTTGTACATTTTATCCCTGCTTGGGTGTATCGTCATCTTGGAATGATGCGCTTCCTCGAGAACCTTCTTTATTAAATCTTTCATCTGTGGGACGCATAGTCTTCCGTCTCGCCTTAGCAAACCCCTATCGTCGATGGAGTATCGGTTGAGGTGACTTGAAGTCTCACCCCTAATTAACCTATCAATTATTTCCACAAGCTGAGGGTCTTCGCGTTGTGCTGTCCCTACTGAATCCACTAAAGTTGGGCGCACTTCGAGAGATGCTAGCAAGCCTGGTACGAAATCGGAGGAGGGCCTAAAGTCGAAGCTGGCTATAAACTCTAGGCTTTGTCTTTCAACAAACAACGGGCTTAGGGTCAATTTCTTTCGGCTCAACGCGTCTGCCACTACGTTGCCTTTGCCCGGAGTGTAGGAGATTTCGAAATCGTACGAGGCAAGAAACTCCATCCATCTTTGTTGCCTCAAGTTAAGATCTTTCTGCGAGAAAAGATATTTCAACGATTTATGGTCAGTGTAAAGTTCGAACTTCTCACCTAGGAGATAGTGTCGCCAAGACTTGAGTGCAAAGACGATGGCGGCTAACTCAAGATCGTGGGTTGGGTAGTTCTTTTCGTGCACTTTCAATTGCCTCCCGCCATAAGCTACTACCCTTCCTTCTTGCATTAAGACGGCGCCTAGCCCTGTCCCACATGCATCTGTATAAACAGTGAACATCTTGCTCCCATCTGGCAGCGTCAGAACTGGGGCTGTTGTGAGAGCCCTTTTTAGTCGTTGGAAAGCAAACTCGCAATCCAAGTCCCAATTGAACACTAGATTCTTCTTAGTCAATTTCGTGAGCGGAGCTGAGATTTTCGCAAAGTCCCTTATGAACTTTCGATAGAAACGCGCTAGTCCTAGGAAGCTTCGGACCTCAGTTGCATTCCTTGGTGTCTTCCAATCTTGTACCGCCACTACCTTCGCAGGGTCTACTGCTAACCCTTGTTTGGATACTATGTGCCCAAGGAACCTCACTTCTTCTCTCCAAAAGTGGCATTTGGAGAATTTGGCATTTAGTTGATGGACTCGCAAAGTTTCCATGATTGCCCTTAAGTGCTGAACATGTTCCTCTTCACTCTTTGAGAAGATAAGGATATCGTCTACGAAGACCACTACGAATTTGTTGAGGAAATCTCTAAATACCCTACTCATCAGGTCCACGAAGTAAGCAGGTGCATTTGTCAAGCCGAAAGGCATGACAAGCCATTCAAAGAAGCCGTCTGGGGTTCTGAACGCCGTTTTATCGATGCTATCTTCAGCCACCCTTAGCTGATGAAAACCGGTTGCTAAATCGAGTTGGGAGAAAACAGACGCTCCTACAAGCTGGTCAAATAAATCGTCAATTCTAGGGAGAGGGTGCCTATTCTTTTTCGTTAGCTTGTTGAGCTCCCTATAGTCAACACATAGACGGAGTGAACCATCCGCCTTTGTAGCGAACACCACTGGAGCGCCCCATTCTGAAATGCTCCTCCTAATGAACCCCTTTTCTAGAAGCTCTTTAATCTGTTTACTGAGCTCTTTCCTTTCTCGTGGAGCCATGTGTCTAACGGGCAATGCAACGGGCTTTGCATTATCTACAAGATATATGTGGAAGTCTATTTCCCGCTTCGGAGGCAAGCCCTTCACCTCTTCGAAGACATCCGGATATTCCCAGACCACTCTAACTGATTGCAAAATTTCAACAGAGGCATCTAGCGATTCAAGATAACTAAGCATAACCGCATACGAGGGATTACAAGAAATTTCCAAAGTATTACCGAGCTGGGTTAGGAGCCTAACAACCCTTTTCTCGCAATCAAGGATGGCCCCATTACTGGATAGCCAATCCATACCCAAAATCAAACCATAACCCGAAAAGCCCAAAACAAAGGCACTACATAGAAATTCTACGCTTAGAATAGAAATTTTCAATCCCACACAGATCATAGACAAATGAGCTGGGCCCCCAATTGGGTTTGAAACAATTAAGGGGTCCTCTACCATACTAGTTTTTAGGTGCAGAGATTCTACTAAAGCAGACGAGATAAAGGAGTGTGATGCACCAGAATCAAATAAAGTGCGAACGGGGTGATCATAAAGATAAACTACACTTTCTACAGAAGTATTTATACCTCGCTGTTGCAGAGGTGGCGCTTCTAGCACATGAACCTGTGCCCCTGGGGTGGATCCAGCCCTCTGCCCCTGTCCTCGTTTCTTTGGGCAGTCCTTAGCCCTATGGCCTGTCTCACCACAAGAAAAGCACCCACCATTCTCCTTGGCCTTCTTTTTCCGGCAGTCCTTTACTAAGTGCCTCACTTTGCCACAGAAATTACACTTCCTCTTCTCTTTGTTGCCTTTCCCGCCTTTCTTAAAGTCTGTCTTCTTGGGCTGCAAACCCTCTTTCTTCTTGCCCTTATCCTCTTCATTCAGCAATGCCATTTGCACCAATCTTTCATACGTGGCCCCCATGGGTATATGGATCATGGCCAAACTGTGTAATGGCTCATTCAACCCTTTGACGAAACGGAGAGCCTTCTTGTGCGGGGTATTGACTAGGTCAAGCCCAAACCTAGCCAGCTCATCGAACTGATTCACATACTCTCTGACAGTCTTGTCTCCTTGCTTAAGAAATAAGAATTTTTCCAACTGCAAACTTCTTTCCGCATCTGAGAGAAATTTGGTCTCAAACCTTGCCCTAAAGTCCTCCCATGTCTCCACTGGTCTTTCAGCATTAGTGACTTCCCACCAGTAGGAAGCCTCGCCCTTCAATAGCCATACTGCCAATTGTACTTTCTGCCTATCCTCTACCTCAAAGATGATGAATAGGTCCTCCGTTTCTTTCAGCCAATTCCTAGCTGCTACGAAGGACTCAGTTCCATGGAAATCCCTTCCTCCCATAGCTTTAAAATCTTTGCATATCTTAGCAAAAGTGTTTCCCCGAGGAGGAGGTGGAGGAAAAGGTGCTGCTGCAGCTGGATGATTTCCTTCCGCTGGGGGAGGAGGAATGGTAGGACCTGGCTGAGTGGCTCTTGCTTCTAAGAACCGTCTAAACCAACCAGGTATTGGCACCCCTTCTGGCAAGTTAAGATCTTGGGACATGCTGAAACAAAAAGGATAGATTCAAAACGAAGGATAAGAGATAGTTCCTATGGCTTTGGGGAGTGGACTTTGCCTTTTTTAAAATAAAATAATATTTTTCTTTTAAAAATGCTTCTTTAAATTTCCTTTTTGAAAATAATTTTTCAAAACTTTTTATCTTATCTGGTAAACCTATCTCTGATACCAAGTGAAACACCCCACCTCCGTTAGAGTCACTCTCAAAGGGAATGCCCTAATTTTGGTGGAGGTTTATAAGTACAAGTCACAGATATACAAGACAGATATAAGAACACATATTTGTAAACAACGGAAGAACAACAAATTTTATTTCATAAAGTCAAATACGTGTTACAACAATCCTTTCCAAAAACATAACATAACACTTTCATAATCTGTCTTGAGTACATTATTTAAAGAAGCATAAATAAAACGTAGATAAACTGCAAAAGCCCCATAGTGGATTGTCCAAAGCCATAGTTCAAAACAGGAAAGTCCAAGCAATACATTTCTCTACTTCAAGCTGGATGTCTAGGCTGATCAAGCTGCTGTGTTCCCTCCCTGAGGACCTGGGGGGGGGGGGGGGGGGAAACGGAAGAAAGAAGACGAAAGAAAAATAGAGTCAGACATAAAGCCTGAGTAAGTCTAGTACTATTTTGTCTATGAATAAAGAACTGGGTATGATAAGTATAAACAAGAAGTGGGCATGCATTACAAACTTGGTTAAGTTGTCTAGGGTCGAATAGACTATCGTACCCCATGTTAATCTCTGAACCCATATAAACTAGTTTCCAATTTGCACCCCATAATCAGGGTGATGTGATCCATTCTATGATGATCGGCTCCTACTCGCATAGTTACATGTGTCTTACGGCCCCCGATGTCTGTAGTTACCTATGCTGGTCCCACCATGGGGTGTATCAAGTCCCATAGTGGCAACCCGACACAACCTTAGAGTGCACAGGTATGCTACTGGTGTCCAGTGCCTTATTTTTCTGCGCCGGAGTGTGTGCACGCCCGCACTCCGTTAGAACCTACACTGCTTACACCACCGCCGTCGATTTGACCTCTTACAATCAGCCCAGTAATCATGCCCCACCCTGCCTAGTTTCAGGGTATCCTGATACACCTTTTAGGGTTACTGCTGAAAAGGGTCCCCCCGTTACTAGGTTTTCTATCTCTAGCCAACATGCTAAGTTGGTTAAGTGTTTTCTAACCTAACCCCCACCAGTCCGTTTAGTTTAGCATGTTCCATTTTGATTAAGTCTTTAGTTTACTTAATCCTAACAATCCTGACTCAGCCTTAATTGTCTTATTAAGGCCCTGACCTCTCACATTAGACATGTATTGTTGTGGCTGCCTGTTGCCGGTTGGTTCCGGGTAGTCTTACGCCACAACTCAGTCTAACCTCGGGTCCTTGCTGGGCTCCATGTTTAACCTCCCACATTGGATAGGTATTGTTGTGACTACTGGACAGCCGGGCGGTTCCGGGCAGGTTTACATCACAACTCAATCCAACCTCGGGTTAAACACATCGTATGTTCTACGTTTACATATTTTGTCATTCCTCTTTATTTCTTATATGTAAATATTTGCGGCCCATTATTAAGTTAGTGGTGTAAAGGTTACACCAATCATGGGCCCAACCCATACTTGAATTTGGGCCCTTCTATTTCATATTTTCATTCATTAATTAATTTTTAACCCAACGTTGTTTTCCGCCGTTTTACACGTCCGTTTATATATATATTGGGCTTAGCCTTTTAAAGCCCAATTTAGCCATGCGAAAAGGGGAGGCTTATGGCGTATACACAAAGAGGGGAAAGTGAGCGCATGAACTTGCAATACGACGTTGGAAATACAAAATAGAAATTGGTGTACTTACATAGTGATAACATAGGTGACATGAATCAAAGCATGTGAACTTGCATAGGTTTAACTACAACATGAACCTATATTCTTATTTAGGCATAATGTCAAACATAAGCATGTCATAAATATTTCTAGCATAAGCATAGCATAATGTCAAACATAAGCATGGCATGAATACTTTTAGCATAAACATGGCATAATGTCAAACATAAGCATGGCATAAGTAAAGTTAAATTTGTTCATGGCATAAACATAAACAAGTCATGTTCATAAGGTTTCTACATGTTTACAAAGGGAATACTTTGTTACTAACACAAAAGCATAGTTCAACTTAATCATGGTTTAAGTCTAATCACATAACGATAGTATAAGTATACTTATGCATAAATATTCCTAATCATGGTGCTTGTTTTAAACTTGCAAAAAAGGGATTTTTTAGTCTAACCTAGCCATGTCTCACATATGTCATCATATAATTCTTTTAAACAAGATAGACTTAATCATGGATTTCAATTATGCCAAATATCATTCATAGCCTAGTCATATTCATAAGTTTGCAAAAGCATGACTTAATACATGGATTATGGTGTCAAAATTCCAATATAGTTTCTTATGAACTATAACAACCAAACTTGTTTCAATTACTTGCAAAATGTTTTATGCACAAAAATATACATCATGATGGCATAATAACAAAGCCCCAAACTTGCATGAATTTTAATCAACTACATACATATAGCTTCAACATAGATTACATACTTTGCGCAATATTCCAAACGTATACTTACATAGAACTACCGCATGTAGTTCTTTATAATGAATAACATAATTCAAGAATATCCAAACGTATATAAATTGATAAGAACGCACAAATATGAATTACTTCCATTGCCACAATTCAAGCATACACATCAACACAGTTGTTTATTTATACCAAAGTAATACTCTACTTACAATGGTTGCGGCGAATTCTCTAATTAAGAGATATGATTCCTTTGTTGAATTGATTGGCTTTAGGTTGCTTGAATTGCTTTAGGCTTTAGAACTTTCTTCCTAATTCCCTCTCTAGTTGGCGGCTACTCTTAGTCGTTCCTCAGCAACATGGCGGCTATGTTCTTAATTTGAATGAATAGATTAGGGTTTAGTCTAGGGTTGTTTATATAGAGGTTAGGAATTGATTAGGACCATTGATGTTGCTAGGTTAGATCGTAGCCATTCATTAGATAGAGAGACCAATTAGAACCCGCCACCTAGCCCTAATGACAAAGCAGACCACAGAAATTCGACCAAACACAGACCTGGCCAGCCAGGTTGACTGGGCTCGACCAGGTCGATACCCCTGTCGACAGAGCTGTCGACAGCCCTGTCGACATGGGTAGCCCAGGTCGACAGCCCAGTCGACCTGGGTGGCCTAGGCGGGTGTCTATCCGCCCTGGCCCATTGGGCCCCATTTTTAATTATTTTATTCTGTTTGAATTTTAAACTTGATTCTCAAATTTCCGAAGGCCATATCTTCTTCATACGGACTCCGTTTTTCGAAAACTCGGACTCTATTTCGCGTATTTTTCCGAGACGAACGCAATGGCGTATCCCGTTTCCCTTAGTTCTTTGATTTCAGATTAATTATACTTTAATTTGTAAATTTCACAGTTATAGAATTTTCGGGGTGTTACACTGGCAGTTACGGAAGTGAGTAACCCACATGAACAGACCATCTTAATGGCGTTAATTGACGGAGTCAATAAAGATAATTAATTTGGCCGTTGACCAGAGAGTTATTTTATAGGAAGGCTAACATCTGCCTACGACAAGAAGAGGTATATGTTAATCGGAAAAGAAAATCCGTTGACAGCTCGTGAGAAGATATCCGAAGCAATGTCGCTATTAAGCAATCTGGTGATAGTGTAGGGATAGTTGGAGTGAATATCAGCAATAAGAGTGGAGGAAATGGCCTCCAAGGTGATAATGGAAACAAGAAAAGCCGGAATAGGAGAAATGATCCCAAAAAGAGACCTCAGTTTTAGCCCTTCAAGAATTACACGCCATTGAAAGGCACCTTGGAGAACATATATCTAGAAACCTTCAATGTTATTAAATACAAGAAGCCTCCAACGAGAGACTCGACTGAAAAGGAGCACGAGACCCGGAAGTTATGTTTATTCCATGAAACTTACGGCTACTCTACAAATGGGTGTCGCCACTTAAGAGATGTTATAGAAAAGCCACTTCAAGAAGGGAAGTTGGACAAGTATAAAGTTTCCCCTAGAGATAGGGGGCAAAGAGGATCGGTTCTAAATCAGAACCAACCTTCCCCTAGACCTATTGCCCAGGAGAAAGGGAAAGGGATAGTCATAAACACCATGGTCGGAGGACCACATCCAGCTGGATTCAGCAACAGAGCCATGGAACAATACGTCAATGCTGCCAAGCATCCAAAGGTGAGAGAATGTAGTGCCCTCGAGTACACTAAACCCGCAAAGCAGTAGAAAATGATGGCGAATAACGTTATCTTTTGAGATAGAGGGAGCGCAGGAGTAGAAACTTCGAGTATCGGCCCATTGGTAATTACCACTACCATTTGTCCAACCCTTATATGGAAAGTCCTTGTTGATTGCGGGAGTTCCTTCAATATTTTGTTCAAAATAGCCTTCGACCAGATGAAGTTGGAAGCTAAAGATTTGAAGCCGTGCACAGGATGGATACGTCGCTTCAATGGCTTAACAACGACTCCAATTGGAGTAGTGGATTTGTCCGTGGAACTTGGGGAAAGAAACCGTCGGAGAGTACGGATCCTCCTATTTGTAGTTATGATATTGATTCGCCATACAAAGCCTTTTTGGGTAGGCCAGCTCTTGCAGAATTTAGAGCCTACATTGCCCCTGGTGCCTATTAATAAAATTCCCGACCAAAGCCGGAGTAGGGATTGTCCACGCGGACCAAGTTAATGGTAGAGCCTACTGCATGGACGAGTTGAAAATGCTACGCAACGGAGATAGCATAGAACCAAAGAATACCTTACCTCCTGCAAAGGAGGCTTCAACATAGCAAACAAATGAGATATCGCCGAAGGAGCCACTCGATGATCTGCCCGAAGACATAGAACCCAGAGAGGATGAGGATTCAGGATGCGGATGGTCGGCACCCAATGAAGGAAACATGGATATTATGATTGATGACGGGGACCCGTCAAAGGTCTTGAAGATGGATCTCGTTTATACTCCCTACGAACAAGGGAATCAGTGAACTTCCTACGTGAAAACTTGGATGTATTAGCTTGGACTGACGCTGATATGTGCAGGATTCACCATCAATCATGAGCCATTCGCTAAGCATAAACCCAAAATGACCTCCCGTGATGCAGAAAAGGCGTATGCTAGACCCGGAGAGGTCAGCTGCCTTGAAAGAGGAAGTAGAGAAGCTGAGAGATAATGGGTTCATCAAGGATGCTATGTATCCCGACTAGATATCGAACCCCGTCTTGTCAAGAAAGCCAATGGGAAGTGGCGTACATGCATTGATTTTTCGGATCTGAACAAAGCCCGCCCAAAAGACAGCTTCCTGTTACCAATAATCGATCAACTTGTTGACTCAGTAGTGGGACACAAACTTCTCTTCTTCATGGATGCATATTCGGCTTACAACGAGATTCTCTTGCACGTACCTGATCAAGAGCAAACCAGTTTTATCACTAACCTTAGTTTGTATTGCTATGTGGTGATGCCATTTAAAATGAGGAATTCCAGAGTGACATACCAGCGCTTAGTAAACCGTATGTTCTACAATCCAATCGGGAGATCTATTGAAGTTTACGTGGATGTTATGATTGTGAAGTCCAAACAATCATCCGACCACACAACAGATTTAGCTGAGATGTTTGGTATCCTCAGACATTATGGAATGAAGCTAAATCCTTTGAAAAGCTCTTACGAGGTTGCATCAGGTAAGTTCCTCGGTTATATTATCAGCTCGCGCGGAATCGAAATCAATCCCGATAAAATTGCAGCAATTAGGAACATTAGTGAGCCGTGAAAAACAGAGATATGCAAAGCTTAGCAGGGAAGGTCGCAACATTAAGCAGATTTATCTCCAAAACTACTAACAAGTGGATCCCTTTCTTCGATTTGATAAAACGAGGGAAGTGCAACTTCGAGTGGACTTCAGATTGCATTAAAGCCTTCCAAAACTTGCTGAATCACTTAGAAAATCCCCAGATATTATCTAAGCTAGTGGACCATGAAGATATATTTGTATACTTAGCAGTATCGTCACATGCAATTAGTTCACCACTAGTTCGCGAGGAGAATAAAGTGCAGAGACCGGTGTACTGTGTGAGCAAGAAATTAGCAGCAGCAGAACACAACTACCCGAAGATAGATTGCTTCCAGAAATCTTCATCACTACTTCCAAGCTCATCCATTTATTATATACACCGATCAACCACTCCTAGAGGTCCTGCAGTGACCTGAGGCATCCGGAAGACCGCTCAAATGGAAAATCGAGCTAAGCCAATTCAACCTCAATTTCCTCCCCAGAAAGTCCATACAGGGGTAAGCATTAGCCAATTTCATAGCTGAATTCACAATTCCTGAAGAAGATGTGTAAGATGAAGAACTAGGTCCCTCAGAACAGAAGCTGGAACTTAGCACCTCAAAGCTATATACAGACAGTGCTAAGAATGATTGACGGTCCAACGCCGGAGTTGTATTGATAACTCCCGAAGGACAGTTGATTTACAATGCTCTACGACTGGAATTATTCGCTACTAATAACAATTCCGAGTATGAGGCCCTGACAGCCGGGTTGAAACTCACTAAGGAGTTAGGAGTAACGACGTTGAACATCTTTTGTGACTCTTAAATTGTTGTTTGTCTGGTTTGGAAGGAATTTCAGATGAAGTGACCATGACTCACAGCTTACCTAGAAAGGGTAGAGGAGCTATTGGACCACTTAGAGTATTACAGCATATCCCACATTCTGTAAACAGAGAATCAAAAAGCGGATAAGTTGGCTAAGTTAGCATTTTATGATAATCCAAAAGAAATGGAGATGTTCCTAATCGAGACACTAGAAGCTCTGAGTATTGATCAGAAGGAAGTTGACCCGGTGCTGGAGACCGAACTAGAAAGAGAGTCATAAATGACGCCGATAAAGAACTTCCTGCAGAATGAAACTCTTTCAACAAAAAATAATGAAAGACATGCCATTGTATGCCAAGCTTCAATATATGTCATGCAGGGTGAAATTATTTACCAACAAGGATTTTCAGTACCCCTACTTCGATGTATAGTAGATGACGACGTAAAACGTGTATTGAGAGAAGTACAAGAATGCGAATGTGGAGATCACACCAAGGGTCAAACAGTGGCAAAAAAGATACTACGGTACAGCTAATTCTAGCCAACCATAAATCGAGAAGCAGTTGATTATTCGCGATACTACGACAGGTACCAAAAATTTGCAAAGATTCCCAAATCACCACCCAGCCAACTCAATTCGATGGTGAGCCCGTGGCCATTCTCCATATGGGGAATTGACATCATCAGAAGAATTTTGGTTGCAAAGGCAAAGCAAAGTATGCAATTGTGGTCATGGATTACTTTATGACATAGGTTGAAGCTGATCCATTAACCACGATCACGACAAAAGGGGCGATTAACTTCATTGTCAGAAACATCATTTGCCGATTAGGGATCCCCAAAGTCATCATAACCGACAACATAACTCAACTCGATAGCACATAATTCAGGAATTTCTGCCAAAAATACAAAACCTAGACGAGATACACCACTATAGCACACCCGCAATCGAATAGGCAAGTCAAAGCAGTAAACAAAATCATCAAGTCCATCCTAATGAAGTGACTGAAGTAGGTGAAAGCTATGTTGGTCGATGAATTACCCTTAGCATTATAGGCTTA
Organism: Allium sativum; assembly: GCA_030737875.1. Taxonomy (NCBI): domain Eukaryota; kingdom Viridiplantae; phylum Streptophyta; class Magnoliopsida; order Asparagales; family Amaryllidaceae; genus Allium; species Allium sativum. Next base: position 134,955,117 of record CM060924.1, on the reverse strand, counting down.
CAGAATGGCCAACAAATCGGCGAACAACCACACTCCCTTCTCACTTTCATTTGGTTTAGAAGTAGTCAATCCAGTGGATTTGGAAGTCTCCTCTAACAGAACAACATATTATGTTCCGATGACGAATGAAGCGACTCTCTTTGAGTCATTGGACATGCACTACTACAAAAGTGGGCAAATTCGACGCTAATTTAATGTGGCCTTATATTGAAAAAGCGTTGCCGTAGCCCCTTTTTTCAAATAGGCAACACCAGAGACCCGTGGCATCTACGGTCGTTGCCTTAGCCCTCTAAGGCAACGCTTTTGCCCATCTACTGCCACGGAAAGAAAGTGTTGCATTATAGCCGTAATGCAACACTATTTGCACGTAATGCAACACTATTCAGCGTTGCCTTAAGTATTAGTTAGGGCATGTCTTCTAGTGGGGCTACGTCAACTTTCCATGTCAGCTGTCTACGTGTCATACAACACATCATCTCTCCATGTCAGCTGCCAACGTGGCACATGCCACGTCAGCTATCCACATCAGCTGTGGGGTCCACGTGCGACCCTACTGCAATATGTAATGCAACACCACTACAATATGTAATGCAGCACCACTGCAATATGTAATGCAACAACATTATCATGAAATGCAATATCAATAAAAGCTAACGCAACAGTAGAAGATAGCAAATACCATGCTAAACTCATCTAAAGCAATTGTTTTAATTATCCAAATATCAAAACTCAAAAATCAGCTACACAGTTTTCTTCATTGTATACAGTAAGCTCCATTCCTGGGCATTCCTCCATTCCTGGCCAATTCATTAGCGCATTTTGAACATGTACGCATGTGTCCACATCTGCAAAATTTATTACTCATATATATATATGAATATATATATATATATATATATATATATATGCAGCAATCCAATTGCAATACGAAATATATATGTATGTACCTATACATATGTGTGTCACATCTGCAAAATGTATCCCTCTGCCTTCCAGAATTAAATATGCACCTGAAATGATAACAAGTTATTTGATAAGTGGTGGAATCGAATGGTCATTGGCCTTCTTAACAAAATTTTATGAACACAATTATTAAAGTGGACTTATTGACCATTGGCGATTGGTCACTCATGCCAGCTACCAAGCAATTTCAGTATGCTTCGTCTTCTGAGCAGAAAGTTGTCAATTCGCATATTCCTGCCACGTTCAGTGTGTCACTTCATATCCTTTCAAGCTTCAGAACCATATTGTCATCTACATCTTCAACTCCTAATTAAACAAACCTCCATCGTCAAAAGTTTCAAAAAAAAAAACAATGGAGGACTCTTCACTATGCATCACTGCGACTGTTCTTACAGGACATTGGAGTTACGAATTTGTGCATCTCACGCTTAGGCATACTCTGGAGCATAATGAGTGGCCTATACGGGTTATACCCAATAACTCTTTTCTAATAATATGCCCATCTTACAGTAAGCGTGATCATGCGCTAATGTTGAAATTTTTACAAAATGTGGAGGTGCTTTTTATGTGCAACAATGGTCTGGTGAAGAATTTGAGCCTGAACCAGCGTTCGAGGCAGAATCATAGGCTAGACTTGTTGGCTTTCCTGAGTTCCTGAAGAAAAATGTTCCTGCAATTAAAGAATTAATGATGCCAATGGGAAAATGTGTGTGAAATTGACGACTGTCCTTGGTCTCGAATTGATCATAGATCATTTTCCATGAAAATTGAATTTTATGAAGGCATTGGCTTGGAGAATACTTTTGCTGCTCGATTCGACAACAAGGTTTACCTCATTAGGGTTCAGCGCTGTACCCATGCTCATCCTCTTACAAGGCCTGAACTTCTGTTTGTGGGCAATAGGGAGCTACCGATGATACGATTTTTTTGTGATCATAGGTAAATTTTATTTCCATCCACAGTTTCTTTTAGTTAATCCACACTATGTTTGGCCAATCGAGGTAAATTTTCCATAGAACACACTAACAATGTGTTCATTCAACTGTGCTCTATCCTTAACATACATACAATGCGACACAACCACACATGCACACACTCACATACATACATCATTATTAGCATCTACAGATGGAAAATATATGCATTATTAGCATTTGATTTAACCCACTATAGTTATCATCATTTAACATAATATTTCAAATGTCATACCATTTTTTTGGGAGTACCACAACCCCTAGCCGAGAATTTGTGTGAAGTACATAAATATAAACTAAACCTTTTCTTATTTGATTGTGACCATATATTGAGACACAACCAGATGACCGACATTCAACTAGAAAGTAGCTATACCAACATTAGCATAAAACAACACATTATCACAAGTGGATTATCTTATCTAGAAGTAACCATTTCTTCTTAAAACTATGATCGTTTATATGAGGTGCTAATTGGAATATATCAACGATCATGTAATCCCCTTTCAGTCACTTTGACATAGACAATGCCTCTGACATGGACAATGACTCTGACATGGACACTGACTCTGAAAAAAAAAAAAAAAGATGCTGGTGTTGATACTGGTGTGGATGCTGGTGATGATGCTGGTGCTGATGTTTGTGAATGTTGGTTTTTTTCTGCTGGTAATGATTTTTGGCTAGAAAGTTTGTGAATATTTGTGAAACTTTGTGAATGTTTTTGAATGTTGTGATGAATGCTGGTGATGGTTGTTGGCTTGAATGTTTGTGATTGTTGGTGATGAATGTTGGCTTGGATGTTTGTGAATGGCTTGAATGGTAGTGAATGTTTGTGAATACTGGTGATTTTTTTAAATCTTTTACCGGGAACTTGCTTGAGTGTGCATGTATACTTGTGTGTGCGTGTATACTTATGCGTGTATACTTGTGCGTGTATACTTATGATACTTGAGCGTGTATACTAGTGATACTTGTGCGTGTATACTTGTGCGTGCCTTCAGATGGCTGCCTTATGATACTTGTGTGTGTATATTGTTGTGTGTGCGTGTATACTTGTGTGTGTATACTTGAGCGTGTATACTTATGATACTTGAGCGTGTATACTTATGATACTTGTGCGTGTATACTTATGATACTTATGATACTTGAGCGTGTATACTTATGATACTTGTGCGTGTATACTTGTGCGTGCCTTCAGATGCTTCCTTATGATACTTGTGCGTATATACTTGTGCATGTATACTTGAGCGTGTATACTTGTGCGTGTGTGTATACTTATGCGTGTATGCACTACGTGTATGATGTGTATTGTAATAAAAAAATCGTGTATACGTACGCGTGTATGCACTGCGTGTATCACAAAACCTCAGTGCAAACACACCGCAGTGCAAATTAACCTCAAGCATACAAATTAAACACCGGTGTAAGGTACGAACCTCAAGCAGTGCAAATTAACCGCAGTCTGCATTCCTTAACTAGCTCGACCTCTACAATAAACCAATGTCTTTTTCATGCCAATAGCCCGGTTCTCATGGTTTATTGATGGGTATAATTTTCGAATAAACCTCAGCATAATCCCAAATCCCAAATCAATAATAAGCGCAACTAATTACTCATAAGCGAATGGGTTTTCCAAAATGTAACAAATGAACAAATTACTAATTACTCATAATCCAATTGATAATAAGAGCAACTAATTCACAGTGCTATACAAACTGAACCTAAGGGAAAAAACTGGCGATGTCAGCGCCCTAAGCAATCAAAGCTAGAAAGCGTTTCAAAGCTTCATCCTTTTCAGAATAGAATTTGTTGTCGAGGAGAGGAGCGATTAGATGATTAGGTTTAAATTTGTGAATTTAGGTTTAAATTTTTGTCAATAGTAAAATGGGGGAAAATCGACTAGATGATAGAGAAGAAAACGATTTCATGAAGAGAGAAGATCGCGCCAAAAGTTCGTCAAAATTATGCAATGACGTGGCTGTCAATGGTTGGATGATGGCTAACATTAAGATCATCAGATCCATAGATGGTTTGAACCGTTGGATTAATCTTTCATCTACGGTTGGGGTTTTTATATGTTGATAACGCGGATCGCTGAGCTGGATTATATATACGTAATGCTACAAGTTTAACTGGTGTTGCACATCAAAACACTAAAATTCCCACCGCATCCACGTATATTGCAACAACATATGAATACTGTTGCAGAAGCTCAAAGAAATCATAGCTTTCGCCACACTTTTCATGCAACGCACACAAATTAGTGTTGAATATGCCCACTTTTGTAGTAGTGATGATTGAGGACACAAGAGATGAGGCAGACTTACGTGCCTCGTAGCACAGACACCAACACTACAACAAAAACACCATATTACAACTTTAATTTTACAACGGTGGTAAACGCACCGTTGTAATAAATGTTTTTTACAACTTTTTACTTGAAAAGTTGTAATAAACTTATTTTTAACAACTGTGTTATTTTGACAGCTGTAATAAAAGCCTATCACAACTTTTATTTTTTGACTGTTGTAATATATGACTATATTTGAACATAATTACTATTAAATATTTAATAATTAAAATACAACAATTAATGCTAATCATGAATAATCAATGATTGCTATTAATAATTAAGAAGTAGAGATTATTAATTAAGAAGAAGAGATTAATAACTGAGATTATATTTAATAATTAATTTACAATAATGAACGATTAATAAGAAATCTTTAATAATTAAGAAGTAATACTTATTATTAGTATTTAATATTTAATAGTTACGGGTAATAATTATATTTGACATCCAATATTTCAAAAAAAGTTTAAAATTTTCTAGGCAAAACTTATAAAATATTGAAATTTTCACAAATTAAAAAAAAACAATGAACTAGAATTTTTATAAAATATCCAAAATTTCGAAAAATTAGTTAGTTTTTTCTTTGTTTCTTATGATAATTGAACCTTAAAATCAAAATGAATATTTAGATGACTTAACCAACGTGATCTATTGAGTGTTGAAATTGGTTAATTGATTCCTATGAGAAATAATATTATGTATAGTGCTGAAAACAACTGAAATATAAGATGTAATCACATTAGTAAGAACCAACAATTGTTTGGAGAAGTGGCGGCAGCTTGAAAATTTTGGCGGCCAACCCTAAATCCCAATTTCAAGGTCGCCACATTTTCGTACCCAAATTTCACTCGTCGTTTCAAAGTTTCTGAACCCTAACCCCCAATCCCAATTTCATTTCCATTGCCAACCTTCAACGAATCTCTCTTCATTTTTCTTTCAATTGCTAAAACAATTTCCCCAATTTCATGTCCAAGTCGGTTTCCTCAAAAATCCAAATCAGGGCTGATTCTCCTTCTTCCCAGATCTTGCCACCACCAATCGCTTCCTCCACCGCTGAATGAAGCCGCGCCACTTCTATCCCACTCCGAATAACTCCATTCGCTCCAAGACCATTGTCCAGGCAATGCCGACTTGCCCTGTCTACTGTGTACCCCTTGTCGTACTCGAGGCATGGCCACCATTCGCCCGAAAACCGCCGCTCCTTCGTCACCGCAGCGATGCCAAGCCGACGTCTTGGTGCTTATCGAGACCCTGCCAGACAGCTGCTGCTCGTCCTTCATTGACGATGCAAGGAGAAAGAGCTGCTGCCTAGCTATTTTCAAGCCATGCATGCCAGAGTTCTCACGGTTACAAGTGACTAAGTTCCTAAACCAATGCCCAGGTGAGTCGGTTGGCTCACACAATCTAGTTTACCTCACTGTTGTGTTAATTGATGTTTTGGGTACATTGTTGTTAACAGTAATCACTTACTGTAATACGTTCTACCTTTTGACTTGCTTGTTTACAAAATTAATATCAGCCCTTTTGAGAGTTGGGTCTCTCTACCTCCTCGATGATTTTACGCGAACTTAATTTTATTTTTTTGTTTTGGGTCGTTAGTTTCTTGCATGCAAAATTTGATTGAATCTGGTAGTATTGATAGATAACTAATAATGCATATGACCTTGTTGGAGAGCTGATAAGCAAATTTTCAAATACTAAACTGACAACGGCTATGGATAGTAATTTGATTATGTTTTTTTATGCGCCCATAATATAGTGTTTTTGTAATTCATTGTAATGTTTTCAAAAGTTAAGTAGTTTGTGTTAGATATATGTGCTGATAAGATAATTTCCAAATGCCAAGCTGACAACACCTGTGGAAAGTCATTTTGTCATGCTATTGCGGATAAAAACTTTCCTATGGCATAAATAGGTTATATTCAGTAATTTAAAGCAATACATAACTAGTGTACTAAGTGGGGAGCAGCGTGAGCACCCTTGTATATACTGATTATTACTGTATTTGCCAATTAATTTTAACGTTGAACAGACCCCATATATAGTATTGATGTCGAAGTTTAAACAACCGTAGTTGATCTCCAGTTTTGATTATACAACCAGTTGTATTTAAGTTACTGGTGCGTTTTCCTATAGTATCGGTTTCTGTCGACGTCGTCAAGAACATAGACAATGTGGATTTCAGGTCTCAATCCCCTTGCTGCTAAGTGGGCTTTTGACTTCATGAATTGGTCACGCAATAAACAACGTAGTTTCAATTCAGCATAACTATCCCATATCTCTCCATGCAATTAGCCACTTCCCACTAATCCCATGAAAGCCCAATTGGTCGAGAGAACTATTTAATTTTCCTTTACAGTAATGTTTGTGCATTGATTTCAATTCTTACTTTCATGTATAACATGAAGCGATTGGTTCATCTTATATGACCATGGCCCCCCATATATGAATTTAAAATTTAAAATAAGTACAATCGAATTTTGTCATGTTTCTCTCCTGCAAATGACGATATGTAAGTTTTGTTGCATGCTTATACGTACATACGTATGTATATATATGTGAAATTATATTCCAAACTTCTTACAGTGGGAATCACTACTTATGTCCATTTGTTGCATGCTTTTCTGTTAGACCCGTATGGTTTGCACTTGCTTATTTGAATGTACTTGCTGGATTCATATTTTAGGTGCACATGTTCATTCAGGTATAGGCCAGTTTCTTGAAATACCTGAATCCAAAATACGTCTTCTGGGTTTGTAAAAAAAAGAAAAGAAAAAAAGAAAGTAAAAAAACTGAAGTACATTAGTTAGGTTGCCATGAACCTGTGACCATGTTTGGTCTGTACATATTGCATACATTAATATTGTGTCACACTTTGTAGTTTTAATTGCCGTGATAAAACAGGTTTGATTATCGGGCTATTTGACACTTCAGTTTGTGTTTATTTTTCGTTACACACTCTTCATATATGCTACTGCTAGGTGGTTCACGAGTGCACTTTCGCCTTATGTTATATCTTGCATGTTTCCATCTGGAAGTAGTCACATTCCCTTGTTGTTCATTTATATACTTGCGTTTTGCCTGTGATGCACAAGCCATTATCTACGCACTATTCTATGTTTGGCAAATAAGAAAGCCATGTAATAGCTTCAAGCAACAAAGGTTATGTTTATGTATATGCATGTTTTGTGATTGTGCAGGTGGTGTGTCTTGTGGTGGTGGGGATGTTGAGGAAGTGCAAAGATGAAGCAGGCTGATAGTTGAAGCATAGTTTTTGGATGGTACTGATTTGTAATCATTATTTGTAATGAAGAATTGATATATTACCGTGATGATGTATGATTCATTTTTTTATTTTGAATATAAACTTGTAATGTTTTTTGTATGAATGGATCCGTTGCTTTGAATTTATATCAATATGTTTTCTGTTTATTCAGCTTTTGTTGCATTTACAAAATTTATTTATTTTAAAACCCAAATGTCAATCACAACGGTGCATAACAGTTGTAGTAGATCTTATTACAACGGTGCATAAATGTTGTAATAAAGTTTATTACAACGGTGGAAAAAAGTTGTAAAATATACATATTACAACGGTGTTGCAACAGTGCAAAAGAGTTGTAAAAGATATTAGTCTATTACAACTTCTTAATACACGACGGTTTGCCCACCGTTGTAAAATGTATATTACAACGGTGTTCCACCGTTGTAATAGGGTCATTTTGTTGTAGTGCAAGTTGCTCGATACTACAACAAGAAGGTTCGACCCCAAACCTGGAAACCTGGTTTTAAGGTGCGTCTTCCCAGCCTCCATTTTTCTAGGCTCGAAATGGGAAGGACCAAATGTCATCCAATGGATACTTGACGAAGGAACTGTCAAGCTAACGACAGTAGATAGCGATGAAGTCCCCAGAGCGTGGAATGCCCAACATATGCGGCACTACTTAACCTGAGATTGTATTAATTCTTTTGTTTTACAAACTATGTAGAATGGCACGACTTCCTTAGAATAGTCGAGTTGATATAAAAAAAGATTATAAAGTGGATGTAGGCTATGATTTGGACGAACCACTATAAAAATATAGCATGTCATTTATACTTCCAACATTTATTCTTCCGTGCTCTGTGATTCGATTGTTATGTAATCGGTTGGTATCGGACTTATGGAAAAGGGACGATCCAATCCGTTTACAGAGCTCGCTCGCTCCAGCTTGAATAAGCGAACTTGGATCAATGGCCGATCGAAATTTGATTGGCTAACCTCGAGCTCAATACCAACACCCAATGCGATGACTTTAACCTTGTGAAACAAAGTGAGGATACAACCGCTGGTCTAACAAGCTCCATACACTAGTGTAAATCGTGGGATATGGGTAAAAATCAATTGTGAGAACGACACTCGAACCGGCGGAATCCCACTCTTGGAAATAGAGTGTAGAAGGAAAGCCGGGGCGAATTGTATGATCGTTCGCTTGATCAACTCAAACTTTCTCGATCCGAGAGTGATTGTAAAAGTAGATGTGATTGGTGCACCATGATTAAAGACTGCCTTAACCACACTCTAACCTGAGCACACAACAGGAGAGTATGAGACCTAGTGCTGAAGAAAAAGGGTTCCGACCCCACTGAAGGATTGGGGGCAAGATTGAAAGTTGAGCCCGCACCCCCCAAAGAAGGATTGAGGACAATATAATGTTAATTCTAATCAATCCTGAATAATCCCAGGCCAGGCACTTTATTCAAGATTGTTTGGGGGCATACACGTGTCACACCCTCATGATAACTACAATATGTTGTGTTATTCAACACTTAGTTTAGTAATAATGCTTTGATTGAAGAAATTTAAAATTTTGAATCACAAGAAGGTTAAATAGGAATCCTGCTTTGATATGCGATACGATCTATTGTTTATTACTTAGCACAATCATATTTTGATCACAGTTGCATTCGTTTGAAATAAATAATAAAGCTAGTAAACATGTGATATTGAAGGGAAGCTACTTCATTAACAACATGCAAATTACATGGATAGCTGGTCAAAAACGCGAGGGCTGCATCGAAACAACAACTGCAGGCCAGTGGAAAGCAAAATGGAAATCAAAAGAAACGCTTCATTTGGACTTAGTAGAGTGTTTGTGTGACGACTGCCCATAACCCTCGCACTATACAAGAGAAACAATGCATTGAAAGGTGTGCAAGGAAGTCATGGACGATCATCATAGTAGGTAAACACAAGCGGAACATGTCATAAACTCACAGCGCAAGGATAAAATATAATAGACATATACAACAGGTAGTAATAGTGAAGAAGAAACACAAGACTTTTATACAACCAGAAAGTAATATCCACAAACTTGGAAATAGTGTTTATAAAAAGTTGGCTCACTACATCACTTAGAAAAGCAAATAGTGGAAACCCAATTATTAGATAGTAGTTAAACTGGTACGTGAGCTGTAATGACCCGTATTCTACACATCATAGGATCGTAGAATATTTATTTATTTCCCGTATGAAGTTGTATGGTCATGTAACTTTGGGAAACATCTACTAGAGTCATTTCCCATGTTCATGATTTTTGTCGATTTTTAAATGACCATTTTGCCCCTAGTTGGTACTGTTTTGGCCATAACTTTTGATTGGAAAGGAATTTTGACCTGAAACCACTTCCATTTGATTCATTTGATGGTTTACCTTTCCGTAGAGTGGTCACATTAGCCAAACGGACTTACCGTTTGGGAGATATGGCTGAAACAAGGTTTGGAGGGTGAAAAACTGCTTATCCGGGCCAAATCGGGTGATTAGTGAGTAGGCCCATAACCCATTTCGGGATTAGGGTTATGGGAGGGCTGAAATGAGATGGAGAATCATTCCATTTCAGTTTTCTAGCCTCCACTTATCACCAAGGATCCCTAAAAATGGCCTCCAACCTCTAAATCACCTCCAAATCATCTTTTGGTCAAGGATTTGGCTTAGCAACCCCTAATCAAGGAGGATCTTCACCAAATCAACAAAGGAGCTGCTGTTTGGCATTGAGATTCACATCAAATAAGAGAATTATTTCAGATCTTAGTTTATTTTGTGGCTAAGGTGAGTGATTTGCATAGTTCTACACTAATTATGGCAAATTAGGGGTGATTAGTGTTAATTAGCGAATTTAAACGTGATAAAATTCTGGAAAAATGTTTATAAAATTCGGAATGATGTTTTAGACCTCTGTTAGAAATTTGGTTCCATTTGGTTAAGTTTTGCTAATCATATCATTAGTTTTGCTTAAAACATGCTTAAAGGGAAATATGGGGTTTTGGTCATGTTTGATCCATTTTGATATGTCATATTGTTGTTTTGGTGCTTGTGGTTGATTCCTTATGTTCCTATGATTGTATGAGATGCTTTGTGGTTGATTAGAAGTGTTAGATTGGTCGAAAACGCCGTCGAAAGGCGAGAATAGCTGCTGAAATGGTGCAGGTTTGGGGTCGAGATAACCGACCAGGGGAGATTTTGACCGACCAGGAATGAAGGAGGACGACCAACCAGAAATGGTGAAGGAGACCGACCGACCCGAGCTCCAGAACGACCGACCAGGGATGGTGAAGGTTAGACCGACCAGGGAAGGTTTTGACCGGCCAGGAATGAAGGAGAACGACCGACCAGGGATGGTGAAAGTTAGACCGACCAGGGGGACAAAACCGACCGACCAGGTTTGGTGAAATGCGACCGACCAGGGGGGAAACAAAATCGACCGACCAGGTTTGGTGAAATGCGACCGACCAGGGGGGGACAAAACCGACCGACCAGGGATGATGAAAACCGACCCGGATGAAAGATGCTTGACCAACCGACCCAAACAAGAAAGAAGACCAATAACCCGAGATGCAAAGGTAGTTCAAATGGGAAGTTGTGACTCAGGATCCAAGTGGGAACCAACGAGTTAACTTCACGATTGGACTTTGCTGCGGGACGTGTGCTAAGGAGTTGTCGACGTTCATAACTTCGATTCACCACTAAAAAGGAATGATGGGCTACTTATCAGTGCAGTAGGGTCATTATGACCTGAGGGGCAAAGTGATGGTAGCAAGACTACGTTATCAGTGCAGTAGTGCCATTATGACCCGAGGGGCAAGGTGATGCGTAGTAAGACTATGAGCCAGTGCAGTGGGGTTCTTGTGACTCCATGGGGAAGAGCGGACATAGTAAAGATTGGTAAGGCTATGAGCCAGTGCAGTGGGGTTCTTGTGACTCCATGGGGCAAAGTGGACATAGCAAAGGATTAGTGGCTACGTTATCAGTGCAGTGAAGCCATTTCTGACTTCATGGGGCAGAGTGATCGTAGCAAGGAATGTTGGGTGATCGAAGCGGTGAATATCGTATGCTTTATGCATTGAGTGAGAGATGTGAGGATGGATGCTATGCTTGATTGTTTGCCATCATTATGACATGCACACCTCCCCCACCTCCGTATCCTTATACTGTTTGATATGATACCTTAGAGTGTTGTACAGTATGTAGTGCTAACTCTTTGGTTGCAGGTCCAGGTTCAGGTATGTTTTAGTCTACCTGTTATTGTTCACTTTAGATGCTTATCGCTCATACCAGGCTTTATGTCTGACCCAGAGTTTTATGTCTCCTCTTATTACTCTGGGTGCTCACACGAGCAGACTAGAGACATGTTAGCCGGTGATGCGCGAGTAGCTAATTCGGAGGCGGGCAGGAGGCTTCCACGTATTATATATGTATACACATTCTCCCTGTGTCATTGGTGGTCGCTACTTGGGCATTAGTAGTGTACCTCATTTATCTTACCTTGCTTTGAGACAGTTGAAAAGTTGTAATAAGCTGTATTTTGGATTTCCGCTGCTATGATGTTTAGTTCTGGTTTTCAGCTTATGCACTGTCTCTCCTGTTTTATGTCAAGTATGTTATTATTATATTTTGTTCTATGCGCTGTGAGACATTCTACAGGTTCTTTGTATGTTCATTTCCTTCTTCCTTTTCCTTCTGGCGACCCGTTCCGTGCTAACTGGACATGTGTGTACAGCGCACTTTTGGAGTAAATGTCGGTTGGTGCGGGGCGGGCCGTCACACTTGGTATCAGAGCTCTAGGTTGCGTAGTTAACCTAGGGAAAGACACCAGGGAGAGATAGTACGTATATGAGAGCGCGTATTTGTGATTACTTTGGTTTTCAAAAGTTATGTATGTATATACTATTAGTAGTGTAAGAATGAAGTCGCACGGGACTAGCACCACTATGGGGTCGTTAATCGTTTCCCTTTTTACAGATTAACGATGAGCCAAGACACGAGAGGTGCTGGTAGAGGGACCAACCAAGGGAATGCCGCTGACATGAGGGCAATGTTTACTAACCTCATGAGAGACATGCTTAGAGAAGTGCAAGGGGCAATTCCTAATCCCGGAGTTGGTGTTGGCCCAGTAGTGCAGGCGCCTAGGGTCGATTTTGCCAAGTTGTGCAAAGATTACACTAATCTTGGTGGGAAGCCGTTCCACGGGACGGAATCGGCCATGGATGTTCAGGACTGGATGGATAGCTGTGACCGTATCTTTGATGACTTGGGTCTGAAGGATGCGATGAAGAGAAGGCTAGCGTCTCGTCAGTTGCAAGGGCGAGCGATGAATTGGTGGAATGCCATTAGAACAGCTACTCCAGAGGATCAGGTTACTTGGGATCAGTTCAAGGCTCGCTTTAGCGAGAAGTTTATTCCAGCTGCCCAGAAGTCAGTTTTGTTCAAGAGGTTCTTGGAACTCAAACAGAAAGGAAGGGCAGTTTCTGATTATATTGCTGAGTTCGACACTTTGTCGAAGTATGGACTGTCTCTTATTGATACTCCTGAAAAGAAGAATGAGAAGTTCATTACTGGTTTGGATGGGTACTTGGGGGAAAGGCTTATTAACCACATCGATGAGACTTTCGAATCGATTGTGGGGGAAACTTTGAGATCAGAGAGTCTTTACCCCCAAGTCAAAGACTGAGGCTGCATCTGCAGAAGGGCCAAAGCCGCAAGTAGGTGGTGGAGGCAAGAATAACTCTTAGAATAAGAGGAAGCAGGACAAATCTAAAGGTGGCCAGAAAAAGAGCAAGAAGGATGTTGAGTGCTTCAGCTGTGGTAAGAAGGGCCATTATGCTAAGGAATGTCGGGCCAAGCCAGCGGAAAGGAAGTGCTACAACTGTGGTCAAGTGGGACATCAGAAGGATAAGTGTCCGCAACCTCTTAAGGAGAAGCAGATTGTGAAAGCATATGCTATTGATGCTGTTCCTTCTTCGTCGAATGCCCCAACTGCGGCGGAGAAAGGAAAGAATGTTGTTATTCAAGGTATGCTTTCTATTTATGATATACCAGTTCGAGTTTTGTTTGATACTGGGGCTTCCCGTTCCTTCATATCTAGTGACCTGGTAGATAGGTTGGGACTGGAACCCGAGATAGTCGATAGACCATTGATAGTGACGAACCCGATTGGTGGTTCGACTAGCCTTAGTATGATTTGCAGGAATTTGGTCTTATCGAGTCATGGATGTATGTTTGTATGTGATTGCTTTGTTTTGGGATTTACTGGGTATGGCATTATATTGGGGGTCGATTGGCTCCAAAGATACGGGGTGGTGGTAGACTGTGAGGGCTTTTTGGTGACAGTGAGGGCGGATGATGGGCGGAGGGTAGTGTTTGGTAGCCTACCTAGTGATGGGGTTATGGCTAGTTTTGTAAATTCCCTCGACATCCAGCAGGATGAGTTGTCAAATGTGCCCGTGGTTGGCCAGTATCCGGACGTCTTCGAGGAGGTGACCGGGCTTCCACCACACCGAGAGATTGAGTTCCGTATTGATTTAGTGAAAGATGCCAGACCTATAGTGATGCCACTTCGTCGTATGGCACCAAGGGAGCAGCGAGAGCTCGGGGTGCAAGTCAGCAATCTTTTGAAGAAGGGATTTATTAGAAGGAGTGTCTCCGAGTGGGGAGCACCAGTTGTGTTTGCCACTAAGGCAGATGGTTCCCTTCGTTTGTGTGTGGACTATCGCGAGTTGAATAAGGTGACGAGGAAGAATAAGTATCCTCTACCGCGTATAGATGATTTGTTTGATCAGCTGGAAGGAGCTAGAGTGTTCTCCCAGTTGGACCTCGCGACAGGATTTCATCAGCTTCGAGTAGCAGATGAGAGTGTTCCGAAAACGGCATTTAGGACGCCGTCTGGATTTTATGAGTGGTTGGTTATGCCATTTGGGTTGACTAATGCACCAGCCTATTTTGTGGATCTTATGAATCGAGTATTCAGAGATCAGTTGAATAAGTTTGTTCTTGTGTTCGTAGATGATATCCTTGTTTACTCAAGGACAGAGGAGGAACACAAGGGACACTTGAGGATAGTGATGGAGGTGTTGAGAAAGCACCAATTGAAAGAGAAATTCTCCAAGTGTCACTTTTGGAGAAGGGAAGTGAGATTCTTGGGTCATGTTGTTTTAGAGAATGGTATTGCCGTGGACCCTGCGAAGGTAGCTACGGTACAGGATTGGCCTACACCCAAGAATGCTACAGATGTAAGAAGTTTCTTGGGATTAGCTGGATATTATCGTAAGTTTATCCAAGACTTCTCCAAGATAGCGGCACCGTTGACTCAGTTGACTAAGAAGAATCAGTCCTTCGTCTGGGACAAAGTGTGTGAGGATGCCTTCAAGAGTCTAAAGGAGAGGTTGACGCGTGCGCCAGTGTTAGTCATTCCTAAAGGGAATGAAGAGATGACGGTATACACAGATGCTTGTGGTACCGGACTAGGTGATGTATTGATGCAAGGAGGTAGGGTTGTAGCCTATGCTAGTCGACAGCTAAAGCCGCATGAGAAGAAGTATCCTACCCATGATTTGGAATTAGCAGCGATTGTGTTTGCGCTGAAGATGTGGAGACACTATCTCTTGGGAGAAAGATTCGAGTTGTTTACCGATCATAAATCGTTGAAGTATCTCTTCTCTCAGAAAGATCTGAATCTCCGTCAGCAGAGATGTTTGGAGTTCTTGGCTTCGTATGATTTTGATATCGCATACACACCTGGGAATGGTAATGCGGTAGCCGATGCCTTGAGTAGGAGACATGCCAACTTAGGGGCAATGTTTCTTGAATGGAAGCAACTGGAGTATATCGCGGGGTTTGATTTCAGACCAAAGTGCGAGTTGGATCCAGTTATGCTAGCTAGTTTGACGATCATACCTACTTTGATAGAGCGGATTGGTCCTAGCCAGAGGGACGATCCTAATCTATTGGAAATCATCTCCAAGCTAGAGATGGGTATCGATGAGGAGATGAATGTGTATGGGCTTGATCGAGATGGATGGCTTTGAAAGAATGGAAGATTAGTTGTGCCCAACGTGAATGGTTTGAGAGATGAAGTGCTTAGAGAATGTCATCACTCAAAACTGACTATACATCCCGGTGGTAATAAGATGTATCGAGACATGAGACAGACTTACTACTGGGAAGGGATGAAATGAGACGTTGGGAAGTTTATATCCAAATGCATGAATTGCCAGCTAGTTAAAGCCGAGCAAAAGAAGCCTAGTGGGTTGTTGCAACCATTAGAAATTCCCGAATGGAAATGGGAGCAAGTCTCGATGGATTTCATCGATGGTTTACCAAGGACTAGATCGGGATATGATAGCATTTGGGTAATTGTGGATCGATTGACTAAGAGCGCAAGATTTATACCAGTCAAATCGACTAGAACGGCAGCCAAGTTGGCAGAATTGTATATGAAGTGGGTAGTGAGATTTCATGGAGTACCCAAAAGCATTGTGAGTGACCGAGACCCGTTGTTCACTAGTGGGTTTTGGAAGAGCTTACAAGAGGCTCTAAGGTCAAGATTACATCTCAGTACCACATATCATCCTCAGACCGACGGTTAGATGGAGAGGGTGAATAGTATATTGGAAGATCTCTTGAGAGCGTGTATATTGGATTTTGGTGGATCATGGGATGACCATTTGCATCTAGTAGAGTTTGCATATAATAATAGCTACCAATCCAGTATCGGTATGGCTCCATATGAAGCTTTGTACGGAAGACCGTGTAACTCACCATCATGTTGGATAGAGACTGGCGAGAAGTTTATGCTTGGACCAGATGTGGTGAGGGAAACTTCAGATAGGATTAAAATCATTCAGCAACGAATGAAAGCTGCTCAGGATAGGCAGAAGAGTTATGCTGATAAGAGGAGAAGATACTTAAAATTCTCCGTTGGTGACTTGGTGTTCGTCAAGATCTCTCTGTTAAAGAGCGTGATACGATTTGGCAGGAGAGGCAAGTTGGCACCAAGATTTGTTGGCCCATTCCCTATTCTTGAACTAGTCGGGAATTTGGCATATAGAGTTGGCTTACCAGAGAAGATGGCGGGAGTTCACAATGTATTTCATGTTTCCCAACTAAGGAAGTTCGTTCACGACTCAGATGTGACTATTTCACCTGATCAGTTAGAGGACTTCAAAGTAGAACCCGAGGCGGTTGGGAACCGCAAGCCGATTCGTATTGTGGGGCACGATACGAAACAACTTTGAAGGAAGGCGGTGAAGCTAGTCAAGGTTCAGTGGGGCGAGAACGAGAATGATTGTACTTGGGAGACAGAGGAGAGCATTGGGAAGGCATATCCAGAACTCTTTGTCTGGTAAGATTTATTTTGCGATTTAGTTATTCCACATGCTAGGATAGACTTATTTTACTTGTTTTGCATGTTTGATGGTTGTTTTATGGTTAATAGGCATGCGGGAACCTTTGTGTATGTTTTGATTAGGGAATTTCGGGGGCGAAATTTCTTAAGGGGGGGAGAGTGTAATGACCCGTATTCTACACATCATAGGATCGTAGAATATTTATTTCTTTCCCGTATGAAGTTGTATGGTCATGTAACTTTGGGAAACTTCTATTAGAGTCATTTCCCATGTTCATGATTTTTGTCGATTTTAAAATGACCATTTTGCCCCTAATTGGTACTGTTTTGGCCATAACTTTTGATTGGAAAGGAATTTTGACCTGAAACCACTTCCATCTGATTCGTTTGATGGTTTACCTTTCCGTAGAGTGGTCACATTAGCCAAACGGACTTACCGTTTGGGAGATATGGCTGAAACAAGGTTTGGAGGGTGAAAACTGCTTATCCGGGCCAAATCGGGTGATTAGTGAGTAGGCCCATAACCCATTTCGGGATTAGGGTTATGGGAGGGCTGAAATGAGATGGAGAATCATTCCATTTCCGTTTTCTAGCCTCCACTTATCACCAAGGATCCCTAAAAATGGCCTCCAACCTCTAAATCACCTCCAAATCATCTTTTGGTCAAGGATTTGGCTTAGCAACCCCTAATCAAGGAGGATCTTCACCAAATCAACAAAGGAGCTGCTGTTTGGCATTTAGATTCACATCAAATCAGAGAATTATTTCAGATCTTAGTTTATTTTGTGGCTAAGGTGAGTGATTTGCATAGTTTTACACTAATTATGGCTAATTAGGGGTGATTAGTGTTAATTAGCGAATTTAAACGTGATAAAATTCTGGAAAAATGTTTATAAAATTCGGAATGATGTTTTAGACCTCTGTTAGAAATTTGGTTCCATTTGGTTAAGTTTTGCTAATCATTTCATTAGTTTTGCTTAAAACATGCTTAAAGGGAAATATGGGGTTTTGGTCATGTTTGATCCATTTTGATATGTCATATTGTTGTTTTGGTGCTTGTGGTTGATTCCCTATGTTCCTATGATTGTATGAGATGCTTTGTGGTTGATTAGAAGTGTTAGATTGGTCGAAAACGCCGTCGAGAGGCGAGAATAGCTGCTGAAATGGTGCAGGTTTGGGGTCGAGATAACCGAGCAGGGGAGATTTTGACTAGGGCTGTCAATTTCCTACACGACCCGTGACCCGACCCGAAACCCGCACGGAAATTAGCAGGTCAACCCGACCCGTTTAGTTAGCGGGTCATTTCCGGGTCTACCCGAATTTGACCCGTTTATAAATGGGTGGGTTTAGGGTTGACCCGCTAACCCGAAATTGACCCGCTAAACCCATTTAACATATTAAAAAATGGGAAATGTTAAATTATTTTGTGTACTTGTAGCAAGTAGCAACTAACACGTAACCGTTGAAATTACAATTACATAAAATATACCAGAATCATGCATTCACAAAACATAAAACGTTGAAATTACATTTACATAAAACATAAAACTTTAGTTCTCTAGCATCATCTGAGAAATGTAGCATATTGTTTTTAATACACTGATGCTAAACGAAAGAGGGCAAACTTTTCCATTCAAGACTAAAAAGAACTGTACCAAACAAAAAAAAGTTGATAGCACAAACTATAAACTGATCTTTTATGTCACTTAAATGCTGCAATTTCATAAGGAACTATAAAAGGATGCATACAATTTACGTTACAGAGCATATTCCCTCGTTTAGTGCAGTATGAAATATCCGAATTTTAAGAATGAAATCAGGTACAGACGAAATTAAAAAAGAGCAGACAAGAGAGAAGTTCAAACTTCAAACTTATATGTTGTGCTGCTTGGTGATTTTATACGGTAATTGGTAGGTTTACGTCAGTCGTGTGATAACATATACTGATGATTTTTGGCTTTGTTTCTTTGAATGTTTATATTATTAAATAATAGTAGCGGGTCAAATGGGTCAACCCGACCCGACCCAACCGACCCGTTTAGTTTAACGGGTTACACGGGTCGGGTCGGGTTAACGTTTATAAACGGGTCGGGTTAGGGTTGGGAAAAAATGACCCGTTTAATAAACGGGTTGACCCGACCCGTTTATAAATCAACCCGAACCCGACTTGACCCGACCCGAACCCGACCCGACACGACCCATTGACAGCCCTAATTTTGACCGACTAGGAATGAAGGAAGACGACCAACCAGAAATGATGAAGGAGACCGACCGACCCGAGCTCCAGAACGACCGACCAGGGATGGTGAAGGTTAGACCGACCAGGGAAGGTTTTGACCGGCCAGGAATGAAGGAGAACGACCGACCAGGGATGGTGAAAGTTAGACCGACCAGGGGGACAAAACCGACCGACCAGGTTTGGTGAAATGCGACCGACCAGGGGGGAAACAAAACCGACCGACCAGGTATGGTGAAATGCGACCGACCAGGGGGGGACAAAACCGACCGACCAGGGATGATGAAAACCGACCCGGATGAAAGATGCTTGACCAACCGACCCAAACAAGAAAGAAGACCAATAACCCGAGATGAAAGGTAGTTCAAATGGGAAGTTGTGACTCAGGATCCAAGTGGGAACCAACGAGCTAACTTCACGATTGGACTTTGCTGCGGGACGTGTGCTAAGGAGTTGTCGACGTTCATAACTTGGATTCGCCACTAAAAAGGAATGATGGGCTACTTATCAGTGCAGTAGGGTCATTATGACCTGAGGGGCAAAGTGATGGTAGCAAGACTACGTTATCAGTGCAGTAGGGCCATTATGACCCGAGGGGCAAGGTGATGCGTAGTAAGACTATGAGCCAGTGCAGTGGGGTTCTTGTGACTCCATGGGGAAGAGTGGACATAGTAAAGATTGGTAAGGCTATGAGCCAGTGCAGTGGGGTTCTTGTGACTCCATGGGGCAAAGTGGACATAGCAAAGGATTAGTGGCTACGTTATCAGTGCAGTGAAGCCATTTATGACTTCATGGGGCAGAGTGATCGTAGCAAGGAATGTTGGGTGATCGAAGTGGTGAATATCGTATGCTTTATGCATTGAGTGAGAGATGTGAGGATGGATGCTATGCTTGATTGTTTGCCATCATTATGACATGCACACCTCCCCCACCTCCGTATCCCTATACTGTTTGATATGATACCTTAGAGTGTTGTACAGTATGTAGTGCTAACTCTTTGGTTGCAGGTCCAGGTTCAGGTATGTTTTAGTCTACCTGTTATTGTTCACTTTAGATGCTTATCGCTCATACCAGGCTTTATGTCTGACCCAGAGTTTTATGTCTCCTCTTATTACTCTGGGTGCTCACACGAGCAGACTAGAGACAGGTTAGCCGGTGATGCGCGAGTAGCTGATTCGGAGGCGGGCAGGAGGCTTCCACGTATTATATATGTATACACATTCTCCCTGTGTCGTTGGTGGTCGCTACTTGGGCATTAGTAGTGTACCTCATTTATCTTACTTTGCTTTGAGACAGTTGAAAAGTTGTAATAAGCTGTATTTTGGATTTCCGCTGCTATGATGTTTAGTTCTGGTTTTCAGCTTATGCACTGTCTCTCCTGTTTTATGTCAAGTATGTTATTATTATATTTTGTTCTATGCGCTGTGAGACAATCTACAGGTTCTTTGTATGTTCATATCCTTCTTCCTTTTCCTTCTGGCGACCTGTTCGTGCTAACTGGACATGTGTGTACAACGCACTTTTGGACTAAATGTCGGTTGGTCCGGGGCGGGCCGTCACATGAGCCTCCTGCACTTCATCGATCACCATCGTCGTCCTCACTAAAGCATTACCTGTCACCTGTTACTTAGTCTGCCCATCCACAACCGGATGAACATCCCAAGGTAATAATAGGAAACATAAAACCTTGAGTCAGACAACAGTCTTAGTGAGCGATAAAACATCTAACAAACTTCAACAATAAAGTGTATGAGAAAGTATAGATAAACATACTAATCTACCCACGACAGCAGAGAAGAACTCAACCTTATCTTCCCCACATCGTACAGCGATAGACTTTACTATAAACAATTCAACCATTCATCCATAGAAACCAGAACACTCATTCAATCATGGAAAACACTCATAACATCCAGATTATATAGGTCTCACACAGACTAACCTAATCGAGTTTAACACTCCCCAAGTACTCTCCCCAGAGGCCTAAACCAATCTAAGTTAAGCACTTAGAGAACATCTCCCTCGACTTTGGCTAATCTATGTGAGATAGTACAAACAGAACAACCAATCATCCATGAATGACTCTAGCTATCACCGCCAATCCTACTTTGAAACCACCGTTAATCGTATGACGGCCAACCTTGCCATATGTCAAGGGCTAATGGTAACCCCAGTTCTAGCATAAACTTCATATATCCAACCTTGACAATGTCCAACCTTGACAACTAGGCCTTTCAACGATACCCAAGGTACTCGACCAGCAACCTTCCGGTCTATTGGGTGCCCCCATTGTACCCCTGCTTTGAGCCTGCTAGAACTTACGACAACGATGACTTCTCGGCCTTTGCATCTCTAGTCATCCAACCTTGACGACATTTCATAGCTCAAGCAACCTTCTCGAGCAACCATTATCCACCAACCCACGACCTTTGAGTTGTTACTTCATTCGGTGTTTTACTCCGATCGACGAACACCTTTCAACACTTCGAACCTTCCTACTTGAATTTACTTTGAAGTCACGCCATCACCGAGCTAATTACATCACTGCGCTACGGCTAGGGTTCGGGGGTTGCTCCCGAAAAAATATTTTTTTCAGACCTTTTCTCCATATCTGATTCGTACCCAAAAACGTACTTTTTCAGAAAATAACCCTGTTGGAAATAAACCATAGCATCATCACTATCAACCACAGCGTTTAAAAGCACTACTAAAAACATGACCAATCCGCCCCATTTTAGACCGACCCGACCAAAACTAGGCTGATCCGATCCAAGATGACCGATCCGAACCAAGATGACCGATTCAATTCCCCTAAATGACCGATCCGAACCAAGATGACCGATCCAATCCCCAAAATGACCGATGCGAACCAAGATGACCAATCCAACTCCATTTTGGTCCAACTTTTGGCCGATTTAACCTATGGCCGAGCTAAATCCTGGCCGATTCAGCCTATTGCCAGCCAACTCCTGACTGAGCCAATTTCTGGCCGATTTAATCTATGGCCGAGCCAATTCCTGCATATTGCAATTCAACTCCAATTTCGACCAAAACTTCGCCAAATGACGAATCCGATTGAAACCGACACTACCAAAATCATCAAACACAATCATAAACATATCATAACATTACTAACCGCATGAATATGACGATTACCACAAAAATGATGTAAATCTCACCAAAAACCATTAAAATGAACATATGATCAAAATGAGAGATCTAACTAACATAAACATGTAATATGACATGAAATCAACGAGTAAAACTTGTTAGATTCGATCATAGGGTGATGCATATGAAAATGAACTTGTAATGGTGTAAATCTATGGTAAAACATTCCAATTTGATGAGAAACATGCACAAACACTCTTATACTTCATTGCATTCATGTGAGAGATGTAAATCACTCACCGATTTGCCGTACAACCTAAAACGATAGAAATAAGAATCCAGACAGCGAGCACTTCGAATCAAACTCCTTGATCCGATGAATTCGCCTTTGAAATGATGTAGATCTTGCCTTGGATGGTGTAGATCTTCGATTTTCCCTTGGATTTGGATTTTTAATGGTGGAAAGGTATAGGAGGAAGAAGGAGATCAAATGCCTTCAAATGAGAGAATGGGGAAAGTAAACCTTTTCCCTCCACTCTCACCCCCTATTTATAGGATTCCACTAAGGCTCCAAAACCTGAATAGCCAACTGAAAACCTTAGAACAACGATTTCTCCCAAACTGCTGAGCCAAATCCTTAATGTAACCACTTTACGGAAAGGCAATCATCAATTCCTTTCCAATGGCACAGGTCTCACCCTCTGATTCGACATGAGTCAAAAGTTATGCCATGTACAAGGCTGACAGGGGCAAAATGGTCACAAACAAAATCGGTAAAAATTATGGACATGTCTCATATCCCCTTAAAAACATATTAAAATATGAGAATGATCCAACCCTCAGAGAATAAAATAAAAATATTTTACAATCTTCCAATACGTAAAATGCGGGTTGTTACATTCTCCCCCTCTTAAGAATTTCTCCCTCGAAATTCCAAACAAATACACATAATCACAACAATTCCGCATGCCTATCATCCATGAGAAACCAATCCTATCATCCAAACTAGCAACCATCAAGCCACGCATCCATAGCCTTATCCTAGCACGCAGAATTCTACCACAACCACAAGATACAACGATATAACGATGATGCGATATCAAAGGGTCGTACCGACGAAGAGTTCTGGATGAGTCGCCTTCATACTCTCTTCCGTCTCCCACGTACAATCGTCGCTATCTTCACTCCATTGTACCTTGACTAGATTAACCGTCTTCCTCCTAAGCTGTTTCGTGTCATTTCCCACAACATGAAGTGGCTTACGAGATTTCGCAACTGCAGTCTTTACTTCTAGATCTTAGTACTGCTCTGGAGAAACCAACACATTCGAATCATGCACGAACTTCCGTAGAAATGACACATGGAATACATTATGCACACTCGACATCTTCTCGGGTAACTCCAATCTATATGCGAGCTTTCCAATTCGCTCGACTATCGGAAATGGTCCAACGAACCTAGGAGCCAACTTTCCTTTACATCCAAATCTCACAATATGATTCAACGGTGAAATCTTCACAAAAACCATATCGCCTACGTCAAATTCTAAATCTTTTCAACGTTTGTCCGCATAACTCTTCTGACGATCTTGGGCCGCTTTCATTCGTTGCCGAACGATTTCGATACAATCCGAGGTCTCTCTAATCATCCCTGGCCCAAGTACCAACTTATCTCCAGTTTCTAACCAACATGCTGGAGAATTGCACGGTCTCCCATACAGCGCCTCGTATGGTGCCATCACAATGCTAGACTGGTAGCTATTATTATACGCAAACTCAACTAGATGTAGATGGTCTTCCCATGATCCTCCGAAGTCTAATACACAAGCGCTCAGAAGACCTTCCAAAACTCGATTGACTCTCTCGGTCTGACCATCAGTTTGGGGATGATATGCCGTACTTAAGCACAACTCGGTTCCCAAAGCTTCTTGCAAACTTTTCCAAAATCCACTCGTGAATAATGGATCTCAGTCACTCATTATACTCTTTGGGACCCCACGGAATCGAACTAGCCATTTCACATAAAGTTCAGCCAATTTCGATGCCGTCCTAGTTGACTTGACAGGAATAAATCTCGCACTTTTGGTCAAACGATCCACGATGACCCAAATCCCTTCTTTTCATGCCCTTGTTCTAGGTAGTCCATCGATAAAATCCATCGATAGTTGCTTCCACTTCCACGTAGGAACTTCTAATGGCTGAAGCAAACCGCTCGGCTTCTTCTGTTCAGCTTTCACCAACTGACAGTTCATACACTTGGAAATGAACTTTCCAATATCTCTCTTCATCCCTTCCCAGTAGTAGACTCTCTTCATGTCCTGATACATCTTATTGCCACCGGGATGAATTGTCAACTTCGAGTGATGACATTCTCTCAGAACCTCATCTCTCAATCCATCGATATCAGGAACAACTAATTGCCCTTGCTTTCAAATCCAACCTTCTCAATTGACCTCGAACTCTTTATCTTATGGTTCTAACTTCTAAATGAACTCGACAAGCTTTGCATCTTTCTTTTGGCTTTCGCCAATCCTTTCGATAAGAGTAGGTCTTATCAACAAGCTTGCCACATTTCAGGTTCCAACTCACACCTTGTCCTGAAATCGAACCTTGCCAAGTACTCGAGGCTCTTCCATTCCAAAAACATCGCGCCCAAACTTGCGTGTCTTTGACTTAATGCATCTGCAACTGCGTTGCCCTTACCCGGAGTATAGGCTATGCCAAAGTGATATGATGCCAGAAACTCTAACCATCTTTGCTGTCGAAGATTCAAATCCTTTTGGGAGAAAAGATACTTCAACGACCTGTGATTCGTAAACAACTCGAATCGAACTCCCAACAGGTAATGTGTCCACATCTTCAGAGCGAATACAATCACCGCCAACTCCAAATCATGAGTTGGGTAATTCTTCTAATGCTGCTTTAGCTGTAGACTTGCGTAGGCCACAACCTTATCCTTCTGCATTAGTACTGCTCCAAGTCCACTACCACATGCATCGGTATATACCACCATCTCTTCTTTCCCACTTGGAATGGCCAACACAGGTGCACTCGTCATTCCCTCCTTCAGGATTTTGAACGCTTGTTCACACTTTGCATCCTATGTGAACACTTGGTTCTTCTTCGTCAATCATGTCAACGGTGCAGCTACTTTGGAGAAATCCTTGATAAACCGTCGGTAATATCCTGCCAACCCAAGGAAACTCCAAACATCCGTCGTATTCTTAGGTCGATCCCAGTCCTGGATTGCTGCAACTTTAGCGGGGTCAACCGCTATCCCTTTTCCAGAAACTACATGACCTAAGAACCTTACTTCATCCTTCCAGAAGTGACACTTTGAGAACATAGCCTTAAGCTGATGCTTCCGCAAGATCTCTAACACAACTCTCAATTACGTCTTATGTTCTTCCTCATTTCTGGAGTAAACCAGAATATCATCCATGAACACAAGCATAGACTTGTTCAACTGGTCTCTGAATACTCTATTCATAAGATCCACAAAATACGCTAGTGCGTTAGTCAACCCGAATGGCATCACCAACCATCCGAAGAAACCAGATGGTGTCCTAAAAGCAATCTTTGGCACACTATCCTTAGTCACCCTCAACTGGTGAAATCCCATTGCCAAATCCATCTGAGAAAACACATTGGCTTCGTGAAGCTGATTGAACAAGTCATCAATCCTTGGCAACGGATACTTGATCTTCTTAGTCACCTTGTTCAGCTCACGATAGTCCACACACAATCTTAATGAGCCATCTGCCTTAGTTGTAAATACGACTGGTGCACCCCACTTGGAAACACTCCTCCAAATGAATCCTTTTCCCAAAAGGTCACGAACTTGCACCTCTAACTCTCGCTATTCCCTAGGCGCTATCCGCCTAAGAGGCATAACGATTGGTCTAGCACCTTTGACCAAATCGTTCCTAAACTCGATATCACAATGCGGCGGCAACCCTTTGACCTCATCAAAGACATCTACATACTTATTAGCGATCAACACTGATGACAGGTCTTCTTGTGGAATTCCAAGCAAATATAGATAACTCACGAAGACCCCATCTTCCCGCTTACATCTAATCAACACCTTTCTCCATTTCACATCCCCGACCCTCACCTCTAGCTTCTTGCAATTCACCGTTGTCGCATACCTCTTGAGCCAATCCATGCCCAAGATGATCCCAAACCCAGTGAAGTTAAGAACAAAGTAATCACACACAAAAGAGCAACCATGACTTGATAACACTAGACCACGACATATCATGCAAAGATTTGAGAAACCCCCAATTGGATTAGTCACTACGAAGGGTCTATCACAAATCTCAGGTTCCAAACCCAAGAGACACACAAGCTCATTACAAATGAAGGAATGTGATGCTCCAGTATCGAAAAGCACACGAACTGAAACACCATTAACATAAAGAGTACCTTGCACCATGACACCCTTTCCCTTCTCCTCTGCAGTAGGAGCTCTTGAAGAAGTTGGCACGACTTCCAAAGTATATGCCCTCACAACTTGCTCACCCTTAGCTGATTCCGGACAATCTTTCTTCTCATGCACAGGCTTCCCACATTTGAAGCACTTCTTCTTAGCTTTGGGACTCTTGCACTCATTAGCAAAATGACATTTCTGCTGGCAGTTAAAGCAAACCACCTCACTCTTGGGTTTCTTTTGGCCATCCTTTCCTTTCTGTTGTTGCTGCTTCCTTTTTATTATTACCACCCAGTTGTGGTTTCTGAGCTTCCTTGGTTGCAGCGACAACATTTACTTACTTGGGAAACAAGCTCTCATGGCGAATAGCTTTTTCCACAATCTTCTCAAATGAATCATCAAGATGGTCCACTAACGGCTTTTCGATATAAGCATCCAAACTCAAGACAAACTTCTCATTCTTCTGATAGGGTGTATCAATGTATGAACGTGCACATCTAGACAAAGCCTCAAAATCAGAAATGTAGTCAAGAACTGATCTGCCATTCTGCTTCAACTCTACGAACTTCTTGAAGAGAAAAGACTTCTTAGCAGTGGAGATAAACTTTGATTCAAACTTAGCTTGGAATTGCTCCCATGAAATTTCTTCCTCTGGAGTCTCGAGTGTAACAAAATTCCACCATTCCATGGTACTTCCTTGCAGTTGCCTTGATGCAAGCTTTCTCTTTATTCCATCCTCATTACCCAAGTCTCCAAAGATTCAGACACATGAATCCATCCACCTCTGAACCTCTTCAGTTGGTTCAGTTCCCTTGAATGGTTTTCCCCATAGAGATGTAAAGTCCTTGCACAACTTTGCAAAATCTACTGCTCTAGGAACTCGCACACCAACATCTACCATTGCTGCCACTGAAGCGGGTGCCCTTCGCATAATTGCTTCTTCCATGGCTTCAAACATGGCCGGGTGATTAGGTTCAACATCATTTCCCCCTCCGGTATTGGCTCCCCTAGCAGCCTGTCTTGTTTCTCGTCTACTCATTCTAAATATGCAATTTAGAATAATTAGCCACCTTCAGGAAAAAATGCTAAAGGAAAATAACTGCTACTACTATATATGCTACTATGTATAGTAAGCATCCGGCTGAAATCTGCAAGTACATCACTCATACGTGATTACGTCCTTGAACTTTGGCCAAAAATCGTTGACCAGAGCTCTGATACCAAATGTGACGACCGCCCATAACCCCCGCACTATACAAGAGAAATAAATGCGCTGAAAGGTGTGCAAGGCAGTCATGGACGATCATCATAGTAGGTAAACACAAGCGGAACCTGTTCTAAACTCATAGCGCAAGGACTTACGACAACGATGACTTCTCGGCCTTTGCATCTATAGTCATCCAACCTTGACGACATTTCATAGCTCAAGCAACCTTCTTGAACACCATTATCCACCAACCCACGACCTTTGAGTTGTTACTTCATTCGGTGTTTTACTGCAATCAACGAACACCTTTCAACACTTCGAACCTTCCTACTTGAATTTACTTTGAAGTCACACCATCACCGAGCTAATTACATCACTGCGCTGCGGCTAGGGTTCGGGGGTTGCCCCCGAAAAAATATTTTTTTTCAGACCTTTTCTCCAAATCTGATTCGTACCTGAAAACGTACTTTTTCACAAAATAACCCAGTTGGAAATAAACCATAGCATCATCACTATCAACCACGGCGTTTAAAAGCACTGCTAAAATATGACCGATCCGCCCCCTTTTAGACCAACCCGACCCAAACTAGGCCGATCCGATCCAAGATGAACGATCCGAACCAAGATGACCGATTCAATTCCCCTAAATGACCGATCCGAACCAAGATGACCGATCCAATCCCCAAAATGACCGTTCCGAGCCAAGATGACCAATCCAACTCCGTTTTGGTCCAACTTCTGGCCGATTTAACCTATGGCCGAGCCAACTCCTGGCCGATTCAGCCCATGGCCGAGCCAACTCCTGACCGAGCCAATTTCTGGTCGATTCAATCTATGGCCAAGCCAATTCCTGCATATTTCAATTCAACTCCGATTTCGACCAAAACTTCGCCAAACGACGAATCCGACGAAATCGACACTACCAAAATCATCAAACACAATCATAAACATATCATAACATTACTAACCACATAAATATGACGATTACCACAAAAATGATGTAAATCTCACCAAAAACCATTAAAATGAACATATGATCAAAATAAGAGATCTAACTAACATAAACATGTAATATGACATGAAATCAACGAGTAAAACTTGTTAGATTCGATCATAGGGTGATGCATATGAAAATGAACTTGTAATGGTGTAAATCTATGGTAAAACATTCCAATTTTATGAGAAATATGCACAAACACTCTTATACTTCATTGCATTCATGTGAGAGATGTAAATCACTCACCGATTTGCCGAACAACCTAAAACGATAGAAATAAGAATCCGGACAGCGAGCACTTCGAATCAAACTCCTCGATCTGATGAATTCGCCTTTGAAATGATGTAGATCTTGCCTTGGATGGTGTAGATCTTCGATTTTCCCTTGGATTTGGATTTTTAATGGTGGAAAGGTATAGGAGGAAGAAGGAGATCAAATGCCTTCAAATGAGAGAATTGGGAAAGTAAACCTTTTCCCTCCACTCTCACCCCCTATTTATAGGATTCCACCAAGGCTCCAAAACCTGAATAGCCAACTGAAAAACCTTAGAACAACGATTTCTCCCAAACCGCTGAGCCAAATCCTTAATGTAACCACTTTACGGAAAGGCAATCATCAATTCCTTTCCAATGGCATAGGTCTCACCCTTTGATTCGACCTGAGTCAAAAGTTTTGCCCTGTACAAGGCTGATAGGGGAAAAATGGTCACAAACAAAATCGGTAAAAATTATGGACATGTCTCACATCACCATAAACAACATATTAAAAGATGAGAATGATCCAACCCTCAGAGAATAAAATAAAAATATTTTACAATCTTCCGATATGTAAAATGCGGGCTGTTACAATTTGGATTTCTTGGCATCATTCAGCTTCTGCCTCTCCTCCTTTTCAGCGTCAGTGAGAATACCATTTTTCCACTTCTTATCGGAAGGAGGATCTTCTGGATTGACAGCGGACTTGGAAGTTGGCTCCCTAGTAATCGATCAAGTTGGATCTTAACTGTTATTTTGCCACTAGGAGGAACCATTTTAAGGGGATCAACTGAGATGGGATCTTCTTTCTTGGCCTCCAAGTGTGCCTCGGATCTAGCTTTCATCTGAGCATTTAATAAGTTTTCAGTCTCATATGTTGCTCCAGAATGGTGACATCCACATCCTCTTCATTCTCCTTGCTCTCCATATCCTTTAAAACATCAATGATTTCCCTGTCTTTGGGATCTTCACTGCTGGAGAGCACCATGGCGTTGTCAGCGGCCTCCTCCTGTTTCTCCTTAATCTCCTCGACAAGATTGGTACCTAGAGATCGCGAAGCAATAGTTATTAGCTCTGGAAAAACATAGGTCTTTCAATTGTCTGCTCCACAATACGATGACACTCTAAGATAGCCTTGGCAAACTACGGTGAAAAGGTAGAGATATCTTTGGTGGACTTGTCTCCAGGAGTAGCAGGAGTAGCTCCTTCCTCGATGGGAGATAGGAGAGGAACATTGGAGATCGCTAGATGCTCGAGCTCGTATCCCTCAGTCTCTGCAGCTCCAGGCATGGAGGAAGAGGAACTAGAACCAATTTTGATGGCTTCCTTTCCCTTGGCTTCGGGTTTCTCCTCTTCCAGTGCTTCCTGAATTAATTTACTCCCCTCGGCTAAGCACTCTGGTTCCTCGCCTCTCAAATATGTCTTCATCAACTCCACCTCGTCGGTGGTGTCAACCTTCAACCGCCTCCTCTCATCTTCAACAATTTGATTCCATGCATCGACCAGAGTTGTCGGATAATGCTGGATCCAAGATGTATCCCGAGTTCTAAGAACCTGTACAAAGAAAGATATCATGAGATCTCCATATTCATCTAACTCCTTTCGGGCTTCGACAAGCTGCGTGTTGGAGTCAGATGAGGATTTAAGAGCAACGTCGGCATTCCCTTCAGCAAGTACTACCCTCGGCTCGACCTCTGCCAGTCTAGCCTCCAAACTAGTATTTTTATTTTCTAACTCTGCCTTTATTGTTTGAGATGAGTGAAAGATAACTTCAGCTCAATGCTCTCTGACTTGGCATCATCAACTTGATTTTTCGAGGATGTGCGCTCCTGACTGTGAGAATCAAACTCGTCATAGTAGCGCTATTGCAATTCCTCATGTTGTTTTTGTGGTTCTCAACATCACGCTGCGCAAGGGTAAGCTTGGCCTGTGTGTCATCGAGCACTTTCTTCGTGTTTTTTACAGCCTTCATGTCATATTCTTCCATTTGTTTCATGTTGCTCACATCTGCCAACAAGTCCTTGATAACCTTTGAAAGCTTCTGAGCAAACTTGCATGTTTCTTTGTACTGATCGTCCACGAGATCTATTCAAGCCTTGACCTTCTTTGCCCAATCTGAAGGTATTGATCTAAGCTGTGGAACAAAATGCATGTTCCCGAAATGATAACCTGGAAATTGTTTCTTCAAGATCTCAATCCTTGCCTTAGTTTTAGAATCCAGCACTATTCCTTGTCGTAGTGATGTATATGTTCCTACGTATAGCAGGGATGATTGTCACTCCACCATTTTCCTTCTCCTTACCCAAGTCCTTAGGCTTATCTTTCAAATCAAATTGTTTTTTCTATGGCTTCTCTTGGTGACAAGTGTCTTTTAGGGGAAATGGAGCTTTAGGAGGGTTTTTATCTCCCCCAAACAGGCTGTGATAGACCTTATATTTCTCTAAATCTATGTGGGCTAGAGAGAGAGGGAAGATCGATGATGTTGAGACTGATTAAGCCTCCTATCGTCTCTTCCGCGGCTTTCCCGTCGATCGTGTTCAATGACGGAGCTATACTGGGGAATGCTTGCATGAACGTCCCTAAGATCATATCTGTGGCGAGTCATCCCTCCTGCAAGTCAATAAAAATCGATATTAGAACCAAGAAGTAAAGTAACACTTGAGAACTGTGACATGCAGTGTTAGTGCAGTGTGTGTCCTAAGTGATCCCCCCACGGACCAGAGCCCGGAGTTAGGCTTGTATGTGTAGTTCTCTCGGCTTTTACAGGAGTGGCTTCATCCTCAGAGTAGGGAAGAAAGGACCCGTTCCAATGTCTTTGGAAGTATAAATCTTGCTAGGTAAAGGAAGCTTAGACAAGTCCTTGAATATTGGATTATACAGCTAGGATTCACCAATAGGAGACCTAATTGGAGACTGTGTCTTTGGAAAAAGGCTGTCTTTCTGAAATAGAAGCCTCTTCTGGATCAACATCCCGGAGTTCATCCCCAACCGGTCTGTTCAGAATGTGTTCGTATTAGATTTGAATAGGAGAGGGAATCTTTAGAGAAGTAGATGGATATGGTTCGGGAGTTGTTACTTTATCTCCCAACCGCCTTACCTCCCCTAAACCCGAAAGTTCTAGACCTTTGGAGCACTCTCCCTTTTCAACTGAAGTTATAACTTGCCCCTCGGTTGGGGGAACACTACTGGTTGTCGCGGGTATAGAAGAGGTAGCGATGAAGGTAAGTGTGCATGAGCATGACCTACGTGGCCCATGCTTCGGTTTCCATCTAGGTGATGGTGTCGATGTAGCAGCCCGTCAACAAGACACTTCCTAACATTCAAGAAGTCTGGATTGCCATTCTGCAAATAGTTTAATCGGTTAAAGTATAACTGATCGTCCTCTTTCCTCGGGTTCTTGATTGCAGATTGAAATGAAAGGTTAGCACACTCACTACAACAATTGAAGACGAAAGCATCAAAATCTGAAGCTTGCTGGATTGAAGCCATCTCCTGGGACATCTGGGCTGGTATTTAATATAAAACCATTTAGGCTTCACATCACCAAAATTGCCATATCCTTCATTAAGAATCTTCCTTTTTGGCACCGACTCAAAGTATAGGAAAGAAGGAGTTTCTTTCAAATGATGCTTGAAGTGATAATGTCAATATAGGTAAGAGTATGTGACAGGTTGAAGCTGCATTGGAGTGATGCGTATTCTTCTTAGAAGATAAACTATAAATGGAAGAAACAAAGGAATAGCCCCAACATAACACATAAATCGACTAATCGCCATGTATCTCTCTGGAGGATCGTGGGCTATATATGTTTCAGTTGCTACTCTAACTTCCTCCCGAGAGACTCCATGCTTCAAACATAGTCGCCTAAGCTTGGCTTCATCGATTGTTGAAGCTAGGGTCGCTAGGGGCGTTTTGAATGATAACACTCTCAAACTCGTCCGGAGCCCGGTTGTTTCCCACTCCTCCTTCCTCTTCTTTATCTACTGAAACCTCGCCTCCGGATGATTTTGCAGTCTAATGAAGCACAATCTCAAAGTCAGAACCTTTACTGTCCCATCATGAATCTGATGTCGATGAAATGTCGTCGGCATTAGAGTAACTAGATGATCTTGGAGCTGTACTCTTTACTAATAATCTTGCTGAGCGTCTTCCAGGCATGTTTATTGTACTATCCAAGAGATATCAAGGATTAGAGTATAGATTCCCATGCCCCTGTGTGTGTGAGTAAATATGTTCTAGTGTTTGCGGTGCTAAAATAAGAAGACATAAAGCAAGTGGAAAACATGTAACTAATCAGTGTGCGATAAACGATTGAGCAGTCATATGTTCGTTAAGTCCAAAGTGTCCACTTTAGAGGATTCTATCCTAATTGTCCGCAAGTTCATAAAACTGTGGTTGGCTTTGGTCGAGTAGTATGTGTTTGCGAACAAATCAAACAGTTGTAAACAACTGTAAAATCCGTTCGGTTTTCCTAAACAACAAGGATTGTTGTAGAGGGTGTCGAACTCTGGGACCAAAAATATTTTAATTAATAAATCCACTCAAGTTATTACAGAATTTTGATTGAATTGCAAATTGACAGAAAATAAACAAAAAGCGAGTTTTTAACAATAAAGAAAGTAATTAGGGAGTAATGACATAGATTAGATTAATATTCATCAATAGCCAATCGAATAAATACAGATCTAATTCATGTTTCTGTCACAAACATGAATCAACGATAATTAGATTTCTAGAAACAAATATGTAAATAACAACAAGTATAGCCTATGTAGGAGCTCAGCTCTTAAACAACCATAGGCTATCAGGACAGATTCACTATTTTATTTCTAAAACCCAAAATATTAAATCTAAATCTGATAAGTGTTAAATCGAACTCGAATATACCCTGGGAAGGAGCACAGCTCTTAAACGACACAGGGTATGAAGGTTCAGATCTAACCCTTAGTTCATATCTAGATCTACATACATGAAGTTCAAATCTTTTGGCTATGCGATTCATATTGAATCATATCTATCAGCGTCATTACCGCCTAATTAAAGAGGATTAGCTAGACATAGCTAAAAGAAAATAAAATAAAAAGAAACTAAATAACATGAACATAAATAAAATAAAATAACAACTAAGAGAAATGGAGAAGAAGAGTTTTATTCCAAGAAGAGAATTACAGAATAAAACTAAGTGTGTTTTACAATGAATGAGATAAAGTGTATTTATAGCTGATATGACAAAGGCTACTTGGCAAATTCCATAATATGGGACTAAAGAATTAGCCCAACTAACACATAAGCTAGTGTGAACGCAGCTGTAGAGTGAGAGGCCTTGCAAATGAGCTAATGTGAACGCAACATGAGTGAGATGGTCTGCAAATGAGCCAATGTAAACGCAACATGAGTCTTTGGTGAGCCAAATCTACCCAACTGAACTCTATTTGCAATCGTTCTTCAAGCTTTAAACTCTTCAAGCTTTAGTAATTTCAACTTCACTCTTTTTAAGCAAATTCTTCATGCTTTATCCATCAAATGCTCTAAACCAAGCTTTTTATCAACAATCTAAAAACACAGCTATAAATACACAATATTAATTATTTTAAATAGAAAAATAGATAAATAAGCGGATAAAATATACACATTTACGTGTATATCAAATACACCCACACTTATCTTTTTATTCGTCCTCGAATAAACTAAACTAAGATATGTCACACTTTCGTAGGAATTACGATTGCATTTAGCGTATGCATCAAGCCGTTAAACCCCTAGGTGTCCCTAGTAGGACGAGTGTTGTCTCGTGAGGGTTTTCAGCGGATACTACCCACAAAATCCAAAGCGTCTTGTGTACGCAGATTAATCAAACAATATATTTAAGGTCTTTCATATTCCAAGGATTTCACCTAATTTCAATAATAACGGTTTAGCCCCAAATTGTCCATCCCATAATTAGTGCAAAAATGAATATAAATTTTCAAGCTGAATCGTAATTCCTTGATAACACTGTAATTGTCTTGAAGGTTAAGAGCATGGTGTCAACCAAAGTTCTACACATCGACAATGTGCACCCAATCATTTCTTTATTCTTTTTTTTTGAATAATTTTGCACCAATGTAACTGTAATGTATTGGATATGAGTTATGCATAGATGAAGGAAAATTTTGTAAGTTCTAAAAATATTCTAGATAAGAGGGCAAGTGTATTAGTTGAACTTCAGGCTATAAAAGATAAAGTAATACTAAAGCACATAAGAACATTTTTGTTTCCTTTCATCTCTTCTACTACAATCTTCACTTCCAAGTACAGTATAATGGATGTGGATGGAATGGAAATGGATGCTTCATAGTCAAGAATGATGAAGACTATTTTATTCAGAGAGACTCTCTCTTTATTTCATTTTTTTTTCTTTTTCTCTTTTTTTTTTTTTTTTTTTTTTGCATGATGAATGATGAATGGAGATGGAATGATGCCATACATTATTTCATTTGATTCCTCCTCTACTAAACCAATACTTCATGAAAGGAAAGTTTTGTGCCCTAGTTACTCTATTTCTATAACCCTAATTCAACACACAAGTCTAGATTGATGTTATATAAATAGCTGAAAGGAATGATAAACAAAGTTTCGTAAGATAGATAACCCATATAAAATAAGATGTGGTATATGGTTATCCTACCTTAAAACAAGTACGGAGTGGGTAGTGTAATATTGGTATAAAAAGTGACATTTCTGAACCTTTGAAAATAAATCAGTACAAGGTTCTTAAGTATACCAATATAAGAAAAACTTGTCGAAACATGGATGTAATTCGACTAAAACTTGGGTTTGAATAATGTGGGGTATCGAAGAAGAACGCTACAATGAGTCATTTCTCCTTAATTGGGCCAAGTGGATTTTAGAACTTACGATTTTGAAAATTTGAGTGGAAAAGAAAATATTATGCGTGAAAACGAACTCAGAAAATCCAAAAAATGTAGGTGCAAAATCATTTTTATTTCTTGATTTTTTTTTGATTATTTTACTTGAACATTCTAACACGTATAACAAGGGTTGACACGCTTACTCCAGAACACGACTAACGTCTGCACAGTCTCACGCTAGCATCTTAAAAAGACACATTACAATTCAATGAATAAATAATGTTCATTCCCATCACCCAAAAATTCAACTTATCAAACAAGAACCAAGGTGTTATTTATGAGTTTAAGTTAATCCTTGTTCAATGAATGACCTAGTTCATAAAATTTGATTGCTGATGTAATGTAAATTCCCCCCACACTTGAGTGTGACTGTGTCCTCACAGTCATTAATCAGACATATCTTAGTGGAAGGGAAAAACAATTAAGAGAATATTTACATATGTACAAAAGAGGGTTAGTGCGTCTTACCGAATGTAATGTGGCTCATGGAGGACCATGAGCTCTTCCTCTTGGTGGGGTATTGGTTCCAAGTAAGGTTTAAGGTGTTGATCATTGACCTTATAGGACGATACATCAGTTGGATTCTCAATTTCAACTGCACCATACGGAAAAACAGTCCGCACAGTGTAAGGTCCTGTCCATCTAGATTTTAACTTACCCGGAAATAAATACAGTTTTGAGTCATACAACAGAACTTTTTGACCTGGCATGAAAGTTTTACGTAAAAATGATTTATCATGAAAAACTTTTGTTCTGTCCTTGTAAATTCGTTCATTTTCATAGGCATCATTTCGAATTTCATCAAGTTCATTAAGTTGAAGCTTCCTATGTTCACCTGCTTGCTCTAAATCAAGATTCAAAGTTTTTATTGCCCATAACACCCTATGTTCTAGTTCAACTGGAAAGTGACATGGCTTACCAAAAATCAACCGATAAGGGGGCATACCCAACTTTGTTTTGAAAGTAGTGCGGTAAGCCCAAAGAGCATCGGTTAATTTTTGAGACCAATCTTTACGATTTCGATTCACAGTTTTCTCAAGGATTTGTTTAATCTGCTTATTCGATACTTCAACCTGCCCACAAGTTTGAGGATGGTACGGAGTGGATAACTTGTGGGTTATCGAATACTTTCTCATGAGAGCTTCAAAAGAACGATTACAAAAGTGTGTTCCATTATCACTGATTATTGTGCGAGGTGTGCTAAACCTAGAGAAGATATTTTCTTTCAAGAAGCGCACAACAACCTTGTTATCGTTTGTTTTGCATGGAACAGCTTCAACCCATTTGGAAACATAATCGACAGCTAAGAGGATGTATAGGTTCCCAAAATAATTAGGGAAGGATCCCATGAAGTCTATACCCCACACATCAAAAATTTCGACCACTAGAATGGGGTTTAGGGGCATCATATTTTGTTTAGAAATTTTCCCTAAGAATTGACATCGATCACAAGTTTTGCAAAATTCATACGCGTCTTTGAAAAGGTTGGGCCAGTAGAAACCCGATTGGAGAACCTTTTCAGCTGTCTTTTTGGGACCGAAGTGACCACCACAGGCTTGGTCATGACAGAAAGAGAGGACACTGTGAGTTTCAGTGTCGGGAACACACCTTCGAATGATTTGGTCGGGACAATACTTGAAAAGATAGGGGTCGTCCCAATAAAAATGTTTCACTTGGGAAAAGAATTTGTGTTTATCCTGCTTAGACCAAAAAGAAGGGGTCTGCTTGGTGACTAAGTAGTTGACAATGTCAGCGAACCAAGGATCAGTGGATAGAGAAAATAGTTGTTCATCAGAGAAATTCTCGTTGATCGGAAGAGGAGAAGACGGGGCATTTGGAAGACGAGACAAGTGGTCTGCAATAACAGTGTCAGATCCCTTTTTGTCCTCAATGGTAAGGTCAAATTCTTGAAGTAGAAGGATCCAACGAATGAGACGAGCCTTAGCATCCTATTTAGAGAAAAGTTACCTAAGTGCGGAATGATAAGTATGAACAGTGATGTGTGAGCCAACAAGATAAGGCCTGAATTTCTCTAGAGCAAAAACAACTGCCAAAAGTTCTTTTTCAGTGGTCGTATAATTGATTTGAGCATCGTTCAAAGTCTTACTCGCATAGTAAATGACATGAAGAATTTTATCGATGCGTTGTCCTAAGACAGCGCCAACAGCGAAATTCGAGGCATCACACATGATTTCAAAAGGCAGCTTCCAGTTGGGAGAGCAGATGTTCGGAGCCGAGACAAGTTCATTTTTAAGATGCTCAAAAGATGAAATGCAATCAGAATTGAAGTCGAAAGGAACATCCTTACCAAGAAGATTGGTCAAAGGTCGAGTGATTTTGCTGAAATCTTTTATAAAGCGACGGTAAAAACCAGCATGACCTAAAAAGGACCGGATGTCCTTAACGGATTTGGGAATGGGAAGATTCGAGATAACCTCAATTTTAGCTTTGTCTACTTCAATTCCTTTATTAGAGATGACATGCCCTAAAACAATGCCATGTTTGACCATGAAGTGACACATTTTCCAATTAAGAGTTAAGTGTTTATCTTTGCAATGGTTAAGAACAAGATCAAGATGATGTAAACACTGAGAGTAAGAATCACCAAATATGGAAAAATCATCCATGAACACTTCCAAAAATCGCTCGATCATATCAGAAAAAATGCTAATCATGCACCTCTGAAAGGTTGCAGGTGCATTACAGAGACCAAAAGGCATACGTCGGTACGCAAATGTACCAAACGGACAAGTCAAAGTGGTTTTCTCTTGGTCCTCAAGAGCGATAGGGATTTGATTATAGCCCGAGTACCCATCAAGGAAACAATAGTACTCATGACCAGCTAGTCGTTCTAACATTTGATCGATAAATGGCAGAGGGAAATGATCCTTACGTGTTGCAGCGTTAAGTTTCCTATAGTTAATGCAAACACGCCAACCGGTCTGGGTGCGGGTTGGGATAAGCTCGTTAGCTTCATTTTGGATCACGGTAATCCCTGATTTCTTAGGTACGACATGAATCGGACTAACCCATTGACTATCAAAAATCGGGTAGATGATTCCATTGTCAAGGCATTTAAGGATTTCAGAACGAACTGCTTCTTTCATGATAGGGTTTAGTCGACGCTGGGGATCCCGAGTGGGTTTGGCATCATCTATAAGGTGGATTCGATGTTGGACAATCGAAGGACTAATCCCCTTAATATCAGCCATGGACCAACCAAGTGCTTCCTTATTTTTCTTAAGGATGGGAAGGAGCAATTGTTCCTGCTCTAAAGTAAGGTCAGAAGCGATAATGACAGTAAAAGTTTCATTATCTCCTAAGTAAGCGTACTTAAGATGACTGGGCAATATTTTGAGTTCAGATTTTGGGGATAACTCAACCGAAGAAATTGGTTGAGGGATAGACTCATTTGTGAGAGGCTCGACAGGAATCGAATCAGAGACATTTTCGGGAGTATCTTGAAACAAAGTTTCGTAATTTGATTCAATTTCGTTATTCAAATGGTCAAGCTCAGATTCATTATCGTTGACAGCATGGATTTCAGAAAACTGGTCCATATAAGAGTTAGGAGTGTTTTCAGTTATAAAGATGTTTAGCTCGACAGTCATGTTACCGGAAGAAAGTTTCATAGACCCATTTCTACAGTTGATGAGAGCATTAGAGGTTGCTAAGAAGGGTCGTCCTAGAATCAAAGGGATCTGGTTTGCAGAATTGCTAACCTGTTGAGTTTCTAAGACAATGAAATCAACTGGAAAGATGAATTCGCCAATTTTGATCAACACATCCTCGATTTCTCCCACATGTTTCTTAATTGAACGGTCAGCAAGGTGAAGGGTAACCTTGGTGGGTTTCAGTTCTCATAGGCCTAATTGGCGATAGACGGAATATGGAAGAAAGTTAACACTAGCACCTAAGTCTAGCAGGCATCTATCGATTTTCTTGTCCCCAATAGTACATGATATTATGGGGCAACCATAATCTTTGTATTTCACTGGCATCGATTGGGACAAGACTTCGCTTAGAGCTGCCGCTAGAAGCTCTTTCTTAGGTACATGTGTATGACGTTTTTGAGTGCACATATCTTTTAGAAATTTTGCGTATTGTGGAACTTGTTGTATAATATCTAAAAGAGGAATGTTCACTTTAACTTGTTTAAATATTTCAAGGGTCTTTTCTAACTGATCCGTCTTTTTCCTAGGTCGGAGTCTATGAGGAAATGGAGCAGACAACTCGGTAGGTTGGGCTACTTGAGTTTGAGAATGGTCCTTGTCAGAAATTGGCTCAATGTTTTGATCTGAGTTGATCGAATTTTCGAGAGGGTTTGAAAGATCGTCTGGTAAAGCATTCGGGTTGACCACATGGTTGTCAATCTTTTTGCCGGATCTAAGAGTCGTGACAGCATTCAATTGACTAACGTTTGAATCTTGAGTGATGTGAATTTGGTTGGGGTTTGAATTTTGTCCTCTAGGGTTTTGAATGGGTTAACTTGGAAAAGTACCCTTTTCCCGTTCACAAATCTAGTGTTAAGATGAGACATTTGTTTTTGGAGTTCACTCATTTGTTGATTCGTGTTTTTCATGTATGAGTGTAACGTGTTGTCTAACTTGTTTTGATTCTCAACACTTTGCTTAGTCATCTGCGCCAACAGGTTACTCACCTTAGATAAATTCCCCTCAATTGTAGAAAGGCGTTTCTCATGTTGAGGTGCAACCGTTTGATTGTTGAAAGGCGCCTGGTTCGAAGTGTACTGATTTTTCCTAAGGAGGGTTCGAAGCATTGTTCGGAAATGCTCGATTCGAGGGTCTATTCATCAGAGGGTTATTTGGACCATAAGAAAGATTTGGGTGGTTGTTGGGTCTATTGAAAGCATTTACTTGCTCAAGGGACTAGGGACAGTTATCAGCCATATGATTGGAGTCAAGACAGATGTGACACATGGCTTGGGAAGCGTTATTAGACTGAGTGTGTGTTCTAACAACGTTCAGTATGGCATCAACAAGAGTATTAGAAGAAGAAGAGGATTCAACAGAATTACTACTGGATCGCAAATAGAGAGATTTTTCATTGGTTCATTCCCATTGTTTCGATTTTTCTGCTAACTCGCCCAGAAATTCCCAAGCTTCTACATCAGTCTGTTTTAGAAAATTGCCTTGACACATGGATTCTAACATTTGTCTAGAACTATTATCCAGTCCATCGTATACAGTTTGACATAATGACCATGTTTCATAACCATGATGGGGACAACTCAACAGCAGTTCTTTAAATCTTTCGAAGTATTGCCAAAAAGATTCACCCCCTTTTTGGTGGAAATTGGTGATTTCATTTCTGACTCTAGCTGTTTTTTCTGGGGGGTAGAATTTTTTAAGGAAAACTGCTGTAAATTCATCCCATTTTTTAATCGAATTTGGGGGTAACCTACGAAACCATTTTTCTGCGGAGTCAGTTAGTGCGAATGGAATCAAACGAAGTTTAATACCGTCCTCACATAACTATTGTAATTTAAAGGTTGCACAAGCATATTCAAATTTTGTTAAGAAACTATATGGTTAATCATGAGAAAAATTTCCGAATTTGGGAAGGATGTTTATCTGAATCGATCGGATTTCAAAGTGATTACCCACAGGATTGGCTAATTGAATGCAAGAAGGGACAGAAACTCTATCGGGAAGAATTTTGTCCATCAGGGTACAAGGTGCGGGTTCGTTACCCATTTCTAAAGGTTGTTCGGGAAAATTGGTTTTTGAGGAAAGAGAAGTTGGTTCGATTCTAACTAAACGACGAGATTCTTGGTCACGGGTCCAAGTTTGCATGCACTAGAAAGAAGAAAAAGAGAGTTTGTCAAGGAAATTTAGACAATGGGAGTTTTTTTTTTTTTTTTGGAAAAGTACGACTTATAGACTAGAGAGGTTTAAAAGAAGAAGAAAATGTTAATTTTTTTATTTTTCAAATTTTTATTTGTTTTTGAGGAGTTTTGATTTTTTTTTTACAAACCAATCACACACAGAAATTATCTATAATGAAATTTTCTGTCCTTAATGGCTCCTAACTCAAAATTGTATAGTAACACGTTTGATTACTTAGACCAAAAGATTTCTCAGCCAGTTAACGGACAGGAGTTATCGGTGCACCAGGAATCACCCTAGCAATGCAGCCGAAGGTTTAAGTACCTTCAG
The DNA here is from genome assembly GCA_030737875.1 of Allium sativum. Lineage (NCBI taxonomy): Eukaryota > Viridiplantae > Streptophyta > Magnoliopsida > Asparagales > Amaryllidaceae > Allium > Allium sativum. The sequence goes on along the minus strand of CM060924.1, from coordinate 134,912,842 downwards.
AGTAACAACCGATATAATATTTACGAATCAACGTAATATTTATAAACGGTTATTTCTCTGTCGTAGTCTAGACACCAAGAAATAATTCGTTCCAAATAAATCAACTATCACAATACAATTAAGCCCTATATGAGCCCGTGACACCCTTAGGTCCAACGTCTAACCGTTATTATTAGTCAGATTCTACAATGAATGCAGTTTGTGGGCTAAGGAAAGGGTGATGAAATCCCTCACCTTATGTGAATTGGGGTACTGCCCTTAACAGAATGAATACAGATGCAGAAATAATAATCACAGAAATTAAAATATTTTACAAGAAAGCCGCTGCCCCTGCAGAAGATTTTTACAAGCAATGTCTATATATTTTTGTTTATTTGCAACAGCAGTCCCTATAGAGTTTAGAAAAATCTCACCTCGATCGGCAGTCCGTCCAGTGCAGTTGAGTAGCGCTAGCGCGTTCACACCCCACTTGGTGTGCAACCGCTCCAATCAAATATGTTTGCAAATCACTTGGCTGAACTCTTCACTTCTCGTTGGCCTTTGAATTGATTTCTTTGCTTGACTTCGATTCCTTGATTTGTTTGCTTGAGCCTTGAATTCTTTCTGCTTTGGCCCTTGTTTGAGTTCTCTCTTTCCCTTTTTTGACTTTTTTTTGAAAGGAAAACTAAACTGGCACTAAAACAAAAACAAAAGAAAACTAAGGCTAATAAAAAAAATTAAACAAAGAGATGAAATCTCTTTCTTCCTTTTTTTAAGAAACACAAGAAAATATATAACAAACAAAGAAAACAATTTTTTTTTTTAAAAAAAGGATTTGGGAAAAGAAAGCTAGAACAAACTTACAAAATTCAAAGAAGAGAAAAGGATTTTTTTTAAAGGGAACAGGGAGAACTATAAACTATGAGAAGAAGAAAAAACAAAGGAAGAGGATGGGGTTTTGGTTTGAGAAGTGGTTGTGGTGACTATTATTTGTGATGAAGAGGTTGGAAAGGATGGGTATATGTAGAACAGAAGAAAGAAAATTGGAAAGAATTGAAAAAGGATTTTTTTTTTTTTTTTTTGGAAAAAGGAATGTATTTATACAAGGAATATTGGAAAGTAGAGAAGTTTGGAAAGAAATGAAAGGAAAGGAATTGTAATAAAAGCAATTTTTTTTCTTTTTTAGAGAATTGCTGAAAAATAGAAAGAGATTGTAGAAATTTGGAAAGAAATAATGGAAAAGAGGGGAATGAAATTGGAAAAAGTTGGAACGAAATTAATGAAAGAAAGGGAAAGAAATAAATGAAGAAAGAATGGTAATGAATAGAAAATAAAGTAGAAAATGAAAGAGATCAAACTAAATTTGCAAGTATTTTTTGTTTAATTAGAATTGTTGTAAAAGTAGAGGTGTGCAAAGGTGGAAAGAAATTTGGAAGAAAAAGAAAAGAATTAAAAGAAAGGAATTGTTAGAAAAGTAGAAATTTTTTATATGGAAATGTTGAAAGGAGGAAGCAAGATGCAAATAAAAGTGGAAAGAAATAAATAAAAAAATGCAATTTTTTTTATTGTTGTCAAAATAGAAGAGAGAGAAGAGATTGTGTAGAAGAAAAATCAGAAAGAAGTAATTGAAAGATTAGGATAGAAATAGATGGAAAGAAATTGAATGGACATTAATTAGAAAAATTGGCAAAATTTTATTTTTTAGAAACTTGGAAAGAAATCAATTTGTGAAACAATTGCAAGGAGGAAGAGAAATAGAAGAGAAGGAATGAAAATCACAAAAAGATTTGTTTTTTTTTTAATTTACAAAAATTGTAAAAAGGAAAAAAATTTTATGGAGAGATGTCAAGAAAGAAGGAAAGCAACAAAGAAAGGAAACAAAACAAAAGGCAAGAATTTTTTTTCTCTTATTTGGTAGATATACAGTATCACAAATCAAATACCAAATCAACCAACAAGTTTTTTCTATCTATGCTAGAAAAGAAAAGGGAACAATATAAAATAAAAATATTTTTTTGTGTTTTTTTTATATTAAGAAAAAGAAAATTATAACCCGAAGGATTTAAAAACAAAAATTATTTTGGTCCCCGGCAATGGCGCCAAAATTTGTTTGCGAACAAATCAAACAGTTGTATACAACTGTAAAATCCGTTCGGTTTTCCTAAACAACAAGGATTGTTGTAGAGGGTGTCGAACTTTGGGACCAAAAATATTTTAATTAATAAATCCACTCAAGTTATTCCAGAATTTTGATTGAATTGCAAATTGACAGAAAATAAACAAAAAGCGAGTTTTTAACAATAAAGAAAGTAATTAGGGAGTAATGACATAGATTAGATTAATATTCATCAATAGCCAATCGAATAAATACAGATCTAATTCATGTTTCTGTCACAAACATGAATCAACGATAATTATATTTCTAGAAACAAATATGTAAATAACAACAAGTACAGCCTATGCACGAGCTCAGCTCTTAAACAACCATAGGCTATCAGGACAGATTCACTATTTTATTTCTAAAACCCTAAATATTAAATCTAAATCTGATAAGTGTTAGATCGAACTCGAATATACCCTGTGAAGGAGCACAACTCTTAAACGACACAGGGTATGAAGGTTCAGATCTAACCCTTAGTTCATATCTAGATCTACATACATGAAGTTCAAATCTTTTGGCTATGCGATTCATATTGAATCATATCTATCAGCGTCATCACCCCCTAATTAAAGAGGATTAGCTAGACATAGCTAAAAGAAAAGAAAATAAAAAGAAACTAAATAACATGAACATAAATAAAATAAAATAACAACTAAGAGAAATGAAGAAGAAGAGTTTTATTCCAAGAAGAGAATTACAGAATAAAACTAAGTGTGTTTTACAATGAATGAGATAAAGTGTATTTATAGCTGATATGACAAAGGCTACTTGGAAAATTCCGTAATGTCGAACTAAAGAATTAGCCCAACTAACACATAAGCTAGTGTGAACGCAGCTGTAGAGTGAGAGGCCTTGCAAATGAGCTAATGTGAACGCAAAATGAGTGAGATGGTCTGCAAATGAGCCAATGTGAACGCAACATGAGTCTTTAGTGAGCCAAATCTACCCAACTGAACTCTATTTACAACCGTTCTTCAAGCTTTAAACTCTTCAAGCTTTAGTAATTTCAACTTCACTCTTTTTAAGCAAATTCTTCATGCTTTATCCATCAAATGCTCTAAACCAAGCTTTTTATCAACAATCTAAAAACACAGCTATAAATACACAATATTAATTATTTTAAATAGAAAAATAGATAAATAAGTGGATAAAATATACACATTTACGTGTATATCAGTATGAAGGCAAGTATCACAAGTTTGTGTTGTTCAGGTTCTCATTTTGGTCGAGTTCAATTATACGTAAAGATGCATATGCTCTATGTCAACAGTATGCGGGTCGGGTTAGCTTTTCCCGAGCAGGAGACCGGGTCGGGTCCTAGGATCCGATTGGGTCAAAGCATCCCAACCCGACCCGATCTCAATGAATGAATTGTACCCTATATGGTTCCTCATATCGCCACTTTGATCCGAAAGCACATGTTGGTTCCACTGGAACCCACACGAAACTTCCTCCCTCTTCTATTCTCTCCAAGCCTTTCTCCTCTTTACTCGCCCTTTAAAATGGAAGATAAACTTCCATTCGAATTCATTGACCCCAAGCAAAGATCACCCATCACCTAGGAGTGACTTAAGCATCATCAACGACGGTGGCGGTCAGGCAGATTATGGTGTCATCGCCGCCGCAAATAAGCAACGGGGATTAACGCGATGCCTAGAAGTTATTCACCCGACGTCGGAAATTAAAAGGGGTGGAATGAGTGATCTAAAAACCAACGTTCGAATCGAATTGAAGGATGAAAAAGATTTGAGGGATTTGATAATTAGGGTTTTTTGTTTTAGATTGGTGCAGACTGATTTAAGAGAGGAAATAAAGTGAAAGAAAAGATAGAGAGAGAGATTAGGTTATATATCAAGGGAAGAAGGCCCTTCGTATTCCTTCCTAAAGTAATGGCCCAGTCCAATCCGCTTTAGTATTCATGAATAAAAGTGTGCACCGAAGCCCTTCAAGCAAGCACGGTGGCGGGTCAGAAGAACGTAACCGGTCCGCAGTACAATAAAAAAGACAGATCAAAGCAGACTAGACCAAATGCAAGGGTGGGTCGATGAATCTCAGCCTGACCCGCTGTCGAACCCTCGGTCCAATCACGAAACTATATCTGATTAAAGAAAAAGGGGATCTAATCACTTGTACAATGTGGCTTGACCAAGCAATTTTATTTTTCAAACCAATGAAAGTTAATGAATTTACCTGGACGCTCTCTTTATCCTGATTGAAGTTCCCAATTTGTTGAGCATGATAAAGGAGGTAATGGCTCAAGCATCCTATTCATACTTAATGTAGAAATCAAGAAGCACGACTTCAAAAAGTGTAAGGACTTTACATATAGACACGATCATTGATTATCACCGGTTCAAGAACAGACAAATTGGCAATTTCGAAGCAGGTATCATCTCCAATAAGATATAATTCGAGGGGGCAAAATGCTGGTCTACTTTGTGACTAGGCCACACAAAGTCTAGACGATCACTTATTAGTAAAGGAGTTAGATCGAATTGATGAAGGAATCTCAAGTCGAAAGGGAAAAACCTATATACCAAACAATGCTGAGAAAGACTGGGTCTGGTCGGAGAAGTCGTAACCCGGTTCCCACGCATGCAAAAGGATAGACTCCAAAAGTCGAACAATAGGATGGGTCGGAGTACTAGTACCCACTTCGCTCAACACATGAAGGAAGCTAGGAATGTACACCTGATCGGATCGGAGTACCCCCATATCTGATCCACCTTGTATCTGCTATGCTGAAGTAGTCCCGCTACGTACCGAATCGTATGCCCATAAACGCGGATCGAAGACCACTTGCCTTGACCCATTACCGAAACAGTTTTCATCCCAGTCATCTTAATACCGAGATCTTCTCGCAACATGCCATGTCATGGTCCAACCCACTCCCCTTCACGGCCTATAAATATACAAAGTTTTGCATTTGGAGGAATCTTTTGGCACTCTACACACTCAAGCTCCACTGTTATTAATATCTCTCCTTTTTATTTAGATTGCACTCTAGATTTTTGAGTATAATTCCATAGAATCTGAGAGATTATTGATTGTACTTGTGAGATTGAGCGATTATCTACATTGTACTTGTAATCTGTCGATTAATCAAAAACATATAAAGTGGATGTAGGCTCGTTAACGCCGAACCACTATAAATCGTGTGTGATGACTGCTTTTTACATGTTTTCAGATTATTATTCTCTACAATTTCCAATCAATTGGGTGTTAGTGCCAATTTTTGGTCTAACATGAATAGAAGCATATAGATGAAGAAACTATCTACACAAAGTTATTGTCGGCACCGAAAGAGGTAACAGTTCTGAAGTCACAAGAAACGAAAGCCCAGGGACAAGACTATAAAGCCTCGAAGCCGAAACCATAGTTTGTTGTCGGAGACCGAAAGCATTTTTAGAAGCTATCTACCAAAGACTTGGTAAAAATACACATGAAAAGTAGCATCAAGATTAAGCTCCTAAAGTCGAGTTCAAAGATTCGAAAGCCAAATGGAACCCCGTGATAATGTCAAATGAAGAGAAAGGCAGTCTAAACCACTACAACCGGAGCCGAGAGATGTATAGCAGCCGAAAGCCATCACCACATCTGAATGGGTCTTCTGTTGAGCCGATGGCAAAAGGAGGTCCGATTTGTCAATAAATAAGACTCTAGGGGTCGCATTTTAGGGGACTTTTTCATTCCCCAATCTTCTACTCATTTCTTATAGAGTAAACCCTAACTTCTAAATCAATTTGGGGATTTCCTTTGTAAACACTTATATACTCCAATCAATAAGCAAAATGAGTGAATCGACACTTAGCATAATTTCTATGATTTACCTTTCTAGTTCTTCCGTTTATTTCATAATGGTTTTCCATGACAAAGGCTTCATTCTCAAGCCTTACCCTTAAGCCTAGTTAACTGAAATACCCTTCTACAAGCTGTTTAGCTTCCTAACTTGTGTTGCGCTTAGGGAACCCTTATCCCAAGGTAAGTGTTGGTTTTGAGATTCATAAGTGTGATACTCACCCCTTAAGGGAAGAGTAACTAAACTTAGAGCTCAAGACCTTGATATCTAGGAAACGGTGAACTAACTCAAGCTTGTAGGAAATAAATAATCTCCTACCTCCATTAGGCCCACATCCATAGACCTATTTCCAGTGTTGACGAAAAATATTGTTAATAGCGGTTAAACTTCATTTCATTTTACAAGTAATTTAGCATAACATCCATTTTTGGGTGTTATCTTTCAAATTTAGGAAATTTGTTTGCAATTTGGAAATTGTTTAGATCTAGTGGGGGATTCTGCATTGCATTCTTTTTATTTTTCCTTATTTTTATCCGTTTCATTTTCATGCATTTAGATAGGACCATCATACAATTTAGATCATAGTAACATGCCAATTTTTTTTTGGAAATACGACTCATTTTATATTGGTAAAAGAAGCAAATTAACAATTTTTTAGGTTAATTGATAGTAATTTTTTTCTATCAACTAAGATCGAATAAGAAATATAATGAAAAGTTGAATTACGAGCGATAGTAGTGTAATCGGTACATAGGAAGATTCTTAGGTGATGACCATGAAGTCTATTCTAAATTGTAGTCTTTGTTTAATGAGTGGAGGACTTAAAGTACATATATTGGCTTTTCGAATCTTTCAAACTAAGTTGTGTTAAGCTGAATATGCATAACTCTCTCTTATTCTTATATTCAATAATAATAATAATAATAATCTAAGGGTATCCAACATTGCTTGTAAATCTAGCATTAGTGTGCAAACCTGCCAAGCTCTTTCCCAACTGTCACGTCAGCCTGCAAGGCAGTGCATGCGTTGTATTCCTTGGTCTTATTTTATGAGTTGGACACCTAAGGATTACCGACATCTTGTTGACAAAGTCAGCGTCGGTCTGCATAATCCGCGAAGATCTGTCCAAACTCTCACGTCAGTCCACGAGGCAGTGCATGGGTGGTATATCTTGGTCTTTTAAGTTAGGTATATGTAATTAATCATAATTATTTATAGAGATAGAGAATAAGCAATGGTGCCGAAAAACTTCTTGACCTTATTGGTTTGACTAGTCATACACAAGGAAATGACAATACCACTTTGCAATCTGTGACAAGCAAATTAAGAATTTATTTCATGGTTGCACTATGTTGTTAACCGAACCAACTACACAAACTAGAATTTAAAGAATGAAAACTTGAATTATGTTGAAAATTTGTGACTAGTTGAGGAACCAAAATTTCTATAGAATGATTTCCAATTGTATACTACTATGTTGCAACTTTTCTGAAACAGCTTTCAATTTTGTTTTCATCTGCATATGTCTGTTGCATTCATGTAGTTACACTAGAGTCATAACACACTGCATTTGGATTTTGCAATTAGTAACCGCTAAAAACCCTTATGAGACACCACTCATCCTACTAGGGACACCTAGAGGTTTAACAGCTTGTTACATACACTCAATGTAGTCGTATTTCCTACGAAAGTGTGACCTACCTAGTTTAGTTTTTCATTTCTGCTTTACTCGAGGACGAGTAAAAGATAAGTGTGAGGGTATTTGATTAACATAGAAATGTGTTTATTTTATGATCTTATATTTTATTTTTTTGTGTATAAATAAATATTACTTGACTATTATTTTTTCATTTTTATAGGTATGCCAACCAAGCTACATACAGTAAGAAAAATATAAAATAGAGATCAAGTTGCTATATGTGTGTGTGTATGTATGTATGAAGACTTGCAGATGAAGATCTCATATTAAATTGCTTTTTGGACAAGGAAATAATTGATAGAAAGGATATGCATATCACAAATCAAGGAAGAATTGTCAAGGAAGCAAGTGGAAAAGAGGAAAGGCCCAAATTTACTTGATTTAACTAACGCCCATTTGAGATTGTATTAGGGTTTAGATTGGCTATCTATCCTACAAATACCCCCGTATTCTCATTGTAAACTTTTTTCAAGAATTGAGAGTTCATTCTTTTCTTTTATATACTCCTGTTAGGTCTAGTAAATTTGTGTTGTCTATTCAATTAGATTTGGTAGAGCACAATTTATTATTGCATTTTATTTTCTTATTAGTGATTGACCGTCTGATCAGATTTAACGGTAATCATAAGGTTACTTTCCTATTTTTTTATTTCTGTTCTACAATTTTAATTTTAGTATTTTGTTTTATTTTTCTAACATTGAATTTATCATAGATCCGATAAGATTCAAATCTGTGTGAATTCAATTGCAATTTTAATTTGTTTTCAACTGATAATTGTGATTTGGTCATCGATTCAATTAGATTTGTTCTGAATCAAATTGAAATTTCAATTTTTATTTCAGTCAGATACTCCAATTTTGTCTAACTCCCCCACAAAATATATAAATAATAAATTTTAATTTTCCTCCTTGTGTTCGACCTAAATACTACACCTATGCACTTGCAGTAACTTATAATAAATTAGCGCTTTTCTATTCCATTGGAAAGTGTCAAACACACTTCAGTCATCATCATTTTTGGTTGTAGAGCATTCAGGATTGGCTTCGGGTTCATCTTTAGAGATTAAGGAAATCATTTATCTGTATCGCATCAACGTGAATCTCTTGTTCCTTGATCGCTTGACTAAGTTCTAAACGCCTTTAATTTTGGAGTATGAATGAGAGTATATTCTTAAACAATTCAAGCGTTTGCTCCAAGTTTTTGCTTAAATTATGAATAGGATTGTCCATTATTTTGTTTTAAGGTTAACGGATGAGATGAGAAGGGAAGAAGAAAATAAGGTTTTAGTTCGTTTTTGTGGTTTGGAGTTGTATTTATAGGAGAAAAAATACATTTGAAATAAAAAGACATAAGGTAGTTATTTAAATTTAAAATTTATACAAAAAAATTTGGCCATTATATATGAATATGTCCAGGGGTATATCAACATGTATATGAAGATTTGATTTTTTTTCTTCCTATTTTGAGTTTTTAAGTTATGTATCAGCGTTTATCAATTTACGGAGACTAGTGCAGGTTTTTGAAAGAGAATAAAAGACTTTTCATTCGTATTAAACATCGATTACAAATACTACTAGAAATTTGAAGTAATACAATGTTTATTATACTAAGATATATGGCTAATACAACATAAATAAAGATAGATAAGCTAGAATGTAGATGAAGAAGAAGATGATGATTGTCCAAGCTTTCATCCAATCTTCTTGAAAAACTTGTCCATTTTTCTTGAAATTCTATTGAATGTCTTGCTGATGGAACGTTTAAGAGTATTTTGGCTCTCCACGATTGTCATTTGACACATAAGTTTTTTTTGGTAGTTGGACAGGTCGGAAGATCACATTATCTAAGGAGGTTTCTTCCTCTTCTCTCCCTTTTTCTCCTCTTCTTCCTTTATTTTCATTCCTTCTTCTGCCTCTTCTTCCTCATATTCCATTTGTTATTCATGAGCGAGCCTTTTCTCATTTTCGGTAAGTGACTCATAAGGCTCAAAACCCACAGGAATATGCATAAGATGGATATCGGCTATAGAAAAACCTTTTCAAGGAGAAAATTCTTCCCCATTAAAATTGACGCTAAAGAACGTAAAGATGAGAGTAAGATAGACATAATGAAAGAGAGCGCCTGCATGGTTAGAAACATTGTTGAGATAAAACTAATTGAGAATGACTTGTGCCTAATTTGTGTTGTAGTGACCAAAATGTGCAAAAAGGAATCTACTAATTTTAAGAGTTAGGTTATTGTAATTTTTCGATCTTGGAGTAATGTATTATTGTAAAAGAAGACTTACAATTTTTTCTTTTGGATGGAAATTGTGATTTTTAAATTCGAAATCTTCATCACTTTCTTAAATGCGATGGAAAGTGTAACAACCCGTATTTTCAATAACCTGTAATAACATAAATCGAGGCAGAATTTAATTCTAAAATGGGAATCAAGGGAAACGGGCTATGCCATTGTGTTCGTCTCGGAAAAATACGCGAAATAGAGTCCGAGTTTTCGAAAATCGGAGTCCGTATGACCAAGATATGGCCTCGCGAAGTTTCACGAAAATTCCCAAATTAAAGTATACTTAATTAAGTGAAATGGGTTGTGTAGATATATATATATATATATATATATATATATATTGATATATATATATATATATATATATAATTGAAAATTTAATAAATAAATATGCAAAAATGCTCAAAACAGCGAATTGGGAGAGGGGAATAACCGAACCGGCCGATTTTTGAAGTCGACCCGAGCCCGCTGGGTCGACTAGGGGTTAATCCAGGGTGTTTGGCTGTCAACCCGTGGGCCGATTCGCTCAAGTGCAGATTTTGCATTTGAATGGTTCTCATGGTCCATCTTTAATCTAAAGGCCCTAGATGGTTCCTACACTTGACTTCTTCCCCAAGACATGCTTTGATGGCTTGGATTGAATCTAGGGTTAATCCTATGGCCTAAAACACTTGCCTAATCTATAAATAAGACCCTAACCTACCCTAATTCATTCATAATTAAACCTAGTGACTAAACTATGGCAAAATGCTAGCTCTCATGGCCTCCACTAATTTTATGAAGAGGGTTGCATACTAATCACTCTCTAATCAACTTCTAATCCCTTCTTAGCATCTTAATCTTCTTCATTTGGTGTTCAAAGTTGCTAGTTGTGAGTTTCTATCACTTTGATGATCTTTTGGTAAACTAATTAGATGAGATGTGATGAGATTTATGGTTTTGTATGTGGGTTAATGAGCTTTGAATCATATGATATGATGTTAGCATTAATCTTATGTTTATGCATGTTGAGTATGTAAGCTTATGCAAGTTTAATATGATGTATGTTATGTTTGCATGATGCTAAATATGCAAGTTGTGGGCTATGTAATCATATGCATGTTATGCAAGTTCATGGTAATATGCTATGCAAGTTACATGTTTGTTAATATGCAAGTTACATGTTTGTTAATATGCAAGTTACATGTATGTAAATATGCAAGTTACATGTTTGTTAATATGCAAGTTACATGTTTGTTAATATGCAAGTTACATGTATGTAAATATGCAAGTTACATGTTTCTTTATATGCAAGTTACATGTTTGTTAATATGCGAGTTACATGTATGTAAATATGCAAGTTACATGTTTATTAATATGCAAGTTCATGATGACACATTATGCAAGTCTATAAGCTAATATGCAAGTTTGTTATGCAAAATGAATATGTAAGTTATGTGACATATTATATGCAAGTTATGTGACATGTTATGCAAGTTCATATGCAAGTTATGTGTTTGTTAATATGCAAGATGGCACCTTTGAAACATGTTCATTCATATGCAAGTTGACACCTTTTATATGTGTTATATCATGAACGAAATTACGTGGGAACGATGGGGTAATTAAATGCATAAGTTAATAAGATTGTGTGAAATTAATATAATTATGCATAACACAAAATAAATAAACATAGTATGGGAATTTGCCTATTTGGTTAGGTGTACCCATGCTATGTGTTGGGAATTTACCTATTGAGTTAGGTCTACCCCATGGGAATTTACCTATTAAGTTAGGTCTACCCATGTTAAGAAAACTTGATTAATTAGGGATAATTAATATAAAATTATGAGGGTGATTAATTAGGTGTAATTAATTGACTAAGACACGAGGTTGGACTCAGTTGTAGCGTAAAACTGCCCGGACCCAACCGGCTTAACCAGTTGCTACAAATGTTAGCCCAATGTGAGAGGTCTTAGGCACAAACTAAATACGTAATTAATGTAAAGACACGAGGTTAGACTCTGTTATGACATAAGGCTGCCCGGACCCAACCGGCTTAACCAGCGGTCATAAAAGACAGTCTAATGTGAGAGGTCTTTACAAAGGTTACGTTCTTAATTAATTAATTAAGAAACACTTAACCACATTAGCATGTAGAGGGACATGAGGGGTTAAGTGGGTGCCTTGGGTGGCATGAGAAAATCTAGTGGTTGCCTTGGGTGGCAATAGAAAATACGATTAGAATACTTAACCAAAATAGAACATGTAATTAAAACATGATTAAAGGGTTAAGTGGGATATACTAGAAAAAGGGACAAGCTTAGGTGGGTAGCTTGTGGAGGCCCATTTCAACCAGTAACCCATACGTATCTTTGTGGGCTCGACCCATGTCGAGGACGGGACACGCATACTGGGCTTGACTATAAGAGGCAAACGGGTTAGCGGTGGCAACGCAAGTCCAACGGGCTTCATATGCGTGAGTGGGCCCGGGCTGGTAGGTAAGCCGTTGTTGCATCGAGTAGATATAAGCCGTGCACCTTTAGTTTCATCAGGTTGCCACATTGGGGAATGATACATCCCACGGTGGGGCCAGCACGGGTATCTACGTTAGGGAGCCGATCGAATGGGAAGTAGTGTGTACACCTAGTGGATTGTAGGGCCCCGTGGCGCCTACTTGGTCACCTAGGGGTACGCAGGTACTAATTAGTAAATTTTATAAGTCCTTGGGTGGGATCAACCTTTAAGTTAGGAACGACTGGTGTGGTGCAGTTTAGTAATTTACCTTAGGGAGGGTAGATGCGTCTTTATCCTTTATCTTCGTTTAGTTGACTGCTTAGGGTAGCCATTCATCCCTATATGTTACCGTATATCAGTTTATGTCTTCTCTGGTTACTTTAACGATTGTATTGTTAAAGTTATAGGACTCGCTCAGACTTATGTCTGACCCTGTTGTTTTTATCTTTTTCCCAACCCTCAGGTCCTACGGTGGATCCTAGCAGTAGTGGAGCTTGATCGGATTGCTGTTCCAGTCTTTAGGAGCTTGGATAGATGTAAAGCTCCAGTTATCCAGTTATCTTTTCTTTTGTTTGGCTATTGTATGAGAGTGGGATTATGTACTTCTTTATTTTGATGGATATTGTACTTGACCTTTATTGTGGTTTTATGATGTAACCAGACATGTTTTACTTCCGCTGTTATGAGATGATGTTTTAAAATTTCAAGTACTATTTATATCTGTCTTGTTGTAATTTTTCTGTTCTATATTCACTAAAATACTCCACCGATGCTATGGCATTCCCTTAGTGAGTGATCATAGCGGGAGTGGGGTGTTACACGTGGTATCAGAGCTTAAGGTTACCAGAACAGATAAATTTTTTGAGAAAAACTACTTTCTAAGAGTATTTTCGAAGAAAGTATTTTTAAAAGCATGTCTTCTAAGAGAAAAAGTTTTTGAAAAAGAAAAGCATAATCCCCAATAGCCATATCTTTATCTTTCGGAATCTCCTTTTTGAATCTTTCCTCTTTCGTTTCAGCATGGCTGAAGATCTTAACATCCCGGAGGGTTTAGTTATACCACTATGGTATAGGAGGTTGCAAGAGGCTAGGGCCGCGGCTGCGGGTCCGGCCAATGCTACTACACCAGAGACAACCGCTCCTCCTCCTCAGCCTAGAGTGGATAATTTTGCTAAGGTTTGCAAGGAGTTCAAGGCTATAGGAGGAAAACCTTTTCTTGGTTCAGAGACTTTCGTAGAGGCTAGAGATTGGCTTAAGGAAGTGGAAGAGTTGCTAGATATCTTTGAAGTGGAAGAGGGAAAGAAAGTCAAGTTGGCGGCTTGGTTAATGAAGGGAGAGGCCTCATTCTGGTGGGAGGTCACTAATGGAGAACGCCCTGTTGACTCTTGGGCAGATTTTAAGCAAAGGTTTGGGGCTAAGTTTCTCTCAAGGGCGGAAGAGAATCTGTTTATGGAGAAGTTCTTGAATTTGAAGCAAGGGAATCTCACGGTGAAAGAATATGTCAACAAATTCAATCAATTAGCAAGGTTTGGCATAGAGTTGGTGAATACACCGGAGAAGAAGGCTTTGAGGTTCGTTAGAGGCTTGAACGAACCATTGCAAGGAATAGCTATGACTCACATTCCTATGGGGGCCACTTTTGAGAAGCTTGTCTACATGGCACTTATGCATGAGGATGATAAGAATTCTAAGGCACCAGAGAAAAAGGGGGATCAGAAGAAACCGCAACAGCAACAACAAGGCAAGGGCGGAAAAGGCAATGGTGACAAAAAGAAGACGAAGAAGAAGTGCTTCAATTGTGGAACACCAGGACACCTTAGTAAGGATTGTCGCAAAAAGAAGAAGACCGGTTGCTTTCATTGTGGTGAAGCAGGGCATCTTGTGAAAAACTGCCCAAAGAAGGGGCAGAAGACGGGGTCTACCTCAGGAGGCCAGGTGCAAGCTCTTATAGCACCACCTCAGTCAGGGGGGCAAGTTCAGGTTCTCTCAGTTCCACCGATTCAGCAGAGAGGTAGAACTATTTCCGTTGAAAGTCTGGTTTTTCTGTTTGATCATCCAGTTCGTACTTTGTTTGACTCTGGCGCATCGCATTCTTTTATCTCATCATCGTTAGTTGAGTCACTGCACTTAGACACCAGTCTAGTTGATGATCCCTTGGTTGTCTCAAACCCAATTGGGGGCTCCATATATCTGTCTATGATATGTTTGGGTTTGAAGATTTCTATACTTAGCGTTGAGTTTAGATGTGATGCTTTTGTATTGGGCTTCACGGGCTATGGGTTGATCTTGGGCATGGACTGGTTATCCAGTAATGGTGCCGTTCTTGATTGCGAAAGGAGAGTTGTCAGGCTCATGACCCGCTTGGGTAACACTCTCGAGATCTCTTGCAATCCCATGGAATCTGTTTTGCTAAGTTATCTTGAATCGCTCGATGCTTCGGTCGAAAGTTTGTGTTCTGTCAGAGTAGTCCGGGAATATCCGGATGTGTTTGAAGAAGTAAAGGGTTTGCCTCCGAAGCGGGAGATAGATTTCCGAATTTATTTGGTGGATAATGCCAAACCAGTGTCTTTGCCAGTACGCCACATGGCTCCTCGTGAGAGAAGAGAACTTCATAAGCAAGTAGGGGAGTTGCTTGAGAAGGGGTTCATAAGGCGAAGTATATCGGAGTGGGGAGCTCCAGTAGTGTTTGCCACGAAGGCGGATGGGTCCCTCAGACTTTGTGTGGATTATAGAGAACTTAATAAGCTCACGAAGAAGAATAGACACCCATTACCGAGGATAGATGATCTCTTTGATCAGTTGGTTGGCGCGTCAGTATTTTCGCAGATGGACTTAGCTACAGGGTTTCATCAGTTAAGAGTGGCGGAGGACAGTATAGAGAAGACTGCTTTCCGGACTCCGGATGGTTTTTATGAGTGGCTAGTGATGCCATTTGGGTTGACAAACGCCCCCGCATACTTTGTTGATCTCATGAGTAGAGTGTTCAGAGAGTATCTGAATAAGTTTGTAGTAGTTTTTGTGGATGACATCTTGGTCTTTTCCAAGAATGAAGAAGAGCATGCCTTACATCTCAAGGAAGTGTTGGAGACTCTTCGAGCGCATAGTCTTAAAGCTAAATTCTCTAAATGCCATTTTTGGAGAAGAGAAGTGCGATTCTTAGGGCATGTGGTCTCTAAGGAAGGGATAGCTGTGGATCCCGCAAAGATAGTATCTATCCAGGATTGGAAAGTTCCTAGAAATGCTACCGAGGTAAGAAGTTTCTTGGGGTTGGCAGGATATTATAGGAAGTTCATCAAAGACTTCGCGAAGATATCAGCCCCATTAACCCGCTTGACGAAGAAGAATCTGGTTTTCTCATGGGATGTAGATTGTGATGATGCTTTCCGACGGTTAAAGAGAGCTTTGACCACCGCTCCAGTTTTAGTGCTTCCAGATGGGAGTAAGCCGTTTGTTGTTTATACCGATGCTTGTGGAACAGGATTAGGCGCAGTCTTGATGTAGGAGGGAAGGGTAATAGCCTATGGAGGGAGACAATTGAGAGTGCATGAGAAGAATTACCCTACCCATGATCTAGAGTTGGCCGCGATTGTTTTCGCACTTAAGTCTTGGCGCCATTATCTTCTTGGTGAGAGATTCGAGTTGTTCACCGACCATAAATCATTGAAGTACTTATTCTCTCAGAAGGATTTAAACTTAAGACAGCAAAGGTGGATGGAGTTCTTAGCATCCTATGATTTCGAGATAGCGTATACCCCTGGTAAGGGTAACGTGGTGGCAGACGCCTTAAGTAGAAAAAGGCTATCTTTGAGTCCATTGTTCGTGGAACGGCGAAGCTTGGAGTTTCTTTCTTTGTTTGACTTCAGACCTTCTGTTGATTTTGTACCTGGTTTGTTGGCATCCTTGGAAGTTAGACCTACCCTTTTGGGACGGATTGGCGAGGCTCAGCGAGACGACCCACAGTTGGTTGAGTTGGTAGAGAAGCTTATAAGAGGGGAGTCGTCCAGCCATTTGGGTATATACACCATAGATGATAAGGGATGGTTGCATAGAGACGGTAGACTTTGTGTACCGCAAGATGAGGGTTTGAAGAAGGCTATTTTGGATGATGCACATCGTTCAAGAATGACTATTCATCCCGGTGGAGACAAAATGTACCAAGACATGAAGAGAGTTTTCTTCTGGGCCGGTATGAAGAAAGATGTGGCCGAGTATGTGGCTAGATGCTTAGTGTGCCAACAAGTTAAAGTGGAGCAAAGGAAACCCGGTGGGTTGCTACACCCATTGGAAGTTCCACAGTGGAAGTGGGATAGTGTCTCGATGGATTTCATCGACGGGTTACCGAGATCGAGGAAGGGCAATACGGGAATTTGGGTTGTGGTAGACAGACTTACAAAGAGTGCCCATTTTATACCCGTAAAGAGTAAGAGGACCGCTCCATGGCTTGCTTCAGTCTATGTTAGAGAGATTGTTAGATTGCATGGCGTACCATCCAGCATTGTGAGTGATCGAGATCCTATTTTCACTAGTGAGTTTTGGAGAAGTTTGCAAGAGGCGGTAGGGACTCAGTTGTGTTTGAGCACCGCATATCATCCTCAGACGGACGGTCAGACCGAGAGGGTGAACCGTATCTTAGAAGATCTTTTGAGGCTTTGTATCTTGGATTTTGGAGGTACATGGGAAGAACATCTTCCTTTGGTGGAGTTCGCATATAATAACAGCTTTCAGTCCAGTATTGGTATGGCTCCTTTCGAAGCTCTTTATGGAAGGCCTTGTCGATCTCCTACATGTTGGTGGGAATCTACGGATAAGATCTTGCTTGGGCCGGATATGGTTAGAGAGACTTCAGAGAAGATTGATTTAATTCGAAAAAGGATGAAAGCAGCGCAAGATAGACAGAAATCTTATGCGGATCGGAGAAGGACGGATCTTGAGTTTGAGGTTGGGGACATGGTTTTTGTCAAAGTATCTCCATTGAGAAATGTTGTTCGCTTTGGGTCCGTAGGGAAGTTAGCACCGAGATTTGTTGGGCCGTTTCCTATTAAGGAAAGGATTGGACGGATGGCATATAGGGTGGAGTTGCCCGACAGACTTAGTGGTGTTCATGATGTATTCCATGTATCACATTTGAGGAAGTGCTTACATGAGACCGCGGAGGTGGTAGAGCCGAGCTTGCTTAGAGATGTAGAGGTAGAGCGTGATGCGACGATTCGACGAGCTCCTACTCGCATCCTTGGGTCAGAAACTAGGAAGTTGAGGAACAGAGAAGTTCAGCTAGTTAAAGTGCAATGGGGAGATGACGAAAGCAATGCTACTTGGGAGACGGAAGCAAAGATGCGTTCTTTGTATCCATTTCTTTTTGAGAGTATGTCTTTTAACTTCTCCTTTATTGCTTGTCTAGTACTTATCTTATCTTTAGTATATCCTCTCGCTAATACCTATGACCTTTAGATAGGGTAAAACCTATGGTTGAAACATGTGTTTGAAACATGTTATGGTTGATGGATGCATATGGATGCAATTGTTTGCTAGTGGTTGCTCGTGGATGCATATACACACACATTAGGCACTAGATCGGCTCAGTCACTTCATGTTGCATATTGCATAAATGGATGTGGTAGTTAGATTGATGGATGTATCATGGCTGTGTTATCATATGGATGATGCATTTTTGTGTATGGTTGTGCACGCATGTAGAAATTTGTATGTGTCAATAGGGTTTCGCATACATATGGGATGCATGGCACTATCATGGTTTGCATTAAGGAGGTTTACTGTATCAGTAACCGCCTGATTTTCGCATTAGGTAAGTACATATACACACACTTTTGCATATATCCATCCAGCATTTAGAATCTTGTAAGGACAATGATTGCTCGTGGATGATGCTTTGAGTAGATGGATGATTGGATGGTAGGATACGTTCTTCCTAACTTGAAGATTTCGGGGACGAAATCCTTTAAGGAGGGGAGAATGTAACAACCCGTATTTTCAATAACCTGTAATAACATAAATCGAGGCAGAATTTAATTCTAAAATGGGAATCAAGGGAAACGGGCTATGCCATTGTGTTCGTCTCGGAAAAATACGCGAAATAGAGTCCGAGTTTTCGAAAATCGGAGTCCGTATGACCAAGATATGGCCTCGCGAAGTTTCACGAAAATTCCCAAATTAAAGTATACTTAATTAAGTGAAATGGGTTGTGTAGATATATATATATATATATATATTGATATATATATATATATATATATATAATTGAAAATTTAATAAATAAATATGCAAAAATGCTCAAAACAGCGAATTGGGAGAGGGGAATAACCGAACCGGCCGATTTTTGAAGTCGACCCGAGCCCGCTGGGTCGACTAGGGGTTAATCCAGGGTGTTTGGCTGTCAACCCGTGGGCCGATTCGCTCAAGTGCAGATTTTGCATTTGAATGGTTCTCATGGTCCATCTTTAATCTAAAGGCCCTAGATGGTTCCTACACTTGACTTCTTCCCCAAGACATGCTTTGATGGCTTGGATTGAATCTAGGGTTAATCCTATGGCCTAAAACACTTGCCTAATCTATAAATAAGACCCTAACCTACCCTAATTCATTCATAATTAAACCTAGTGACTAAACTATGGCAAAATGCTAGCTCTCATGGCCTCCACTAATTTTATGAAGAGGGTTGCATACTAATCACTCTCTAATCAACTTCTAATCCCTTCTTAGCATCTTAATCTTCTTCATTTGGTGTTCAAAGTTGCTAGTTGTGAGTTTCTATCACTTTGATGATCTTTTGGTAAACTAATTAGATGAGATGTGATGAGATTTATGGTTTTGTATGTGGGTTAATGAGCTTTGAATCATATGATATGATGTTAGCATTAATCTTATGTTTATGCATGTTGAGTATGTAAGCTTATGCAAGTTTAATATGATGTATGTTATGTTTGCATGATGCTAAATATGCAAGTTGTGGGCTATGTAATCATATGCATGTTATGCAAGTTCATGGTAATATGCTATGCAAGTTACATGTTTGTTAATATGCAAGTTACATGTTTGTTAATATGCAAGTTACATGTATGTAAATATGCAAGTTACATGTTTGTTAATATGCAAGTTACATGTTTGTTAATATGCAAGTTACATGTATGTAAATATGCAAGTTACATGTTTCTTTATATGCAAGTTACATGTTTGTTAATATGCGAGTTACATGTATGTAAATATGCAAGTTACATGTTTATTAATATGCAAGTTCATGATGACACATTATGCAAGTCTATAAGCTAATATGCAAGTTTGTTATGCAAAATGAATATGTAAGTTATGTGACATATTATATGCAAGTTATGTGACATGTTATGCAAGTTCATATGCAAGTTATGTGTTTGTTAATATGCAAGATGGCACCTTTGAAACATGTTCATTCATATGCAAGTTGACACCTTTTATATGTGTTATATCATGAACGAAATTACGTGGGAACGATGGGGTAATTAAATGCATAAGTTAATAAGATTGTGTGAAATTAATATAATTATGCATAACACAAAATAAATAAACATAGTATGGGAATTTGCCTATTTGGTTAGGTGTACCCATGCTATGTGTTGGGAATTTACCTATTGAGTTAGGTCTACCCCATGGGAATTTACCTATTAAGTTAGGTCTACCCATGTTAAGAAAACTTGATTAATTAGGGATAATTAATATAAAATTATGAGGGTGATTAATTAGGTGTAATTAATTGACTAAGACACGAGGTTGGACTCAGTTGTAGCGTAAAACTGCCCGGACCCAACCGGCTTAACCAGTTGCTACAAATGTTAGCCCAATGTGAGAGGTCTTAGGCACAAACTAAATACGTAATTAATGTAAAGACACGAGGTTAGACTCTGTTATGACATAAGGCTGCCCGGACCCAACCGGCTTAACCAGCGGTCATAAAAGACAGTCTAATGTGAGAGGTCTTTACAAAGGTTACGTTCTTAATTAATTAATTAAGAAACACTTAACCACATTAGCATGTAGAGGGACATGAGGGGTTAAGTGGGTGCCTTGGGTGGCATGAGAAAATCTAGTGGTTGCCTTGGGTGGCAATAGAAAATACGATTAGAATACTTAACCAAAATAGAACATGTAATTAAAACATGATTAAAGGGTTAAGTGGGATATACTAGAAAAAGGGACAAGCTTAGGTGGGTAGCTTGTGGAGGCCCATTTCAACCAGTAACCCATACGTATCTTTGTGGGCTCGACCCATGTCGAGGACGGGACACGCATACTGGGCTTGACTGTAAGAGGCAAACGGGTTAGCGGTGGCAACGCAAGTCCAACGGGCTTCATATGCGTGAGTGGGCCCGGGCTGGTAGGTAAGCCGTTGTTGCATCGAGTAGATATAAGCCGTGCACCTTTAGTTTCATCAGGTTGCCACATTGGGGAATGATACATCCCACGGTGGGGCCAGCACGGGTATCTACGTTAGGGAGCCGATCGAATGGGAAGTAGTGTGTACACCTAGTGGATTGTAGGGCCCCGTGGCGCCTACTTGGTCACCTAGGGGTACGCAGGTACTAATTAGTAAATTTTATAAGTCCTTGGGTGGGATCAACCTTTAAGTTAGGAACGACTGGTGTGGTGCAGTTTAGTAATTTACCTTAGGGAGGGTAGATGCGTCTTTATCCTTTATCTTCGTTTAGTTGACTGCTTAGGGTAGCCATTCATCCCTATATGTTACCGTATATCAGTTTATGTCTTCTCTGGTTACTTTAACGATTGTATTGTTAAAGTTATAGGACTCGCTCAGACTTATGTCTGACCCTGTTGTTTTTATCTTTTTCCCAACCCTCAGGTCCTACGGTGGATCCTAGCAGTAGTGGAGCTTGATCGGATTGCTGTTCCAGTCTTTAGGAGCTTGGATAGATGTAAAGCTCCAGTTATCCAGTTATCTTTTCTTTTGTTTGGCTATTGTATGAGAGTGGGATTATGTACTTCTTTATTTTGATGGATATTGTACTTGACCTTTATTGTGGTTTTATGATGTAACCAGACATGTTTTACTTCCGCTGTTATGAGATGATGTTTTAAAATTTCAAGTACTATTTATATCTGTCTTGTTGTAATTTTTCTGTTCTATATTCACTAAAATACTCCACCGATGCTATGGCATTCCCTTAGTGAGTGATCATAGCGGGAGTGGGGTGTTACAGAAAGTTTCTTTACCAGTCTCATAGAACGTAGAAAGATCGGTTTCAGTAAATTTACAATAGCAAATGAAGTGTTTGAGGATGAAATCACATAATTGTTTGAAGATCAGAGTTTTGATAATAAGAGCTTTAGATTGAAATGTGATGTTATAAATAAATGAATATAGATGATATAAACATAGATTGGATAGAAAATTTCTCCGGTCAAGAAGGTGTTTCTTAATGCTATAAGAAACTGTTAAAAAGGGGAGAACTCACAATTTAAACTTAAATATGAATTCAAACTTCCTGGTACGACGTCATGTTAGGGGAGACGTCGACATGTATGGATATTTTTATATCACTTGATTTATGTTTGTGTGACAAGATATATGTACATATATATATATATATGTTAATTTTAGATTTCCCAAAAATTTAAAAACTTATATTATTATTTTATAAAAAATTATTTAAATTTCAAAATATTAATTTAAATTAAAGTAATTATTTTAAAATTAAATTAAATTATTTTGAAAATTCAATTCAATCAAAGCAAATAAGGCAACCAAACAATCAACGCATCTAAGAAATAAAAAATAATAATGTAAAGGTATGCCTAATTTAGATCCTGCCTTCATTCTATCTGAACAGTATATCGATGTGAAGCACATGATAATCGATTCTGTGTTAGAACCACTGTCGCTTAATGAAGTGTCTAAATCTAAATCAGCTAATGTTGTAGTATATCCCTTTTCCCTTTTTCTAAACGAATAAATGTTTTGTGTAGTCTTTTGTTTTCTAGATATGGATAGAATCATTGCACATGTCATGGCTTTCCACATTTGTAGCATCTAATTTCATTATAAATATTATGACCATTCCATTTATTTCTGTTGCCATGACTTTTGGAGTTCATCTTTCTATATCTTAGAGATTTTATGAATTTCCTTCTCATTAATGCTTTCTCTTCATCATCTTTGCCTATGTCTAATCCATTACTAATAAGATTAAATGTTGTTGACTTCTTTTCAACTTCTTGGATTTCTCTTCTATCCTACATTTGAGCATTAGAAGGCGTCAATTTGTCGATTGACTCTTCAATTTTCGTAGTCCTAATATTAATCGATTCTTCAATTGTTAAATTCTTATGATCTTAATCAAGAGTGAGCGAATTAAAAAAATTCCAACTTATTGAAATCTACAATATATATCAGATACTGATACATTTGGAATCAATTTAAATAACTGAAACTAATTAGTTAACATGAAAATCTTGGTTTGTTTAATTTTACCGGTGCCTCCATGAGTAACTTAGAGTTCCCCCAATTTCATATGCAGACTTACAAACAAACACTTTATTAAAGTCTGTAATGAACCAGTTTTTGCCTAATTTTGTAAACAATAATTTATTGATTATATTGAGTAATTAATATAATTGAATAAATTGGATTTAATTATTAAAGAAAATTAAATGATCTTCTTTATAAAATCTTATATATACATTTATATTATTTAAGTTCCTCAATAGTGTATGAATATGTGTGTTTATTAGGTAGTATGTAATATCTTGTATATTTTTTTTATGGTTAAAACTCATATGAATTGAAATAAGCTTTACTTAAGTCAAATTAAATGTAAATAAAATAAGTAAAATGGAATTACTTCATAAAAAGAAAGGTTGCATTAATAAATGGTGTAACATATCTTTCTGCTTAGAATAAAAAACAATGACAAAAAGGGATTTGCTTTTATACCATGATGTTTCATTTAAAAATACTAAACTACATGTGCATTTATTTGTTGGATTGCTTGGCAACCAAGATTTTATACTAAGTACATTAGGTTGCATATACACATGTACTTCATATAGGCTGCACCATAATTTTCATGCGCATTTCGTGCATATGCATTCATACCAAGATATATTTTTGTTTGTAAAATCATATGTGACATTCTTGATTCAATAATTGTATAGCAACAACATAACTTATGTGAACACATAGCTATTCTTTCCAATGCATACATAGCTAGGACCTAGGCAACATTTTCTTCAATTAACCAATACACAAACTACACAACAGCTACCTAAAAATAAAGCTATACTTATATATATGTAGGCTGCCATTCATTGATATTTTGAAGCAAGTATAAGTAGCTTAGATCATATATATATATATATATATATATATATATATATATATATATATATATATATATATATATATATATATGTGTGTGTGTGTGTGTGTGTGTGTGTGTGTGTGTGTACCTCAAAGATGGCTACCATGCATTGTTATATGAATTGAAATATAGGCACAACTAGCTAGAAACACTCCATCAACTACACATAGCTATATTTACATAGCTTATTCTTTTCAAGCACTAGTAACAGCTAGGAGCATTCCATCAGGCCGTGCGTTACTTTTTCCATGCACACATGTGCTACCAAAAAATTTAATCATTATATGCATATATAAATGCATAACTTGATATTACATACATTCACAATGCATTTGAACCAAACTAGAACTGAAAATGACATTCTAACTGAAATCAAATGAAGAAAAACTTAAATAAAACCATGAGCTAGATGGCAAAAAACCTAAAACCTATGAATGGAAAAAGCAAGGAAATAGACGACCTGTTTTGGTGCATAAACTCGCCTTTAAATTTCCATTTGTTTCATCACTTGAATGTATTGTTGTTGATGCCTTATACCTGAATATGATGTATTGTATCAATTAAATCTAAAATCTCTTGAGTTATATGTTATAAATATAGCTTTTAAATGCTTTAGTAAGTTTATCTGGGTGTAAATAAACACCTCCATAACTTATACAATCAATCACTCCTATTATAGTATGTTTTAGTGTTTAAGTTGTACATCAATATGGTGTGTATATATCTATAGCAAAATATAAAAATCATTGCAACTCAAATCCTATAGGGTATTAATAGATATTAATATGTATTCAGTAAAAAGAACTTAGAAACTTAAATATTTAAATATCATATTTAGGTAATTCAGGTCTACGAGGTCATTTGTAGGATTAAATCATGAATTATAAGAAAATTTTCATGGCTTTTAACATTTTGCTTGTCGTGATAAACTGAGATAACCAGAAAGTATAGTTTGAGCAAAATTCAGGTGATACGGCTGTCATAAGTCATGACGTTGGTACCGAAGTAGCATGAAGGAACATGGATCAAGGGAAAACTACCAAAATGATTTTTCCATTGCATGATTTGTGAAAACGAAATGGATTTAGGTTTTTGGTCATTGTTTTTAGTCCCTGTTCAATACTGAACTGCATCAACGTGAAGGAACCCGGTGTGCTCGTGCTTGGGGAGGAAATCAGGTCGAGGGTCAATGTCGGGCTGGTGAAATTTGGTTGAGAGCGATGTAACATGGTGGCATCGTAAGTGATAAGATTTATGGTATGGAAGTGTCTGTTTTGGGAAGGACCGGGTTGAACGTTGAAATTTGGATCGAGATGGTCAGAAGTTGATCTGAGATCGGGGTCGAGATCAGGAAGTGATGGCATGTTTGTGGATATGATCGGGGATGAAGGCCGTTGAGTCGATGATGCATGCATATGCACTAGTGCACATCTGTGCACTCAATATCTGGAAGTAAAAAGAAATGGGAAGAATAAAAGGAAGGGAAGAGCAGCTCGCATGGACCAGTTGCAGTGTGGGTTCAGTCGGTGGCTAGCCAAGTCAAGAAGGAAAGGAAAGAAATTAAAAGAGTGAAGTAATAGTAGAACAATGAGTAGGAAAAATAGGAGAAGAAAGGGAGGCGGTAGCAGAAAAAATGGGGAAGAAAATAAAAGGGATTGATGGCCTGGAAATGTATTGGGCCTTATAGGGCCATATGAAAAAATATACAAGACAAAAGGAGGCGGGCCTGGGATTATTTGGCTGCGGCTAAAATCATAAGAAAAGAAATATAAAGAAAAGGAAAATAAAAGTAAAAGAATTAATGTATAGAAACAAAAGAAAGGAAGTAGGAAATAAATTAATGAAAAAGGAATGTAATTTTAAAAATTAAAATATAACTGATTTTCTTTTTAAGTATGAATTTAATATAGTGAAATAAAGGAAGAAGTATTGGTATGGTTAATGAAATCTGGAGCAGATATTAAGTGAAGGGACGATAGTCATGACGGACAGAGTTATACTTTGTTAGATTAAACAAAGTTATTTTTATTTAAATATATAAATAAATAGAATCAAATTTATATTCTTTCGAATTAAATGAAATACGAATCCATTTATTCTAGATAACTAGTTCAAGTCTGATTAGTTAATTTATAATCGACAATATGTCGCAAGAAATGAATGTTGGTTGATCGTAAGTTATATTATGTTGTGATAAATTCAATTAATTTTAAATAAACATTTAACTTTATTAGGTCGATAAATATATTTTAAATCATAAAACGATTTAAAAGTTGAGTTAACGAAGATTGAACCAAATATTAAAGGTGATGTAAATTTATATAGTAACCAGATAAATAGTATTGACCATGTACTAGTATTTATTAATAATGTCAAGTCGATGTTATAAACGAGTTCAGAAGGAAGAATATTCACAATTCAAAGCGAATAACGTTGGAAGCAATTGTTATGCAAATGAGAAGGGTTGTGAAGAGAAAATTAGTTGACCGATAACTATAGGATTATTATGAAGTTTAGAAAATTAATGGAATAGAGATAATGGGAAATAGACGTTGACGATATTTTTTGTAAACACCAGAGATAGGTCTACGGAAGTGAACCTAAGGGGAAATTGAGGTTATTTATCTTTCACGAGTTTGATTTAGTTCATCGTTTCCTAGATATCAAGGTTTAGCACCCAAAAGATTAGCTACTCTTCCCTCAATGGGTTGAGCATCACGTTTAAGCCATCCAAGAACCAACAGTTATCTTGGGATAAGGTTTCCCTAAACACAACACTCGGTAAAGAGGCTAATCAGCTTGTAGGAAGGGGTTCTGCAAGAACTCTTCGGAAGAGTCTAAGCTTGGGTAGAAAACCGTGACCATGTAGGAAATATATAATAAGTTGTGTAGGAAGTAGCTAATAAATCACATAAGAAACTCATGAGAAAATATGCTAAGTGTCGATCTGCCCTTTATTGATCCGTGATTTGGAGTACATAAGTGATTACAATAGAAATCCCCAAATTAATTTAGGAATTAGGGTTTACTCTAGAGAAAAAGAGTACAAGAATGAGAAATGAGAAAATCGGTCCCCAAAATGAGACTCTTAGGGTCTTATATATAGAAAAATCAGGGTCCCTTTTGCTATTGGGCCAGTAGAAGCCTCTATCGGCTGCTTTTCCCTTTGTTTCCGGAAATTCTGGCTTTCAGCCGCTTTTCCTTTTGGCTCCGGAAGTTCTGGCTTTCGGCTGCCTTTCCTTTTGGTTCTAAAGGCTCTGTTTATGGCTCCCTAAAATTCTAGTTCCGGCTCTCGGGAGGATAGTTCCTGTCCATGAAACCTCCTTTTGATGTCTTACCCATCTTCTTTGTATCGATTCCCAGCATGTCGGTGTGAATAGCTTCGAAAGGTTTTGGCTTGCGGATGTAGGCTTTCGGATATGGACCTCCGGTCTTGTTACTAACACTTCGTGAAGCTTACCTTTATGATTTAGGTGAATGGTTGTCGGATCCGCCACCCCTGGCGGTATCGACACTAAGCAGATTAGTGTGGATAACTTGCCTTTCTTCGGGGTTTCGGCTTTCCCTTAGGTAAATTTCTGAAGTGTATCTTGGTTTTTTGGGAGGTTGCTTTCGGTGCTTTATTGGTTGTTTATTAGAATAACTTCTCGATGACCATCTAATGGTGGTCTCGGTAGCTGATTCCTGAATAATCTCCATATGCTTCAAACTCTATATCTTTGATGCTTCCATCTCCTTATGTATCGGTATTAAGCAAGTTAATACCGGTAGCCCTTTTGTCCTTGTAGGTCCTGGTTTATGGGATCCCTTGCCTTTCTCTTCACTGGCTTCTCGTTTTGGGTGACTCTCCGTCATCTGCCCTTCGTACCGGAACCATCCTGCTGGCATCTTTTCATTATATCGGTCTTGAGTTCTTCTCTTTAGTGATGGTGTCATTCGCATAAATCTCGGATTGTCCCCTTATGCTTTTGGCTTTACCTTGTGCTTGGCTTTTGCTTTCGGAAGACTCTTTTATGCTTGTGGCGGTCCGAGTCCCTTGTAAGACAACCTGTTTTGGTGCTTTATTTTTGTAGTAACATTTTCCCCTTCCTTTTAGTGAAGGGGTATTTTCAACTTTTCAAGTCAAACTTTTTGTTTTTCTTCCGGTGTATCGGCCCCATGTCCCTTGGCATCCCCCGATCAGGTCCGTTAATGGGCTTCTATCTATATGGTCCAGATTTGCAAGTAAATTCATTATAAATACTTCTTCTTCTTCATCTCCGCATTTCACCTGCAAATTAAATTCTTGATCCAGATTATCGCTTCTTTCAAGAACTACTCGAGCTTTTCCTCCTAGATTTCCAAATTCGATTCTTTGTAAGTGTCTTTATCCTTATTATAAGTTGTAATCTAAATTACACATTTAAATTGATTAGAAAATTGACCAAGACTTCGCTTTACTTGATGCGAGTTTAATCAAAAGTAACAGCTTCAATAATAATTAATGGCCAAAATGGTAGGTTACTCATTTGCTAAATGCATCCCTTTAAGAATTTTAGTATGCAAAACTAGTTATGCAAAGGGGTTAATATAATCATGAAGCAATATGTCATGCTCCGGTTATGAGTTAGTTTAATCATCTTTTATTGCTACTTTACTTTGCTTCTGACCTTGCCGACACCGTTACTCGTATTTGAGGGTGTCGGTTTAGCTTGAGGGTGTCGGTAAGGACTTGCAATCTTAATTCACCAGGATGTATCATTCTTAATCTTACTCGTACCAGGTATGGGAATCAATTAGGCTAAGGTGATGATATCGAATTATTCGGCCTTGGCTGAACCACCATCGCACATCATTAACAGTTTGATTTTCTTGGCATGTGCCATCCAATTTTTTTTTTGATGTTGGGATAGCCACTATTATCATCACCAAAGGCCTCATAGTTTCCACCTAGGGGTTAACTATGTACCAATCTTTTGAGACCAACAATTTAGATCGACTTATTATGCAAAAAAGTAGGCCCTTTACATTAACAAGTGGTATTTGCTGTTAGATTAACTTATGGATTCCATATGTAGTTTTACATAAGAAGAATATAGTGTTAACCATATATGTTATGATATGGCACCACCTCGTAGTATCATGGCTAGTAAAAAGAGCTTCGTCAAATCGAAAACCAAGAGTTCCAATACTCTATGATCCAAAAAGGATTTCGCTTCAAAGTCTTCTTTAATCACGTCTCAAGATAAGGTGAAGACCATTCTTGACAGTTTCAGAATATCTGACATAGACGCCATTGCAACTTCTTCCCAAGATTCCCTTCAGAACCCTCTAGAAGGGTACTTCACATACTCGGTGATCCATATTTGGCATTGAGGCTTCCTTCCTTTTCCACCCTTTTAGTTCAAGCTTTTTTGTGACCTAGGACTTCCTATCCAACTCTCATCCAACACCTATACTCTACTCTTATGCTTAGAAGTTTTGGCACTTACATCGAATCAAGCTTCTCTTAGCCCCAAGCTCATTCGTCACATGAGACAATTTTCCAAGAGTGCAGAGTCGCCTATTTGGGATGTGAATCCTATAAAGTGGCTAATAAGCAACAATATTAGCAAGACTAAGCCCTGAGAAGACCAGTTCTTTCTAGTTAAGTGCCCTCCTGGTATATCGGGCAAATTCATTGAAATTGGTAAGTTTCTTGTCTTTTGAAAGTAATTACGTTATGCATGTATCTCTTGTTTAAACCTTGATTTTACATAGAGCCTCCTTCTAAAAACGCAACATTGTCATAAGGGGAGGTAAAAGTTGTTGAGGCTATCTTTAATGCACCAGAGGATCTTAGATGCCGGTCATCTGTACTTACTGTTGATAGGCTTCGTAAATATGGCCTTCTTCCTCTGGGGAAAAAGATTTTGGACAATCACCCATTCAGTTTTCCAGCGCTAAGGGTCTGTTGATGAATTCTAAAACGTTTAATGCAGCATCTCCTATATTTCCAGGTAATTTAAATAGGATTTACAGTTCCGTTTGGACAAGATCTTTTTTACCTATTGACCAATCTAATGTGAAGGCTTTAAAGAGGCTTGCCTTTTCCGGTATCGAATCATCATCCAAAAAAATAAAACATGATAAATCAGTCCATTTTTTCAAGGATGTGGTTACCATGACAAGAACACACACAATTTCTGACCCTGCTGCTTTTGATGTTTATTGTTACTACCAAAATTAACTCTGAAACCAGTTAACGTCGAAGGGGTATCGAAAGACCAAAAACACAGAAGAACCTTTCAGAAACGAAAAGCTAGATAATAGGAGAGCCGAAAACAGTAAAGAATGATTCGAAAGCAGCATAAACCAGCACCTTCCCGGAAGGAAGAAGCTCACGGTCTACAAAATGCCTACAAATCTCATCTAACAAGGTCCATCTGGTAGGATCCATCCGACAGGGCTTATTTGGTTGGGAGTTATGTAACAAAAGGTCATCTAAGTTAGAAATTAAGAAAGAGCAAGACAGAAGCTCCGCTCATCAAAACCCGAAAGGGTTATCGATATTAATGTAACACCCCACGTCCATTAATGTCACTCACAAAGGGAATGCATTAACTTCCATGGAGGTTTTAAGTGAATATAGAACAGTAAAATTACAACAAGACAGATATAAAATAGTACTTGGAAATTCAAAAACTTTATTTCATTGTAGCAGAAGTCAAAACATGTTTGATTACATCATAACACCATATTCAATGTCAAGTACAATATCTATCTTGATAAAACAAGTACATAATCCCATTACATGAATAGCCATTAAAAAGAAAGATAACAAGCTGGACTTTACTTCAGCAGTCCAAGCTTTCCAGAAGATAAGCGATCCAACTAGACTCCACTAGAACTTGGCCCAACCTGCGGACCTGAAGGGAGAAAAAGGATGGAAAAGAGGGGGTCAGACATAAAGTCTGGTGAATATGATAATTCTACAATACTATTACCAAAATAACTGGACTAAGGCATAAGCTGGAAAACAAGAAAATGTCTATGAAGAGCAGATTAAGGACATAGACAATCGCTAAAGGCAACGTTATAGGTGCTCCTAAATACTAAAGGATAAACACTATACTGCACCACACCAGTCACCCTAAAGATTCATCCCACTTAGCTTCACTTAGAAACTTTCCCAATGGCTTTACGTACCCCTAGCTGACTACATAGGTGCCGCCTGCCCCTATCTCCACTAGGTGTACCCTACTTCCCATTATTCGATCGGCTCCCTAACTCGTAGATACCCGTGCTGGCCCCATAGTGGGGTGTATCACTCCCCTAAAGTGGCAACCTGATACAACGGACATGCACGGCTTATACCTACACGATGCAACAACGTCTTACCTACCAGCCCGGGTCCACACACGCATATGAAACCCGTTGGACTTGCGTTGCCACCGCTCCCTGTTTTGGCCTCTTATAGTCAAACCCAGTATGTGTGTCCCGTCCTCGACTTGGGTCGAGCCCACAAAGATACGTTTTGGGATACTGGTTGAAATGGGCCCCCACTATTTACCACAAGCATTCCACCTAAGCTTGTCCCCATTAGTCCATCCCACTTAACCCACTTAGT
The DNA here is from genome assembly GCA_030737875.1 of Allium sativum. Taxonomy (NCBI): domain Eukaryota; kingdom Viridiplantae; phylum Streptophyta; class Magnoliopsida; order Asparagales; family Amaryllidaceae; genus Allium; species Allium sativum. Next base: position 134,881,471 of record CM060924.1, on the reverse strand, counting down.
CATGTTCATTTACATGTGTGTTTGGTTAAGTCTAATCGTATTTCAAATGCCTCTAAAGGCAACCACCAGATTCCTCATGCCACCCAAGGCACCTACTTAACCCCCATGTCCCACCTTACATGATTATCTGGTTAAGTATTTCTTAGTTCATTAAGGCCATAACCTCATAAAGACCTCTCACATTAGACTGGCATTTATGGCAGCTGGATTTACCGGGCGGGTCCGGGCAGTCTTACACCATAAAAGAGTCTAATGTGAGACTCTTTTATGGTGTAAGACTCTTTTATGGTGTAAGATTGCCCGGACCCGCCCGGCAAATCCAGCTGCCATAAATGCCAGTCTAATGTGAGAGGTCTTTATGAGGTTATGGCCTTAATGAACTAAGAAATACTTAACCAGATAATCATGTAAGGTGGGACATGGGGGTTAAGTAGGTGCCTTGGGTGGCATGAGGAATCTGGTGGTTGCCTTTAGAGGCATTTGAAATACGATTAGACTTAACCAAACACACATGTAAATGAACATGACTAAGTGGGTTAAGTGGGATGGACTAATGGGGACAAGCTTAGGTGGAATGCTTGTGGTAAATAGTGGGGGCCCATTTCAACCAGTATCCCAAAACGTATCTTTGTGGGCTCGACCCAAGTCGAGGACGGGACACGCATACTGGGTTTGACTATAAGAGGCCAAAACAGGGAGCGGTGGCAACGCAAGTCCAACGGGTTTCATATGCGTGTGTGGACCCGGGCTGGTAGGTAAGGCGTTGTTGCATCGTGTAGGTATAAGCCGTGCATGTCCGTTGTATCAGGTTGCCACTTTAGGGGAGTGATACACCCCACTGTGGGGCCAGCACGGGTATCTACGAGTTAGGGAGCCGATCGAATAATGGGAAGTAGGGTACACCTAGTGGAGATAGGGGCAGGCGGCACCTATGTAGTCAGCTAGGGGTACGTAAAGCCATTGGGAAAGTTTCTAAGTGAAGATAAGTAGTATGAATCTTTAGGGTGACTGGTGTGGTGCAGTATAGTGTTTATCCTTTAGTATTTTGGAGCGCCTATAACGTTGCCTTTAGCGATTGTCTATGTCCTTAATCTGCTCTTCATAGACATTTTCTTGTTTTCCAGCTTATGCCTTAGTCCAGTTATTTTGGTAATAGTATTGTAGAATTATCATATTCACCAGACTTTATGTCTGACCCCCTCTTTTCCATCCTTTTTCTCCCTTCAGGTCCGCAGGTTGGGCCAAGTTCTAGTGGAGTCTATTTGGATCGCTTATCTTCTGGAAAGCTTGGACTGCTGAAGTAAAGTCCAGCTTGTTATCTTTCTTTTTAATGGCTATTCATGTAATGGGATTATGTACTTGTTTTATCAAGATAGATATTGTACTTGACATTGAATATGGTGTTATGATGTAATCAAACATGTTTTGACTTCTGCTACAATGAAATAAAGTTTTTGAATTTCCAAGTACTATTTTATATCTGTCTTGTTGTAATTTTACTGTTCTATATTCACTTAAAACCTCCATGGAAGTTAATGCATTCCCTTTGTGAGTGACATTAATGGACGTGGGGTGTTAAAATTAACTTTCTTAATACCGGTCCATCTGGAGGCAAAGACACCAAACGTATATGGAGATCATTTGGAACTAGCTTTCGAAGCATCTATTGCATAAAAGCCGAAAGGTCACATCGATAGACGATGACACATCATTGGGAGCCACCTTCTGGAGGATCAGAAAATCCAAAAAGCCCCACCAGGAGGCCGACTGAAACCCTTGCGGAGATACAGGCTATACGTACTAGTTTACTTAGTATGAACACCGACAACAGTCTCGAACCGGCAACTATCCACATACATCAGGAGGATAAGACCCTCTAAGTACACACGAGAAATCCGGTAGCCTACGTCTGGAAACTTACATCTGAGAGCCTACACCTGTGAGCCACTACCGAAGGTTCACATGCTATCTGAAAGTCATCACATCAACAAACTCATCTCAATCTCAAAGAAGCCCTGAACGACCGGGACCCTCGCTTCGGAGGCCATAACCAACACCACAAAAGCGGTCGGAAGCCAAACACTCGAGACCGAGGAGAAAAGCGCCAATAAAGGCATCTGCAGGCCCAATAGCCCAATAGCGAATAGGGCCCCAAGTTCTCTATAAATAAGACCCCATGAGTCACATTTCAGGGGACTCTCTCATTTTCTAATTCTTGTACTCCTTCTCTCAAAACCTTAAGACGGGATCCATTGGAGAATTTCTTCTATTCTGTTCATGTATTCTAAAGGAAGGATTAATAAAGAATGCGTCTATACTCAAAGTATTTTCCTGAGAGTTTATCATACTATTTCTTAGTTATTGCTACTATGATTTACTGTTTGCTTCCTAAGTATGCGTGGATCCTTGTCCAAACCTTTCTGTGAATTGGATGAAACACCTATTTCTATTGGTTTAAGCCCTTCCTGCAAGCTAGATCTTCCTTATGAACTTAGATCTTTCTACTAGCTTGGGTGGAATCCTTTTCTAACATCCATTTGAGCCCTTTGTGAAGAGCGGCGTTCAACAATCCCTCTCCTGAAGACCTTGACACCTCGGAAAAATAATCTGACCAAGACTCTCAAAGGCTGAATAACCCATTTCTTTTCTCGTAGACCCATTCCCATTAGCCTATCTCCGGTGTTAATGAAAAATATCGTTAAAATTTTGGCGTTAGAAGGAGGGATTGAACATCCAACCATGTGGTTAACCCTGCCCAATATCTACCTGTGTTGTTCCATCCCTGATTGGACTAAGGCTTTGATGAACCGAAATTATGCGTAAGAGGTCCCGGCAAAAGCCTCTAGGATCCTGAATGGATAAGTCAAAAATCACCAAACCTAGAGTGATAAAAGAGCAAAGATCAAGAGCGGAAGCCTTGCAGATAATAATAGATAAAAGGAAAATAGAACAACACACTTACGACACTTGGGATAGTAGCCTTTCCCACATAGGAAAAACCTTAATGCCTCCTCCAAATGGTTCTACATCAGAGGATGCTAGCGTTTTCTCTCACATAAAGAAAGTTCTCTACAAGCAGATCAGAGGAACGATGTTTGAACAAGAAATGATGGATGACTTGGACTATTTCACTGACAAATTGTCTGAGAGGTTAACACCCCAACCTCAGTATGTTTTGGGAGGTAGGAGCAGAGATATAGATCCAACAACAAGACCAAGCCACAAAAGGGTTAGTCCCAACGACATAAAGAAAGAGTGACACTAGGGTTGCCCAAGAGATACTACCTCACCACTTCAATGGAAAATATCTACTTCCTAACCAAACATGAACTCGACTATTGGTCATACGTAAAGAAGAAACCCAAGTAAGAAAAGAAAACAGGAGGGCCTTATTGTCATTACCACATGACGAATGCACACGATACCAATCACTGCAAAATCCTTGAGAAAATGGTTCCCGAATTCATCAATCGAGGACAATTACCAGAATTTATAAAAAGATCAAGTTGAGTTTGATGAAAATCCTTAGGAAAAGGATTTAAACATGATCGAGGCACGGAAAACCCTCCTTTCGGAACCTAAAAAGATACCCAAAAGGGGTCAAATTGTAAATGGATTAAATCCCTTATCGTCACCAAATTGGTCAGGACGAGGCATCTCCCAGAGAGTGATGGTGTATTTGTTTTTCTCCGTGCCCAAATCAGAGGGGGCTAGGTTAAAACATCAAAAGCGTAAGCCTCCGTCTCACACCAGAAATGGTCATGGCGCTGCATCTAAAATTAGCACTACCTACCTCTGCTCGCAGAAGAGTACGCCCTACCTCTACTAGAACTAAGCATGTCCTACCTCTACTCGCAAAAGAGCGCATCCTACATCTGCTTATGTTTCACGTTACCCGCAGAAGAGAACACTAACCCCTATCATCACCTACGATTGTCAGGATAGGGCACCCCTCAAAGGGGGGGTGGGTGGCGTGTAAGCCTTTATCAGTACCTAAATGGTCCGTATAGAGCATCAAAAGAGTAAACCTTAGTTCTGTGCCTACGATGGCCCTATCTAAGTTTCATAGACCTTATCATCACCTGCGATGGTCATGATAAGGCGTCTCTTGGAATGAGGTCGGATAAGTCCTTGGGCCTTGCTTGTGGATAAGCTGGCCAAGCGCACCATACGCACAGGCCCAAAGAGTGGCAAACAAAGCACGTACATCCTCTGCTTTGACATCAAAAGCCCGGAGAGTGAATCAAGAAGCAGGTACAACCTATGCTTCACAAATTGAATCCAATGGGGATACCAAAACCCTAATACCGGAAGGGATCTTCTGGTCATCAATATCTAACCACTTGAACAAGGGCTGGTTCAGGTCTTCCATGTAGATACCCAAATCTGGGTTGATACCATTCTTCATAGATACATTAATAGGATTCCCGGTCTTCGGTCTATAATTCCTTGAACAAAGGTTAGTTCAGGTCTTTCTAAAAACCCGCAACTTCCCCGGTGAGGGAAAGCGCGGATAGTTCGAGAACAAGCCACAACAGAACGCATATAAAAGAACATTTCATTGTATATTACAATAATGCATCAGATTACAAGAATATATAGAGTATAAATGAATCAATATTACACAGAAATATCAGAGATTTAAATTACGTTGCAGCGGAAAATAATACAAAACACAACTAGAAGGAGATATACAGATACAAAGCTTTCCGGATATCGTTCCAGCTGTAAACCAGGATCCTGTGAATATAAATCTGCAAAAACCAAAACTACTAGCTGCCCGTGTCGAAAATAAGGGCACCCAGAGTTTAGGTTAAAACAATAAACTCCAGGTCAGTCATGGGACTGGTGTGAGAACTAAAACAGTTAATCTTTATTTTTAAAGTTAGGTAAATCAAGGGACCACGCCGTATAACACGGAATGGGTTTCCTCCCAAGAACACCAGTGAATAAAACAACAACGCAATGCTAAATAAAGAAAAATGAAGCTGTTATAAGACCCAGGTCCTATCACACAATGCAACGCAAGCCGGGGGATAGGGTTTTTCCTTATAACAGCCAAAGAATGCTTGATACGTTCAAAAGAAATCATTTGATACTATTATAAGTGTATAGTGTATAAAATAACTTCAAATCATAAGTATCAATCATAGGCGGCATGAGCGTCCCATGCCACTATGTCGCCATATATAGGTTTACAATTAAAACCGCAAAGTCACGTATTTGGAAATTGGGTTTCCGTCGGTGAACTGAGGCTAGGGATCGTCCTCACCATCTTCGAGACTCTCTAGCCCGAGCCTCAGGGTCAGAGCGCATCGACCCTTGGATCGTCAGGGCCGGTCCACCGATGTGGATTAAAATTCCTGAACACTACGTTTCCCCGCCCTTTGGGGCGTAAATGAGCCAACGAATGACTCCATCGGACCCGGATCGTCCGATCAAACCGAAGCGCCTCGCAACAGCAACAACCACACAGGTGAAAAGTATATAAATGTTAGGGCTGGTAGGTCACTGACACCACCCTAGCTAGAAAGAAATGCATGCCCTCCCTAAGGTCCTCTCCCTTTTTGGTTCACAACCGGGGTGTGAGGCTCACGAATTCACGTTACACAAAGCTGTGCCACAAAGGTTGTGCTTTGATCATCACCACAAGACTTTGCTTTCCAACAGAAGCCTCGATCAATTGCATCTTAGCATGCCACACAGGTAAACCACTCTATGCAACCGATATCGGTCACACAGAATGAAATCCAATGTCAGACACACAGTCCATTTACAAGTCCGTTCTGGGTCTGAACGAAACCGAAGGCACTTTCCTCGCATATCCATCGATCTCCAAGCACATTTAGACGACCACCGATTGATTCCCTCATCTTGGGTGTACAGCCCAATCAAGATCATCAGTAATCACCCAAACGATGTGAAGACTTCCGGTCTTCAACCACCGTCTTCATCTTCGACTTATCGTCGTATCAGTTATTCAGAATGGGATAAACCCGGTCTTTCCAAATAACTCGCGTATATTTTAAATAATTGTTACACAAACACAACATACGCCTCATTCCAATTCATCAGTCACTAACCGTAAATTAATCAATAGAATAATTCCCCAAATATTAACCCCGAAGGCCGAAACCAACATCAGATCAATATCCAGGAAACCATTCTACTTAGCTAACCGACAGTTAGTTTCTAAATTTCACATTCATGTGGAAAGGTTCCCATTAATTTTATCAAAGATAAATTCTTTATATTTATTCTTTAATCTATCCTTTTGAATTTCGATTCAACTAGTCGGGATTAACGAAACTTACCAAAGTAACCATTTGTTTTAATTTCCCAAACCCAACCTATTCATACCATGAAGTAAAACTGGTAATACTTCATATCTAACACCACAGTGTTATCGGTAAATTCAATTACCATTTCACGTTCAAATCTAATTAAAGATTTAACTATCGCCTGGAGTAAAACTGGTGATACTCCATTCTCGATCTTTTCAATCTAATTAAAGATTCATTAAAACTCCACTTAGTTTTAATCGTTAACTGGGTTAAAGAATCAGTGTCATTTAAAACACGGTTCACGATAAACCCAAAATCACATCACATTAATTATCGGGTTAAAGAACAAGTGTTATTTAAAACACTGTTCACGATAAACCCAAAAACCAATATCAATTCAATTAAATATTATTTAATTGGTGCACTTCATTAAATCTAAATAAAAAGATTCAATCTTTTTCTCAACTTTATTCAAGAACAGTGTTAATGAAGACACCATTCACGAAAAACCCAAATCACATTTGATATTCAATACAAGGCTCTGAATAGAAAATATATCGGCTTATTTTCACTATCAAATTCTACGATTAACAAATGTCGTATTGGAAATAACGATATAAATATGTATCTTTCAAATTTCCATAACAACATCTGTATAATCACGAATTCCAACATCGAAATATTCTGAAGACAATTTCGATTCGAATCCATTCCAATGCATCATCGGAAACCATTTCAAATTCAATTTATTTATTTTAAAAATAAATTAATTACTATTCTAGTTCAAAACTAGTTCATTTCGATAAAAATCTATATTTATCTTTTCAGATATGGAGTTTTTCATCCCAAATCTTCACAAATCATTTCTTATGATTTTACACAAATTATTATATTTTTAATAATTTTATCAAGGCCCGTACAGTCGATTTCCATCAATGGCCATCGAACTGCACTTACAGCGACCTTTTTCAAATTTGATTTGGATATAATTCTAAATCCAACCGTTAGATTTCAAATTTCTAATATTCGTTAGAAAGCTCTTTTCGATACGAACCCAACGGTTCTGGTTTTAGGAGAATCCGACGGTCGGATCTCCCGTAATATCCGTTCGAAGTTAATGGTCGAAATTCGCGAACTGCCGCGGCGCGGCGCGTTCTATTCAGGCCATTATATTATATATATAATATATACTTCGTCGATTTCAATTCAAAACGTGCTTTATAAATCGTTTTAAATTCAATTTCAAAACGGTTTCAACTTTATATTCAATTTCAAATCAAAATTGAATATTTCAATTTAAATTCATTTTAAATTCATTTCAAATTGATTTCAAATTGATTTCAATTCAAATTGATTTCTAATTCAATTTCAGTTCGTTTTCAATTCAATTCAATTTCAATTCGAATTCATTTCTATTCCATTTCAATTCGAATTCATTTCTATTCAAATTCATTTCAAAACGATTTCAAATCTATTTCAATTCTATTCGAATTCATTTCAAAACGATTTCAATTCTATTCGAATTTCGAACCATTTCAGTTTATTTCGAATTTCAAATCAATTCAATTAGATTTGAATTTCAATTCACTTTAACATTCACTTCTATTTGAATAAAATCGATATAAATATCGTTCATGTTAAAATGGCGTCAATCTATCAACGCAGCTTCATATATTTCGATTTTCAAATATTCTATTTCAAATATTTCTTTTTCAAATATTTCTAATTTTCAAATATTCTATTTCGAATATTTCTTTTTCAAATATTTCTATTTCAAATAGTTCTATTTCAAATATTTCTGTTTCAAATATTTCTTTTTCGAAACTGGAATGAGGCTCAATCAATTACCATATAATGTTGATTATATGGATTTTCTACAACACATGTATACAATAACAACGATGAATAATCAACCATCATCCAAAGTGCATTCTACACTGTATAAGCATCGAATATTGATATTTAACGCTTATAACAGTCTGTCAATCAATCGATCGACATACAACTAAACAATCGGGATTAGTGTACGTCAAATATCATCCCAATACCCGTGTGGGGTTTCAAGTAATCAAACACAGATTTTTATTTGTGCAGTTGGGCGATGTGTAAAATTTATCGTCCCAATCAATGTCCTTCAAATAGGTGTACATAAACAAACCGTCCGGTTTGTAAATGAATATTTATTTATTCACATTCACGTTAAAAATTATATTTTTAACGATCAATCTATTTTATTCAACCTATGAATATTCTATTCGGTTCATTTATTAAATAAAATGTTATCTTTATTTTTCTAACTTATTTTTAGAAAATTTCGGCGGCATAACGGCACGATACTAGAAACTGGACAAGGCCTAGCCTTATCCCCGGTCTAGTGAAGGCCCACGCCATTCACACATCAATCAAATCAATTTCATTTCACCAAACAATTCAATTCCAAACCAAATAATCTAACCAACTACACAACCAAACAATTAACAAACAAGCCATCCATGGTCTGTGGATGACGGGTGTCGGGTGCTACTAAACACCATCTGCATCTTAGTGTATATATATATATATATATATATATATATATATATATATATATATATATAACTAGAAAAATAAAATTAAAGAGTGAGAAATTCTCACCAAAAGCTATCCAATACCACGACTCTTCATTTATAGAAATTTTCGTCGTTCTGCCTCTTTTCACTTTCTTTGCCCGTATTATCTACATATGTAAAAATCACATTTTTACTTCGCTATTCAATATATAAAAATCAAATTTTTTCTTCGCTATTCAATATATAAAAATCGGATTTTTACTTTGCTATTCAATATATAAAAATCGGATTTTTACTTTGCTATTCAATATATAAAAATCGAATTTTTTCTTTGCTATTCAATATATAAAAATCGAATTTTTTCTTCGCTATTCAATATATAAAAATCGGATTTTTAATTTGCCACTAGTATAAAATTTATATTTTTAACCTTTCTATATTATAAAAATCTCACCTTTCATTTATAAAAAATCTCACCTTTCACTTGTAAAAAATCTCGCCTTTCACTTATAAAAAATCTCGCCTTTCCCTTATAAAAATCCTTGCTATTTTCTTAATTTAAACTAGCTAATTATTCAAAACAAATTAAAGTAAAGACTTACAGCTTTCGTTCGGAGAGGGAATGAGGATCGTTGGAGACGGAGAGAGGCGAGCGCAGGGTCTTGCTGGTCGGAGGTAGGCTCGTCGGAGCAGTTGGCTGTGGCGGCTCATTTTTAGGTGGTGGAGGTTTTCTAGGGTTTGGGGAAAGCGAGGAGAGAGAGGCGTCGAAGGGGAGGGACTCTCGGCGGAGGTGACACGCAGGCGGAGGGGTGGGTGGCGCGGTCAACGGTGGTGCGATGGGTGGCTGTACGGGGGAGCGACGTGGGGGTTACGGGTTTTGGGGATTGGAAGGGGGGAAGCTCGCCGATCGAGAAGGAGGGGAGAGAGGGTCTCGGTGGACGGCGTCAGCCCCCACTGGCGATGGCAGCGGCGGCAAGGGGGGGGTCGCGATTCGCTCCAGAGTTTTTTTCTTTTTTTTTCTTTTCTGAAAAACCGTCGGGGGGAGAATGAAAGGGGAGGAGGGCCCTTTATAAAAATATATTATATTATTTTCTATTTTATTTTAATCTCCATAGTTGACTTTTCTTTCGAAGTCGAAACGAGACCCACCGACTGTCGTCCCTAGCGTTTTAGCCCAATCCCGAACACAATGGGATATGTATCGTAGGCTGACTCGATCGTTTTGATCAGTTTTCGATTTAAATTAAAATATAAATCAGTATATATTCAATTTGAACGCACATTTTAATTTACCGGGGTCACATACTAACTCGAAAAATTCCCGAAAAACATTTTCTAGCTTCGTATTGACGATACGGTCCTAACAAAACTAGTTTCGTCGAATTCCGAGACCGTTAGAAAAATGTCCATTTTCCAGTCGATTAAAATCAACTGAAACTGTTCAAACACGTTTTCCTTTGCCACGCTCACATATTGATTCGAAAAATTATGAAATTTGGAATCTAGCAATAATTTGACACTGCGGATCCAACAAAAGGGGTTTCGTCGAAATCCGAGGTCATTTGCAAAATTCCCATTTTTAAGGGCCTGAATTCCATAGCGACTATTCAGAATTTTCAACTGGACATATCTTTTGATTCCCGCTATGAAATTTTGATTTTCCGGATTCATTGGAAAGATATTCCCAATTAGATCCTAATGTTTTTGGTTTCACTAAAATACGGATTGTTTTGCACCCAGTACATTCAATTGAAGTTTGAAATTGAATTATCGAACTACCGCGCCATTTTCAATTCTATTTATAATTATATATAATTATTTATATTCTAACGACGACGTATATAATATATACGTTCGAATTATATTCAAAATAAATTTCTCGTTGATATTATTTAAAATAAGCTATTTTAAATATTCAAAATTCGCTAAAATTGCAAAAATAAAAATTTTAAACTGGCCCAGATTTTCGGGTTGTTACAGTCTTCTACATCGATACCCAAATTTGGGATAATCCAAGAGAAACTACAACTAGGCATGGAGTTTCGATCTTGTCACGAATACCCAAACATTGGTGGAGTCATACTCTCAAATCTAAGCAGAAGGAATTATTCCTCTCTCTCGGAAATTCAAATATGGCTCAGAACTACACTTCCGGTACTACTAAAGAAGACCATATGATTCTCTCAGGGAAGTGTATATAACCCATACATTCATTAGTTCATTTATTGTACTAAGCTGCTTGCACAGCACGGGAAACAACATCACTAACCACCAAATGTCGCAGAGTCAACACCATTCACAGATGAGTTAAAAACAATTCATATAATAATACTTGACGCTCCCTGCTAGATTGATTTTTACAAAATGAATTCCTTGAAAATTCTCCACGAGTTTGAAACACAAAATTTAAAACGTTATAGTAGCTTACATCTTTGGGGAAGCAGGAAACTGCCGCGACGTGAAAAGACTAATCACTAATAAGATTCAAGAAGAAGGAAAATATTTCAAAAGCAAAAGCCATACCTATGTAACATCAACATCAGAACGGTTAGAGGCCCTGTATCCTCGGAATCCGGGGGACCACCTCCTTTAGAAAATAGCTCTCCCGTTGTGGGAGAAGAGATCCCGTCAACCTTCCCCGTTCCACCTTGTCGGTCAGTGTCCACTCCCATTTCCCCTTCCGCCATAATGTCCTGCTCCACCCCTTCCTCATAGTCCTCGGAAAACTCTTCAATAAATAAGAGAGATGCATGATTTATCTTATCCGTTGAAGGTACCTTATGTTCTTGCCTCACCTGCTCAATCTTCTCCAAAACTCTATCTTGGATGGAGGGTTCAATTGAAGAAAAATCAATTTCTGAAAGCCTCATATAATTGTCAGAAAAAACAAGGAGGAAGGCATCTTCATAATACTCCATAGATATGGTATTAAGATGAACATTCAAGAAAGTGGATACTCTGTCACTAGCCTCGTAAATTATTTTCTTACGGTAGAAAATTGGGCATTGATCCGATCCACCTTAGCAACACAATCAACCTCCAGCATCATCTTTTCCTCCTTAAGATTTTCAACTTACTTTACCAACGCATATTGAGCCTCTCTTTCCTCTTTCAGCAGGTTCTCCAACTCATTACGCTTGCTCTCGCCTTCTGCGTTCTCCTGCAACAAAGTATTGACCCTATCCATTAGCGCCCTATTTTCCTCCCTAAGAGCACTGACCTCCACCGCTGAAGCAACAACCTTTCCTCTGGATAGACACCAAGACTTCATTATTTAAGGAAGGGAATGAATTAAGCTTCCCACAGAAACAATATGAATACAAAGGAATTGGAAAGGATAAATAAATACCAAAAGTTGATCCCTGATTTGTTGTCTGTGGAAGTACTCTGAGTCCAAAGGGTTAGAAATCGAGGTAATATTAGCAACTTCAGGAGATGAAAGGGCCAGATTTACAAGCCTATTAAAAATAGGAGGCTGAAGGAGGAGGTACGGAAGAGGTAGTAGGATGAGAAGAGGGAGGTATCGAAAGGCCAAGTCTTTCCCCGCCTTTCTCACCAGAAATATTGAAGGGGATAGGGTTACTCACAGACTTACGTTTCGGAGAAACTTCAGGATAAGCATCAATTTATCCACCTGATCACCATCTATAGTAGAAGGATCAAAAGTCTTCCTTGTTTTCAGGGTAGCAACAATGTCTTCTAATAAGATAATTGGCTTGTCATGTTTGGACTACTTCGATGTAGATTCAATGGTGGATTGAGCAAGCCTCTTCATAACTTGGGCACTAGACCGACTATAAGCTGCAAGGGTGGTTGCGTCCTGAGAAGCTGAAGATCTTACACAAAAGAAGGGTGAATAAGAGAAAATAGAAACAAAAAAACATGAGAAAGAATGACAGATGTTGTCAAGTCAAATGTATGATCTCATTCAAGTCAACAAGAAAAATGGAAGAGCCTGCATTGAAAGAGCTAGAATTCCGCATCAGCCCTTTAGGACCAGAAGATTGGATGAGAGGTTGCCCCAATATCTTCTTACCCGGAAGAATCAAGCCATATTGATGGAGCCTGTCAACAGTTAAAAGAAAAGACCGGCACATACGCTCCACTGGCGCATTAAAGATGGCATCAACAACTCGAGCTTCTGCCGGCGTTAAAATCATATCTTTAGAGGGGGTTCTGCGATAAGAGGAAGATATAGATAAACGAAAACCAAAGATATAAGATATTTACTTTCTCAAGCAAAAGCCTACCATCATCAACAAATTTCCCTGATATTCTGGTACGACATTTAACAAGGAAAAATTGACCTTCCCACGGCCTAGTTTGGCTAATACTATTGGTAACCAGTCATTTTACGGGATTAGCCCTCCATATCGGCAATTCTGAACTTTTAGAAAAACGAACCATATGACGAATGAGTTTAAGGCTTAAAGAATCCTGACCAGATGCAAGCGCTAGGGTCTCCAAGCATAATAGAGTTGTGTATGTGTTGGGTGAAAGTTCAATAGGAGAAACTTTCAAATCAACTAAGAGCCTGTGCAGAAAAGGTGAGAAAGGAAGAAAGCCTCCATGCAAGATATGAATTGCTAAGTGCACGAAATACCCTTCTGGAGGGTTCTTTAGAAAATTTGGAGAAGGTGCTACAATAGCATTAATATCCGATATGCCAAAACTACCCAGTATTCCCATCACGGAACGATGGGAAGTAACTAAGGATGGCTTTGGAGAAAATACTTTCTTAGGACGTGAAGCCTTGGAATCTTTGGTCTTCGCCTTAGCAGGACTTATGCTAGATATGATTCTGCCAGATGATATCACCCTATTACAGTACCATTAGTATACATACTTCATACACAATTACATGAGTAACACTTATGAACGGGTAGAGTATTATTATATATTGCTCACAAAAGACTCGATTTGTCATATGACGAACCAAACACAGATATTGAATGCGAGCATGATTATGCATAAAGTACTTTCACTAGTGATCATCCAGGTTTTTTAATTCAAGGAAAACACACACCCCAACACCATTAGAACCATGGTGGGATTACGTCGGGGTTAGATAATTCAACGTTGTCAATGGGTATCTAAGCAAAACATAAGCGATGGAGGAAGTTAACCCTAATTATGTTAGAATCATTCCATTATGTATCGACGGCATGAAATTTCAATTAGTAGGAAAGTTTTTTCCTCCTTGTGTGTCTTGTATTGTATATCGCATTTCCTAAAAAAAAGTAACCTGTGAAGCAGATAGCCACTAATGTTGGACATTAGACATAGTGAAAGAGAGATTGATACCTAAACCTATTTTATGATCAGCATAATCCTGACCAACTTTCCCGTTAATTTTGGGACATAACTAAGATTACGACTCATATAAGAAGTAAAAATACTCATAAGGGATCGAGCTTGGATTTTCAAAAAGAAATTTTTGAGCAGCTTCTTAGAGGAACAATAATCTTGTTCGAGGATTTGGTTTGCAGGTGAAAAGAAAGAAACGAGGGAGAAGAAGAATTTATGTTCAAATTTCAAGACTGATCTGAACCATACAGGCAAAGATCAATCAATCCTTTCGATCGAGGAAGATCAAAAGACCCTAAAGTAACACTTCGGAGAAGACAAAGAGTTTGGCTTGAAAAGTCAAAAACACCCCTTCACTGGGGGGGAGGGGGACAAATATTACAACCAAAATTAACTCTGAAACCAGCTAACGACAAAGGGGTATCAGAAGAATACAAACACAGAAGAACCTTCCGGAAACAAAAAGCCAAATAATAGACGAGCCAAAAACACTAAAGAATGATTCGAAAGCGGCATAAATCGGCACCTTCCCGGAAGGAAGAAGCTGAAGGTCTACAGAACGCCAACAAATCTCATCCAACAGGGTCCATCCGACATGGCCTATTCAGTTGGGAGTTCTGTAACAAAAGGTCATCTAAGTTAGAAATTAAGAAAGAGCAAGACAAAAGCTCCACTCATTGAAACCCGGAAGGGTTATGGATATTAACTTGCTTAATACCGGTCCATCTGGAGGCAAAGACACCAAAAGTGTATGGAGATCATCTGGAACCAGCTTTCGAAGCAACTGTCGCATAAAAGCCAAAAGGTCATATCGATAGATGATGACACATCATCAAAAACCACCTTCCGGAGGATCAGTAAATCAGAAAAGCTCCACTAGGAGACCGAGCGAAACCCTAGCGGAGATGCAGTCTATATGTACTAATCTACTTAGTACGAACACCGACAACGATTTCGAACCGGCAGCTATCCACATACATTAGGAGGGCAAGCCCCTCTAAGTATACACGAGAAAGCCAGAAGCCTACGTTTGGAAACTTATATCCAAGAACCTACACATGGGAGCCACTACCGGAGGTTCACATGTTGTCCAAAAGGCATCACATCAACAAACTCATCTCAATCTCAAAGAAGCCCCGAATGACCAGGACTCTCGCTTCGGAGGCCATAACCAGCACCATAAAAACGTTCGGAAGCCAAACATCCAAGACCGAGGAGAAAAGCGCTTGACAAAGGCATCTGTAGGCCTAATAGTCCAACAGCGAAAGGGGCCCCAAGTTCTGAATAAATAAAAACCTATGAGTCACATTTCAGGGGGACTCTCTCATTTTCTAATTCTTGTACTCCTTCTCTCAAAACCCTAAGACTGGATCCATTGGAGGATTTCTTCTATTCTGTTCATGTACTCTGAATGAAGGATTAATAAAGAACGCGTCTGTACTCAAAGTATTTTCCTGTGAGTTTATCATGCAATTTATTAGTAATTGCTGTTATGATTTACTGTTTGCTTCCTATGTATGCGTGGATTCTTGTACAAACCATTCCGCGAATTGGATGAAATACCTCTTTCCATAGGTTTAAGCCCTTCCTGCAAGCCTAGGTCTTCCTTATGAGCTTAGATCATTCTACGAGCTTGGGTTGGAATCCTTTTCTAACATCCCTTTGAGCCCTTTGTCAAGAGCGGCATTTAACGATCCCTCTCCTCAAGACCTTGACACCTAGGAACAATAATCTGACCAAGACTCGCAAAGGCTAAACAACCCATTTCTTTTCTCTTAGATCCATTCCCATTGGCCTATCTATGGTGTTGATGAAAAATATCGTTAAAATTGATAAGTATATTGATATTGATACTTACCCTAATACTTCTCAAAGAAACAAAACTATGAGTAGTCTGCATCACCCGTCTCTCCTGGAGAACTAGATGTTGGAGAGCGTAGCCCATTTACGCCTTTCTCTTCTCAACGTGCTATTTTTCCAGCTCCCCTCCATCGACTTTGGATTTTGATAAGTTTGTGAATCTCTCCCTTTCGTCTCCTGAGGTTGTTAACATTTCACAGTCTTCTCTGTCATTGAACTTAGAGGATTTTTATCAACGGCCCATCAAGGACCAACTTATGTTTTTAGTTCACTCTCTTTAGCTTTTCCTTTGTTGCACTATTTTCATACGGAACTCAATCTGTTCTTTTTTCTTATATTTTAGGTGATGAAAAGATGGTTTTTGTCTAGAGGAGTGACTTACTCATCTTCCGCTGAGATTACTGCTCTTACGGAAGGGAATAAGGCCTTAAAGGATAAGGTTGACATCCTATAGTGGGAGATGGAAGAAAGCGATGGCAAATGCAGGAGATTGGAGGCCTTGTTGGAGGGGGAGAAAGGGGTTAAAGACTGTTATCGAAGTAGGTTGAGAATCTTAAGAATAAGAAGACGGAGATGGAGATTGATCATGCCGTCGAACTGGATAGGATAAACAACAAGCTTTCTACTGCCAAACGAATAATTTACAAAACTAACGATAGGATATCCGATTTTCTAAAGGTTCACCTCCGTGACATTGTTATGGAATACTACAAAGATGCTCTCCTCCTCGCTTTCTCTGAAAATTATTAGAAATTCCCAAGGATTAACTTTACTTCATTGCATCCCTTGTCAGGACTAAAGTTTTGGAAAGAATCCAACAAGTTAAGCGAGAAGGTAAAGTCGTTCTGAAAGAACGAGATAAAACCCGATTCTCTTCTGTACATTGATGAGTTTCCCAAGGTTTCTGATAATGAGGAAGAAGAGGGCACGGTTGTTGATGAGGAGGCATGAGGAGATGAGGGCCAGTGAGATGTGTCTAGCTGGGATGACGGAGGATCTTCTTCACTGCTGTGGGGTTAGATGATCTCGAGGGGATCACTACTGATTCTTTGGGCACCCCACCTACACGAGATACAGTTGCAACTCCTCCTAAGGAGGGTGCCTCTTCGAAGCCAAAGGGTATGTTTGAACCAACCTTTCTACTATATAGGTATGGCTTTCACTCTCAAAATGTTTTTTCCTTCTTGACTTTGTATCAATAACTAGCTTTCTCATGTTGCGGCAACCTCTTGCTTCTTAGAAGATGTATGCGATAGTAATGCTTTATATCCATCATTTTTAGCTACTGAGGACTTTCGAAGGGCTTGTTTCGTAAACATGCAGGAAACCATCTAATAGAAAGGCTTAGATGTTTTTGCATAAAACACTCTTAACTTCTTTGTGACTTGTTTAATTCTTATGACACTTATGATCAAGTACGTTGTATTCATATGTATAATGTGGATGATATGTGTACTGGCTAGTGGATTTACACTATCATGATTTTGTGGATGTGTATGTTTATTCAAAAAAATCAGGACATGTATGGTCAAAAGTTTTTGTGAGTCCCTTTTTTCTGATACGTATAATTTTACTAGTGCCATTGTTTAGCAATTAGATTTTTCGCATCATCGTACTTCGTCTTATACGTGACTAGGAGGATCAATTCTAGACCCCCTCCACATATTTCAGAGAAGAACCTTTGACCATCATTAGTTGCAAAGATATCTTTGAGGATGCTTTCCTTTCAGGATGGAAAAAGGATGTATTTGTACAAAAGATAACCATCAAAAACTGTAACACCACACGTCCATTAATGTCACTCACAAAGGGAATGCATTAACTTCCATGGAGGTTATAAGTGAATATAGAACAGAAAAATTACAACAAGACAGATAATAAATAGTACTTGGAAATCTAAAACTTCATTTTATTGCAGCGGAAATTAAACATGTTTGTTACATCATAAAACCATAGATCATAACCAAGTACAATATCCATCTTCATAAAAACAAAATACATAATCCCATTACATAAATAGCCATTAAAAAGATAACAAGCTGGACTTTACTTCAACGGTCTAAGCTTTCCAAAGAGAGATGAAGCAATTCAATCAAACTTCACTAGATCTGGGCCCAACCTGAGGACCTGGAGGGGGAAAAAGGATAGAAATAGAGGGGGTCAGACATAAAGTTTGGCGAGTATGATAATTCTAATAATACTATTATCAAAATAACTAGACTAAGGCATAAGCTGGAAGACAAGTAAATGTCTATGAACTCTTAGGAAGATAAAGATAGCGTTTAAGATAACGTTAAAGATAACGGTAAAGGCACACCTAATTACTAACGAATGATTACTACACTGCACCACACCAGTCACCCTATTGTTTGATCCCACTTGCTTCACACATAAACTTTATAGATAGCCTTACGTACCCCTAGCTGACTACATAGGTGCCGTCTGCCCCTATCTCCACTAGGTGTACCCCACTACCCACTTTCGATCGGCTCCCTACTCGTAGATACCCGTGCTGGCCCCACAGTGGGGTGTACCACTCCCCTAAAGTGGCAACCCGATACAACTTGAGAATGCACGACTTATACCTACACGATGCAACAACGTCTTACATACCAGCTCGGGTCCACAAACGCATACGAAACCCGTTGGACTTGCGTTGCCACCGCTCCCCGTTTTGGCCTCTTACAGTTGAACCCAGCATGCGTGTCCCGTCCTCGACTTGGGTCGAGCCCACAAAGATACGTTTGGGATACTGGTCGAAATGGGCCCCCACAAGCTACCCACCTAAGCTTGTCACTAGTATATCCCACTTAACCCTCTTAGTCATGTTCATTTACATGTGTGTTTGGTTAAGTCTTACTAATCGTATTTCACATGCCACTAAGGGCACCCCCTAGATTCCTCATGCCACCCAAGGCACCTACTTAACCCCCATGTCCCACCTTACATGTTTATCTGGTTAAGTATTTCTTAATTCATTCAGGCCATAACCTCATAAAAACCTCTCACTTTAGACTGGCATTTATGGCAGCTGGATTTGCCGAGCGGGTCCGGGCAGTCTTACACCATAAAAGAGTATAACCTCGTGTCTTTACAACCGTCATGCTTTAGTTTAGGCCTAGGACCTCTCACATTGGGCTGACATTTGTGACCACTGGATTTGCCGGGCGGGTCCGGGCAGGTTTACGTCACAAACGAGTCCAACCTCGTGTCCTAAGCATTGATTAACACTTAAAATCTTTTACCCCAGTTTTAATAATTCCCTATTCAAATTAATAATTAAGTCAACTTTTAACGATGTCCATAATTGACTCAATTATGGCCATCCACTTATGGCATGCAAAATCATATCAATTGCACCCCAACTTTTTAATATTAAATCCTTAAGATTACCCCTACCCCACGTTTATACGTTCTCTTATTCAACGCATAATATAGGCTAGACTTGTATAGTCTAACACCTAGCACAAAGATAAATTATCACAACATATAGACAATTAAAATAAATCTAATCATAACAGGGGTGAAACTTGCATAAACTACACATGTTAAGGATCAAAAGGTGTCAACTTGTTAAATGTCTCAATTTACATGATATGATCATAGCCCAAATCTATACATAAACTTGCATATGGGGTTTTTAGGCAACATAATGATTGTGTGAACTAGCATAGGGTATCACATATGTCATAGCATAATTCTAGATGTCATAATAGATGTCTTGGTATATGTTCATAACTTTTCTAATCAATCTAACTTGCATATGTGACTTGTCATATAGATCAACATAACCCAAACATGATGATTTAATTAATATGAACTAACTAGCATAGATGGTAACATCATGGCCTTTTTAACATGTATGATTCATCACAACTTAGCATAGAAACTTTCAACATACATAACATCATCATAGCATGATTTACAACATATAAGATATCATCATCACATAACATTGGATTTACAATATACATGATAGCAAAAGGGGTTTACAACAACATATATGATAATTCACATCATCTACTCATAATCCATTCATAACTCAACCTAATTAAAATGATAATAATCTTGTTAAGATCACCATACTCACAATTTAGAGAAGAAAAGAGAGAGTTTTGCTTTGCTTTAGGGTTGAGAGAATTAGAATTGAATTTTCTTTTCTTCTTTCTTAGTTGGCGGCGGCTCCATTGATTTCCATGGCGATGGTATGACGGTAACTATTCTATTTTAATTAGGTTTAGGGTTAGCATTAGGATGTATTTATAGGTGTAGGAAGTTATTTAGGACCATTAGATTAACCCTGAACCATGAGAACCAATCAAATTCAAAATCTGCATTTGAGCGAATCGGCCCACGGGTTGACAGCCAAACACCCTGGATTAACCCCTAGTCGACCCAGCGAGGCTCGGGTCGACCTCAAAAATGGGCCAGTTCGGTTATTCCCCCTCCCAATTTGCTGTTTTGAACTTTTTCACATATTTATTTATTTAATTTTTAATTTATATATATATATATATATGTATATATATATATCAATATATATATATATCAATATATATATATATTTCTCTGCGCAACCCATTTCACTTAATTTTTTTCTAAAAATTAAGTATACTTTAATTTGTGAATTTTAATGTTATAAAATTATGGGGTGTTACATTCTCCCCTCCTTAAAGGATTTCGTCCCCGAAATCTCCAAGTCAAGAAGAATGTATATCCTACCATCTAATCGTCCATCTACTCAACCATCAAACACCAGCATCCATTGTCCTTAAAAGACTTCTAATGCTTTAATGTTTATATGCACAATGTGTGTATATGTCCATATCTAATGCAAAATTAGGCGGTCTACTGATTAAGTCGACCGCCTTAGTGCAATTCATGATAGTGCCATGCGTCCAATATATATGCAAAAGATTCCTAATGATACACATTAATTCTATATGCGTGCACAACCATCCACCCGAATGCAGCAACTATATGATAATACAACCATTATACATCCATTTTACTAAATACATCCATATATATGCAATATGCAATATGAGGTGACTGAGCCGATCTGGTGCCTAATAGTGTGTGTATATGCATCCACGAGCAACCACTAGCAAACACTTGCATCCACTTTGCATCCACCATACATAACATGTCTCAAACACATGTTTCAACCATAGTATTATCCTAACTAAAGGTCAAAGATACTAGCGAGAGGATATACTAAAGATAAGATAAGTACAAGCTAAGCGATAAAGGAGAAATTAAAAGACATACCCTCAAAAAGAAAAGGGTATCGTGAATGCATCTTCTCTTCTGTCTCCCAAGTAGCGTTGCTCTCATCATCTCCCCATTGCACTTTGACTAGTCTGACCTCTCGATTCCTCAACCTCTTGATCTCCGACCCAAGAATGCGCGTAGGAGCTCGTCGAATTGTCGCATCACGCTCTATCTCCACCTCTCTAAGAAAGCTCGGCTCTACCACTTCCGCGTACTCGTGCAAGCACTTCCTCAAATGTGACACATGGAATACGTCATGTACACCACTAAGTCTCTCGGGCAACTCCACTCTATACGCCATCCGTCCAATCCTCTCCTTAATAGGAAACGACCCTACAAACCTTGGTGCTAATTTCCCAATGGACCCAAAGCGAACAACGTTTCGTAATGGAGACACTTTGACAAAGACCATGTCCCCAACTTCAAACTCGAGATATGTCCTCCTCTTATCCGCATAAGATTTCTGCCTATCTTGCGCTGCTTTCATCCTCCTTCGAATCAAGTCGATCTTCTCCGAAGTCTCCCTAATCATATCGAGCCCAAGTAAGATCTTATCCGTAGATTCCCACCAACATGTAGGTGAAGGACAAGGTCGTCCATATAGAGCTTCGAATGGTGCCATACCAATGCTGGACTGAAAGCAATTATTATATGCGAACTCAACCAATGGAAGATGCTCTTCCCATGTACCCCCAAAGTCTAGGATACATAGCCTCAACAGATCCTCTAGAAAGCGATTCACCCTCTCAGTCTGGCCGTCCGTCTGAGGATGATATGCGGTGCTCAAACATAACTGAGTCCCTACCGCCTCTTGTAAGCTTCTCCAAAATTCGCTAGTGAAAATAGGATCGCGGTCGCTCACTATGCTAGAAGGAACACCGTGCAAACGAACTATCTCTCGAACGTATACAGAAGCTAACCATGGAGCAGTCCTCTTACTCTTTACGGGAATAAAATGGGCGCTCTTAGTAAGTCTATCTACTATAACCCAAATTCCCGTATTACCCTTCCTCGATCGCGGTAATCCATCCACAAAATCCATCGAGATGCTTTCCCATTTCCATAGTGGAACCTCCAATGGGTGAAGCAACCCACCGGGTTTCTTTTGCTCCGCTTTTACTTGTTGGCACATCAAGCATCTAGCAACATACTCGGCCACGTCTTTCTTTATGCCGGCCCAAAAGTAAACTCTGTTCATGTCTTTGTACATCTTGTCCCCGCCGGGATGAATGGTCATCTTCGAATGATGTGCTTCGTCAAGAATAGTCTTCCTTAGGTCATCGTCTTTTGGTACACAAAGTCTGCCGTCCCTACGTAACCAACCCTTATCATCTAGGGTATACCTACGGAGATAGCTTGATGACTCCCCTCCTTTGAGCTTTTCTACTAACTCAACTAACTGTGGGTCGTCTCGTTGTGCCTCGCCAATCCGTCCCAAAAGCGTAGGTCTGACCTCCAAGGATGCTAGAAAACCGGGTACGAAGTCAACGGAAGGTCTAAAGTCAAACATCGAAATGAATTCTAAACTTTGCCGCTCAACAAACAAAGGACTTAAGGATAATCTTTTTCTACTTAAGGCATCGGCCACCACGTTACCCTTGCCAGGGGTATATGCTATCTCAAAGTCGTAGGACGCTAAGAACTCCATCCACCTTTGCTGCCTTAAGTTCAAGTCCTTTTGAGAGAATAGGTATTTTAAAGATTTGTGGTCAGTGAATAGTTCGAATTTCTCGCCAAGAAGATAATGACGCCAAGACTTAAGCGCGAAAACAATAGCGGCCAACTCTAGGTCATGTGTGGGGTAATTCTTCTCATGCGCTCTCAACTGCCTTCCACCATAGGCTATTACCCTGCCCTCTTGTATTAAGACTGCGCCTAGTCCTGTCCCACAAGCGTCAGTATAAACGGTAAACGGCTTACTCCCGTCTGGAAATACTAAGACTGGGGCTAAAGTCAAAGCTCTCTTCAAACGTTGGAACGCATCATCACAATCTACGTCCCATGTGAAAACTAAGTTCTTCTTCGTCAATCGTGTCAATGGAGCTGATATCTTTGCGAAGTCTTTGATAAACATCCTATAGTAGCCATCCAACCCCAAGAAACTTCTCACTTCGGTAGCATTTTTAGGAACCTTCCAATCTTGGATGGCCACCGCCTTCGCGGGATCTACAGCTATCCCTTCTTTGGAAACCACGTGTCCTAAGAACCGTACTTCCTTCCTCCAAAAGTGACACTTAGAAAATTTAGCTTTAAGCTTATGCGCTCGAAGAGTCTCCAACACTTCCCTAAGATGTAGGGCATGCTCTTCTTCATCCTTAGAAAAGATCAAGATGTCATCTACAAAGACTACCACAAATTTGTTAAGGTACTCCCTAAACACCCTACTCATCAAATCAACAAAATATGTTGGGGCGTTTGTCAAACCGAAGGGTATCACTAGCCATTCATAGAAACCGTACGGAGTCCTAAAGGCAGTCTTGTCTATGCTATCCTCAGCCACTCTCAACTGATGGAACCTAGTGGCTAAGTCCAACTGTGAAAACACTGAGGCGCCAACTAACTGATCGAAGAGATCGTCAATCCTCGGCAGTGGGTGTCTGTTCTTCTTAGTAAGTTTATTAAGTTCTCTATAGTCCACACACAGTCTAAGGGACCCATCCGCCTTCGTGGCAAATACTACTGGAGCACGCCACTCCGATATACTTCGTCTTATGAACCCCTTCTCAAGAAACTCCTTCAATTGCTTACCGAGTTCCCTCCTTTCACGTGGAGCCATGTGGCGTACTGGCAAAGATACTGGTTTCGCATTATCCACAAGATATATTCGAAAATCTATCTCCCGCTTCGGAGGCAAGCCCTTCACCTCCTCAAACACATCCGAATATTCTCGGACCACTCTAACAGATCGTAGATTTTCCTCAGACGCGTCAAGCGATTCTAGATAACTTAGCATAACCAAATTTATGGGATTACAAAAGATTTCGATAGTGTTGCCAAGGCGAGTCATGAGCCTAACTACTCTCCTTTCACAATCAAGAACGACCCCATTTCTTTATAACCAATCCATTCCTAAAATTAGCCCATAGCCCGTGAATCCCAACACATAAGCATCACATCTAAATTCAACGCTAAGTATGGAAATTTTCAAATCCAAACACATCATGGACACATAAGCTGAGCCCCCTATTGGATTCGAAACAACTAAGGGATCCTCTACTAAACTGGTGTTTAAGTGCAGTGATTCAACTAATGATGTAGAGATAAACGAATGTGATGCCACCGAATCGAATAAGGTACGGACAAGATGATCAAACAGAAAAACTAAGCTTTCAACAGAAATGGTTCTACCTCGTTCTTGCAGCGGTAGGACCGCGAGAGCCTGAACTTGTCCCCTAGCCTGCTCTGGTGCCATAAGAACCTGCACCTATCCTCCCGAGGTAGCTCCTGCCCTCTGCCCCTTCTTTGGGCAGTCCTTCACTAAATGTCCCGCATCGCCACAATGAAAACAGCCTGTCTTCTTTTTCTTTCGGCAATCCTTGCTGAGATGGCCTGGGGTTCCACAGTTAAAGCACTTCTTCTTTCCCTTGCCATTATTGTCTTTTCCACCCTTCTTGTTTTGCTGTTGTGGTCTGATCCCCCTTCTTCTCGGGTGCCTTATCAGCTTGAGCGCTTTTCTCCTCATGCATAAGCGCCATTTCTACTAACTTCTCAAAGGTAGCCCCCATAGGGATGTGGGTCATAGCCAACCCTTGTAATGGTTCATTCAAGCCATTCACGAACCTCGGCGCCTTCTTCTCCGGCGTGTTCACTAAGTCCAAGCCAAACCTTGCTAACTGATTAAATTTATTGACATATTCTTTCACTGATGAGCTTCCTTGCTTCAATGTCAAGAACCTTTCCATATATAGATTTTCTTCTGCCCTTGAGAGAAACTTCGCCTTGAACCTACGTCTAAAATCCGCCCAAGAGTCAACAGGATGCTCCCCATTAGTGACCTCCCACCAAAACGAGGCCTCTCCCTTCATCAACCAAGCTGCTAAACGAACTCTCCTCCCTTCTTCTACTTCAAAGATTTCTAGCAATTCTTCCACCTCCTTAAGCCAATCTCTAGCTTCCACAAACGTTTCTGACCCTTGAAATGGTTTTCCACCCATAGCCTTGAATTCCTTGCACGTCTTTGCAAAAGTATCTACGCGAGGAGGAGGAATGGGTGCAACTAGTGGTGGAGGAACATTGGCTGGACCTGCAGCGGCCCTAGCCTCCAATAGCCTCCTATACCATCCTGGTATCGTTACACCGTCGGGTAGATTAAGATCTTCAGCCATGCTGAAACGGAAAAGGAAAGATTCAAAATGGAGAATTCGAAAGATAAAGATATGTGGCTATTGGGGATTATGTTTTTCTTAAAAACTTTCCTCTTTAAATTTCTCATTAAAACATGTTTTTGAAAACACTTCTTCCAAAAATAACTATTTTTCTAAAATATTTTTATCTGTTCTGGTAACCTTAAGCTCTGATACCAAGTGTAACACCCCACGTCCATTAATGTCACTCACAAAGGGAATGCATTAACTTCCATGGAGGTTATAAGTGAATATAGAATAGAAAAATTACAACAAGACAGATAAAAAATAGTACTTGGAAATCTAAAACTTCATTTTATTGCAGCGGAAATTAAACATGTTTGTTACATCATAAAACCATAGATCATAACCAAGTACAATATCCATCTTCATAAAAACAAAATACATAATCCCATTACATAAATAGCCATTAAAAAGATAACAAGCTGGACTTTACTTCAATGGTCCAAGCTTTCCAAAGAGAGATGAAGCAATTCAATCAAACTCCACTAGAGCTAGGCCCAACCTGAGGACCTGGAGGGGGAAAAAGGATAGAAATAGAGGGGGTCAGACATAAAGTCTGGCGAGTATGATAATTCTAACAATACTATTATCAAAATAACTAGACTAAGGCATAAGCTGTAAGACAAGTAAATGTCTATGAACTCTTAGGAAGATAAAGATAGCGTTTAAGATAACGTTAAAGATAACGGTAAAGGCACACCTAATTACTAACGAATGATAACTACACTGCACCACACCAGTCACCCTATTGTTTGATCCCACTTGCTTCACACATAAACTTTATAGATAGCCTTACGTACCCCTAGCTGACTACATAGGTGCCGTTTGCCCCTATCTCTACTAGGTGTACCCCACTACCCATTTTCGATCGGCTCCCTACTCGTAGATACCCGTGCTGGCCCCACAGTGGGGTGTATCACTCCCCTATAGTGGCAACCCGATACAACTTGAGAATGCACAGCTTATACCTACACGATGCAACAACGTCTTACCTACCAGCCCGGGTCCACACACGCATACGAAACCCGTTGGACTTGCGTTGCCACCGCTCCCCGTTTTGGCCTCTTACAGTTGAACCCAGCATGCGTGTCCCGTCCTCGACTTGGGTCGAGCCCACAAAGATACGTTTTGGATACTGGTCAAAATGGGCCCCCACAAGCTACCCACCTAAGCTTGTCACTAGTATATCCCACTTAACCCTCTTAGTCATGTTCATTTACGTGTGTGTTTGGTTAAGTCTTACTAATCGTATTTCACATGTCACTAAGGGCACCCCCTAGATTCCTCATGCCACCCAAGGCACCTACTTAACCCCCATGTCCCACCTTACATGTTTATCTGGTTAAGTATTTCTTAATTCATTCAGGCCATAACCTCATAAAGACCTCTCACTTTAGACTGGCATTTATGGCAGCTGGATTTGCTGGGCGGGTCCGGGCAGTCTTACACCATAAAAGAGTCTAACCTCGTGTCTTTACAAACGTTATGCTTTAGTTTAGGCCTAGGACCTCTCACATTGGGCTGACATTTGTGACCACTGGATTTGCCGGGCGGGTCCGGGCAGGTTTACGTCACAAACGAGTCCAACCTCGTGTCCTAAGCATTGATTAACACTTAAAATCTTTTACCCCAGTTTTAATAATTCCCTATTCAAATTATTAATTAAGTCAACTTTTAATGATGTCCATAATTGACTCAATTATGGCCATCCACTTATGGCATGCAAAATCATATCAATTGCACCCTAACTTTTTAATATTAAATCCTTAATATTACCCCTACCCCACGTTTATACGTTCTCTTATTCAACGCATAATATAGGCTAGACTTGTATAGTCTAACACCTAGCACAAAGATAAATTATCACAACATATAGACAATTAAAATAAATCTAATCATAATAGGGGTGAAACTTGCATAAACTACACATGTTAAGGATCAAAAGGTGTCAACTTGTTAAATGTCTCAATTTACATGATATGATCATAACCCAAATCTATACATAAACTTGCATATGGGGTTTTTAGGCAACATAATGATGGTGTCAACTAGCATAGGATATCACATATGTCATAGCATAATTCTAGATGTCATAATAGATGTCTTGGTATATGTTCATAACTTTTCTAATCAATCTAACTTGCATATGTGACTTGTCATATAGATCAACATAACCCAAACATGATGATTTAATTAATATGAACTAACTAGCATAGATGCTAACATCATGGCCTTTTTAACATGTATGATTCATCACAACTTAGCATAGAAACTTTCAACATACATAACATCATCATAGCATGATTTACAACATATAAGATATCATCATCACATAACATTGGATTTACAATATACATGATAGCAAAAGGGGTTTGCAACAACATATATGATAATTCACATCATCTACTCATAATCCATTCATAACTCAACCTAATTAAAATGATAATAATCTTGTTAAGATCATCATACTCACAATTTAGAGAAGAAAAGAGAGAGTTTTGCTTTGCTTTAGGGTTGAGAGAATTAGAATTGAATTTGCTTTTCTTCTTTCTTAGTTGGCGGCGGCTCCATTGATTTCCATGGCGATGGTATGACGGTAACTATTCTATTTTAATTAGGTTTAGGGTTAGCATTAGGATGTATATATAGGTGTAGGAAGTTATTTAGGACCATTAGATTAACCCTGAACCATGAGAACCAATCAAATGCAAAATCTGCATTTGAGCGAGTCGGCCCACGGGTTGACAGCCAAACACCCTGGATTAACCCCTAGTCGACCCAGCGGGGCTTGGGTCGACCTCAAAAATGGGCCGGTTCGGTTATTCCCCTTCCCAATTCGCTGTTTTGAACTTTTTCGCATATTTATTTATTTAATTTTTAATATATATATATATCAATATATATATATTTCTCTGAGCAACCCATTTCACTTAATTTTTTTCTAAAAATTAAGTATACTTTAATTTGTGAATTTTAATGTTATAAAATTACGGGGTGTTACAAAAACCCTAAGGAATAGGTATCCTGAAAAGAGAATCAACTTAAAGAGAGAAATGAGATCATTCACGAATTTCAAGGCCAGCTAAATGTTGATCCCTCTAGCAGCTCAGATGCGAAGATAGGCAAATTATATCATCAAATTGATGAGTTAGAGACCGAACCGAAGAAAATAAAGGCATGTTACACTTCCCTAGATTTTGCTTTACAAAATCCTAACTCGGATTGATGGACTTGGTTGCCATGAATCTCCAATGGGCCATAACATAACATCACTTTCAAGTACCTTTAATGTAGAACCTCTAAAATAGTAGTTACGTATATGCGACAACCTATGACATAGATTTATGTAAATATGCTTGTGTATTGTGTTGGTAACACCTGGTATGTGATACTTTTCCTTGGCGTGGATTTTTTTAAGAATCTTATTGTGCCATTCTACATAAATTCAATGCGCTTTATTAGGCGTTAGTTCGTATGACACACTCGATGCATCATCAACTTTAGTTTAATTTGATAGTATCATGATATTTGAATGTGTGAATGATGACGAGTCTCTACATATACTTTCTGCACTGTTGAAAATCTCTAATGTAATAGGTACTTCCAGAAAATTTCCTTCTACGGTATTTTTTTTAAGAGAAGTGAAATTCCTCCCCCCAACGTTTTGTCCGGGGGGGGGGGGGGGATTAAGGCACACACTTGAAGTTTCTCCTGAATTTGTGTTCTAGTGTTGTGTGATAATATGTAATGCATATGTATTTGGCATAGTGAATAATGAATTGATGTATATATGGGTTAAGGAAACTTCCCTGAGCAATACGGAAGGTTCATGTCCTTGCTTAAAGGCCTCTTGGGTAATAGGCTCCAGCTTATTTGGTTGATGGTACATTACTTCCTTAAGGATTAGAGCTTTGCGACCCAGGTTAGGGTATTAAGGACAAACTACGAGAAAACACCTTCTGATAGCAATAGGACTTTGATACATCTCCAAGATTAAGGTGTAAGACCAAAAATCTGCTTATGGTAGTAATGGAAGTTTGGTTCTCAAACAAATTCAAATTATTAAGAAGGTCAAATATCTCTTCCCGATAATAGTTAACTTCCGAACCAACCCAGACTCAAGTATTTATGATAGGTCCAAAAACCTACTTTTGACAATAATTGAGGTCTGAATCAACCTAGATTCGACTGTTAATATAGGACCAGAAACCCACTTCTGACAACAATTGAGATCTGAACCAAACCAGATTCGGGTATTTAATAGAAGTCCCGGACTAACCCAGATTCGGGCATTTAGTAAGAGACAAGAGTCTGATTCCTTGTAATTAGTTTTGCTTTCCGCCTCTAGGTTTGATTTTGGAAGCAGAGGATGTACGTGCTTCCTGAGCCACCCTCTGGGCTTTTATCATCAAAGCAGAGGTTGTATGTGCTTTATTGGCCACTCTCTGGGACTGTGCGTCCAGTGCGCTTGTCTAGCTTATCCACAAGCCGGGTCCAAGGACTTACCCGACCTCCCTCAAGAAGACGCCTTATCCTAACCATCATAGGTGATGATAAGGTCCTAGATGCTTAAACCGGGCCATCGTAGACGCGGAATTAAGGCTTACTCTTTTGACGCTCTAACCTGGCCATCGTAGGCGGTGATAGAGGCTTACACTCCCCCTCTAAGGGGTGCCCCTTCCCGACTATCATAGGCGATGATAGGTTTTTTTACCCTTCTGCGGGTAACATGAAACATAAGCAGAGGTAGGACGTGCTCTTCTGCGAGCAGAGGTAGGACGTGCTCTTCTACGAGCAGAGGTAGAACGTGATTAGTTCATAGCAGATGTAGGGTGTATTCTTCTGCGAGCAAAGGCAAGGCATGCTAATTAGATGCTTCGTCGCGACCATTTACGGCGTGGGTCAGAGGCTTATGCTTTAACCTGTA
Source organism: Allium sativum (assembly GCA_030737875.1). Taxonomy (NCBI): domain Eukaryota; kingdom Viridiplantae; phylum Streptophyta; class Magnoliopsida; order Asparagales; family Amaryllidaceae; genus Allium; species Allium sativum. Next base: position 134,850,903 of record CM060924.1, on the reverse strand, counting down.
CCTTTCTGATTCAAGCGCGTAGAAAGGGTTACACATCTCCCCCTCCTAGGAGTGCCTTTCCCTAGCCAACTCGGCGGTGATAAGGGTTTTTATCCATTTGTGGACCAACCCATCTTTGGTTATTTCGACTCTTGAGAGGGTTTCCATACCCCTAGTCATATTGATAATCCTTTTCCTAAGGACCTTTATTGGACTTAGTTTGATCTTTTTACTAAATCTTGTAGTCGGCCTTGATTGAGGAACTTGGTGATCAATCCCCCTAGGGCTTTGCAATGGTTAGTTTCATGTCCGTTAATCATACGGTAATGACAGTAAGGCCCTCCCAGTTTCCTTTTGTACTTGGGGTTCTTCTTTGTGGATGGCCAATAATCGGGCTCTTGTTGCGTAAGAAAATAAATGTTTTCCATTGAGGTGGTAAGGTGGTACTCATTAATCATTCTAGGCATGAAGTTACTTCCTTGTCATTGGAGTTTAGCCCTTCTGTTATTAAATCTTATGGTTGCATCATATCCCTGCTTCTTCTTTTCGAGGTGCCTTGAGACTGAAGCGTTGTTTGTTTAGTCCATTTGGACGCAAAGTGCTTAAAATCCTTTATCATTATTCGGTCAAATACCATTCCTTTGGCTAGCCCATAGATGTCTTCTTTTATATGAGAGAAGGGGTTATATTCCTTTGGTGTAGAATCACTTGGAGTGAATATTGATGTTTGTCCCACGTAAAAAGGGTTATTGTTCTAATAATCAGAATCGTATTGTTCTACTTCCTTTTTCCACTTGATTACTTGTAGAGCTTCCGTTCTTAACCTTTGTTCTTCTGTCACTCTTGGGTTAGTAGTACCTGATATAGCCATTTGAGATCTGGAAGGCTCTCGTTGGGATCTTTTTCCTATAATCTTGCTTCTTCAAAGCTTAGGCCAACCTCGGATGGAACATCGTAGTGAGTTATAAGGTACAGTTAACCACAAGGTCGGATGTTCATGCCCGCCTTCTAGCACCAAAATGTTAACGATATTTTTCATCAACAACAGAGATAGGTCTAAGGAAGTAGGCCTAAGGAAAAATAGGGTTATTTAGCTTTCACGACTCATGAGTCTGAGTTAGTTCACCATTTTCTAGATATCAAAGTTTAGAGCCCAAAAGATTATCTACTTCTCTCAGTGGGGTGAGCATCACGCTTAAGCGACTCAAGAACCAATGTTATCTTGGGATAAGGGTTCCCTAAACAAAATCCTTGGTAAAGAGGCTAAACAGCTTGTAGGGAGGGGTTCTACAAGAACTCTTCGGAATAGTCTAAGCTTGGGTATAAAACCGTGACCATGTACAAAACCTATAATATGTTATGTAGGAAATAACTAAGATATCACATAAAAAATTCATGAGAAAATATGTTAAGTGTCGATCTGCTATTTATTGATCTTTGATTGGAAGTACATAAGTGATTATAATAGAAAACCCCAAATTAATTTAGGAATTAGTGTTTACTCTAGAGAAAAAGAGTATAAGAATGAGAAATGAGAAAATCGGTCCCCAAAATGAGACCCTTGGGTTCTTATTTATAGAAAATCGGGGTCCCTTTTTCTATTGGGCCAACAGAAGCCCCTGTGGGCTGCATTTCCTTTTGGTTCTGGAAATTCTAGATTTCAACTGCCTTTCCTCTTGGTTCCAGAAATTTTGGCTTTCTACTGCCTTTCCTTTTGGTTCTGAAGGCTTTGCTTATGGCTCCCTAAGGTGCCGGTTACGACTCTCAGGAGGATGATTCTAGTCTATGGAAACTCTTTTTGATGTCTTGGCCATCTACTTTTTATTGATTCCGAGCATGTTGGTGTGAATAGCTTTCAGAAGGTTTTGGCTTCCGAATGTAGGCTTCTAGATAAGGACCACCAATCTTGTTATTAATACTTCATGAAGCTTGCCTTTATGATTCAAGTGAATGGTTTTCGGATCCGCCACCCCTATCGGTATCGGCACTAAGCAGATTAGTGTGGATAGCTTGCCTTTCTTCGGGGTTCCGGCTTGCCCTTCCGTAGATTTCTGAAGGGGGCTTTTTACTATAAGGGCTTATTTACCTTATAAAATTAATTTGTAGGACACATCATTTATATAAATTTTTTCCAGGACAATATTTAGTGAACTGTACACGACACGTCATTTTTTCGGCATTTTCCAATTTCGCATCTCGATTAAATACCTATTTCCACAACTTTTCATTCAAATATTTGAAATAATCGCAAATTAGGTTTTACTCAAAATCGATCCATTTTCCTTTAATTTTTGTTGCGAAGATTTTTATTACTATACTCTGATCGATTTTCGAATTTTTATTAAATCTTATTCTAATCGTTCTCTACTTAATTTAGGGTTTAATTTGGATCTGCTTATCTTCTACAAAATTGCTTGGTAGACGACATTATCTTCTTCAATAGATTAGCATACGAGTAAGTTTTCTAGTACCAAGTGCAGATCAATTTGTTATATGCTATCAGTTCAATGATTAACTTTATGTTTACATTTTGTTATCTTCTAATCGATTAACTGTATGTTTAAATTTTGTTATATGCTGTCAGCTCAGTGACTAAAAAGATATTCAATTATACCTTTTTAATTTATATTAAGCAACTCATTGTTATGTTAAATAATTATTTAGTTATATGGCCATCTGAAACTTAAACTGTGTTAGTTAAGTAATTATTTGATTATATCTTTTTTTCAAAATCAAATGTTTAAAAAGATATTTGTGTTTATATTTTCCTATAAACACGATATTATAATTATGTTATATGCACAAAATTTGATAGGCTGATGTCGTTTAAGTATGTATGTTATATAAAGAAATTTTTGTTTTAATAAATTAGTAAGTTGTTTAACAATGCTTCACTGTTAAATTATTATACTATGTGGTTTACAGAATGAAAAAGATAAAGATTGTTATCTTTTTAATTTATATTAAGCAACTCATTGTTATGTTAAATGATTATTTAGTTATATGGCCATCTGAAATTTAAACTGTGTTAGTTGAGTAATTATTTGATTATATCTTTTTTTTCAAAATCAAATGTTTAAAAAGATATTTGTGTTTATATTTTCCTGTAAACACAATATTATAATTATGTTATATGTACAAAATTTAATAGGCTGATGTCGTTTAAGTATGTATGTTATATAAAGAAATTTTTGTTTTAATAAATTAGTAAGTTGTTTAACAATGATTCACTGTTAAATTATTATATTATGTGGTTTACAGAATGAAAAGATAAAGATCGTTATCTTTTTAATTTATATTAAGCAACTCATTGTTATGTTAAATGTTTATTTAGTTATATGGCCATCTGAAACTTAAACTGTGTTAGTTGAGTAATTATTTGATTATATCTTTTTTTCAAAATCAAATGTTTAAAAAGATATTTGTGTTTATATTTTCCTGCAAACACAATATTATAATTATGCTATATGTACAAATTTAATAGACTGATGTCGTTTGAGTATGTATGTTATATAAAGAAAATTTTGTTTTAATAAATTAGTAAGTTGTTTAACAATGCTTCTCGGTTAAATTATTATATTATGTGGTTTACAGATTGAAAAAGATAAAGATCGTCATCTTTTTAATTTAAATTTCACTAATAACAGTACTAAAATAATAATTGCTATAATTTAGGATTATCTTTTTAGACATAGTTACATATACCGGGTAATTTTATCTGTCAATAAACAGTGTTTTGTAATACCTAGGATTTACTGTTTGTTTATTATATTGCTTTAAAAATATATATTAAATGTATGTACATGATTACTAACATATAAGTATACTTATCTTTCTTATGCAGGATAAAATATGAAACCAAAAAAACCTCTAGGTTGTTTAAGAAACATGCAATATTCATTTTTTTAAATGAAAGAAATCAATGCATAAATATCAAACCTATATCAAGTCCTTACTGTGAAGAGTACAGCCAATCAAGAATGTTATCAATAACTCCATTAGTAAAATTTTCCATCATTTTTATTATGTAGCTCTGTTTTATTAAAAAGATATATACTCTTATCTTTTTAAAAAATAGTGACAATAGTGTAAATATATATTTTAAAAAAATCATTATCTGTATATCAGACCTTATTTTAAAAAAAATGCTATTTTTTTTGCATGAAAGATTCAATTTTAACACACTTTTAAAAAAAGCTAAATATACTTATCTTTATAAGTTTTTGCATAATAATTATACAAACTATGTTATTATTTATACTAAATTTTTAAAAATACTATTTGATAATTAGGAAAGTTCTGAACCAACAAATAATTTATCAACTACAGGAACAGAAGATAACAACAGAGGATATTCTGATGAAAAAACTACAGAGAAACAGGAATATGACGGAGAATCTATTGATACAGATGAAGCAAATAACTTTGAAATTCAACAAATTCCGAAGAAGACAATAAAAATTCAATACTCCGGGACTTACAGATGCAATTTAGATGCTGTTTTTAAAATAATGAAAAAAATTAAGAAAGAAAAAAATCCTTTCTACTGACGCAAAAAGATACTTGGAAAAATCACCTTTTAATTTCTTTTTCAATGTTTTTCTAGAAGGTTCTATATCACCACAAGAATTGAGGAAAAGTGCTGTAAATTTGGAATACATAATTACCTCCTATGATACTATAGAACAAGCTTTCTGATTTGGTAACAAGTTGATTAAATTGAAACCAGAAGAAATTAGTCTTATATTTGGAATGCCATTGCATGGAGAGGATTTATTTCCAATACCTGTATCAAATAAAGCTACAGCAATGGAAAATTTCTCAGAATTTTGGACAAACAACTTTGAAGGAGACATCATAAGTCAAAAAATTGTGACAAAAAGACTGAATAAAATGATTGAAAACAAAGATGGTAGCGTTGATTTAGTAAAGCTATTATTTCTGCTATTGATCATAACATTCTTGTTTCCGAACAATCAAAGCTACTTGCAGTGGGGATTTCTTCCTAAAATCCTAAATTTGAAAAAAAATCAGTTCTATTTCTTGGGCAAGAGCAATATGTTAGAATGTTTGCAAAAATGTTCAACAACATCATACTGATCCAAGAAACACACCTGGTTGCACTATGGTTTTACTTGTAAGATTTCTGACACTTTTCTAATATTTCATTATTACAAAAGTGTAAATGTATATATCTTTATATTACAGTATTGGTTTTATGAGAAGACAAAAGTTATACGAGAAAAAGAAAATATGAAGAAAAATTTCCCAAGGATGAGAAAGTGGGACTTGTCTAAATTGAAGGACATGGATCTTACAGCAATTGACAGCAATAAGGTATAAAAGTATTACTGTAACAACCCGAAAATCTGGGCCAGTTTAAATTTTTTATTTTGGCAATTTTAGCGAATTTTGATTATTTGAAATGAATTATTTTAAATAAAATCAACGAGAAATTTATTTTGAATAGAATTCGATCGTATATATTATATACGTCGTCATTAGAATATAAATAATTTTATATATAATTATAAAAAGGAATTGAAAATGGCGCGGTTGTTCGATAATTCGATTTCAAACTTCAATTGAATGTACCGGGTGCAAAACAATCCGGATTTTAGTGAAACCAAAAACATTAGGATCTAATTGATAATATCTTTCCAACGAATCCGACCAATCGAAATTTCATAGCGGGAATCAAAAGATATGTCCAGTTGAAAATTCTGAATAGTCGCTATGGAATTCAGGCCCTTAAAAATGGTCATTTTGCAAATGACCTCGGATTTCGACGAAACCAGTTTTGTTGGGTCCGTGGTGTCAAGTTATTGCTAGGTTTCAAATTTCATAATTTTTCGATTCAATATGTGAGCGTGGCAAAGGAAAACGCGTTTGACCAGTTTGAGTTGATTTTAATCGACTGGAAAATGGCCATTTTTCAAACGGTCTCAGAATTCAACGAAGCTAGTTTTGATAGGACCGTATCGTCAATGCGAAGCTAGGAAATATTTTTATGGAATTTATAGAGTTGTTATGTGACCCCGGTAATTTGAAATGTACGTTTAAAATTCAATAAAGTGATTTAAATGTAAATTTAACGGAAACTGATTGTAGCGATCGAATCAGCTTGCGATACATATCCCATTGTGTTTGGAATGGGGGTAAAACGCTATGGGCGACAGGCGGTGGACCTCGTTTAGAGGTCTCATGTAAAAGTCAACTTTTCGCAATTAAAATAATTAAATAAATTATAAATTAAATCTCTCTCCTTATAAACCGCTGCCCCCCCTTTTTTTCACTTCAGTTCAATCGAAAAAGAAAGAGAAAAAAAAACAAACGATCGACGGAGGAAACCCGTCGTCCCCCAACTCAACACCCGCGCCTCCTCCGCCTAATGCGTGCCGCCGCCAGAGGCTCCCCAACGTCGCCTCCCTCCCTGCTCGATCCAGACTCCTCCCCTTCCCTTTAGCTCGACCGACGCCACCCCCGCCACCTAGATCCAAATAGAACGCCGCCGCCAGCCCTAGGGGGCCCAACGCCGCCAGCGCCGCCTGCGCCTGGGCAACTCCGACCCTCCACCAAGCTCCGACGAGACTCCCCCCCTTCCTTCCAACTGTAAGCTTTCTGTCTTTTTATATATGTAGTTTTCTTTGTTTTGTTTTCTCTGTTTTTATGAAAACTAATTTTTTAATTAGTTAAAGATCTGAAATTTTATGTAGATAAAGTTATATTTTTATATAGATTAAAAATATGATTTTTATATATTGAACATCGAAGTAAAAATATGATTTTTATATATTGAACATCAAAGTAAAAAAATATGATTTTTATATAATGAACATCGAAGTAAAAATATGATTTTTATATATTGAACATCGAAGTAAAAAATATGATTTTTATATATTGAACATCGAAGTAAAAATATGATTTTTATATATTGAACATCAAAGAAAAAATATGATTTTTATATATTGAACATCGAAGCAAAAATATGATTTTTATATTGAACATCAAAGTAAAAATATGATTTTTATATATTGAATAACATAGTAAAATTATGATTTTTATATATTGAACATCGAAGTAAAAATATGATTTTTATATATGGAATAGCGAAGTGAAAATTCGATTTTTACATATGTAGAGAATACGGGCAAAGAAGGTGACGAAAGGCGAGAACGACAAGGTTTCCTGCATTAGAAGAGTCGTGGTATTGGATAGCTATCGGTGAGAATTTCTCACCTTTCAATTTCTTTTTCTAGTTTATATATATATACTAGAATGCAGACGGTGCTTAGTAGCACCCGACACAATCGTCCACAGACCATGGACTTGTTTGTTTGAGTGCAAAAATTAGTTAGATTATTTGATTGGATTGAATTGTTTGGTGAATGGAATGGATTTGATTAATGTGTGAATGGCGTGGGCCTTCACTTGACCGGGGATAAGGCTAGGCCTTGTCCCGTTTCTAGTATCGTGCCGTTATGCCGCCGAAATTTTCTAAATTAAGTTAGAAAAGTAACAATATCATTTTATAGAATAAATGAATTGAATAGAAATTCATATGCCGAAATAAAATGTTTTGTCGTTAAAAATATAATTTTTAACGTGAATGTAAATAAATAAATATTCATGTACAAACCGGACGGTTTGTTTATGTACACCTATTTGAAAGACATTGATTGGGACGATAAATTTCACACATCGCCCAACTGCACAAATAAAATCTGTGTTTGATTGTTTGAAACTCTACACGGGTGTTGGGACAAAATTTGAAGTTCACCCATCCTGATTGATTAAATATGTCGATCGATTGATTGACAGGCTGTTATAAGCGTTAGATATCTATGTTTGATGCTTATACAGTGTAATGCACTTTGGTTGATGGTTGATTATTTTTCAATGCTATTATATACGTGTGATGTATGAAAATCCATATAATTAATGTTATATGGTGATTGATTGGGCCTCATTCCAATTTAGAAAATAAAGAACAATATAAAGTAAATGTTCATGTGTTGACTGTACTCATCCGTTGAGATTAGTCATGTGTTGAACGAAATATTTGAAATAGAAATATTTTGATAATAAGAAATATTTGAAATAGAATATTTGAAAATAGAAATACGTTAAGCCGTGTTGATTAGATTGACGCCATTTTGACGTGAACGATATTTATATCGATTTCATTCATTTCGAAATGAATTGAATATATAACGATTTCGAAATGAATTGAATTGAAAACGATTTCGAAATGAATTGAATAGAAAACGAATGTGATTTCAATTGAATATATAACGAATTTGATTCGAATAGAAAACCAATTTGAATTGAATCGAATAGAAAACCAATTTGAATTGAATCGAATAGAAAACGACTTTGGAATTGAATTAAATTGAAAACGAATTCAAATTGGATTGAAAGTGAATTGAAATGAATTCAAATTGAATTGAAATGAATTCAAATTGAATTGAAATTTGAATTGAATAGAAATGAATTTTAAAACGAATTTATAAAGAAGAATTCAATTTTGCTTTGGATTGAAATGGAAGTTGAAATTGTTTTTGAAACGAATTTAAAACTATTTATATAATTCGTTTTAAATAGTAATCGACGAAATATATATTATATATATTATATATATATATAATATAATGGCCTGAATAGAACGCGCCGCGCCGCGGCAGTTCGTGAATTTCGACCATTTATTTCGAACGGACATTACGGGAGATCCGACCGTCGGATTCTCCTAAAACCGGAACCGTTGGGTTCGTATCGAAAAGAGCTTTCTAACGAATATTAGAAATTTGAAATCTAACGGTTGGATTTGGAGATACGTCCAAATCAAATTCGAAAAAGGTCGCTGTAAGTGCAGTTCGATGGCCGTTGATGGAAATCGACTGTACGGGCCTTGATAAAATTATTAAAAATAGTAATAATTTGTGTAAAATCATAAGAAATGATTTAGAAAGAATTGGGATGAAAAACTCCATATTTGATAAGATAAAAATAGATTTCTATCGAAATGAACTAGTTTTGAACTAGAATTAAAATTCTATTTGTTTTTAAATAAATAAATTGAATTTGAAAAGGGTTTTAAAAATAACTAGAATTTCCAATGATTGCATTGGAGCGGATTTGAATCGAAATTGTCTTCGGAATATTTCGATGTTGGAATTCGTGATTATACAGATGTTGTTATGGAAATTTGAAAGATATATATTTATATCGTTATTTCCAATACGACATTTGTTAATCGTAGAATTTGATATTGAATATAAGCCGATATATTTTCTATTCAGAGCCTTATATTGAATATCAAATGTGATTTGGGTTTGTCGTGAATGGTGTCTTCATTAACACTGTTCTTGAACCCAGTTGAGAAAAGATTAAATCTTTTTATTTAGATTTAATGAAGTGTACCAATTAAATAATATTTAATTGGAATTGAATCGATATTGATTTTTGGGTTTATCGTGGACGGTGTTTTAAATAACACTCGTTCTTTAACCCGATAAATAATGGAAGGTGATTTTGGGTTTACCGTGAACCGTGTTTTAAATGACACTGATTCTTTAACCCAGCCAAAGATTAAAACTAAGTGGAGTTTTAATGAATCTTTAATTAGATTGAAATGATCGAGAATGGAGTATCACCAGTTTTGCTCCAGGCGATAGTTAAATCTTTAATTAGATTTAAACGTGAAACGGTAATTAAATTTACCGATAACACCGTGGTGTTAGATATGAAGTAAGACCCGTTTTACTTCATGGGATGAATAGGTTGGGATTGGGAAATTAAAATAAATGATTACTTCGGTAAGGTTCGTTAATCCCGACTAGTTGAATCAAAATTCAAAAGAAGATTAAAGAATAAATTTAAGGAATTTATCTTTGATAAAATTAATGGGAACCTTTCCCTATGAATGTGAAATTTAGAAACTAACTGTCGGTTAGCTAAGCAGAATGGTTTTCTGGATATTGATCTGATGTGGGTTTCGGGCTTCGGGGTTAATATTTGGGGAATTATTCTCTTGATTAATTTACGGTTAGTGACTGATGAATTGGAATGAGGCGTATGTTGTGTTTGTGTAACACTTACTTAAAATATACGCGAGTTATTCGGAAAGACCGGGTTTATCCCATTCTGAATAATTGATACGACGATAAGTCGAAGATGAAGACGGTGGTCGAAGACCGGAAGTCTTCACGTCGTTTGGGTGATTACTGATCATCTTGATTGGGTTGTACACCCAAGAAGATGGAAACAGTTGGTGATCGTCCAAACGTGCTTGGAGATCGATGGATATGCGGGGTACTAGGTGCCTCCGGTTTCGTTCAGACCCAGAGCGAACTTGTAAATGGACTGTGTGTCTGACATTGGATTTTAGTCCGTGTGATTGATCTCTATTAAATATATATCTGTTTGGCGGCGGAGAATTTATTCTCTTGCTTAACGCCCTTCTCTGAGACGTACGAGCTCAGGGGTTATATACTGATGGATATCAAACGCATGGAGTAAAATTGCCTGTGTGGCATGCCTAAGTGGCAATTGATCGAGGCTTCTGTTGAAAAGCAAAGTCTTGTGGTGATGATAAAAGCACGGCCTTTGTGGCGTAGCTTTGTGTAACGTTTACTTCGCAAGTTTCGCACCCCGGTTGTGAACCAAAAACGGGAGAGGACCTCAGGGAGGGCATGCGTTTCTTTCTAGCTAGGGTGGTGTCAGTGACCTACCAGCCCTGACATTTATATACTTTTCACCTATGTGGTTGTTGCTTTTGCGAGGCGCCTCGGTTTGATCGGACGATCCGGGTCCGATGGAGTCATTCGTTGGCTCATTTGCACCCCAAAGGGCGGGGAAACGTAGTGTTCAGGCATTTTAATCCACATCGGTGGACCGGCCCTAACGATCCAAGGGTCACTCGAGCTCTGATCCTGAGACATGGTAGGCTAGATTGTCTCGAATCGGTTGAGGACTATCTTTTGCCTTGGTTCACAGATGGAAATCCAACTTCCAAATACGTGATTTTGCGGTTTTAATTGTAGAACTAGTATGGCGACATGATATATGGTACCCATGCCGCCTATGATTGATACTTATGATTTGAAGTTGTTTTATACACTATGCACTTAAAATAGTATCAAATGATTTGTTTTAAACGTATCAAGCATTCTTTGGCTGTTATAAGGGAAAACCCTATCCCCCGGCTTGCGTTGCATTGTGTGATAGGACCTGGGTCTTATAACAGCTTCATTTTTCTTTATTTAGCATTGCGCTGTTTGTTTTATGCACTTGTATTCTTGGGAGAAAACCCGTTCCGTGTTATACGACGTGGTCCCTTGATTTATCTAACTTCAGAAATAAAGATTAATAACTGTTTTAGTTCTCACACCAGTCACATGACTGACCTGGAGTTTATTGTTTTAACCTAAACTCTGGGTGCCCCTATTTTCGACACGGCAGCTAGTAGTTTTGGTTTTGCAGATTTATATTCACAGGACCCTGGTTTACAGCTGGAACGATATCCGGAAAGCTTTGTATCCGTATATCTACTTCTAGTTGTGTATTGTATTATTTTCCGCTGTGATGTATTTAAATGTAATTTAAATCTCTGATATTTCTATGTAATATTTATTTGTTTATACTCTGTATATTCTTGTAATCTGATGCATTGTTGTAATATACAATGAAATATTCTTTCGTATGCGTTCTGTTTTGTCGTGTTCTCAAACGATAGGGCGTTTCGAACGGCCTGGATCGGTTTAGCGACTGGTTCGGACCGAGCGAAATTCCTGCTCATCACAATTACTTTACTTTTTATATAATTTAAAAGATATATATTTTTATCTTTTCATGTTTACAAAAGGCATATTTATTATTGCTTACAAAATACATATTTTAATGATTAAAATATTAAGTACCTTGATAATTTACTGCACAATAAGTTATAAATGAATAACTTTACTTTTTAATTTATTGAAAAGATATATGAATGTATCTTTTGAATATTAGATGTAAAAGTAATGGTTAAATAAATAGTTGCTTACACAATCCATAATATTAGTAATAAGATTTCTGAAATAAGTTATAATCATTATAGCATAATAAACATAAAAATAATTAACTTCACTGTGTTAATATATAATTTAACTTAAAAAATATATACATCTATCTTTTTAAACTATACAGTCAAATAAGTATATAACATTGAGATGATTATAGGATTATTTAATGCTATGTAACAATAATTAATTACAAATATCATTCATGCAGATTACGACAAAATTTTCAAATATAACATCGGAGGAAAAAGAGTTTCTTTCAAAAAATTAATACAACCACTCCTACAAGATGAAAGGCCAAAGAAAAGAAAATTAACTGAAAATGCAAAATCAGAAAGACTGAAAGAGTTAGAGACCAAAGTCAGATTTTTGAGTGATGAAATGATTAGTGTTGTAAAACAACTGGAAGAAGAGAAGATTTTAAGATAAAAGTCTGACCAAAGACTCAAAGAAATTGAAATGATACTTCAAAAAGTGTATACTTTTGAACAGCAAATTGTTGCCAATACAACTGAACCTGAAAACATATCAAGCAAGGAAAAATAGTCGGTATGGTACATATATTTTTCTGCTAAGTTTCCTTGTTTTGATTTGTTTGAAACTCAAAATTTAATTATAGATAATCAAGAAAGTTCAAAATCTGAAGATATCGAAGAATTTACAGAAGAACATGCTGTTCAGAATCCTATTTGTGTTGAAGATGTCATTGTTAAATCACCAAAAAAAGGAAGAGTAACAAGAATATTGACAAATGCCCACTTCTGAAGCATCTAACAGAGAAACAGCAAGAAGATGTCAAACTTTTTTTCATGGTTTTTGGAGATAACAAGTAAGTAATGAAACATTACTTTTTCCATAATAACCTATATAGTTCAGCTGTCTTTTATACTTATTACTTTGTAGTGAAATATTGTGTGGTATTATACTACCCAAATCAAGTTATTGATTAAAGTACTGTTTGAAATATCAATATCAACTCTTCGTTTACTGAACAACAATTAGTAACTAATTAATTACACAACATCTGTCTTAGTTGGCTTTATTGCAGTGATTAATGTTCAAAAGTGATTGAAATTAGGGAAGTTTTGGTTTTATATATGCTATGGTTTACAAGATTAAAAAGATATTCAACTTTATCTTTTTATTTAAAATTATGCAACTGAATCTTTTTTTGAATGATTATTTCATTATATGGATTTCTGAAATATATGATATGTTATTTTCGAAAGTAATATTTCATAATAATTTTTTTTCAACATTAAAATTTATAAAATATAAATACATTTATCTTTTCATATATGACTTAGTTATTTGAAGATAATAGAATAAGTTTTCATAAATAATTGCTATTTTATTAATAATATTTACATACAAAAAACATATTTACATATAATATCCGTATTAATAAAAGATTAAATAAATAAAAATATCTTATTTTTCTGCGACGAAGCATTTAGTTGTGACGATGAAAACAACATCACCATAACAAAAGACATGATAGAAGATCTTCTATTCGAACATAATACTTTTGTCCAAGTAAGTATAAAAAATCAAAACTTATCTTTAGTCTTAATTGATTACTTTACTCATATTTTTTTAAAATGCAGATCATTGATTGGTTTTGGTTTCGAAAAGCAAAACTAGATCAAAGCAATAGTATTATGTACATTAACACAACAATGACAGTAAGTGAATTATATTCTCAAATTAACTTATTTTAATATAATATACAATTTCTATTCCATTCTTTTAACAGGCAAGTGCAGCAACTGGAAACTGGGAAAATATATTAAAAAAAGTTCAACCCTTTTATCAAAAAAAATTATTTTAGATCCATTATGTATCAACGTCTTATTCCCAATACATGGAAATGATCATTGGAGCCTCCTTGAACTAGATGTCATAGAGTGCACTTGGAAACACTACGACTCACTATACTTAACCATAAGATTTAAATCCCGCAGAAGTGGACATACCAAATTTGTCATTAATGTGGTAAATAAATATTCTCAAAAATTGTATTTAATATGTTTGCTCATATTTATTCTAACAAACATTGTTTTTTGTTGTTGTAGAAAATAGCAGTGAATAACCTAAATGATGAGCTAAAACAAGAAGGTCATAAAACAATTATTAAAAAGAAGACACACCTTGTAAATGTTGATTGTGCTCAACAAATCAATGGGTAATTATACAAGTAGAAAATAATCTAATATATATTTTCATCATACACATTAAGATATAGAAGAAACATATTACAATTCTATTATTATAATAAGAAAAGATAATATGATATAACTTTAGATGCAAAGTACTAAATTTCATAATTGTAGGTACGATTGCGGCATTTATGTGATGATGTTCATGCAAAAAATTGCCCATGGAATGGAGAGTACATCAAATATTACTGCTGAAGAAGCTACTTCATTCAGAGCAAAGATAACTGTAGATATTCTGAAGGAATTAACAATGAAGGCTTGATCTTCTCATTCACGATACCAAGCATTTATATGTTTACATACAGGAATATTCCCTAGAATCAAGGATATTCTAGAAAATAAGGAAACAACTACCAATTACATCAATTATGCCTAATTACAAGATATTTACCAAAAGATTATATTCCAATCAAATATTCCCAAAAGATATTCTAGGGAATATTCCAATCAAATATTATATTCCCATCAAATATTCCAATCAAATTATCATATTCCCGTAATACCCCCCCTCAAGTTGGAGCATGAGGATCATGAATGCCCAACTTGGAGAGTAAATTATCAAACTGCATTTTACCAAGCGCTTTAGTAAAAATGTCTGCCAATTGAGAAGATGTAGAGACATGTGATGGAGAAATGAGGCCTTCATTGATTGCATCCCGAACAAAGTGACAGTCAACTTCTATGTGCTTCGTTCTTTCATGAAAAACAGGATTCTTTGCAATATGCAAAGCAGATTGACTGTCACAAAACAACTTAATTGCCTTTGGATGATTCACACCTAAACTCAACAACAAGCCTTTTAACCATTTTAACTCACAAGTGATGGATGCCATAGACCTGTATTCGGCTTCAGCCGAGGACCTGGAGACTGTATGCTGTATTTTTGTCTTCCAAGACATAGGAGATTTTCCAAGAAACACGAGCCAACCCGTAAGAGAGCGTCGAGTGAGTGGACATGCTGCCCAATCCGAATCACACCAACCCTGTAGAGTTAAATCACAATTTGCACTCAAAAGGATGCCTTGACCTGGTGTCCCTTTCAAATATCGAACGACCCTTAAGGCCGCCTCCCAATGCTCAGTTCTGGGTTCCTGCATGAACTGAGACAAGATATGAACAGAATATGCCAAATCCGGACGAGTAACCGCAAGATATATCAATCGACCAACAAGCCTGCGATATGATTCTGGATCTTTAAGTAAATCTCCACTGGCTAAGCCAAGCTTATGATTTTGTTCAATAGGAAATCCACTTGGCTTTGCTCCTAACAATCCTGCTTCAGAAACAATATCCAGATTATATTTCCTTTGACATAAAAACAACCCTGCAGAACTTCTAGCAACCTCTATCCCCAGAAAATATTTCAAAGGACCCAAGTCCTTCATTTTAAAACAGTCACTAAGATAAGACTTGAAAGTACACAAAGCAGCAGAATCATTCCCAGAAATAACAATATCATCAACATAGACTAAGACATTAATCTGCATACCTGTCTTAGTATATGTAAATAAAGAGTACTCAGAGTAAGATTGAAGAAAGCCATACTCTTTCAAGGCTGTGACTAACTTCGCAAACCAACATCTGGGAGCTTGTTTTAATCCATACAAGGACTTTCGCAGTCTGCAAACCATATTAGGATCAGAACACTCAAATCCGGGAGGCAATTTCATGTAGACTTCTTCATCAAGATCACCGTGCAAGAAGGCATTGTGAACATCCATTTGATGAAGTTCCCAGTTCTTAGATGCAGCAATTGCTAAAAAAGTGCGAACAGTAGTCATTTTAGCGACTGGAGCAAAAGTTTCAGTGTAATCAATACCTGCTTGCGGATGATTCCCAAGTACAACCAGTCTGGATTTCAGTCTTTCAATATCACCATTGGACAAAAATTTTGTCCTGTAAACCCATTGACTGCCAAGAGCCCTTTTTCCAGGTGGAAGTGGCTCCAAGGTCCATGTGCCATTGTTTTCAAGAGCTCGTATTTCTTCCTGCATTGACTGTCTCCAACCCTCATATTTCATCGCCTCCTTAAATGATTTAGGATCATTGTTACCAACTATAGCTGCAACAAACTTTCGGTAATTTACAGAAAAATTATCACAATGTATATAATGTGCAAGAGGATACGGAGTACCTGAAGGATGATCAGAAACGGAAGTCGGGAGAAATGGACTATTACCAAAAACAGTGTGGGTAACATGATCACGAAGCTTAACTGATGGATATTTGGTACGAAATCCACGGCCCATATTTTCGGTGGTCTGATTTGTGTTGTCGGGAGCCTCGACTTGCTGCTGTTCTTCGCTGCCAGCATCAATGTGCGTGGCTGGTGCTGTGGTCTGGGGCGGACCGCTGGCAATTGAGGGCTGCAAATTCTCGTGGCTAGGCTGCTCATGCCTCATTGATTCCCCCCTTTGATCATGACTATGTATCTCTACACCACAATCCTCATCACATACACTCAATTCCGCAAAGTCTTCATGTATTTCACCTACATAATCCACATTAGACTCAATATTCACATCATCGGGAGAGCCAAAAGGGAACACATCTTCAATAAATTTGACATCTCTAGAAACAAAAAACTCTGTTGCATCTAAATCATACACTCTCCAACCTTTTTGCCCAAATGGATACCCCACAAACACACATTTCCTACTCTTACTAGCAAACTTGTCCCCTTGTGTTTTCTGATTATGTGCAAAGCAAAGACATCCAAATGTGCGTATAGCATCAAAATTGGGTAATTTATTGAAAAGGATTTCAAAAGGTGTTTTATTTTGTAGGATAGGAGTTGGTGTACGGTTGATGAGATGGGCTGCTGCAAGGACACATTCTCCCCAAAAATAAATAGGCAAATTGGCTTGAAAACGCAATGCTCTCGCCACACTCAAAATGTGTTTATGTTTCCTTTCAACCCTCCCGTTTTGTTGAGGTGTACCAACACCAGAAGATTGAAAAATTACACCAGTGGCACGAAAAAAATCAAACAAACATTTAAATTCAGTACCGTTATCACTTTGCACAATCTTAATCTTTTGACCAAATTGTCTATCAACCATAGCCACAAAAGTCATAAACATATGAAAAACTTCTGTTTTATCCACCATCAAATAAAGCCATGCAGCTCTTGAAAAATCATCCACGATAGTCAAAAAATAATGAGCACGACATGAGGACTCATGTCTATATGGACCCCACAAATCACAATGATCTTTTTCAAAAATTCTAGAACTATTATTATTACTCAAAGGAAATTTGTCTCTATGATGCTTAGCCCGAAAACACACTTCGCATCCTTTATTCAAACTATTCTTAGACCTACTAACAGAGAGTAGTAACTTAACTACTTTCTCAGAAGGATGTCCCATTCACCTATGCCATAATTCCACATCAGATGGAGCATCAATTGCAGACACCACCTTTGGTTTGCTGAAGTAGTATAGTCCATCCCGCCTAACTCCCATTCCAATCAGAGCCTTCATTTGGTCCTGTATCAAACACACATCAGAATTAAATGTGACAATTGATTGTAAATTATCATTTAGTTGCGAAACCGAAAGTAAATTACAACTTAAGTTAGGAACATAAAGAACATGATTCAGAGTGATCGTATCTGACAAATAAACTGATCCCTCCATAGATGCAATAACAGTGTCCCCATTAGGTAAACCAACAAGACAATTCAATTGTTTAATGTCAAACAACCAAGATTTTTCTCCAGTTACATGATGAGGTGCTCCTACATCAATGATCCAAGAAGTATTATCAAACTTACCACTTAAGCGATTTTCTGGTATATTAGAATTACCAAAAAATCCCATGATAGCTTTCCATTGTTCTTCTGTAAAAGCTTGACCATGTGAAGGCGAAGGAGTGGGTGGCGGTGGTGGAGCATCGTTATCACCGGCCATGCTCTGATACCATGGAGGAATTAACAATGAAGGCTTGATCTTCTCATTCACGATACCAAGCATTTATATGTTTACATATAGGAATATTCCCTAGAATCAAGGATATTCTAGAAAATAAGGAAACAACTACCAATTACATCAATTATGCCTAATTAAAAGATATTTACCAAAAGATTATATTCCAATCAAATATTCCAATCAAATTATCATATTCCCGTAATATATTCTCAGTGATGAACCATATTGTTGGACAATAGAAATTTTTTGCAGCTCTGGTCCAGCTCTTAAAAATGTTTGAATTAACACAAAATTTCATAATTTGTAATAAGTGATTCTTACAATTAGATATAACAATTGGTGATTAATTTGTAAGGAATTATACCAATATTTCAAAAATTTGTACTGCTTAACTTTTTAGACAGTAAATCTTACAATGCTTATGAATATAATGATTTTTACTTTCACTTAATTTGTCATTCAATGCATTTTTTAACTACTCTATTTAAAAAGATAAATCCTTTTATCTTTTGTTTATCATTTACACTTCATTTGTAATTTGTTTTCTAATTCCATTTTTTTTATAGCTAACAAACCCAATATGGGCAACTTTTCCTAGACAAGAAGAAGCTTTAATATTTGTCCAAACACATGCAAACACTAACATTTTTTGCTACCAAGGTCATTTAACTGGACAAAGAAGGTTCTTAGTTTCTACATATGATCAGTTTTGGAAAAGGTACAAGAGCATGAATCATAATCTACGCCACCATTACGAGATTATTCAAGTTGGACCGCCTTGCCACTTGTACTATGATCTAGAGTTCAACAAAAAAATCTACAGTATACAAAATGGAGATGAAATGGTAAATCTTTTGATTTCCATCACATTCAAAATTCTGGATGACATATACAAAATAAAGGGAAATGAAGATTGAGTTATAGAACTTGATTCATCTAATGAAGACAAGTTCTCTCGGCATTTGATAATTCGTATCCCAAATATTGCATTCAAAGACAACTTGCATGTTGGAGGATTTATCTCTAAGATATGCTCATTTATTAAAAATTCAAGATTAACTAATTCACCATTTGAAAAACTTTACATCAACAAAGAGTTAAGCTCGTCAGAAATTACAGAGAGTATATTCATTGATACTGGAGTTTATACCTGTAATCGTTGTTTTCATCTTCCATTCTCAACAAAAGCAGGGAAAAAAATCTATACTACTGGCAAGCGGATGCTTTGGATGTAAAAATCTTACTGATGAACAAGTGTTTACAAAATCACTTATTTGCAACGTAGAAGATAATTTAGATAAACTATTACAGTGTGAAATGGATTTCACATCTTACAAAAATATTCAGTTTAAAAATGAGGAGAATGAAAACAACAGGTACATCCAAACTGAAAAGACCGTAAAGAATTACTCTTACAGTATACCTAAGTCCTTTAATTCAGGAAAATCTCCATTCCCAGATTTGGATGAAAAATTTTTATCATTAGCATCTCATGGAAATGTTTTGTGTGACAACCTAAGAAATTTAACTAAGTTAATTTTGATTTTTTTCTATAAAATGAATTTTAATAAGGTTCAATTATAAAAGTAAACTGGATGATCCTCTATATATGTTTTTTTTTGGTTATTTTGATTTATTAAAATATAGAAAATTTATTTTTAAGTTCATATTTAAAGTATTTTTGCATATTTCAAATATTTATAAGTAATGGCATTTCCTGATTTTAATATTAATATAAATTATGGGCATGAAAACATGAGATTTTTTGGACTTTATCAAAAAGTTTTTTTTTATATATAATATTAAGTATGATCATTGGATAATGTTATAAAATTTTATGAGGATTATTATGAATTTATTTTTAGATCATTTTATAAAATATTGATTAATCATATGTATACATTTGGTAAATAAAAATAGGCATGTATTTTGGAAATATTAGTTGTAAATGTTTTGGTAAACTTTAAGTAAAATATTGGGGACACTTATAAGAATGGCAAATTGGTAACAAACATAAGTGTTATCAAGGTGTGGCTAAAATTTCAAATTTTATAAATAAATATATAAGACCATTTTGGAGGACATGCATTGGTTGGAAATTTTATTAAATCAAATTGAGGTATATTTGTCTCCATGCATGTGATTTATATGCCAAGTGTCTTAGTGTAACGACCCAGAAAATCTGAACCAATTTAAAAATTTTAAATTGGCTAAAATAATGGATTTTAAATATTTAAAATAAATATTTTAAGTAATGGCGATGAAAACTGAGTTTGAATCAACAATTGAAAATGAATATAATTAATTATAATTATAAACAAGACCTGAAAGGGCGTGGTAGTTTCAAAAATCGAATTCAAACTTTGTCGGACTATACCGGGTGCAAAACAAAACGAATTTTAGTGAAACCAAAAATATTTAAATCTGTTAGTGAATACCTTTCCAACGAATCTGACAAATCGAAATTTGATAGCGGGAATCAAAAGATATGTCCCGTTGAAAATTCTGAATAGTCGCTATGGAATTCAGGCCCTTAAAAATGGAAATTTTGCAAACGACCTCGGATTTCGACGAAACCACTTTTGTTGGGTCCGTGATGTCAAATTATTGTTAGGTTTCAAATTTCATAATTTTTCGAATCAATATGTGAGCGTGGCAAAGGAAAACGTGGTTTGACCATTTCAGTTGAATTTAATCGACTGGAAAATGGCCATTTTCAAACGGTCTCAAAATTCGACGAAACTAGTTTTGTTAGGACCGTATCGTCAATACGAAGCTAGAAAATATTTTTCAGGAATTTTCAAGTTAGTATGTGACCCCGGTAATTTGAAATGTACGTTTAAAATTCAATATAGTGATTTAAATGTAAATCTAACGGAAGCTGATTGTAACAGCCGAATCAACCTACGATATATATCCCATTGTGTTCGGAATGGGGGTAAAACGCTAGGGACGACAGGCGGTGGGCCTCGTTTCGAGGTCGTATGTAAAAGTCAACTTTTTGCAAAATAATTAATTAAATAAAAAAAAACTAAACTAACCCTCTCCTATACCTGCCCCCCCTGTAATTCATTACCAAAATCGATTTCTACCAGAAAAAAAAACCTAACTAAACCCGTCGCCCCCCGACCTCCGACCAACGCACCTAGCTCCACCCTCCGACGAGCTGCTCCTCTCTCCAGCCTCCTCCCTCTCTCCTCCTCCTCCATACACGAAGACCGAACCTGAGACCACCCACCTCCACGCAACCATCGTCGACTCCTTGCTCCTCGCGCCTCCTTCATCGCCTCCCCCTCCTGGAACCCTCCCCGACGCCGCCAAGCACAGCACCAGTCCCCCCCCTTTCCCAATTAAACACTGTAAGTTTTTGTATTTTATTTTTATTCATTTTTATATAATGTAATTGATTTTTTTTAGCATAAATTTAAAATCAGTTTTTATAAATATTATAGTGTTAAAAAGCAATGATTTTTAAAAATAAAAAGTAAGGATTTTTATATGATAAAATATACGATTAAAAAAAAACTGAAAATATAGGACTTTTATTCATGTAAAAATATAATTTTTAGCATAGGAATAAATATGATTTTTATATTTTTAAAGTATTAAAAATATAATCTTTACTATATAGGAGGTGTAAAAATATGATTTTGTTTAAGTAGAAAAGTAAAAATATAATTTTTACAAGATAGGAATATTAAAAATAGCATCTTTATATGTGTAGAAAAATATCAAATGTGATTTTTATATATTGAATAGCGAAGTAAAAATTCGATTTTTATATGTTGAATAGCGAAGTAAAAATTCGATTTTTATATATTGAATAGCGAAGAAAAGATTCGATTTTTATATGTTGAATAGCGAAGTAAAAATTCGATTTTTATATATTGAATAACGAAGTAAAAATTCGATCTTTACATATGTAGTGAATACGGGCAACGAAAGCGACAAAAGGCAAGATCAGTGAAGATTTATGCAAAGAAGAGTCGTGGGATTGAATTAGCTATTCGGTGAGATTTCTGATTTAAAAATTATATATGTGTTGAAATAAAAGTGAATTGCTATATATAAATATAAATATATATATATACACGCCCCTCGTCCACAAACCATGGACGATATTTATTGGTTGAAATTGTTGTGAAAATTGATTGATAGCAAATGATTGTTTAGGGTTGTTTGTGGTTGATATTGATTGATTGTGGTTGAAAAATACCCGTTTGTGGTTGAGAAATATTTGGTTGAAACCACATAGGATTAGTTTGTGGAAATGAAATAAATATATACATGCCGCCTGCGTGCGAACTAGATGCATGATCCCCATTGTCAAAAACCGCGAGGTTTTAAGGTAGAGCGAGGAGCCGTACTAGGGACGGTCCCGGTTTTAACTACCCTGCCGTTATGCTGCCGAAATTTTGAATAATATTCGAGTGTTTGAATTATTTTCATCTGCTTAAACTATATTTATTCATTGAATAGAGAACCTTCATGTGTTGAATTGATATTCATTCGTTGATTAGAAATTCATGTGTTGAATGGTATTCGCGTTTTGAATATAAAAATCACATTTCTATCTATATATAGAAACTATAGAAAACCTTCATGTGTTGAATTGATATTCATTCGTTGATTAGAAATTCATGTGTTGAATGGTATTCGCGTTTTAAATATAAAAAAAATCACATTTTTATCTATATATAGAAACTATAGAAAACCTTCATGTGTTGAATTGATATTCATTCGTTGATTAGAAATTCATGTGTTGAATGGTATTCATATTTTGAAATAAATTGTTTGATAATAAAAATCACCTTTTATCGACTATATGAACTGTGTAAAAAAAATCTCGTTTTGAAAGAAATTGTTTTATAAGAAAAATCCTATTGTTATCGCCAATATAAAATATATATATATAAAACAATAGTGTTTTGAAATGAGTTGTTTTACAATAAAAATCACATTTTTATTGTATGCATGAATCGTTGAAATGTGAAGTGTTAAAAATAGCCACTTGTTCAAATAAACATATATGAGTTGAACTATATATATGTACATGCATATTCATTGAACAGGTTATAGCAAAGGGGCTAGAGAAGAGGAATAAAATTTTGTGCCCGACAAATAGGTACACATTTACTGTTTTGTTTGGGTGATGATTTTATAAGGCTGTTGGCTAGCCGCTTGGCTTTTTCTTTTTCTTTTTGAGATTAGAAGGACCGGGAAAGCTATTTGCGATTTCCCGATGCTCCCGGTGCAGGGGAGGTTATGGCGAAATTTTCCAAAATTTTAAGGCGTTAGTGAAATATTTGAAGTGAAAACGATATTGAAATTGTTGAATGAACTATATTTATATAAATATATAAATATAAATAAAATTAAAACGAAACGTAGTCGTGCAGTTCGTGTTTTGAAACCGTGTTTTCAAACAACTAGTACGGGAAATCCGACCATTGGATTTTCCCGAAACCTCAACCATCGGGTTCGCCTTGGAAATATCTTCCCAATGGCACCAACTTTGTAAAAATCCAACGGTTGGATTGTCTGGAATGTTTAATTCAAATCTGAAGAAAAACAGCGCCATAAGCGATTATATTTATATATATATATATAAATATAATTATATATTTAATCGAATAACGACGCTGCAGTTCGTATTTTGAAATCGAAACTTCAAACGATTGTACCGGGAGATCCGACCGTCGGATTTTCCCCAAACTGGAACCGTTGGATTCGTTTTGAAAAGACCTTTCTAATGATGTAAATTTTGTGAAGATCCAACGGTTACATTTTCAGATATGTGTAAATCAAATCTGAAGAAAAACAGCGCCACGGCCGCTTTATGGCCCGAAGCGTCGTTTTGAATAAATTAGCTATTTTAAAATAAATAAAAATAGCGATAA
The DNA here is from genome assembly GCA_030737875.1 of Allium sativum. NCBI lineage: Eukaryota > Viridiplantae > Streptophyta > Magnoliopsida > Asparagales > Amaryllidaceae > Allium > Allium sativum. Next base: position 134,826,814 of record CM060924.1, on the reverse strand, counting down.
ATAGTTATAAAATATCATAAGCGATATGGAATGGAAATAAACTGAATTTGCTTGATTTATGTGGCTTTTGATGGTTGAATGTGTTTGGTGTGAAAATTACATTAAAGAACAAAATTGGTGTTGTCAAATATTATAACCATTGAAATAAATTGATTTGAAATTCTAAATATACGTGAATTATTTGAAAAGGCCGAGTTAATACTCATTTCAAATAATTGACCGACGATTGAAATTCGAAGATGAAGACGATGGTCGAAGACCGGAGATCTTCACCTCGTTTGGATGGTAACCGAGGTCCTGATTGGGAGGCATCCCGAAATATGGATAATGAGTGGTGATCGTCCAGACGTACGTGGTGATCGAAGGGTTTGCGAGGTATTTAGTGCCTCCGGTTTCGTTCAAACCCAGAACGGACTTGTAAATGGACTGTGTGTCTAACATTGGAGTTTATTCTGTTCTGCTATTATCTGTTTCTGTGTTATATTCCTAAAGATAACCCTTGTCTCCGTCGGAACGGGATTTCGGGTCGTCTCACTTAGATGGAAGGAATAAGAAGATTAATTAAATGTATAAAGAAAGAACAAGCCTTCTTATTTCACACTTCAGCTATTTTTTCCTTCCCTGATGAAAATGCTCTTCTGTCGTACCCCTCCTTCTTCCATTCCAAGTTCACAGTAAACAAAATTCATGTCTCCACTTCAATGAAAAAAATCCAAATCTTCCAATCCATCCAATTTCAGCTTATATGATCTACACTTTAGTTGTCTAGATTGTCATTACTGATTTTTAGAAATTAACGGCTCAGAGTTTTGTTGATTGTTGAGAATGAGATCCTTCTTTTACTGTAAATGTGAAGAATGGGTTTCAAGTTTTCGAAAAATCAAATCTCCCAATCCAGGAAGAATCGTTCAACGCCGTCAGCGCCATTGCGATCAGCAAGGAATGTATTATTTTTTTGATGCGAAATGAAGAGATTCCGTGTCGACGATTCGAAATGCTGAAAATTAGGTTTGAGATTTGCCATGGATTGGAGTAGAGATTGGTGAAATGGAGTATGGAGTCGTGATGGAATAGGAGAGGGCTTCGATTTGACAGAGTTTGGAGAATTTCGAAGGTATTTTGTGTTGCACCTTTTAGGGGAGCGAACGCACTTTTCACTCCAGGTTTTCGATCGGTTTTTGATCGCGAAGGCCGGAGGTTTGGTGAGCTAGTGCAGTCGGATGAGGAGTCGAGGAGAAGTTCGCGTGTGGTCTCGGATTGATGAACGGTGGAGGATGTTGATGGTGCATATGCACGGGTTGCGTGCGTTAATGGGTTCCTGTACATGAAGATGGGAGGAGGAAGAAGAAGAGGGAAAGGGTGCGCACGGGCTTGGATCGGGATGGAGTATTTGGGCTGGGCCTGATTTGTTTGGGTAAGAATTTTTTTTTTAAGTTTAAAATGGCTTAAACTTTATATGTTAATAACTCACTCGTTTTAAACCCGATTCGCTCGCCGTCAGATCCGTTAGAACCGTATCAGAGAGTAGAACACAATGATATATTATATTGATAATTTTATTAAGTATAAATTATAATAAAAATAAATAAAAGGTCCTTATATATATAGAATATCGTTATTAATTTAATTCCGATATATAATAATTAGCAGAAAAATCTCCAACTGCTAATGGAAGTGAATTGAGGACGTACGAGTAGCAGTGGAAATATCTGTTGGTCTGTTCGCTCTGGTAGTGAAGATTTTTGAAGCTCGACTGGTGAGAACTTCTAATTGAAATATTTATTTAAATTAGTTAATTATAATTAGCTGAGATTAATTATAATAAGTTGATGATGATTGTGTGATGGATGTTGATGTTTGAATGGTTGTTCATGAAGTTAGATAATACACTGAACACTGATAAGCGTTGTTGACTGTAACGCTTGTGCACCATTAAATGTTTGTTGTGATGATGAATTCATATCCATTTGATCGTATGGTTCATTTGGATAGATATGATTTGCATTTCATGATATTACACACACCGTGGCTGTGGAATGTATGGGTGATCAATCTAGAATCTCCTTCCTATATACGATTTTATTTAATTATTAAATAATATTTAAATGTTAGTTTTGAATTAAATATCAACTTTTTCAATATTGAAATAAGATTTGGAAAAAGATTTAGATTATGTATTGATTTTGTATAACGGTATTTATATCCATTTGAAACTGGTTTGGTAAAAATATATTATTTTCAATTTAAATTCGAAATGAGGCTTTTAAATTTGAATATGGCTTTATATATAATATAATATACACCAGAACGTTCTAGGATGACAGAGAGGATAGTGTCTAGGCTTGGGTTTGGAAATTCAGTTCCTGCTCTCCCTGGCTATCCCTAACTGGTCCGACAACGGGATGGTAAATTCGAAATCTAATTTGAAATATATTTTTAAAACTGTTTTTCAGATGATTTGGAAATATAAAACAAATTTGAAAAGGGTTTAAATGATTTATATTTAATCATTATATGGTTTGGATAGAACGCACTATGATGCGATAACTCGTAAACATCGTTTTCAAGTTTGAATGGGTTTAACTTGATTATTTGAAATCAATTTGATTTGAACTAAGAAACATTGAATTACAATTGATAACAGTTTGAATAGAAAAGGAAATTTTCAAAATTTCAACGTATGATTTCAAGTTATATTTTAAACCAAAGATCGCTATACTTGCAGTTGGCGATCATAACGAAAAATCGAATAAAACAAGTCATTCTATTGGAGAAATTTATGATAATTCTTATTCATAAATCTATTGTGATTAGAACTGGAATATCTGAAGTTTCAAATAATTGTAAGTTTATTTAATTTAAATGGCTATTTTAACAATAGTGCTTTTGGTAACATTTCTAAATGTTGTTTTGGAATTTATAAGCGTGAACTAGACTATAAGAATGATTTCGAAGGTTATTAAAGTATTGGAATTTTTGTATATGGATTTGAATGGGTTTTCCAATTTTAAATGATTGGATGTGGTCGGAGATAAATCTTCATATGTTCGATATAAATTCAGGAGATGATGACTCTTATTATTTGAGGAATTTAAAAGGTAACTCACCGTTGTTCCGCTTATAATATGAGTTGGATACGGTAATTAATATTGAAGATAAGTTGATGATATTTCTATCCATATCTAATGTCAAAGAGTTGAATAAATCTTTCAATTGAGATACGGGTTTCTCAACCTGATTTGGAATAAGTTAGATAGAAATAATCTTCGATATTTGGTATAAAATTTCATGGTGTAAATGAATACTATCTGAGGAATTTGGAAGATATTATTATATCGCTATTCCACTTATGGTATTCGTTGATCATTAGAATTTATATCGAATATAAGTGGATACAATTTCTGTGTAACTTATGATCCAATATCGATTGATTTGGGTTTTGTCGTGAATCGTATCTTCAATAATATCATTCTTGGAACCTAATGAGATTGAGTTGTGGTCGTAATTGGGATTTAATCAAATCTTTGATTCGAGAAATTTAAAGTAAGAAATTAAAGCGAAGGTAAAATATTTGATTTAAAGAAGAGTTAAGGTGATAGCGAGACATATGAAATTCCAATCTTGAGTCATAAATGAATTGATAAATTGATTTAGAAGGAGATTTGAATTGAAAGCCTATATGATCCATAGCCACTGTTTTAAAAGTACGCTTATTACTTGGAAAGACCGGGATCGAATATATGTTCGAAAACCATTCCAAGTAATAACACGAGGTTATGAAGCAATTCAAGAACGACGAATGGAGACCGAGAATATTTGAATTGTTTAGATGGATTGTTGATTAATATCTCGGTTGGGTAGGCCACCCGATACGAGGTATGAGTTGCATGAGACCTGAACATATTCAAGTGTTTTCGGGTTGTTGGTTCGTTCAGACCCAGAACGGACTTGTATGGATGGTGTGTCCGACATTGAAATTGACCACATAACACTGATTCCCGTTAATATATATCGGATCTGTGGCAATATATTATCCTCGTTTCTAAGTCATATGAACTTAGAGGGTATGCATTGATTGGAATCAGTGATACGTCGTGAATTGTCAATATGGCATACCCGAGTTATGAAACGAGCTAGTAATGATCAAAGAATGGCTTATCGAAGCATCGCTTTGTGAATGACGTGACATCGACAAACCTCACACCCCGGATTGATAAGAAACTGGCGGTTAGGTTTTATACTTATATATGAATTGATGATGAAGATGTGCAGCAGTGGGAAACCACTTATGAACCTGGGGAAGTTGGGTATGTTTGGGGGGCCGTGTCTGGTCGAAAACCGTTGATCTGCCCTGACGATGTGTAGTCGGTGTCCGCGGATGGTCGAAAAGCCGTTGAGGCACTTCGTTTTTGTATCCCTGATTGATCTTTCGTGCCAGGAATCATCAAGTTGGAAACCCAAATTTCTTATGCGAGCCATACGATTTTGATTTTATATATATATGGCAACATATATTATGGGGTATATGCTGTCTAGGATTTACACATTTACTTGCGAAATGTTTTCCACACTATATATATTATGGTAATGAAGAGGATTTTTCGTATGAAAACATATTTGGTTATCATAAGATAAAACTCGCCCATCTGGTGTGCGCTTGCATTGTGTGATGTGGGACGAGCTTATGATAGCTTCACTTTCAAAAGACATTGCGTATTTATATGCACAGGTGTTCACATGGAGTAAACCCGTTCCGCCTTAGCGCCGTGGTCCGGTGAAATTCCCAACTTTAAAATAAACCTAAAGCGAATGTTTTATGTTCTCACACCAGTCCCATGACTGACCCGGAGTTTATTGTTCCTTCCTAAACTCTGGGTGCCCATTAATTTCCACGGGCAGCCAGTATTTTAGTTTTGCAGTTATAGATCGTTGTAGCAGGATCCAGAACGCTTTCAGAGTTGGAGTCCACGATAGAGTTGAAGCTTCCGCTGTGTTTTGATCTTCCGCTGAGAGTAAAGTTATTTTCTTTTCTTCCACTGTGTATATATTTGTAACTCTGATATTCTATGTAACTCTGATGTAACATTGTAATTTGCAATGAAAGGTTCTGTTATTTTTGTTAAATATATGTATGTACCCATAACAATCCGTCTTTATGAACGATTTAAGTTGGTTTAATTACCGCCGAAAATCGAGCAAAAAGGCGGGTCGTTACAGTTGGTATCAGAGCTTTGGTTATACAAAGCTATGGGGTACGTACATATTTGGACAAAGGAATAGGACTCCTCAGAGTTATATTATCTCATTAGAGATAGGGTTAGAAATACCCTAGAATGAGATTTTGGAATATTATGACGAGAGAGCGTATTTTTGAAACCTATAGAAAGTATTTTTGAACAAGTAAATCATTTTTAAAACGATGATTATTTGAAATATTTTTTTTTGAAATATAATTGGAAATAGGGATTTCGAGTGTCTTATTCGACGTCACAATTGGACTATCGAGTATGTAAGGATTTTGAATATACGTCTGATCAACGTATATACGAAGTCCAATATATACTGGGTAGATATAGGGTCACACTCTAGTCGCTCGAGGATGAATTTACTGATGACCATGGCACCATCAGTAGTATTTTCGGGATTCGAAAGTGGGATGACTATATGGTTTCAATTAAGACGACGAGGAATACTTGAACCATTTCGATATGTTAGAAATATTTAAAGGAATATATTATAAGGACAACATGTTATAGTAATAACAAAAAGGGATATTATAGAAGCAAACTATACTTAAGAATTAAAAAGAACACGTAAGTGTGAAAATTCATTAAGGGATTATATCAATACCACCCCTTAAGGAATCTGAAGATGATTTAGACTTAAGTTAAGAATTTGTTAAAGAGATGATTTTGACTTAAGTTAGGAATGAGTTTAAAAAGGTTAATTTAAACAAACATCGAAGTAGGAAAAAATTTGGATCATTGAAATATTAAATTTGAAGAAGTGAGTTCCGAAAATGTTAAGATTAATATTTGAAACAACCCTAGCTTGATCATGTATACGCATAATCAGAGTGCGTAGAGGAAGCGTGATGGTATTTTAAATAAAACAATTTTAAGAGATGTTCCGTCTACTTGAATAAGGAAAACTTTCTAAATAAGATTTGATATTTAAACAAGAATGTAAGAGAGTTATATATTTTGGATTTTAAGTGGAAAAAGTGTTATTCAATTATGTGAATATGACAACTAAATATGAAATCCAACTATTAAAGATATGGAAATTTTGGAAATATTTGAAACAGTTTAGAATCTGAACTAAAGGAAGTTAGAAGGACTTACGAATTGTAAATGATTTTTGAAAACATTAGAATATAGAAAGGCTTATTTGGAAAGCTGTTAAGAAATCATATTAATCAAATTTGATTGAAGGGAAATTATTAAGTTATATGAACATTAACTTAGCTAATTGGATGTTTTGAAATCGATTAAGACTTATGATGCTGGAAATGATTCTTAAAATATTTGACTTAGTAAATTTGGATGAGATCATTTATTTTGAAATATGAAACCTAAGTTGTATATTTGAAAGCTGAAATTTTATCCCCAATCGATCGAATTTGTTTTCCAAATACTTTGGATATGATGGATGATTTATAAAAGTAGTTTATGAATAAAAGAAATTTCGACGACTTGAATCCCGATAATTTGAAATGTTTGATTTAAGTATTTGTAAGCTATGGATTTCAAAATAATTTACAACTTCAGGAGATGAAATGATTTGGATTGTTCGAGTAACCATGACTAAACTGGGTTGTGAAGATTGATTAGATTGCGTACGATGGGTGGTACTCAGTTGCCCTGTCATGTGGATGATCTCCTCGAACTGATAACAAATAGGTTTCAGTATATAATGTATGAGTTTTTGCAAGCAACCATGGGTTGAAATCCCGAAGTGCAGTATGATTTCTATATGAAAAAAAATATATGGTATTACAATGTTTTAAGTTTAAATGGGATTCTAAGTTCGAAGAAATTGTTTCCAATGTTTGGCAAACTTGGATTTGTAATTATGTTTAAAAACACATATTTATTTGAAATTGACCTCTCAAAAACATATATATCTTCCTAATGTAATGATTTAAGTTAATATAAGTTTTGGTATTAAGTTTTACAAAATTTAATCACATAGAATTTTGATTTGATAAGTATCAAACTTAATGAAAATTTGTAAGAAAATTTGTCTCGATAAATAAGATTTAATTTTTCCGACTCTTCTTTTCGAGGACGAAAAGTCTTAAGGGGGGGGGGGGGGGGGAATGCAACAACCTAAGAAATTTAACTAAGTTAATTTTGATTTTTTTCTATAAAATGAATTTAATAAGGTTCAAATATAAAAGTAAACTGGATGATCCTCTATATATGTTTTTTTTGGTTATTTTGATTTATTAAAATATAGAAAATTTATTTTTAAGTTCATATTTAAAGTATTTTTGCATATTTCAAATATTTATAAGTAATGGCATTTCCTGATTTTAATATTAATATAAATTATGGGCATGAAAACATGAGATTTTTTGGACTTTATCAAAAAGGTTTTTTTTATATATAATATTAAGTATGATCATTGGATAATGTTATAAAATTTTATGAGGATTATTATGAATTTATTTTTAGATCATTTTATAAAATATTGATAAATCATATGTATACATTTGGTAAATAAAAATAGGCATGTATTTTGGAAATATTAGTTGTAAATGTTTTGGTAAACTTTAAGTAAAATATTGGGGACACTTATAAGAATGGCAAATTGGTAACAAACATAAGTGTTATCAAGGTGTGGCTAAAATTTCAAATTTTATAAATAAATATATAAGACCATTTTGGAGGACATGCATTGGTTGGAAATTTTATTAAATCAAATATAGGTATATTTGTCTCCATGCATGTGATTTATATGCCAAGTGTCTTAGATGGAAGGAATAAGAAGATTAATTAAATGTATAAAGAAAGAACAAGCCTTCTTATTTCACACTTCAGCTATTTTTTTCCTTCCCTGATGAAAATGCTCTTCTGTCGTACCCCTCCTTCTTCCATTCCAAGTTCACAGTAAACAAAATTCATGTCTCCACTTCAATGAAAAAAAATCCAAATCTTCCAATCCATCCAATTTCAGCTTATATGATCTACACTTTAGTTGTCCGGATCGTCATTACTGATTTTTAGAAATTAACGGCTCAGAGTTTTGTTGATTGTTGAGAGTGAGATCCTTCTTTTACTGTAAATGTGAAGAATGGGTTTCAAGTTTTCGAAAAATCAAATCTCCCAATCCAGGAAGAATCGTTCAACGCCGTCAGCGCCATTGCGATCAGCAAGGAATGTATTATTTTTTTGATGCGAAATGAAGAGATTCCGTGTCGACGATTCGAAATGCTGAAAATTAGGTTTGAGATTTGTCGGGGATTGGAGTAGAGATTGGTGAAATGGAGTATGGAGTCGTGATGGAATAGGAGAGGGCTTCGATTTGACAGAGTTTGGAGAATTTCGAAGGTATTTTGTGTCTCACCTTTTAGGGGAGCGAACGCACTTTTCACTCTAGGTTTTCGATCGGTTTTCGATCGTGAAGGCCGGAGGTTTGGTGAGCTAGTGCAGTCGGATGAGGAGTCGAGGAGAAGTTCGCGTGTGGTCTCGGATTGATGAACGGTGGAGGATGTTGATGGTGCATATGCACGGGTTGCGTGCGTTAATGGGTTCCTGTACATGAAGATGGGAGGAGGAGGAAGAAGAAGAGGGAAAGGGTGCGCACGGGCTTGGATCGGGATGGAGTATTTGGGCTGGGCCTGATTTGTTTGGGTAAGATTTTTTTTTTAAGTTTAAAATGGCTTAAACTTTATATGTTAATAACTCACTCGTTTTAAACCCGATTCGCTCGCCGTCAGATCCGTTAGAACCGTATCAGAGAGTAGAACACAATGATATATTATATTGATAATTTTATTAAGTATAAATTATAATAAAAATAAATAAAAGGTCCTTATATATATAGAATATCGTTATTAATTTAATTCCGATATATAATAATTAGCAGAAAAATTTCCAACTGCTAATGGAAGTGAATTGAGGATAGTTCGAGTAGCAGTGGAAATATCCGTTGGTCTGTTCGCTCTGGTAGTGAAGATTTTTGAAGCTCGACTGGTGAGAACTTCTAATTGAAATATTTATTTAAATTAGTTAATTATAATTAGCTGAGATTAATTATAATAAGTTGATGATGATTGTGTGATGGATGTTGATGTTTGAATGGTTGTTCATGAAGTTAGATAATACACTGAACACTGATAAGCGTTGTTGACTGTAACGCTTGTGCACCGTTAAATGTTTGCTGTGATGATGAATTCATATCCATTTGATCGTATGGTTCATTTGGATAGATATGATTTGCATTTCATGATATTACACACACCGTGGCTGTGGAATGTATGGGTGATCAATCTAGAATCTCCTTCCTATATACGATTTTATTTAATTATTAAATAATATTTAAATGTTAGTTTTGAATTAAATATCAACTTTTTCAATATTGAAATAGGATTTGGAAAAAGATTTAGATTATGTATTGATTTTGTATAACGGTATTTATATCCATTTGAAACTGGTATGGTAAAAATATATTATTTTCAATTTAAATTCGAAATGAGGCTTTTAAATTTGAATATGGTTTTATATATAATATAATATACACCAGAACGTTCTAGGATGACAGAGAGGATAGTGTCTAGGCTTGGGTTTGGAAATTCAGTTCCTGCTCTCCCTGGCTATCCCTAACTGGTCCGACAACGGGATGGTAAATTCGAAATCTAATTTGAAATATATTTTTAAAACTGTTTTTCAAATGATTTGGAAATATAAAACAAATTTGAAAAGGGTTTAAATGATTTATATTTAATCATTATATGGTTTGGATAGAACGCACTATGATGCGATAATTCATAAACATCGTTTTCAAGTTTGAATGGGTTTAACTTGATTATTTGAAATCAATTTGATTTGAAATAAGAAACGTTGAATTACAATTGATAAGAGTTTGAATAGCAAAGGAAATTTTCAAAATTTCAACATATGATTTCAAGTTATATTTTAAACCAAAGATCGCTATACTTGCAGTTGGCGATCATAACGAAAAATCGAATAAAACAAGTCATTCTATTGGAGAAATTTATGATAATTCTTATTCATAAATCTATTGTGATTAGAACTGGAATATCTGAATTTTCAAATAATTGTAAGTTTATTTAATTTAAATGGCTATTTTAACAAAAGTGCTTTTGGTAACATTTCTAAATGTTGTTATGGAATTTATAAGCGTTAACTAGACTATAAGAATGATTTCGAAGGTTATTAAAGTATTGGAATTTTTGTATATGGATTTGAATGGGTTTTCCAATTTTAAATGATTGGATGTGGTCGGAAATAAATCTTCATATGTTCGGTATAAATTCAGGAGATGATGCCTCTTATTATTTGAGGAATTTAAAAGGTAACTCACCGTTATTCCGCTTATAATATGAGTTGGGTACGGTAATTAATATTGAAGATAAGTTGATGATATTTCTATCCATATCTAATGTCAAAGAGTTGAATAAATCTTTCAATTGAGATACGGGTTTCTCAACCTGATTTGGAATAAGTTAGATAGAAATAATCTTCGATATTTGGTATAAAATTTCATGGTGTAAATGAATACTATCTGGGGAATTTGGAAGACATTATATCGCTATTCCACTTATGGTATTCGTTGATCATGAGAATTTTTATCGAGTATAAGTGGATACAATTTCTCTGTAACTTATGATCCAATATCGATTGGTTTGGGTTTTGTCGTGAATCGTATCTTCAATAATATCATTCTTGGAACCCAATGAGATTGAGTTGTGGTCGTAATTGGGATTTAATCAAATCTTTGATTCGAGAAATTTAAAGTAAGAAATTAAAGCGAAGGTAAAATATTTGATTTAAAGAAGAGTTAAGGTGATAGCGAGACATATGAAATTCCAATCTTGAGTCATAAATGAATTGATAAATTGATTTAGAAGGAGATTTGAATTGAAAGCCTATATGATCCATAGCCACTGTTTTAAAAGTACGCTTATTACTTGGAAAGACCGGGATCGAATATATGTTCGAAAACCATTCCAAGTAATAACACGAGGTTATGAAGCAATTCAAGAACGACGAATGGAGACCGAGAATATTTGAATTGTTTAGATGGATTGTTGATTAATATCTCGGTTGGGTAGGCCACCCGGTACGAGGTACGAGTTGCATGAGACCTGAACATATTCAAGTGTTTTCGGGTTGTTGGTTCGTTCATACCCAGAATGGACTTGTATGGATGGTTTTTCCGACATTGAAATTGACCACATAACACTGATTCCCGTTAATATATATCGGATCTGTGGCAATATATTATCCTCGTTTCTAAGTCATATGAACTTAGTGGGTATGCATTGATTGGAATCAGTGATATGTCGTGAATTGTCAATGTGGCATACCCGAGTTATGAAATGAGCTAGTAATGATCAAAGAATGGCTTATCGAAGCATCGCTTTGTGAATGACATGACATCGAAAAACCTCACACCCCGAATTGATGAGAAACTGGCGGTTAGGTTTTATACTTATATATGAATTGATGATGAAGCTGTGCAGCAGTGGGAAACCACTTATGAACCTGGGGAAGTTGGGTATGTTTGGGGGGCCGTGTCTGGTCGAAAACCGTTGATCTTCCCTGACGATGTGTAGTCGGTGTCCGCGGATGGTCGAAAAGCCGTTGAGGCACTTCGTTTTTGTATCCCTGATTGATCTTTCGTGCCAGGAATCATCAAGTTGGAAACCCAAATTTCTTATGCGAGCCATACGATTTTGATTGTATATATATGGCAACATATATTATGGGGTATATGCTGTCTAGGATTTACACATTTACTTGCGAAATGTTTTCCACACTATATATATTATGGTATTGAAGAGGATTTTTCGTATGAAAGCATATTTGGTTATCATAAGATAAAACTCGCCCATATAGTGTGCGCTTGCATTGTGTGATGTGGGATGAGCTTATGATAGCTTCACTTTCAAAAGACATTGCGTATTTATATGCACGGGTGTTCACATGGAGTAAACCCGTTCCGCCTTAGCGGCGTGGTCCGGTGAAATTCCCAACTTTAAAATAAACCTAAAGCGAATGTTTTATGTTCTCACACCAGTCCCATGACTGACCCGGAGTTTATTGTTCCTTCCTAAACTCTGGGTGCCCATTAATTTCCACGGGCAGCCAGTAGTTTAGTTTTGCAGTTATAGATCGTTGTAGCAGGATCCAGAACGCTTTCAGAGTTGGAGTCCACGATAGAGTTGAAGCTTCCGCTGTGTTTTGATCTTCCGCTGAGAGTAAAGTTATTTTCTTTTCTTCTGCTGTGTATATATTTGTAACTCTGATATTCTATGTAACTCTGATGTAACTTTGTAATTTGCAATGAAAGGTTCTGTTATTTTTGTTAAATATATGTATGTACCCATAACAATCCGTCTTTATGAACGGTTTAAGTCGGTTTAATTACCACCGAAAATCGGGCAAAAAGGCGGGTCGTTACATTTTGGGTACAATCAGAAAGTGGTACTGGTTTTCTAAACATGGCTATATAATTTATAGCATGTCCAAAAGTCGATATTGTGAACGAATTGGAAGAGAACATAAAAGTAATCATGTTATGTACATTGTTGATTTCCAAACAGGTGGCTACTACCAGAAATGCTACGATCCTGATTGTAGAGGTTATCGATCTCCTGTGTGACAATTACCCTGGAATGTATTGTCCACCTGTTATGATATAGTGAAACAAGAAGGGAAAACAGTGTAGAAGCAATGCTTGTATAAAAATATATATCAAGTACATAGTGAAAGTAATGATTGTGGTAAATTTGTTTGTCTTCTTGATAGTAAGAACATGTACAAAGTCAACAACATGTACGAATATTTTTTTCTGTTACATAATTGGTTCTTCTCACTAAAATGACGAAAAATTAGTATGTAACAGCAAAAATAATGATTAAATTGTGTTTTGCTAAAAATGTAAAACCATATATATATTTCAAATATATTGTATAATATTTATATATCGGTTATGATTATGTTGCTGAATATGATTAATTGATGGATTTTGTTAGTTTGTATGATTTATTCATATCAGATTTGTAATCATATCCATAATTATTTCATTACTGTTATTAGCAAAACATAAACTAAAAAGATAAAATATTTTGTCTTTTTCAAATATACCGTATACTATTTGTATATCTATTAATCTGTTATGATTATGTTGATGAATATGATTAATTGCTGAATTTTGTTATTGTGTATGATTAATTCATATCAGATTTGTAATCATATCAATAATTATTTCACTAATGTATTAGATAAAAATTATTAATAAAGATAAAATGTTTTATCTTTTTGATCATGATACCACATAATATAATAATTTAACAACAAATTGATTATGCAATTAATTTCTACTTTAATGAAACAAATTTACCTTATAGAACATACATACTCAAACAACATCTACCTATTACATTTAATACATACAACAAACTTAAAAAAATGCCTTTACGTGAAAATATAAATACAAATATCTTTTCAAACCTTTGTTGTCGAAAAAACAAAATAATCCAATAATCATTTTACATAAAACAACATAAATGATTATTTAGCTTCAATTTAAACCATACAACCATTACAGATATATCAGACCTTCAATTTATAACTTAAATAAGTAAATAACTATGCAATTTTAACCTTTTTAAAAGACAACACATAAAGATATAACCAGTTATCTTTTTCAGTCCTATTATGATATCGAATAAAATACAAAATTATACAACAATTTTTTAATACTTACCAGTTATCTTTTTCACTCCTGTTATTTGCCATTGAAGACCACAACCATTTATCTTTCATTTTTTTAAATACAATTTGTATAAATAATAAATCAGTTAAAGCAAGACAATCATCAAATAAATTTCATAGTTAATTTTTAATATTTCATATTACATCTTATGCTTAAGTATTGTGATTCGTAATGTTTCCAAGTGCACTGTACGACATCTAGTTCAATGATATTCGAACGTTCATTTCCATGTACTTGGAATAAGATGTTGATACATAATCGATCTAAAAATAATTTCATGATAAAACAGTATAACTGTTTTGTGAATATATTAACCTTTTCCATCTGCTACAATTGTCTTTTTAAAAAATGATTTAGAAATTGTATTTTGTAATAAAATAAGTAAATTAACATCAATTATAGAACTCCAACAGTGAAAATCGATTAGCTTATCCAAATAAATAAAATCGCTTCACGATTTCTACAATTAAAATCAAATTTGATTTTTGAATATAATAACGCCTAAATTTTTGGCAAAAATTAAACGATCGCTTTTCATGTAATCGCCGCAAGAACCTGATTTCAGAAATTGACTGTTTTAGAAGATGAAGCAAAGCACTTAAATTTTTTGTCCTGGAAAAATATTATGTCAAACCCGTGTCCTACAAAATAATAGCGACGACCAGTAAGCCCTTGCCACTAATTTCCTATAACGACCCGCCTTTTTACCCAGTTCTTACCGGTAATTAAACCGACTCAAACCGTTCAAAAAGGCGAATTGTTATGGGTGCATACATATTTTGAACAAAATAACAGAATTTTTCATTGCGAAATACAATGTTACATCAGAGTTACATAAAATATCAGAGTTACAACACATACAGCGGAAGAAAAGAAAATATACTCTCAGCGGAAGAAAATCATATGATATAGCAGAAGCTCCCATCTCTTGCATGAACTCCAACTCTAAAAGCACTCTGAATCCTGCTCCAACGATCTATAACTGCCAACTAAACTACTAGCTGCCCGTGCAAGATAATGGGCACCCAGAGTTTAGGTGAGGGAACAATAAACTCCAGGTCAGTCGTGGGACTGTTGTGAGAACTCAAAACAGTTATTATTATGTTCATTTTAAAGTTGGGAATTTCACTGGACCACGCCGCTAACGCGGAACGGGTTTACTCCATGTGAACACCCGTGCATATAAATGCGCAATGACTTTTGAAAATGAAGCTATCATAAGCTCGTCCCACATCACACAATGCAAGCGCACACCAGATGGGCGAGTTTTATCTTATGATAACCAAACATGCTTTCATACGTAAAAATCCTCTTTCAAAAACATAATATATATATATATATATATATATATATATAGTGTGGAAAACATTTCTCAAATAAATGTATTAATCCTAGACGGCATAATACCCCATCCTATTATGTCGCCATATATATATATATATATATACAAACCAAAACCGTGTGGTATGTATTGGAGATTTGGTTTCCAACTTGATGATTCCTGGCACGAAAGATCAATCGGAACACAAACGAAATGTAATCAAGGGTTTTTCATCCAGACGCGGACACCAATACAAATCGCGAGGTAGATCAACGGTTTTCGACCAGACGCGGCCCCCCGAACATACCTTATTCCATAAGTCATAAGTAGTTTCCCATTGCTGCAGCGGTCATCATCAATTCATATATATACACAACCTAACCGCCAGTTTCTCATCATCCGGGGTGTGAGGTTTGTCGATGTCACGTCATACACAAAGCTATGCTTCGATAAGCCATTCTTTGATCATCACTAGCTCGTTTCCTAACTTGGGTATGTCACATTGACAATTCACGACATATCACTGATTTCAATCAATGCATACCCTCTAAGTTCATATGACTTAGAGACGAGGATAATATATTGACACAAATCCGATATTCATTAACGGAAATCAGTGCTATGCAATCAATTTCAATGTCAGACACACCATCCATACAAGACCGTTCTGGGTCTGAACGGAACAACCCGAAAATACTTAAATTTTTTCAGGTCTCATGCAACTCACATTTCGTATCGGGTGGCCTACCCAACCGAGACATTAATCAACAATCAATCTAAACAATTCAAATATTCCCGGTCTTCATTCGTCGTTTAGCAAGTCCTGAATTGCTTCATAACGTCGTATTATTACTTGGAATGGTTTTCGAACATATGCTCGATCTCGGTCTTTCCAAGTAACAAGCGTACTTTAAAACAGTAGCTATGGTTTACACAGGCTTTTCAATTCAAATCTCCTTCCAAATATTTACCAATTCATTTAGAACTAAAGATTTGAATATCTATAATTTCGTACATCTCGTTATCATCTTAAATTCTTCTTTGAAATCAAAGAGTATACCTTCGCTTCAATTTCTTACTTTTAATTCCCTCGGATCGAAGATTTTGAATAAATTCCAATTACGATACGAATTTCCACAACTCAATCTTATTGGGTTTTAAGAATGGTATTATTGAAGATACGATTAACAACAGAACCCAAATCAATCGTCATTGAATCATAAATTACACAGAAATTTTATCCACTTATATTCGATATAAATTCTCATAATCAACGAATACTATAAGTAGAATAACGATATAATAATATCTTTCAAATTCCCCAGATAGTATACATTTACATTATGAGGTTCATACCAAATATCGAAGATTATTTCTATCTAGCCTATTTCAATCAAGGTGAGAACCCGTATCTTAATTGAAAGGTTTATTCAACTCTTTGACATTAGATCTGGATAGAAATACCATCAACTTATCTTCAATATTAATTTCCGTATCCAACTCATATTATAAGCGGAATAACGGTGAATTACCTTTTAAATTCCTCAGATAATAAGAGTTTTCATTTACCGAACTAATATCAAACATCCGAAGATTTATCTCCAACCATATCCAATTATTTAGTATTAAAAACCCGTATTAGTATAAATTTAAATTCCATATAAAATATTTCTAATACTCTTAAACCTTTGAAAACATTCCACAAATCATTACTTATAGTTCGGAACATCGTTTACGGGTTAAAACTTCAAAATAGATTGTTTTCGAAGAAAGCGTTACAATAGCGTTCCAAAAGTGTTACAAAAGTGTTACAAAACAGTTATCTTAACTATTTTGATCAAAATATCGTTTATCTTAGCCAAAACTTAAACTTTACAATTGAAAACACCTTTTCATAATTTGTAATGATTTTACAATTTTTTTCCATATTTTTAAATAATTTAAAAATAGCTGTTTATAGTTATGGGCAACAATTGTTCTTACATCGATCTTTTTAAAAACGGTTTCAAGCATAACTTGAAAATTATGACTCGAATTTAAAATCTTCTTTCACTCATTTGAAAGTTCTTGTTTATATAAATCAAATGTTTTTCGTTTCATGGAAATCCGATTTAGATTGCAAAAGTTATAAGCGTTTCAAGTTGCATCTAAAATACGTAAATTGTCGTTATGCGACAAGCTCTATTTTTACCATAATAACCATTATTCTACGATACTTCGAAATATCTTAGAAAATCGTTATATCCTTATATAACCCTTTTAAAATCATTTAGATTTACTTTTCAAATTATTTGGATCTAAAATTCAATTTTCATAAATTCCAATTCATTTCTAAATTGAAATAACTTCAAATTAACCTTCCCATTCGTCGGATCAGTTAGGGATTGCCAGGAAGAGCAGGAAACTTCATTTCCAAACCCAAGCCTAGACATTATCCTCTCTGTCATCCTAGAACGTTCTGGTGTATATTATATTATTAATATAAAAAGACATCGTTCATATTCAAATTTCAGAATCTCATTTCGAATTTAAATTGAAAATAATATGTTTAACCAAAACTGGTTTCAGATAGATATAAAGATCGTTGTACAGAATCAATACATAATTCAAATCATTTCCAATCCTAATTCAATATGTAAAAAGTTAATATTTAATTCAAAACTAACAATTTAAATATTATTTAATGATTGAATAAAATCGTATATAGGAAGGAGATTTTAATCGATCACCCTTATATTTCCACAACCACGGGGTGTGTGTGTAATATCATGCAATGCAATCATATTTATCCAAATGAACCATATAACCAGATGAATACGAATTCATTCATCACAAAGAAACAGTTTAACGGTGCACAAGCGTTATAGTCAATAACGCTTACTCGTGTTCAGTGTATTATCTGATTACATGAGCAAACAATCAAACATCAATATCCATCACACAATCATCATCAACAAATTATAATTAATCTCAACTAATTATAATTAACTAATTTAAAAAATAATTTTAAATTATAAGTTCTCACCTAACAGCTCTCCAAATCCTCACGGTAGGCGAGCCTAGTTGAGTGAATCGTCGGACAGTATTTCGGCGCAGCGTCTTCTTCACAAAAATATATATAATATAATATACACTAATCTCTCTTTATATTATAAGAGGAGGAAGAGGAGAAATGACGAACTTTGGCAAGGTGGTGGTGGAAAGGAGGAAGACTTATGCCATGGAAACCATGGCCATAAGCTTTAAGAAGAAGAGAGAAAGAAAAGAAGTGAGAATGAATGATAAAGTGGAAGGAAAGGGTGGTATTTATAGGAAAAGAGGAGTAAGGAGAGAGTGACACATCATAGGACTTGTGTATTACATGTGTATTACATGCATGGAATGTTGCATGCAAAATTACAAGTGTCTTAACACTTGTAAAAAGGAGAAGGAATGTATTTTTGGTAGCATTTACCTTAAACGTTATGAAAACAAAGAGCAACGCATAATACTAATGCTACTAATTTATGTTATCTTTTGACAAATCTGATCGAACGACAAATAATATCAGTAAATCCAACTTATTAATAATCATTCTTGTAAAATCATAAAATAAATTATCCTTTACCAAATTCATATTTTTACCAATCAATATTATCAAAATCAGAAATTATCATTACTTAACATAAAATCTTAAAATTAAATACAACTTTTTAAAAATAAGTTTTTCTTACAAAAATCATATTTAATATAACAAAATACTTATTCAAAGTAAAAATTTATATTCAAACCTTATAAAATCAATTTATGTTCAGAAAATCAAAAATTATAAAAATCCAAATCAAACTTAGTTAAATTTCTGGGATGTTACATTTCCACTTTCTGAAGTGTATCTCGGTTTTCAGGGAGGTTGCCTCCGGTTCTATGTTAGTTGTTTATTAGAATAACTTCTCGGTGATCATCTAATGGTGGTCTCGGTAGCTAATTCCCAGATAATCTCCATATGCTTCAAACTATGTATCTTTGATGCTTCCATCTCCTTATGTATCGGTATTAAGCAAGTTAATACTGATAGCCCTTTCGTCCTTCTAGGTCCCGGCTTATGGAATCCCTTGCCTTTCTCTTCACTGGCTTCTGTTTTTGGGTGACTCTCTGTCATCTGCCCTTCGTACCGGAACCATCCTGCCAGCATCTTTTCTTTGTATCAGTCTTGAGTTCTTCTCTTTAGTGATGGTGTCGGTTGCATAACTATAGGATTGTGCCCTTATGCTTTCGACTTTACCTTGTGCTTGGATTTTGCTTTCAGAAGACTCTTTTATGCTTGTGGTGGTCCGCTACCCCTTTACGAATGCCTGTTTCAGTGCTTTATTTTGGTTGTAACAGTTATATTTCTATGTCATATATATTGAGGTATGGATTTTAACAATCTTGTTATAATCATTGAAAACAAATGGGATTCTTAAATTAAATTAAACCTTAGATGTGTATGATTTGGAAATAACAAATTTCCAAGATCACCTATTTATGAATGACTATTAGTTAAATTGGAATTGTTGAATTGTGATAGACAAGGTCTGTTGTGATGGTTGATTTATTGATTGGAGATTGATTATAATGTTTTGATATGACCCAATAATCTAGTTCAGTTTTAATTAAACATTCACCCGTCTTATTAAGATAATACCAATTAATGTTGAAATAAGGTATTTTATATGTTAAATAATTTCAGTAGATAAGTCTTGATAACCAAAATAATATTGAAATTTGTTTGAATATGATAACCTGATTCCTTTAAGTATTACTTGTCCCTAAAAGATATTAACATTCATCGATTCAAAGAGACCAGGATTGGTTTTCTTAATGTAATCCAAATACTACTTTGTTTTGACCTAGGTGTTGTTTAATTTTAAGATGAGTTGAAGATATTGAAGAGAAAGGGCTACTGCTACTAATTCAGAGGGTAATTCTAAAATGAATGTAGTAGAGTTAGTGCCTTCGGTTTCTCCGGTCCTAGGATAACTTGTATGGACGAATGTCTGATAGAGTATGCCTAACAGGTCATATATATTTATCTTTTCAAACTATGTTTGGTGGCGGATAAATTCGTTTCTTTTAGCTTTATACCAGTAGTATTAGGAAAATCAATTTATGATGATGATGTGGCATTCAAAGTGAATGAAGATGTGATATATCAGAAAGGTAAGTATGGCCTCTGGCTTCATAACCGGGAAATGAAAAAAATCAGGCAGGCAGCATCGCTATGTGAGTCGCTCCCATTAGGTTGTATTATCACCATTAAAGATATTCCTTTTTTTTCTTATTATATGGATGATGTCCCTTCAGAGAAATGGTTGTCGTACACAACCATTGGTGATAAGACATTCGATACACTCCAGCGAAATGAGTGGTCATTCATGTGTGGCCGGGTTGCAAGATGTTCTTGTTAAGCCCAGTGTATTCCTCTCTAGAGATACACTATCGGAAGGTGGTTCCATATGATGTCATAGCTGGAAATCCATTATCCCTAAGCACCAAGCGGTTTTGTTTGTAAACTATGTAGTGGAATGTGAGATGCAAGCATTTCTCTAGATTCTAATTTATATTTGAAAACCCTATACACAATCATAATATATGTTTTCGATATACAAAATGTTTTGGTTATCATAACGTAAAAACCCGTTACATGTTTATATGTGGCATGGTCTTATGAGATACCTTTTGTTTCTCAAACTGTTTTAAAACCGTTTACTCACACCAGTCTCAAGACTGACCCAAATTTATTTTTCTATGTTTTCCATAAATTCTTGGGTGCCCAAATTTGTATGGGCAGTCAAGTAGTTCAGGATTTTATAGATATTCTTGGAGCAGCGTGGAGCAGGAGGCTTCAACATCGGATAAATATAGTTTATTTCTACTATGATGTATATATGTTGTACTCTGATGATGTATGCAAGTATAAAATGAAGTTTTGTATTTCGAAAAGCTTATATATATATATATATTATATTTTTATTCCGCTGCGATTGTGAGATTCTATTTTGTTCGGTTCTTTCTTCTATCTTATTTCTTATATTCTAATTTTATATCTTTTCTATTTCTCACCCTCTAACTTCTTTTTATTAATGATTCGTACTTTCATGCAATTTGGGTTGGACGTGTGTTGTTATCAATCAACTCAAAGGTAAGAATCTCGGGTCGTTTCAAACTCAATTCTATCTAGTGCACAGAATAATAAATTCATGGCCTCAAAATTACTTTATGCAACTACCTTTTGATCTGCGGTCTGCTATGCATAAATATTCTAGAGTTTAATATACTATGCTTGTGTAAAATTCCAAATATATAATGCTATTGATTGGAAATTTTCATCCTACATGCACAATTTGTTTCGTTACCGCCATTAAAAATAGTGTCCTAACAATAAACTGACCTCTATAAATAAACTAGCGAAAATGTTGACATTACTGGTATTTGTAGCCATTTAAACTTCTCGAAAAACTGATAACTATACTTTTGGACTCTAATGTTCTGATACCAAATGAAAGTGATGCAGATTAAGGATTTAAGGCTAGATTAACATAAAGCGGGGATGGGGATGAACAGTGTTTTCTTACATTTATGAATATTTTAGAAATCTTCTACGATATAGTTTATGATCATAGACTTCAATAAGTTAATAATTTGCAAGAAAAGTAAATGTAGAAAAGGAAAGAACAAATGGATATTTTTATATTGGTTTAGAGTTACCCTACAACAAGTTCCACATTATGTAGGTCTTTAATAAATATCAACAATTACACTCCATGATTTCAAAGCCAAAAGGAGACACCCTCCCGTAATCATACCTTGAGGGAGGTCAATCTGATTTGTAGGCAATAAATACTCACCCTCTTGATTTCCTGGCAACCTGACACATCTAATTGCTTTTTATCAAGCATAATCAATCTCAACCAGATTCAAGGCTATCTAGTCACATCTGTGTTTGTTTTTGAGTTGATTGTACAATGAACACAGACTTGGATTGTATGATCATGACTACAATTGTTCCTATAATTATAGTTTGCACTTTGATCTTAATAGAAATAAAAAGAGTTTAATATAGAATCAAATCAGAGAAGAAATGACATGATTCTATTGAAAAACAATAGAGTATGATTATAGAATTTATCATTTTAAAGAGAGGAGAAAAGAGAGTAAAGAAATATGTTGGGAGTAAGTTATTTTTGTTCTAGAAGAAGGGTGTTTATAGAAGTGATGGGATATGGCTATTAGACAAGAGTTATCACAAATAGGCACTTCCTTTCAAATTCAAACTTTGGAATTTTTCTGTTATATGTCAACATACATGGTGGTCGCATGTTGACATATGCTAGGAAAATTTTAAAAATAGTTTGTTTAGAAATTGTTTTGTAAATGTAAACGTATATATTATGATTTTAAACTTTGTAAAACTATTTTAATATAGTAAATGTACATTTTAATCGTAGTAAAACATAAGAAAACTTATTAAGAATATTTTAACGAATTAAGTAAAAACATTATATATGTATATATTTAAAAGTATATAATAAAATATATTAAACTCAAAATGTAAGTATCAAAACTATTATATTGTTGGTTAACTTTTTGGTCAAGCCACGAAGGATATAAAGATTTGTATTAAGATGGATGGAGATATTCACACACATCAACTCGAGAGCATATACCCGGCTCGTAATCCCCTTTTTGACTAGGCTCGTGGTCCTCTAGCGACCCAGCTCGTGGTCACTTTCACAACCGCGGCTCGTGGATATCCCCTCTATCCAACCACACTCCAATTGGTCACAACCACGAACCATGTCCAGGGTATAATGGCCATGACTTAGTCGGCCACGAACTAAGAATCATGGATCCAATAACCCCTATCCCTAACATCCATTCTGACTATTTCTCCATCAAGCCACGAACGAGTCCGAGATCTTTTGGATTTGTGCCACGTATCTTCACGAATCACCTACAGAAATCACCTATAAATAGCCCAGCACTTAGAATTTTCTGGGATCTTTTAGCAATTCTGAGTATTGTTTCCACCATTACAGTTTTTCCATTATTTCTAGTCACTATGAGCTCGAAATTACAGAGTGAATCATCATTGTAAACGTGAGATTGAGAGAAATCATTGATTGTACTTGCATTCAACGTATAATCAAAGATATATAAAGTGGATGTAGGCTCGTTAATGCCGAATCACTATAAATTTGGTGTGTTGGTTGCATTTTCTTCCATTTCTAGTTATTATTCTCTGCAATTCTAGACAATTTGGGTGTTAGAGCCATAATTTGGTCTAACATTTTGGGGCTTTCACCGAGAACAGAAGTCTCAGCATATCGGATTATTGCTCTACTATTTGGATATTCAAGTCCGAAGAAAGTATTCCGAATTTCCACTTTTTTGGTTTTTGAAGATTTCAGCAAAGTCAAGACATTATGGCTGGAAAGAAGTCCAAGGATTTACGAGCTTCGCGAGCAAACGAAGCTAACGAGGAAAGTGTTCACAAGCAGGCTGAAGTGGAGTCCCTAGCTCGTGGCTCACAGGGGGCGATCCGACCCGTGGAAGGGGTCACGACCCGGTCAGAGGATGTCATCACGAGCCACCCTGTAGAGGGTGCCACGAACCACCCCACTAATGCCACCACGGGTAGTCTTTAGGGAACCACCACGAGCCGACTTCAGGAGGGAACCACGAGCCAGGAACCTGAAGAGGGGATCACGAACCGCCCTCACTATAGGACCACGACTCGACCCAAAAAGGAAATTATGGCTTGTCCTACTCATGCTGGTGCTTCCACTCGACCTGGCTCAAGTACTTTACATCCAAGAGCTAATGCTGATGATTAGTAAAATGTCACTAATCCGGTAACTGAAGGAGATCTATCTCGTGTGCTTGATATGTTGGATAGGATGAATGATGAGTTGGCAGCCCAAAGGCAAGAGAGTTCCTTGTTATGACGAAATATTACTGCACTGGATAGGAGAATTGATGACCTCCAAAGGGAGAGGACACATCCGCCGACTTATCTTCCTACTCCAGAGTACTCATCCTCGTCGAAGGAGCCTCCACGACGACCGCTGGAGAGGGATGAAAATGTGGAACAACTTCGATTTGGATCATTTCCTTCTCGAGAAGAGGCGGCCCTCAATCTGGGACCTAATAATCGTAACTTGAATGATCTCGCTCTGTTACCTAGGAATGAAGGCATAGTTTACCCTGTTCGGAATCAACCATTACCACCCCGTCGCCGCGTGATTGACCGTGGCAATAGGGGACAAGGAAGTTCCGCTCAAGCCCCAAACTTCGCGACAGCACGTCAAAGAGACATTAGAGGGCCCTGTAGGGCAAGGAGTGCTGATCCTGAATCTACATTGACCAATGCTAATGTTGAAGCAATGGTTAGGCAAATCATAGCAGATAGCCGTGGACAGAGAAACAAGATTGGGGTATAGACCGCAGTCATACGCCTTTTACTAATGACATATTTGACGTCTGATTCCCAAGAAAATTCAACATGCCAAATATGAACTGCTATTTGGGTAGGACGGATCCAGTTCAGCATCAAATGAGGTATTCGTGGTACATGAACGCTGTCACTTCTCCTGATGCAGTAAAATGTAAAGCATTCCCGATATTCCTGGAGGATGTGGCATTAATGTGGTTTACCCGCTTGCCAGCACGATCTATCTCCAGTTTCAAGGAATTGAGTGAGAAATTCGTAAACCAATTGCGGCTTCATACTCAGAGGTCTAAAAACGTCATTGAATTATCTCTCATTAAACAACACCATGATGAAACATTGAGGTCCTACTAGATCGTTTTAACTTAGAAGTCACGGAGGTTAGAGATCCTTACGAACAGACTGTCTTGATGGCCTTAATTGATGGAGTGGAGAAAGATACTAAGTTTGGAAGATATTTAGTCAGCAAGCCGTCGCTAACTAGAGAAATATTTTATGAAAAGACCAATATCCGCTTACGTCAGGAGGAGATATATGCCAATCGGAAGAGGAAGGCTGTCGACAAAGAAGATATACAGAGTAATGTGGCCATCAAGCAATCCGACGACAGCTCAGGAAAGGTAGAGGTTACCGTTGGAAATAAGAATCAGGGCAATGGCCGCCAATCTGGGAATAACAGTCAGAAGAAGAATCGGGGGAATGGTACTCAGAAGAGACCTCGGTTCAAGGTTTTTTAAAACTTCACACCGTTGAATGATACATTAGAAAATATTTTCCTGGATACCTGCAACGTCCTTCAGTATAAGAGGCCTCCACCGAGAGATTCAACGGAGAAAGAACGTGAGGCAGGAAAGTTCTGCCTTTTCCATCAGACCCACGGTCACTCCACCAATGAATGTCATCATTTGAGATACGTTGTCGAGAAGCTACTTCGTGAAGGAAAGTAGGACGAATACAAGGTTGCTCCGAGAGGCGGGGGGCAAGCTGGGCAGGCCCCAAATCAAAACCAACCCACCGCTAGGCCTACTGCTTGGTAGAAAGGAAAAGAAATTGTCATCAACACCATAGTAGGAGGACCTCATCCTGCCGGGCACAACTTTAGGGAAATGGATCAATATGTAAATGCATCCAAACACCTCGAAGTAAGGGAATGCAGTAATCTTGAAATTGTAGCCCCGGTAAAGCAGCACAAAACAATGTCCAACGATGTCATCTTTCGTGATAGAGATAGTGTTGGAGTTCATTACCCCACTGAAGACCCTTTAGTGATCATGGCAACTATCGGTCTTGCTTTGGTCCATAAGGTATTGGTGGACAATGAAGTTCAGTAAATATATTTTTTAAGAAATCATTTGATCGGATAAAGCTTGTGGTGAAAGATTGAAGCCCTGTGATGGATGGATACGTGGCTTCAATGGAGCCTCAACATCCCTGATTGGATATGTGGATTTGTTAGTAACTTTAGAAGAAGGAGATCGCCGGAGAGTGAGAATTATTTTGTTTGTGGTATTGGATATCAAATCACCTTATAACGCCTTCTTGGGTCGACTAGCCCTAGCAGAATTCAGGGCTTGTATTGCACCCTGGTGCCTATTGTTGAAATTCCCAATAGATGCAGGAGTGGGAGTAGTCAGAGGCGACCGAGTCGTTGGGAGAGCCTGCTACATAGAAGAGTTGAAATTGTTGCTCAAAGGGTTGAACATAGAACCAAAGAGTACTTCTCCACCTGCAAAGGAGAATCCAGCATAGCAATTAGAGATAACACCGAAGGAGCCGCCTAGAGAACTTCCCAAAGATATAGATCCCAGAGAGTGAGGAACCCAGGGGCAGAATGATGACTCCTAACGAAACGACTGAGGATATTCCGATCGATGATAACGACCCAGCGAAGGTCTTGAAGATCGGATCGCAGTTAGACCCTCTTCAGGCAAAAGGATTGACCGAGATCCTAAAAGCTAACCTGGATGTGTTTGCTTGGACCCATGCTGACATGTGTGGAATACTCCCGTCAATCATGCACCATTCGCTGAGCATCATCCTGAAGCATCCACCAGTTAAGCAGAAAAGGCGAATGCTTGGCCCGGAGAGGTCAGCTTCCTTAAAGGAAGAATTTGAGAAGTTGAGGAGGAATGGATTCATTAGAGATTCAACTTACCCAGAATGGATTTCAAATCTGGTTTTGGTAAAGAAGGCCAACGGAAAATGGCGCACCTGCATCGGTTTTTCAGATTTGAACAAGGCTTGTCCAAAAGACAGTTTTCCACTCCCTAGAATTGATCATTTTGTGGACTCGACGGCGGGTCATGAACTCCTCTCCTTCATGGATGCATATTCCAGATATAACCAAATTCCCATGCATGTTCTGGACCAGGACCATACCAACTTCATCATAGATTTGGGATTGTACTGCTATATAGTATGCCTTTTGGCTTAAAGAATGCTGGAGCTACATATCAACGACTAGTAAATCAGATGTTCTACAGTCAGATTGGGAAGACGATGGAAGTGTACGTAGATGACATGCTTGTGAAGTCCAGACAATCGTCCAACCATACTGCTGACCTAGCAGAAATGTTTGACATCCTTAGGCGATATGGGATGAAGCTTAACCCCCTGAAGTGTTCGTTTGGAGTTGCCTCTGGAAAATTCTTGGGCTTTATCGTTAGTTCATATGGAATTGAAATTAACCCAGATCAGATCGCAGCAATCAGAAATATTCAAGGGCTAATACAAATCAATGATATGCAGAGCCTCGCTGGGAAAGTAGTTGCATTAAGTAGGTTCATCTCTAAAGCTACAGATAAGTGCATTCCATTTTTCGACTTGATAAAGCAAGGGAAACGCAATTTCAAATGGACCCCTGATTGTGTAGAAGCATTCCAGAACCTTCTGAATCATCTGGAAAAAACCCCGATATTTTCCAAGCCGGTAGATCACGAGGACTTGTTCGTGTACTTGGCATCGATATCCCACGCAATATGCTCAGCCCTGGTAAGAGAAGAAGATAAAGTCCTGTGACCTATGTATTACGTAAGTAAGAAGCTAGCGGCAGAAGAACGGAACTACCCAAAGATAGAAAAGCTCGCATATAGTCTGTTGATCGCATCTAGAGAGCTTAACCATTATTTTCAGGCTCATCCCATCACTGTATACACTGACCATCCACTCCGACAAGTGTTGCATAGACCAGAGACGTCAGGAAGGCTGCTCAAATGGAATATTGAGTTGAGTCGGTTTGATCTGAACTTTCAGCCCCGAAGATCGATAAGGGGGCAACTGTTGGCAGATTTTATAGAAGAATTTACAATTCCAGAGGACGATGCAGTGAGTGAATAAGCAGATACCTCTAAACCACTAGTCGACCCTAGTGCCTGGAAGCTGTATACTGATGAAGTCAGGAATGACAGACGGTCTGGTGCTGGAGTTGTGCTTGTAACTCCCAAAAAACGATCGATATATTATGCTTTGAGATTAGAGTTCCATGCTACGAAAAATGACTCGGAGTACGAAGCCCTGATTGCCTAGCTCAGGCTTGCAAAGGAGTTGGGAATAGTGAACTGGATATCTTCTGCGATTCCAAGATAGTTATGAACCAGGTCAATGAAGAGTTTCAGGCCAATGGGCCAAGGCTCGTATCATACTTGAAGGAAGTAAGAATACTGTTTAATGGCTTCGAACACTACAGCATAACACATATCTCCCGATCAGAGAATCAGAGGGAAGATAAGTAGGCTATGATGGCTAGTTCTGATAACCCTGAGGGCACAAAGATGGTCCCGATAGAGGTACTGCAGTCTCCAAGTATCGATCAGATGGAAATTGATCATGTACTGGAGACTGAGCAGAAAAGGGAATCATGGATGACACCCTTAAAGAACTTCCTGATAAATGGGCACTTCCTACGAAAAATAGCGAAAGGCATGCTGTCATTCGCAAAGCCTCTAGAAATGTCATGCAAGGCGAAGTTTTATACCAACAAGGGTTTTCAATGCCGCTTCTCTGGTGTATAGCCCACAACGACATAGAAAGAGTGCTGAGAGAAGTTCACGAAGGTGAGTGTGGTGACCACACTGGAGGACAAACACTGGCAAAGAAGATACTGCGATATTGCTATTTCTGGCCCATTGTGAATAAAGATGCGGCTAAGTATGCATGACGTTGCGATGCATGCCAGAAGTTCTCGAGGATTCCCAAGGCACCTCTTAGCTAGTTGAAGACGATGATGAGTCTATGGCCCTTCGCCGTGTGGGGAATTGATATTATAGGAAGCCTACCCATAGCAAAGGGCAGAGCGAAATTCGCCATTGTAGCCGTGGATTACTTTAGTAAGTGGGTCGAAGCAGAACCGTTAACCATGATCACAACCAAGCAAGTGATAAACTTCGTCGTCAGAAACATCATTTGTCGATTTGGAATCCTGAAAGTCATCATAATAGATAATGGGACCCAATTTGACAGCATTGAGTTCCGAGATTTTTGCCAGAGATATCACATCGAGAAAAATTCATAGTTGTGGCGCATCCATAATCAAATGGACAGGCAGAAGCGGCAAACAAAGTAATCAAGTCCATTCTGAAGAAGAGGTTGAAGCGGGCCAAAGCCATGTGGGTCGACGAGCTACCCTTGGCATTGTGGGCCTACCAAACAATTTTTAAGTCAGCAACGGGGCACACTTCTTTCTCTCTCGCTTTCAGGTCTGAGGCAGTCATCTCGGTCGAATTAGAAGTACTGTCCCATAGGGTTACTTACAACGACCCGATGACCAATAAGGAGTTACTCCTCGAATCCCTGGATATTGTTGAAGAAAAAAGGGACGAAGCAGACCTCCGTGCTTTGAGGCACAAACATCAGGTCGCTCGGTATTACAACAGAAGGGTCCAAGCTCGAACTTTTGAACTCGGAGACTTGGTTCTGAAGTGTGTCTTTCCACCCCCAGTACATTTGGGCCTGAAATTGGAAGGACTCTATACCATCCTACGGAGGCTTGATCAATGGATATTTCAAGCTAGCGACTGTGGTTGGAAATGAACTCCCCAGAGTGTGGAATGCCCAGCATTTGCGGGACTACTTGACATGAAACTGTCATTTTTACTCCTTTGTTTTTAGGACCATTTAAAAAGGCACGACTTGCCTAGAATAGTCCAGTTATATAAGCAAAAGATTATAAAGTGGACGTAGGTCATGATTCGACCGAAACACTATAAAATATCGTGTGTCATTTACCTTTACCGCACCATTTCTTATTTACTCTTTCATCCTTAACTTACATGAACTGTTATAATTTTTTAAATTTGCTATAAACCTGGCAAAAATTTCGAAGCACGTAATTCAAAGTGCCTTCTATCAGATTAGAAGGTTAACAGTATGCAGAGCATCGAGGGTATAATAAAATAAACGACACAACTACCGAAGCTCTACTTCTCAGGCCTGAGAAAGAGTACATAGGACAAGGAGCTAAACTGTCCATGAGGCGTGAAGGTGCACCATGATTATAAAGACCGTCTTGACCGCACTTTACCGTTGGCATTCGACGAGAGAGCATAAAGGCTCCAGAGACTGAGTGTCACGAAAGAACTCCTACCCCGTTGAGGGAATGGGGGACAAATTGAAAACTGAGTTCGAACCTTATCCTGGTCATACAACAGGAGAGTATAAAGGCACATAGATTAAATGCCATTAAAGGGATCCTACCCCGCTGAAGTATCGGGGTAATATTGAAAGCTAAGCTCGAACCATCCATGTCCAGGCGTGGAGGGCTATGCAATATCGATCCTAATCAATCCTCAACGAGCCCTGGCAGACACCACGTCAACGATTGATTGGGGTGCATATATACACATACTACTTGACACACAACAGTGCATTAAAGAAATTTTTATGTTGTGCTTACAATGAAAAACTTATGATGCACTTTCATTCATGACTTACTTATGATTCAAATATTTATATGAACGACTAATTATGAGGTATTCACAGGTACATAATGAGGCAAAAGAAACAAATTTTCATTTACTAAGTGCAGATTTACAAGACAAGGCTAGACTAAATGCGAGGTCCATACTCGCGACCACATCATAAGGCCAGTGAAACAACTAAAAAGAGAAAAGACATAAGCAAACTGGCTCTACTTGGGCTTTGGAGATGACCTTGGCCTCTTCTCCTTCTTTTGCTTCTCCGGCTCCTCCTTGTCGACATCAGATTTATCCTGCTTTTTCCTTTGCTTCTTAACCGAAGGAGGATCCTATGGAAGATCAGAGGATTGGGATGCGAGCTGTGTAGTTATTGACTTACCAGACAACTTTATAATTTACTCTGATTTGGGATCAGCTGCAGAGATATGTGGCACATTTAGAGGCTCTTGCTCCGCTATTTTTAAGGCTAGCTATTCGTCCTTCTTGGCCTTCAAGTCGGCCAGAGTCATGCTGTCTTCATCCTTTGTCTCTCCCGTGATGGTGACCTCCTCTTCTTTGTCTCCATGACTATCATTGGTATCCTGTAAAGCTTTGATCATTTCAGCATCCTTGGGAACATTGATGCTTGATACCACAATGGCCTTTTCGGTTGTTATGCCCTCGGTTTGCCTTGGGACCTCATGAACTTCAGCACTAGGGGGTACACTGACTTTTTGAACCTCTGTTTGTCTTGTTGCATCCTTCTCTGACGGCTTGACACCTATATTATGAGAGTAACTGTTATTAGTTTGGGAAATAATGTGGTCTTCTCAATTGTTTGCTCCACAATGCGACGACAAGTTATAATAGACTTGACAAATTGTAGAAAGAGTATGGAGATACCTTCGGATGATTCCTCACCCGAACCCGCAGTAGAAACCCCAACTGGTGGGGGACTGTGATCTCGGAGATTAAGGGATCGTCCGGATTATACTCATCAACCTCAGAAGTCTTGAGCTCCGGTGTTGAGCTTGAACCCTCGTCAATTTTGCTCTTACCCTTGAGCTCAAGCCTTTCTTTCTCTATGGCCTCCTGGATTTGACGCCTACCCTCTGCTAAAGCCTTAAGCTCTCCACCTCTGAGAACAGTCTGCATGAGCTGATCCTCATCGATTTCTTCAACCTTCAAGCGTTGCTTCTTGCTCTCAATAATCTGCTCCCATATGTTAACCAAGGTGGCGGGATAATTACTGATCCAAGCAATATCTCGAGTCCGAATGATTTGAGCAAAAAAGTCCACTAGCAGTTCGTCGAACTCCTCTATCTCCTTCTCGGCCGTAACAAGTTTGGCAGACTCAAGAGCCACATTAGCATTACCTTCGGCAAGAGCTGCCCTTTTCTCGGTATGGGCATGACTGTCCTTTAAGCTTGCCTTTTCATTTTCCCAAGCAGCCTTTTCTACGATAAAATGATCCCGCGGCGCATTTAGCTCAGTGTTCACCATCTTGAGATCCTCTATCTCTTTCTTTAGAGCCACCAGCACTTGGTTGTTTGTATCGAGCTCAAGATGGAAACGTTTCTTAGCATTGTCAAACTCTGTTTTATAGTTTTCAGCATCTCGCCGAGCTAAAGCAAGTTGAGCCTGTGCATCTTCAAGTTCCTTCTCGGCCTTGATCCTGGCCTTACCATCATGATAAATCTTTACTCTAGCCCTGGCTGCATCCATTTCCAGACGACGGATAACATCTGACAGATTCTTGGCATGCTTTTTCATCGCTCTATATTTTTTAACCACGTGACCAATTGGCCTACAACCTCTACATCCCATTCATCAGGAACTAGTTCAAGATCCGGAACGAAATGCATCCTCTTAAAATAGATATCGGGGAATTCTTTTCGCAAGCGCTCCAACTTTGCCTTATTATCAGAGGTAAGGGCCACCTCCTGTACGGTGGTAGTGTCCAGGTGGTGCTGACCAGAAGGGACAAGAGTCACTTTCTCTTTTTTCGAACTTTTGCTTGGATCTTTGTCTTTTTCTTTGGATTCATGATGCTTCTTGGAAAATTATCCCTGAGACGGTGTACTTTTCAGAGGAGTTAGAGCTTTGGGAAGTTATTTGCCTCCCGCCTGTGGAGTTGGACGACTATTGCACTTCCCAAGATCCTGCTTCGATGTGGAGCAAAACCATGTAGAGTGAGACTGATAAGAATCACAGTGTCGTTAACTATCTCTTGCCCGACTGTCACCGCGATCGTGTTCAGATATGGGATTGAGTCTGGGGGTACAGCCACGAAGTTCATGATGAGAATATGAGTGGCTATGAGACATTCTTCCTACAAAGAATAACAAGCAAGTATAAGACACATGAATTCAAATAGTACATGAGTGATGTGGCAAGTGGTTCATGTGATTTGTGTATCCCGTATAATCCCCCCTAACAGACTAAGGCCCGGAGCTAGGATCATCTGTGTAGTTTCTTTCTCTTTGGTGGGAGTGGTTTCTTCCTCGGAGACAGGAAAAATAGTTCCCCTCTGAAGTCTTCAGGTGTGTAGATATTATCTGGCATGGGGATTTTACCAAACTCCCCAAATATCTTCTCCTCTGTCTATGCATCATGAGTGGTAGGCTCTATTGGTGGTGGAGTCCTCGGGGGAGATTTCCCCTTGGACAATGAAACCTCCTTTGGCACTTCAGCTCGGATTTCATCTCCTTTGTATACAATCAAATCCTCATCGTCCTGGTGGATCATTGGCGAAGGACTCTTAAGAAATTCGGTCGTCTTAGTAGCTTCCGTAGTCAATTCTCCCTTGGACGGGGGTATGCTACAAGATTCTCCAACTGTCTGACTAGGGGGCACGTACTTGTATGGCTTTCCACCTGGACCAAGGCCGAATCTTACGTCCAGAATGTGGTGTTTATAAAGGTTCTCGTCGGTTATACATTTCTTAATTTTACGGAATTCCGACTTGCTTTTTAAAAGGTGAGACAACCGGTCCTCGTACACCAAGCCTTTTGTCTTTTGGAAATTATGAGTTGTACAGACAAAGGGAAGTATTAGCACTTCAGTCATACAATTAGAGCTTGCAATGAAGAATTCGAAACCTACTTGATTGTAGCCACTTCCTAGCACACCCGGCTTGGTGTTTTATATAAAACCAGTCAGATTTAGCATCTCCTAAATCGTTGTGTCCATCTGTCAAAACCTTCCTAGAGGGGATCGATTCAAAGAAAATGAAGTTCGGAGTCCCCGTGGAGCGATGCTTGAAATAGTAATAGAAGTTCAAATCTTTGAATGCAAGCTCGGTCTCTAGAATGTCTGCATATGCGATGTACAAAGTATATAAAGCAGCATAAGCATTGGGGTGGACCTGCATAGGAGCAATACACAGTCGCCTCAGAAGATCGACGACGATTGGTGGAAATGGAGGAATGGAACCCACCAAGCACAAGACTCTATTGATAGCCATGTACCCCTCCGCGGCGGAATGGGGTCTGTTTCCTTTCTCTAGAGTTTTCACATCAACCCAGGGAATCCCATGCCTTAGGCATAGCCTTTTAAGTTTTATATCATCTAATTTGGTGACTATAGAGTCACCCAGTTTCTCTTTCTCTACTTCTCTAACACCTAGAATCTCATCAGGAACTTGATCATCTTCCTCTTCCTCGAGGGATGTACTTTCGGAAGATTTTGATTCTCTATCAATATCTGTTTCATAGTCAGATCTGGAGATTTCCCATTCCGGGTCTGACAGGAGCGCATCAGGATTGTAATAGCTTGACGATTCTAGATCTGCATTCTTCTCTGATATCCTCGCTGAATGTCTATCAAACATGGTTGTTTTGGAGAATAAACATGAGAGATTAGAATACAATTACCCGTGAATCCCCATGTGTGTGCAAGTGCTGGTGTGTACGAGTGTGCAAGGTACTGGAAAAGAAAAGCATGAAGTAGAACAGGTTAGAGAATAATGGGTTATTGCATGTCTTTAAGTTAAGTCCTTGTTCCGTCTGGAAGAATTTGTTTGAAGGCTCTAACCTAACTGTTCATTGATTTGTTTGAATTATAGTCGATCTATAGTTGTAGAAAAAGTTGAAGCATTCCATTCATAGACATTGCTTTGTTGAGTGTAGTCGCATAAGGAAGATTTTCTCAAAGAAAGGTCGATTAGTGGATTCTCCGATGTGGCTCGTGGTTAGGAATCGGCTCGCAGGGATAAAACTAGCTCGTGACCTTTGTTCGGCTCGTGGACAAGCATCTTTTCATACTCGCCTCGTGAAGAAAGGTACGGTCCGTGGTCTTGGGTTAGAACGTGGGGACTCATCGATTCGTGGCTGAAGGACTCATGAGTTGACACCACGGCCCAACTACTTCCCACGAACCGAGCTATAAAGCCAATCTTTATTTCCTTCCATCTTCATGATCCGAGCCGCTGGTTCGCTCTATCATGTCCATGATCCGACTTTCTACTTTGCCCTGCGATCCAGTCCCATCCTCCATAACCACGATCCGATCCCATCCTACTATCACTACGAAAGAAATCCATGACCGTCTCCTTCATCCAGTTTATCATATCCGCCCTGCTTCAACACTAATCGTCTCGCTCACACAATCGAAAGCACTATTACTAGGCCACATCGACTCTATCAACTCTTCAACTCCTTCTTAATCCAAAAAATCGACCTAAAATCCCTTATCACCCATCACTCGAACGCGGATTAAACCGCCGCTGTAGAAGGTAGTCCCAAAAGCTACGATATCGAGGCGATTAAAGGGAGAAGAAATAAGATTAAAAGTGCAACTTGAAGTAGAAAGCAGTCGATTTTCCCATACCTAAGAATAGGAATAATTTGCGATTCACTTAGAACAAGAATTTAGGGTTTCGGTTCTGAGTTACAACAGTAAAAATAAAAAAGTGAAAAAGAAGAGAGTGAAAAGGTGATTTATATGGTGGAGGCGAGCCTAACGGGCCCTCGAGCGACCTGCTACTAAATGAATGGACTCAGGGGTCTCGGCCATTTAGCCCACGCAAGCCACCGCTCGTGTACGAGCAGACCAAGCCACGCATGCATCGGGGTTCGATCCAGTCGAAACCCATCGACAATGAGCAAAAATGGGTTGAAAAGGAAGCAATATGTAGAAACTCCAGTATACAAACACGGATAAAATCGACGAAATGGCGACTAAAACAATTGAAGTTTAATTATGCTAAAGGTTGATGAAACCTCGGGGGGTGTACCTAGTAAATTGCTTCTTCTTCACAAGAAGAATTGAAGGCAAGAGATTTCCAAATATGAAAGAATAAATGGAAAGCCTGATAGCATATTTGTACTGGTATCAAAGGTCGTGATACTTGACTTCGTGCAGTGATGTAACGATACGAACAAATGTGGCTGTTGAAACTCATCGCTTTAAGAAAGAACAACCTGGAAATTTCGAAGCACGTTTCATCTTCGATAAAACATACTTCGAGAAGGCAAAATGTTGGCTAACTTTTTGGTCAAGCCACCAAGGATATAAATATTTGTATTCAGATGGATGGAGATATTCACACACATCAACTCGAGAGCATATACCCGGCTCGTGATCTCCTTTTTGACTCGGCTCGTGGTCCCCTAGCGACCCGGCTCGTGGTCACTTTCACAACCACGACTCGTGGATATCCCCACGATCCAACCACACTCCAGTTGGTCACGACCCAAAAACATATCCAAGGAATAATAGCCACATTTGGTCAGCCACGAACCGAGAATCATGGATCCAATGACACCTGTCCCTATTAGCCATTCTGACTATTTCTCCATCAAGCCACGAACGGGCCCGAGATCTTCGGGACTTTTGCCACGTGTCCTCACGAACTGCCTACAGAAATCACCTATAAATAGCCCAGCACTTGACATTTTTGGGGATATTTTGGCAATTTTGAGTATTGTTTCCACCATTACTGTTTTTCCATTATTTCTAGTCAGTATTATCTCGAAATTACTGAGTGGATCATCATTGTAAAAGTGAGATTGAGAGAAATCATTGATTGTACTTGCATTCAACGTATAATCAAAGATATATAAAGTGGACGTAGGCTTGTTAACGCAAAACCACTATAAATTTGGTGTGTTGGTTGCATTTTCTTTCATTTCTAGTTATTATTCTCTTCAATTCTAGACAATTTGGGTGTTAGAGCCATAATTTGGTCTAACATATATTATTGAAATATATTTATTATTTAAAATAAAATTGAAAGTATATCCTAAAATCAAATTATATTACTAAAATAAAATATAAGTATACTCAAGATATAATTTCCAAAGTAAATATTTGAAATTAAAATACTAATACAAATTAAAGTTAATAAAAAGTTAAAGTACGAAATCTGTAGTGTAATATTTAAATCTAAAGTTAGTATTTTGAAAAGTATAAGTCTTAAAAAGGTATATTAGTAAAATCATAAATATTAAATCTAATAAGTGTAAAATTATTTCATAGTAAAATTATTTTAAGAATTACAAAAATTCTTTGAAAGGACTACTTTGGAAACAAAGGAAATATGTAAATTTTTTGCAAGAGAATATGAAAAGTGGAATTTATTTTGAAATCATTTTGAAAGTATATTTTGAAAACATGAATATTATGAAATATTCTTTTGTAAAACTGCATGAAGATCAGATAAGTGCAACATTAGTTTTAGCATAATATCTATAACTCAATAGTATCTTGAAATCATAAAAATCATGAGTCTTTATACTCAAGATTGTTGAAGAATGAAGTTTTGATGACAACAACCTTATTTCTATATTAATTGATTATAAAATATATACTAACATCTCTATCTAGAATATATATATATACATATGTAGGATTTGTTAACAGGACTTAAACACTGAAGACTGTACAGTTTTAGAGTTTTCTGAGATTTAGAATTCAGAAGAGATTCAAGACTCATGAGTAATCAAGTTATCAAGAGTTCAAGAAGAATATATTAATAAAGTCTAGTTTATATGTAAGACTCTGAATAGCACTCTAGGTTCAAATTCAAATTCTATTTTTCAAATTCTGATTTTCAAATTTCAAATTCATATTTTCAAAATTCAAACACTTTAGAATACTCATTTATATCACTAAGTTTTAATTCAAGAATTTGCAGAAAAATATATACAATTAAACACTTGAAAAATAGTTCAAAAAATATTTTGTACACACATATGTCGACATATAACCGTCAGAAATTCAATTTTCAAAGGAAGTGTCTTTTCACTATTTATAACATTCCAAAAGCATTGCAACCTTTCAAATCTTATAAATAAGGGTTGATTTCGAATTTCTTAACATATCTTCTTCTCTGTCTTCATCCCTCTTCATCCCACCATTAATATTTCATATTTTATTGATTTCTACACTTTTACTTTGCCGATTTATACTCTAATTATATGAAACTTCTTCTTTTCTCACTCACTATCCATTACACTCCGAATTGAGGTTCTACTCAAGAGACATAGGGCTGTTGTAATCATTTGGGAAGTGTCTAGGAAAGGGTGTGTTCTTTGTAGCCCTGAAATCAAGGAAGGGAACGATGGTAACCTTGTAGCCATGAAATCAAGGGTGTTTGGAGCGGTATTAACCTTGTATCCATGAAATCAAGTGGATTGTACTTGGATATTGATAGTAATATAACTCTGCGCAATGCAGCATTGCGTAGGATTGGACGTAGGAGTAATCCAACGAATATAAAATCTGGTGTGTTCTTTCCTTTTCTGCATTTTATATTTATCTGTTTCTGTTTTTGTGTTCGATTCTGTATTTGTGATCATCTCCGTTGTTTGTGATTCATATAGTAGATCATTTAAGTTTAAGATTTTTTTTAAACTCCTTAGAAACACTATTCATCCCCCCTCTAGTATTAGTCTTGCCTTAAGATCCGTAGTTTGCGTTCCCCAACATAGATCGACAATCTAAATCTTTTGTCTTGATACTGTATAACTTGATTATCAATTTCTTTATAATATCCTCCACTATATCCAACATTATACAATTTATATTTCATGGTAATAATAAGTATATATTAAGCATAAAATATTCACTATTTGAGGTTTTTATCATCAAAATTACCATCCATGGTACTACCAGTAAGATAGGTATTAATCTGATTGGAAAAGCTTCCCTTCGTCATGTTCGATCCCTCATGCATGTCATCCTCGAAGTCATCTTTAGGTCGTCGAAGTCCATTCTCCATAATGTCTTATTCTTGTTGAGTCATTGATAATCCATTTTTGTAGTTTACTTATTTATCCAAGTCACTGGATGGATACCGACCTGGTACACATGTAAATGCATACCCATACACAACCAATTCCAAAGAATCATTTGAATGAATCGGCTTGCTACGGATCCATGTCCTTATTTGTGCTTAAGTCATAATCCATCTGATCATCTCTCTAGGGTTTGCACTTTTATTATTGAAAACTTCATATATACAAAATGAATGTGTAATGTCCTTGTCAAAAGGCCGGTCAACGTATCTTTTCTTTATTATAAGGTTTATTGATCTTAGAATTCCTTCATCATTTAGTTGGTCTATATCAGGTTCGGCCTACTATCACATTCAGGCTCTACATTTGATTCATCGGTAGCAACAATTCCTTCAATGTTTGTGTATTTAGCATTTTGAACAAAGCTGTAATGTATTCCATAAAGCATTTCGATTATTTTGTTATGCACGACTTCCTCCACGGATTGATTTACATATATTTTATTTTATTATGGATCCTTATTAACATAAGCATTAATGTTGATTTTGGCAGCTCTATTCCTAACCCATAATACGATTATTATGTAAAGGGGGATAGCGCTTTGTGGAAGCTTATACCAACGGATCTTTGTCATCCAAATCACAAAGAGGTAACTTGGATTGAAAACAAGATGAAACTGAAATCAAAACACAATAACATAAAATATTCCTTCCCAACCACCTTCTTTATCGATTCACCATAATTTTGTTTACACTGAATAAAACAAAGCTAAAGTAAACAAAATATAATTAGATCAATAACCAATTCGAGAAAGGGGAAGAATGTATAGAAGACTGAAATTGTTGGAGAAGAAGAACCATGAACAATGAGGGCTAACCCTTGACCTAGAGATTATATTAAGATTAAGATCCTCTAATTCCGATTGCATAATGTTTCAAACTTGAAAGAAAATTATATAAGTGAGGATAAAACCTAGGCAAATATTCAAATTTACCTTTAAAAATATCACAAATCAATTCTGATATGGCCTAGTCAAATACAAAATATATATCGGGTTTGACATTTTGTACAAGAAACCAAACATCTGAGTTAAGTCTCTAGAAATTCCAGATATATTTCTCAGACATTTAGTTCATTCCCCAGATGTCTGAGCTAAAGAAACTTTGAAATCCTTGAATTTTTCTCCATATCTTCCTCCTCCAAGCTTGATTTGCAAATGGTTTTCTCCATCAATATACATAGCCCACTTCAATGCACATATGATTTAATATCACAAATCTTAGCACTCCACCTTAAAATGAAATCATGTCAAAAGCTCAAACAAACACAAACATATCATCACTAGCTCTCTCACAAATCCCCGTATCTCAACCATACTAAATTACAAACTTCAACCATCATCTGATCGTGAGGATCCATCCCTCGTGTGGTGCACCACACAAAATAGGTCTTTAAAATGTTTGTAATACCATAAAGATATCTATGTAATCTTTATGGATTTTACAACTCGTTTCCCATCTATCACTCGACCAGAGCTTGTTATATGAACAGTATCAATCCCTTCATCATTATCAACATGAAAATCGTTGTCTAAAATATGATCCTCAACTCTAGAATCATCAGTAGTGACCACATTAACCTCTCTACCTTGCCTTGGACTAGGTCCTTCAACTGTCGCTTTCTTTCCATTGTCGATTACATAACCAACCAATCTATAAAGGCTTCCTTCATCCATTGCTCCTCTCATCCTTACATGACCACCATTCTTCACTCTCAAGACTCTACCTTGAGTCATATAGGTGCAACCAAGGCGATCCAACTTATCGAGAGAAATAAGATTATGTGAACAAGTGGGTACATGTCTGACTCTAAAGACTTCTCTAACCACACCACATGCACACGCTATCAGATAGATCCAATAGCACAAAACTGTAGCTCTTTTCCAATTGTTGTCCTAATCGTGCTAACATTATTCTCATAAATGTAGAACAATACACATTTCTACAAATGTGAAAACTGGCTTTCGTGTCCGTCTTCCAAGGTTTATCTTCACTAGAGAGGACATTACAAGAAGCATCACTATTGGCACCTTAAGAAAAACCTGCATGTACATCATCACTACTATCACCATGTGCATCTTTTTTCTTATCTTTTTTATAAGCATGACACTTAATGCACATGTGACCTTTCTTATTACAATAATGACAAGTGATTGCACCTTTACCACTAGCTTCCTCCTTTTTCCACATTGTATCTTTCTTTGAGTCACTTGTTTCATAGGCTTTCTTTGAACTGATTTCATACCTAACCTTTTCTTCTAAGCTCCTCATTCAAAAGGATGTTTTGAACAACTTCTAAAGAGATAGTTCCTGTAACGACCTAAATTTTTCAGTCATTTGAATTTGAATATTTAAATCTGTTTTACATATTTTTTTTGGAGTATTAATGGAATTTAATATTGAATTCGTTTATTAAAAACAAAGTTTGAACATTAAATTTATATTTAATTTAAAACGAGCCCATAACGTCGTGGTAGTTCATAATATTGAGTTCTGAACTTTAATTGAATATAAAGGATCCGACATAAGTCGGAATTCTGCGAAACAAAAAACATTTAAATCTTGTTGATTTTAATTTTCATATAAAGAGAAAAATCGAGATTTCATGTTATAGATTGTTAGTTATGTCCAATTCAAATTTTAAAATAGTGACTATGGAAATCGTTAATAAACGATAACATTTATTTAATATATTTAATAGGGTTTTTAGTATAATTTGGATATTGTTTAACACAGAGTGTTGATATTGAGTTGTATAACCCATATTTGTTTATATTTGAAGCTATCCATATATTCTATACGGATATTTAAGCTAACAATAATTTACTTCGGGATTTAAATATATTCTATGTATATTATATATATATACACCTTAAGAATGATCATTTTGCAAACGACCTCGGTTTTCGATGAAATTAGTTTCATTGGAACCATACCGTTAAATTATTGTATGAAATCAAATTTCCTTGCAAAATGATGTCGTATGTGACAACGATAGCAGTAACTGCCTCGGTTTTTGTTTATTCGTTTTATTGATTTAAATTGAGAATTTAGAATAATCGATTATCTAACAAACTCCGTTTTTGAGGAAATTAATTTTATTAAATCCGAAATGATTTATAATTGTAGTATTTAAAATTTCAAGTTATTTGGATTTCATTTGTGACCGTATGCAATTTAAATGCGTGTCAATTCATGTTGTGAAGTTACAAAGGAATTTTCACAGACGATCTCAGAATTTGACGAAGCCTGTTCCATCGTGTCTGAAATATTGTTTTATGCTAGAATTTGCATTTTCATAGAAAATGGATGTCATATGTGCTTGGTTTAGTATGATACTTTATGTGTGAGTATATATATTAGTATTATAATAATTGATGCTTATAAATAGGGTAACCAAACCCTAATTTCCCTTGGTCAAAGGGCTTCAGCGTGGTCAACTGTTAATGGAGCCGCCACTATCAATTTGAATGACACAAATATGGCTTACTTCCTCTCTTTAATTATCCAAATCCACTAATTATTTCGAAATTTCATAACTGCAAATCGCTAGAACTCATCGAGTTCTTGGTGTTGACAGTCGTGATGATGTTTTGCTCTGCAAGGTGGCCGAAATCTTTCAAGGAATGGCTGACGTTCGTGGTTGAACTATTGGCAATATGGAGCGCCGAGGTGGTAACGGTTGGGTCGATGGGGGAGAACATCAAGGCGCAGCTCTGGGCGGTTTCCAATAATGCTCAGGCTTTAGGTACGGGTTGCGGTGGTGAGAGATTGGAGGGGAGATGAGGACGATGAGCAGCTAGAATTCGAACAAGGAGATGCAGATGATAAAATACGTCATCCTAATAATTTTGGCCCTAATACACGTAATTAGTTTAAAAAGTTAGACCCTAATTAAGTCATTAATTAGTTTATAATTAGAGTAGTTAGAAATTTTAAATCGTATTAACTTAGAGCTGTAATTTTGTTGCACGAAGGTGGTTGTGCAGAAACGAAGTGGAAGATAAAAGAAGAGATTGGCTGAATTACTTACAATGTAATTAGTAATTAAATTAACTTAATTAAATATGGATTAACCTGAAAGGCATATTTATACAGGCAAAATGATTTAGACAATTGATGAACGAACCTGAGGGAAAGAGAAAAATGATCAGCCACATTTTAAAACCAAATGTAATTAATTACTAAACCTAGTGATTAAGAATTTGTTAAATTTAATTATAATATGTTAACTAAAGAATAGGGTAATTTGTATTTAAATCGTTAATATCTAAACGTTAATAATTATTACATATCTTAACAGAATCAGACAAATCTTATACTATCGGAATCGTCTTGATGAGTGATATGTCATGGAATATATCTGGACGGAATTGGAATCTGCTGGATTTTCTGTTAAATTAAACACTGGTTTAATTTGACTTAAACGAGATGTTTAAATAGTGAATCAACTCAAGATGATTTAAACTCACTCAGTTCTTCCCACTTATATATTATATAATTCGGGTTTTATAATTGTGGGTTATGGTTTTTAATGTGGTTGATTGTTTGTGAAATATATATTCATATTGATTAAATCGATGAAATTAAACGTCGTTTAATTTCAGTGAAAAACCAAATCGTTATTTTAAGGATTGAACCAAATTTAGGTAACTTACCTTGTTGGTCACGTTTATAAAATAAACGTGTTAAATTTAATTGTTTGTGAATATAAATTGGTTGAGGGTAAATAGTCATTATTTACTGTTATAGAATATATATTTTTAAATTTAATTGTTCTTATTGAATAATTCTATTTGAGGTAACTATACTTGGATGCAAGGAATAATAGGTTGGAGGAATCCAAATGGATTCCTCACTAGTAGTTGTTAATTTTTATTATATTATTATATATGTTAAAATATGAATTTTTAATGCATGGATTGATAGGTATGAGAAATCCAAAAGGATTACTCACTAATATTGATAATGTTTATCAATATG
Source organism: Allium sativum (assembly GCA_030737875.1). Classification (NCBI taxonomy): domain Eukaryota; kingdom Viridiplantae; phylum Streptophyta; class Magnoliopsida; order Asparagales; family Amaryllidaceae; genus Allium; species Allium sativum. Next base: position 134,782,880 of record CM060924.1, on the reverse strand, counting down.
ATTTGTTGTGTTCATTTAGACGTGAATTTTGTTTATATTTCACTGTTTGGTACTTTAGCAGATATTTTCCTCTTTAGTACGGTTAATAAAAGGAAAGATTTTTAAATTGACACTAAATCGATTGTGTTCATTTTCAAAGTTATTTTTCATATTTGAAATACGATGTTTATTTTAAAAATAAACATCGAAGATTTATTTATGTTTTATAATTGTTTAAGTTTAAATAAATGGTAATTCCAAGATATTAATAAATAAATGGTTAAATGGAATTGGTTTTGAAGAAGGGATTCAGCAGAGTAAATGGAATTCTAAAAGATTTTAAGATATTGAAATGGACTAGTTGAATTAGAATATACAAAAATTGGTTTAAAAGAGTTGTAAAGTAATTTTCTGTAATTAATGAACGTTGTTACAGACGTTGTTTTTTTTCAAATGTACGAATGGTGATTAAATCATATTCGTGAATGAGATTAGTGAATAAATGGATTTGGAAATGGAATGTGAGTATAGACACGTGATTTTAAATGTGAAACCGAAACTTAATATTGGATTTAAAAGCCAATAATTTAAATAAAAGAGTAAATGGATATTGAATAGAATTGAATTTATAACAATGGCTTATAAACGATTAATAGAAATTATTTCGGAAAATCAGATAAGAAATTAAGGTATTAATTTGGAAATGGATAATGAATGGTTAAGATATTTATAAATGGAAGGTTAAGGAAATGATAAAGAAAAGTTAATGGTTTTGTAAATGGAAGTTGAACTATTTTTGAAATGGAATATGCAATATTTGCATACAGTGGTTAGGTTGGATTATTTTAGTTAATTTTTTTGAAACAATAATTAAAATATAATGGAAACGATTTGTGAGATTATACTAATATAATCGCTTTAAAAATTGCAAAAAGAATATGAGATTGTTTTTAAGAAATTAGAACTTGTTGTACGTTGTTGAGTTGAGTAATTTGAAGGTGTCAATCTGATGTTGGTTTCGGCCTTCGGGGTTGATATTAAGAGATTTATTCACCTACCAATTTATAATGAGGAGCCAATAAGTAGAAGTGGAATGAAATTTAAACATTCTTATATTGATAAGAAAGGGAAACATTTTTGAATTAGATGTTTTATATTTATTTAACGACCGGTTAATTAAAGAGGCTAAATGATGTTGGGTATTGAATCAGTGAATTTATTTTGTTGATGAATGGTTGTTTATTGGATAGTTAAATAACCAACTATCAAATCTGGTCTATACGATTTAAGTACGGAAAGACCAAGATCGAATTTATATTCGAAAACCATTTTGAAACAGCAAATACGAATTATCGATGATGTTGAAGATGGAGTAATTGAAGACCATGGATCTTCATAAGCGGAAGGGCTACTTGATAAATTTTTCTGGCTTGCAACCAGAGGTTTTTTTAGGGTAATTCAGTCATGGTTAGAATCTGCGGATTGCAAGGACAACTCGCTACCGATCTATAGGGTGATTCCTCGGATGTTGTAGGAGGGTGCATTCGTTTCATCCTATTCCTGGATGACTTGCATGGACGGATATCTGCCAGAGTATTTCCAAAGGGATTACGTAAGTTTATTTCTTCAAACGTACCCTAGTTGATGGCGGAGAAAGGCCTTTCTCTTACCCTAATAGCTAGAGTATTTTTGCAGACATCAATTAGTGATTTTATGATGGATCTGACGATGTGACATTCAAAGTGAATGGTGGCCAGATGTACTAAAACATGATTTATGACCTCAAATATCAGCAATTAGGAAATGGAAAAAATCAGGTAGGCCGCATAGCTAAGTGGGTTTCTCCCAATTAGGGTGTAACAACCCGAACTTCCCCGATCTCCAAAAAGAAGAGAAATCCTAGATTGTTTGAGAAAACGACAGATCAAAACGTAAACAGAAGAACATTTCATTGCTTATGACAACAATTTACATTAGAGTACAAGAATATACAGAGTATGAATAAATATTACACATCAGAAAAATATCAGAGATTTAAATTACAATGCAATGGAAAAATAATACATAACATAGGGTGTATTGTCGCCATCTGGAGAATATTCATATTTGTTACTTCTTTTCATTTTTGTATCTCCCGGGAACTACGGTGGTCGTGAGAAAAAGCCGTAAGGTGACAATACATTCAGTACTCTCAAGCGAAGTGAGGGGCCGGTCATGTTTAGCATGGGTTGCAGATTGTTCTCGTTGAACCCGGTGGATTCCTCTCTAGAGATACACTATCGGAAGGTGGTCCCATGCCTTGTTAGGAAATCCATTCTCCAATAAGAGCCCGTGGTTTTAATTGTATACTATATATGTAAAGCATAAGATGTAAGCGTTCTGCTAGATTGTTATTTATTTGTATTTAGACATTATTATAATATCATAAATGCTTGCTTATTGTGTTCTTCGTACGCATGATAGGGGGTTCTCGCTTCGGGTTAGGTGGCGAACGGGAGACTCTTACCCTTACATGTCCCGAGAATGTAGGTTGATTGTGAGTTGAGAGGCTGGCCGTAAAACAAGGTGCTGGGGTACCAATGTAAACCACGCTGGGAGAGTAGCCCATCTGTGTTTATGTATGGATCAGTCTTACGATTATCCTTTTTTTTCAGAAAGACTTATTAGCTTTAAAATCAAGTTGGATATTGCTTATAAACTTAGTGGGTTTCTCACTCTGGTTCACCAGACTGATCCGGTGTTGTAATGCTCGGGTTAGACCGAGTTGTACATGTTTAGGTTATCAGGTGCAATGAAGAAATGAGCTGGATGGGTTCAGACATATGATATTTTTCCTCTGTGTGGTTGTATACGAGGATAGGTTATTATAACTGTCCAGATGTGTTGATGTACTCTGATGATTGTAAGTATATTTCAAAGCTCTCAATAAAAATTTATGTCTATATTATATTTTGTTCCGCTGCGATGTGAGACTTTGTGTTGTGTTGGTTTCTCTTCTTCTCCTATTCTAATATTTCTTTCTTTCTTATCTCACCCTCTAGTTTATTTCTAATAATTATCCCTTTATCGTGCAAATTTAGTTGGACATGAGTTGTAATTGTCAACTCAAAGGGTACGGAAAAGTCGGTATGTTACAGTGGTATTAGAGCGAGGTTTAGTAATAACCTTGGTTCTGTAGCGTAACCCGACAGAAATGGGGTTAGTAATACCCTTGATTGAGTTGAGTGTATATACAAGAGAGCGCGTGTTTGTAGATTTTATATACAAATGTTTATATTGTGTTATTTGATCGATTTGATTTTGAACTAGCCATGCATTCAATATTGTTTTGTGAAGAGGGTAAATAAAATAATTTTTGTATATTTTTGTATATAAGGAAATAATTTTATCATATTATTAAGATATATGTGTGTTTTGTTGGTTTGAATAATTCAATTTTGAATTATGAATTGGAATGGTTTAATACAACCAGAAGAAATTTTGCGAATAGAGTTTGTGAAAAAGAATTTTAATACGAGATTGAATGAATCAGAATTTGGTTGAATCAATTAGTTATTTGGATTTGAATTGGAATTTAACTTAGTTAAGTGGAATTAAATTAAGAATGATATTGAAACTAAATTTGATTTGGATTTGGAAATCGAATGAACAACAATTTAATAGGAATCAATCAGATATTAACTGATTGATGTTCAAATATGTTAAACCAAAGTTAACGTTAATATTGAATATAAATTCAATTGATTTGATTAGGATTGGTTTTGCATTGGCTGTTGATTGATTATTGATTGTTTGTCAAATTAGTTGAATATAATTCATCAGCGGTTTAAAATAGAGTTGAATGAATTGAAAAATTCTAGTATAATAAAATTGGAATGAAACCACATATGAATTGAAACTGAATAATATTACCCTGTATTTGCATTTGAATGATATCATATGTTTGATTGTAGGAGTTCGTTTAGTAATTCTTGTTAATAAATGAAATGTTAATTAATATTTCATATATATGTTACTTATATGGTGAATTGAGTTGAGTACAGGTGCCAGAAGGCTATGGGGATAGATTTTGGCTGAATAAATTGCATGTAAATTGAGCAAGTATGCTCAATAGCGTTCGTAAAAGGTACGCCTATGCGAAAATATAGAATTTTGGTTTTTGAATCTTTTTTACTGACCGTATGGGTCGATGTATATATATGTTATTTGTTACTGCGATATCGCAGAAGTCCCTCCGTACATGGGAGACTCTGCCAAATATATCCGGAAATTTAAAGTGTCATTTTTTTTGAAATATTTTTCTTAAAAATAATGAGTTTGTTTCTGATTTATAATAAATTGGATTTTAAAGATAATGGGTTTGTAGCATTTTGCTTAACTTAGAAATTTCGGGGATGAAATTCTTTTAAGGGGGAAGAATATAACGACCTAGATTTTTTGGTCATTTGAATTTGAATATTTAAATCTATTTTAAATACTATTTTTGGAATATTAATGGATTTTAATATTGAATCATTTATTAAAAATGAAATTTGAACGTTAAATTTATATTTAATTTAAAACGAGATCGTAATGTCGCGGTAGTTCATAATATTGAGTTTTGAACTTTAATTGAATATACAGGATCCAATATAAGTTGGAATTTTGTGAAACAAGAAACATTTAAATCTTATAGATTATAATTTTTATATGGAAGAGAAAAATCGAGATTTTATGTCATAGATTGTTAGTTATGTCTAATTCAAATTTTGAAATAGTCGCTATGGAAATCTTTAATAAACGATAACGTTTATTTAATAAATCTGATAGGGTTTTTAGTATAATTTGGATATTGTTTAACTTAGAATGTTGATATTGAGCTGTATAATCTATATTTGTTTATATTTGAAGTTATCCATATATTCTACATGGATATTTATGCTAATAACAATTTATTATTATTTAATTAGTTTATTTTGGGATTAAAATATATCTTATTTATATTATATATATGTGCCTTAAGAATGGTCATTTTGCAAACGACCTCAGTTTTTGGTGAAATTAGTTTCATTAGAACCGTAACATTAAATTATTACACGAAATCAAATTCATTGCAAACAGATGTCGTATGTGAAAACGGTAGCAGTAAACGCCTTTGTTTTTACTTATTCATTTTATCGATTTAAATTGAGAATTTAGAAAAACCGATTATCTAATGAACTCCGTTTTAGATGAAATTAATTGTATTAAATCCGAAATGATTTATAATTGTAGTATTTCAAATTTCAAGTTACTTGAACTTCATTTGTGATCGTACGCAATTTAAGTGCGTGTTCATTCACGTTGTGAAGTTATAAAGGAATTTTCACAGATTCATCGAAAAAGGACGTCATATGTGCTTGTTTTAGCATGATACTTCATGTGTAACTATATATAATATTACAATAATTGGTGCTTATAAATAGGGTAACCAAACCATAATTTCCCTTAGTCAAAAGGTTTCAACGTGGTCAACTATGAATGGAGCCTCCACTATCAATTTGAACATTGCAAATATGGTCAACTTCCTCTCTTTAATTCTCTGAATCCACTAATTATTTTTGAAAATTCATAATTGCAAATCGCTAGAACTCATCGAGATCTTGGTGTTTACCGGTCATGATGGCGTTTTGCTCTGCGAGGTGGCCGGAATCTTCCAAGGAATGGTCGACATTCATGGTTGAACTGCTGACAATTTGGAGTGCCGTGCTGGAACCGGTTGTGGTCGTTGGGTGAGCACATCGAGGCGCAGCTCTGGGCAGTTTCTGATCATGCTCAGGCTGTGGGTTTGGGTTGCGGTGGTGAGAGATTGGAGGGGAGTTGAGGACAAAGAGCAGCTGAAATTCGAACAAGGAGATGTAGATGATAAAATACGTCGGCCGATAATTTTGGCCCTAATACACGTAATCAGTTTCAAACATTAGATCCTGATTAATTCATTAATTAGTTTATAACTAGAGTGGTTAGAAATTTAAAATCGTATTAACTTAGAACTGTGATTTTGTTGCAAGCAGGTGGTTGCGTAGAAACGAAGCGAGAAAATAAAAGAGGAGTTCGGCCGAATTATTTACAATGTAATTAGTAATTAAATTAACTTAATTTGGAATTAATTATTATAAGTAAATATGGATTAACCTGAAAAGTTTATTTATACAGACAAACTGATTTGGACATTTGGTGAACGAACCTGAGGGAAAGAGAAGAAGGATCGGCCACTTTTTAAAAACAAATGTAATTAATTACTAAATCTAGTGATAAAGAATTTATTAAATTTAATTATAATATGTTAATTAAGGAATAAGGTAATTATTATTTAAACCATTAATATATAAATGGTAATAACTATTACATATCTTAACAGAATCAGACAAATCATATACCGTCGGAATCATCTTAACGAGTGTTGTGTCATGGAATATATCTTGACGGAATTGGAATCAGCTGGATTTTCTGTTAAATTAAACACTGATTTAATTTGACTGAAACAAGATGTTTAAATAGCGAATCAACTCAAGGTTAGTTAAAATCACTCAGTTCTTCCCACTTATATATTATATAAGTCGGGTTTTATAATTATGTGTTATGGTTGACTGTTTGTTAAATATATATTCATATATTGATTAAACCAATGAAATTAAACATCGTTTAATTTCAGTTAATCATCATATCATTATTTTAAGGATTGGACCCAATTGAGGTAACTTACCTTATTCGTCACGTTTATAAAATAAACATGTTTAATTTAATTGTTTGAATTGTTTGTTAATATAAATTGCTTGATGTTAAATAGTCATTATTTTACGTTATAGAAATTATTAGTTTAAATTTAATAATTCTTATTGAATAATTCAATTTAAGGTAACCATATTTTGATGCAGGGAATAACAGGTTGGAGGAATCCAACTAGATTCCTCACTGGTAGTTGTTAATTTTTATTATATTATTATGTATGTTAAAATATGAATTTTTGATGCAGGGATTGATAGGTTGGAGAAATCCAACAGAATTTCTCACTAATATGGATAATGTTTATCAATATGATTTGTTGTGTTCATTTTGACGTGAATTTGGTTTATATTTCACGGTTTGGTACTTTGGCAGATATTTCCTCTTTAGTACCATTGATAAAAGGAAAGATTTTTAAATCGATAGTAAATCGATTGTGTACGTTTTCAAAGTTATATTTATATATTTGAAATACGATGTTTATTTTAAAAATAAACATCGAAGATTAATTTATGTTTTATAATTATTTATGTTATAAATAAATGGGAATTCCAATATATTAATAAATAAATGGTTAAATGGTATAGAGTAAATGGGAAAGTTAAAATGGTTTCGAAGAAGGGATTTAGCAGCGTAAATGAAATTTTAAAAGATTTTTAGGATATTGAAATGTACTGGTTGAATTAGAAATATACGAAAATTGGTTTAAAAGAGTTATAAAGTGATTTTTTGTAATTAATGAACATTTTTACAAATGTTGTGTTTTTTAAATATATAATCAGTGGTTAAATCGCATTCGTGAATTAGATTAGTGAATAATTGGATTTGGAAATAGAATGTTAGTGTAGATGCTTGATTTTAAATGTGAAGCCAATACTTAATATTGGATTTAAAGGTTAGTAATTTAAGTAAAAGAGTAAATGGATACTTAGTAGAATTGAATTTATAACATTGGCTTATAAATGATTAATAGAAATTATTTTGGAAAATTAGATAAGAAAGTAAGGTATTAATTTGGAAATGGATAATGATTGTATAAGATATTTATAAATGGATGGTTAAGGAAATGATAAATGAGAAGTTAATGGTTTTGTAAATGAAAGGTGATTTTTTTGGAAATGGAATATGTAATATTTGCGTACAGTGGTTAAGTTGAATTATTTTAGTTAATTTTTATGAAATGATAATTAAAATATAATGGAAATGATTTGTGAGATTATAATAACATAATTGCTTTAAAAATGGCAAAAGGAGTTGAGATGGTTTTTAAGAAATTAGAACTTGTTGTACGTTGTTGAGTTGAGTAATTTTAAGGTGCCAATCTGATGTTGGGTTCGGCCTTCGGGGTTGATATTGAGAGATTTATTCAGTTACCAATTTATAATGAGGAGCCAATGAGTAGAAGTGGAATGAAATTTAAATATTACTATATTGATAAGAAAGGGAAACATTTTCAAATTAGAAGTTTTATTATTTAATTAACGACTGGTTAATTAAGGAGGCTAAATGATGCTAGGTATTGAATCAGTGAATTTATTTTATTTTATGGATGAATGGTTGTTTATTTGATAGTTAAATAACCGACAATCAAATCTGGTCTATACTATTTAGGACGGAAGGACCGGGATCAGATTTATATTCGAAAACCATTCCGAACCAACAAATATGAATTATCGAAGTTGTTGAAGATGGAGCAATTGAAGACAGTGGATCTTCATAAGCAAAAGGGTTATTTGATAAATTTCTCTGGCTTGCAACTAGAGGTTTTTTAAGGGTAATTCGGTCGTGGTTGGAATCTATGGATTTCAAGGACTACTCGTTATCGATTCTGTGTGGTGATTCCTAGGATGTGGTAGGAGGGTACCTTTGGTTCATCCTGTTCATGGATGGCTTGTATGGACGGATTTCTGACAGAGTATTTCCAAAGAGATTATGTACGTTGATTTCTTCAAACGTACCATAGTTATGGCGGAGAAAGGCCTCTCTTGTAACATCCCATAATTTCACATGGTTTTTATTTATTTATTTATTTAAAATTGTGATGAATTTGAATCATAGATATTGAATAAAAGTTAATATTAAAATATGATATGTTATGATAGTGTTTTGAAATGTGTAGTTGTCAAGTTTGTCTAATGTATTAATAACTAAAAATGAATGTTTGTATTATTAGAACCTTTATATTTTCCAAACGAAAATTGAAATTATAAATTTATGTACGTTCTTATTCGTTAAAATCCGTTAATGTTCGCATTAAAATTTGATTTGACAGTAAAGAGAAAGCATTGATAACGTTTAAAATTTAGTTATCCCATTCCTTCTAAAAACTTAGCTTTTTAGGAAAGCTATTGACACATCAGCCAATTTATTCGTTAATTGATTAATGTTTAAAAAGGAAAAAATTGAATAGCCATGAATTTTTGAACATTTACGGTGGATTACTCTCTTTATATTCATTTCACGCAACCATTCATTTCTGTTGTTGAGAAACTGTTTGTTCTTTCTTCCTCAAACTTTTCTTCTCCTTGCAAACTTAGATCTTGCTGCAAATATTGGTATGTTGTATTACAGTTAACTCTGATAATCATTGTAAGTGTAAAATTAAATGTATGTTTCAACAGCTTCATGAACTATTATTTATTTATTATATTTTTTCCTTCCGTCATGAGATTCTGTGATTGTTTTCCTTCTTTCTTCTTTTCTTATTTTAATCCCAATAAATAACTATATATTTGATTTGTTTAATTCGACATTTGAGGATCATTGTCGATTTGAACGGTCAAAAATTTGGGTTTTTACATTTGGTATCAGAGCTTTGGTTTAGTGAAAACATTGGCTCTATTTCAGATTAACTCATTAGAGATAGGGTGGTAATAACCTAGGATGAGTTTGAGTGTATATGAGAGAGCATACTTGTAATTTTGATATAAAATGATTTTGTATTGTGTTGGTTTGTTCTGTTGAGTATTTATGAATTCTGGTTGGTACTTGGGACGCCATGGCATCAATTAAGATTTCTAAACACTCGAATATGGCTTATTGATATAATATTGTTTTGAATTATATTTTATATAATGAAAATCTATGAATTTTGATTTTTGTTGATAATAATATTAGATTTTCATCACTTATTATTCGATTAATCAATAATTAAAACTATTGGATATTGAATGGTTTAAGAAAAATGAAATATTGAAAATTAATTGGTAATGAAATAAGAAGAAGTTAAATGTGAATTTGAGAAATTTAATTTCAGGTGGTTTTGTAATATTGATTTGCAAATGGTTTGAAATAATATATTTTAAAAGTTGTTTTATATAGAAATTGTTTCAAATGAATTTTTGAAATAAGTGTATGCTCCCCTCTTGCCTTTGGAAAATGGTTTCGGTGATGAGTGCATGCATCATCGACATTTATTTTTAAGAGACTAAGTGGGGGAGATCACTTAGAACTTTTATACTTTATTTTGCAAAATTGGACTTCATTTATATCTTTTATAATATGGTTTATATAAAAGATATAATATAGATAATATTTTGAAATTTCATTTAGAAATGAACCTGAAGTTGAATTCTTAGTTCTCAAGTATTGAATGATTTTCAAAATAAAGAAATATAATGAACAAACATGAAATTTTATAAAACTTTTGAACTGTGAAATAAGAAATGAATCTAAGAGAAATAAATTAAAGCAAGAACTCTTAGAAATGTGAAAAAGTGAATTTGAATCAAATTGAAACAGTTGAGCTTGTGTAATAAATAAGAAAAATGATGAATAAACATTTAGTTAAGAAATGTAAAATGGAATTGATGGAAATTAATTAAATTTTGTATGAATTTGAACTATAATCAACTTAGGCTTAAGTGATGAAGTTAGTGGAATGCGCTAATAAGAATTAATGTCGAATATAATGGATGTGGTTTAAATGGATGTAAGGAAATTAAAAGGTAAATGAGATTTATAAAGGAAAAGAGAATAATGACTCAACTAAATTGATTAAAATAATTGTAAGTGAATAAGCATACATGTAATAAAATTAAAGTGAATTGAATCAGTAGTAAAATGAATTGGATGTAAATCTATATAATTATTGAAACATTAATGTCAATGAGGGAATGCAAACAATTTGAACTATGATAGAAATAATATATATAATAAGCCAAGCATTGACATTAGAAATGAATTTGGGAATGAAACATAACAAATGAAAATATGAATTGTTTAAAAGTGAAATGAACAAATAAAATCATACTAATAAAATAGTGACATTGCAAAATTTTGTTATGGTGCTTGTTTGCATGAACATAATTGATTGAATATATTATTTGTGCTTTTAGTTGAACTTGCTAATTCATTTATGTTTACTGTAAACATATAAATTTATTTCTTTTATATGTGTTGAGCGTTTTAGTAGGTACAGACGTCATTTACATGCTTTTGGGGATACATGCATAAAAATTTGCTTTTTCTTGCTTAAAAATAAGCTAAATCGCTAATAACGCAGATGAAAGGTACGTATATTGAATTATATATAGTATTTTGGCATTTTATATTTTTTCCCCATTTTGGGAATGCCTTATCACCAAGTTGAGATGTATGTTTGTGATTATATTTATATTGTTGTCTTCCGGACCTAATCATACAAAGGAGACTCTATTGAAATTTTTCGTGAATTTATGAATTACAAAATTTTGTGAAAATTTGAATTTTCAAACATGTTTTAAACTTTTGTATAGGTAATAGCTCCTAAGCTGAATAATAAATTATATGGTTTAATATATTAATTGGTAACTTTCTTACTATGCCTTTACGAGGACGAAAAGTTTTGAGTGGGGGAGAGTGTAACATCCCGTAATTTCACATGGTTTTTATTTATTTATTCAAAATTGTTATGAATTTGAATTATAGAAATTGAATAAAAATTAATATTAAAATATGATACGTTATGATAATATTTTGAAATGTGTAATACGCGGAAATTGCGGTTGTCAAATTTGTCTAATATAGAATTATTAATAACTAAAAATGAATGTTTGTATTATTAGAAACTTTAAATTTTCCGAATGCAAATTGAAATTATAAATTTATGTACGTTTTTATTTCATTAATTCCGTTAACGTTTGCATCAAAATTTGATTTGACAGTAAAGGGAAAGCATTAATAACGTTTAAAAATTAATTATCCCATTCCTTTTAAAATTTTAGCTTCTTAGGAAAGCTATTTACACATCAGCCAATTTATTCATTGATTGATTAACGTTTAAAAACGAAAAAATTGAATAGCCGTGACTGATTGAATATTTACAGTGGATTAATCTCTTTATATTCATTTCACGCAACCATTCATTTCTGTTGTTGAAAAACTATTTGTTCTTTCTTCCTCAAACTTTTCTTCTCCTTGCAAACTTAGATCTCGCTGCAAATATTGGTATTTTGTATAACAGTTAACTCTGATAATCGTTGTTAGTGTAAAATCAAATGTATGTTTTAACAGCTTCATGAACTGTTATTTATTTATTATATTTTGTCCTTCCGCTGTGAGATTCTGTGATTGTTTTCCTTCTTTCTTCATTTCTTATATTAATCCCAATAACTATCTGTATTTTTGATTTGTTTATGTCAACATTTAAGGATCATTGTCGATTTGAACAGTCAAAAATTCAGTTTGTTACATTTCTCTTAGCCTAATAACTAGATTATTTTTTGTGGACTTCGATTAGTGATTTTCTGGTGGATCAAACGATGTGACATTCAAAGTGAATGGTGGCCAGATGTACTGAAAGAAGATTTATGACCTCAAACCTCATCAACCGGGAAATGGAAAAATGAGGGTATTGTCACCATCTAGAGAATATTCATATTTGTTACTTCTTTTCATTTTTGTATCTCCCGGGAACTACGGTGGTCGCGACGAAAAGTCGTAAGGTGACAATACATTCAGTACACTCAAGCGAACTGAGATGTCGGTCATATTTAGCCTGAGTTACAAGATGTTCTTGTTGTACCCGGTGTATTCCTCTTTAGAGATACATTGGAAGGTGGTCCCATACTTTGCCAGGAAATCCATTCTCCAATAAGAGCCCGTGGTTTTAATTGTATACTATATATGTAAAGCGTGAGATGCAAGCGTTCTACTAGATTTTTATTTATTTATATTTAGACATTATTATAATATCAGAAAAGTATGATTTTCAAAATGGTTTTGGGTTATCGTAAGGTAAAAACTGTAACAACCCGGAAAATCCGAACCAATTTAAAATTTTTATTTCGGCAATTTTGATGAATTTTGAATATTTAAAACGATTTATTTTAAATAATAACGTCAAGAAATTTATTTTGAATAGAATTAGAATGTATATATTTATTTGAATCGTCGTTAGAATACAAAAATTTATTTTTAATTATAAAAGGAATTGAAAATGGCGTGGTAATTTGAAAATTCGATTTCAAATTTCAATTGAATGTACATGATTCAATATAAACCGGATTTTGGCAAAACCAAAAATATTAGAATCTATTTGGGAATATCTTTCCAACGAATCCGAAAAATTGAAATTTCACAGCGGGAATAAAAAGTTATGTCCAGTTGAAAATTCAGAATAGTCGCTATGGAAATTATAGCCCTTAAAATGGAAATTTTGCAAACGACCTCCCTTTTCGATGAAACCACTTTTTTTGGATCTGGGATGTCAAGTTATTGCTAGATTCCAAAATTCATAATTTTTGGGATTAATATGTGAGCGTGGCGAAGTAAAACGTGTTTTGATAGTTTCAGTCAATTTGGATCGACCAGAAAATGGCCATTTTTCGAACGGTCTCCAAATTTGACGAAATTAGTTTTGTTAGAATCATATCGTCAATACGAAGGTAGCAAATATTTTTTGGGAATTTTTAGAGTCTATATGTGGCCCCGGTAAATTGAAATGTGCATTCAAATTCAATATGTTGATTTATATTTTGATTTTGATGGAAACTGATCGAAATAGTCGAATCGGCTTACGATAGATATCCCATTGTGTTCGGAATGGGGGTAATACGCTAGGGACGACAGTTGTTGGGCCTCGTTTGGGGTTCAAAAGAAAAGTCATAGAAAAGATTGGATTTTTCTTTACACGAATGAAGGATAAAGATTTGATTTTTAATTTAAATAAAAATATGATTTTTATACTGTGAGAGAATAAAAATATGATTTTTATATCGTAGAGAGAATAAAAATATGATTTTATATTGTAGGGAGAATAAAAATATGATTTTTATATTGTAGAGCAAATAAAAATATTATTTTTATAATATGAATAACAATATGAAAAAATTATTTTTAGTTTGATAAAAATAAATTTTATTGTATGTATGTAATAATACAAAGATTCGATTTTTATATATGTAGATTGACGATAAAAATATAATTTTTATTTTGTAGGAAGAATTATAAAAATGTGATTTTTATAATGTTTTCATTATGATAAAGATACGATCTTTATATGGATATCATTAAGATATAAATTCAATTTTTATCATATATGAAGTGAAATAAAAAAAATCGACATTTATATAAGATGTAGAAATATAAAAATATAATTTCTATATAGAAAGAAGCGTTGTAAAAATATATGAAGTAGAAATGAAAATGTGATTTTTATTTATTGGAATGAAGCGATAAAAATGTGATTTTTATGTATGAACAGCGGGAAATGGTCGCATTAGAATTTTGGGCATATCCGAACCGTTCAAAAATAGATAATGGAGGAGTGGATCCCAAAGGTGAGAACTTCTCACTATTAATTTGTTTTCTAGTTAAAATATATACTAGGATGTAGACGGTGCTTAGCAGCACCCGACACCCGTCGTCCACAGACCATGGATGACTTGTTTGTTTGTTTGACTATTTTGTGAAAATTGATTGTGTGATGTGGAATGGAAATAAATATTTTATAGTTAAAAATACAATTTTTAACGTGTATATGAATTAAATAAATATTTATAAACAAATCAAACGATTTGTTTATATACACACATTTGACGGATATTGATTGGGACGATAAATTTTACACATCGCCCAACTGCACAAATAAATCTGTGTTTGTTGTTTGAAAACCCCACATGGTATTGGGATAATATTAGACATACACTAATCCTAATAATTAGCTGTATGTCGATCGATCGATTGAAAGGCTGTTGTAAGCGTTAAATATTAGTATTTGATGCTTATGCAGTGTAGAATGCACTTTGGATGATGGTCGACTGTGTTTGATTGTTGTTCTGTACATGTATTGTATGAAATCCATATAATCAAATTATATGGTAATTGACTGTGCATGATTCCAATTCAGAATTATCGAATATTTTAAAATAATATTCAGCGAATATTGAAATGTGAAGCCGTGTTTAGTAGTTAAACGCCAGTTTAACACGAACGGGAATTTTGTCGATTTTATTCGTTTTATAATGAATATCGATAAGTGATTCAAAATCGAATATTTTGAAAATATTATCGTTTTAATATTGAAATGATATGGAAAATTTAATTTTGAAATTGAAATTGAAATTGAAATTCGAATTGAAATGAATTGGAAATTCGAATTAAATTGAAATGAATTGGAAATTCGAATTAAATTGAAATGTATATAAATTGAATTGAAATCAACTGAAATGAATATAAATTGGATTGAAATCGAATAGAACTGAAATTGATTTGAAATGAATTCAAAACGAATTTATATTGGAATATTCAATTTTGATTTGAATTTGAAATGGAAGTGGAAATCGTTTTAAAATGATTTATAAAATTCGTATTAAATGGAAATCGACGAAATATATAATGTATATATTATATATTATAATGGCCTGAATAGAACGCGCCGCGCAGCGGTAGTTCGCGAACTTCAACCATTAACTACAAATGGACGTTACGGGAGATCTGACCGTCGGATTCTCCTAAAAACGGAACCGTTGGGTCCGTATCGAAAAGAGCTTTCCAATAAATACAAGAGATTTGAAATCTAATGGTTGGATTTGGAGATATGTCCAAATCAATTTCAAAAAAGGTCGCTATGGATGTAGTTCGGTGGCCGTTATTGGAAACCGACTATACGGGCGATAATAAAATCTGGAAAAATAGGGAAAAATTATGTAAAATCATAATAAATGATTTGGAAAGGGTTGGGATGAAAAATATATTTTTATCGAAATGAACTAGTTATTAAATAGAACAATAATTTATTTATTTTTAAATACATAAATTGGATTTGAAATGGTTTTCAAAAACAACCAGAATTTTCAATATACAAATTGGAATGGATTTGAATCGAGATTATCTTCGGAATATTTCGATATTGGATTCTGTGATTATACGGACGTTGTGATGAAATTTGGAAGATATATATATATATATATATATATATATATATCGTTATTCCAATACGATATTTGTTGATATCAGAATTGATATTGAATATAAGCCGATATATTTTCTATTCAGAGCCTTATACTTGATATCGAATTGGATTTTGGGTTTGTCGTGAGTGGTGTCTTCGTTAACACTGTTCTTAAACCCAGTTAAGGAAAGAATAAATCTTTTTATTTAGATTTAATAAGGTTTACCAATTAGTTGACATTTAATTGGAATTTAATGGGAATTAATAATAGGGTTTATCGTGAATGGTGTTTTAAATAACACTTGTTCTTTAACCCGATTATCAATGAGAATTGGATTTTGGGTTTATTGTGAACGGTGTTTTAAATAGCACTTGTTCTTTAACCCCATTTAACAATGAAGAATATGATTTGGAATTTATAATCTTTTAATTAAGATTTATGGAATTTTCCAAAGTAAAGAATTCCAATTTAATATATTAAATTGGAATTGAATGGAATTCGATTTGTTAATAATCGAAGTGAGTTTCTGTGGTGGAAGACTGTTAATACATATGGAATTTAAAAGGCTTTGTCGTTATTCCATTTATATTATTAGTCGGATACGAAAATTGATATTGATTATATATTAATATTGATTTTCTGTGAAGATTCCATACTTAATGGAATGTGATTTTGGGTTTAACGTGAACCGTGTTTTAAATGACATTGGTTCTTTAACCCAGTTAAAGATAAGATTAATTTCTTAGATAAGATTAATTTCTTAGCTTTGAATAATCATTAATATTGATTTTTTGGGAAGATTAAAACTAAATAGAGTTTTAATGAATTTTTAATTAGATTGAAAAGTGAATGTGATAATTAAAATTATCAATTCAAGAAAATGATCGGAAATGGAGTACCACCAGTTTTACTCAAGGCGATAGCAAAATCTTTAATTAGATTTGAATGTGAAATGGTAATTAATATTTACCGATAACACCGTGGTGTTAGATATGGAGTATTACTAGTTTTGCTCCATGGGATGAATAGGTACGGATTAGGAAATAAAATAAATGATTACTTCGGTGTAGTTCGCTAATCCCGACTAGTTTGGAAAACCGTAATATGGTTTGTTATCCAAAGGAAGATAAAAGAATAAATTTAAAGAATTTATCTTTGATAAAACTAATGGGAACCTTTCCCAAAGGAAAAGAATATTTGAATAAAAGAATATTCTGGATTGGAATGAGGCGTATGATGTGTTGTTATAGCACCCGATTATAAGATACGTGAGTTTTTCAGAAAGGCCGGGTTTAACCCATTCTGAATAACTGATTCGATGATAAGTCGAAGAGATTGAAGATGGTGCAAGACTGACGACCTTCACATCGAATGGATCGGTGTTACTGATGCTCATGATAGGAGTAGCTACCTTGAAGAGGCTAAAGTGGTAGCCGTCTGGACGTACTTGTTGATTGTACGGATATGCGAGGAATAAGGTGCCTCCGGTTTCGTTCAGACCTAGAACGGACTTGTAAATGGATGGTGTGTCTGACATTGGATTTTATTCTATGCTGATTGATCTCTATTAAATATACATCTGCCTGGTGAAGGAGAATTTATTCGCTTACTTCACCCTTCTCTGAGACATACGGGATCAGAGGTTGTATATAAATAGACATCAGTCGCATGGCGTAAATTGCCTATGTGGCAGGCCTAAGTGGCAAATGATGAAGGCTTCTGTTGAAAAGAAGAGTCTTCTGGTTGATGATCAAAGCGCAGCTTTAATATAGCATGGCTTTGTGTAGCGTTAATTCGCCAGCCTCACACACCGGTATGGTAGGAAACCGATGGTTAGATCAGTATGTTTTTTAGATGAGGATAGACACCCTATGGGTTGTCATGGATTCAGTCGACCGAGGTAAGGGATAGGGCAAACCCCCCAATTTCCCTGATGGATAGAGTTAGCGATGTTTTCGCATGCCTGCGACGTAAACCGCGGTAACTTGTTTCTTGGATTGTGCGAATGTGCATTACGGTGTTTTCGCATGCCTGCGATGTAAACCGTGGTGAATTGCACTACGCGATCGATCTTTCGAATTAGTAACCACCAGTATGGAAATCCAATTTCCAAATACGACATTTTCGGTTTTGATTGTATACTATATATGGCGACATTGTGGTATGGGACATTCATGCCGCCTATGATTCATTTATATTTGACGTTGTTTTCTTCACTTATAGTAATAATAAAAGATGAAATTTCACGTATCAAGCATATTTGGCTATTATAAGGTAAAACCCTATCCTCCGGCTTGCGTTGCATTGTGTGATGGGACCTAGGTCTTATAATAGCTTCATTGTTCTTTATATAGCATTGCGTTGTTTGTTCAATGCACTGGTATTCTTGGGAGGAAACCTGTTCCATGTTATACGGCGTGGTCCCTCGATTTACCTAACTTTATAATAAAGATTAATAACTATTTTAGTTCTCACACCAGTCACATGACGGACCTGGAGTTTATTGTTTTAACCTAAACTCTAGGTGCCCCTATTTTCCACATGGGCAGCTAGTAGTTTTGGTTTTGCAGATTTATATTCGCAGTATCCTGGTTTACAGCTGTAGCAATATCCGGAAAGCTCTATATCCGTGTATCTATTTTCAGTTGTGCTTTGTATTGTTTTTCTGCTGCGATGTATTTAAATGTAATTTAAACCTCTGATATTTTCTATGTAATATTTATTCATACTCTGTTATATTCGTGTATTCTGATGGAATTGTTGTAATAAGCAATGAAATGTTCTTTTGTTTGTATTCTGATTTGTCGTGTTCTCAAAGCAATTTGGGCTTTCCTTCACGGGAAAGTTTTGGTCGCCACATTTGGTATCAGAGCTTTGGTTTACAGAGCTGGAGAACATGACACATTAGAACCAAACGAAAGAATTCATCAGAGATTGGATTAGTAATATCCAATGAAAATGACTCGTTAGAGATGGGATCAGTAGTATCCTAGAACGAGTGTGAAGAGTGTTATTTTTAAAATATAAATGAAACAAATTATGTTTGGGAATTTATATCAAATTATACGTATTTGAATATTGATTTATATTGAATTTGGACAGTCTAGTATAGGTAGATTTTCAGTATAGGCCTGACGGGGCGTATATTCGAAGCCTTAGATACTAGATGGATATAGAATCACACTCTAGTCGCCCAGAGATGATACTGATGATTGGGATCCCATCATCAGTGTTTGTGTTCGAGTTTCAAAAGTGAATATATATATAATTTCCAATCGACTGGTGTGAGAACAAAAACTTAACTAAAATTTACTGTTTGTGAGTTGGCACTGAAATATGATTTTTGAGAATATAAAAATTATATATATTTGAAAATCTAATTAACAGATTGATTGTTGGCTGTGATGTTTGATTATCGATTCAACTAATAAAAATACTAGAATGATAAATAAAGTATGATCAAGATAATTGTTAAGTGAAAAATAATGCGAACTCTCTTGACAAAGTCCTAAAAATATTATATTGGATATGGACGACTATGGCTTATCTCATACTGAATTCTGGATGACCCCTAAACAAGCAAGGAGAGCTCACCAGAAAGCAGAAAAAGAACGAGAATTAAACCTAGGATCACACGCGGTTGTTTATTATCTTAAATGCCAAAAAGAAGGGCATTATGCAATTGTGTGTCTTGAGAAAAAGAGGAAAGAGAAACAAATAAGAATGGACATAGTTTGTTTCAAATGCAAGGAGACGGGACATTTTGTGGATAAGTGTCCAAACATAAAGAAAAAATCCAGAAAACTAGGAAAAGAAGAGAAATGCTTTCGATGCAAAGAAGTAGGGCATCTTGCCCGAAATTGACCGTTAAAGAAGGGTGATAAGAAATCCAAAGGAAAAGAGGTATCTACTTTGGAAATTATGCAAGAAGAAGGCACGACTTCCTAGAAAGTGGGGTCTTAATGTAATGAACTAGCATTTTGGATATATGTATGTATATGTATGATGCTTGTATGAACATAATTACACTTTTTGTTTTAAAAATGTATTGGTATTGTAGAATATAACTAAGGTAAGAAAAATGTTGAAACAAGTTGAATTTAGCACTAAACATCGAACTGTATTGAAAATTTATCACATTTGCATGCATATATATACATGTCTATACATTGAACAGGTCACTGCAAGGAGGCTAGAGCAGAGGAATAAAATTGTATGCCCGACAAATAGGTACATGTTTACAAATTTCCTGGGTTTGGATGATTTTATGAGCTGATTGGCTAGCCACTTGGCTGTTTCTTTTTCTTTTTGGATTGGAAAGGCCTCTATGGCGATTGTGGGATTTTCCCGGTGCTCCCGTGCAGGGGAGGTTATGGTGAATTTTTTCAAAAATTTAGGGTGTTAGCCAAATTTTTGAAATTTTGAAAAGTTCTTAGAAACTGAAAAGTTGAAGAACTTAAGCCATAATGAAAATAATGAATGTTGAGTTGGTATGTAAAACAACTTTCAGCTCCGTTCCTTTTCGAGGACGAAAATATTTTAAGTGGGGGAGATTGTAACAACCCGGAAAATCCGAACCAATTTAAAAATTTTATTTTGGCAATTTTGATGAATTTTGAATATTTAAAATGATTTATTTTAAATAATAACGATGAGAAATTTACTTTGAATAGAATTAGAACGTATATATTTATTTGAATCGTCGTTAGAATATAAATATTTATTTTTAATTATAAAAGGAATTGAAAATGGCGCGGTAATTTGAAAATTCGATTTCAAATTTGAATTGAATGTACAAGATTCAATATAAACCGGATTTTGGTGAAACCAAAAATATTAGAATCTATTTAAGAATATCTTTCCAATGAATCAGAAAAATTGAAATTTCATAGCAGGAATAAAAAGTTATGTCCAGTTGAAAATTCAGAATAGTCGCTATGGAAATTATAGCCCTTAAAAATGGAAATTTTGCAAACGACCTCCGTTTTTGACGAAACCGCTTTTGTTGGATCCGGGATGTCAAGTTATTGCTAGATTCCAAAATTCATAATTTTTGGGATTAATATGTGAGCGTGGCGAAGTAAAACGTGTTTTGACAGTTTCAGTCAATTTGGATCGACCAGAAAATGGCCATTTTTCAAACGGTCTCCAAATTTGATGAAATTAGTTTTGTTTGAACCGTATCGTCAATACGAAGCTAGAAAATATTTTTTTTGGAATTTTTAGAGTCTGTATGTGGCCCCGGTAAATTGAAATGTGCGTTCAAATTCAATATGTTGATTTATATATTGATTTTGACCGAAACTGACCGAAACAGTCGAATTGGCTTACGATAGATATCCCATTGTGTTCGGAATGGGGGTGATACGCTAGGGACGACAGTCGTTGGGTCTCGTTTGGGGTTCAAAAGAAAAGTCAACTTTTTATTGAAAATTAAATTAATTAATTAATTATATAAACACCTCACCCCTCAACACACACTCTCCCCGTTCATTTGAAATATGAAAAAGGGGGAAACCGATGCTTGCTTCATCCGCCGCCACGTCGAACGACCACCGTCGTCGTCTCCCACCTGATCGCGACCTCCCCTCCGCCCTAGCTCTCCTCCACGACGCTGTCTCCCCCTCTCCACTGTTAAAACCCGAAAAACCCCAAACCCCAATCGCCTAAAACCCTCCACCACCTCCACCAGGCCACCGCAGCCACCTGTCAGAGCAACCGCCTCCCCCCTCTCTCTCCAATTCGATTAACAAACTCCCCCCCTTCGATTCGCTGTAGGTTTTGTTTTATTTGTTTTGTTTTAATTTATTTTAAATGTTTAAATTAGTTTAAGTAACGTTAAGGTTTTTAATTCATAAAAGAAAAGATTGGATTTTTCTTTATACGAATGAAGGATAAAGATTTGATTTTTAATTTAAATAAAAATATGATTTTTATATTGTACAGATAATAAAAATATGATTTTTATATTGTAGAGAGAATAAAAATATGATTTTTATATTGTAGAGCGAATAAAAATATGTTTTTTATAATATGAATAACGATATGAAAATATTATTTTTAGTTAGATAAAAATAATTTTTTATCATATGTATGTAATAATATAAAGATTCGATTTTTATATATATAGAATGGCAAAAAAATATAATTTTTATTTTGTTGGAAGAATTATAAAAATGTGATTTTTATAATTTTTTCATTATGATAAAGTTACAATCTTTATATGGATATCATTAAGATAAAAATTCGATTTTTATCATATATGAGGCGGAATAAAAAAATTCGATCTTTATATAAGAGGTAGAAATATAAAAATATAAATTCTATATAGAAAGAAACGTTGTAAAAATGGATGAAGTAGAAATAAAAATGTGATTTTTATTTATTGGAATGAAGCGATAAAAGTGTGATTTTTATATATGAACAATGGGAAAAGGTCACATTGGAATTTTGGGCATATCCGAACCGTTCAGAAATAGATAATGGAGGAGTGGATCCCAAAGGTGAGAACTTCTCACTATTAATTTGTTTCCTAGTTAAAATATATACTAGGATGCAGACGGTGCTTAGCAGCACCAGACACCCGTCGTCCACAGGCCATGGACGACTTATTTGTTTGTTTGACTGTGTTGTGAAAATTGATTGTATGATGTGGAATGGAAATAAATATTTTATAGTTAAAAATACAATTTTTAAAGTGTATATAAATTAAATAAATATTTATAAACAAATCGAACGTTTTGTTTATATACACACATTTGACGGATATTGATTGGGACGATAAATTTTACACATCGCCCAACTGCACAAATAAATCTTTGTTTGTTGTTTGAAAACCCCACACGGGTATTGGGATGATATTAGACATACACTAATCCCAATAATTAGCTGTATGTCGATCGATCAATTGACAGGCTGTTGTAAGCGTTAAATATTAATATTTGATGCTTATGCAGTGTAGAATGCACTTTGGATGATGGTCGACTGTGTTTGATTGTTGTTGTGTACATATATTATATGAAATCCATATAATCAAATTATATGGTAATTAACTGTGTTTGATTACTATTCAGAATTATCGAATATTTTAAAATAATATTCAATGAATATTGAAATGTGAAGCCGTGTTAAGTAGTTAAATGCCGTTTTAACACGAACGTGAATTTTGTCGATTTTATTCGTTTTATAATGAATATCGAAAAGTGATTCAAAATCGAATATTTTGAAAATATTATCGTTTTAATATTGAAATGATATGGAAAATTTAATTTTGAAATTGAATTTGAAATTCGAACTGAAATTTAAATGAATTGGAAATTCGAATTAAATTGAAATGAATTGGAAATTCGAATTAAATTGAAATGAATATAAATTGAATTGAAATCGATTGAAATGAATATAAATTGAATTGAAATCGAATAGAACTGAAATCGATTTGAAATGAATTTAAAACGAATTTATATTGGAATATTCAATTTTGATTTGAATTTGAAACGGAAGTGGAAATCGTTTTAAAATGAATTTAAAACGATTTATAAAATTTGTACTAAATGGAAATTGACAATATATATATATATATATATATATATATATATATATATATTATAATGGCCTAAATAGAATGCGCCGCGCAGCGGCAGTTCGTGAATTTCGACCATTAACTTCAAATGGACGTAATGGGAGATCCGACCGTCTGATTCTCCTAAAACTAGAACCGTTGGGTTCGTATTGAAAAGAGCTTTCCAATGAATACAAGAGATTTGAAATCTAACGGTTGGATTTGGATATATGTCCAAATCAATTTCAGAAAAGATCGTTATGGATGTAGTTCGGTGGCCGTTATTGGAAACCGACTACACGGGCGATAATAAAATCTGGAAAAATAGGGAAAAATTATGTAAAATCATAATAAATGATTTGGAAAGTGTTGGGATAAAAATTCCATATTTGAAAAGATAAAAATATATTTTTATCGAAATAAACCAGTTATTAACTAGAATAATAATTTAATTATTTTTAAATAAATAAATTGGATTTGAAATGGTTTTCAAAAACAACCAGAATTTCCAATATATGAATTGGATTGGATTTGAATCGAAATTATCTTCAGAATATTTCAATATTGGATTCTGTGATAATACGGACATTGTGTTGAAATTTGAAAGATATATATATATACATATATATATATATATATATATATATCGTTATTCCAATACGATATTTGTTGATATCAGAATTTGATATTTAATATAAGCCGATATATTTTCTATTCAAAGCCTTGTATTTGATATCGAATTGGATTTTGGGTTTGTCGTGAGTGGTGTCTTCATTAACACTATTCTTATACCCAGTTAAGGAAAGAATAAATCTTTTTATTTAGATTTAATAAGGTTTACCAATTAATTGACATTTAATTGGAATTTAATGGGAATTAATAATAGGGTTTATCGTGAACGGTGTTTCAAATAACACTTGTTCTTTAACCCGATTGTTAATGAGAATTGGATTTTTGGGTTTATTGTGAACAATGTTTTAAATAATACTTGTTCTTTAACCCTATTTAACAGTGAAGAATATGATTTGGAATTTATAATCTTTTAATTAAGATTTATGGAATTTTCCAAAGTAAAGATTTCCAATTTAATATATTAAATTGGGATTGAATGGAATTCGATTTGGTAATAATCGAAGTGAGTTTCTGTGGAGGGATACTATTAATACATATGGAATTTAAAAGGCTTTGTCGTTATTCCATTTATATTACTAGTCGGATACGAAAATTGATATCGATTATATATTAATGTTGATTTTCTGTGAAGATTCCATAATTAATGGAATGTGATTTTGGGTTTATCCTGAACCGTGTTTTAAATGACATTGGTTCTTTAACCCAGTTAAAGATAAGATTAATTTCTTAGCTTTGAATAATCATTAATATTGATTTTTTGGGAAGACTAAAATTAAATAGAGTTTTAATGAATCTTTGATTAGATTGAAAAGTGAATGTGATGATTAAAATTATCAATTCAAGAAAATGATCAGAAATGGAGTACCACCAGTTTTACTCCAGGCAATAGAGAAGTCTTTAATTAGATTTGAACGTGAAATGGTAATTAATATTTATCGATAAACCGTGGTGTTTGATATGGAGTATTACCAGTTTTGCTCCATGGGATGAATAGGTTGGGATTAGGAAATAAAATAAATGATAACTTCAGTGTAGTTCGCTAATCCCGACTAGTTTGGAAAACCGTAATAAGGTTTGTTATCCAAAGGAAGATTAAAGAATAAATTTAAAGAATTTATCTTTGATAAAATTAAAGGGAGCCTTTCCCAAAGAAAAAGAATATTTGTACAAAAAAATATTCTGGATTGGAATGAGGCGTATGATGTATTGTTATAGCACTTGATTATAAGATACGCAAGTTATTCAGAAAGGCCGGGTTTAACCCATTTTGAATAACTGATTCGTCGATAAGTCGAAGAGATTGAAGACGGTGCAAGACCGATGATCTTCGCATCGAATGGATGGGTGCTACTGATGCTCATGATAGGAGTAGCTACATTGAAGAGGCTAAAGTGGTAGCCGTCCGGACGTACTTGTTGATTGTACGGATATGCGAGGAATAAGGTGCCTCCGGTTTTGTTCAGATTAGAACGGACTTGTAAATGGATGGTGTGTCTGACATTGGATTTAATTCTATGATGATTGATCTCTATTAAATATACATCTTCCTGGTGAAGGGGAATTTATTCCCTTACTTCACCCTTCTCTGAGACGTACGGGATCAGAGGTTGTATATCAATAGACATCAGTCGCATGGCGTAAATTGCCTATGTGGCAGGCCTAAGTGGCAAATGATGAAGGCTTCTGTTGAAAAGAATAGTCTTTTGGTTGATGATCAAAGTGCAACTTTAATATAGCACGGCTTTTTGTAGCGTTAATTCGCGAGCCTCACACACCGGTATGGTGGTAAACTGATGGTTAGATCAGTATGCTTTTTAGATGAGGATAGACACCCTATGGGTTGTCATGGATTCGGTCAACCGAGGTAAGGGATAGGGCACACCCCCCGATTTCCCTGATGGATAGAGTTAGCAGTGTTTTCGCATGCCTGCGACATAAACCGCGGTAACTTTTTTTCCTGGATAGTGTGGATGTGCGTTACAATGTTTTTGCTTGCCTGCGACGTAAACCGTGGTGAATTGCACCACGCGATCGATCTTTTGAATCAATAACCACCAATATGGAAATCCAATTTCCAAACACGACATTTTCGGTTTTGATTGTATATTATATATGGCGACATAGTGGTATGGGACATTCATGCCGCCTATGATTGATACATTTATATTTGAAGTTGTTTTCTTCACTTATAGTAATAATAAAAGATGAAATTTCACGTATCAAGCATATTTGGCTATTATAAGGTAAAACCCTATCCTCCGGCTTGCATTGCATTATGTGATGGGACCTGGGTCTTATAATAGCTTCATTGTTCTTTATTTAGCATTGCGCTGTTTGTTTAATGCACTGGTATTCTTGGGAGGAAACCCGTTCCGCGTAATATGGCGTGGTCCCTCGATTTACTAACTTTAAAATAAAGATTAATAACTGTTTTAGTTATCACACCAGTCACATGACTGACCTGGAGTTTTTTGTTTTAACCTAAACTCTGGGTGCCCCTAATTTCCACACGGGCAGCTAGTAGTTTTTGTTTTCCAGATTTATATTCGCAGGATCCTGGTTTACAGCTGAAGCGATATTCGGAAAGCTCTGTATCCGTGTATTTATTTCCAGTTGTGCCTTGTATTGTTTTTCTGCTGCGATGTATTTAAATGTAATTTAAACCTTTGATATTTTCTGTGTAATATTTATTCATACTCTGTTATATTCTTGTATTCTGATGGAATTGTTGTAATAAGCAATGAAATTTTCTTTTATTTGTATTCTGATTTGTTGTGTTCTCGAAGCAATCCGGGCTTTCCTTCACAGGAAAGTTTGGGTCGCCACAAAAACCATCTGTATTTATGTACGGATCGGTCTTACGATTATCGTTTTCTTTCAGAAAAGATTTGTTTACATTAAAATAAAGTTGGATGTTGCTTATAAACTTAGTGGATTTCTCACTCTAGTTCACCAGACTGATCCAGCATTGTAATGCTTGGGTTAGACCATGTTGTACCTGTTTAGGTTATCGGGTGCTATGAAGAAATGAGCTGGATGGGTTCAGACGTATGATATTATATGATATTTTTCCACTGTGTGATTGTGTATGAGGACAGGTTATTATAATTGTGTAACGACCCGGAAAATCTGAACCAATTTAAAAAATTTTAATTGGCTATTTTAGTGAATTTAAAATATTTAAAATAAATAATTTAAATAATAACGACGAAAAGTAAGTTTGAATCGACATTTGAAAATAAATATAATTAATTCTAACTATAAACAAGGCCTGAAATGGCGCGGCAGTTTCAAAAATTGAATTCAAACTTTGACTGACTGTACCGGGTGCAAAACAAAACTGATTTGAGCGAAACCAAAAATATTTAAATCTTTTAGTGAATATATTTCTAACGAATTGGAAAAATCGAAGTTTCATAGCGGAAAGCAAAAGTTATGGCCAAATGAATTTTCAGAAAGGTCGGTGTAGAGTTTATATAGCCCGTGAAAATGGCCATTTTGCAAACGACCTCGGAATTTGACGAAACCACTTTTGTTGGATCCGGGATGTTAAATTTTTGCTAGGTTTCAAATTTCATAATTTTTGAAGCTATATGTGAGCGTGGCAAAGGAAAATGTGTTTGGTCGATTTCTGTTAAATTGGATCGACCAGAAAAGGGCCATTTTGCAAACGGTCTCAGAATTCGACGAAACTAGTTTTGTTGGGACTATATCGTCAAAACATAGCTAGATTTATTTTTCGGGTATTTTTAGAATCAGTATGTGGCCCCGGCAAATTGAAATGTACATTCAAATCAAATATTGAATGTTTTATATTTTAATTTGAAGAAAAATTGACTGAAACAGTCGAATGGGCCTTCGAAACATATCCCATTGTGTCCTGAATGGGGTTATTGAGCTAGGGACAACAGTCGTTGGGTTTGAATTGATGTTCGTGTGTGACAAGGGGTATTTTCGAATTTTTAAAATTTATAAATATAAAAAAATATCCTATTGGTCAACGCCTATTCTATCTCCTCGATTATTGCTCCAGTGCACGATGGAAATACGTTCTTCCCTTCTCTCCTCGATTCCTCTCAATCTGCTCAAAATTAGACCTCCATCCTGTTGGGGATTTTGTAGAGCTTGTCAAGATCTTCAAATCCATAGCAAGTTTGGATTTTTTCATTAAGAAATTGGAGAGATTCGTCGCGTGG
Organism: Allium sativum; assembly: GCA_030737875.1. Taxonomy (NCBI): domain Eukaryota; kingdom Viridiplantae; phylum Streptophyta; class Magnoliopsida; order Asparagales; family Amaryllidaceae; genus Allium; species Allium sativum. The sequence continues at coordinate 134,754,396 of CM060924.1, read as the reverse complement.
AAGTTTCTGGTTTCAAACCACCGCCGCACCCTCCTCCGGCCGTCGAACTGGCGAACTCCCCCCGGCGCCTGAGCGCCTCTCCTCCCCCTTCGACACTGCGTAGCCCGATCGTTCTATCGATTCACGGATTTCACGAAATCGCGTGACCTAGCTTTGAACGTTTCAGAAAGGTATACGGCTATTTTTATTTTAACTATATTATAGCATTTTAAAACGCTACGGTTTTTGATTTCACTGTAAAAATCATATTTTTTCGTTTGTTGACGAAACTCAGTGAAACAAGAGACAGTGGACTCGTGTGGACGTCTTCTACATTCTAGAAGAGACCGCATATTTTTCTGAGCCTTCTGCTATTTTTGGTGGAGTGGAACCCAATGTCATATTGCTAAATTATAAACAATATGGAAAACGACGATGTATAAATTATATAGTCGTTGTATGACTTATATAAGCATTGTACACCTCATGTATAAGCGTTGTATAGGTTGTACGTTCGATATATAAGTTACATATGCGTTGTAAAAATTATATATGTGTTGAATAGAAGTGAAATGCTTATAATATATATATATATATATATATATATATATATATATATATATATACACGCCCCTCGTCCACAAACCATGGACGATATTTATTGGTTGTGATTGGTGTGAAAATTGGTTGATAGCGAATGGTTGATTAGAATTGTTTGTGGTTGAAATTGATTGATTGTTGTTGAAAAATACCCGTTTGTGGTTGAGATTTATTAGGTTGAAACCACATAGGATTAGTTTGTGGAAAAGAAAAAAATATACATGCCGCCTGCGTGCGAACTAGATGCATGAAATCCCCATTGTCAAAAGCTGCAAGGCTTTAAGGTAGAGCGAGGAGCCGTACTAGGGACGGCCCCGGTTTTAACTACCCTGCCGTTATGCTGCCGAAATTTTGAATAATATTCATCTGTTAGAATTATTTTCATGTGTTGAAACTATATTCGTGTATTGAATAGAAACCATTCATGTGTTGAATAGAAATTCATGCGTTGAATAGAAATTCATGTGTTGAATGGTATTCGTGTTTTAAATAAATTGTTTTAACAATAAAAATCACATTTTTATTCTATATATACAAACTATAGAAACCATTCATGTGTTGAATAGAAATTCATTCGTTGAATAGAAATTCATGTGTTGAATGATAGTCGTGTTTTGAAAGAAATTGTTTTATAATAAAAATCATATTTTTATCATCTATATCAACTATATAAAATAGTCGTGTTTTGAAATAAATTGTTTTGCAATAAAAATCACCTTTTTATTTATATATATAAATTATAGAAAACATTCATGTGTTGAATAGAAATTCATTCGTTGAATAGAAATTCATGTGTTGAATGGTATTCGTGTTTTAAATAAACTGTTTTAAATATAAAAATCACCTTTTTATGTATGTATATATATATATATATATATATAAACTATAGAAAACATTCTTGTGTTGAATAGAAATTCATTCGTTGAATAGAAATTCATGTGTTGAATGGTATTCGTGTTTTGTAATAAATTGTTTTATAATAAAAATCATATTTTTATCATCTATATGAACTATATAAAATAGTCGTGTTTCGAAAGAAATTGTTTTATAATAAAAATCATATATTTACCATCTATATCAACTATATAAAATAGTCGTGTTTTGAAATAAATTGTTTTATAATAAAAATCACATTTTTATTATATACATGAATTGTTAAAAAAAGTGAAGTGTTGAATTAAATGTCAGTTGGATAAAAATATCATTTTTATCAAATGTATGAAAAGAAAATGGTTTTGAAATCGAAGAATAGATTATATATATATATAAATATAATTAAATTATATCGAATAACGAAGCTGTAGTTCGTGTTTTGAAACCGTGATTTCAAACGATTAGTGCGGGAGATCCGACCATCGGATTTTCCCGAAACCGAAAACCGTTGGGTTCGCTTTGGAAATATCTTTCCAATGACACCAACTTTGTAAAGATCCAACGGTTGGATTGTCTGGAATATTTAATTAAAATTTGAAGAAAAACAGCGCCAGAATCGATTATATATATATAAATATAATTAAATTAAATCGAATAACGACGCTGCAGTTCGTATTTTGAGATCGAAAGTTTAAACGATTGTACCGGGAGATCCGACCGTCGGATTTTCCCAAAACTAGAACCGTTGGATTCGTTTTGAAAAGATCTTTCTAATGATATAAATTTTTTGAAGATCCAACGGTTAGATTTTCAGATATGGGTAAAACAAATCTGAAGAAAAACAGCGCCACGGCCGCGTTATGGCCTGGAGCGTCGTTTGAATAAATGGGCTATTTTTAAATAAATAAAAATAGCGATAAATCGTTATAAAATATTATAAACGATATGGAATATGAAATTTGGAAACTAACTGAATGTTGGCTAAGTCGAATGGTTTCCTTGGTTTTGATCTGATGTTGATTTCGGCCTTTGGGGTTAATATTTGGGAAATCGTTCTCTTACTGATTTACAGTTAGTGACCGATGAATTGAAATGAGGCGTATGTGTGTTCGTGTAGCACTTGTTTATTATATACGTGAGTTGCTCAGAAAGATGGGGTTTATTCCATTCTTAATAACTGAATCGACGATAAGAAATCGAAGATGAAGACGGTGGTCGAAGACCGGAGATCTTCACCTCGTTTGGATGGCAACTAATGTCCTGATTGGGAGGCATCCCGAAATATGGATAATGAGTGGTGATCATCCAGACGTACGTGGAAATCGATGTGTATGCGAAGTATATAGCGCCTCCAGTTTCGTTCAGACCCAGAACGGACTTGCAAATGGACTGTGTGTCTGACATGGGAATTCATTCTGTGTGATTGATAGCCATCAGTTGCATGGTGTGAATTGCCTGTATGGCATGCTAAGATGCAGTGATCAAGGCTTCTGTTGAAAAGCAAAGTCTCGTGGTTGAAGATCAAAGCCCCACCTGTGTGGCTTAGCTTTGTGTATAATGTGAATTCGCGAGCCTCACACCCTGGTATGAACCAGAAATGGGAGAGGACCTCAGGGAGGGCATGCGTTTCCTTCTAGCTAGAGGTGGTGTCGGTGCTTAAACTGGATGACATTTATACTATTTTTCACCTATGTGGTTGTTACTGTTGTGAGGCGCCTCAGTTATATCGGTCGATCGGGGACCGATGGAGTCATTCATTGGCTCATTTACGCCCCAAAGGGCGGGGAAACGCAGTGTTCAGGCATTTTAATCCACATCGGTGGACCGGCCCTGACGATCCAAGGGCCCACCTGAGTCTGGGTCCTGAGACATGGGCTAGATTGTCTCGAAGTCGGCAAGGACTATATTTTGCCTTGGTTCATGATGGAAATCTAATTTCCAAATATGTGACATTGCGGTTTTGATTGTATACCTATATATGGCGATATGATATATGGTACCCATGCCGTCTATGATTGATATTTATGATTGTGTATAAAATTAGAAACTAACTGCAAACGAGCTAAGATAGGTGGTTTCCTGGGTATTGGTTTGATGTTGGTTTCGGCCTTCGAGGTTAATACTTAGGGGATCGTTCTCTTACTATTTTACAGTTGGAGACTGATTAAGAATTTAATGACAAAGTTTATATTTTTAATGATTTGTTTTGCTCGTATCAAGCATATTTTAGTCGATATAAGGTAAAACTCTATCCTCCGGTTTGCGTTGCATTGTGTGATGGGACTTGAGTCTTATATCGGCTTCATTTTTATAAATAGCATTGCGATGTTTAAAAGATTTATTTGTTTCAAAGCACTGGCAAACCAATGGAGTAAATCCGTTCCGCGAAAGTGGCGTGGTCCTGTGATTAGCCATATTATAAAATGTGTTAAGTAGATTTCTCATACCAGTCTCATGACTGATTCGTAGTTTGTTTCACTTGCAAACTCGGGTGCCCCTTTTTCTACACGGGCAGCCTTATATTCAGGTTTTTAGCAGGCTCTTTCTGGATGGCTGGAGCTGAAGATGGATTCTATCATTTATCTCTTTTTATGTTGTTCAGCTCCTATTGTACATATTATGTTTTGTTTTCCGCTGTAGACATTTATGTATAGCTGAACTGTATTTGTACTAAGTATGATCCTGTATACTGTGTAACTCTGATGATTTCGTTTATCCAATGTATTATTTGTTCATTATCTGGCGTATTTATTTATTTCTGTTCTGCTATTATCTGTTTATGTGTTATATTCCTAAGATTACCCTTGACACCGTGGTACGGGGATTTGGGGTCATCACAACGTGGTATCAGAGCTTTGGTTAAGCTTAGTGCTGGAATATAACATATTAACGAACTCGTCAGAAATTGAACCAGTAGTGTTCTAGGATGAATAACTCATTACAGATAGGATCAGTAATATCCTAGTATGAGTAGCAGAATGAAGTAACACCTTGATAGATACATTTACATTTAAAGTATATGTCTTTATATTTGAAATATCTTTTCTGTTGACCTGACACTTGATCTGTTATTTGCAGAAGTACTAGAAAATGAGTTTCAGAAACAGAAGGAATGCAGAACCAGATATTGAGGCCCTATTAATTAAGTATCTAAATATGGGTGGAATACCGTTCTTGGGCGAAGAATCTATTATGAAAACACAAGCTTGGATTCGTTCTGCTGAGAAAATCTTTGACAGTTTAAAGCTGAGAGATGACCAGAAAAGATTACTGGCATCCTGGGCACTCAAAGACGAAGCCTTGTTCTGGTAGGATTCGGTTGTTGAGGGTAATTTAGAAGGTGATATCACCTGGGATAGATTTAAAGTGATTTTCCTAGAAAGATTTACTCCTCCTGAAGCAACTGAGCGGTTATGTGATGAATTCTCTTATCTGATACAAGGATATATGAACATTCCTGAATATCATAAGAAATTCAATGATCTTTCTCATTTTGCCCCGCATCTGATTAAAGATCCAAAGAGGAAGAATCTGAGGTTTATTCATGGCCTGCAAAGAAAATACCAGAATAGTGTAATGAGGAATGTGAAGCTTCCTTTTTCTGAAATGATATACATGGCTTACCAGTATGAGGATCTCGACAAGAAAGGTATGTTGCGTCACGAAGAGGAAGTCAGTTCTAGTAATAAAGGTGAGTCTGAAACTGATCGTCCTGAGGCCAGTACGATGTCAGAGGTGAGTAAGAAGCCCAAAGTCAATCGGAAAAGGGCCAGATCTAAGAAAGAACCAGTAATGACTGCCATATGCAATAATTGCAAGAAGCAAGGGCATTTGCAAGGAAATTGCATTTCTTTAAAGATGCAAAGAAAGGAAGGATCTAAGTCTAATAAGAGGGCTCTTGAAGGCAGAGGATGCCATAAGTGCCATCAGGCTGGTCATATTGCGAAAAATTGTCCGCTATCAAAGAAATCTGAAGCCTTACATGTAAATGAAGTAGCAGAAACTTCTGAGCCCTCAGCTAGTCAGGGAAGGCCTAATGTTTTAGAAGGCACGCTGACTGTCAAAAACATTCCAGTTAAAGTACTGTTTGACACCGGCGCGTCGCGAAGCTTTGTTGCAAAGAATGCGGTTAAGAAACTGGATTTGAATTTGAAGAAGCTCAAAGAACCAATGACTGTCCATAATCCAGTTGGGGGTTCCCTCGATCTCAGTTGGGTTTGTGGGGTGCCGGTTTCTTTTGCTCGTTATCGGTTCCCTACCATCGCGGTCTTCATGAATTTTACAGAATTTGATCTTATCTTGGGGTTAGACTGGTTGACCAAATATGAAGCTGAGGTTAAATGCGCCGACAGAGTCGTTAAGGCGAAGATTAAATCAGGTGATTATATAACCATTCCTTGTGAAGGTCAGAATTCTAATAGAAAAGACTTTTGGGCAGCTTTGGATGTTTCTCCTGCTCAAATAGAAAGTATCCCTGTAGTCACAGAGAATATTCCGGACCTCATCAAAGATATTCCTATCGTAAAGAATTATGCAGATGTGTTCGAAGAAGTTGTCAGCTTACCGCCGCAGAGAGAAATTGATTTCAAGATCGCTTTAATTCCGAATGCAAGGCCAGTAGTACACGCTATTCGAAGAATGACACTAAAGGAGAAAGAAGAACTAGACAATCAAACTCGACAGCTTGAATGGAAGGGTCTGATCAGGCCTAGTTTCTCTGATTGAGGAGCAGCAGTGGTGTTTGTCCTAAAATCTGACGGTACTCTGCGACTATGTGTGGATTATCGCGACTTGAATAAGCAGACAATAAAGAATAAATATCCATTGCCATGAATCGATGATTTATTGGATCGTCTGAATGGAGCACAAGTATTTTCAAGGATGGACCTAGCTACAGTTTCTCATCAGCTTCGTATTGCCGAGGAGTGTGTTCCTATGACAGCATTCAGAGGTCCCGACTTATTCTATGAGTGGTTAGTAATGCCGTTCGGCTTATGTAACGCTCTAGCTTACTTCGTCGATTTGATGAGTCGAGTGTTCAGACGAGTCTTGAATAAGTTTGTTCTGGTTTTTATTGATGATATTCTAATCTTCTCTAAGTCAAAAGCCGAACATAAAAAACATTTGGAGCAAGTTCTAGGAATTCTAAGAAGGAATTTATTGAAAGCTAAACGTTCCAAATGTATATTCTGACAAGATGAAGTAAAGTTTCTTGGCCACGTCGTATCAAAAGAGGGAATTGCTGTGGATCCAACTAAAATCACCGCTATTCAAAATTGGAAACAGCCTAGTACTCCCACAGAAGTTCGAAGTTTTCTTGGATTGGCTAGTTATTACCGGAAGTTCGTTAAAGATTTTTCGAAGATATCTAGTCACTTAATGAAGCTTACAAAGAAGCACTCAAAATTCAAGTGGACTCCAGAATGTGAGGAGGCTTTTGAGGAGCTAAAGTTAAGATTAACAACGGCTCCAGTGTTAACGATAATTGACGGCAATCAGGACTTGAAAGTCTGGAAAGATTCCTCTAGAGAAGGCCTTGGTGCAGTATTAATGCAAGGAGGTCAAGTTGTTGCTTATGCTAGCCGTCAGCTGAAGCCGCATGAAAAGAACTATGTTACTCATGATCTTGAGTTGTTGGCTATCGTATTTGCTTTGAAAATCTGGAGACACTATCTTCTGGGCGAGAAATTCGAACTGTTTATAGATCACCGGTCGCTAAAGTATCTGTTCACCCAGAAAGACTTGAATCTGAGGCAGCAACGTTGGCTAGAGTTCCTTGCAGCATACGATTTTGAGATTTTGTACACTCCAGGGAAAGCCAATGTCGTGGCTAATGCGTTAAGTAGAAATAATGTAATGATCGCCAGTTTTATTATTGCGACTTCTTTGATTGACAAGATATCTGCTCTCCAAAAGACGATAAATTTATTAAAGGAATGAGCCAACAAATTCGAGAGGGAAATGCTTCAGATTTCCAGCTCGATAGCGAAGGGATTCTGAGGTTACAAGGACGAATTTGTGTTCCAGAAATTCCTGAACTCAGAAGAGATGTGCTTGATGAATGCCACAAATCTAAGCTCAGCATCCATCCGGGTGTGAATAAAATGTATAACGATATCAAGCGAACATTCTGGTGGTGGAAATCGCTGAAAAGAGACATCTCTATATATGTTAGAAGGTGCCCTACTTGCCAATTAGTCAAAAGCGACCAACAGAAACTTGCTGGATTGTTGCAACCGCTGGACGTTCCAGGTTGGAAGTGGGAACATATTTCCATGGACTTCATAGATGGTTTGCCCAGAACCAGAAAGGGAAATGACAGTATTTGGGTGATCGTAGATCGCTTCACGAAGACCGCCCATTTCATACCTATCAGATCAAACAGAACTGCTCAGAGTCTGGCGCAAATATATTTCAAGGAAATTGTTAGGCTACATGGAGTGCCGATCAGTATAGTGAGTGATAGAGATCCAATATTTACTAGCAAATTCTGGGAGGCATTTCAAGTAGAACTGGGAACGAAGCTAAACTTGAGCACCGCTTCTCATCCTCAGACAGATGGTCAAACTGAGAGGGTGAATCATATGCTAGAAGATTTATTGCGGGCTTGTGTTCTAGATTTTGGTGGATCATGGGAAGACCATTTACATTTGGCTGAGTTCTCATACAACAACATCTACCAAGTGTAACAACCCGTATTTTAATAACGTGATAACCATAAATCAAGGCAGAATTAATTTTTAAAATAAGAATCAAGGGAAACGGGTTACGCCATTGCGTTCGTCTCGAAATTCTGCTTGGAAACGAGTCTGAGTTTTCGAGAATCGGAGTCCGTATGATCAAGTTATGACCCTTCGAAGTTTTCAGAAATTTTCAAGTTCAATACAGCTCAGAATTCGAATTCAAATTTCGAATTCAAACCCCAGAATGCACTGGGCGGGAAATTTCCCACCCAGGACCAGGTCGAACTGGGGGTCGACTATGTAGTCGACCTGCCCAGGACCAGGTCGACCATAGAGTCGACCTGGGGGTCGACCTGGTGACAGAACCCATTTTTGGGTCTGAATTCGTTTTGATGTTTCTAGCCTCATTTCTGTCTACATTCGTTGGCCTGACCCTATATAAACAGCCCCTAACACTAGTCTCTCTACACAAAATTCTCTCTGACCTTATGCTGCTCTAATTCTGGTTGAAAAGTTAAAGAAAGAGACAACTTCTTCTACGTCGAAACTATGTTAAGAGAATTGTTGATTTGGGGACTTCTGTTAGGAATCGACTAAGCATATAAAGATTCAACATCGACTCTCTTTTTCTAATTCTCGAACCACGATCTGTAAGCCCTAGTTACTTTTAGATCTAAACTGTAAACGTAATATTAATATGTTGTAAATTGAAATTGGACATGTGTATGATGACTGTTTTACATCCATTCTTGTTCATCTTGGATCTTGACTTTTGGGTATATTACTATGACATTGACTTGGGGCCTATTCATGTTGTAAATCAAAAAGAAAACCCCCCTCATATTATCATGCCTGCAATGTTGAATCTTCTATTAGTCACAAGTTTATGACTATCACCTTATGTCAACTATTACCATGACTATCATCTTATGTCAACTGTTATCTTGACTAGTACCTTATTTTGCTAGATTTGGAATCTTTATGTTTGAGGCCGATATTCCATATGCCAGTAATGTTATAATCATTTATCTCAAGTTATACCATGCTATGCTAGTAATCACTTTTGCCACCTTATACCCATCCCCTTTTATGTTATTCCCTAATTAGATTTATTTGTATCGATTCGAGTTTACGTGCGATGGTAATACGAATTGGGTAGATTAGGTAAAACATGAATTGGCTCTGATCTTGAATATGAACGTTATTATAACTTGAACCTGTATATGGACAAGAACTTGACATGAAATTTACATGAAACCTGACATGAAACTCGACATGAATTTTGATATGAAAACTTGAACATGGACATGACACTTAGATAAACTTGAAAATGGCCAACTCGAGGTTGGGTTGAATTTGCAGTGTAAATCTGCCCGGAACCGCCCGGCAAATACAGTAACTGCAAACAATAGGATCCAATGTGGGTAGTTGGTCATATCGCACGTAAAACCCGAGGTTAGACTATGTTGTGATGTGAATCTGCCCAGAACCGCCCGACAAATCCAGTGACCACAATAATTAGTCTAATGTGAGAGGTTGGGGTGCACTAATGAATTAATGCCACATGATAGGGTTAAGTCATGAACCACTTGAATATACTTAACCAATTTGACATGATGATTTGATAGGGTTAAGTCATGAACCGCTAGAACACATTTGGATAGGGTTAAGTCACGAAATTGAATGACAACACTTAACCCATTAGAAACCCTAGTTACGCGGTCCTTTTCAGTAGTAACCCACTTAGATGTATCACGATACCCTAGGACTAGGCAGGGTGGGGCACGATTACTGGGCTGATTGTAAGCGACCAGAACGACGGCTGAGTAGGTGCGCCATTGTAGGTTCAGGCGGACTATTGTCGTGCACGTAGTCCGGAGTTGAAAAAGCAGGCATTGGGCACCTGTAGGTTTACACTGTGCATTCTTGATTCGTGTCGGTGGTTGGCACCCTAGGGCTTGATACACCCTAGCTGGACCTAGCACAGGTGACTACATTTCGTGATTGGGCCGTATGACACAGACACTTGACGAGCTAGAACTTGTAGGGAGCCGATCGATTAGTAGATCGTACTATAGGACCCCGTAATGGGTCACTTCATGATATTGGGCCAAGGGATCACTTCATGATTAATACTTGACATGGGTTAGAACACTAGTACAGTTGGTGCAACAAACTTTGAACATGCGATGCTATACTTGAGTTATCTCGTTATCTTAGTTTATCATGCCATACTTATCATCATCCTTATGTTTATTTTCAGTTTACACCTGTCTTATTACCTTTACTAGTTTTTATACTGAAAGTCACTAGGACTTACCAGTCTTTATGACTGACCATTTTTCTTTTGCCACTTTTTCTTTCGTTCCCCCCCCAGATTCTCAAGGAGGAAACACTAGCTCATATCTTGGATTTAGCTTGCTTTCTGACAGATCATGTATGGTTTGGTCTTGAGCTATGCTATGGCTGCACTTGTGCTATGTTTGGGGAATAATTTACTTTTGCTACTTTAGGTTTATGCTTCTTTATCTAGAACTTGATGTAGTGGAATAATTTGTACCTTGGATATATGAGGTTTTGACTCTTTTCTCGAAAGTAAAAAAAATTGCGTTTTTAATTTCTACCGCTGCTTTATTTATGTTCTGCCTTGCGATATCTCTGTGTATGTTTACCTACATAATACCCCACCAAAACTAGTGCATTCCCTTTGTGAGTGACCCTAGCGGAGGTGGGGTGTTACACCAAAAGAGCCTGACGATGTCACCATTCGAAGTATTGTATGGTAGACCATGCCGATCTCCTGCTTGTTGGGTCGAACCCGGTAATAGACTTGTATTGGGACCTGATATGATCCGTGAGGCTGCCAATAAAGTCAATTTCATTAAGAAACGATTACTCGCCGTTCAAAGTCGACAGAAGAGCTATGCTGATAAGAGAAGAAGAGATATATCATTTGCTGTTGGCGACTATGTATATTTGAAAGTATCGCCGATGAGAGGAGTTATCCGGTTCGGTAAAACAGGGAAATTGGCACCCAAATTCATTAGTCCGTTTCCTATTCCTGAACGGATTGGAACTCTCGCTTATAGAATTCAATTGCCTGATTGGTTGCCTGGGGTACATGATGTATTTCACGTATCTCAACTTCGAAAGCATGTTCATGACCCATACTTGTTTGTGGAAGAGACCGCACAGCAGGATATTGAAATTACTCCAGAATTGGCTGTGAGAAGAGAGCCGCGAAAGATCATTGGGAAAGAAACCAAAGAGCTGAGGAATAAGAAGGTTCACTTATTCAAAGTGCAATGGAGTAGAGATCCGCGAGATTGTACTTGGGAAACTGAGGAGAGCATTCAGAAAGCGTATCCTAAGTGTCGAGTAGATATCTCAGATTGACTCCGGTGCAAGGTACATTTACCATACTTTGCATTACCATTTAGTTCTCTACTTTTTTGTTATTTTCTTTCCATGGATGTGCACTTTTAATTCTATAGTCTGATTAATTTAAAAAGAGTGTATGAATTAATTTGTATGATTTGGAAAAGTTAAAAACAAATTGATTGTTGTTTGTGTTGTGTGATAGTGGATTTGATTAATTAAATTATTAGAACGATAGTTAATTTAATCAATAAGAGAATGAAGGGTAGAACTTATTTGATTAAATCACACATTGAACTGATTAAAAAAAAGATAGAAATATATACGTGTGCATCATATATGTTTGAACAGGTAAATGGATAGCTGTTGAGTAAAGAAATTATTTATGTGCCTAACAAATAGGTAAACCTTAATGAGTTGGATGCGTAAGTTTATTATTATATCAACTCCTATGAATGCCATTGGATGCGGAGTGCTGGTTATTCTGTGTGTAATAATAAACGTCGCCATAGGATAGTAACAATTAATTTTGAACTACGCTACATGGCATACTTCTTGAAGATAGGCATACTTCATCATATACCACATAAGCATTTGGAGCTTGTGTGACGAGGTTGAAGATTTACCATACGAGCGAGAGGCTTGTATGGCGATGACTATATTTTACAGGTTGAACTGATGACTGATATGGACCATATAAAATTGTAACGATTAATTGCCAGATTAATAAAAACCCCACACGGATCTGGAGTTGACAATAATCACGTCTCTCTAGTCATTAGATACGACACATGGATTATTTATTTCCCACATGGGACGAGGTGACGAGAATTTATTCTCTGGAGTAATTAAAAAAACACACCCCCTCAGGCTTAGACCGAGTGACGAGAATTTATTATCTGGAGTTATTATCTATACACGCTCCCCTGTAAACACCAGAATATATCACTATAAATATGTGTATGCTTATTAGGATTTATTGGGTACCTAATATGGCCCAATAAATTTCCAAACCCCTCCCCATACAAGGAGGTTATGGCGGAATTTTTCGAAAATTCAGTTGTTAGCCAAATTTTTTGAAGAATTTGAAAATTCTCAGAAACTGAAAAGTTGGAGAATGGAAGCCAGATTGAAGGTAGAGTTGATTAATCAAACCACTTTCGACTTTGTTCCTTTTCGTGGACGAAAAGTTTTAAGTGGGGGAGATTGTAACGACCCGGAAAATCTGAACCAATTTAAAATTTTTAAATCGGCTATTTTAGTGAATTTAAAATATTTAAAATAAATATTTTAAATAATAACGATGAAAAGTAAGTTTGAATCGACGTTTGAAAATAAATATAATTAATTCTAATTATAAACAAGGCATGAAATGGCGCTGCAGTTTCAAAAATTGAATTCAAACTTTGACTGACTGTACCGGGTGCAAAACAAAACGGATTTGAGTGAAACCAAAAATATTTAAATCTGTTAGTGAATATCTTTCTAACGAATCTGAAAAATCCAAGTTTCATAGCGGGAAGCAAAAGTTATGGCCAAATGAATTTTCAGAAAGGTCGCTATAGAGTTTATATAGCCCGTGAAAATTGACATTTTGCAAACGACCTCGGAATTCGACGAAACCACTTTTGTTGGATCCGGGATGTTAAATTATTGCTAGGTTTCAAATTTTATAATTTTTGAAGGTAGTATTTGAGCGTGGCAAAGGAAAATGTGTTTTGTCGATTTTTGTTAAATTGGATCGACCAGAAAAGGGCCATTTTGCAAACGGTCTCAGAATTCGACGAAACTAGTTTTTCTGGGATCGTATCGTTAAAACACAGCTTGATTTATTTTTTGGGAATTTTTAGAATCGGTATGTGGCCCCGGCAAATTGAAATGTACGTTCAAATCAAATATTGAATGTTTTATATTTTAATTTGTAGGAAAACTGACTGAAACGGTCGAATGGGCCTTCGAAACATATCCCATTGTGTCCGGAATGGGGGTATTTAGCAAGGGACGACAGTCGTTAGGTTTGAATTGGTGTTCATGTGTGACAAGGGGTATTTTTGAATTTTTAAAATATATAAATATAAAAAAAATCCTATTGGTCAACGCCTATTCTCTCTCCCCGATTATTGCTCCAGCGCACGGCGGAAATACATTCTTCCCTTCTCTCCTCGATTCTTCTCAATCCGCTCAAAATTAGACCTCTATCCTGTTGGGGATTTTGTAAAGCTCGTCAAGATCTTCGAATCCATAGCAAGTTTGGATTTCTTCATTAAGGAATTGGAGAGATTCGTCGCCTTGAAGTTTCGGGTTTCAAACCGCCGCCGCACCCTCCTCCGGCCGTCGAACTGGCCAACTCCCCCCGGCGCCTGAGCGCCTCTCCTCCCCCTTAGACACTGTGTAGCCCGATCATTCTATTGATTCACGGATTTCAGGAAATCGCGTGACCTAGTTTTGAACATTTCAGAAAGGTATACGGCTATTTTTATTTTAACTATATTACAACACTTTAAAGCGCTACGGTTTTTGATTTCACTGTAAAAAACATATCTTTTTCGTTTGTTGACGAAATTCAGTGAAACAAGAGACAGTGGACTCGTGTGGACGTCTTCTACATTCTAGAGGAGACCGCATATTTTTCTGAGCCATCTACTATTTTTGGTGGAGTGGAACCCAATGTGAGATTTCTAAATTATAAACGATATGGAAAACGACGATGTATAAATTATATAGTCGATGTATGACTTATATAAGAGCTGTACACCTCATGTATAAGCGTTGTATAGGTTGTACGTTCGATATATAAGTTATATATGCGTTGTAAAAATTATATATGTGTTGAATAGAAGTGAAATGCTTATATAATATATATATATATATATGTATATATATATACATGCCCCTCGTCCACAAACCATGGACGATATTTAATGGTTGTCATTGGTGTGAAAATTGGTTGATAGCGAATGGTTGATTAGAATTGTTTGTGGTTAAAATTGATTGATTATGGTTGAAAAATACCCGTTTGTGGTTGAGAATTATTTGGTTAAAGCCACATAGGATTAGTTTGTGGAAAAGAAAAAAATACATGCTGCCTGCATGCGAACTAGATGCATGAAATCCCCATTGTCAAAAGCTGCGAGGCTTTAAGGTAGAGCGAGGAGCCGTATTAGGGACGACCCCGGTTTTAACTACCCTGCCGTTATGCTGCCGAAATTTTGAATAATATTCATGTGTTAGAATTATTTTCATGTGTTGAAACTATATTCGTGTGTTGAATAGAAATTCATGCGTTGAATAGAAATTCATGCGTTGAATAGAAATTCATGTGTTGAATGGTATTCGTGTTTTAAATAAATTGTTTTAACAATAAAAATCACATTTTTATTTTATATATACGAACTATAGAAACCATTCATGTGTTGAATAGAAATTCATTCGTTGAATAGAAATTCATGTGTTGAATGATAGTCGTGTTTTGAAAGAAATTGTTTTATAATAAAAATAATATTTTTATAATCTATATCAACTATATAAAATAGTCGTGTTTTGAAATAAATTGTTTTGCAATAAAAATCACCTTTTTATTTATATATATAAACTATAGAAAACATTCATGTGTTGAATAGAAATTCATTCGTTGAATACAAATTCATGCGTTGAGTGGTATTCGTGTTTTAAATATAAAAATCACCTATTTTTATGTATATATATAAACTATAGAAAACATTCATGTGTTGAATAGAAATTCATTCGTTGAATAGAAATTCATGTGTTGAATGCTATTTGTGTTTTGAAATAAATTGTTTTATAATAAAAATCATATTTTTATCATCTATATGAACTATATAAAATAGTCGTGTTTTGAAAGAAATTGTTTTATAATAAAAATCATATTTTTACCATCTATATCAACTATATAAAATAGTCGTGTTTTGAAATAAATTGTTTTACAATAAAAATCACATTTTTATTATATACATGAAATGTTAAAAACAATGAAGTGTTGAATTAAATGTCAGTTAGATAAAAATATCATTTTTATCAAATGTATGAAAAGAAAATGGTTTTGAAATCAAAGAATAGATTATATATATATATATATAATTAAATTATTTCGAATAACGAAGCTGCAGTTCGTGTTTTGAAACCGTGATTTCAAACGATTAGTGCGGGAGATCCGACCATCGGATTTTCCCTAAACCGAAACCATTGGGTTCGCTTTGGAAATATCTTTCCAACGACACCAACTTTGTAAAGATCCAACGGTTGGATTGTCTGGATTATTTAATTCAAATCTAAAGAAAAACAGCGCCAGAATCGATTATATACATATATATATAATTAAATTAAATTGAATAACGATGCTGCAGTTCGTATTTTGAGATCGAAACTTCAAACGATTGTACCGGGAGATCCGACCGTCAGATTTTCCCAAAACTGGAACCGTTGGATTCGTTTTGAAAAGATCTTTCTAATGATATAAATTTTGTGAAGATCCAACGATTAGATTTTCAGATATTGGTAAAACCAATCTGAAGAAAAACAGCGCCACGACTGCGTTATGGCCTGAAGCGTCGTTTGAATAAATGGGCAATTTTTAAATAAATAAAAATAGTGATAAATCGTTATAAAATATTACAAATGATATGGAATATGAAATTAAGAAACTAACTGAAGGTTGGCTAAGTCGAATGGTTTCCTGGGTTTTGATCTGATGTTGGTTTCGGCCTTCGGGGTTAATGTAACACCCCGTATTTTCTGAGAATATAAAAAAAATGGTTAATTATGAAGAAGTTATTAAGCCTTGAAGTTTGTATGCATATGAGAGAAATATATATAGATATATATAAAAATTAAATAAATAAACATGCAAAAAAGGTTCAAAACAGCGAATTGGTAGGGGGATAACCGAACCGGCCCATTTTTGAGGTCGACCCGAGCCTTGCTGGGTCGACTAGGGGTTAATCCAGGGTGTTTGGCTGTCATCCCGTGGGCCGATTCGCTCAAATGCAGATTTTGCATTTGAATGGTTCTCATGATTTAGGGTTAATCTAATGGTCCTAAATAACTTCCTACACCTATATATACATCCCTAACCTAAACCTAAATCTCATATACAATTCTCTAGCCTCCATTGCTCTCTTCCTCTCTAAAAATAAATAAATCAATGGCGTCTCTACTCTGCTGAAACCTAAGCTAGGACTTGTGCTTATTCTTCCTCCAATTCTGATTAGGATTAAAAAAAAATAGCTACAACACCTTTTTCTTTTAGAATCCAACCAAGGCAAGTGCAGTTATTTTCCGATATAAACTTTAATCATAATTGTGACATGATTGTATATCTTAATTTGAGATTGTGTATGTTCTGTTCTGATCTATTTTATTCTATATCTCTTCTTCTTTCTGTTCTATAGCCAGGCTACTACGAGCCTGCGCCAATCTCCTAAGAGATTAACGCATGAACGCTAAAATGTTTATGACAAATAATCAATGTGGAATAATTGGACATGGTTAATCTGTGATTGATTTAAGAAAAAGGACATAGGTTGTAAACTAGATTTAGATCTATGCAAATTCCGTGAATTGGAAGAAGAGGAACCATGGTATGTTAACATATGACTTGGGACAAAGAAAATATGGCTTAGGTATAAAGATTTACATTAAGGTAGGACATCTATTAAATGTAAATAAACACCTAAGTAAGGGATCTTTGGGATATATGACATGCATAGTAATCGATGGTTATATTTGGTATATGATCATAATGTGAATCATGACAATTATTTAGGCATGCTTAGGCCAAATTTAAAATTAGGCAAGATATGTTTGTGAGACTTTAAGGAATGATTAAATCTATTATATTTGCCTAATCTGCTAGTTCTGCTATATTGCTTAATCTGCTAGTTCTTCTCTACTGCCTAGTCTGCTAGATTTGTTCATCTGCCAAATCTGTCATCTGCTAAGTTTGTTGAAAATGCTAGATCTGCTAGTTTGCTTAATCTGCTAAATCCGTTAAGTCGCCTAATCTGAAAAATCTGTTATCTGCAATATTTGTTGAGTTGATATAATTAGTCTGCTATTGACATAATCTGAATTGGCTATAGTTATGAATAATTGACATGTATATTAGGCGTGGGTATAAATGGTGAATCATTAATTAATTGGCCGCAACGATAAACATGGCTAACTCGAGGTTAGAATGAGTTTACGGCGTAATTCTGCCCGGAACCGCCCGACATATTCCAGTGGTCGCAAACAATATGTTCTAATGTGAGAAGTTAGTCATAACGTGCTTGAAACCCGAGTTTAGACTCAGTTTGCGACGGAAACCTGCCCGGAACCAACCGGCCTAAACAGTAGCCGCAAACTGTCAGTCTAATGTGAGAGGTTTGGGAATTAATATTTAATTAATGAAAATCTGAGATAAATATGATGTCTAAAACATGTTGGGTAAGGTTAAACCAATTGGACCAATGAATCTGATAAACCCGTTTCATGAATCTATAGGCCCAATACAAAGTTAGATAATCTGTAACCAGTTAATCTGTAAGTCTGTTAATCTGTAACCCGTTAATTTGTAAGCCTGTTAATCCGAACATCTGATCCGTTAGTCTGAAAACCTATTAACTTGATTGTATGATCTGTGAACTAGTTAATCTAAACTTTGTATGTCTGAAACTTGTAGACAAGTTAAGCTGAAATCTGTTAGTCTGGGGACACAAGGTGTAACGTCCCGCATTTTTGGCGGTTCGTATTTGAATATTTAAAACAGTTTAAATATTGAATTCAGAATATAAATGGATTTATATATTAATTAAAACGAAGTTGAACGTATATAAATATATATTAATTATAATCGAGCTTAGAACGACCCTGCAGTTCGTAAATTAACGTTCTGAACTTCAACTGAGTGTACCGGACTCGTTTTGAATCGGATTTCTTCGAAACGAAAAACGTCGGAATCTGTTGAACTGTATCCTTCTAATAGAAGTGAAAAATCAGGATTTCATCGTATATGCTGCAAGATATGTCCAAATCAAATATTCGAAAAGTCGCTGTGAAATCGTATATCGACCGTAACAGTTATTTGAATATATCTTGATATCGGTTGCAAATTGGGACAAGGTTCTTTTGAGGCGCATCGATAATTTAATTTTTAGAATTTTACTGTAATTTTTAATTAATTAAATATGCAACTTTTTATTTGGAGTATTGTGTACCCTGTATCGGTATTTCGGATTTCAAAATATGAGTCAATCTACATATATTATTATATTTTTGGGATCGTGGCACCTCGCTGGGCACGATTGTATTTTTATTTCTGTCTGTATCACAGTACACTTAAATTTTGAACCATAAATACACTTCATTTTGAAAACCATTTCCCGTGAAACATTTATCATGAGTCAGGCGCAATAATATAGGAGCCACCCTAAGTTTTTAGGCATGTTGTCCCTATGTTCTTTGACATATCCAAAAGCCATACCGCCCATCCTTTCTGCAAAGGCCATACTACAATCCAATCAAAGA
Source organism: Allium sativum (assembly GCA_030737875.1). NCBI lineage: Eukaryota > Viridiplantae > Streptophyta > Magnoliopsida > Asparagales > Amaryllidaceae > Allium > Allium sativum. The sequence continues at coordinate 134,735,359 of CM060924.1, read as the reverse complement.
ACTGTGGCTTACGATCCTTCATCCCCAAGAAACAAAACCATACAGCTAGGTGTTTATTTTTCAAATCCTACTCCACATTCTTGCACTGAAAGCCACAAAATGAATAAAATAAAATACTTTTTCATTACTTAACAATTAAGTCTCGTACAGCTTTCATTTCCACCACAGTAGACTATAACGTCTACCCTAAAACAAAATGCCATCACCTATTGCTTAAGTGAAAAGCAATTAATACTATAAATATCCAATACAAATCGTTCTCTATGGCAAGCTAATCCAAAATGAGATCTAAAAAAACAATGGCTAAAGGAAATGGAGCAACATGGTTTGTGATTCCTACGGTAGAAGCCCGATCTTCTTGGAAGGCCACGACAGGAAGGGGCTTCGATTTTCTTCGAGTAGCTGTGTAAGGAGTTGAGTGCTGTTGAACGCAAACTGAGATAGGGCTTCAAACTCGAAGCTGAAGTGTTAGGGTAGTGGAGTTTTTAGAATGAGGGACACAATATGATGGGCGCAAGCACTTGTATTAGTGGAGTCGGTGAGCTCAGCAAGGAGAAGGTGCCAAGAATGAGTATTGTAAAGCAAAGTGGTGAGTTTGCATGTAGTAGTGGGATTACGTGAGGGGGGGTTGGATCAGTATGGGTGCGACAGGGTGGGGTGCAGTGCCGCATACTCTGGCCTCCATGGTTTGGGATTTGGTGAAGTGTTAGTGGAAGTAGAAAGCATGCAGCGTGAGGAGATGATGTACAATACTGTTGGAGTGATAGGTTTAACGTTGGTTTCAGCATGGGAAAATGGAAGTATTTTGGACTGTGTATATACATGGGTGAGGGACCTCAGTGCAGTGGCACTTTCTGCAATAGTGAAGCCGTGAAGAACCATTAAAGCTGACGGTGTGGCGAAGCCGGCAACGCTCGGGGTGGCTCCCGTGTGTTATAGGGTTGGACGTAAGCAAGGACGGACGTGAGTGCATGAGGTTATGTGAAGGAGCTGTCACGGTTGGAGCATGGTTTCATGCAAGGAGGCACGTGAAAAGTATGAATGGGTAGGCTGTTAACGTTTATGGGATGATGAAGCAAGTGGAGGCGCAGATTTGCAGAAGGGGGATGTAGCGAAAGAAATAAGGATGGGAAGGGAAGTTTAAGGGCTTAAGAAATGAGTTGCGTGCACGGGATCTGGTCCAGGAATACGAATGGAAGGAAGTTTCAAATTTTGCTTATGTCTTTGGTAAAGGGATATTGGAGCTGAAGAAAACAAATGAGGAGAAGAAGGATTATTATTTAAAACGCGGGTCTGGGCTTAGTGATAGAAATGGAGATGGGCCGTTGGCAAGCCCAAATTAGCAATGTTGGTTTAAAATAAAACGATGAAGAAATAAGGTAATGTGGATTAGAGGTGGAGCAGCACGGCCAGCTTTGCCTTCAAAGGTTCAAACGGGATGAAGGTGAACGTGAATCAGGCACAGATCTGAAGGGGGCATTAGGCCGGAAATTAATAGAAAGACTATACACTGTCAGAATTACAAACCGTCTATCACGTTGGAATCGTATGGTCATTAGCTACACGCTGAAACTGGTCCAGAGCAATTTGGAGATCGTTACGATTTATGGCAGAATTGAACGTCTGGTACAAATCAGCCGACGCAAACCGTATTTAACGGTTAATGCGCGAAGGTGAGTAAAATCACTAACTCTGATCTATTTTAAATTATTTTAAGTATATTTTAATGTTGTTTGAATGATGTGTGATGGTCGTATAAGTAGATTTCAATTAAATTAGTTGAAATAAATATATCGTTGCATATGTATACATCATTAGTTGGGCACTGATCCCATCGATTAGAATATCCCCTAGTATAGAGTTAGTGTAAATGGTGTTGACTGACATCTGTGGATGCGGAAACCGGTTGGAGGAATCCAACCGGATTCCTTGATAGTTATATGTACTGTTTGTTTTGTATGAACCCGAATTATAAACCTCATGTGAATATAGATGCTGAACCTCTGTTTAGATAAATCAATAAACGATATCAATTTAGAATGTGATAACAGTCGACCGTAAAACCCGTCGTTTTGAAGTTGATTGGCCGTCAGGCAAATCAACGAAGTTAATGATAAAGATTATATTTTTATAATTAAAGTGAAGTTTTAAATTTATAATGGAAGTTCTATTATAAACTAGTATGTTAAAGTTCGTTTTTATAAAATAAATAAAAACGATTGTCGATATTTAAGTAAGTTTATAAAGCAGATATTACCCGACGATTAAGTATTTGGAAATTTATATTTAGAAAATATTATTAGATTAATTATATTAATTAAATATTAAGAAGTAATTTGAAATCAGTTAATGAAGTTACTGATGAAATAAAGTTGATTTAATCAACTGTTGTTTGGGAAAATGATTAATTGGTCTTTAATTAATCAAATGAAACAGTTTAGAAATGAATTAATCCTAATTAATGAGATTTAATTACCTTTCGGTTAAGAAGTTATAAATAAAACTGTGGGGTGGAGAAAGCGAAATATAAACACCAGAGATTTCAAAAGTAAGGATATGGTGTGATAAAATCATAGTTAAAAATAAACATGAAATTACGATCTGATATGATGTATTGTACTCTGATAATGGTATGTATATACAATACAGTTTTGTATTCAAAGTTATGTTATATAATACATCTTATTTTGTTCCACTGTGAGTTTCGTGTTACTCTGATTCTGTTCAGTTGTGATCTTCTTCTTCTTCTATTCTATTAGTTCTATCTTTTCTTTCTCACCCTCTAAATTCTTCTATTAATGTCCTGGTGTTTTCGATGCTTGAATAGTCAACAGTGTGTTTTTATGTTGATTTTCTGGGTCGAAAATTCCGGCCGTTACAGATTGTATCAGAGCATAAGGTTAAGTGATTACCTTGGCTCTGTGGCGTGACTCAATAAAGATAAGGTTAGTAATACCTTAGATTGAGTATGAGTGTATATACATATATGAGAGCGTATTTGAAAATGAATATAAAACTGTTTTATATTGTGTTGACTGGTCAGTCAAGTAGTTTATGAATTTTGGTCGAAACAGTAATACAAACTGCATCGATAGGTGTTTCTAAACTCTTGAACAGAGTAATTCGACACAGTATGTTTTGAAAAGAGGGTAAAATGAAATAATTTTACCCAAATTATATTTTGATATAAAAATATATATATGTTGAAATTATTATATATATTGGATGTGTGATCATTATTATGATCAAATAAGATTTATAATTGAGTTGGTTATATAATAACCAATCGAAATATTATATAAATATAATACGAAAAACCAGATGAATAAAATCTGAGTTTAAAACTAAAATTGAAATAAAACTCTAGGAGTTTGAAAAGATGTTGTAAATAAATTTTGGATTAAATAAATGGAAATTTTAAGATCCTGGGTGAATTTAGAAATGTTTTCTAAACGTTGTGAAGTATATTTTGAAGTGATTTCAAAATGAAAAGGTTTGAAAACAAGTTTTGAAAGTGATATAGTATTGAACTCACTTTGATCACTGGAAAATAAATTCCGATGATGAAGTCGACCATTATCGGTGTTCATTTTCGAGCTGCTAAGTGATGGATTACTACCAAAGATTTTGTTTTGAATTATTGTGAGGAAACAATTGTCATAAATTCAAATGTTTTGAATAATATATGATTTCAAGTTGATTTGAAATAAAGCCCAGGAACTTGGATTTTGAAACTTAATCTAACTTATGAACTTAAATAAGTTGAAATTGAAAAAAGTGAATTAGAATTTAACTAGATTAAATTTGAGATAATCTGAAAAGGAATTAGATTGTTGAGTAAGGATTTGAAATTGAGATCAGAACTAGAGTATCGAAATGGAATTCGACTTGGATAAGCGAATGATTTGATTGAGAAGAAATAACTCGGAGATCAGTTGGACATGTTTGGATATATGCTGGTTTGATAGTAGAGGGTTGGGATAGAGTTAAATGCCAAACAGAGAAGATACACGTTTATATACGAGTATGAGATTTTTATGAGTCGGTTTGGGCAAGCCGTTTGGCTGTTTGATTTTCTTTTGGATTGGAGAAGGCCCAGAGTGGCAAGTTGTTCTATTACCGAATAAGCCGTGCAGAGGAAATGCTGGAAAAATTCTCTGAAAATTTAAGCTGTTAGGAAATTTTCAGAATTTTTGAAAATATTCGAAAAAAAAAGAAATTAATATTTTAATTGGAATTAATCAGTTCAGTTGAAACTGAAATTATGAAGTAAACCAAAAAGATTTTAAATCTGTTTTTACAGAGATTGTAGCATTTTCCCTATCTTAGCAATTTCGAGGACGAAATTATTTTAAGTGGGAAGGACTGTAACGTCCCGCATTTTTGGCGGTTCGTATTTGAATATTTAAAACAGTTTAAATATTGAATTCAGAATATAAATGGATTTATATATTAATTAAAACGAAGCTGAACGTATATAAATATATATTAATTATAATCGAGCTTAGAGCGACCCTGCAGTTCGTAAATTAACGTTCTGAACTTCAACTGAGTGTACCAGACTCGTTTTGAATCAGATTTCTTCGAAACGAGAAACGTCGGAATCTGTTGAACTGTATCCTTCTAATAGAAGTGAAAAATCAGGATTTCATCGTATATGCTGCAAGATATGTCCAAATCAAATATTCGAAAAGTCGCTGTGAAATCGTATATCGACCGTAACAGTTATTTGAATATATCTTGATATCGGTTGCAAATTGGGACAAGGTTCTTTTGAGGTGCAGCGATAATTTAATTTTTAGAATTTTACTGTAATTTTTAATTAATTAAATATGCAAATTTTTATTTGGAGTATTGTGTACCCTGTATCGGTATTTCGGATTTCAAAATATGAGTCAATCTACAGATATTATTATATTTTTGGGATCGTGGCACCTCGCTGGGCACGACTGTATTTTTATTTCTGTCTGTATCACAGTACACTTAAATTTTGAACCATAAATACACTTCATTTTGAAAACCATTTCCCGTGAAACATTTATCATGAGTCAGGCGCAATAATATAGGAGCCACCCTAAGTTTTTAGGCATGTTGTCCCTATGTTCTTTGACATATCCAAAAGCCATACCGCCCATCCTTTCTGCAAAGGCCATACTACAATCCAATCAAAGAACTGTGGCTTACGATCCTTCATCCCCAAGAAACAAAACCATACATCTAGGTGTTTATTTTTCAAATCCTACTCCACATTCTTGCACTGAAAGCCACAAAATGAATAAAATAAAATACTTTTTCATTACTTAACAATTAAGTCTCGTACAGCTTTCATTTCCACCACAGTAGACTATAACGTCTACCCTAAAACAAAATGCCATTACCTATTGCTTAATTGAAAAGCAATTAATACTATAAATATCCAATACAAATCGTTCTCTATGGCAAGCTAATCCAAAATGAGATCTAAAAAAACAATGGCTAAAGGAAATGGAGCGACATGGTTTGTGATTCCTACGGTAGAAGCTCGATCTTCTTGGAAGGCCATGACAGGAAGGGGCTTCGATTTTCTTCGAGTAGCTGTGTAAGGAGTTGAGTGCTGTTGAACGCAAACTGAGGTAGGGCTTCAAACTCGAAGCTGAAGTGTTAGGGTAGTGGAGTTTTTAGAATGAGGGACATAATATGATGGGCGCAAGCACTTGTATTAGTGGAGTCGGTGACTCAGCAAGGAGAAGGTGCCAAGAATGAGTATTGTAAAGCAAACTGGTGAGTTTGCATGTAGTAGTGGGATTACGTGAGGGGGGTTGGATCAGTAGGGGTGCGACAGGGTGGGGTGCAGTGCCGCATACTCTGGCCTTCATGGTTTGGGATTTGGTGAAGTGTTAGTGGAAGTAGAAAGCATGCAGCGTGAGGAGATGATGTACAATACTGTTGGAGTGATAGGTTTAACGTTGGTTTCAGCATGGGAAAATGGAAGTATTTTGGACTGTGTATATACATGGGTGAGGGACCTCAGTGCAGTGGCACTTTCTGCAATAGTGAAGCCGTGAAGAACCATTAAAGCTGACGGTGTGGCGAAGCCGGCAACGCTCGGGGTGGCTCCCGTGTGTTATAGGGTTGGACGTAAGCAAGGACGGACGTGAGTGCATGAGGTTATGTGAAGGAGCTGTCACGGTTGGAGCATGGTTTCATGCAAGGAGGCACGTGAGAAGTATGAATGGGTAGGCTGTTAACGTTTATGGGATGATGAAGCAAGTGGAGGCGCTGATTTGCAGAAGGGGGATGTAGCGAAAGAAATAAGGATGGGAAGGGAAGTTTAAGGGCTTAAGAAATGAGTTGCGTGCACGGGATCTGGTCCAGGAATACGAATGGAAGGAAGTTTCAAATTTTGCTTATGTCTTTGGTAAAGGGATATTGGAGCTGAAGAAAACAAATGAGGAGAAGAAGGATTATTATTTAAAACGCGGGTCTGGGCTTAGTGATAGAAATGGAGATGGGCCGTTGGCAAGCCCAAATTAGCAATGTTGGTTTAAAATAAAACGATGAAGAAATAAGGTAATGTGGATTAGAGGTGGAGCAGCACGGCCAGCTTTGCCTTCAAAGGTTCAAACGGGATGAAGGTGAATGTGAATCAGGCACGGATCTGAAGGGGGCATTAGGCCGGAAATTAATAGAAAGACTATACACTGTCAGAATTACAAACCGTCTATCACGTTGGAATCGTATGGTCATTAGCTACACGCTGAAACTGGTCCGGAGCAATTTGGAGATCGTTACGATTTATGGCAGAATTGAACGTCTGGTACAAATCAGCCGACGCAAACCGTATTTAACGGTTAATGCGCGAAGGTGAGTAAAATCACTAACTCTGATCTATTTTAAATTATTTTAATTATATTTTAATGTTGTTTGAATGATGTGTGATGGTCGTATAAGTAGATTTCAATTAAATTAGTTGAAATAAATATATCGTTGCATATGTATACATCATTAGTTGGGCACTGATCCCATCGATTAGAATATCCCCTAGTATAGAGTTAGTGTAAATGGTGTTGACTGACATCTGTGGATGCGGAAACCGGTTGGAGGAATCCGACCGGATTCCTTGATAGTTATATGTACTGTTTGTTTTGTATGAACCCGAATCATAAACCTCATGTGAATATAGATGCTGAACCTCTGTTTAGATAAATCAATAAACGATATCAATTTAGAATGTGATAACAGTCGACCGTAAAACCCGTCGTTTTGAAGTTGATTGGCCATCAGGCAAATCAACGAAGTTAATGATAAAGATTATATTTTTATAATTAAAGTGAAGTTTTAAATTTATAATAGAAGTTCTATTATAAACCAGTATGTTAAAGTTCGTTTTTATAAAATAAATAAAAACGATTGTCGATATTTAAGTAAGTTTATAAAGCAGATATTACCCGACGATTAAGTATTTGGAAATTTATATTTAGAAAATATTATTAGATTAATTATATTAATTAAATATTAAGAAGTAATTTGAAATCAGTTAATGAAGTTACTGATGAAATAAAGTTGATTTAATCAACTGTTGTTTGGGAAAATGATTAATTGGTCTTTAATTAATCAAATGAAACAGTTTAGAAATGAATTAATCCTAATTAATGAGATTTAATTACCTTTCGGTTAAGAAGTTATAAATAAAACTGTGGGGTGGAGAAAGCGAAATATAAACACCAGAGATTTCAAAAGTAAGGATATGGTGTGATAAAATCATAGTTAAATATAAACATGAAATTACGATCTGATATGATGTATTGTACTCTGATAATGGTATGTATATACAATACAGTTTTGTATTCAAAGTTATGTTATATAATACATCTTATTTTGTTCCGCTGCGAGTTTCGTGTTACTCTGATTCTGTTCAGTTGTGATCTTCTTCTTCTTCTATTCTATTAGTTCTATCTTTTCTTTCTCACCCTCTAAATTCTTCTATTAATGTCCTGGTGTTTTCGATGCTTGAATAGTCAACAGTGTGTTTTTATGTTGATTTTCTGGGTCGAAAATTCCGGCCGTTACACAAGGTTAGGAGGGGAATTACTTGTGTCATCTGTTGTTTGGGACCCATATTAGTTAGTAACCCTTTCTGGTATCAAAACTTTGACCCAACAGTAAGTAGGGTCCGGGCACGCTTACTAAACTAATTATAAGCGGTTCATTCTGATAATGGCGAGGGGTGTTGATGGTGCGTTCCAACCGGGTCATGTGCGTGCATTGATCCCGGTCTGCCTCTGAGGATGTAAGACGCCGAGATATCTGTAAATAGGTCTGTGTCATTCAAAGGTTGCCACTTTAGGGAATGATACACCCTTTGGTGGGGCTGGCACAGGGTATTTATGTATTAGGGAGCCGATCGCATGGGGTAGAACTTAGGGTACACTTAGTTCTGTCTGTTTCTGTTGGTACCATCTGTTTCTGTTGGGTGGCAACACCTGTCTGTTTCTGCGTGGTACCGTCTGTTCGGGTGGTAAAGGCCCAATTACTAGTGTACGCCTTATGCTACATTCAGCTTCTGTCTGTTTTTGATCGGGTGGTAAAGGCCCATTACTAGCGTGGAAATTATTCTGTACCCGTTTCTGTTTCAGTTTAGACATTAGGGTGACACCTAATTCTGTTATACTAGTCTTAGTGCAGAGAAATGTAAAGCAATAACTTATATCATTCTGTTCTTCTGTTATATCTGCTACATCTGTTACAGTTATCTCTCATCAAGTTTTATTTTCATGTCATGTTATTATTATCTGTTCATAACTGAAAATCACTGGACTTTCCAGACTTTTGTCTGACCCTTGTTGTTTCGCCTCCTTTCTTCCGTTCCCCCCTCCCCCAGGTTTTGTAGAAGGGAATTCTCTAGCTTGATCCGGATTTCTTCCACTTGCAGTGCTTAAAGTATGGCTTGTCTTCTTATGTGGGAATTATGATTTTAAACTATGCATTCTGAAGGCTTTTGTACAAGACTGATATTTTGTACTTGAATTCTGATATTGTGATTTGAAAGGATGTAACCAAGCTTCTGTTTGAAATAAAGTTATAATTTTTCAAGTACTGTTTATTTGTCTTGTAGTATTCTGTTTCTGTTTACTAAAATGCTCCACCAAAGTTAAGGCATTCCCTTTGTGAGTGACCTTAACGGAGGTGGGGTGTTACACTTGGTATCAGAGCTGAAGGTTACCAAATTTGATAAAAAGTTTTTGAAAACTATGTTTTAAAAAGGAAGTATTTTCAAAAGTAAAGCTTATTTTGAAGAAAAAAAACATAATCCCCAAAAGCCATATATCTTTCTTTCGATTCTTTGTTTCGAGTTCCTTCCTCTTTCCCTTTTGAATCTCTTCCTCCGCGTATAGATGCTTTTTCTAAGATATGTAAGAACTTCCGTGCGATGGGTGGAAAACCGCTTTATGGTACTGAGACGTTGTCGAGGCTAGAAGTTGGCTCAACGGAGTAGAGGACTTGTTGGTACCTTTGAGATAGACGATGGGAGGAAGGTTCAACCAACTGCTTGGTTAATGAAAGATGAAGCTTCATTTTGGTGGAAGGTCACGAATGGAGAACGTACATGGGAGATATGGATAGGAGACACGATAAGAAAGTGGATCCAAAGAAGGCCGCTTGCTTCAACTGTGGTGAGATGCGACACTTCACTAGGGACTGCCCGAAGAAACGAGGGCAAGGGCAGAAGATAGGACCTACTTCTGGAGGGAAGGCAAACACTCACGAGGCTAGTAGATAGGATAGAATTAGGAAAACTTTCTGTGAGAGGTTTAATTTCTTTATCTGATTGTTGAGTTAAAACTCTTTCTAATTCTGGCATTTTGATTATGTAATCGATACTCTACACTTTAATACTAGTATTGTTTTTGATTCCGCTGTAGACTCAAACCCATAAGGGTTATGACTCATCTTCTTGTGATAAATTGGGGTTTGAGAGATATCTGTATTAGGCGTCAAGTAGGACGCATACATTCTGGGTTTTATCATGCTTAGTTTTCTAAGAATCATTTGGTAATCTGATCTGTACTAGTAGTCTGTAAATATTTGAATATCTCTGATAAGGTTAAGATTTCCAGTTTTGACATTGTCTAAAGAGGGTAATCCTCTGAGTGTCAATCTGATATTGATTTCGGTCTTTGGGGTTGATACTTAGGGGAATTATTCTCTCAACCAATGTCTAATGGGAACCAAGTTTTTGTTTTATCTGTACTCGCTTCCATCGTTCAATTGTGTCCTATCGATCGAATCTTCGAACTTTAGGTAGAAACTAATGGGTGTAAACATGTGTTTGAGACATGTTATGTTTGATGGTTGCAAGTGGATGCAAGTGGTTGCTAGTGGTTTCTCGTGGATGCATATACACACACTAGGCACTAGATCGGCTCAAAAACACTTTCATACTGCATATGGATGTGTGTGCATTTTTCAATTTTTGTGGATGCAGAATGATTGACTCCTCACATGGATATTGCATTTGGATGAATGGTTATGCACGCATATAGAAATGATGTGTATCAAATAGGATTTCTTGCATACATATTTGGACTCATGACACTAACATGACTCGCATTAAGGAGGTCAACTGGATCAGTAGACCGCCTGATTTTGCATTAGATAAGAAACATAAACACACACTTTGCATATGTTCATATGACATTAGAAACCTTTTAAGGACAATGGATGCCTGTGATTGAATGGTCGAGTAGATGGATGTTGGATGTTAGGATACATTCTTCTTAACTTGAAGATTTCGGGGACGAAATCCTTTAAGGAGGGGAGAATGTAACACCCCGTATTTTCTGAGAATATTAAAAAAAATGGTTAATTATGAAGAAGTTATTAAGCCTTGAAGTTTGTATGCATATGAGAGAAATATATATAGATAAATATAAAAATTAAATAAATAAACATGCAAAAAAGGTTCAAAACAGCGAATTAGGAGGGGGAATAACTGAACCGGCCCATTTTTGAGGTCGACCCGAGCCTCGCTGGGTTGACTAGGGGTTAATCCAGGGTGTTTGGCTGTCATCCTGTGGGCCGATTCGCTCAAATGCAGATTTTGCATTTGAATGGTTTTCATGATTCAGGGTTAATCTAATGGCCCTAAATAACTTCCTACACCTATATATACATCCCTAACCTAAACCTAAATCTCATATACAATTCTCCAGCCTCCATTGCTCTCTTCCTCTCTAAAATTAAATAAATCAATGGCGTCTCTACTCTGCTGAAACCTAAGCTAGGACTTGTGCTTCTTCTTCCTCCAATTCTGATTAGGACTAAAAGAGAATAGCTTCAACACCTTTTTCTTTTAGAATCCAACCAAGGCAAGTGCAGTTATTTTCCAATATAAACTTTAATCAAAATTGTGACATGATTGTAAATCTGAAATTGAGACTGTGTATGTTCTGTTCTGATCTATTTTATTCTGTATCTCTTGTTCTTTCTGTTCTATAGCTAGGCTACTACGAGCCTACGCCAATCTCCTAAGAGATTAACGCACGAACGCTAAAATGTTTGGGACAAATAATGAATGTGGAATAATTGGACATGGTTAATCTGTGACTGATTTAAGAAAAAGGACATAGGTTGTAAACTAGATTTAGATCTATGCATATTCCGTGAATTGGAAGAAGAGGAACCATGGTATGTTAACATATGACTTGAGACAAAGAAAATATGGCTTAGGTGTAAAGATTTACATAAAGGTAGGACATCTATTAAATGTAAATTAACACCTAAGTAAGGGATCTTTGGGATATATGACATGCATAGTAATCGATGGTTATATTTGGTATATGATCATAGTGTGAATCATGACAATTATTTAGGCATGCTTAGGCCAAATTTAAAATTAGGCAAGATATGTTTCTGAGACTTTAAGGAATGATTAAATCCGTTATATTTGCCTAATCTGCTAGTTCTGTTATATTGCTTAATCTGCTAGTTTTGCTCTACTGCCTAGTCTGCTAGATTTGTTCATCTGCCAAATCTATCATCTGCTAAGTCTGTTGAAAATGCTAGATCTGCTAGTTTGCTTAATCTGCTAAATCCGTTAAGTCACCTAATCTGAAAAATCTGTTATTTGCAATATCTGTTGAGTTGATATAATTAATCTGCTATTGACATAATCTGAATTGGCTATAGTTATGAATAATTGACATGTATATTAGGCGTGGGTATAAATGGTGAATCATTAATTAATTGGCCGCAACGATAAACATGGCTAACTCGAGATTAGAACGAGTTTGCGGCGTAATTCTGCCCGGAACCACCCGGCATATTCCATTGGTCGCAAACAATTGGTTCTAATGTGAGAAGTTAGTCATAACGTGCTTGAAACCCGAGGTTAGACTCAGTTTGCGAAGGAAACCTGCCCGGAACCAACCGGCCTAACCAGTAGTCGCAAACTGTCAGTCTAATGTGAGAGGTTTGCGCATTAATATTTAATTAATGAAAATCTGAGATAAATATGATGTCTAAAACATGTTGGGTGAGGTTAAACCAATTGGACCAATGAATCTGATAAACCCGTTTCGTGAATCCATAGGCCCAATACAAAGTTAGATAATCTGTAACCAGTTAATCTGTTAGTCTGTTAATCTGTAACCCGTTAATCTGTAAGCCTGTTAATCTGCACATCTGATCCGTTAGTCTAAAAACCTATTAACTTGATTGTCTGATCTGTGAACTAGTTAATCTAAACTTTGTATGTCTGAAACTTGTAGACAAGTTAAGCTGAAATCTGTTAGTCTTGGGACACAAGGTTAGGAGGGGAATTACTTGTGTCATCTGTTGTTTGGGACCCATATTAGTCAGTAATCCTTTCTGGTATCAAAACTTTGACCCAACAATAAGTAGGGTCCGAGCACGCTTACTGAACTAATTATAAGCGGTTCATTCTGATAATGGCGTGGGGTGTTGATGGTGCGTTCCAACCGGGTCATGTGCGTGCATGGATCCCGGTCTGCCTCTGAGGATGTAAGACGCCGTGACATCTGTAAATAGGTCTGTGTCATTCAAAGGTTGCCACTTTAGGGAATGATACACCCTTCGGTGGAGATGTCATAAGGTATTTATGTATTAGGGAGCCGATCGCGTGGGGTGGAACTTAGGGTACACTTAGTTCTGTCTGTTTCTGTTGGTACCGTCTGTTTCTGTTGGGTGGCAACACCTGTCTGTTTCTGCGTGGTACCGTCTGTTCGGGTGGTAAAGGCCCAATTTCTAGTGCACACCTTATGCTACATTCTTCTTCTGTCTGTTTCTGATCGGGTGGTAAAGGCCCATTACTAGCGTGGAAATTATTCTGTACCCGTTTCTGTTTTAGTTTAGACATTAGGGTGACACCTAATTCTGTTATACTAGTATTAGTGCAGAGAAGTGTAAAGCAATAGCTTATATCATTTTGTTCTTCTGTTATATCTGCTACATCTGTTACAGTTATCTCTCATCCAGTTTTATTTTCATGTCATGTTATTATTATCTGTTCATAACTGAAAGTCACTGGACTTGCCAGACTTTTGTCTGACCCTTGTTGTTTCGCCTCCTTTCTTCCGTTTCCCCCCCAGGTTTTGTAGAAGGGAATACTCTAGCTTGATCCAGATTTCTTCTGCTTGCAGTGCTTAAAGTATGGCTTGTCTTCTTCTGTGGGGATTATGATTTTAAACTATGCATTCTGAAGGCTTTTGTACAAGACTGATATTTTGTACTTGAATTCTGATATTGTGATTTGAAAGGATGTAACCAAGCTTCTGCTTGAAATAAAGTTATAATTTTTCAAGTACTGTTTATCTGTCTTGTAGTATTCTGTTACTGTTTACTAAAATGCTCCACCAAAGTTAAGGCATTCCCTTTGTGAGTGACCTTAACGGAGGTGGGGTGTTACGGTTAATATTTGAGAAATCATTCTCTTACTGATTTACGGTTAGTGACCGATGAATTGAAATGAGGCGTATGTGTGTTTGTGTAGCACTTGTTTATTATATACGCGAGTTGCTCAGAAAGACTGGGTTTATCCCATTATGAATAACTGAATCGACGATAAGAAATCGAAGATGAAGACGGTGGTCGAAGACCGGAGATCTTCACCTCGTTTGGATGGTAACTGATGTCCTGATTGGGTGGCATCCCGAAATATGGATAATGAGTGGTGATCGTCCAGACGTATGTGGAAATTGATGCGTATGCGAGGTATATAGTGCCTCCGGTTTCGTTCAGACCCAAAACGGACTTGCAAATGGACTGTGTGTCTGACATGGGAATTCATTTTGTGTGATTGATAGCCATCAGTTGCATGGTGTGAATTGCCTATGTGGCATGCTAAGATGAAGTGATCAAGGCTTCTGTTGAAAAGCAAAGTCTTGTGGTTGAGGATCAAAGCCCCGCCTGTGTGGCGTAGCTTTGTGTATAACGTGAATTCGCAAGCCTCACACCCCGTTATGAACCAGAAACGGGAGAGGACCTCAGGGAGGGCATGCATTTCCTTCTAGCTAGAGGTGGTGTCGGTGCTTAAACTGGCTGACATTTATACTATTTTTCACCTATGTGGTTGTTGCTGTTGCGAGGCGCCTCGGTTATATCGGTCGATCCGGGACCGATGGAGTCATTCGTTGGCTCATTTACGGCCCAAAAGGCAAGGAAACGCAGTGTTCAGGCATTTTAATCCACATCGGTGGACCGGCCCTGACGATCCAAGGGCCCACCTGAGTCTGGGTCCTGAGAGACGCGCTAGATTGTCTCGAAGTCGGTAAGGACTATCTTTTGCCTTGGTTCATAACGGAAATCCAATTTCCAAATACGTGACTTTGCGGTTTTGATTGTATACCTATATATGGCGACATGATATATGGTACCCATGCCATCTATGATTGATATTTATGATTGTGTATAAAATTAGAAACTAACTGCAAACGAGCTAAGATGGGTGGTTTCCTGGGTATTGGTCTGATGTTTGTTTCGGCCTTTGGGGTTAGTTCTTAGGGGATCGTTCTCCTACTATTTTACAGTTGGAGTATGATTAAGAATTTAACAACAAAGTTTACGTTTTAAATGATTTGTTTTGCTCATATCAAGCATATTTTGGTTTGCGTTGCATAGTGTGATGGGACTTGAGTCTTATATCGGCTTCATTTTTATAAATAGCATTGCGATGTTTAAAAGATTTTAATTGTTTCAAAGCACTGGCAATCCAATGGAGTAAACCCGTTCCGCGAAAGTGGCGTGGTCCTGTGATTAGCCATATTATAAAATGTGTTAAGTAGATTTCTCATACCAGTCCCATGACTGACTCGTAGTTTGTTTCACTTGCAAACTTGGGTGCCCCTTTTTCTACACGGGCAGCCTTGTAATCAAGTTTTTAGCAGGCTCTTTCTAGATGGCTGGAGCTGAAGATGGATTCTATCATTTATCTCTTTTTATGCTGTTCAGCTCCTATTGTACATATTATGTTTTGTTTTCCGCTGTAAACATTTATGTATAGCTGAACTGTATTTGTACTAAGTATGATCCTGTATACTGTGTAATTCAGATGATTTCGTTTATCCAGTGTATTATTTGTTCATTATCTGGTGTATTTATTTATTTCTGTTCTGCTATTATCTGTTTATGTGTTATATTCCTAAGATTACCCTTGACACCGTGGTACGAGGTTTTAGGGTCATCACAAACTGTCTAGACATGTCGATGTGCTTTGATGATTGTAACAACCGGAATTTCAAGCGTATTTTTATTTAATTATTTAATTTAAGTTTCGATTTTTATTTTATTTTATTCGTTTAAAACTCAATCTGTTTAGATTTTATAATAAAATTGTTTCGATTTAGATTTAAAACTAATTTTATTTTGGATTTTATTGATATGAATATAATTTAATAACTCAAATCAATATTTTCAATTTCAATCTTACTTAGTGAATAAATTTAATCGAGTTTATTTATTTGGATTTAAAATTTATTTCTTAAGATTTTAATTTAAATATTTAACTCGTATTATATAATTTGTTTCAATATTAATAAAAATTATATCCTTGGTTTAATTTCAAAATTATTCTATAATTTATCATAACGGAAATTTCGAATTTGAAATATGTACAGTAAAACGTAGCAGCTGTGAAAATTTCATTGAAAAATTTGAATATTTGTCAGTCGTGCAATTTTCAGTGCAGGGCTACGCATAACAGTTCAAATTTTAGCGATTTTAAAATCTCTCTGAATCCAGTTCGGACAAACATGAAAAATATTCTATCCATTGTCAGGAATCTAACGGCGAAATTCGTTTCGCAAAAATCGATCGTTTTGACCACTGTTTTCCGATCCGTATTTTCCGTTTAAAGAGGTCCGTAATGCGTTTTTGAACGGAGCATCCTGACACAGCAAATTATTTACCGGTGTGTCCGTCTAATCGCGTTGATTAATGCAATATATTCATTTGTCAATTTCGGTGCTCGATTCGAACAGGAATTTCGAAAAGGCTTGCATAGTTCATTTTGAACAGAGCCATTTGAGTTCGACGTATCCTTAGTTGGGTCCTGTATATTTTTCTAGATATTTTGGGTATGCAAAACCCGTCTTTTTATTTTACTGAAGAACGCATTCAATTTTTTATTTCTAAATGACTTAGTATGAGACATAAAAGAAGGATGCATGCGCCACCTTTTCAAAATTTCAAAGGCATACGTTACTTTCTGTTAGCTTCCGTGCATGTTTAATGCATCCAGGCTTTCATGCGAAAAAAATGCATAAGTATTATTTTCTCTCCATGCATTTCCAAGGTTGTTGGTTTCTAATGTCATTATGCCAATTGAAATTAAAAAAAGAGCAATATACAAATATATAACATTAAAACATATATATTTTCACTCCTATGTCTTTTGGGGTGCCTATTCGTAAAACTCTTCGTGGTGTGGTAGGAATTTGAGATATTTATTTCTTTGCATCGTGTAGCCCAAAAGGTGCGTAAATTCATAGGTATTCAATTCAAACATGACTTGCCTATAGCCATAAATCCACATTCTTCACTTTTAATCCGTTCCCTTCCCTTCCCACGTTATATTAGTATTTTCTCCTCTCACCCTTTACTATTTTCTTCTTCTTTTTGAACGGTAAAGCCACATCTCACCATCCCTTCCTTACCAAAATGTTGCCTCCTTCTTGCATTGCGCTTCCAGAGCCTCACCCGAACCCCCTGCTACCTCCGAGACTGAACTCAACAACCCATCATACCCAAAACCAGTCGGTTCCTACCTATATCACAAGCGTCGCACCTCTAATTCTGTTCCATGACCTTTGTTGGAGATCACCAGCGATCTGGCTCATCATTTTCTAGCTGAGCTTCTTTTCATATGTGCTGAGTTTATGTTGCTTCAAGAAAAAAAAGAAAAATAACACATTCCCATTCTATGCAAGCACCAGTAACTTCCATCCCACCTTTTCTTTTGTCCCTTGCATTCACCTCTCATTTCTAGGCTATTCATGTTATTATCCATTATTTGCTGCATTGGTAAATTGTGTTATCTTGATTCATTTCTTTTGCTGAGTTTTTGTGTTCCCTCTTAAAAAGAGAGAGAGAGAAGAGAGAGTTGGTATCGTCTACTGATTTTTCCTTAAAGCCTATCACTGAATTGATTTGGTGTTCGCAATTGTGGTCATTGTCATCGTTCTTGGTTTAACATGGTTGTGCTTGTGTCGGTGTCGTTCATGTCCATTTGTTTGTCGTCTCTGCTCAGTGCTACGAAAGGTGAGTTTATCTCACACTTGGCCTGCATTGTGGATGTTAGATCAACACAAATGAACTGTTGAGAAATGTATAGGATTGCTAGTAGAAATTGTTTGTTTAATATGTACATTTCCGTATATGACATGATATTCATATGACACGTAGGTGCACTGATAATATATAATTTGTGATTTGATATGATTGGTGCTATATGATGATTTGTTATGTCGTTGAAACCCCTAGTTAGGAAAAATCACTAAAGGTTGAAATGATACATACCCGAATGGACATTAGATTAAGGGAAAATCATTATGGGTTGAAATGGTAGACTGGAGCAATTTTTACTGAATTTGGGGTTGCACGTTGAGATGATAGACCCGTAGAAATTTTATAAATTGCAGATTGAAATGATAAATATCCGTATCACTTGACCATAGGTGTAACACCCCGTGATTTTAAATATTAAAATTAACGAATTAAAGAATACTTAATTTCAAATGTGAGAATTAAGGGAAACAGGTTGCGCCATTGCGTTCGTCTCGGAATTCTGCTTGAGATAGAGTCCGAGTTTGCGTGAATCAGACTCCGTATGAAGGAATTATGGCCTTCAGAAGTTTCAGAATTTAAATAAATTAAAAGCAGCTTAGGTTCAGGAAATTTGAAATTCAAATTTCAAATAGGGTAGCGGGCTGGGCGGGAAAATTCCCACCCAAGGCCAAGTCGACCAGGGGGTCGAGCTCCCTATACAGGTCGACCAGGGAGTCAACCTGGGGGTCGACCTGCCCCCCTGGGCAGATATAAAGATGATGCTGTTTTGACTCATTGCTGAGTCATTAGGGCTGAGGTGTTGTTCTATCTTGACTGGATGGTCTTGATTGATTCTAGGTTAATCTGATGGCTCTTAATTAACTAAAATTCTATATAAGCAACCTAACTCTCAACCTAAAATCACACTAATTCATACCAAGAGCCGCCATGCCGTTAATGGGGAACCTAGAGTAGCCGTTGTTCTCTTTCAACTCAAAAACAAGATAGAAGCAAGAATCAAAATCTAATCTAAATCAGAATAACGATTAGTTTACATAAAAGGCGAGAAATTCAGTTTCAGAATAAAGATCCCAGAAAAACAAGACTATTCTTTTGTTTGTGAGTATAATATCTTTCACAAAATAATTAATTAATTTAATTGTGATAAATTATAATTGGAATTATGAGAATATGACTATTGAATCATGTGATGTTTTGTTATTATGGATCTGTTTCATATGTTAAATTGTACATGATTAACTGGATTCATCTTATGCAAGTTCGATGTTAAAACATATGTATATGAATCATATGCAAGTTTGGGATGTTAAATCATATGCTAGTTTATGAATTTTATGCAAGTTTGGGATGTTAAAACATGTTTGAATCTTATGCAAGTCTGTAGGTGGATTATACACAAGTTCATATCTGGATCATGCAGATACATATGCTAGTTTATATGCAAAACATGTGACATTAATTTACATGTTTAGATCCATATGCAAGTTCACATCTTTATGTCTAGATCCATATGCAAGTTCACATCTTTATGTTTAGATCTATATTTAGATCCATGGTAGTACATAGTTATGCAAAATTTATGTTCTATATGCCCATTGCCTATGCTAGTTTTGTATGTGAATCATATGCTAGTTGAATGAAATTCATATGCAAGTTCACATCTTTATGTTTAGATCCATATGCAAGTTCACATCTTTATGTTTAGATCTATATTTAGATCCATGATAGTCTATGCAAATTTATGTATATCCATTGCCTATGCAAGTTATTGGCTATGCAAACTTATGTCATGATTTTTAGATCTATTTTATGTGTTATGCAAGTTGTGATGTTGCTTTTCTTTTTATAAGTTAGACTATTTGCGAGTCTAACATATGTTATATTAAAACGTATGAATAGCGTGGGGACAATGGGAAAACATTAAATAAACATAATTGTGAATTGGCATAAAACGGCCTTAAAAGGCATATAATTAATTTGAGACATTAATTGGTATAATTTGTATACCTGGAATTTATGGACATAATTTAGGTGACAATTATGGACATAAATAAATTTGGAATATATTGACAAATTTGAATAGGGATATTAATCCAATTTTGGGGTTAAATAATTATGTGTAATAATTAACCGCCTAAGACACGAGGTTAGGCTTGTTTGTGGTGTAAGACTGCCAGGACCCGCCGACAAATCCAGCAACCACAAACGGTAGTCTAATGTGAGAGGTCAAAGGCACAAATTAAATGGTAATAATTGTAAAGACACGAGGTTAGGCTTGTTTGCGGTATAAGACTGCTCGGACCCGCCCGGCAAATCCAGCAACCGCAAACGGTAGTCTAATGTGGGAGGTCTTTACAAGGTTACAGTTCTAATGAATTAAGTAACACTTAACCAGATAAACATGTGGTGGGGTATGAGGGTTAAGTGGGTGGCTTGGGTGGCATGTGAAATTCGATTAGAAACACTTAACCAAGTTGAAAACATGTAAGAAGACATGAATAAGAAGGGTTAAGTGGGAAATTCTAGTGGGGACCAAGCATAGGTGGAAAGCTTGTGTCAAGCATGGGGACCCATTTCAAACAAGTAACCCATTAAGTATCTTTGTGAGCTCGAGTTAGATCGAGGATGGGACACACTTACTGAGTTTGATTGTAAGAGGTCAAAATGGGTTAGCGGTGGCAACGCAAGTCCAACGGGATCATGTGCATGTGTGGGCCCGGGCTGGTAGGTAAGACGTTGTTGCATCGTGTAGATATAAGTTGGGCATCTTTAGTTGTATCGGGTTGCCACTTGGGGAGTGATACACCCCACTATGGGACCAGGACGGGTATCTACGAGTTAGGGAGCCGATCGCATGGAGGTAGTGGGTACTACTAGTGGGGATAAGGGCAGGCGGCACCTATGAAGGCAGCTAGGGGTACACGAAACTACCATTATCATTATTATGTTCTGTAGGCGAGATCAACTTTTAGGGTGACTAGTAATGGTGCAGCATAGTAATTATCCTATAGTGATTAGGAACGAGATTAACGCCAGAATATTCCTCTTGTTTGCTTTGTCATGCCCACTTGTTTCACAGTCATACCTTGTCTTACCAATTTATGCCTTATCCTAATTACTTTAATAATTATATTGTTAAAGTTATTATACTCGCCAGACTGTATGTCTGACCCCCTTGTTTTCGCCTCTTTACTTCCACCCCCCCCCCCCCCCCCCCGGTTCTCAGGGTGGGACTAGTACTAGTGGAGCTTGATCTTGAATCTCTTTCTCTTTCATTTGGAAGTGCTTGGATTGCTGAAAGTAAAGTTCGTATCATCTCTTTTATGGCTACTTATGTTGGGGTTATGCTTTTTAATTTATTTACTCAGAAGACAAATTGTCAAGATGGATATTAAGTGTACTTGGTTTTACTGTTGGTTTATGAAGTTGTTGTAATCAAACTATTTTTCCGCTGCAATAAAAGTTGTTTTAAAATTTTCTGTAACAACCCGCATTCTACGCATCGAAGGATCGTAGAATATTTATTTTTTTCCCATATGAAGTCGTATGATCATGTAACTTTGGGAAACAACCATTAGACTCATTTCCCATCTTCATGATTTTTGTCGATTTTTAAATGACCGTTTTGCCCCTAGCTGATCTTGTTTTGGCCATAACTTTTGATTGGAAAGGAATTTTGACCTGAAACTACTTCCATTAGATTTGTTTGATGGTTTACCTTTCCGTTGAGTGGTCACATATGAAAAACGTACTTATCGTTTGGGAGATATGGCTGAAATAAGGTTTGGAAGGTGAAAAACTGCTTAACCGGGTCAAATAGGATGATTAGTGAATGGGCCCATAACCCATTTCGGGATTAGGTTTATGGGGAGGCTGCAAAGGGTTAGAGAATCATTCCATTTCTGTTTTCTAGCCTCCACTTACCTCCAAGAAACCCTAAAAATGGCCTCCAACCTCTGAATCACCTCTAAATCATCTTCTAATCAAGGATTAAGCTTAACAACATCAAATCAAGGGAGATCTACACCAAATCAACATTAGAGCTTCTGTTTAGCATCGGGATTCGCACCAAATCAGAGAGTTATTTCAGATCTTAGTTTATTTGTGGCTAAGGTGAGTGATTTGCATAGTTCCTCACTAATTAAGGCTAATTAAGGCTAATTAGTGTTAATTAGCGAATTTAAACATGATAAAATTCTGGGAAAATATTTATAAAATTCGAAATGATGTTTTAGACCTCTGATATGAATTTGGGTTAATTTGGTTAAGTTTTGCTAATCACGTCATTAGTTTCACCTAAACATGCTTAAGGGGAAATATGGGGTTTTGGGTATGTTTGATCCATTTTACATGGTATGACTGTTGTTTTCGTGTTTGTGGTCACTTCTACTTGTTGTTATGACTGTATGGTATGCTTTGTGATTGATTAGAGTAGGTAGAATGGTCGAAAACGCCATCGAGTGGCGTAAAACTGCTTGTTGGAAAAGTGCAGAAAACAGACCGATCCGGATCGGAATGGAGGGAGGACCCGATCCGCCCTTATACTTTACTCTTCGATCTATTTGCTCTTCTTGTGGCATGCATCGTCCGATCCGACCCGCCTGATGTTCTCCGACCCGATCCGCCATGGTACTCCGACCCGAACCAATGAACTATGATGAGGCTAGGAGACTACGACCAGACCTGGGGTGATGAGAAGGACCCGATCTGAACCGTGGCACATTGGAGGACCCCGACCCGAACCAGTGAAGGCGACTGGACGTGGAGACCCGACCTGATCCGCTGAGGCGATGATGACCCGACCCGATCCAGCGAAGGAGGAGCACTCCGATCCGAACCGAACCGAACTGATGACTAGGGGGAGATCCGAACCGATCCGGTGATGACCAATAACCCGAGATGCAAAGGTAGTCCAAATGGAAGTTAGAGCTTAGGATCCAGTTGGGAACCAATGAGTTCACTTCATGGTTGGGCTTTGCTGCGGGATGTGTGCTAAGGAGTTGTCGACGTTCATAACTTCGATTTAGCATTGAAAATGGATGATGGGCTACTTATCGATGCAGTAGAGTCATTACGACTCGAGGGGCAAAGTGATGGTAGCAAGACTACGTTATCGGTGCAGTAGAGTCATTGTGACTTGAGGGGCAAAGTGATGCGTAGTAGGACTATGAGCCAGTGCAGTGGGGTCATTGCGACTCCATGGGGCAAAGTGGACATAGCGAAGGATTTGTGGCTATGTATCAGTGCAGTGAAGCCATTTATGACTTCATGGGGCAAGGTGATCATAGCAAGGTATGTTGGGTGATCGAAGTGGTGAATATCGTATGCTTTATGCACTGAGTGAGAGATGTGAGGATGGTTGTTATGCTTGATTGTTTGCCATCACTATGATATGCACACCCCCGCCCCTGTTATCTTTACACCATTTGAAATGGCACCGTAGAGTATTGTACAGTATGTAGTGCTAACTCTTTGGTTGCAGGTCCAGGTTCAGGTATGTTTCAGTCTACCTGTCATTGTTCTGTTTAAATGCTTATTGCTCATACCAGGCTTTATGTCTGACCCAGAGTTTTATGTCTCCTCTTATTACTCTGGGTGCTCACACCAGTAGACTAGAGACAAGTTAGCTGGTGGTGCGCGAGTAGCTGATTCGGAGGGGAGCAGTAGGCTTCCACGTATGATATATAGATATTTTCCCTGTGTCGTTGGTGATCGCTACTTGGGCATTACTAGTGTACCTCCTTTATCTTGCTTTTGCTTTTGAGACAGTTTGAAAATTGTAATAATGTTTAACTTTGTATAATAAGCTGTATTTGGATTTTCCGCTGCTATGTTAATTGTTTCAGCTTATGCACTGTCCCACCTGTTTTATGTCAAGTATGTTATTATTATATTTTGTTCTATGCGCTGTGAGACATTCTACAGGTTCCTTGTTAGTTCATTTCTTTCTTCCCCTTTCCTTCTGACGATCCGTCCCGTGCTAACTGGACATGTGTACAGCGCACTTTTGGAGTAAATGTCGGTTGGTGCGGGACGGGCCGTCGCATTTGGTATCAGAGCTCTAGGTTGCGTAATTAACCTAGGGAAAGACACTAGGGAGAGATAGTACGTATATGAGAGAGCGTATTTGAGATTACTTTGGTTTTCAAAAGCTATATATGTATATACTATTAGTAGTATAAGAATGAAGTCGTACTGCACTAGCACCACTACGGGGTCGTTAATCATTTCCCCTTTTACAGATTGACGATGAACCGATATGCTAGAGGTGCTGGTAGGGGAGCCAATAATGGGAATGCTGCTGACATGAGGGCGATGTTTACCGACCTAATGAGAGACATGCTTAGGGAGGTACAAGGGGCAGTTCCCAATCCCGGAATTGGTGGTGGTCCCATAGTGCAGGCGCCTAGGGTCGATTTCGCCAAGTTGTGCAAGGATTACACTAACCTTGGTGGGAAGCCGTTCCACGGAACGGAGTCGGCCACATATGTTTAGGATTGGTTGGATAGCTATGATCGTATCTTCAACGTCTTGGGTATCGAGGATGCGATGAAGAGAAGGCTAGCATCTCGTCAGCTGCAAGGGCGAGCGATGAATTGGTGGAATGCCATTAGAACAGCTTTCCAGAAGATCAGGTTACTTGGGATCAGTTCAAAGCTCGCTTTAGCGAGAAGTTCATTCCAGCTGCCCAGAAGTCAGTATTGTTTAAGAGTTTCTTGGAACTCAAGCAGAATGGTAGGGCAGTCTCTGACTATATTGCTGAATTCGACACTTTGTCGAAGTATGGACTATCTCTTATCGATACTCCTGAGAAGAAGAATGAGAAGTTCATTACTGGTTTGGATGGATACTTGGGGGAAAGGCTTATCAACCACATCGATGAGACCTTTCAATCGATTGTGGGGAAAGCTTTGAGATCAAAGAGTCTTTACCCTAAGCCAAAGACTGAGGCTGCATCTGCAGAAGGGCTGAAGCCACAAGCAGGCGGTGGAGGCAAGAATAACTATCAGAATAAGAGGAAGTAGGACCAATCTAAGGGTGGCCAGAAAAAGAACAAGAAAGATGTTGAGTGCTTCAGCTGTGGTAAGAAGGGCCATTATGCTGAAGAATGTCGGGCCAAGCCAGCGGAAAGGAAGTGCTACAACTGTGGTTAAGTGGGACATCATAAGGATAAGTGTCTACAACCTCTTAAGGAGAAGCAGATTGTGAAAGCATATGCTATTGATGTTGTTCCTTCTTCGTCGAATGCCCCAACTACGAGGGAGAAAGGAAAGAATGTCGTTATTCAAGGTATGCTTTCTATTTATGATGTACCAGTTCGAGTTTTGTTTGATATAGGGGCTTCCCGTTCCTTCATATCTAGTGACCTGGTAGATAGGTTGGGTCTGGAATCCGAGATAGTCGATAGACCATTGGTTGTGACGAACCCGATTGGTGGTTCGACTAGCCTTAGTATGATTTGCCGAAATTTGGTCTTATCGAGTCATGGATGTGTGTTTGTTTGTGATTGCTTTGTTTTGGGATTTACTGGGTATGGCATTATATTGGGGGTCGATTGGCTCCAAAGATACGGAGCGGTGGTTGACTGTGAGGGCTTTTTGGTGACAGTTAGGCCGGA
The DNA here is from genome assembly GCA_030737875.1 of Allium sativum. Lineage (NCBI taxonomy): Eukaryota > Viridiplantae > Streptophyta > Magnoliopsida > Asparagales > Amaryllidaceae > Allium > Allium sativum. The sequence continues at coordinate 134,709,960 of CM060924.1, read as the reverse complement.
TGATGAGCGGAGGGTAGTGTTTGGTAGTCTACCTAGTGATGGGGTAATGGCTAGTTTTATAAATTCCCTCGACATCCCGCAGGATGAGTTGTCAGATGTGCCCGTGGTTGGCCAGTATCTGGATGTCTTCGAGGAGGTGACCGAGCTTCCACCACACCGAGAGATTGAGTTCCGTATTGATTTAGTGAAAGATGCCAGACCTATAGTGATGCCACTTTGTCGTATGGCACCAAGGGAGCAGCGAGAGCTCGGGGTGCAAGTCAGCAATCTTTTGAAGAAGGGATTTATTAGAAGAAGTGTCTCCGAGTGGGGAGCACCAGTTGTGTTTGCCACTAAGGCAGATGGTTCCCTTCATTTGTGTGTGGACTATCGCGTGTTGAATAAGGTAACGAGGAAGAATAAGTATCCTCTACCATGGATAGATGATTTGTTTGATCAACTGGAAGGAGCAAGAGTGTTCTCCCAGTTGGACCTTGCGACAGTATTTCATCAGCTCCGAGTAGCGGATGAGAGTGTTCCGAAAATGGCATTTAGGATGCCGTCTAGATTCTATGAGTGGTTGGTCATGCCATTTGGGTTGACCAATGCACCAGCCTACTTTGTGGATCTTATGAATCGAGTATTCAGAGATCAGTTGAATAAGTTTGTTCTTGTGTTCATAGATGATATCCTTGTTTATTCGAGGACAGAGGAGGAACACAAGGGACACTTGAGAATAGTGATGGAGGTGTTGAGGAAACACCAATTAAAAGCAAAATTCTCTAAGTGTCACTTTTGGAGAAGGGAAGTGAGATTCTTGGGCCATGTTGTTTCAGAAAATGGTATTGCCATGGACCCTGCGAAGGTGGCTACAGTACAGGATTGGCCTACGCCCAAGAATGCAACAAAGGTAAGAAGTTTCTTGGGGTTAGCTGGATATTATCGTAATTTTATCCAGGACTTCTCCAAGATAGCAGCACCGTTGACTCAGTTGACTAAGAAGAATCAGGCCTTCGTCTGGGACGGAGTGTGTGAGAATGCATTCAAGAGTCTAAAAGAAAAGTTGACGCGTGCGCCAGTATTAGTAATTCCTAGAGGGAATGAAGAGATGACGGTATACACGGATGCTTGTGGTACCGGACTAGGTGCTGTGTTGATGCAAGGAGGTAGGGTTGTAGCTTATGCTAGTCGGCAACTAAAGCCGCATGAGAAGAAGTATCCTACCCATGATTTGGAATTAGCAGCGATCGTGCTTGCGCTGAAGATGTGGAGACACTATCTCTTGGGAGAAAGATTTGAGTTGTTTACCGATCATAAATCGTTAAAGTATCTCTTCTCTCAGAAGGATCTGAATCTCCGTCAGCAGAGATGGTTAGAGTTCTTGGCTTTGTATGATTTTGATATCTAATACACACCTGGGAAAGGTAAATGCGGTAGCCGATGCCTTGAGTAGGAGACATGCCAGTTTGGGGGCTATGTTTCTTGAATGGAAGCAACTGGAGTATATCGCGGGGTTTGATTTCAGACCAAAGTGCGAATTGGATCCAGAAGTGCTAGCTAGTTTGGCGATCAGACCCACTTTGATAGAGCGGATTGGTTCCAGCCAGAGGGACGATCTTAATCTATTGGAAATCATCTCTAAGTTAGAGATGGACATCGACGGTGAGGAGATGAATTTGTATGGGCTTGATCGAGATGGATGGCTTAGAAGGAATGAAAGACTAGTTGTACCCAACGTGAATGGTTTGAGAGATGAAGTGCTTAGAGAATGTCATCACTCAAAACTGACTATACATCCTGGTGGTAATAAGATGTATCGAGACATGAAGCAGACTTACTACTGGGAAGGGATGAAAAGAGACGTTGGGAAGTTTATATCCAAATGCATGAATTGCCAGCTAGTTAAAGCCGAGCAAAAGAAGCCTAGTGGGTTGTTGCAACCATTAGAAATTCCCGAATGGAAATGGGAGCAAGTATAGATGGATTTCATCGATGGTTTACCAAGGACTAGATCGGGATATGATAGCATTTGGGTAATTGTGGATCGATTAACTAAGAGTGCAAGGTTTATACTAGTCAAATCGACCAAAACGGCAGCCAAGTTGGCAGAATTGTATATGAAGTGGTTAGTGAGATTTCATGGAGTACCTAAAAGCATTGTGAGTGACCGAGACCCGTTGTTTAATAGTGGGTTTTGGAAGAGCTTACAAGAGGCTTTAGGGTTAGAATTACATCTCAGTACCGCATATCATCCTCAGACCGACGGTCAGACGGAGAGGGTGAATCGTATATTGGAAGATCTCTTGAGAGCATGTATATTGGATTTTGGTGGATCATGGGATGACCATTTGCATCTAGTAGAGTTTGCATATAATAATAGCTACCAATCCAGTATCGATATGGCTCCATATGAAGCTTTGTACGGAAGACTGTGCCACTCACCATCATGTTGGATAGAGACTGGCGAGAAGTTTATGCTTGGACCAGATGTGGTGAGGGAAACTTCAGATAAGATTAAGATCATTCAACAACGAATGAAGGCTGCCCAAGATAGGCAGAAGAGTTATGTTGATAAGAGGAGAAGAGATTTAAAATTCTCCGTTGGTGACTTGATGTTTGTCAAGATTTCTCCGTTGAAGAGTGTGATATGATTTGGCAGGAGAGGCAAATTGGCACCAAGATTTGTTGGCCCATTCCCTGTTCTTGAACTAGTCGGGAATTTGGCATATAGAGTTGGCTTACCAGAGAAGATGGCGGGAGTTCACAACGTATTTCATGTTTCCCAACTAAGGAAGTTCGTACACGACCCCAATATGACTATTTCACCCGATCAGTTAGAGGACTTCGAAGTAGAACCCGAGGCAGTTGGGAACCGCAAACCGATCCGTATCGTCGAGCACGATACGAAGCAACTTCGAAGGAAAGCGGTGAGGCTAGTCAAGGTTCAGTGGGGAGAGGACGAGAATGATTGCACTTGGGAGACATAGAAGAGCATTAGAAAGACGTATCCAGAACTCTTTGCCTGGTAAGATTTACCTTGTAATTTAGTTATTCCGCATGCTAGGATAGACTTGTTTTGCATGTTTGATTGTTGTTTTATGGTTGATAGGCATGCGGGACCATTTTGTGTGTTTTGGTTAGGGAATTTCGGGGGCGAAATTTCTTAAGGGGGGGGGGGAGAATGTAACAACCCACATTCTACGCATCGAAAGATCGTAGAATATTTATTTCTTTCCCATATGAAGTCGTATGGTCATGTAACTTTGGGAAACAACCATTAGACTCATTTCCCATGTTCATGATTTTTGTCGATTTTTAAATGACCGTTTTGCCCCTAGCTGATCTTGTTTTGGCCATAAATTTTGATTGGAAAGGAATTTTGACCTGAAACCACTTCCATTAGATTCGTTTGATGGTTTACCTTTCCGTAGAGTGGTCACATATGAAAAACGGACTTACCGTTTGGGAGATATGGCTGAAATAAGGTTTGGAAGCTGAAAAACTGCTTAACCAGGCCAAATAGGGTGATTAGTGAATGGGCCCATAACCCATTTCGGGATTAGGGTTATGGGAAGGCTGCAAAGGGTTAGAGAATCATTCCATTTCAGTTTTCTAGCCTCCACTTACCTCCAAGAAACCCTAAAAATGGCATCCAACCTCTGAATCACCTCCAAATCATCTTCTAATTCAGGATTAAGCTTAACAACATCAAATCAAGGGAGATCTACACCAAATCAACGTTAGAGCTGCTGTTTAGCATCGGGATTCGCACCAAATCAGAGAGTTAAGTCAGATCTTAGTTTATTTGTGGCTAAGGTGAGTGATTTGCATAGTTCCTCACTAATTAAGGCTAATTAAGGGTAATTAGTGTTAATTAGCGAATTTAAACATGATAAAATTCTGGAAAAATATTTATAAAATTCGAAATGATGTTTAAGACCTCTGATATGAATTTGGGTTAATTTGGTTAAGTTTTGCAAATCACATCATTAGTTTCACCTAAACATGCTTAAGGGGAAATATGGAGTTTTTGGGTATGTTTGATCCATTTTACATGGTATGATTGTTGTTTTGGTGTTTGTGGTCACTTCTACTTGTTTCTATGACTGTATGGTATGCTTTGTGATTGATTAGAGTAGGTAGAATGGTCGAAAACGTCGTCGTGTGGCGTAAAACTACTTGCTGGAAAAGTGCAGAAAACAGACCGATCCGGATCGGAACGGAAGGAGGACCCGATCCGCCCCTATACTTTACTCTTCGATCTATTTGCTCTTCTCGTTGCATGCATCGTCCGATCCGACCCGCCTGATGTTCTCCGACCTGATCCGCCATGGTACTCCGACCCGAACCAATGAACTATGATGAGGCTTGTGACGATCCCAAAACCCCGTGACATGGTGTTAAGGATAATCATTGGAATATAACACATTAATCATCATTAGCAGATCACAGATAATAGCATAAACAGAAAATAGAATAATTTACACACATATGACAGCGGAATCATATAAATATCATCACATCAGAGAAGCACAGTACAAGATACAACTTAGTGTATAATGATACATAATCAGTCACCATCGCCTGAGGCGGAATCATACATAAAGAGTACACAAAAGGAATATCAGTCTACATCGCCAGTGGCGGAATCATAATATATATACAATAATGGCGGAGAAAATCCAAGTCAGCACGGTGTAGTCAAGCCTCGCCATGAGCCAAAAGGTGCGTCAGAAACCTGTAACTAGGCTGCCCGTGTGAAAATGAGGGCACCTGAGTTTGCAAGGTGAAACAAACTACGAGTCAGTCATGGGACTGGTATGAGAAATCTACTCAATTTATTAACAACAATAATAAGGCAAATCAAAGGACCACGCCACTTTCGCGGAACGGGTTTACTCCAATGAGTGCTAGTGCATGAAATAAAGTAAATGATTAAATCAACGCAATGCTTTTTATAAAATGAAGCCATTATAAGACTCAGGTCCCATCACACAATGCAACGCAAGCCGGAGGATAGAGTTTTTACCTTATAATGGCCAAAGATGCTTCATACGAATAAAACAAAAGTGTTTGGTATTATTACTAGTGCATATATGTTTCAAAAGCAAATTCAATCATAAATATCAATCATAGGCGGCATAAATGACCCATACCACTATGTCGCCATACTAGTAATACAATCACGTCCGCATATTTCGTATTGGAAATTGGATTCCTTCATGAGTCGAGGCAAGGGGCAAGCTCCTCTCCGATTCGAGACACTCTAGCAAATGTCCCAGGACCCCACTATGACCCTTGGATCTTCAGGGCCGGTCCTCTCTTACTTTTGAGGATTAGTTATTCCTGAACACACGTTTCCCGGTCCTTACAGACCTATATCGAGGCGCCTCGCATTCCAACAACCACACAGGTGAAAAGTATATATAATGTCAGGGCTGGTAGGTCACTGACACCACCTTAGCTAGAAAGAAACGTCGTGCTCTCCCTGCAGTCACTCTCCCGTTTTTGACTCATACCGAGGTGTGAGGCTCACGAATTCACGTTATACACAAAGCTACGTCACACAGACCATGCTTTGATCATCAACCACAAGACTTTGCATTGCAACAGAAGCCTTGATCATATGCCACTTAGGCGTGCCACACAGGCAATCCACTCCATGCGACTGATTTCTGTCAATACATAACCTCTGAGCTCGTACGTCTCAGAGAAGGGCGTTAAGCAAGAGAATAAATTCTCCGCCGCCAAACAGATATATATTTAACAGAGATCAATCAACACAGAACAAAATCCAATGTCAGACACACAGTCCATTTACAAGTCCGTTCTGGGTCTGAACGAAACCGGAGGCACCAATTCCTCGCATATCCGTACAACCAACAGTATGTTTGGACGACTACTACTTCAATTCCTTCATGGTAGCTACTCCAGTCACGAGTATCAGTAGCGCCCATCCATCCAATGTGGAGATCGTCGGTCTTCAGTCGTCTTCGACTCTTCGACTTCTCAACGTCGATCGATTATTCGAAATGAGATAAACTCGGCCTTTTCAAATAACCCACGTATATTTAGATTTTCAAATCAATTAATCACATGGTTGGACCATTCAACATTCACATTTCAGGTATTTAGTTATAATTTTCATGTCAAATACATTCAACCATCACATATCAAGCAAACACAACCAAATTGGTTTATTTTCACTCTATATCGTCTATAGTACTATATAACGATATATCGCCATTTTTATTTAATTTAAAACGGCCATATTTAATTAAATGACGTTTCAGGTCGTGTCGATGCACTGGCGCTGCTTTCCACTAATTTTGTTTTACTCTTATAGGAAAATCTAACCGTTGGATCTTCACAAATTCTACATCATTAGGAAGATCATTTCAAAACGAATCCAACGGTTTCAGTTTTGGGAAAATCCGACGGTCGGATTTTCCACACCAGCCATTTGAAGTTACGATTTCAATTTACGAACTGCAGCGTCGTTATTCGATTTAATTTAATTATATTTATATATATATAAATATAATCGTTTCTGGCGCTGTTTTTCTTCAGTTTTGAATTAAGCATTCCAGACAATCCAATCGTCGGATCTTCACAAAGTTGGTGCCGTTGGAAAGATATTTCCAAGGCGAACCCAATTGTTGAGGTTTCGGGAAAATCCAATGGTCGGATCTTCCGCACTAGTCGTTTGAAATCACGGTTTCAAAATATGAACTGCACGGCCACGTTTCGTTTTAATTCTATTTATATTTATATATTTATATAAATATAGTTCATTCGAAAATTCCTATATCGTTTCCACTTCAATTATTTCACTAGCGCCTTTAAATTTTGGAAAATTTTGCCATAACCTCCTTTGTACGGGAGGGTCTGGGAAAATTCCCAAATAGCCACACGGGCGTCTCATATCAAAAAGAAAAAGAAAAAGCCAAGCGGCTAGCCAACAGGCTCATAAAATCATCACCCAAACAAAGCGGTAAATGTGTACCTATTTGTCGGGCACAAAATTCTATTTCTCTTCTCTAGCCCCTTTTGCTTTAACCTGTTCAACAGATAAGCATGTACATATATACAATTTCTAACATTTATCATTTTCCATTCAATTTCATATTTGATTTGCTTTGGTTTAAAAACACCATTCATTCGAATGTTGCATGCATAGGCTAAAATCATATCATTAGCTAGTTAATGTATATTTCAACTCATGCACGTTTATTTGAACAAGTGGCTATTTTTAACACTTCACATTTCAAAGATGATAATTTTGGCGAACTAAAATAGATTTCAACACATGACTATTTCATTTAGTTCCTATGCATGTTAAAAATAATATTTCTGTCACAAATATTTATTTCAAAGTCCGCATATCTTTAGCATATCACACATATGATAAAAATGATATTTTCATCATTTAAAATATTTATTCGACAAATAGATGTTTCAGCACTTCATAGTTTCAATAAAAATGTAATTTTTATTGTTCGATCATTTTACTCAACACATGAACTTTTCCACTACACACACTTCTCCACAAATGAGTATTTCCACACATGGACATTTTATTTATGTTGTTCATATTAGAAAGACGAGATTTTTATGGTTGAAGTTATTTATATAAGGCAAATATTTTTGGTACTTCATATATATATAAAAATGTGGTTTTTATTGTTTAAACACTTCACTCATCCACAAATGAATTTTATTTTCACACAACACTTTTCAACACACAAACATTTCCACACATGGATATAGTTTCAACATATGGTTTTAATTTCAATGCATGTAAAATAATTTCAACATACGAAAATAATTCTAGCACACAAAGATTATTCAAAATTTCGGCAGCATAACGGCAGGGTAGTTAAAACCGGCACCGTCCCTAGTACGGCTCCTCGCTCTACCTTAAAACCTCGCGGTTTTTGACAATGGGGATTCATGCATCTAATTCGCACGCAGGCGGCATGTTTATTTTTATTTCCACAAATTTTTCCAATTCATTTCAATCACCAATGGGTATTTTTCAACCACAACCAAACAATATCAACCACAAACAATTATTCAACCATTCGTATTTCTCATCCAATATTTCGCACCAATTCACCACAATAAATATCGTCCATGGTTTGTGGACGAGGGGAGTATATATATATAATATAACATATATCACTTGCATTTCAACACATATATCAATTATTCTAGGCATGTAAAAATTCATACTTCGCTCATATAGCTTACACTACGCATGTACATGAGGTATACAACACGTATGTAATTTATATTTCGCTTATATAAATTATACACGACATTTTCCATTCAATTTCACGTTAATTTAGATTTCTCACCTTGGTTTTCTGAGCGCTAAAAATCGATACGATGTCAGAAAAATCCGCAGCTTCTTCTATTGGGTAGAGAGCTTCCTTGCGGTCTCGATGTTTCCTATTTCATCGAATTTTTTCAACACACCAAAAAGATATAATTTTTCAAAGTGTAAAGATCAAAGAAAAACGCACTTTCAGAAAGCTTCAAAACTAGGTTTGCGGTTTTCGCGAGAACCGGGACACGAGGGGACGATCAGGAAGTTGGAGGTGGAAGAGCTTCGAGAGAGCTACAGGCGCGCGGCGGTTTGGTGGGGCTCGGTGGTGCTGATCGGCGGCGGCGGCTTGAAGGTCGGAAGTTTGGAGGTGGATATCTCGGCGTAGAGGCGACGATAGGGGGGGTTCCTTATATGGATTTGAAGAGGGGAGGGAGAACTACAAAAAGTTGAACTGGGGGAGGAGCTAATTCTGGCCGTGGCGATCAGAAATCGCCTGGGAAGGAGAAGAAGGGTTTCCGCCGTCGAAGTCGGGGTCGGGGGGGGGGGGGGGTTTCTGATTTTTTTTTTTTAATTATGAATGGAGAAATATGATTGGCCGAGGATTATATTTAATTTTTAAATTGTGTTTTCTCAAACGAACTCCTTTTTAAACCCAACGACTGTCGCCCCTAGCTAAATACCCCCATTCCGGACACAATGGGATATGTTTCGTAGGCCAATTTGACTGTTACAGTCAGTTATTTTTCAAATTAAAGTATAAAACATTTAATTTTTAACTCTGAACGCACATTTCAATTAGCCAGGGCCACAAACTGATTCGAAAAATTCCAAAATAAATAAATCTAGCTATGTCTTGATGCTACGGTCCTAACAAAACTAGTTTCGTTGAATTCTGAGGTCGTTTGAAAAATGGCCATTTTCTGGTCGATCCAATTTAACAGAAATCGACCAAACACATTTTCTTTTGCCACGCTCACATACTAGCTTCAAAAATTATGAAATTTGAAACCTAGCAATAGTTTGACATCCCGGACCCAACAAAAGTGGTTTCGTCGAATTCCGAGGTTGTATGCAAAATATCAATTTTCCACGCCTATATATTATATATACCGACTGTTCTGAAAATTCATTCGGCCATAACTTTTGATTCCCATTATGAAACTTCGATTTTTCAGATTCGTTAGAAAGGTATTAACTAACAGATTTAAATATTTTTGGTCTCGCTAAAATCCGTTATATTTTCCACCCTGCATAGTCGGTCAAAGTTTGAATTCAAATTTTCAAACTGACTCACCATTTCTAATTCACTATTTTATTGAAATATTCCATTTCAATTATTCAAATTCCTTTGAAATAATCAATTTAAAAATTTTAAATTGGCTCGCATTTTCCGGGTTATTACAATCTCCCCTACTTAAAACTTTTCGTCCTCGAAAAGGAAACAACAGTAAAGTAGGAAATAAAATGTAAATGCAAAGTATTGTAAAGGTACCTTGCACCGGAGTTAGTCAGAGATATCCACTCTGCATTTGGGGTAAGCTTGCTTAATGCTTTCCTCCGTTTCCCAAGTACAGTCTCTAGGATCACTGCTCCACTGCACTTTAATTAAATGAACCTTTTTGCTTCTGAGTTCTCTAGTTTCTTTGCCAACAATTTTTAATGGCTCTCTTCTGAGTTCTAATTCTGGAGTTATCTCCACATCCCGTTGCGCTGCTTCTTCTACAACAAGATCCGGATCATGCACATGTCTCCTAAGTTGAGATACGTGAAATACATTGTGCACTCCAGGCAACCAATCTGGCAATTGAACCCTATAAGCAAGAGTTCCAATTCGCTCAAGTATAGGAAAGGGACCAATAAATCTCGGTGCCAACTTCCCAGTCTTTCCAAATCTGATTACTCCTCTCATCGGAGAAACCTTTAAATAAACATGATCACCAACAGCAAATGTCAAATCTCTCCTTCTAGAGTCTGCATAACTTTTCTGTCGGCTTTGGGCGGTTTTCAATCGCTTCTTGATGAAATCCACTTTATCAGATGCTTCCCTAATCATATCGGGTCCTAGTACAAGTCTGTTGCCAGGTTCTACCCAACATGCTGGAGATCTGCATGGTCTGCCATATAATGCTTCAAATGGTGACATTCTCAAATTTGCCTGATAGCTATTGTTATATGAGAATTCTGCCAAATGCAAATGATCTTCCCATGACCCACCAAAATCGATTATACAAGCCCGTAATAAATCTTCTAAAATTCTATTCACCCGCTCAGTCTGGCCATCTGTTTGGGGGTGATAAGCGGTGCTCATATTCAGTTTTGTTCCCAATTCTGTTTGGAAAGCCTCCCAGAATTTGCTAGTAAATAGGGGATCTCTATCACTGACTATGCTGATGGGAATTCCATGCAGCTTAACAATTTCTCTGAAATATATCTGTGCTAGACTTTGGGCAGTTCTATTGGACCTGACAGGTATAAAATGGGCAGTCTTCGTGAAGCGATCTACGATTACCCAAATGTTGTCATTACCTTTCTTGGTTCGCGGCAAACCATCTATGAAATCCATGGAAATCTGTTCGCATTTCCAACCTGGGACTTCCAACGGTTGCAACAGTCCAGCTAGCTTCTGCTGGTCACTCTTGACCAATTGACAAGTAGGGCACCTGCTAACATACAAAGAAATATCCCTTTTCATTGCCTTCCACCAGAAAGTGCGTTTGATATCGTTGTACATTTTACTCACCCCAGGATGGATGCAAAATTTGGATTTATGGCATTCATCTAGCACTTCTCTTTTAAGCTCGGGAATGTCGGGAACACATATTCTTCTATTCAGCCTCAGAACTCCCTCACTATCCACTTGGAAACTGGAGCCTTCGCCCTTTTGAATCCTTTTTATCACCTCTTTCACAAAATTGTCACTCTTCTAAAGAACAGATATCCTATCAATCAATCCAGGTGTAATTATAAGATTGGCAATGATTGCGGTTTTCCTACTAAGTGCATCCGCTACCACGTTAGCCTTTCCCAGCGTATACAAGATATTAAGATCATACGCCGCAAGAAATTCTAGCCAACGCTGCTGTCTCAGATTCAGATCTTTCTGGGTATATAAATACTTCAACGATTGATGATCTGTGTACAGTATAAATTTCTCGCCCAATAAGTAATGTCTCCAGATTTTCAAGGCAAATACGATGGCTAGCAACTCAAGATCATGAGTCACATAATTCTTCTCATGCGGTTTCAATTGGCGACTTGCATAAGCGACTACTTGGCCTCTCTGCATTAACACTGCACCAAGACCTCTAATAGAAGCATCTGTCCAAACCGTTAAATCCTGATTGCCATCAATAATTGTTAACACTGGAGCGGTGGTCAGCTTCGATTTCAATTCCTGGAAAGCTTCTTCACAGTCGGAAGTCCACTTAAACTTCTCATGTTTCTTTGTGAGCTTCGTTAACGGACCGGATATCTTCGAAAAATCCTTAACGAACTTTCAATAATAACTAGCCAACCCCATAAAACTTCTAACTTCTGCGGGAGTAGTGGGTTGTTTCCAGTCTTGAATCGCTATTATTTTGCTTGGGTCAACAGAAATTCCTTTCTCTGACACGACATGGCCAAGAAATTTAACTTCTTCTTGCCAGAAGACACATTTAGAGAATTTGGCTTTGAAGACGTTCTTCCTTAGAATCTCCAATACTTGTTCTAAGTGTTTTTCATGCTTGGGTTTTGATTTGGAGTAGATTAAAATATCATCGATGAATACGAGGACAAATTTATTCAGAACTCCCCTGAACACTCTATTCATTAGATCGACAAAGTATGCTGGAGCGTTGCATAGGCCAAACGGCATTACTAACCATTCATAAAATATGTCTGGGCCTCTGAAAGCGGTCAAAGGAACACACTCTTCCGCTATTCTCAATTGATGAAAACCTGTAGCTAGGTCCATTCGGGAAAATACTTTAGCCCCATTCAATTGGTCTAGCAAATCATCAATGCGGGGTAGTGGATATTTATTTTTAAGCGTCTGTTTGTTAAGGTCTCGGTAATCAACACATAATCTAAGAGTACCGTCTGACTTTGGGACAAACACGACAGCTGCACCCCATTTAGAAAAACTAGGCCTGATTAGACCTATCCACAACAGTTGACGAGTTTGATCGCCTAATTCTTCTTTTTCTTTCGGAGTCATTCTGCGAATTGGATGTACCACGGGTCTGGCATTAGGAATTAGATCGATTTGGAATTCTATTTCTCTTTGCGGAGGTAAGTTTTCAACTTCTTCAAACACATCCGCAAAGTTTCTAACAATCGGAATCTTTTCTATGGAAGTGGGAATAAGTTCTAATGCTGACCAAAATTCTTCTCTATTCGGATTCGAACCATGACAAGGAACCGTAATATATCCAAACTTCGTTCGAATTTTAACGATTCTTTCCGCACAATTCACTTCGGCTTCATATTTCGTTAACCAATCTAGCTCGAGAATAATATCGAATTTGGGAAAATCCATAACGATTAAATTGAAAGGAAACTTGTAGGAAGAATAAGAGATTGGCACTTTACAACAGGAATTGAGAGTAATAGGACCCCCTATCGGGTTATGAACTTCAACCGATTCTTTAAGTTTTCGTTGTTTTAACTTTCGTTTGTGCACTGTGTTTCTAGCAATAAAACTACGCGATGCACCTGTGTCAAATAATACAGAAACAGGAATATTTTTAATTGTAAGGGTACCTCCCAAAACATCGGGTTTACGTGCTCCGTCGGAAGCAGCTGGCGGGCTAGACCCGTCATAAACATGAGCTACTGTAGCTTTCTTCAGCAAAGGACAGTCTTTGACCAGTTGATCGGTCTTGCGACAGTTGAAGCACGAGCGAGGGTTCTGAGAGCCTTGGCTCGAGCCTTGAGAATTCGTCTTCTGCCTCTTCGGAGCTGTGCAGACGTTTAAGTAGTGCCCCGGCTTACCACAGTTAAAGCAATTTCCTCTTGGCGGCTTGCCAGTCTGAGGTTTTGAAGATGCTGCTTGGCTTGACTCGCCTTGATTTACAGCAGGCTTGCGCTTGTTTCCGGCTTGGCTTCTAGCGCGATCCTGATCCAGATGCCTTTGATCAAGGTCTTCATAGTTGCATGTCATTTCCACCAGTTCGTTGAAATCCAGCTTGACATGGGCCATGGCTCTATCATGATATTGTCGTCTTAGTCCAAGGATAAACCTCTTATTTTTGGACTTCGCAGTAGCGACGAGTTCTGGAGAATAGGGCGACAACATTGTAAATTTGTTCAGATAATCCTGCACGGAAAGATCCCCTTGCTGGAGATTGGCGAAGTCATCGTGCATTCTTTCTAGAGCTTGTTCTGGGACATATTTCTCCTTGAAGAGTTCTTTAAATCCATCCCATGTTCTTCCAGCTTCTCTATTCCCAGCGGTAAGAGATTCCCACCATAATTCAGCTTGTTCCTGCATAAGCCAGGCGCCCATAATAGCTTTGTCTTCGTCTCCAAGCCTTAGGCCTTCAAGAATTTTCTCGCATGTTTTGAGCCATGCAAGGGCCTCTATTACGGTGCCAGTTCCCGAGAAGGTCTTGCCTCCTAAGTTCTTATATCTCTTAGCTACACGGTCAAGCTCGAAGTATTGAGCTGTCGGAGGTTGTATCAAAGGTCCTTCTTGAGCTGGGATTTCTCCCCTTCCTCTGCCTCGGCCGGCACGGCCTCCTCTAGCGGCGGCTGCTCTGGTAGCCATTTGTCAAATTCTGTATAAGCAACGAAAAAAGCCAGCTAACAGAAATGATAGTCTATTACATAGTTAAGCAGAAAACTTTACGGAAAGATAACGATGGACTGATCAATTGTTTTTGCTATTCTGCTCAGCTCATTCTAGGACTTTACTAGTCCTATCTCTAATGAGCGACACGCCTTAGAATACTACTGATTCTATTTTGATGAAGTGTTTAATGTGTTAGACTCCAGAACTAAGGTTAACCAAAGCTCTGATACCAGCTGTGACGATCCCAAAACCCCGTGACACGGTGTTAAGGATAATCATTGGAATATAACACATTAATCATCATTAGCAGATCACAGATAATAGCGTAAACAGAAAATAGAATAATTTACACACATATGACAGCGGAATCATATAAATATCATCACATCAGAGAAGCACAGTACAGGATACAACTTAGTGTATAATGATACATAATCAGTCACCATCGCCTGAGGCGGAATCATACATAAAGAGTACACAAAAGGAATATCAGTCTACATCGCTAGTAGCGGAATCATAATATAGATACAATAATGGCGGAGAAAATCCAAGTCAGCACGGTGTAGTCAAGCCTCGCCATGAGCCAAAAGGTGCGTCAGAAACCTGTAACTAGGCTGCCCGTGTGAAAATGAGGGCACCTGAGTTTGCAAGGTGAAACAAACTACGAGTCAGTCATGGGACTAGTATGAGAAATCTACTCAATTTATTAACAACAATAATAAGGCAAATCAAAGGACCATGCCACTTTCGCGGAACGGCTTTACTCCAATGAGTGCTAGTGCATGAAATAAAGTAAATGATTAAATCAACGCAATGCTTTTTATAAAATGAAGCCATTATAAGACTCAGGTCCCATCACACAATGCAACGCAAGCCGGAGGATAGAGTTTTTACCTTATAATGGCCAAAGATGCTTCATACGAATAAAACAAAAGTGTTTGGTATTATTACTAGTGCATATACGTTTCAAAAGCAAATTCAATCATAAATATCAATCATAGGCGGCATAAATGACCCATACCACTATGTCGCCATACTAGTAATACAATCACGTCCGCATATTTCGTATTGGAAATTGGATTTCTTCATGAGTCGAGGCAAGGGGCAAGCTCCTCTCCGATTCGAGACACTCTAGCAAATGTCCCAGGACCCCACTATGATCCTTGGATCTTCAGGGCCGGTCCTCTCTTACTTTTGAGGATTAGTTATTCCTGAACACACGTTTCCCGGTCCTTACAGACCTATATCGAGGCGCCTCGCATTCCAACAACCACACAGGTGAAAAGTATATATAATGTCAGGGCTGGTAGGTCACTGACACCACCTTAGCTAGAAAGAAACGTCGTGCTCTCCCTGTAGTCACTCTCCCGTTTTTGACTCATACCGAGGTGTGAGGCTCATGAATTCACGTTATACACAAAGCTACGTCACACAGACCATGCTTTGATCATCAACCACAAGACTTTGCTTTGCAACAGAAGCCTTGATCATATGCCACTTAGGCGTGCCACACAGGCAATCCACTCCATGCGACTGATTTCTGTCAATACATAACCTCTGAGCTCGTACGTCTCAGAGAAGGGCGTTAAGCAAGAGAATAAATTCTCCGCTGCCAAACAGATATATATTTAACAGAGATCAATCAACACAGAACAAAATCCAATGTCAGACACACAGTCCATTTACAAGTCCGTTCTGGGTCTGAACGAAACCGGAGGCACCAATTCCTCGCATATCCGTACAACCAACAGTATGTTTGGACGGCTACTACTTCAATTCCTTCATGGTAGCTACTCCAGTCACGAGTATCAGTAGCGCCCATCCATCCAATGTGGAGATCGTCGGTCTTCAGTCGTATTCGACTCTTCGACTTCTCAACGTCGATCGATTATTCGAAATGAGATAAACTCGGCCTTTTCAAATAACCCACGTATATTTAGATTTTCAAATCAATTAGTCACATGGTTGGACCATTCAACATTCACATTTTAGTTATTTAGTTATAATTTTCATGTCAAATACATTCAACCATCACATATCAAGCAAACACAACCAAATTGGTTTATTTTCACTCTATATCGTCTATAGAACTATATAACGATATATCGCCATTTTTATTTAATTTAAAACGGCCATATTTAATTAAACGACGTTTCAGGTCGTGTCGATGCACTGGCGCTGCTTTCCACTAATTTTGTTTTACACTTATAGGAAAATCTAACCATTTGATCTTCACAAATTCTACATCATTAGGAAGGTCATTTCAAAACGAATCCAACGGTTTCAGTTTTGGGAAAATCCGACGGTCGGATTTTCCACACCAGCCATTTGAAGTTACGATTTCAATTTACGAACTGCAGCGTCGTTATTCGATTTAATTTAATTATATCTATATATATATATATATAAATATAATCGTTTCTGGTGCTGTTTTTCTTCAGTTTTGAATTAAGCATTCCAGACAATCCAACCGTCGGATCTTCACAAAGTTGGTGCCGTTGGAAAGATATTTCCAAGGCGAACCCAACGGTTGAGGTTTCGGGAAAATCCAATGGTCGGATCTTCCGCACTAGTCGTTTGATATCACGGTTTCAAAATATGAACTGCATGGCCACGTTTCGTTTTAATTCTATTTATATTTATATATTTATATAAATATAGTTCATTCGAAAATTCCTATATTTGTTCCACTTCAATTATTTCACTAACGCCTTTAAATTTTGGAAAATTTCGCCATACCCTCCTTTGTACGGGAGGGTCTGGGAAAATTCCCAAATAGCCACACGGGCGTCTCATATCAAAAAGAAAAAGAAAAAGCCAAGCGGCTAGCCAACAGGCTCATAAAATCATCACCCAAACAAAGCGGTAAATGTGTACCTATTTGTCGGGCACAAAATTCTATTTCTCTTGTCTAGCCCCTTTTGCTTTAACCTGTTCAACAGATATGCATGTACATATATACAATTTCTAACATTTATCATTTTCCATTCAATTTCATATTTGATTTGCTTTGATTTAAAAACACCATTCATTCGAATGTTGCATGCATAGGCTAAAATCATATCATTAGCTAGTTAATGTATATTTCAACTCATGCACGTTTATTTGAACAAGTGGCTATTTTTAACACTTCACATTTCAAAGATGATAATTTTGGCGAACTAAAATAGATTTCAACACATGACTATTTCATTTAGTTCCTATGCATGTTAAAAATAATATTTCTATCACAAATATTTATTTCAACGTCCGCATATCTTTAGCATATCACACATATGATAAAAATGATATTTTCATCATTTAAAATATTTATTCGACAAATAGATGTTTCAGTACTTCATAGTTTCAATAAAAATGTAATTTTTATTGTTCGATCATTTTGCTCAACACATGAACTTTTCCACTACACACACTTCTCCACAAATGAGTATTTCCACACATGGACATTTTATTTATGTTGTTCATATTAGAAAGACGAGATTTTTATGGTTGAAGTTATTTATATAAGGCAAATATTTTTGGTACTTCATATATATATAAAAATGTGGTTTTTATTGTTTAAACACTTCACTCATCCACAAATGAATTTTATTTTCACACAACACTTTTCAACACACAAACATTTCCACACAAGGATATAGTTTCAACATATGGCTTTAATTTCAATGCATGTAAAATAATTTCAACATACGAAAATATTTCTAACACACAAAGATTATTCAAAATTTCGGCAGCATAACGGCAGGGTAGTTAAAACCGGCACCGTCCCTAGTACGGCTCCTCGCTCTACCTTAAAACCTCGCGGTTTTTGACAATGGGGATTCATGCATCTAATTCGCACGCAGGCGGCATGTTTATTTTTATTTCCACAAATTTTTCCAATTCATTTCAATCACCAATGGGTATTTTTCAACCACAACCAAACAATATCAACCACAAACAATTATTCAACCATTCGTATTTTTCATCCAATATTTCGCACCAATTCACCACAATAAATATCGTCCATGGTTTGTGGACGAGGGGAGTATATATATATATATATAATATAACATATATCACTTGTATTTCAACACATATATCAATTATTCTAGGCATGTAAAAATTCATACTTCGCTCATATAGCTTACACTACGCATGTACATGAGGTATACAACACGTATGTAATTTATATTTCGCTTATATAAATTATACACGACATTTTCCATTCAATTTCACGTTAATTTAGATTTCTCACCTTGGTTTTCTGAGCGCTAAAAATCGATACGATGTCAGAAAAATCCGCAGCTTCTTCTATTGGGTAGAGAGCTTCCTTGCGGTCTCGATGTTTCCTGTTTCATCGAATTTTGTCAACACACCAAAAAGATATAATTTTTCAAAGTGTAAAGATCAAAGAAAAACGCACTTTCAGAAAGCTTCAAAACTAGGTTTGCGGTTTTCGCGAGAACCGGGACACGAGGGGACGATCAGGAAGTTGGAGGTGGAAGAGCTTCGAGAGAGCTACAGGCGCGCGGCGGTTTGGTGGGGCTCGGTGGTGCTGATCGGCGGCGGCGGCGGTTTGAAGGTCGGAAGTTTGGAGGTGGATATCTCGGCGTAGAGGCGACGATAGGGGGAGCTCCTTATATGGATTTGAAGAGGGGAGGGAGAACTACAAAAAGTTGAACTGGGGGAGGAGCTAATTCTGGCCGTGGCGATCGGAAATCGCCTGGGAAGGAGAAGAAGGGTTTCCGCCGTCGAAGTCGGGGTCGGGGGGGGGGGGGGGGTTTCTGATATTTTTCTTTTTTTAATTATGAATGGAGAAATATGATTGGCCGAGGATTATATTTAATTTTTAAATTGTGTTTTCTCAAACGAACTCCTTTTTAAACCCAACGACTGTCGCCCCCAGCTAAATACCCCCATTCCGGACACAATGGGATATGTTTCGTAAGCCAATTCGACTGTTACAGTCAGTTATTTTTCAAATTAAAGTATAAAACATTTAATTTTTAACTCTAAACGCACATTTCAATTTGCCAGGGCCACAAACTGATTCGAAAAATTCCAAATAAAATAAATCTAGCTATGTCTTGACGCTACGGTCCTAACAAAACTAGTTTCGTTGAATTCTGAGGTCGTTTGAAAAATGGCCATCTTCTGGTCGATCCAATTTAACAGAAATCGACCAAACACATTTTCTTTTGCCATGCTCACATACTAGCTTCAAAAATTATGAAATTTGAAACCTAGCAATAGTTTGACATCCCGGACCCAACAAAAGTGGTTTCGTCGAATTCCGAGGTCGTATGCAAAATATCAATTTTCCAGGCCTATATATTCTATATACCGACTGTTCTGAAAATTCATTCGGCCATAACTTTTGATTCCCGTTATGAAACTTCGATTTTTCAGATTCGTTAGAAAGGTATTAACTAACAGATTTAAATATTTTTGGTCTCGCTAAAATCCGTTATATTTTCCACCCTGCATAGTCGGTCAAAGTTTGAATTCAAATTTTCAAACTGACTCACCATTTCTAATTCACTATTTTATTGAAATATTCCA
Organism: Allium sativum; assembly: GCA_030737875.1. Classification (NCBI taxonomy): domain Eukaryota; kingdom Viridiplantae; phylum Streptophyta; class Magnoliopsida; order Asparagales; family Amaryllidaceae; genus Allium; species Allium sativum. The sequence goes on along the minus strand of CM060924.1, from coordinate 134,690,332 downwards.
TTTCAATTATTCAAATTCCTTTGAAATAATCAATTTAAAATTTTTAAATTGGCTCGCATTTTCCGGGTTATTACAAGGCTAGGAGACTACGACCAGACCCGGGGTGATGAGAAGGACCCGATCCGAACCGTGGCACATTGGAGGACCCCGACCCGAACCAGTGACGGCGACTGGACGTGGAGACCCGATCCGATCCGCTGAAGCGATGATGACCCGACCCGATCCAGCGAAAGAGGAGCACTCCGATCCGAACTGATGACTAGGGGGAGAAACGAACCGATCCGGTGATGAGCAATAACCCGAGATGCAAAGGTAGTCCAAATGGAAGTTAGAGCTTAGGATCCAGTTGGGAACCAATGAGTTCACTTCATGGTTGGGCTTTGCTGCGGGACGTGTGCTAAGGAGTTGTCGACGTTCATAACTTCGATTCCCCACTGAAAATGGATGATGGGCTACTTATCAGTGCAGTAGAGTCATTACGACTCGAGGGGCAAAGTGATGGTAGCAAGACTACGTTATCTGTGCAGTAGAGTCATTGTGACTTGAGGGGCAAAGTGATGCGTAGTAGGACTATGAGCCAGTGCAGTGGGGTCATTGCGACTCCATGGGGAAAAGTGGACATAGCAAAGGATTTGTGGCTATGTATCAGTGCAGTGAAGCCATTTATGACTTCATGGGGCAAGGTGATCATAGCAAGGTATGTTGGGTGATCGAAGTGGTGAATATCGTATGCTTTATGCACTGAGTGAGAGATGTGAGGATGATTGTTATGCTTGATTATTTGCCATCACTATGACATGCACACCCCCACCCCCATTATCTTTACACCATTTGAAATGGCACCTTAGAGAATTGTACAGTATGTAGTGCTAACTCTTTGGTTGCAGGTTCAGGTATGTTTCAGTCAACCTGTTATTGTTCTGTTTATATGCTTATCGCTCATACCAGGCTTTATGTCTGACCCAGAGTTTTATGTCTCCTCTTATTACTCTGGGTGCTCACACGAGCAAACTAGAGACAGGTTAGCTGGTGGTGCGCGAGTAGCTGATTCAGAGGCGAGCAGGAGGCTTCCACGTATGATATATAGATATTCTCCCTGTGTTGTTGGTGGTCTCTACTTGGGCATTAGTAGTGTACCTCCTTTATCTTGCTTTTTCTTTTGAGACAGTTTGAAAAGTTGTAATAATGTTTAACTTTGGATCATAAGCTGTATTTGGATTTTCCGCTGCTATGTTAATTGTTTCAGCTTATGCACTGTCCCACCTGTTTTATGTCAAGTATGTTATTATTATATTTTGTTCTATGCGCTGTGAGACATTCTACAAGTTCCTTGTTAGTTCATTTCTTTCTTCCCCTTTCCTTCTGACGATCCGTCCCGTGCTAACTGGACATGTGTACAACGCACTTTTGGAGTAAATGTCGGTTGGTGCGGGGCGGGCCGTCACATTTTTAAGTACCAATATATGTATCTGTCTTTTTATATTCTGTTCTATACACTAATAATGCTCCACGAAACTTAATGCATTCCCTTAGTGAGTGACATTAATGGACGTGGGGTGTTACACGTGGTATCAGAGCTGAAGGTTACCAGAACAGATATGAATTTTGGAAAAAACTGTTTTTAAAACCATTTTATAAAGAAATACTTTCAAAACCATGTTTTAAGGAGAGTATTTTCAAGAGAAAAGTTTGTTTTAAAAACATAACCCCCGAGAGCCTTATATCTTTCCTTCGATTCTCCGTTTTGAATCTCTTCCTTTTTCTTTTTCAGCATGTCTGGGGAACCTGAGATACCCGAGGGCATACCGATACCAGGCTGGTTTAGAAGGTATCTGGAGGCTAGGGCCACTACCGCAGGGCCTGCAAATGTCCCTCCTCCCCCGCCTCGCGTTGATACTTTTTCGAAGATATGCAAAGATTTTTGGGCAATGGGCGGGAAACCTTTTCACGGATCAGAGACGTTTGTTGAAGCTCGAAATTGGCTGAAGGAGGTGGAAGATTTATTTGGTATCTTCGAGGTAGAAGATGGAAGGAAGGTCCAATTGGTTGCTTGGTTAATGAAGGACGAAGCCTCGTTTTGGTGGGAGATCACGAGTGGAGAACGTCCAGTGGAGACATGGATGGATTTCAGACGTAGGTTCGGGATGAAATTTCTCTCACGACCAGAAGAGAATTTATATATGGAGAGGTTCTTAGCATTGAAGCAAGGAAATTTATCAGTAAAGGAGTACGTCAACAAGTTCAATCAGTGGGCGAGATTTGGCTTAGACTTGGTGAATACACCTGAGAAGAAGGCTCTGAGGTTCGTTAAAGGTTTGAATGAGCTGCTACATAGTTGGCTATGACCCACATTCCGATAGGGGCTACTGATGTGCACGTAAATGTGCACATTTATATTCAAACATTTATTCTTATTTTAATTAAATAAATAACATAATTGGCTATTTTTACATGTTTTAAACCAAAATCCTAAAATTCTCAAATTGTCATGCATTCATCCTCATTTAAGATGTAAAATGGTTACTTGTGCATGTTTTGATTTGTGATTGCATTTACTTGTTCTTTGTATTTGTCTCTTATAGGAATTTTGGAGCACAAATAATGCATACACATGAAGATTTGGAGCACAAATGCATGCATACAAAGGAATGAGGAGGAAATAATTCTTATACATGATCATGGAGGACCCCACCTCTTAAATTACCCTCTTTCTATTAAGCTTCTTATTAAACACTAATTGAATAAGACAAAAGGTCTCATGCATCCTACATGACTCATTAGTGGCTAAGAGAGGATTAGAAGATTCATGAAGGGGTACTTTGGGGAGTTCCCAACAAAAGTGATTAGGGTTTTAGTGTTTCAAACATGTATATATACCCCTTTATGTAATGTAAATGTACTCTTCTCTTCCCTTTTATCCCCTTCTTTAGTTTAGTTGAGACGAGCACAAGCTCCCTTGTATTTCCATGGCTATTTAGCCATTTTCCTTATGTAACTTCTTTGTTTTAATGCAATTTAATTTCTATGCTCTTTACTTTTATGTTCATAGCTTAGATTTACATTCATGTTCATAGCTTAGATTTACTTTCATATTCATTTACTTTATGTTCATAGCTTAGATTTACTTTATGTTCTTAGTTTAGATCTCTTCTTGTTCTACTTAGTTTTTCTTTCATTTTGCTTCATTCTAATGTTGAAACTTACATGTGTTGATATGATAACACATATGAGTGGCTAATCCCTTGATTTAGGGGTAATGATGCTCTCTATCTTTATATAAGTTCAACATTTATATGATCTGTGATCTCTAATATGTGCTTCATGTTAGTGAATATTGATGTAAGTTAATACATATGGGTTTGATAGCTTATGTTGAATTCGCAAATGATCTATTCTTATTCAATATAAACACAAGTTACATCAATATTTGCTAAGTGGTTATTGATTTTGAAATGAAAGTAAGAACAAAATTTGATGGTCTATAGTTTTAGTTAATAATTCATAGGCCATACTTAGAATAGTTTTGCTTTAGTTCCATTTTCATGAGAATCATAAGTGGTTTAAATATTGCATTTATATCACTTAATGGAGATCATAAATTGTATTTTTGATAACTTACATAAATGTGAGAGTTGATTTGCCTCTAAATTGTTTTCATTTCATATTTAACTCTCAACTTAGTTTCTAGTTTTCATTAGTTTTTATTAGTTTTTATTAGTTAGAACAATTCAAAGTTTGGTTTAATTTGAGTGAATAAAATTGAAATTACTTCTTTCCCTGTGGATCGACTCGCACTCAATAAGTATTACAATAGTATGTCGTGCACTTACGGTATTATCACGATATTTTGTGCGTCGGTTTTCTAATTTGATAGAAAATCTGTTTTGTGGACAAGTTTTTGGCGCCGTTGCCAGGGAAGGAGTTTAATTTTGATTTTAATCTTCGAATTATTATTATTTTTGTTTGTAGTTCTCCTTAAAAAAAAAAGGTTGTCTGTTTGTTTTGTTTCATTTTGTTCACTTTTATTTGTTTGTGTGTGTGTTTATTTTCTTTTAGTGTAAATTCTCGATCACTTTAAACAAAAAATCATAACTTCTCGTGTTCGTTCTATATCTTGTTCATTCTTGTGTTCATCTTCATTTTAGTTTTTGTATTTTGTTTAGATTTTGTGTGTTTTATTGCTTGTTATCATATTTTGTTAGTTCTTGTTTTTCCTAACAATATATATATATATATATATATATATATATATATATATATATTGTCATATCATTTTGTAATTTATTAGCTTGTTTTGTCATTTGCATTTGTTGTTGTGTGTTCACTTTAATTGTGAATTTGTGCTTATTTTGTGTTTTCATTTAAAAAAAATCATATTGCATTTCATTTCCCAGTTCCCTGCTGCCTCTGCTCTTCAAGTGTCGTTTGAGTTGCTTTTCTTTTAGCTAGTTTTCAAAGTGTTCACATTTGCATTTGTTTGTCTTGCTAGCATCAGCGCTGTGTGCATTCTGTTCTCAATCTATTGTTTTTTCTAACATCAGTTTTCTTTTACTACTTTACTTTCTTCACATTCTCTGTTACCATCCCTTTCTCTTTTATATTCTTTGATTTTGAACATTGCACTCCCTCTTACATCATCTCAGTCAACATTTAAAAAAAAATGCCATTCTGTATACTGTTTTTTATTGTCTGTGCTTTTGGACACTGCTTCAGATTTCATCATTCAACATTTCACTATCCAAAAAAAACAGCATTTGATTACACTGTTAAACCATTTACATACAAACATCTGAATTTTGTGTTCAATTACACTTGCATTTCATTTACTGCAATTCTGTTTTCTAGTTTACATTCACTGATTGCATTCCACTCTGGTTTACATTCTCTGTGGTTTATTTCTCTCTCACCACCAACCCCAACCACTTGCTTTCATATTCACCCACTACTCAAATTATAACTGTCACAAACCAATTCACAACCATAGCCAAACTTTTCCATATCACCTCCAAATCCACAAATATATACATCCTCACTTCCATCTACACCAACTCAAACAAACCACATCATCCAGTCAACCCATTGCCTGCTTGTAATCATCCCCTTCGAATATCTTCAAAACTTCATCAACCCTCTTCTACATACACAACATACACTTCCCCTTCCACAAACAATACCAGCAACCATCCGACCATCACTTAAACAACAAAGTTAAAACATCATCTCACTTCTTACAGAAGCCACTCACCACCCGTTCCTTCACTGATACAAATCATATACATCATCTCATACCCAAACTTCATACACCAACCATATACCACCATATACCCACATTTCTTCAACCCAAACTTCACCTGAGTTTCACCACATACAAACTCCATATCACCACCCCCTTACCACAAGTAGCCATCAGCCGAGTCAACCAACCTGCCTTCCGCTTTCCCGCCGTCTTCCTCCCTCGTCACTCACCCACAAAACCGCTTCCTGAAATTCCTTTAGAAAACACCTCAAACTCACATAGCACCCGCAACTCACTGCCATCCCCTTCCATCAACTTGCGATCCCCAAAACCCTTCACAGAATAACCTCCGTGTCCCCAATTCAATTTGCAACACCCAAACCTAATCCACTCGCTCCTCATCACGAAATCCGCCTCTATCCGTTTTCAATTCCAAACCCAAAATCAAAACGCCCCTAGCCCTAATCGAAACCGCCTCCACTAAAACCCCTTCGAATTCGAACTCTTAAGAGACCCCTCTTCGAACTCAAACCATAACCGAACCAGATTTCAAGTCAATTTTGAAATGTATTTTCGATTCTTGCTTTCGACATAGAAAAAAAGAGGATTTCTTCCATTAATGTTTCGATTGTCGGTTTAAACGGTATTTTTTGAGTTTGGGCTTGTGGTTGCCGTCAATCAAGTTGTTCGGTAGTGTAGTGGGCTGAGTTGGCTTATCTTATTTTGTTGTAGTGTGCTTAATTTAATTCATCCTTAGGCTTTGGTTTGTAAAAAAAAAAGAGAGAGAGAAAGTCCTTTAGTTTAATTCCTTTTTAGTTTCATTTTGTGTCTATTTAGTTTCACTTTTTTATTTTTTTAGGTTCTCTTTCTTCTTTTTTTTAGTTAAATAAGAGGGACTTTTGGTTTCCTTCCTTTTTTTACTTCATCTTGAAACAAAATTCAAACAAAAAAACTTTGTTATCTTTTTCATTTTTTAGAGTTTCATTATTGATTCATTTCAGGTTGCAAAAGACGAAAAGAGAATTTCTTGGCTTTGCTTGCTTCAAAATTAACACTTGTTTTGACTGCTTGGAACCGCGCTGCTTGCTTGCTAAAAAAATGCCGCTTAAAAAAAATTGCTAATAAATTCAGATCCTCTGGTATTGTTCACTTCTCCCTTATTTTTATTTAATTGCATTGTTGTTTGCTTGCATTTGCATTTACAAAAAAAATCCAAAAACAAACAAAAATTCATTCGTATTTGCATCATTATTTCACATTTAATTTCTATTCACATTCCTCTCGTTTTATTTTCATTTTTTAAGGACTTTTTATATTTTGATAAAGTGGTTTCTTTCCAACGAATTTTTCTCGATGTCTAGACTACGGCAGAGTAATAACCGTTTATATATCTTACGGTGATTCGTAAATATTATATTGGTAGTTCCTCTGAAGGTACTTAAACCTTCGGCTGCATTGCTAGGGTGATTCCTGGTGCACAGATAACTCTTGTCCGTTAACTGGCTGAGAAATTTTTGTTGAAATTAATCTAACCGTCATTATATAATTTTAGAAAATTTGTAAATAAGTAGTTCGCATTCATATAGTTGCATTAGGTTCAAGCATATATATATATATATATATATATATATAAACCAAAAAAAAATTCTAAAATAAAAAAAAGTCTTTTTTGTGTATATTTCTTTTTTAAAAAAAAAACAAAAAAAAATTCTAAAAAAAAAGAAGCTTTCTTGAAAATGTCCCGATTCCTTATTCCTACGAATTTTACGATGGTTGTGAAAATCAATATAACCCATATAGTTTTACACCAAATTCATATGGATATATTAATAACAACAATTGTACAAACAATTTGTATTTTACACCATCAACTTTTCAAAATTTTCAAAATAATCCAAATTTTGCACCATAAAATTTTCAAAATTATGACCAACCATCAAATCTTGAAACAAGTATTGAATCTTTACTTGAAATGAGCACACAACAAAATCAAAGAATAAATGAATGGTGTAATTCATACTTGTGCAACAATTCAAGTCAAAGTTTTCAAAATAATCAAAATTTGATTTCACTTCCAAAATCAAATGATTTTGAATATAATCCTTGCCAATTCAATTTCGAACTCCAAAATGAATTTCAAATTCAAAATGGAAATGTGAATCACTTTACAAATGATTTTGGCAATGGGAATAATTTCAATGATGGTGCGATTAACGATTTCTGTTCTCAACAATTTCAAATTGAAACTTCTCATGTTAACAATTATAAGTTTGATTTTGTTGAGCAAATGAATGAAATTTTTGATAATCACATGGATTTGGTATTTGAAACCTACTTGAAACAACGTGAACAACAAAATCAAGTTTCAACGTGTGGCGATTTGAACGATAATCCACCTTTGCCCACAATTGATGATTTTGAAATAACAACTTTCGAAATTGAAAATGACGATCATAACGAAATTATTGAAAATACATTAATTGATTTGGATATTAACTCTTTTGGGAGGGTGGAACAAAATTTAAAATTCGATCTTCCTTTTTCTAAAAATAAAGAATTTCAAACAACAACTTTGGATTTTGTAAATGATACATGCATTGAAGTTGTTGATAGTTCACCAAAGGAGGATGAATTTGACGAACACGGATTTTTTGGACTATTCGAAGATGAGTTGAATTCTGAACGAGTAGATTTGAATCACCATTTTGATTTTGAAATCAATAATTCTAAAGAATTTTTCAATGATAATTTTGAAATTCATATTGGTGAAATTAAACATGAAATTCAATCAATTATTCATTCTACCCTAAGAATCATCGAAAATAATTCAACGCATTCCATTTTTAATAAAACGACATTTGTTTTTCCAAATCTACGTCTAACTTCGAATGTTTTTACGATTTGGTTTTTCAAGCTTAAACTGTGTCTCGCATACTTGAAGAGACAAATGAATCGGTCTTTAGAAGACCGTTTCATTTACTTTTTGTCAATATATTTTCTGATATATTGCAAATATTTTTTTTCCTTCTTTTCTCTTGTAAATATAGCACATATTTTCAAATTTTTCAGTTTTTTCGCCTTCTACTTGGGTTGACTTAGGGGACACAGTCAAATTCAAGTGTGGGGGAGTTTCATATTTAATTTGGTTTTGCATAGATTTCAATTTCCTTTTTCTTTTTCTTTTTCTTTTTTCATCAAAAAAAAAAATTCAAAAAAAATTGCATTTTAGTTTACATTTAAATAGGAACGGTGAAGTAAATATATTGTTTTGGTCGTACGATTAAAATATTTGGAATATTACTTCTCTTAATGGATAACGAAAGAAAAGTTTGAATTATGAGAAAATTTAGTGTAACTGGTATATAGGGAGATTCGTAGGTGATGAGTATGAAATTTTTCTAAATTGTAATCCGATTAAATGAACGGTTGATTTAGATTACTTGCGATAACATTTTAGATCGTTTAAGTGAAGTCGTGCTAAGATATTCTCGCTATACACTCTCTCTTATGTAAAAAAAAGAAAAAATAAGAAAAAATATGAATATGTATATATATAATAATCTACGGGTATCAAACATTGTTGGTACATCTGGTGTTGGTGTGCAAACCCGCCAAGCTCTTTTCGACACCTTGTTGACAAAGTCAGCGTCGGTATACCCTGGTCTCATTTCATGAGATTGAACACCTTAGGATTACTGACCCTCACGTAAGACATAGTGCAGTGTAGGGGTGGTATACCTAGGTATTTAAAAATAATAATAATGTAAATATTTTGTAATAAAGAGAGAGTTAGCTCTTGAAATCCAAGCACACTCTTCACTTATTTGACCTAACTTGCTAACCAAAAGTAAATAAAGATACCAATGTATGATTGTTGATATCGATTACAAAATTCATTTCATATTTGCACTATGTTTCTACCAAAACAACTGGCCAAGCTGGACGATTTTTATTGAAAATTAAATTAAATAAGTTAATTATATAAACACCTCAACCCTCAACACTCTCTCCCCGTTCATTTGAAATAAAAAAAAGGGAGAAACCGACGCTTGCTTCAGCCGCTGCCACGTCGAATGACCGCCGCCGCCATCCCCCACCTGACCGCGACCTCCCCTCCGCCCTAGCCCTCATCCACGATGCCATCTCAGCCCTCTCCACTGTTAAAACCCGAAAAACCCCAAACCCCAATTGCCTGAAACCCTCCATCACCTCCACCAGGCACCGCCGCTACTTGTCAGAGCAACTGCCTCCCCCATCTCTCTCCAATTCGATCAACAAACACCCCCTCCCCTCCGATTCGCTGTAAGTTTTGTTTTATTTGTTTTGTTTTAATTTATTTTAAATTAGTTTAAGTAATGTTAAGGTTTTTAATTCATAAAAGAAAAGATTGGATTTTTCTTTACACGAATGAAGGATAAAGATTTTATTTTTAATTTAAATAAAATATGAATTTTATATTGTAGAGAGAATAAAAATATGATTTTTATATTGTAGAGAGAATAAAAATATGATTTTTATATTGTAGGGAGAATAAAAATATGATTTTTATATTGTAGAGCGAATAAAAAGATGATTTTTATAATATGAATAACAATATGAAAAAATTATTTTTAGTTTGTTAAAAATAAATTTTATCGCATGTATGTAATAATATAAAGATTCGATTTTTATATATGTAGAACGACGATAAAAATATAATTTTTATTTTGTAGGAAGAATTACAAAAATGTGATTTTTATAATGTTTTCATTATGATAAAGATACGATCTTTATATGGATATCATTAAGATAAAAATTCGATATTTATCATATATGAAGCGAAATAAAAAAATTCGATCTTTATATAAGAGGTAGAAATATAATTTCTATATAGACAGAAGCGTTGTAAAAATATATGAAGTAAAAATAAAAATGTGATTTTTATTTATTGGAATGAAGCGATAAAAATGTGATTTTTATATATGAACAGCTGGAAAAGGTCGCATTGGAATTTTGGGCATATCCGAACCGTTCAGAAATAGATAATGGAGGAGTGGATCCCAAAGGTGAGAACTTCTCACTATTAATTTGTTTTCTAGTTAAAATATATACTAGGATGCAGACGGTTCTTAGCAGCACCCGACACCCGTCGTCCACAGACCATGGACAACTTGTTTGTTTGTTTGACTGTTTTGTGAAAATTGATTGTGTGATGTGGAATGGAAATAAATATTTTATAGTTAAAAATACAATTTTTAACGTGTATATGAATTAAATAAATATTTATAAACAAATAGAAAGGTTTGTTTATATACACACATTTGATGGATATTGATTGGGACGATAAATTTTACACATCGCCCAACTGCAAAAATAAATCTGTGTTTGTTGTTTGTAAACCCCATACGGTATTGGGATGATATTAGACATACACTAATCCCAATAATTAGCTGTATGTCGATTGATCGATTGACAGGCTGTTGTAAGCGTTAAATATTAATATTTGATGCTTATGCAGTGTACTTTGGATGATGGTCGACTATGTTTGATTGTTGTTGTGTACATGTATTGTATGAAATCCATATAAGCAAATTATATGGTAATTGACTGTGTATGATTCCAATTCAGAATTATCGAATATTTTAAAATAATATTCAGTGAATATTGAAATGTGAAGTCGTGTTAAGTAGTTAAACGCCATTTTAACACGAACGGGAATTTTGTCGATTTTACTCGTTTTATAATGAATATCGAAAACTGATTCGAAATCGAATATTTTGAAAATATTATCGTTTTAATATTGAAATGATAAGAAAAATTTAATTTTGAAACTAAATTTGAATTTCGAATTGAAATTGAAATGAATTGGAAATTCGAATTAAATTGAATTGAATTGGAAATTCGAATTAAATTGAAATGAATATAAATTGAATTGAAATCGATTGAAATGAATATAAATTGAATTGAAATCGAATAGAACTGAAATCGATTTGAAATGAATTCAAAACGAATTTATATTGGAATATTCAATTTTGATTTGAATTTGAAATGGAAGTGGAAATCGTTTTAAAGCAATTTATAAAATTCGTATTAAATGGAAATCGATGAAATATAATATATATATATATATATATATATATATATATATTATAATGGCTTGAATAGAATGCGCCGCGCAGCGGTAGTTCGCGAATTTCGACTATTAACTTCAAATGGACGTTACCGGAGATCCGACCGTCGGATTCTCCTAAAAATGGAACCGTTAGGTTAATATCGAAAAGATCTTTCCAATAAATACAAGAGATTTTAAATCTAACGGTTGGATTTGGAGATATGTCCAAATCAATTTCAGAAAAGGTCGCTATGGATGTAGTTCGGTGGTCGTTATTGGAAACCGACTGTACGGGCGATAATAAAATCTGGAAAAATAGTGAAAAATTATGTAAAATCATAATAAATGATTTGGAAAGGGTTGGGACGAAAAATTTCATATTTGAAAAGATAAAAATATATTTTTATCGAAATGAACTAGTTATTAAATAGAACAATAACTTATTTATTTTTCAATAAATAAGTTGGATTTGAAATGGTTTTCAAAAACAACCAGAATTTCCAATATACGAATTGGAATGGATTTGAATCGAAATTATCTTCGGAATATTTCGATATTGGATTCCGTGATTATACGGACGTTGTGATGAAATTTGGAAGATATATATATATCGCTATTACAATACGATATTTGTTGATATCAGAATTTGATATTGAATATAAGCCGATATATTTTCTATTCAGAGCCTTGTATTTGATATCGAATTGGATTTTGGGTTTGTCGTGAGTGGTGTCTTCATTAACACTGTTCTTAAATCTAGTTGAGGAAAGAATAAATCTTTTTATTTAAATTTAATAAGGTTTACCAATTAGTTGACATTTAATTGGAATTTAATGGGAATTAATAATAGGGTTTATCGTGAACGGTGTTTTAAATAACACTTGTTCTTTAACCCGATTATCAATGAGAATTGGATTTTTGGGTTTATTGTGAACGGTGTTTTAAATAACACTTGTTCTTTAACCCCATTTAACAATTAGGAATATGATTTGGAATTTATAATCTTTTAATTAAGATTTATGGAATTTTCCAAAGTAAAGAATTCCAATTTAATATATTAAATTGGGATTGAATGGAATTCGATTTGGTAATAATCGAAGTGAGTTTCTGTGGAGGAAGACTGTTAATACATATGGAATTTAAAAGGCTTTGTCGTTATTCCATTTATATTATTAGTCGGATACGAAAATTGATATCGATTATATACTAATATTGATTTTCCGTGAAGATTCCATACTTAATGGAATGTGATTTTGGGTTTATCGTGAACCGTGTTTTAAACAACATTGGTTCTTTAACCCAGTTAAAGATAAGATTAATTTCTTAGATAAGATTAATTTCTTAGCTTTGAATAATCATTAATATTGATTTTTTGGAAAGATTTAAACTAAATAGAGTTTTAATGAATCTTCGATTAGATTGAAAAGTGAATGTGATTATTAAAATTATCAATTCAAGAAAATGATCGAAAATGGAGTACCACCAATCATACTCCAGGCGATAGCGGAATCTTTAATTAGATTTAACGTGAAATGGTAATTAATATTTACCGATAATGCTGTGGTGTTAGATATGAAGTATTACCAGTTTTGCTCCATGGGATGAATAGGTTGGGATTGGGAAATAAAATAAATGATTACTTCGGTGTAGTTCGCTAATCCCGACTAGTTTGGAAAACCGTAATATGGTTTGTTATCCAAAGGAAAATTAAAGAATAAATTTAAAGAATTTATCTTTGATAAAATTAATGGGAACCTTTCCCAAAGGAAAAGAATATTTGAATAAAAGAATATTCTGGATTGGAATGAGGCGTATGATGTGTTGTTATAGCACTTGATTATAAGATACGCGAGTTATTCAGCACAGCCGGGTTTAACCCATTCTGAATAACTGATTCGGCGATAAGTCGAAGAGATTGAAGACGGTGCAAGACCGACGATCTTCACATCGAATGGATGGGTGCCACTGATGCTCATGATATGAGTAGCTACCTTGAAGAGACTAAAGTGGTAGCCGTCCGGACGTACTTGTTGATTGTACGGATATGCGAGGAATAAGGTGCCTCCGGTTTGTTCAGACCTAGAACGGACTTGTAAATGGATGGTGTGTCTGACATTGGATTTTATTCTATACTGATTGATATCTATTAAATAAACATATGCCTGGTGAAGGGGAATTTATTCCCTTACTTCACCCTTCTCTGAGACGTATGGGATCAGAGGTTGTATATCAATAGACATCAGTCGCATGACATAAATTGCCTATGTAGCAGGCCTAAGTGGCAAATGATCAAGGCTTCTGTTGAAAACAAGAGTCTTCTGGTTGATGATCAAAGCGCAGCTGTAATATTGCACGGCTTTGTGTAGCGTTAATTCGCGAGCCTCACGCGACGGTATGGTAGGAAACTGATGGTTAGATCAGTATGCTTTTTAGATGAGGATAGACACCCTATGGGTTGTCATGGATTCAATCGACCGAGGTAAGGGATAGGGCAAACCCCCCGATTTCCTTGATGGATAGAGTTAGCGATGTTTTCGCATGCCCGCGACGTAAACCGCGGTAACTTGTTTTCCTGGATAGTATGAATGTGCATTACGGTGTTTTCGCATGCCCGCGACGTAAATCGTGGTGAATTGCACTACGCGATCGATCATTCGAATTAGTAACCACCAGTATGGAAATCCAATTTCCAAATATGACATTTTCGGTTTTGATTGTATACTATATACGGCGACATAGTGGTATGGGATATTCATGCCGCCTATGATTCATTTATATTTGAAGTTGTTTTCTTCACTTATAGTAATAATAAAAGATGAAATTTCACGTATCAAGCATATTTGGCTATTATAAGGTAAAACCCTATCCTCCGGCTTGCGTTGCATTGTGTGATGGGACCTAGGTCTTATAATAGCTTCATTGTTCTTTATTTAGCATTGCACTGTTTGTTTAATGCACTGGTATTCTTGGGAGGAAACCCGTTCCGCGTTATACAGCGTGGTCCCTCGATTTACCTAACTTTAAAATAAAGATTAATAACTGTTTTAGTTCTCACACCAGTCACGTGACTGACCTGGACTTTATTGTTTTAACCTAAACTCTGGGTGCCCCTATTTTCCACCTGGGCAGCTAGTAGTTTTGGTTTTGCAGATTTATATTCGCAGGATCCTGTTTTACAGCTGAAGCGATATCTGAAAAGCTCTATATCCGTGTATCTGTTTTCAGTTGTACATTGTATTGTTTTTCCGCTGCGATGTATTTAAATGCAATTTAAACCTCTGATATTTTCTGTGTAATATTTCTGTTATATTTGTGTATTCTGATGGAATTGTTGTAATAAGCAATGAAATGTTCTTTTGTTTGTATTCTGATTTGTCATGTTCTCGAAGCAATCCGGGCTTTCCTTCACGGGAAAGTTTGGGTCGCCACATTTGGTATCAGAGCTTTGGTTTACAGAGCTAAAGAACATGACACATTAGAACCGAACGAAAGAATTCATCAGATATTGGATTAGTAATATCTAATGAGAATGACTCGTTAGAGATCGGATCAGTAGTATCCTAGAACGAGTGTGAAGAGTGTTATTTTTAAAATATAAGTGAAACAAATTTTGTTTTGGGAATTTATATCAAATTATACGTATTTGAATATTTATTTATATTGAATTTGGACAATCTAGTATAGGGAGATTTTGAGTATAGGCCTGACGGGGCGTATATTCGAAGCCTTAGATACTAGATGGATATAGAATCACACTCTAGTCGCCTGGAGATGATAATGATGATTGGGATCCCATCATCAGTGTTTGTGTTCGAGTTTCAAAAGTGAATATCTATATAATTTCCAATCGACTGGTGTGAGAACAAAAACTTAACTAAAATTTACTGTTTTTGACTTGACACTGAAATATGATTTTTGAGAATATAAAAATTATATATATTTGAAAATCTAATCAACAGATTGATTGTTGGCTATGATGTTTGATTATCGATTCAACTAATAAAAATACTGGAATGATAAATAAAGTATGATCAAGATAATTGTTAAGTGAACAATAATGAAACTCTCTTGACAAAGTCCTAAAAATATTATATAGGATATGGACGAATATGGCTTATCTCATACTGAATTCTGGATGACCTCGAAACAAGCAAGGAGAGCTCACCAGAAAGCAGAATAAGAACGAGAATTAAACCTAGGATCACACGCGGTTGTTTATTGTCTTAAATGCCGAAAAGAAGGCATTATGCAATTGTATGTCCTGAGAAAAAGAGGAAAGAGAAACAAATCAGAATGGACGTAGTTTGTTTCAAATGCAAGGAAAAGGGACATTTTATGGATAAGTGTCAAAACATAAAGAAAAAAATCCAGAAAACTAGGAAAAGAAGAGAAATGCTTTCAATGCAAAGAAGTAGGGCATCTAGCCCGAAATTTCCCGTTAAAGAAGGGTGATAAGAAATCCAAAGGAAAAGAGGTATCTACTTTGGAAATTATCGAAGAAGAAGGCACGACTTCCTAGAAAGTGGGGTTTTAATGTAATGAACTAGCATTTTGGATATATATATATATATATATATATATATGTGTGTGTGTATGTATGTATGATGCTTGTATAAATGTAATTACGCGTTTTGTTTTAAAAATGTATTGTTATTGTAGAATATAACTAAGGTAAGAAAAATGTTGAACCAAGTTGAATTTAGCACTAAACATCGAACTGTATTGAAAATTTATCGCATTGCATGCATATATATACATGTCTATACATTGAACAGGTCACTGCAAGGAGGCTAGAGCAGAGGAATAAAATTGTATGCCCGACAAATAGGTACATGTTTACAAATTTTCCTGGGTTTGGATGATTTTATGAGCTGATTGGCTAGCCTCTTAGCTGTTTCTTTTTCTTTTTGGATTGGAAAGGCCAGTATGGCGATTTTGGGATTTTCCCCGTGCTCCCGTGCAGGGGAGGTTATGGCGAAATTTTTCGAAAATTTAGGGTGCTAGCCGAATTTTTGAAATTTTGAAAAGTTCTTAGAAACTGAAAAGTTGAAGAACTTAAGCCATAATGAAAATAATGAAAGTTGAGTTGGTATGTAAAACAACTTTCAGCTCCGTTCCTTTTCGAGGACGAAAAAATTTTAAGTGAGGGAGATTGTAACAACCCGGAAAATCCGAACAAATTAAAAATTTTTATTTTGGCAATTTTGATGAATTTTAAATATTTTAAATGATTTATATTAAATAATAATGATGAGAAATTTACTTTGAATAGAATTAAAATGTATATATTTATTTGAATCGTCGTTAGAATATAAATATTTATTTTTAATTATAAAAGGAATTGAAAATGGCGCGGTAATTTGAAAATTCGATTTCAAATTTCAATTGAATGTACAGGATTCAATATAAACCGGATTTTGGCGAAACCAAAAATATTAGAATCTATTTGAGAATATCTTTCCAACGAATCATAAAAATTGAAATTTCATAGCAGGAGTAAAAAGTTATGTCCAGTTGAAAATTCAGAATAGTCGCTATGGAAATTATAGCCCTTAAAAATGGAAATTTTGCAAACGACCTCCATTTTTGACGAAATCTCTTTTGTTGGATCCGGGATGTCAAGTTATTTCTAGATTCCAAAATTCATAATTTTTGGGATTAATATGTGAGCGTGGCGAAGTAAAACGTGTTTTGACAATTTCAGTCAGTTTGGATCGACCAGAAAATGGCCATTTTTCAAACGGTCTCCAAATTTGGCGAAATTAGTTTTCTTAGAATCGTATTGTCAATACGAAGCAAGAAAATATTTTTTTAGGAATTTTTAGACTCTGTATGTGGCCCCGATAAATTGAAATGTGCGTTCAAATTCAATATGCTGATTTATATTTTGATTTTGACGGAAAATGATCGAAACAGTCGAATCGGCTTACGATAGATATCCCATTGTGTTCGGAATAGGGGTAATACGCTAGGGACGACAGTCGTTCGGCCTCGTTTGGGGTTCAAAAGAAAAGTCAACTTTTTATTGAAAATTAAACTAAATTAATTAATTATATAAACACCTCACCCCTCAACACTCTCTCTCCCCGTTCATTTGAAATAAAAAAAAGGGAGAAACCGACGCTTGCTTCATCCGCCGCCACGTCGAACGACCGCCGCCGCCGTCCCCCACCTGACCGCGACCTCCCCTCCGCCCTAGCCTCCTCCACGACGCCGTCTCCCCCCTCTCCACTGTTAAAACCCAAAAAACCCCAAACCCCAATCGCCTGAAACCCTCCACCACCTCCACCAGGCCACCGCCGCCACCTGTCAGAGCAACCGCCTCCCCCTCTCTCTCCAATTCGATTAACAAACACCCCCTCCCCTTCGATTCGCTGTAAGTTTTGTTTTATTTGTTTTGTTTTAACTTATTTTAAATGTTTAAATTAGTTTAAGTAATGTTAAGGTTTTTAATTCATAAAAGAAAAGATTGGATTTTTCTTTATATGAATGAATGATAAAGATTTGAATTTTAATTTAAATAAAAATACGATTTTTATAATATGAACAACGATATGAAAATATTATTTTTAGTTAGATAAAAATAAATTTTATCATATGTATGTAATAATATAAAGATTCGATTTTTATATATGTAGAATGGCGATAAAAATATAATTTTTATTTTGTAGGAAGAATTATAAAAATGTGATTTTTATAATGTTTTCATTATGATAAAGATACAATCTTTATATGGATATCATTAAGATAAAAATTCAATTTTTATCGTATATGAAGCGAAATAAAAAAAATTAATCTTTATATAAGAGGAAGAAATTTAAAAATATAATTTCTATACAGAAAAAACGTTGTAAAAATATACGAAGTAGAAATAAAAATGTGATTTTTATTTATTAGAATGAAGCGATAAAAATGTGATTTTTATATATGAACAGCAGGAAAAGGTCGCATTGGAATTTTGGGCATATCTGAACCGTTCAGAAATAGATAATGGAGGAGTGGATCCCAAAGGTGAGAACTTCTCACTATTAATTTGTTTTCTAGTTAAAATATATGCTAGGATGTAGACGGTGCTTAGCAGCACCAGACACCCGTCGTCCACAGACCATGGACGACTTGTTTGATTGTTTGACTGTGTTGTGAAAATTGATTGTGTGATGTGGAATGGAAATAAATATTTTATAGTTAAAAATACAATTTTTAACATGTATATGAATTAAATAAATATTAATAAACAAATCGAATGATTTGTTTATATACACACATTTGACGGATATTGATTGGGACGATAAATTTTACACATCGCCCAACTGCACAAATAAATCTGTGTTTGTTGTTTAAAAACCCCACACGGGTATTGGGATGATATTAGACATACGCTAATCCCAATAATTAGCTGTATGTCGATCGATCGATTGACAGGCTGTTGTAAGTGTTAAATATTAATATTTGATGCTTATGCAGTGTAGAATGCACTTTGGATGATGGTCGACTGCGTTTGATTGATGTTGTGTACATGTATTGTATGAAATCCATATAATCAAATTATATGGTAATTGACTGTGTCTGATTCCAGTTCAGAATTATCGAATATTTTAAAATAACATTCGGTGAATATTGAAATGTGAAGCCGTGTTAAGTAGTTAAACGCCATTTTAACATGAACGTGAATTTTGTCGATTTTATTCGTTTTATAATGAATATCGAAAAGTGATTCAAAATCGAATATTTTGAAAATATTATCGTTTTAATATTGAAATGGTATGGAAAATTTAATTTTGAAATTGAATTTGAAATTCGAATTGAAATTGAAATGAATTGGAAATTCGAATTAAATTGAAATGAATGTAAATTGAATTGAAATCGAATAGAATTGAAATCGATTTAAATGAATATAAATTGAATTGAAATCGAATAGAACTGAAATCGATTTGAAATGAATTTAAAACGAATTTATATTGGAATATTCAATTTTGATTTGAATTTGAAATGGAAGTGGAAATCGTTTTAAAACGAATTTAAAACGATTTATAAAATTCGTATTAATTGGAAATCGACAAAATATTATATATATATATATATGTATATATATATATATATATATATATATATATTGTAAGGGCCTGAATAGAACGCGCCGCGCAACGGCAGTTCGTGAATTTCGACCAATAACTTCAAATCGATGTTATGGGAGATCCGACCGTCTGATTCTCCTAAAACCCGAACCGTTGGGTTCGTATCGAAAAGAGCTTTCCAATGAATACAAGAGATTTGAAATCTAACGGTTAGATTTGGATATATGTCCAAATCAATTTCAGAAAAGGTCGCTATGGATGTAGTTCAGTGGCCATTATTGGAAACCGACTGCACGGGCGATAATAAAATCTGGAAAAATAGGGAAAAATTATGTAAAATCATAATAAATGATTTGGAAAGGGTTGGGATTTAAAATTCCATATTTGAAAAGATAAAAATATATTTTTATCGAAATGAACTAGTTATTAACTAGAATAATAATTTATTTATTTTTAAATAAATAAATTTGATTTGAAATGGTTTTCAAAAACAACTAGAATTTCCAATATACGAATTGGAATGGATTTGAAACGAAATTATCTTCGGAATATTTCGATATTGGATTCTGTGATAATACGGACGTTGTGTTGAAATTTGGAAGATATGTATATATATATATATATCGTTATTCCAATACGATATTTGTTGATATCAGAATTTGATATTGAATATAAGCCGATATATTTTCTATTCAAAGCCTTGTATTTGATATCGAATTGGATTTTGGGTTTGTCGTGAGTGGTGTCTTCATTAACAATATTCTTAAACCCAGTTGAGGAAAGAATAAATCTTTTTATTTAGCTTTAATAAGGTTTACCAATTAATTGATATTTAATTGGAATTTAATGGGAATTAATAATAGGGTTTATCGTGAACGGTGTTTAAGATAACACTTGTTCTTTAACCCGATTATTAATGAGAATTGGATTTTTGGGTTTATTGTGAACAGTGTTTTAAATAATACTTGTTCTTTAACCCCACTTAACAGTGAAGAATATGATTTGGAATTTATAATCTTTTAATTAAGATTTATGGAATTTTCCAAAGTAAAGAATTCCAATTTAATATATTAATTTGGGATTGAATGGAATTCGATTTGGTAATAATCGAAGTGAGTTTCTGTGGAGGAAGACTGTTAATACATATGGAATTTTAAAGGCTTTGTCGTTATCCCATTTATATTATTAGTCGGATACGAAAATTGATATCGATTACATATTAATATTGATTTTCCGTGAAGATTCCATAATTAATGGAATGTGATTTTGGGTTTATCGTGAATCATGTTTTAAATGACATGGTTCTTTAACCCAGTTAAAGATAAGATTAATTTCTTAGCTTTGAATTATCATTAATATTGATTTTTTGGGAAGATTAAAACTAAATAGAGTTTAAGGAATCTTTGATAAGATTGAAAAGTGAATGTGATAATTAAAATTATCAATTCAAGAAAATGATCGAAAATGGAGTACCACCAGTTTTACTCCAGGAAATAGCGAAATCTTTAATTAGATTTGAACGTGAAATGGTAATTAATATTTACCGATAACACCGTGGTGTTTGATATGGAGTATTACCAGTTTTGCTCCATGGGATAAATAGGTTGGGATTAGGAAATAAAATAAATGATTACTTCAGTGTAGTTCGCTAATCCCGACTAGTTTGGAAAACTGTAATAAGGTTTGTTATCCAAAGGAAGATTAAATAATAAATTTAAAGAATTTATCTTTGATAAAATTAAAGGGAACCTTTCCCAAAGAAAAAAAATATTTGAATAAAAAAATATTCTGGATTGGAATGAGGCGTATGATGTGTTGTTATAGCACTTGATTATAAGATACGCAAGTTATTTAGAAAGGCCGGGTTTAACCCATTTTGAACAACTAATCGTCGATAAGTCGAAGAGATTGAAGACGGTGCAAGACCGACGATCTTCACATCGAATGGATGGGTGCTACTGATGCTCATGATAGGAGTAGCTACCTTGAAGAGGCTAAAGTGGTAGCCGTCCGGACGTACTTGTTGATTGTACGGATATGCGAGGAATAAGGTGCCTCCGGTTTCGTTTAGACCTAGAACGGACTTTTAAATGGATGGTGTATCTGACATTGGATTTTATTCTATGCTGATTGATCTCTATTAAATATACATCTTCCTAGTGAAGCAGAATTTATTCCCTTACTTCAACCTTCTCTGAGACGTACGGAATCAGAGGTTGTACATCAATAGACATCAGTCGCATGGCGTAAATTGCCTATGTGGCAGGCCTAAGTGGCAAATGATCAAGGCTTCTATTGAAAAGAAGAGTCTTCTGGTTGATGATCAAAGCGCAGCTTTAATATAGCACGACTTTGTGTAGCGTTAATTCGCGAGCCTCACACACCGGTATGGTGGGAAACTGATGGTTAGATCAGTATGCTTTTTAGATGAGGATAGACACCCTATGGGTTGTCATGGATTCGGTCGACCAAGGTAAGGGATAGGGCATACCCCCCGATTTCCCTGATGGATAGAGTTAGCAGTGTTTCTGCATGCCTGCGACGTAAACCGCGGTAACTTGTTTTCCTGGATAGTGCGGATGTGCGTTACGGTGTTTTCGCATGCATGCGACGTAAACCGTGGTGAATTTCACTACGCGATCGATCTTACGAATCAATAACCACCAGTATGGAAATCCAATTTCCAAATACGACATTTTCGGTTTTGATTGTATATTATATATGGCGACATAGTGGTATGGGACATTCATGCCGCCTATGATTGATACATTTATATTTGAAGTTATTTTCTTCACTTATAGTAATAATAAAAGATGAAATTTCACGTATCACGCATATTTGGCTATTATAAGGTAAAACCCTATCCTCCGGCTTGCGTTGCATTATGTGATGGGACCTGTGTCTTATAATAGCTTCATTGTTCTTTATTTAGCATTGCGCTGTTTGTTTAATGCACTGGTATTCTTGGGAGGAAACTCGTTCCGTGTTATACCGCGTGGTCCCTTGATTTAGCTAACTTTATAATAAAGATTAATAACTGTTTTGGTTCTCACACCAGTCACATGACTGACCTGGAGTTTATTGTTTTAACCTAAACTCTGGGTGCCCCTAATTTCCACATGGGCAGCTAGTAGTTTTGGTTTTGCAGATTTATATTCGCAGGATCCTGGTTTACAGCTGAAGCGATATTCGGAAAGCTCTGTATCCATGTATTTTTTTCAGTTGTGCTTTGTATTGTTTTTCTGCTACGATGTATTTAAATGTAATTTAAACCTCTGATATTTTCTGTGTAATATTTATTCATACTATGTTATATTCATGTTTTCTGATGGAATTGTTGCAGTAAGCTACGAAATTTTCTTTTGTTTGTATTCTGATTTGTTGTGTTCTCGAAGCAATCTGGGCTTTCCTTCACGGGGAAGTTTGGGTCACCACAAAAACCATCCGTATTTATGTATGGATCGGTCTTACGATTATCGTTTTCTTTCAGAAAAGATTTGTTTACTTTAAAATAAAGTTGGATGTTGCTTATAAACTTAGTGGATTTCTCACTCTGGTTCACCAGACTGATCCAACGTTGTAATGCTTGGGTTAGACCATGTTGTACCCGTTCAGGTTATCGGGTGCTATGAAGAAACGAGCTGGATGGGTTCAGACGTATAATATTATATGATATTTTTCCACTATGTGATTGTGTATGAGGACAGGTTATTATAGTTGTTTAGACATATCGATGTACTTTGATGATTGTATCAACCGGAATTTCAAGCGTATTTTTATTTAATTACTTAATTTAAGTTTTGATTTTTGTTTTATTTTATTCGTTTAAAACTCAATCTGTTTAGATTTTATAAGAAAACTGTTTTGATTTAGACTTAAAAATAATTTTATTTTGGATTTTATTGATATGAATATAATTTAATAATTCAAATCAATATTTTCAATTTCAATCTTACTTAGTGAATAAATTTAATCGAGTTTATTTATTTGGATTTGAAATTTATTTCTTATGATTTTAATTTAAATATTTAACTCGTATTATATAATTTGTTTCAATATTAATAAAAATTATATCCTTGGTTTAATTTCAAAATTATTCTATAATTTATCATATCGGAAATTTCGAATTTGAAATATGTACAGTAAAACGTAGCAGTTGTGAAAATTTCGTTGAAAAATTTGAATATTTGTCAGTCGTGCAATTTTCAGTGCAGGGCTGCACATAACAGTTCAAATTTTAGCGATTTTAAAATCTCTCTGAATCCGGTTCGGACAAACATGAAAATTATTCTATCCATTGTCAGGAATCCAACGGCGAAATTCGTTTCGCAAAAATCGGTCGTTTTGACCATCATTTTCCTATTCGTATTTTCCGTTTAAAGAGGTCCGTAATGCGTTTTTGAACGGAGCATCCTGACATAGCAAATTATTTACCGTTATGTCCGTCTAATCGCGTTGATTAATGCAATATATTCATTTGTCAATTTCGGTGCTCGATTCGAACAGGAATTTCGAAAAGGCTTGCGTAGTTCATTTTGAACAGAGCCATTTGAGTTCACGTATCCTTAGTTGGATCCTGCATATTTTTCTAGATATTTTGGGTCTGCAAAACCCGTCCTTTTATTTTACTAAAGCATGCATTCAATTATTTATTTCCAAATGACTTAGTATGAGACATGAAAGAAGGATGCATGCGCCACCTTTTCAAAATTTCAAAGGCATACGTTACTTTCTGTTAGCTTCCATGCATGTTTAATGCATCCAGGCTTTCATGTGAAAAAAAATGCATAAGTATTGTTTTCTCTCCACACATTTCCAAGGTTGTTGGTTTCCAATGTCATTATGCCATTTGAAATAAAAAAATTGCACAATATACAAATATATAACATTACAACATATATATATATATATATATATATATATATATATATATATTTAACCATTCACTCCTGTGTCTTTTGGGGTGCCTATTCGTAAAACTCTTCGTGGTGTGGTAGCAATTTGAGACATTTATTTCTTTGCATCATGTAACCCAAAAGACGCGTAAATTCATAGGTATTCAATTCAAACATGACTTGCCTGTAACCATAAATCCACATTCTTCACTTTTAATCCGTTCCCTTCCCTTCCCACGTTATATTAGTATTTTCTCCTCTCGCCCTTTACGATTTTCTTCTTCTTTTTGTACGGTAAAGCCACATCTCACCATCCCTTCCATACCAAACCGTTGCCTCCTTCTTGCATTGCGCTGCCAGAGCCTCACCCGAACCCCCTGCTGCCTCCGAGACTGAACTCAACAACCCATCATACCCAAAACCAGTCGGTTCCTACCTATATCACAAGCGTCGCACCTCTGATTCCGTTCCATGACCTTTGTTGAAGATCACCAGTGATCTGGCTCATCATTTTCTAGCCGAGCTTTTTTTCATGTGTGCTGAGTTTATGTTGCTTCAAGAAAAAAAGAAAAAAAAACACGTTCCCATTCTATGCAAGCACCAGTAACTTCCATCCCACATTTTCTTTTGTCCCTTGCATTCACCTCTCATTTCCAAGCTATTCATGTTATTATCCATTATTTGCTGCATAGGTAAATTGTGTTATCTTGATTCATTTCTTTTGCTGAGTTTTTGTGTTCCCTCTTAAAAAGAGAGAGAGAGAGAAGAGAGAGTCGGTATTGTCTACTGATTTGTCCTTAAAGCCTGTCACTGAATTGATTTGGTGTTCGCAATTGTGGTCATTGTCATTGTTCTTGGTTTAACATGGTTGTGCTTGTGTCGGTGTCGTTCATGTCCATTTGTTTGTCGTCTCCGCTCAGTGCCACGAAAGGTGAGTTTATCTCACACTTGACCTGCATTGTGGATGTTAGATCAACACAAATGAACTGTTGAGAAATGTATAGGATTGCTAGTAGAAATTGTTTGTTTAATATGTACACTTCCGTATATGACACGATATTCATATGACACGTAGGTGCACTAATAATATATAATTTGTGTGTAATAATCTGGAAAATCTGGGCCAGTTTAATAATTTTATTTTGGCAATTTTAGCGAATTTTGAATATTTAAAATAGATTATTTTAAATAATATCGACGAGAAATTTATTTTGAATATAATTCGAACGTATATTTTATATACGTCGTCGTTAGAATATAAATATTTATGTATAATTATAAATAGAATTGAAAATGGCGTGGTAGTTCGATAATTTGATTTCAAACTTCAATTGAATGTACCGGGTGCAAAACAATCTGGATTTTAGTGAAACCGAAAACATTAAGATCTAATTGATAATATCTTTCCAACGAATCCTAAAAATCAAAATTTCATAGCGGGGATCAAAAGATATGTCCAGTTGAAAATTCTGAATAGTCGCTATGGAATTCAGGCCCTTAAAAATAGACATTTTGCAAACGACCTCGGATTTCGACGAAACCACTTTTGTTGGGTCCGTGATGTCAAATTATTGCTAGGTTTCAAATTTCATAATTTTTCGAATCAATATGTGAGCGTGGCAAAGGAAAACGCGTTTGACCAGTTTTAGTTGATTTTAATCGACTGGAAAATGGCCATTTTTCCAATGGTCTCGGAATTCGACGAAACTAGTTTTGTTAGGACCGTATCGTCAATACGAAGCTAGAAAATATTTTTTTGGAATTTTTCTGGTTAGTATGTGACCCCGGTAAATTGAAATGCGCATTCAAATTCAATATATAGAGTTATATGTTGATTTTAACGGAAACTGATTGTAGCAGCCGAATCAGCTTACGATACATATCCCATTGTGTTCAGAATGAGGGTAAAACGCTATGGATGATAGGCGGTGGGCCTCGTTTCGAGGTCGTATGTAGAAGTCAACTTTTTGCAAAATAAAATAAAATAATTAAATAAATTAAAAAAAAAATTAAAACCCTCCCTTCTCTCCTTTATTTCCTCTGCCCCCCCTCTTCATTTCGATCCAGATAAAAAAAATTGAAAAAAATAAAATAAAAAAACGACGGAGCCCTCCTTCGCGCCACTACCCGCGCTCCGACGTCGCGCTCCAGCCTTCGGTCAGCCAAGCGCCGCCTCTCCCCTACTCCTCCCCTCCTCCAAGTCGCGAAGACCCTTCTCCCTCCCTCTCAAATCAGAACGCCACCCCCCTAACCTAGCCCCCACAAACCCTACCTCCTTAAAACGCCACCACCAGCCAAGAACGCTGCTGCCGCCTGAAGGGACCCCCCTGACCACCTACGATGCACTGCGACCCCCCCCCCCCCCAACCGTCGGTTCGAACAGAAGCCCTCCCCTCCTCAGTAAATACCGATAACACAGTAAGCATTTCTATCTTTATTATTTTATTATATTTAGTAAATAAAGGATTTTTATTTAAAAGAAATATAGGATTTTTATTTAGAAGAAAGTTAAGATCTTTATTTAAAAAGAAAGACTTGATTTTTAAGACCAGAAAGATTTGGTTTTTAAGACCAGAAAGATTTGACTTTTTATTGTTTGAATAACGACTTAGAAATATGATTTTTATATTTTTAAAGAATTAAAAATATGATCTTTATATTTTTAAAGTAATAAAAATATAATCTTTACTATATAGAAGATGTAAAAATATGATTTTTGTTCATGTAGAGGATTAAAAATATAATTTTTACATGATAGAAATATTAGAAATATCATCTTTATATGTGTAGAAAAATAAAAATGTGATTTTTATAATGATATTTTTGAAAAGGCGAAATCTTTATTTTTGAAAAGGCGAAATCTTTATTTTTGAAAGGCGAAATCTTTATTTTTGAAAAGGCGAAATCTTTATTTTTGAAAAGGCGAAATCTTTATATGAAGAATGGCGTGATAAAAATATAATCTTTACTATATGAACATCGATGTGAAAATATAATTTTTATCTATATAGTAGCGGTGTAAAAATTTGATTTTTATATATTGAATAGCATAGTAAAAATTCGATTTTTATATATTGAATAGCATAGTAAAAATTCGATTTTTATATATTGAATAGCATAGTAAAAATTCGATTTTTATATATTGAATAGCATAGTAAAAATTCGATTTTTATATATTGAATAGCATAGTAAAAATTCGATTTTTATATATTGAATAGCGAAGAAAAAATTCGATTTTTATATATGTAGTGGCTACGGGCAACGAAGATGACAAAGATGCGATAACGATGAAGATTTCTATCAATGAAGAGTCGTGGTATTGGATAGCTTTCGGTGAGAATTTCTCACTCTTCAATTTCTTTTCTAGTTATATATATATACTAGGATGTAGACGGTGTTTAGTAGCACCCGACACAATCGTCCACAGACCATGGACTTGTTTGTTTGATTGCAAAAATTAGTTAGATTATTTGATTGGATTGAATTGTTTGGTGATTTTGATTGATGTGTGAATGGCGTGGGCCTTCACTAGACCGGGGATAAGGCTAGGCCTTGTCCCGTTTCTAGTATCATGCCGTTATGCCGCCAAAATTTTCTAAAATAAGTTAGGAAAATAAAAATATCATTTTATTTAAAGAATGAACTGAATAGAAATTCATATGTTGAAATAAAATATTTTATCGTTAAAAATGTAATTTTTAACATGAAAGTGAATAAAATAAATATTCATTTACAAATCGGACGGTTTGTTTATGTACACCTATTTGAAGGACGTTGATTGGGTCGATAAATTTTACACATCGCCCAACTGCACGAATAAAATCTGTGTTTGATTGTTTGAAACCCCACACGGGTGTTGGGATGAAATTTGAAGTTCACTCATCCTGATTGATTAAATATATCGATCGATTGATTGACAGGCTGTTATAAGCGTTATATCTATATTTGATGCTTATACAGTGTAGTGCACTTTGGTTGATGGTTGATTATTTTTCAATGCTATTATATACGTGTGATGTATGGAAATCCATATAGTTACCGCTATATGGTGATTGATTGGGCCTCATTCCAATTTAGAAAATAAAGAATAATATAAAATAAAGGTTCATGTGTTGACCGTACTCATCCGTTGAGATTAGTCATGTGTTGAACGAAATATTTTAATAATAAAATTTACATCTTTATCAATATAAAATAAAGGTTCATGTGTTGACCGTACTCATCCGTTGAGATTAGTCATGTGTTGAACGAAATATTTTAATAATAAAATTTACATCTTTATCAATACAAAATAAAGGTTCATGTGTTGACAGTACTTATCCGTTGAGATTAGTCATGTGTTGAACGGAATATTTGAAAACGAAATATTTGAATAGGAAATATTTGAAAAAATATATTTGAAATAGAATATTTGAAAATAGAAATATATGAAGCCGTGTTGATTAGAGTGACGCCATTTTGACGTGAACGATATTTATATCGATTTTACTCATAATGAATTGAATACAAAGTGATTTCGAAATGAATTGAATATAAAACGATTTCGAAATGAATTGAATATAAAGTGATTTCGAAATGAATTGAATATAACACGATTTCGAAATGAATTGAATATAAAGTGATTTCGAAATGAATTGAATATAACACGATTTCAAAATGAATTGAATATAAAGTGATTTCGAAATGAATTGAATATAACACGATTTCGAAATGAATTGAATATAAAGTGATTTCGAAATGAATTGAATATAACACGATTTCAAAATGAATTGAATATAAAGTGATTTCGAAATGAATTGAATATAACACGATTTCGAAATGAATTGAATATAAAATGATTTCGAAATTAATTGAATATAAAACGATTTCGAAATGAATTGAATATAAAACGATTTCGAAATGAATTGAATATAAAACGATTTCGAAATGAATTGAATATAACACGATTTCGAAATGAATTGAATATAACACGATTTCGAAATGAATAATATAAAACGATTTCGAATTGAATTGAGTAGAAAACAAATTGAATTCAAATTGAATAGAAAACGAATTGAGTTTAAATTGAATAGAAAACGAAATGAATTCGAACCGAATTAAAATCGATTTGAATTGAATTAGGATTGATTTGTGGGTTTATTGTGAACGGTGTTTTAAATAACACTAGTTCTTTAACCCGATAGTAAATAGAATGTGATTTGGGTTTGTCGTGAACTGTGTTTTAAATAACACTAGTTCTTTAACGCAGTAAAAGGAGTTTTAACGAATCTGCAATTAGATTGAAATGTAAATCTATAATTTAAATTATCAAATTTAGAAATTGAGCGAGAATGGAGTATCACCAGTTTTGCTCCAAAGCGATAGATAAATCTTTAATCAGATTTGAACGAGAAATGGTAATTAATTTTACCGATAACACCATAGTATTAGAAATGGAGTATTACCAGTTTTGCTTCATGAGATGAATAGGTTGGGATTGGGAAATAAAATAAATAATTACTTCGGTACGGTTCGCTAATCTCGACTAGTTTGGAAAACCATAATTCGGTTTGAAACGACATCCAAAGGAAGATTTAAGGATAAATTTTAAAGAATTTATCTTGGATAAAATTAATGGGAACCTTTCCCTGAGAATATGAATTGGAATGAGGCGTATGTTGTTTTTATGTAACATTTGTTTTAATACACGTGGGTTGTTCGGAAAGTCCGGGTTTATACCCATTCTGAATAACCGATTCGACGATAAGTCGAAGATGAAGACGGTGGTTGAAGACCGGAAGTCTTCACATCGTTTGGATAACTACTGACGATCCTGATTGGGTAGTACACCCAAGAGGATGGAAATAGTTGATGGTCGTCCAGACGTACCTGGAGATGGATGGATATGCGAGGAAAGTGCCTCCGGTTTCATTCAGACCCAGAACGGACTTGTAAATGGATTGTGTGTCTGACATAGGATTTTATTCTGTGTTGATTGATTTCTATTAAATATACATCTGTTTGGCGGCGGAGAATTTATTCTTTTGCTTAACGCCCTTCTCTGAGATGTATGAGCTCAGAGGTTGTATATCGATGGACATCAGTCGCATGGCATGAATTGCCTGTGTGGCACGCTAAGATGCAATGATCAAGGCTTTTGTTGAAAAGCAGAGTCTTGTGGTTGATGATCAAAGCACGGCCTACATGGCAGCTTTGTGTATAACGTGAATTCGCGAGCCTCACACCTCGGTATGAGTCAAAAACGGGATACGGACTGCAGGGAGAGCACGACGTTTCTTTCTAGCTTTGGTGGTGTCAGTGACTTACCAGCCCTGACATTTATATACTTTTCACCTATGTGGTTGTTGGAATGCGAGGCGCCTTGATTTTAGGTCTATAAGGACCGGGAAACGTGTGTTCAGGCATAACTAATCCTCAAACGTAAGTGAGGACCGGCCCTGAAGATCCAGGGGTTGCCCAGAGTGCGTAACCCTGGGACATTTGCTAGAGTGTCTCGAACGCGGAGAGGAGCTTGCCCCTTGCCTCGACTCATGACGGAAATGATAGTTATTTTGGTTCGAATCCATGTCAAATACATGAAATTTCAACCTAAATAGACAGAATCTATGAATTAAATTGTAGATCGAAAGTCATACCTTTCAAAGCTTCCTTATTTTGCGCAGTCGAGACGAGATCTGGAATCGAATCGTATCTGAGAGTGACAGGGGATGCCACCGCCTCTAGAGGAGTCCACAAATGCCTTTTCGATCTCGTCACACGGAATCGAGTGAAGAGGATGTCGGTACTAGCCGATGGAAGATTTTCCTTTTCCAATTTCTAGGTTTTTCTGACATTTTCTATTTGATCTTATCCGATAGTTGTATATATTAAAAGGAGGTCGGCACACCCTTTTAAAAGTAAATGGAAACCCTCAATAATTGAAACCCTTAAAATCTCCTATTACCATTTCAAACAAAATTGTATATCAACATTTGATATATTTATTTTGATATTTGCTTAATAATGGTTCTCCCTTTTATAGCGTTCTAGTTGTGTGACCCTATAGATTAAAATAACGTTGGCAATAATTTCAAAACATATTTAAAATTAAAAGCGGTGAGCGGCATCTAGTAATACATCACTGCTACCCAAGTTATAATAATAAAATCAACGATTAGATACAACCTTTCCGTGACTAGTGTATCAATGTAATATTATCCTTTTAACCGATATATCCAGGATTAAACTAGAGGCATGGATCGTATCATCCTCGTTATAATTTAATCCGTTTTTCTTGATCGATGAGTAGACTGTTTGAAACAAATCAATATTTGAGCACGACCATGCATTTCACAGTCTCACTCAATCAAGAGGCCCATGGATATCACTACGAATATATCGTAGGGTTAAATTCCATCTAGATCATTCATAATTTTTATTCGATTCGAGATGTATCCAATAATCACCGTTATCGTTACTCTGTTACGAAATAACTTTAGATGATATCAAAACACAAATATTCTCGAATAAAATTATAATGATTTCACGTCTGAGGACCATTACATCACTGTCACTATGAGAATAACTTATGATACTGTTAATTATATTCCATGGAGTTATCTCACGGTGGGTCAGCCCAATACGATATTCTCCAATATGTATTTATATCTTGACTTTAATATCACGTATATTAATGATCAATGAGATGTGATCATCAGTCAATCAATATACTAGTCTCAACGCTTTATTGTTGTCCTATATAAACAATAAAACTCAACTAGGGACATTTAAGAATTATAATACTTAATAATTATATAATCTCAAATTCAGTCTTACTCGAACTATAAAATTCCGTATTATTATGCTAAGGACTTCTATTATATTAATATTATATTACGCAGTAAATATAATATAATAGAATAATATTTTATTCCAAATAAAATAACAACATCAACAGTGTTATCAATCTCATCAAATGAATTTCCTCTAGGGCACAATCTCTAACAATCTCCCACTTGCACTAGAGTTAATCATTTATGTATCGTATACTTATGAAACTAGTGTGTCTATTAAACTTCTGCTGCGACAGAGTTTAATTCTGTAGGTCTGCAATATTACAGTTTTGTAACTTTGCAGATATGTTTGTTTCCTCTGTGAACAACTTCTCATAAGAATTATATTTCTTAAGATTTTATGTTTGGATTGATGATGAGTTTAATGTTTTAAGCCTGAGCAACAGCCATATTATTATCGCAATGTGTATCATTCGATCAACAATGAATTAAGTTCAATCACGAACTTCTTAATCCAAACATTTTCTTTCTTAGAATCAGTATTTATTTTTTGTTTTTAAACTAACATTATTTACAATAATTAATGTGTTATCAAATAACATTAGAGTTATTGTGTCACTCCCACTCAATTTCTTGTCTATACAAGATTTAATGGTATCTTGTGGTTTTCGATATATCTCGAATTCTATTTTATTCCCATCAGTATCTAAGAGACTGACTCTCCTTCACAAGGATACCAAATCAAGTAATAAACATTTTATTTTCAAAGAATTTATATCCACAAAATAGTTATCTGATTTGGGTCCGTTCTTATCAGAGGAAGGACGTTTAACAAACGCCTTACATCTCAAATCAACGTATTAGACACAGTAGAACATTTCCTAGTTCATATCTTATATGGCGTCTTCAAATCGTTTTAGTGGGATTTAATATAATTGTTCTAAATTTAACTTATAGGAAGATCTATATGACTTATCATTAATCGTACTATATCTTATAATGTTCGATATATCCGTTTAGACATACCATTCTAATATGGTATTCTAGGTGGAAAGAGTTGTGAAACAATTCCAAATTCATTCAAATAGTCATTAAATTTATTGGCTTAAATTTTCTCTTTCGAACTGTTCGAAAAATATTTATTTTCTATTAAAATTGGTTTCTAACTTCACTTTGAATTCTTTGAACTTTTCAAAGGATCATGATATGTATTTCATAAGATATATATATATATATCTATATCTACTGGTATCATTAGTAAATATAATGAAGTAATAAAACCTATCTCTAGTTTCTATATTTATTGCTCCATATACATCATTATGTACGAGACCCAATACTTATCACTCGTTCACTGTGTCAAGTGAAAGATGATTCGATTATCTTGCCTAATAAACAAGATCTGCATTCTTCATATAATTCAAAATCAAATGATCTCAAAATTCCATCATTATGGAGTTTTGATATACTTTCTTGTTTACTGGGCTAACCGGCAATACTAAAGGTATATTGGATTTAAATCACTAAATTTAATCCACTCATTATTAATGTCAAGTACATTATAGTTAAGGATTTACAAAGATCATTAACTATTCATGAAATTCCATACGATATTTCATTTAAATAAAATGAATAACATTTATTCTTCTATTACAAATGAAATTCAAACTTGTCTGAACAAGATATATTATAACATTTATTTTAAATGGAATTTCATAATACAATTATTATATTAATTTTATTAAGCCAGTAAACACAACAAGAATCAACTTTCTATGGATAATCTAGCAACTTTTGTTTCATTTCCATTCGTAAGTCCACTTGTCATTTTATCAGATTTCTACTTATTCTGCAATTTCTTTAAATCAACATACATTTATGTGATATATATCTAGTATCTAATACCAGAAATATATAAGTAGATTATTATAACATTTACATTTTATTCAGTTGAAGTCATACTTTAACTTATTTTAGATCCTCTATATTTGTTAGAATAATTATGTTTTAATTTGTTTGAGGACAATCCTCAAATTTCAATGTTAGTTAGGAAATTCGATTTAATTTAATTTATCCTTCTAAAGGATTAATTTAAATTATCGGAGTTATTTGTTATTTAATATCTACAATAGATAATAAATAATAACTGATTCTTTAATATTTATTTAATATAAAATTTTGACAATCAAAATTTATATTAACATAAATGTATATATTTTAAACTAAGATACGCCCCCACTCAAATTAACATCCCTCTGTTTATATATACATATCGGTATATATATATATAACGGTGTTCCAAGATCCATATCTAGTCATGTCTTGACTCTGCTTTGGCAAATCACCAAAACACAATCTTTTAGGTAGACATCTTATGTCAATTATATCGTCTATATAATTCTTGGATCGCATGTTGAACATTTTGTTCAGTATTATTCGTTTGCTCAAAATATATAGAATAATTCATGCTTTTGTCTCTAAGGCCATAATCATATTATGCAGCCTAGTTAAATCAGACCCAATAATAGGTTGGAGCACCACATTTTACTCCATCGCATATAAACAAAATAAAAGGTGCACAACGCTTTGGCGTTAGTTACATCCAGTGATTTTGGACAGTGATGAGTATATTATTGGAAGACGTCACCATGACTTAATATAACAAAATTTTGCTTTTAGAGGGAATTTATAATTTGAAGTGGTAAACAATATTAGAGTTATCAACATATATCAAATATATGTATTTAATATTCGTAATATAAATTGGATTTAAATAAAATATATGAACCATATGTATTTATTTAAATTCAACAATATATAGATATTATACCTACATATTTTCCTTTTTTTAACATTTCAAAATCCCTTTGATTATCTATACTCTACAATTAGAGACTGTATACAAATTATTTAATATTGATTAATCAATTCTATTTTCATAAAGATGTTCTGAAAATATTCAAAGTTCCTGATTCGATTGTTCAAAACATAATTTTACAAACAAATCAATTTGTGCAGGGACTAGTACATATATAATTGTATATATATGTATATGTATCTCTATACTTAATTTTGTAACCATGGTCATATGAGCATGTTCATATCATATATCAAAGTCAAACTCTAAAATGATCATATATCAAAGTCAAACTCTAAAATGAAAAACATGTACATTTAGCAGGCAATAGATATACAAGTATTGAGTTATACCATTACGGACTGATGCAATGCAAACATAACATTTCTGGTTCTATATACATAGTGTCATATCCTTTCTCAAAAACTGATAAATGTCTCTTACAGCTATACATTCATTTCAATAAACAATGCATCTTTTCACATACTATGCCCAGTATCACATATAGGATCATGTCCTATTTTATCAAATAATATACAACAATGTATATATTTCAACCATCATTTGTAAACAAACAGATTTATTCACATTATTGCAATCACACATCTATTTATATATATATATATATAATACAAAATTGCAAAACTGTTCTGCATTTTATGCGTTCAATACTATGCAAATCATTATTAATCACATGTATAGATAAGCATAACAATTACAAATACATATCACAGATTCCACAATTGTGTTTATATCAAGAATGTGTACAAACTGGAATTGTATTGTCCCTGTCCTATATAGTTTTAATTACAATAAAACTCACAGAGTTTATTACATATATATAAATATATATATGCATAACATTTTGAGAATGAAAAACAAATCAAACTTTGTTTATTTTTCAAAACTATAATCATGGTAGTGGCTGACCCATCATCCTCTTGAACTGCTCCTTTTCAACCTGAAACAGTTCCAGGTTTATGTTGGAGCTGTTGCTTCCTGTATTAAAACAATTTTAACACAGGATTAGGCTTCTTCAATACATCAAATGCATACCATATTATGGGTTTAAGTTAAATACATCGAATGTATATGAACTTAACAATGCACATCCATTATCAATATGAATTGAACATTCATGTGAATATATATATTATATTTGTATATGTATATATTTGTAATAAACTGAGAGTTGATATTAACTTTAATACTGCATCATTATACAGTAAAATCTGATCAAAACAGAAGTTATATAAGTTGTGTGTTATCATTCGCATTTTAATCAAATGAATCTGTATGCATATATTTATCAATATAAACATATTTTAACCGTACATGAGAATTTGCAAAATAGGTTGGTTGTAAATGTTGCTCATGAGTTCAGCTCAGAAAGTTTGTATCCAAGTCTGATTTAAATAAAATCATAACCAAATAGTTGT
This sequence comes from Allium sativum, assembly GCA_030737875.1. Lineage (NCBI taxonomy): Eukaryota > Viridiplantae > Streptophyta > Magnoliopsida > Asparagales > Amaryllidaceae > Allium > Allium sativum. The sequence goes on along the minus strand of CM060924.1, from coordinate 134,653,967 downwards.
GCAAATTGAACCCAAAATCTTTTATATATATATATATATATATATATATATATATATATAATTTGCCAGTCAGACTATATCAAATCAGATTAATACGTCAAAGGTCCAAAATATAGATATTTACCAACAATTTGAATAGATTATCTACAATTGCCACAGGGAACAATTTATTGGTAAGCTTGTAAAAAGTAGGAAAGTCGTATATAATGCAGATTCATGTATAGACTTTTATAAAAGTGAACAATGAACATTTGCAGCATTATACTTATCAAAATAAGCATAAAAAAATGATTTTCAAATGTACTAAATCATTTATTCAATACATCACATTTCTGACATTGATGTCAGGTAGTTGCAAATCTTATTTGCAATACATGTATATAGTCGATAAAATTTCAAAACCGAAATAAACAGAACATACACTGAATTAAATTAGAAGGTAACTGGGCAATGCTATTTATCCCAAGGAAATCAGGTCATATCAGATTTATATATCAATGTGTGCATATAACATTGATCAAGCTTTAGTTCAAAACTTGCAGGTTATCAGTCATTTCATAAATTTTAATTATTCAATCAGCAAATCTCATTTGCTGTTGAAAGAATGATGTGTGTGTGATGCTAATTGAATATGTGTATCCAATACGCGCATTGATATCCCACAATCATTTAGGCATTATCGTATGAAACAGCTTTCAGTTTAATTCAATATTCATATTTAAAAGAATCAGTATGAATTAATACAGGTTATAATGCCCTTAATAAAATTATGCATTGTATGTGTGTGTGTGTGTGTGTATATATATCAATACAAATATGAATCTGTACACTTACAGTAGATTTCAACTGTTGAAATATTATTTACTGTTTTAAACTGCTCAATTCTATAATATTTGAAAACTTCAAAATCATAGTTATGATTTGCAAATAACCCTATATTAATGATCAGTATCTCCTATGTAGAAAACCCAAATGTTCGACTATGAATCCATAATTCACAGAATCAAAACTCTCAATATTAGCAAATTAAACATACTACTGAGTTCAGTCCGTACTTGTTAACAGATCTATGCAGTATAGAATAATATAGAGTTTTGAGATTTGTATCAACATACAAATTTTTATAAACAGTGAAGGAGACAACTTCTGGTCATATGAGCATTTGCATAAAATTCTTACACATTCATATGGATTTGATGCTTTGAGAATTGATTTATACTGAATCTAATATCAATATTTAAAGAACTATGTTCTCAAATCTGGCTTTGAAATATCGATACTAGTTTGGTTCTAAAATCAACAATTTGTTTTGAAAAGTAAAATCAAAGCACTATGTTATCAAATAACATAGATGCAAAATTTCAATCAACCAAACTTAGTTTTAAACAACTTAAATGAACAATATTTTTTTAACATTTAAAATCATTGTTCAGTTAAAATCCAGTCCCATGTGATTAAGACGATCTTAAAATCAATATAAACTGAATCAGTCAATTATATTAAAACAACAATCTTTCATATAGATCATCACTTTTAATATATATACAAAGTTCTGGTCTAAAACAATTTTAGATTCAATTTTATAAAGTATAACAAATATTTTAAGTTTAAAATATTGATTACAAAGTAACATACCCATTGTCTAATTTCAGAAATCGCTATGACAATGCAGCATAGATGGGGTATTTGAACGATTCTATAATCAACAGATTATTAAATCATTCCAGATCCATATCTGTTAATTTTGCAATAAAATATTGTCGTACCATAATATGAATATACTTTAATAGATAATAACAGAATTCATAATTCCAGAGTCAACATCATAACATCATTTGCCATCCTAACAATAGATCAACCCTGTTTCTCAAAATCTAATCATGACTCAAAATGGCAATTTAAATTCGAATCGATATCAATATCAACCCATGGATTCATGTTCTATTTCATATTGAATATAAAATATATTTTCAGAAAATAATTTTGCATCAAATATGCATTTTAAATCGCCACACATCAAAATTAGGGTTCATGATGGTATTAAGTTCTGGAATTGCTAGATCTAAAAAATTAAAATCAAAATACAATTTCATTCAAACCGCGCTCTGATACCATTGATAGTTATTTTGGTTCGAATCCATGTCAAATACATGATATTTCAACCTAAATAGACAGAATCTATGAATTAAATTGTAGATCGAAAGTCATACCTTTCAAAGCTTCCTTATTTTGCGCAGTCGAGACGAGATCTGGAATCAAATCGTATCTGAGAGTGACAGGTGATGCCACCGCCTCTAGAGGAGTCCACAAACGCCTTTTCGATCTCGTCACACGGAATCGAGTGAAGAGGATGTCGGTACTAGCCGATAAAAGATTTTCCTTTTCCAATTTCTAGGGTTTTCTGACATTTTCTATTTGATCTTATCCGATAGTTGTATATATTAAAAGGAGGTCGGCACACCCTTTTAAAAGTAAATGGAAACCCTCAATAATTGGAACCCTTAAAATCTCCTATTACCATTTCAAACAAAATTGTATATCAACATTTGATATATTTTGCTTAATACTGGTTCTCCCTTTTATAGCGTTCTAGTTGTGTGACCCTATAGGTTAAAATAACGTTGGCAATAATTTCAAAACATATTTAAAATTAAAAACAGTGAGCGACATCTAGTAATACATCACTGCCACCCAAGTTATAATAATAAAATCAACGATTAGATACAACCTTTCCGTGACTAGTGTATCAATGTAATATTATCCTTTTAACCGATATATCCAGGATTAAACTAGAGGCATGGATCTTATCATCCTCATTATAATTTAATCCGTTTTTCTTGATCGATGAGTAGACTGTTTGAAACAAATCAATATTTGAGCACGGCCATGCATTTCACAGTCTCACTCAATCAAGAGGCCCATGGATATCACTACGAATATATCGTAGGGTTAAATTCCATCTAGATCATTCATAATTTTTATTCGATTCGAGATGTATCCAATAATCACCGTTATCGTTACTCTGTTACGAAATAACTTTAGATGATATCAAAACACAAATATTCTCGAATAAAATTATAATGATTTCAGGTCTGAGGACCATTACATCAATGTCACTATGAGAATAACTTATGATACTGTTAATTATATTCCATGGAGTTATCTCACGGTGGGTCAGCCCAATACGATATTCTCCAATATGTATTTATATCTTGACTTTAATATCACGTATATTAATGATCAATGAGATGTGATCATCAGTCAATCAATATACTAGTCTCAACGCTTTATTGTTGTCCTATATAAACAATAAAACTCAACTAGGGACATTTAAGAATTATAATACTTAATAATTATATAATCTCAAATTCAGTCTTACTCGAACTATAAAATTCCGTATTATTATGCTAAGGACTTCTATTATATTAATATTATATTATGCAGTAAATATAATATAATAGAATAATATTTTATTCCAAATAAAATAACAACATCAACAGTGTTATCAATCTCATCAAATGAATTGCCTCTAGGGCACAATCTCTAATAGGAAATCCAATTTCCAATACGTGTATTGCGGTTTTAATTGTAGAACTAGTACGGCGACATTATATGGTACCCATGCCGTCTATGATTTATATTTATGATTGAAATTGTTTTGACACTATACACTTATTATAGTATCAAATGATTTGTTTTTAAACGTACCAAGCATGTTTGGCTATTATAAGGGAAAACCCTATCCTCCGGCTTGCGTTGCATTGTGTGATGGGACTTGGGTCTTATAATAGCTTCATTTTTCGAAAAAGCATTGCGCTGTTTATTCTATGCACTGGTATTCTTGGGAGGAAACCCGTTCCGTGTTATACGGCGCGGTCCCTTGAATTACTATCTTTAAAATAAAGTTTTAAATAACTGTTTTAGTTCTCACACCAGTCACATGACTGACCTGGAGTTTATTGTTTTAACCTAAACTCTGGGTGCCCCTATTTTCCGCACGGGCAGCTAGTAGTTTCGGTTTTGCAGATTTATATTCACAGGATCCTGGTTTACAGCTGGAATGATATCCGGAAAGCTCTGTATCCGTATATCACCTTCAGTTGTGCTTTGTATTATTTTCCGCTGCGATGTAATTTATTGTAACCACTGATATTTATCGAATGTAATTTATTCATTTATACTCTGTATGTTCTTGTAGCTGATGGAATTGTTGTAATAGCAATGAAATGTTCTTCCGTCTGCGTTCTATTTTGTCTTGTCCTCACAGTAATCCGTTCTTTCTCATCTCTTCGGAGACCGGGGAAGTTCGGGTCGCTTCATTTGGTATCAGAGCTTTGGTTTACAGAGCTCGAGAACAAGACACATTAGAACCATACGAAAGAATTCATCAGATATTGGATTAGTAATATCCAATTAGAATGACTCGTTAGAGATAGGATCAGTAGTATCCTAGAACGAGTGTGAAGAGTATATTTTTCAAATGAAAACAATTTTGTTTTGAAATTTAAATCGTTTTATTCATATTTGAATATTTATTCATTTTGAATATGGACGATCTAGTATATAAAGATTTTGCATATACGCGTCATGAACGTATATTCGAAGTTTTAATATACTAGATAGATATAGAATTACACTCTAGTCGCTCGGAGATGATGTTGATAATGACCATGGCATCATCAATACTTATGTTCGAGTTTCGAAGGTGTGATTTCTATATATTTCCATTAGACTGGTGTGAGAACCAAAACCAATATAGCTAGAACACATTGTTGTGAATTGGCATCAAAAACAAGATTTTCTGTATATATATCAAAATTATGAATTTGAAACTCTAATTCACTAATTGATTGATGTTTGTGTTGTTTGTTTATTTGTTTGATAATTTTGAACCATTATGCCTAATTGAGCCAAATATTGAAGTATTGAAAATTGGTCGCATTTGCTTGCATATACATGTACTTACATTGAACAGGTCATAGCAAGGAGGCTAGAGCAGAGAATAAAATTTGTTTGCCCGACAAATAGGTACATGTTTACTGTATAATTTCCTGTTTTGTTTGGGTGATGATGATTTTATGAGCCTATTGGCAAGCCGCTTGGATTTTTCTTTTTCTTTTTGAGATCAGAAGGCCTGTATGGCAATTTCAGGATTTTCCCGTGGCTCCCGGTGCAGGGGAGGTTATGGCGAAATTTTTCGAAAATTTAGGGTGTTAGCCAAATTTTTGAAAATTTGAAAATTCTCCGAAACTGAAAAGTTGGAGAACGGAAGCCAGAATGAGCGTAGAGTTGATTAATCAAACCACTTTCGACTTTGTTCCTTTTCGGGGACGAAAAGTTTTAAGTGGGGGAGATTGTAATAACCCGGAAAATCTAGGCCAGTTTAAAATTTTTATATTGGCAATTTTAGCGAATTTTGAATATTTAAAATAGATTATTTTAAATAATATCGACGAGAAATTTATTTTGAATATAATTCGAATGTATATTTTATATACGTCGTCGTTAGAATATAAATATTTATGTATAATCATAAATAGAATTGAAAATGGCGCGGTAGTTCGATAATTCGATTTCAAACTTCAATTGAATGTACCGGGTGCAAAACAATCCGGATTTTAGTGAAACCAAAAACATTAAGATCTAATTGATAATATCTTTCCAACGAATCCGAAAAATCAAAATTTCATAGCGGGGATCAAAAGATATGTCCAGTTGAAAAATCTGAATAGTCGCTATGGAATTCAGGCCCTTAAAAATAAACATTTTGCAAACGACCTCGGATTTCGACGAAACCACTTTTGTTGGGTCCGTGATGTCAAATTATTGCTAGGTTTCAAATTTAATAATTTTTCGAATCAATATGTGAGCATGGAAAAGGAAAACGCGTTTGACCAGTTTCAGTTGATTTTAATCGACTGGAAAATGGTCATTTTTCCAACGGTCTCGGAATTCGACGAAACTAGTTTTGTTAGGACCGTATCGTCAATACGAAGCTAGAAAATATTTTTCTGGATAGTATGTGACCCCGGTAAATTGAAATGCGCGTTCAAATTCAATATATAGAGTTATATGTTGATTTTAACGGAAACTGATTGTAGCAGCCGAATCAGCTTACGATACATATCCCATTGTGTTCGGAATGGGGGTAAAACGCTATGGACGACAGGCGGTGGGCCTCGTTTCGAGGTCGTATGTAGAAGTCAACTTTTTGCAAAATAAAATAAAATAATTAAATAAATTAAAAATAATAATTAAAACCCTCCCTTCTCTCCTTTATTTCCTCTGCCCCCCCTCTTCATTTCGATCCAGATAAAAAAAAAGAAAAAAATAGAAAAATAAAAAAACGACGGAGCCCTCCTTCGCGCCACTACCCGCGCTCCGGCGTCGCGCTCCAACCTTCGGTCAGCCAAGCGCCGCCTCTCCCCTGCTCCTCCCCTCCTCCAAGTCGTGAATACCCTTCTCCCTCCCTCTCAAATCAGAACGCCACCCCCTAACCTAGCCCCCGCAAACCCTACCGCCTTAAAACGCCACCACCAGCCAAGAACGCTGCTGCCGCCTGAAGGGACCCCCCCTGACCACATACGATGCACTACGACCCCCCAACCGCCGGTTCGAACAGAAGCCCTCCCCTCCTCAGTAAATACCGATAACACAGTAAGCATTTCTATCTTTATTATTTTATTATATTTAGTAAATAAAGGATTTTTATTTAAAAGAAATATAGGATTTTTGTAATGGCCCGCAAATCCGTACTATTTGAGTTGACTAAAAACACCACACGTCCAACCCAAATTGCACAGAAATACGAATCATTTTTAGAAAGAAGTTAGAGGATGAGAAATAGAAAGAAAGAAATATTAGAATAGAAGAAAAACGAAGATCACAAAATCACAGCGGAACGAATAAAATATATTATATAACATAACTTTTGAAATACAAATCAGTAACTTTATATACATACCATCATCAGAGCACAACAGTCATTTCTGGAACAGTTATAAACACCTGTTTCCAGATACAACATAGTACACAGCGGAAATACGATAATCTACAGCTACTGGTGAAGCCTCCTGCTTCCAGCTTCTCCAATTGAATCTGTGAAATCCCGACTACTTGACTGCCCGTACAAATTTGGGCACCCAAGAGTTTAGGGAAACAAAACAAAATAAACTCTGGGTCAGTCATGGGACTGGTGTGAGTAAACTCAAATCATTGGTTTAACCTTTAAAATCCTTTCAAAAGAAAAGATAATAGTAAGACCTGCCCACACATAAACATGGACGGTTTTTACCTTACTATAACCCAAAACACTTTGATACGAAAATCCAGTGATATTATAATAATGTCTACATCAAGTAAATAACCAAATAGAAGAACGCTTGCATCTCACGCTCCACATATATATTATAAAATCAAAAAAAACCGCATGGCGCTTATTGGAGATTGGATTTCCAACATGACAAGGTATGGAACCACCTTCCGCTAGTGTATCTCTAGAGAGGAATACACTGGGTTCAACAAGAACATCTTGTAACCCGGCCCACACATGACCGACCACTCATTTCGCTTGAGTGTATCGAATGTATATCACCAACGGTTGGGATCAGCAACCGTCTCCCGACTGGGACAGCATCGAATAGAATAAGAAATTAAATGAACCTCTAGATAGGTGATTATACATCCTAATGGGTGAGACCCACATAGCCATGCTGCCTGCCCGATTTTTGTCCTTTCCCGGTTGTCGAGGCCTGAGGCTACGAATACTTACCATTCATTGATAGCACAATCACTTTGAATGCCACATTGTCAGATCCGTTAATAACTAGTTGAGTTTGCACAAATATTCTGGATATTATGCTAAGGGAATAAATCCGTTGCAACCATATATATTTATACAGACCAACCCATTTGATCATTGGAAATACTCTGTCAGACATTCGTCCATTTACGTTCGTTCTGGGACTGAACGAAACCGAAGGCACAATTTCTATTACTAGAAAAAACCCTTGCACTTAACTCCATCTTCGATTATCTTCATATAATCTGATTCGCAACGCTACTACCAATACGGAGTGGTTCTTTGGATAATAATCCAACCGGTCTCTCCATATTGACAATGATGGTCAAAAACTTCGATAGTCGGTGATTTAACTATCGAATAAAAACAAGTGTTCATCCAAACATATCAAACAAATCACTGCGCTCTTTAATTAATATTTCATTAATTAAATCTCTTCTCCATTTCCTTATCAATATTTGTTAACCAAATATTTTCAATAACCATATTGGCCCTTTACGCTATCTGGAAAGCATTTCCCAATATCAACTTCTTTTATTTTCTATATATTAGAAAATATCTCTATTTGCAATTGGAAACAATTCCAATCACTTATCTCTATCCCGACTATTTTAATTATACTCAGGAAATATTTACTTGTTATATTTCCAAAATTCCATCACTTGGGTTTAAAACGAATGTTGTGTAAAACATCGTTACAACAACCCAAAATATTTTATTCAACTAACTCTTTTTCAAACACTTCTCTTCGAGACTGGATCTTGCTATTTATCCATTAAAAATGAAATCAATCAAGTTGGGGTAAAATTACCTCTTAGACCTTAACTGAAAACATCCTCAACTTCAAAACGACAAAACCACTTACCTCGAATAAACACACTATACAATCCAATTATTCATTTTTAAAACATGTATAAAGTTCGCTTTCTATTTCTAATTTATAGATTTCCCTTTTTGTTTACAATATTCGATTTTTATATTCACTTACCTATCGAATTCTATACGTCGATACAATGATTTCTAACTATCAAAATATCTTAAAAATATTCTAACTCCTTAAATTTCCGGAAAATTTCGCCATAACCTCCCCTGTATCGGGAGCATCAGGAAATTTCAAATAGCTTCCCGGTAACTTCTCATCTCAAAAAGAAAAGAAAAAGCCAAGCGGCTTGCCGATACGGCGCATAAAATCTCATATATAAATTAAACATGTACCTTATTATCGAGCACACTAATTATATACCTTCATCACTTTATCCCATAACTGTCTCCGGTATATCTATACCTGTACAATTCATTTCAACTTCATACACTCGTTTTGAGTCAATTCGTTAAAGTAACTCTTTAACTAACTCTTTGCCCATTTCGCTTGTATATATGCATATAACACGTTTCAAATATATTTCAACTTACTTATCAACTAATTGAATTCAAATTTTAATTTAAGATCTATATTCGATTTCAAATATATGTTTACAATTCAAAATTTTCAATTTTCAAAGTTCGACTTCAATTCACCACTCGATTAACTAATTCTTCTTTGATTTAGTTAATTCTATTCAATAATCAAAAATATGATTATTGTTTCAAAAATCACTTTTCTTACTTCACTTGAGTTCACCTTTATGTTCTAACTCAAGACCAGGTTTTTAAATGGAAATTCGGATTTTTATTTGCTTAAAAATCCCTATATTTATTATATAAAATCAATTATGGTTTTAATGGTTTCTGGCGCTGCACTTTTAAAAATTTGATTTTTGACATAACTCAAAATCTATTCGACGAATTCCAGATTTTTCTCTTCCATTAGAAAACTATTTTCTAACTGGTCCTGACGGTTCTTGTTTCAAAGAATTCCGACTTAATTTGACTTCGATATACTCAAATGAAGTTCAAGTCGCCAATTTCCGAACTTCAGCGCTGCGACGAGTTCGTTTTAATTATATATATATATATATATATATATATATATATATAAACTTTTAAACTTCGTTTGCATGAAATTCAACTCCATTTTGATATATTTTAATATATTCAAATCCATAGTTTAAATTCCATTTGAATTCCATATTCAAATCCCATTGTTAATTCTATTTCGAGTTCTATTTGAAATTCTATTTTCAAAATTTTATTTCAAGTTCTACTTTGAATTTCTACATTTGAATTTCCCTTATTCAAATCCCATTTTCAATCTCCAATTAAATTTCTATATTCAAATCTATTTGAAATCCTAATATTTAAACTCCATTTTCTCTTATTTGAAATTCCAAATATTTCAAATTACATTTTCTTTTATTTGAAATTCCATTTTTGAATTTCCTTAATTTCAATCCCATTTGAATTTCTACGTTCGAATTCTATATTTGAATCTCCTTTAATTTCATATATTCAAACTCCATTTGAATTTCTACATTCAAATTCACTTTGAATCTTCTATTTGAATTCAGTATTCAAATTCCATTATTCAACTCCCATTTAAATTCCTATATTCAAATTCTATAGTTGAATTTCCTTTTCTATTTGCATTCTATTATCCAATTTCTATCTCAATTCTTCTTTGAAATTCAATATTTCAAATTCAATTCAATTCTTCTTTGAAATTCAATATTTCAAATTCAATTCAATTCTTCCTTGAAATTCAATATTTCAAATCCATTTATTCAAATTCCTTTATTCCTCTATTCACATTCCTTTATTCACATTCCTTTATGAATTTCTATATTCAAATTCCATATTCAATTCTTTTTGAATTCTCGATTCAAATTCTATATTCAATTCTGTTTGAATTCTCTATATTCAAATTTCTATATTAAGTTTCCATTTGAATTTCTATACTCAAAATTCTATTTCAAATTCCTTTATTCAAATCCCTTTTGAATTCCTCTTTGAATTTTCTTTATTCAAATTCTATATTTGAATTTCATTATTCAATTTCATTTTCAATTCTATTTGGATCTATTTGAATTTTCTATATTCAAATTTCAAATTCAATTCTATTTGAATCTTCTATATTCAAATTTCAAATTACAATTCTATTTTAGAAAAATAGAATTTCCTTTCTAATTCTCAAATATCCTTTTTCATGATATTTTTAAATATCATTACTTAAGCCCAGTGATATTTAAACACACAAAGCAACCAATTATTTATTTTCTAACACATCATATATAACAATATATATGCAAACAAATAAACAAACACATAATATATTTTTGAGGAATCCAGTTGGATTCCTCCAACCTGTTTTCCTGCATCCACAGATGTTAGCACATAAATAATACCCATTCTGCTTCGTGGCAGAATATCGTGGTATAGAAGGTCATCCACTAATCATAGCGTGGGGCGTATAGGGTAATCATCGGCTATGAAACTGCGGGCATCCGCTAATGAGACTACGGGAATCCAACCAATCAATCAACCCAATATATATATAATAGCCTAAATAACTAATATTTATAAAACAAGCAGAAAAATCCAAACAAGCAACAACAATTATTTTTACGAAGTAAAAATAATTATAAATAAAAGGTGAGTGAGATTTACTCGCCTGATTTTCGTTTGTTGAATATCCAATTAAATCCCGTACCATCCCAGCTACTCATTTACTCGAACAAATTAGTTTTGCACCTTTACCCTAGTAAATTAATCGATCCATCGACGAACACTCAAAATCGCAGCCTACATCCACTATAGGCCTGTCTTAAACCACACCACACTAATCTTGACGACTTTTCAGTTAATCGAGATTTGGAATCTGCTGTAGTAAAACTTGACATCTTCTCCATTACTGCTTGCCCAAAACATCACCGTTGACCAATGTTTTGATCTCCTTGTCGCCATCTGCAGCTTGACAGGCTAGAAGGCCTTCCTTAAATCACGTCCGCAACACCCAATTCTCGGCTGCAAGAAAGCATAAATTTTTGTAATCATCGATCTTCGCTCCAGGTTGACACGGGTTTCCATCCCTAGCTCGAAAACTACCCAGATCAATCGCCTGGTCTTCATCGCACTCGTAACCCATCGCGACTATCATACTGACCTAACCCCACCTCTCTGGCTTCCTACCGCACCCCTAGGTCGATGGAGTCGAAGCCCCAAACCGCGACTTCGAACTGCCGTGAACCTCGATGCCATCGCAACCCTTCCCTGGTTTGAACTCCACCAGATCGCCCTTCTAGGCATCGCGACCCTCGGATCTGAGTGATACAAGAAACAACGGAGGCTGCTCTTCGATTTTGATTTTTGCTGAGGAATGGAAATGGCCAAATGAAAGTTGCGATATATATAATAGTGGGAAGGAGACAATTCGTACTCGACATTAAAATTGTGCTTTACTTTGCAATGAAGCTGGGGAGCAGAATTTGTGGCTCGAGAAAAACATTATAGCACTGCGCTGGGAATGTGGAGGTCTGCGTGAAGGAAAGGGATAGGTCGGCTGAGGAACATTTGATTTAAACTTTGAAATGATTTTTATAAAATATAATACTCTAAAATATCTCTTGGTCCATACTTAACATTTTGAACCGCTTTTTAATCGCATCGAACGGCATTCTCAGCGTTATTCGTTACCCAGAACTTAACGGGACGAGTTCTGAAATTAAGTTCAACTGTATAGAAGAGAACAATTTTAAACTAACACTTAAATTTAAATTCAATTTAAAATATAAATAGATTCCAACATTTAATTTCATCGATAATAAATTATTATTATCGTTTTAATTCAACATAGAATTTATATTAATTGACCGAAGTGTTTCGATTCAGTTTTAAATTCTGAATTCAATTATATTACGTTTTCGTATAACAACTATTCAATATATTCGAATTAGATTGTATATCGATTATTTAATCGATAACCCAATAAAATACCATTTATATTATGAATTCAATATTTAAAACCATACTAAATATTTAAAATAAACTGTTTAAAAATCTGGGTCGTTACATTCTTCCCCCCTTAAAATAATTTCGTCCTCGAAATTGCTAAGGTAGGAAAAATGGTACAAATCTATTACTTTTCAAAAATTCACTTATGTTGAAACTCAACTCCTCATATTTCAACAAATTAACTCCAACCAAAACTTTTGGTCTTCACACATTTAATTCGAATGATCTACGATCAATCCATTTATATCCAATCTATATTCCATTAAACCTATTCAAATTGATTCTAGTTAATTGATTCACTTCAATCCATTTAACTAGCTTAAGTTAAATTTCAATTCCAGAATTCAAATCCCAGGGTTTTCATTTCAAATCCTTTTGAAATCACTTAAACATGTACATATATTTATAATCTTTTCAAATTCAAAATATTTGAATTTTTCAATTAAACTTGTTTTCTTTCCAACAAATTCCCATCAAAAATTTTCTAAGGTAGCAATCCATCACTTATAAACTCGAAAACGAACACTGATGATGTCGCGACCATCATCAGAATTATTTCCCAGCCACCGAAGTGGGTTCAGTGCTTAACAATTTCAAAATCCATTTAAAATCCTTTTAAAACAAAGCTATATTGTTCTAATATACTTCCAAAAATATTTTCAAACTTCCCAGGATTAAATTTTCAAATTCTAGTTTGAATTCAATTTCAATTCATTTCATTTGTATATGTTATATACAAGTTTTATTTTGGTTATATATAACCATTCCAATTTTTATAATCAAATTTGATTATAACGATAACAATCAACACATCCAATAATTTCAGAAAATTATTAGTTATATATCCAAATAGAATCTTGGGTAAAATTATTTCATCTACCCATTTTAAAACTATATCGTGTTCAATCTTCTGTTCAAGTATTTAGAAACTCCTATCGACGTCGTGGCATCCCACGATTGGACCAGAATTCATAAATTACCCAATAGACAAGCCAACACAATATAAAATAATTTTATATCAATGTACAAATACGCTCTCTCATATATATATATACACTCCACTCATTCTACGGTACTGCTAACCCTATCTCTAATGAGCACATTTCCACCAAAGCCTAGGTATTCGCTCAACCTAAGCTCTGATACCAACTGTAATGGCCCGCAAATCCGTACTATTTGAGTTGACTAAAAACACCGCACGTCCAACCCAAATTGCACAGAAATACGAATCATTTTTAGAAAGAAGTTAGAGGATGAGAAATAGAAAGAAAGAAATATTAGAATAGAAGAAAAACGAAGATCACAAACTCATAGCGGAACGAATAAAATATATTATATAACATAACTTTTGAAATACAAATCAGTAACTTTATATACATACCATCATCAGAGCACAACAGTCATTTCTGGAACAGTTATAAACACCTGTTTCCAGATACAACATAATACACAGTGGAAATACGATAATCTACAGCTACTGGTGAAGCCTCCTGCTTCCAGCTTCTCCAATTGAATCTGTGAAATCCCGACTACTTGACAGCCCGTACAAATTTGGGCACCCAAGAGTTTAGGGAAACAAAACAAAATAAACTCTGGGTCAGTCATGGGACTGGTGTGAGTAAACTCAAATCATTGGTTTAACCTTTAAAATCCTTTCAAAAGAAAAGATAATAGTAAGACCAGCCCACACATAAACATGGACGGTTTTTACCATACTATAACCCAAAACACTTTGATACGAAAATCCAGTGATATTATAATAATGTCTACATCAAGTAAATAACCAAATAGCAGAACGCTTGCATCTCACGCTCCACATATATATTATAAAATCAAAAAAACTGCATGGCACTTATTGGAGATTGGATTTCCAACATGACAAGGTATGGAACCACCTTCCGCTAGTGTAACACCCCGAATTTTAGTTAATACTAAAATTCACCAATTGCAGAATAAATAATCTCAAATTTGAGAATTGGGGGAAACGGGCTGCGTCATTTCGTTCGTCTCGGAAAAATACGCAGAATAGAATCCGAAATTTTGTAAATCGGAGTCCGTATGGCCCAGTTATGGCCCAATGAAGTTGGCAGAAAAATCAAGTTAAAAACAGATTTAGAAATGCAAAACTAGATTTCGAAATTGGAGCCAGCAGGGGGCCAGGCGGGAAATTTCCCGCCCTACCCATGTCGACAGGGCTATCGACAGGCCTGTCGACTGGGGAGTCGACTTGCCTGTCGACCTGGGCGCGGCGTCCAGAGAACCTGGGTGCACCAGGTTGGGTTTTAGGCTGGCTTGGAGGGCTGGGTTCTAGAGATTTCCTAAATCTAACGGACCTAATCTAACCTAGGGTTAATCTAAGGGCCTAAAACACTCACCTAATCTATAAATACACCCTAAACCCCCCCTAATCCTTACTAAAAATAGAAATGATGGCCTCATGCCGCCAAATTAAATCTTAGGGGGAGCCTCCACTAATTTATGAAGGAAGTTGCAAGCTAATCAACCTCTAATCATCATCTTCTTCATATTTAGCAACTAATTCCACTTCATAAGTTTGCTAATCTTGGGTTTGGTGAGTTTCTATCACTTTAACATCAATTGCTAAAGTAAGTAGATTGGGTGTAATGAGACTTATGATCTTAAATGCGGATTAGTGAGTTCGAATCATTTGTAATGATATGCTACTCTATGTTTTCCTATGTTTATGCATATTTAATAAGTGGGTTTATGCATGTTTAATAAGTGGGTTTATGCATACCTAATAAGTGGGTTTATGCATGTTTAACAAGTGAGTTATGCAAGTTTAACATGATATGCAAGTTATGCATGCTTATGCATGTATGTGAATGCTTATGCAAGAATGTGAATGCTTATGCAAGTTATGTATATGCTTAAATGCAAGTTTAACATGATATGCAAGCTTATGCAAGTATGTGAATGCTTATGCAAGTATGTGAATGCTTATGCAAGAATGTGAATGCTTATGCAAGTTATGTGTATGCTTAAATGCATGTTTAACACGTTATGCAAGTTATGAGAATGCTTATATGCAAGTTCAACATGTTATGCAAGATATGTGTATGATAATATGCAAGCTCATATGCAACATGTTATGCAAGTCATGTGTATGATAATATGCAAGTTTGGGTTAAATGTAGTTGGGTTAATATATGCTCATATATGCAAGTTGACATCCTCTTAACCCATGATAAAGTTATATGCTAAGATGTGGTTAAACCCATGATATTTGTGATGGATCTTCCCTTTATTATGTCATGAAATGAGAACGATTTACGTGGGGAACGATGGGGTTAATAAATATGTTAATAAAAGTATGATTGGGTATGATTAAGCATACCATAAAAATAAATTAACATAAGTGGGAATTTACCTATTGAGTTAGGTCTACCTCATGGGAATTTACCTATTGAGTTAGGTCTACCCATGTTATGAAAAATGTGTAATTAATTAGGGATAATTAATTATGGGGGTGATTAATTAGGTGTAATTAATCAACTAAGACACGAGGTTGGACCCTTTTGTAGCGGAAGTTTGCTCGGAACCGACCGGCCATCCAGCGGCTACAAATGATTGGCCCAATGTGAGAGGTCTTAGTCATAAATTAAATACGTGATTAAAGTAAAGACACGAGGTTAGACCCTTTTGATGACAGAAGTCTGCCCGGAACCAACCGGCATATCCAGCGGTCATAAAAGACGGTCTAATGTGAGAGGTCTTTATGAGGTCATGATCTTAATTAATTAATTAAGAAACACTTAACCATATTAGCATGTAGAGGGACATGAGGGGTTAAGTGGGTGCCTTAGGTGGCATGTGGAAATCTAGTGGGTTGCCTTGGGTGGCAATAGAAAATACGATTAGAATACTTAACCAAGTGGAAACATGTAATTAAACATGATTAAAGGGTTAAGTGGGATGCACTAGATAAAGAGACAAGCTTAGGTGGTAGCTTGTGGGGGCCCATTTCAACCAGTAACCCATATGTATCTTATTGGGCTCGACCCATGCCGAGGACGGGACACGCGTACTGGGTTTGATTATAAGAGGCCAAAACGGGTTAGCGGTGGCAACGCAAGTCCAACGGGTTTCATATGCGTGTGTGGGCCCGGGCGGGTAGATAAGCCGTTGTTGCATCGTGTAGATATAAAGCCGTGCACCGTTGATATTATCAGGTGGCCACTTTGGGGAATGATACACCCCATTGTGGGACCAGCACGGGTATCTACGGTAGGGAGCCGATCGCTTGGGGAGTAGTGGGGTACACCTAGTGGAGATAGGGGCAGACGGCACCTATGTGGTCAGCTAGGGGTACATGAAACTACTAGTTATATCTTTCTTTTAAGTCCTTGGGTGGGATCAATCTTTGAGTAGGAATGACTGGTGTGGTGCAGTGAAGTAATTATCCTTGGGTGGGTAAATGCGTCTGTACAGTTATCTTAGTTTATCCTAAGTCTACCAAGCTGCTTAGTGTAGCCATTCATCCCCAGACATTACCGTATGTCAAGTTTATGTCTTCTCTGGTTACTTTAATGATTGTATTGTTAAAGTTATAGGACTCGCTCAGACTTATGTCTGACCCCGTTGTTTTATCTTTTTCCCAACCCTCAGGTCCTATAGTGGATCCTAGCAGTAGTGGAGCTTGATCGGATTGCTGTTCCAGTCTTTAGGAGCTTGGATAGATGTAAAGCTTCAGTTACCCAGTTATCTTTTCTTTTGTCCTGGCTATTGTATGAGAGAGTGGGATTATGTACTTCTTTATTTTGATGGATATTGTACTTGACTTTTATTTTGGTTTTATGATGTAACCAGACATGTTTACTTCCGCTGTTAAGAGATGATGTTTTAAATTTCAAGTACTATTTATATCTGTCTTGTTGTAATTTTTCTGTTCTATATTCACTAAAATACTCCACCGATGCTATGGCATTCCCTTAGTGAGTGGTCATAGCGGGAGTGGGTGTTACAGCTAGTGTATCTCTAGAGAGGAATACACTGGGTTCAACAAGAACATCTTGTAAACCGGCCCACACATGACCGACCACTCATTTCGCTTGAGTGTATCGAATGTATATCACCAACGGTTGGGATCAGCAACCGTCTCCCGACTGGGACAACATCGAATAGAATAAGAAATTAAATGAACCTCTAGATAGGTGATTATACATCCTAATGGGTGCGACCCACATAGCCATGCCGCCTGCCCGATTTTTGTCCTTTCCCGGTTGTCGAGGCCTGAGGCTACGAATACTTACCATTCATTGATAGCACAATCACTTTGAATGCCACATTGTCAGATCCGTTAATCACTAGTTGAGTTTGCACAAATATTCTGGATATTATGCTAAGGGAATAAATCCGTTGCAACCATATATATTTATACAGACTAACCCATTTGATCATTGGAAATACTCTATCAGACATTCGTCCATTTACGTTCGTTCTGGGACTGAACGAAACCGAAGGCACAATTTCTATTACTAGAAAAAACCCTTGCACTTTACTCCGTCTTCGATTATCTTCATATAATCTGATTCGCAACGCTACTACCAATACGGAGTGGTTCTTTGGATAATAATCCAACCGGTCTCTCCATATTGACAACGATGGTCAAAAACTTCGATAGTCGGTGATTTAACTATCGAATAAAAACAAGTGTTCATCCAAACATTTCAAACAAATCACTGGGCTCTTTAATTAATATTTCATTAATTAAATCTCTTCTCCATTTCCTTATCAATATTTGTTAACCAAATATTTTCAATAACCATATTGGCCCTTTACGCTATTTGGAAAGCATTTCCCAATATCAACTTCTTTTATTTTCTATATATTAGAAAATATATCTATTTGCAATTGGAAACAATTCCAATCACTTATCTCTATCCCGACTATTTTAATTATACTCAGGAAATATTTACTTGTTATATTTCCAAAATTCCATCACTTGGGTTTAAAACGAATGTTGTGTAAAACATCGTTACAATAACCCAAAATATTTTATTCAACTAACTCTTTTTCAAACACTTCTCTTTGAGACTGGATCTTGCTATTTATCCATTAAAAATGAAATCAATCAAGTTGGGGTAAAATTACCTCTCAGACCTTAACCGAAAACATCCTCAACTTCAAAACGACAAAACCACTTACCTCGAATAAACACACTATACAATCCAATTATTCATTTTTAAAACATGTATAAAGTTCGCTTTCTATTTCTAATTTATAGATTTCCCTTTTTGTTTACAATATTCGATTTTTATATTCACTTACCTATCGAATTCTATACGTCGATACAATGATTTCTAACTATCAAAATATCTTAAAAATATTCTAACTCCTTAAATTTCCGGAAAATTTCGCCATAACCTCCCCTGTATCGGGAGCATCGGGAAATTTCAAATAGCTTCCCGGTAACTTCTCATCTCAAAAAGAAAAGAAAAAGCCAAGCGGCTTGCCGATACGGCGCATAAAATCTCATATATGAATTAAACATGTACCTTATTGTCGAGCACACTAATTATATACCTTCATCACTTTATCCCATAATTGTCTCCGGTATATCTATACCTGTACAATTCATTTCAACTTCATACACTCGTTTTGACTCAATTCGTTAAAGTAACTCTTTAACTAACTCTTTGCCCATTTCGCTTGTATATATGCATATAACACGTTTCAAATATATATCAACTTACTTATCAACTAATTGAATTCAAATGTTAATTTAAGTTCTATATTCGATTTCAAATATATGTTTACAATTCAAAAATATCAATTTTCAAAGTTCGACTTCAATTCACCACTCGATTAACTAATTCTTCTTTGATTTAGTTAATTCTATTCAATAATCAAAAATATGATTATTGTTTCAAAAATCACTTTACTTACTTCAATTGAGTTCACCTTTATGTTCTAACTCAAGACCAGGTTTTTAAATGGAAATTCGGATTTTTATTTGCTTAAAAATCCCTATATTTATTATATAAAATCCATTATGGTTTTAATGGTTCTGGCGCTGCACTTTTAAAAATTTGATTTTTGACATAACTCAAAATCTATTCGACGAAATCCAGATTTTTCTCTTCCATTAGAAAACTATTTTCTGACTGGTCCTGATGGTTCTTATTTCAAAGAATTCCGACTTAATTTGACTCCGATATACTCAAATGAAGTTCAAGTCGCCAATTTCCGAACTACAGCGCTGCGACGAGTTCGTTTTAATTATATATATATATATATAAACTTTTAAACTTCGTTTGCATAAAATTCAACTCCATTCTGATATATTTTAATATATTCAAATCCATTGTTTAAATTCCATTTGAATTCCATATTCAAATCCCATAGTTAATTCTATTTCGAGTTCTATTTGAAATTCTATTTTCAAAATTTTATTTCAAGTTCTACTTTGAATTTCTACATTTGAATTTCCCTTATTCAAATCCCATTTTCAATCTCCAATTAAATTTCTATATTAAAATCTATTTGAAATTCTAATATTTAAACTCCATTTTCTCTTATTTGAAATTCCAAATATTTCAAATTACATTTTCTTTTATTTGAAATTCCATTTTTGAATTTCCTTAATTTCAATCCCATTTGAATTTCTATGTTCGAATTCTATATTTGAATCTCCTTTAATATCATATATTCAAACTCCATTTGAATTTCTACATTCAAATTCCCTTTGAATCTTCTATTTGAATTCAGTATTCAAATTCCATTATTCAACTCCCATTTAAATTCCTATATTCAAATTCTATAGTTGAATTTCCTTTTCTATTTGAATTCTATTATCAAATTTCTATCTCAATTCTTCTTTGAAATTCTATATTTCAAATTCAATTCAATTCTTCTTTGAAATTCAATATTTCAAATTCAATTCAATTCTTCCTTGAAATTCAATATTTAAAATTCATTTATTCAAATTCCTTTATTCCTCTATTCACATTCCTTTATTCACATTCCTTTATGAATTTCTATATTCAAATTCCATATTCAATTCTTTTTGAATTCTCGATTCAAATTCTATATTCAATTCTGTTTGAATTCTCTATATTCAAATTTCTATATTAAGTTTCCATTTGAATTTCTATACTCAAAATTCTATTTCAAATTCCTTTATTCAAATCCCTTTTGAATTCCTCTTTGAATTTTCTTTATTCAAATTCTATATTTGAATTTCATTATTCAATTTCATTTTCAATTCTATTTGGATCTATTTGAATTTTCTATATTCAAATTTCAAATTCAATTCTATATGAATCTTCTATATTCAAATTTCAAATTTCAATTCTATTTTAGAAAAATAGAATTTCCTTTCTAATTCTCAAATATCCTTTTTCATGATATTTTTAAATATCATTACTTAAGCCCAGTGATATTTAAACACACAAAGCAACCAATTATTTATTTTCTAACACATCATATATAACAATATATATGCAAACAAATAAACAAACAGATAATATATTTTTGAGGAATCCAGTTGGATTCCTCCAACCTGTTTTCCTGCATCCACAGATGTTAGCACATAAATAATACCCATTCTGCTTCGTGGAAGAATATCGTGGTATAGAAGGTCTTCCACTAATCATAGCGTGGGGCGTATAGGGTAATCATCCGCTATGAAACTGCGGGCATCCGCTAATGAGACTGCGGGAATCCAACCAATCAATCAACCTAATATATATATAATAGCCTAAATAACTAATATATATATAAAACAAGCAGAAAAATCCAAACAAGCAACAACAATTATTTTTACGAAGTAAAAATAATTATAAATAAAAGGTAAGTGAGATTTACTCACCTGATTTTCGTTGGTTGAATATCCAATTAAATCCCGTACTATCCCAGCTACTACTCGAACAAATTAGTTTTGCACCTTTCCCCTTGTAAATTAATCGATCCATCGACGAACACTCAAAATCGCAGCCTACATCCACTATAGGCCTGTCTTAAACCACACCACACTAATCTTGACGACTTTTCAGTTAATCGAGATTTGGAATCTACTGTAGCAAAACTTGACATCTTCTCCATTACTGCTTGCCCAAAACTTCAACGTTGACCAATGTTTTGATCTCCTTGTCGCCATCTGCAGCTTGACAGGCTCGAAGGACTTCCTTAAATCACGTCCGCAACACCCAATTCTCGGCTGCAAGAAAGCATAAATTTTTGTAATCATCGATCTTCGCTCCAGGTTGACACGGGTTTCCATGCCTAGCTCGTGAACTACCCAAATCAATCGCCTGGTCTTCATCGCACTCGTTACCCATCGCGACTATCATACTGACCTAACCCCACCTCTCTGGCTTCCTACCGCACTCCTAGGTCGATGGAGTCGAAGCCCCAAACCGCGACTTCGAACTGTCGTGAACCTCGATGCCATCGCAACCCTTCCCTGGTTTGAACTCCACCAGATCGCCCTTCTAGGCATCGCGACCCTCGGATCTGAGCGATACAAGAAACAACGGAGGCGGCTCTTCGATTTTGATTTTTGCTGAGGAATGGAAATGGCCAAAGGAAAGTTGCGATATATATAATAGTGGGAAGGAGACAATTCGTACTCGACATTAAAATTGTGCTTTACTTTGCAACGAAGCTGGGGAGCAGAATTTGTGGCTCGAGAAAAACATTATAGGTCAGCGCTGGGAAAGTGGAGGTCTGCGTGAAGGAAAGGGATAGGTCGGCTGAGGAACATTTGATTTAAACTTTGAAATGATTTTTATAAAATATAATACTCTAAAATATCTCTTGGTCCATACTTAACATTTTGAACCGCTTTTTAATCGCATCTAACGGCATTCTCAGCGTTATTCGTTACCCTGAACTTAACGGGACGAGTTCTGAAATTAAGTTCGACTGTATAGAAGAGAACAATTTAAACTAACACTTAAATTTAAATTCAATTTAAAATATAAATAGATTCCAACATTTAATTTCATCGATAATAAGTTATTATTATCGTTTTAATTCAACATAGAATTTATATTAATTGACCGAAGTGTTTCGATTCAGTTTTAAATTCTGAATTCAATTATATTACGTTTTCGTATAACAACTATTCAATATATTCGAATTAGATTGTATATCGATTATTTAATCGATAACCCAATAAAATACCATTTATATTATGAATTCAATATTTAAAACCATACTAAATATTTAAAATAAACTGTTTAAAAATCTGGGTCGTTACAATTTTTATTTAGAAGAAAGTTAAGATCTTTATTTAAAAAGAAAGACTTGATTTTTAAGACCAGAAAGATTTGGTTTTTAAGACCAGAAAGATTTGACTTTTTATTGTTTGAATAACGACTTAGAAATATGATTTTTATATTTTTAAAGAATTAAAAATATGATCTTTATATTTTTAAAGTAATAAAAATATAATCTTTACTATATAGAAGATGTAAAAATATGATTTTTGTTTATGTAGAGGATTAAAAATATAATTTTTACATGATAGGAATATTAGAAATATCATCTTTATATGTGTAGAAAAATAAAAATGTGATTTTTATAATGATATTTTTGAAAAGGCGAAATCTTTATTTTTGAAAAGGCGAAATCTTTATATGAAGAATGGCGTGATAAAAATATAATCTTTACTATATGAACATCGATGTGAAAATATAATTTTTATCTATATAGTAGCGGTGTAAAAATTTGATTTTTATATATTGAATAGCATAGTAAGAATTCAATTTTTATATATTGAATAACATAGTAAAAATTCGATTTTTATATATTGAATAGCATAGTAAAAATTCGATTTTTATATATTGAATAGCATAGTAAAAATTCGCTTTTTATATATTGAATAGCGAAGAAAAAATTCGATTTTTATATATGTAGTGGCTACGGGCAACGAAGATGACAAAGATGCAATAACGTTGAAGACTTCTATCAATGAAGAGTCGTGGTATTGGATAGCTTTCGGTGAGAATTTCTCACTCTTCAATTTCTTTTCTAGTTATATATATACTAGGATGCAGACGGTGTTTAGTAGCACCCGACACAATCGTCCACAGACCATGGACTTGTTTGTTTGATTGCAAAAATTAGTTAGATTATTTGATTGGATTGAATTGTTTGGTGATTTTGATTGATGTGTGAATGGCGTGGGCCTTCACTAGACCGGGGATAAGGCTAGGCCTTGTCCCGTTTCTAGTATCGTGCCGTTATGCCGCCAAAATTTTCTAAAATATGTTAGGAAAATAAAAATATCATTTTATTTAAAGAATGAACTGAATAGAAATTCATATGTTGAAATAAAATATTTTATCGTTAAAAATATAATTTTTAACATGAAAGTGAATAAAATAAATATTCATTTACAAACCGGACGGTTTGTTTATGTACACCTATTTGAAGGACGTTGATTGGGTCGATAAATTTTACACATCGCCCAACTGCACGAATAAAATCTGTGTTTGATTGTTTGAAACCCCACACGGGTGTTGGGATGAAATTTGAAGTTCACTCATCCTGATTGATTAAATATGTCGATCGATTGATTGACAGGCTGTTATAAGCGTTATATCTTTATTTGATGCTTATACAGTGTAGTGCACTTTGGTTGATGGTTGATTATTTTTCAATGCTATTATATACGTGTGATGTATGGAAATCCATATAGTTACCTCTATATGGTGATTGATTGGGCCTCATTCCAATTTAGAAAATAAAGAATAATATAAAATAAAGGTTCATGTGTTGACCGTACTCATCCGTTGAGATTAGTCATGTGTTGAACGAAATATTTTAATAATAAAATTTACATCTTTATCAATATAAAATAAAGGTTCATGTGTTGACAGTACTCATCCGTTGAGATTAGTCATGTGTTGAACGAAATATTTGAATAGGAAATATTTGAAAAAGAAATATTTGAAATAGAATATTTGAAAATAGAAATATATGAAGCCGTGTTGATTAGAGTGACGCCATTTTGACGTGAACGATATTTATATCGATTTTACTCATAATGAATTGAATATAAAGTGATTTCGAAATGAATTGAATATAAAACGATTTCGAAATGAATTGAATATAAAGTGATTTCGAAATGAATTGAATATAACACGATTTCAAAATGAAATAAATATAAAGTGATTTCGAAATGAATTGAATATAACACGATTTCGAAATGAATTGAATATAAAGTGATTTCGAAATGAGTTGAATGTAACACGATTTCGAAATGAATTGAATATAAAGTGATTTCGAAATGAATTGAATATAACACGATTTCGAAATGAATTGAATATAAAGTGATTTCAAAATGAATTGAATATAACACGATTTCGAAATGAATTGAATATAAAATGATTTCGAAATGAATTGAATATAAAACGATTCCGAAATGAATTGAATATAAAACGATTTCGAAATGAATTGAATATAAAACGATTTCGAAATGAATTGAATATAACACGATTTCGAAATGAATTGAATATAACACGATTTCGAAATGAATAATATAAAACGATTTCGAATTGAATTGAATAGAAAACAAATTGAATTCAAATTGAATAGAAAACGAATTGAGTTTGAATTGAATAGAAAACGAAATGAATTCGAACCGAATTAAAATCGATCTGAATTGAATTAGGATTGATTTGTGGGTTTATTGTGAACGGTGTTTTAAATAACACTAGTTCTTTAACCCGATAGTAAATAGAATGTGATTTGGGTTTGTCGTGAACTGTGTTTTAAATAACACTAGTTCTTTAACCCAGTAAAAGGAGTTTTAACGAATCTGCAATTAGATTGAAATGTAAATCTATAATTTAAATTATCAAATTTAGAAATTGAGCGAGAATGGAGTATCACCAGTTTTGCTCCAAAGCGATAGTTAAATCTTTAATCAGATTTGAACGTGAAATGGTAATTAATTTTACCGATAACACCATAGTATTAGAAATGGAGTATTACCAGTTTTGCTTCATGGGATGAATATGTTGGGATTGGGAAATAAAATAAATAATTACTTCGGTACGGTTCGCTAATCTCGACTAGTTTGGAAAACCATAATTCGGTTTGAAACGACATCCAAAGGAAGATTTAAGGATAAATTTTAAAGAATCTATGTTGGATAAAATTAATGGGAACCTTTCCCTGGGAATATGAATTGGAATGAGGCGTATGTTGTGTTTATGTAACATTTGTTTTAATATACGCGGGTTGTTCGGAAAGTCCGGGTTTATACCCATTCTGAATAACCGATTCGACGATAAGTCGAAGATGAAGACGGTGGTTGAAGACCGGAAGTCTTCACATCGTTTGGATAACTACTGACGATCCTGATTGGGCAGTACACCCAACAGGATGGAAATAGTTGGTGGTCGTCCAGACGTACCTGGAGATGGATGGATATGCGAGGAAAGTGCCTCCGGTTTCGTTCAGACCCAAAACGGACTTGTAAATGGATTGTGTGTCTGACATTGGATTTTATTCTGTGTTGATTGATTTCTATTAAATATACATCTGTTTGGCGGCGGAGAATTTATTCTTTTGCTTAATGCCCTTCTCTGAGACGTACGAGCTCAGAGGTTGTACATCGATGGACATCAGTCGCATGGCATGAATTACCTGTGTGGCACGCTGAGATGCAATGATCAAGGCTTTTGTTGAAAAGCAGAGTCTTGTGGTTGATGATCAAAGCACGGCCTACGTGGCAGCTTTGTGTATAACGTGAATTCGCGAACCTCACACCTCGGTATGATTCAAAAACGGGATACGGACTGCAGGGAGAGCACGACATTTCTTTCTAGCTTTGGTGGTGTCAGTGACTTACCAGCCCTGACATTTATATACTTTTCACCAATGTGGTTGTTGGAATGCGAGGCGCCTCGATTTTAGGTCTGTAAGGACGGGGAAACGTGTGTTCAGGCATAACTAATCCTCTAACGTAAGTGAGGACTGGCCCTGAAGATCCAGGGGTTGCCCAGAGTGCGTAACCCTGGGACATTTGCTAGAGTGTCTCGAACGCGGAGAGGAGCTTGTCCCTTGCCTCGACTCATGACGGAAATCCAATTTCCAATACGTGTATTGCGGTTTTAATTGTAGAACTAGTACGGCGACATGATATATGGTACCCATGCCGTCTATGATTTATATTTATGATTGAAATTATTTTGACACTATACACTTATTATAGTATCAAATGATTTGTTTTTAGACGTACCAAGTATGTTTGGCTATTATAAGGGAAAACCATATCCTCCGGCTTGCGTTGCATTGTGTGATGGGACCTGGGTCTTATAATAGCTTCATTTTTCGAAAAAGCATTGCGCTGTTTATTCTATGCACTGGTATTCTTGGGAGGAAACTCGTTCCGTGTTATACGGCGTGGTCCCTTGAATTACTATATTTAAAATAAAGTTTTAAATAACTGTTTTAGTTCTCACACCAGTCACATGACTGACCTGGAGTTTATTGTTTTAACCTAAACTCTGGGTGCCCCTATTTTCCGCACGGGCAGCTAGTAGTTTCGGTTTTGCAGATTTATATTCACAGGATCCTGGTTTACAGCTGGAATGATATCCGGAAAGCTCTGTATCCGTATATCACCTTCAGTTGTGCTTTGTATTATTTTTCGCTGCGATGTAATTTATTGTAATCTCTGATATTTATCGAATGTAATTTATTCATTTATACTCTGTATATTCTTGTATCTGATGGAATTGTTGTAATAGCAATGAAATGTTCTTCCGTCTGCATTCTATTTTTTCTTGTCCTCACAGTAATTCGTTCTTTCTCATTTCTTCGGAGACCGGGGAAGTTCGGGTCGCTTCATTGTGATTTGATATGATTGGTGCTATATGATGATTTGTTATGTCGTTGATACCCCTAGTTAGGAAAAATCACTAAAGGTTGAAATGATACATACCCGAACGGACATTAGATTAAGGGAAAATCATTATGGGTTGAAATGGTAGACTTGAGCAAATTTTACTGAATTTGGGGTTGCATGTTGAAATGATAGACTTGTAGAAATTTTATAAATTGCAGATTGAAATGATAAATATCCATATCACTTGACCATAGGTGTAACACCCAGTGATTTTCAATATTAAAATTAACAAATTAAAGAATACTTAATTTCAAATGTGAGAATTAAGGGAAACGGGTTGCTCCATTGCGTTCGTCTCAGAATTCTGCTTGAGACAGAGTCCGAGTTTGCGTGAATCAGACACCGTATGAAGGAATTATGGCCTTCAGAAGTTTCAGAATTTAAATAAATTAAAAGCAGCTCAGGTTCAGAAAAATTGAATTCAAATTTCAAATAGGGAAGTGGGCTGGGCGGGAAAATTCCTGCCCAAGGCCAGGTTGACCAGGGGGTCGACCTCCCTATACAGGTCGACCAGGGGGTCAACCTTGGAATCGACCTGGGGGTCGACCTGCCCCCCGGGCAGATATGAAAGATGACGCTGTTTTGACTCATTGCTGAGTCATTAGGGCTGAGGTGTTATTCTATCTTGACTAGATGGTCTTGATTGTTTCTAGGTTGATCTAACGGCTCTTAATTAACTAAAATTCTATATAAGCAACCTAACTCTCAACCTAAAATCACACTCATTCATACCAAGAGCTTCCATGCCGTCAATGGGGAACCTAGAGTAGCCGCCGTTCTCTTTCAACTCAAAAACAAGATATAAGCAAGAATCAAAATCTAATCTAAATTAGAATAATGATTAGTCTACATCAAAGGCAAGCAATTCAGTTTCAGAATACAGATCCCATAAAAACAAGACTATTCTTTTGTTTGTGAGTATAATATCTTTCACAAATTAATTAATTAATTTAATTATGATAAGCTATAATTGGAATTATGAGAATATGACTATTGAATCATGTGATGTTTTGTTATTATGGATCTGTTTCATATGTTAAATTGTACATGATTAACTGGATTCATCTTATGCAAGTTCGATGTTAAAATATATGTATATGAATCATATGCAAGTTTGGGACGTTAAATCATAGGCTAGTTTATGAATTTTATGCAAGTTTGGGATGTTAAAACATGTGTGAATCTTATGCAGGTCTGCAGGTGGATTATACACAATTTCATATCTGAATCATGTAGATACATATGCAAGTTTATATGCAAAACATGTGACATTAATTTACATGTTTAGATCCATATGCAAGTTCACATCTTTATGTTTAGATCCATATGCAAGTTCACATCTTCATGTTTAGATCTATATTTAGATCCATGGTAGTAAATAGTTATGCAAAATTTATGTTCTATATGCCCAATGCCTATGCTAGTTTTGTATGTGAATCATATGCTAGTTGAATGAAATTCATATGCAAGTTCACATCTTTATGTTTAGATCCATATGCAAGTTCAAATCTTTATGTTTAGATCTATATTTAGATCCATGATAGTTTATGCAAATTTATG
The DNA here is from genome assembly GCA_030737875.1 of Allium sativum. Classification (NCBI taxonomy): domain Eukaryota; kingdom Viridiplantae; phylum Streptophyta; class Magnoliopsida; order Asparagales; family Amaryllidaceae; genus Allium; species Allium sativum. The sequence goes on along the minus strand of CM060924.1, from coordinate 134,624,832 downwards.
TATATCCATTGCCTATGCAAGTTATTGGCTATGCAAACTTATGTCATGATTCTTAGATCTATTTTATGTGTTACGCAAGTTGTGATGTTGCTTTTCTTTTTATAAGTTTGACTATTTGCGAGTCTAACATATGTGATATTAAAACGTACGAATAGCGTGGGGACAATGGGAAAACATTAAATATACATAATTGTGAATTGGCATAAAATGGCCTTAAAAGGCATATAATTAATTTGAGACATTAATTAGTATAATTTGTATACCTGGAATTTATGGACATAATTTAGGTGACAATTATGGACATAAATAAATTTGGAATATATTGAAAAATTTGAACAGGGATATTAATCCAATTTTGGGGTTAAATAATTATGTGTAATAATTAACCGCCTAAGACATGAGATTAGGCTCGTTTGTGGAGTAAGACTGCCCGGACCCGCCGGCAAATCCAGCAACCACAAACGGTAGTCTAATGTGAGAGTTCAAAGGCACAAATTAAATGCGTAATAATTGTAAAGACACGAGGTTAGGTTCGTTTGCGGTATAAGACTACCCGGACCCACCTGGCAAATCCAGCAACCGCAAACAGTAGTCTAATGTGAGAGGTCTTTACAAGGTTACAGTTCTAATGAATTAAGTAACACTTAACCAGATAAACATGTGGTGGGACATGGGGGTTAAGTGGGTGGCCTAGGTGGCATGTGAAATACGATTAGAAACACTTAACAAAGTTGAAAACATGTAAGAAGACATGAATAAGAAGGGTTAAGTGGGAAATTCTAGTGGGGACCAAACATAGGTGGAAAGCTTGTGTCAAGCATAGGGACCCTTTTCAAACCAGTAACCCATTAAGTATCTTTGTTAGCTCGAGTTAGATCGAGGATGGGACACACTTACTGAGTTTGATTGTAAGAGGTCAAAACGGGTTAGCGGTGGCAACGCTAGTCCAACGGGGTCATGTGCATGCGTGGGCCCGGGCTGGTAGGCAAGACGTTGTTGTATCGTGTAGATATAAGCCGTGCATCTTTAATGGTATCGGGTTACCACTTTGGGGAGTGATACACACCACTATGGGACCAGCACGGGTATCTACGAGTTAGGGAGCCGATCGCATGGGGGTAGTGGGTACTACTGGTGGAGATAGGGGCAGGCGGCACCAATGAAGGCAGTTAGGGGTACACGAAACTACCAGTATCATTATTATGTTCTGTAGGCGGGATCAACTTTTAGGGTGACTAGTAATGGTGCAATATAGTAATTATCCTATAGTGATTAGGAATGAGATTAACACCATAATATTCCTCTTGTTTTCTTTGTCATGCTCACTTGTTTCACAGTCATACCTTGTCTTACCAGTTTATGCCTTATCCTAATTACTTTAATAATTATATTGTTAAAGTTATTATACTCGCCAGACTTTATGTCTGACCCCCTTGTTTTCGCCTCTTTTCTTCCTTCCCCCCGGGTTCTCAGGGTGGGACTAGTACTAGTGGAACTTGATCTTGGATCTCTTTCTCTTTCTTTTGGAAGTGCTTGGATTGCTGAAAGTAAAGTTCAGCTCATCTCTTTTATGGCTAGTTATGTTGGGGTTATGCTTTTTACTTTATGTACTCAAAAGACAATTTGTCAAGATGGATAGTGTACTTGGTTTTACTATTGGTTTATGAAGTTGTTGTAATCAAACTATTTCTCCGTTGCAATAAAAGTTGTTTTAAAATTTTCAAGTACCAATATATGTATATGTCTTGTTATATTCTGTTCTATACACTAATAATGCTCCATGAAACTTAATGCATTCCCTTAGTGAGTGACATTAACAGAAGTGGGGTGTTACAATAGGGTAAAAACTATATATGGACGCCGATGGTCATGTTTCGAAGTACAGTGATTTGGAGTTTGATTTTTAAAAATAATAACTTAAGGTTTTATATTTTTATATTTATATTTAAAGATTTTAAACTAAGATTTTTGTAAACTTTAAATTATATGTTTCAAAATGATTTTTTATGAGTAAATATAGATTTAAATGCTTATTTAAGATTTTTCTTATAATTTATTTATTTTAAACCATATAATTTAATTATATAAGTATTTTAAATCTTTTAAATAATAGACAATTCTTTTAAACCTATTTCTATACTATTTTAAACTTATATATGTTTATAATATATATTCTAATTTATTTTAGAATTTATAATCTTATATATATTTATTTTCAAAGTTGGATTTTCATATATATATTATAAACTTTAATAATAAACTGGTAGGCGGATAAGTTAATATTCTCGCAATTTGAATTCGAGGTTTCAAAGATTTAAAATTTAATATTGATATTTGATACAACAAATGAACTCATATAAGATATGAATTTGAATTTGAATTTGATTTGAACTTATAAGAGATAAACTTGAATTGTGAAATTGTTTTTGAATTTGTATTTCCAAATTTAAAGAATAAATTTGATTTTTTTAAACCAACTTAATGTGAATTTGAAATGGTTTAAACATTGAAAGAAATGAATTTGAATTGCGTAAATTGATGCTTAAATTTGGAATTATAATTGATATGAAATGAATTCGATTTTAAGTAACCGAATGTGAATTTGAATATATAGATTATATATATGGAATCGATTTTATAATCATATGGTTTGAATTAGAATATTTGTGAAATCGAACTTATAAGAATGGTTTAAAATGGTATGAACTGTTTGAATTGAAATTTAAGGTTTTGACTTGACTTTATAGTAATGAATTTGAATTCTATGGCTTGAGTTATAAATTTTGATATGATTCGTTGAAATTGAAATAAAAGATTTGATTTGAATTATCTAAAATCGAATTTGAACTTAAGTAACTGAATTTTTGAATCGACTTAAACGAATCCTTATAAAGGTAAACCGGATTATACGAATTGTTTGGATTTATAAATAACAATTTGAATTATATTACTTCAATTATAAAACAAGATATGATTTGGTTAAATTGAAAATATAAGTTTTGATTTGAATCGAATATATCGAATTTGAGGCAAAATGTTGGATTTTCGTTAATCGACATAATGAGTTTTTATAAAGATAAAACTGAATCATTTGAATTGTTTTGAACATTAGTTTTTGATGAATATAAATCAAGCTAAATACGATCGAGTTTAAGTATTTTAGTTTGATTTAAATGGCAGTTGAGACCTTTAAGACATGATTTTATATAAGTCGATTTTGGAATTGAAATTCGTTATGCGAATACTTGCGGAAATTATAATCGAATTTGAATGTTATAGTATTAGTTTATACTATATTGAAATCTTTACGAAATGGTTTCTCAATCGATTTGATTTAAGTGATTTGAGTTGTTTTCAATTTAAATATAATCAAAGTTAGATATTTAAATTTGATTTCAAATTCGAATAAGGGATTTCGTATAAACTATTTTATAAAGTGATTTACAAAATAATGGCCATAGTGTGAAAAATGTAAACGATTGGTTGTTAAAGAGACCGGGATTGACTATTGTCATACTCTCTGCCAATACCGAAAACCACTTTAATAACTGTGTACGTGGTGGAGATCTAGAATGAAGGGGATGGTTTGGAGAATGACTCTATTTTCTATTTCATATTAATTACAAGACCTTGAGTATCTTGAGTCAGCTTGATGTGACTAAAACTTGAGCTACGCCAAGACCAAGTGAGGTGTAACAACCCGAAAAATCTGGGCCAGTTTAAAATTTTTATTTTGGCAATTTTAGCGAATTTTGAATATTTAAAATGGATTATTTTAAATAATATCGACAAGAAAATTATTTTGAATGGAATTAGAACGTATATATTATACGCGTCGTCGTTAGAATATAAATAATTATATATAATTATAAAAGGAATTGAAAATGGCGCGGTAGTTCGATAATTCGATTTCAAACTTCAATTGAATGTACCGGGTGCAAAACAATCCGGATTTTGGTGAAACCAAAAATAATGGAATCTAATAGTGAATATCTTTCCAACGAATCCGAATAATCAAGATTTCATATCGGGAATCAAAAGATATGTCCAGTTGAAAATTCTGAATAGTCGCTATGGAATTCAGGCCCTTAAAAATGGACATTTTGCAAATGACCTCGGATTTCGACGAAACCAGTTTTGTTGGGTCCGTGATGTCGAATTATTGCTAGATTCCAAATTTCATAATTTTTCGAATCAATGTGTGAGCGTGGCAAAGGAAAACGTGTTTTGACCATTTCAGTTGATTTTAATCGACTGGAAATTGGCCATTTTTCTAACGGTCTCAGAATTCGACGAAACTAGTTTTGTTAGGACCGTATCGTCAATACGAAGCTAGAAAATATTTTTCTGGAATTTTTTTTAGTTAGTATGTGACCCCGGTAATTTGAAATGTACGTTTAAAATTCAATATAGTGATTTAAATGTAAATTCAACGGAAACTGATCGAAACGATCAAATCAGCTGGCGGTACATATCCCGTTGTGTTCGGAATAGGGGTATTTCGCTATGGACGGCAGGCGGTGGGCCTCGTTTAGACGTCGTTTGAAAAAGTCAACTTTTTAAAATTAAATAATAATAATAAAAAAAAAATTATATATCTCTCCTTATAACTACCCAGGCCCCCCGTTCAGAAAATTAAAACCAGAAAAAGAAAAAAAAACCCTAATTCTAATCGAGCCGCCTCGTCGGAGGCCCTCTTCGCCGCCACCGGAGCAAGGCGCACCCTCCTCCGTCGATGTCTGCCACCTCCTCGCCTCCAACTCCCTCTCGCGACCGTACCCACGAGCCCACGCCCTAAAACCCGACGCCACCAGACCCTTTCGAGCACCGCACCCCCCTACGTCGAAGTCAACGCGCCGCGCCTCAGGGTGGAGGAGCCACCGCTGCCGCCGGCCTGACTACACCCCCTCCTGTAAGTTTTTAATTTATTTATATTATTTTTTTCATTTTTTATTTTATATAAATAGTTGATTTTAAAACTGATTTTAGAAAAAATTAATTAAAACTGATTTTTAAAAGATTAGAGAACTGATTTTTAAAAGATTAGAGAACTGATTTTATAAAAGATTAGAAAACTGATTTTATAAAAGAAATGTAAAACTGATTTTATAAAAGATTTTAAAACTGAATTTATAAAAGAAATGTAAAACTGATTTTATAAAAGATTTTAAAACTGAATTTATAAAAGAAATGTAAAACTGATTTTATAAAAGATTTTAAAACTGTATTTTGAAAAAGAAAACTGAATTTGGGAAAAATAATAAAAACTGATTTTTATGATTTTAAAAACTGATTTTTATGATTTTAAAAACTGGTTTTATTTTTAGACTTTAAATTAGAGAAAGATTTAAACTTTAAATTAGAGAAAGATTTAAACTTTAAATTAGAGAAAGATTTAAAACTTTAAAATTAGAAAAGGTGAAAACTTTAAAAATTGAAAAGGCGAAATCTTTATATATGGAATAGCAATGTAAAAAATTCGATTTTTATATATTGAATAGCGAACTAAAAATATGATTTTTATCTATTGAACTTCGAAATAAAAATATGATTTTTATCTATTGAACTTCGAAATAAAAATATGATTTTTATGTATCGAATAACGAAGTAAAAATTCGATTTTTATATATATAGTGGCCTTGGGCAACGAAGGTGACAAAAAGGCGAAACGACGAAGACTTCTGCAAATGAAGAGCCGTGGAGCTAGGATAGCTATAAGTGAGAATTTCTCACCTTTCAATTTTATTTCTAGTTATATATATATACTAGGATGCAGACGGTGCTTAGTAGCACCCGACACAATCGTCCACAGACCATGGACTTGTTTGTTTGGTTGCATAGATTAGTTGAATTATTTGTTTGAATTAAATTGTTGGGTGAGATGAAATTGATTTGATTGATGTGTGAATGGCGTGGGCCTTCACTAGACCGGGGATAAGGCTAGGCCTTGTCCCGTTTCTAGTATCGTGCCGTTGTGCCGCCGAAATTTTCTAAAATATGTTAGAAAAAAATAAAAATATCATTTTATTGAATAAATGAATTGAATAGAAATTCATAGGTTGAAATAAAATGTTTTATCGTTAAAAATATAATTTTTAACGTGAATATGAAAATAGTGAAGTGAATAAATAAATATTCATTTACAAACCAGATGGTTTGTTTATGTACACTTATTTGAACGACATTGATTGGGACAATAAATTTTACACATCGCCCAACTGCACAAATAAAATCTGTGTTTGTTTGTTTGAAACCCCACACGGGTGTTGGGATGAAATATGAATTTCACTCATCCTGATTGATTAAATATGTCGATCGATTGATTGACAGGCTGTTATAAGCGTTGAATATCTATATTTGATGCTTATACAGTGTAGTGCACTTTGGTTGATGGTTGATTATTTTCAATGTTATTATATACATGTGTTGTATGAAAATCCATATAATTAATTTTATATGGTAATTGATTGGGCCTCATTCCAATCGTGAAAATAAAGAATATTTTGATAATAACAAATATTTTGATAATAGGAAATATTTGAAATAGAATATTTGAAAATAGAAATTTATGAAGCCGTGTTGATTAGATTGATGCCATTTTGACGTAAACGATATTTATATCGATTTTATTCATTTTAAAACGAATATTGAAAAGTAATCTCGAAATCGAATATTTCGAAATGAATTGAGTTGAAAACGATTTCGAAATGAATTGAGTTGAAAACGATTTCGAAATGAATTGAATTGAAAACGATTTCGAAATGAATTGAATTGAAAACGATTTCGAAATGAATTGAATTGAAAACGATTTCGAAATGAATTGAATTGAAAACGGTTTCGAAATGAATTGAATTGAAAACGATTTCGAAATGAATTGAATTGAAAACGATTTCGAAATGAATTGAATTGAAAACGATTTCGAAATGAATTGAATTGAAAACGATTTCAAATTGAATCGAAATTGAATTGAAATGAATTCAAATTGAATTGAAATTTGAATTGAATAGAAATGAATTTTAAAACGAATTTGCAAAGAAGAATTCAATTTAGATTTGAATTGAAAAGAAAGTTGAAATAGCTTTTGAAACGATTTTAAAACTATTTATATAATTCGTTTTAAATAGAAATCGACGAAATATATATTATATATATTATATATATATAATATAATGGCCTGAATAGAACGCGCCGCGCCGCGGCAGTTCGTGAATTTCGACCATTTATTTCAAACGGGCATTACGGGAGATCCGACCGTCGGATTCTCCTAAAACCGGAACCGTTGGGTTCGTATCGAAAAGAGCTTTCTAACGAATGTTAGAAATTTGAAATCTAACGGTTGGATTTGGAGATACGTCCAAATCAAATTCGAAAAAGGTCGCTGTAAGTGCAGTTCGATGGCCATTGATGGAAATCGACTGTACAGGCCTTGATAAAATTATTAAAAATAGTAATAATTTGTGTAAAATCATAAGAAATGATTTGGGAAGAATTGGGATGAAAAACTCCATATTTGAAAAGATAAAAATAGATTTTTATCGAATTGAACTAGTTTTGAACTAGAATTATAATTCTATTTATTTTTAAATAAATAAACTGAATTAGAAAGGGTTTTAAAAATAACCAGAATATCCAATGATTGCATTGGAGTGGATTTGAATCGAAATTGTCTTCGGAATATTTCGATGTTGGAATTCGGGATTATGCAGATGTTGTTATGGAAATTTGAAAGATATATATTTTTATATCGTTATTTCCAATACGACATTTGTTAATTGTAGAATTTGATATTGAATATAAGCCGGGATATTTCCTATTCAGAGCCTTGCATTTAATATCAAATGTGATTTGGGTTTGTCGTGAATGGTGTCTTCACTAACACTGTTCTTGAACCCAGTTGAGAAAAGATTAAATCTTTTTATTTAGATTTAATGAAGTGTACCAATTAAATGATATTTAATTGGAATTGAATTGATATTGATTTTTGGGTTTATCGTGAACAGTGTTTTTAAATAACACTCGTTCTTTAACCCGATAATTAATGGAATGATTTTTGGGTTTATCGTGAACAGTGTTTTTAAATAACACTCGTTCTTTAACCCGATAATTAATGGAATGTGACTTTGGGTTTATCGCGAACCGTGTTTTTAGATGACACTGATTCTTTAACCCAGTCACAGATTAAAACTAAGTAGAGTTTTAATGAATCTTTAATTAGATTGAAATAATCGAAATGGAGTATCACCAGTTCTTGTTGCTGGCCCTGAGTAGGCCGGGTACACATGATAGGGGGTTCTCGCTTCGCGGTTTGGTGGCGAACGGGAGACTCTTACCCCTACATGGCGCCGGGGAGGGCGTTGGTTCGCCAATAGGCGCGAGACTCGAGAGGGTCGCCGTAAAACAAGGGACTGGGGGACCATGTGTGAGCCGCGGTGGGTTTTACCTGCTGGAATGGAGGATGAAGGGATGGTTGCAAAGCCTACCGGATTTCGCGTTGCCGTCACAGTTGGTATCAGAGCTTTGGTTTACAAAGCAGAGAACAAGGCACATTAGAACCATATGAAAGGATTCATCAGATATTGGGTTAGTAATATCCAATTAGAATGACTCGTTAGAGATAGGATCAGTAGTATCCTAGAACGAGTGTGAAGAGTATATTTTTCAAATGAAAACAAATTTTGTTTTGAAAATCTAAATCAACTATTCGTATTTGGTTATTTATTTATATTGATGTGGACAATCCAGTATATATAGATTTTGCGTATACGTCTGATCCGCGTGTATTCGAAATTTTAATATACTGGATAGATATAGAATTACGCTCTAGTCGCCCGGGAGTGATTCTGATGATTGATATATCATCATCAGAATTTATATTCGAGTGACGAACGTGTAATGTCTATATATTTCCATTAGACTGGTGTGAGAACCAAAATTAGATAGGGCTAATTGTTGTGATTTGGCATCAAAAACATGATTTTTGTATATGTATCGAAATTATGAATTTGATAATCTAATTCACTAATTGATTGATGTTTGTGTTGTTTGTTTATTGGTTTGATAATTTTGAACCATTATGCCTAATTTGATCAAATATTGAATTGTATCGAAAATTGATTGCATTTGCATGCATGTACATATACTTATATTGAACAGGTCATAGCAAGGAGGCTAGAGCAGAGAATAAAATTTGTTTGCCCGACAAATAGGTACATGTTTACTACATAATTTACTGTTTTGTTTGGGTGATGATGATTTTGTGAGCCTATTGGCTAGCCGCTTGGCTTTTTCTTTTTCTTTTTGAGATCTGAAGGACCGGGGAAGCTATTTGAAATTCCCCGATGCTCCCATTGCAGGGGAGGTTATGGCGAAATTTTTCGAAAATTTAGGGTGTTAGCCAAATTTTTGAAATTTTGAAAATTCTCAGAAACTGAAAAGTTGGAGAATGGAAGCCAGACCGAACGTAGAGCTGAATAATCAAACCACTTTCGACTTTGTTCCTTTTCGGGGACGAAAAGTTTTAAGTGGGGGAGATTGTAACAACCCGGAAAATCTGGGCCAGTTTAAAATTTTTATTTTGTCAATTTTAGCGAATTTTGAATATTTAAAATGGATTATTTTAAATAATATCGACGAGAAAATTATTTTGAATGGAATTAGAACGTATATATTATACGCGTCGTCGTTAGAATATAAATAATTATATATAATTATAAAAGGAATTGAAAATGGCGCGGTAGTTTGATAATTCGATTTCAAACTTCAATTGAATGTACCGGGTGCAAAACAATCCGAATTTTGGTGAAACCAAAAATAATGGAATCTAATAGTGAATATCTTTCCAACGAATCTGAATAATCAAGATTTCATATCGGGAATCAAAAGATATGTCCAGTTGAAAATTCTGAATAGTCGCTATGGAATTCAGGCCCTTAAAAATGGACATTTTGCAAATGACCTCGGATTTCGACGAAACCAGTTTTGTTGGGTCCGTGATGTCGAATTATTGCTAGATTCCAAATTTCATAATTTTTCGAATCAATATGTGAGCGTGGCAAAGAAAAACGTGTTTTGACCATTTCAGTTGATTTTAATCGACTGGAAATTGGCCATTTTTCTAACGGTCTCAGAATTCGACGAAACTAGTTTTGTTAGGACCGTATCGTCAATACGAAGCTAGAAAATATTTTTCTGGAATTTTTTTTAGTTAGTATGTGACCCCGGTAATTTGAAATGTACGTTTAAAATTCAATATAGTGATTTAAATGTAAATTCAACGGAAACTGATCGAAACGATCAAATCAGCTGGCGGTACATATCCCGTTGTGTTCGGAATAGGGGTATTTCGCTATGGACGGCAGGCGGTGGGCCTCGTTTAGACGTCGTTTGAAAAAGTCAACTTTTTAAAATTAAATAATAATAATAAAAAAAAAAATTATATATCTCTCCTTATAACTACCCAGGCCCCCCGTTCAGAAAATTAAAACCAGAAAAAGAAAAAAAAAACCCTAATTCTAATCGAGCCGCCTCGTCGGAGGCCCTCTTCGCCGCCACCGGAGCAAGGCGCACCCTCCTCCGTCGATGTCTGCCACCTCCTCGCCTCCAACTCCCTCTCGCGACCGTACCCACGAGCCCACGCCCTAAAACCCGACGCCACCAGACCCTTTCGAGCACCGCACCCCCCCTACGTCGAAGTCAACGCGCCGCGCCTCAGGGTGGAGGAGCCACCGCTGCCGCCGGCCTGACTACACCCCCTCCTGTAAGTTTTTAATTTATTTATATTATTTTTTTTTATTTTTTATTTTATATAAATAGTTGATTTTAAAACTGATTTTAGAAAAAATTAATTAAAACTGATTTTTAAAAGATTAGAGAACTGATTTTTAAAAGATTAGAGAACTGATTTTATAAAAGATTAGAAAACTGATTTTATAAAAGAAATGTAAAACTGATTTTATAAAAGATTTTAAAACTGAATTTATAAAAGAAATGTAAAACTGATTTTATAAAAGATTTTAAAACTGAATTTATAAAAGAAATGTAAAACTGATTTTATAAAAGATTTTAAAACTGTATTTTGAAAAAGAAAACTGAATTTGGGAAAAATAATAAAAACTGATTTTTATGATTTTAAAAACTGATTTTTACGATTTTAAAAACTGGTTTTATTTTTAGACTTTAAATTAGAGAAAGATTTAAACTTTAAATTAGAGAAAGATTTAAACTTTAAATTAGAGAAAGATTTAAAACTTTAAAATTAGAAAAGGTGAAAACTTTAAAAATTGAAAAGGCGAAATCTTTATATATGGAATAGCAAAGTAAAAAATTCGATTTTTATATATTGAATAGCGAACTAAAAATATGATTTTTATCTATTGAACTTCGAAATAAAAATATGATTTTTATGTATCGAATAACGAAGTAAAAATTCGATTTTTATATATATAGTGGCCTTGGGCAACGAAGGTGACTAAAAGGCGAAACGACGAAGACTTCTGCAAATGAAGAGCCGTGGAGCTAGGATAGCTATAAGTGAGAATTTCTCACCTTTCAATTTTATATCTAGTTATATATATATATACTAGGATGCAGACGGTGCTTAGTAGCACCCGACACAATCGTCCACAGACCATGGACTTGTTTGTTTGGTTGCATAGATTAGTTGAATTATTTGTTTGAATTAAATTGTTGGGTGAGATGAAATTGATTTGATTGATGTGTGAATGGCGTGGGCCTTCACTAGACCGGGGATAAGGCTAGGCCTTGTCCCGTTTCTAGTATCGTGCCGTTATGCCGCCGAAATTTTCTAAAATATGTTAGAAAAAAATAAAAATATCATTTTATTGAATAAATGAATTGAATAGAAATTCATAGGTTGAAATAAAATGTTTTATCGTTAAAAATATAATTTTTAACGTGAATATGAAAATAGTGAAGTGAATAAATAAATATTCATTTACAAACCAGATGGTTTGTTTATGTACACTTATTTGAACGACATTGATTGGGACGATAAATTTTACACATCGCCCAACTGCACAAATAAAATCTGTGTTTGTTTGTTTGAAACCCCACACGGGTGTTGGGATGAAATATGAATTTCACTCATCCTGATTGATTAAATATGTCGATCGATTGATTGACAGGCTGTTATAAGCGTTGAATATCTATATTTGATGCTTATACAGTGTAGTGCACTTTGGTTGATGGTTGATTATTTTCAATGTTATTATATACATGTGTTGTATGAAAATCCATATAATTAATTTTATATGGTAATTGATTGGGCCTCATTCCAATCGTGAAAATAAAGAATATTTTGATAATAACAAATATTTTGATAATAGGAAATATTTGAAATAGAATATTTGAAAATAGAAATTTATGAAGCCGTGTTGATTAGATTGACGCCATTTTGACGTAAACGATATTTATATCGATTTTATTCATTTTAAAATGAATATTGAAAAGTAATCTCGAAATCGAATATTTCGAAATGAATTGAGTTGAAAACGATTTCGAAATGAATTGAATTGAAAACGATTTCGAAATGAATTGAATTGAAAACGATTTCGAAATGAATTGAATTGAAAACGATTTCGAAATGAATTGAATTGAAAACGATTTCGAAATGAATTGAATTGAAAACGATTTCGAAATGAATTGAATTGAAAACGATTTCGAAATGAATTGAATTGAAAACGATTTCGAAATGAATTGAATTGAAAACGATTTCGAAATGAATTGAATTGAAAACGATTTCGAAATGAATTGAATTGAAAACGATTTCAAATTGAATCGAAATTGAATTGAAATGAATTCAAATTGAATTGAAATTTGAATTGAATAGAAATGAATTTTAAAACGAATTTGCAAAGAAGAATTCAATTTAGATTTGAATTGAAAAGAAAGTTGAAATAGCTTTTGAAACGATTTTAAAACTATTTATATAATTCGTTTTAAATAGAAATCGACGAAATATATATTATATATATTATATATATATAATATAATGGCCTGAATAGAACGCGCCGCGCCGCGGCAGTTCGTGAATTTCGACCATTTATTTCAAACGGGCATTACGGGAGATCCGACCGTCGGATTCTCCTAAAACCGGAACCGTTGGGTTCGTATCGAAAAGAGCTTTCTAACGAATGTTAGAAATTTGAAATCTAACGGTTGGATTTGGAGATACGTCCAAATCAAATTCGAAAAAGGTCGCTGTAAGTGCAGTTCGATGGCCATTGATGGAAATCGACTGTACAGGCCTTGATAAAATTATTAAAAATAGTAATAATTTGTGTAAAATCATAAGAAATGATTTGGGAAGAATTGGGATGAAAAACTCCATATTTGAAAAGATAAAAATAGATTTTTATCGAATTGAACTAGTTTTGAACTAGAATTATAATTCTATTTATTTTTAAATAAATAAACTGAATTAGAAAGGGTTTTAAAAATAACCAGAATATCCAATGATTGCATTGGAGTGGATTTGAATCGAAATTGTCTTCGGAATATTTCGATGTTGGAATTCGGGATTATGCAGATGTTGTTATGGAAATTTGAAAGATATATATTTTTATATCGTTATTTCCAATACGACATTTGTTAATCGTAGAATTTGATATTGAATATAAGCCGGGATATTTCCTATTCAGAGCCTTGCATTTAATATCAAATGTGATTTGGGTTTGTCGTGAATGGTGTCTTCACTAACACTGTTCTTGAACCCAGTTGAGAAACGATTAAATCTTTTTATTTAGATTTAATGAAGTGTACCAATTAAATGATATTTAATTGGAATTGAATTGATATTGATTTTTGGGTTTATCGTGAACAGTGTTTTTAAATAACACTCGTTCTTTAACCCGATAATTAATGGAATGATTTTTGGGTTTATCGTGAACAGTGTTTTTAAATAACACTCGTTCTTTAACCCGATAATTAATGGAATGTGACTTTGGGTTTATCGCGAACCGTGTTTTTAGATGACACTGATTCTTTAACCCAGTCACAGATTAAAACTAAGTAGAGTTTTAATGAATCTTTAATTAGATTGAAATAATCGAAATGGAGTATCACCAGTTCTTGTTGCTGGCCCTGAGTAGGCCGGGTACACATGATAGGGGGTTCTCGCTTCGCGGTTTGGTGGCGAACGGGAGACTCTTACCCCTACATGGCGCCGGGGAGGGCGTTGGTTCGCCAATAGGCGCGAGACTCGAGAGGGTCGCCGTAAAACAAGGGACTGGGGGACCATGTGTGAGCCGCGGTGGGTTTTACCTGCTGGAATGGAGGATGAAGGGATGGTTGCAAAGCCTACCGGATTTCGCGTTGCCGTCACATGAGGTCATATTTGTGTCGCAAAACAAACTACACCAAAACAGGTGATTCCCAACGAGTATAACTATCGCAAACAATTTTACTAACACTTATTAGTGTTGCTATAGGGGCATGGCAATTCATTTCCAACGCATATAAGCGTTGGTAGATTTTTCTTCCTAACGCTTATAAGCGTTGGTATATTTTCGTTCCCAACGCTTATAAGCGTTGGCATATTTTTTGTTCCCAACGCTTATAAGCTTTGGTATATTTTTAGGTGCAATGGTTATAAGTGTTGGTATAATTTTTCTCGCAACAGTTATAAACGTTTTAAGATTTTTGTTTGCAATGCTTATACATGTTGATATATTTTTGTTTGCAACGCTTATACATGTTGCTATATATTTGTTTGCAACGCTTATACATGTTGCAATATTTTAATTCACAACGAATATAAATATTAATATTAAAATAGTAATAGTCAATTAATAACTAAAAAGATTATAATATTGACGATATTTAATATGAATACAAAACTAATATTATCCTCAATTTAAAAAGCATAACTCGATGCATACCAAAAGACAACATTCTTAATCAAGTAACGACATAGAATATCAACTAATAACAGACTAGTACAACACATAATTAAGTTGCTAAATTCAATACATAATTAGGTTGCCAAATTCGATACATAATTAGGTTGCCAAATTCGATACATAAATGAAATTCTACAAATATCGAATATGAAACTCTGGCCATATAACGAAGCCTCCATTTGAAAATTCACATAACTTGTACATTCCATTTTGAGGACCATCATAAATTGGTACATCCGGTTCGAGAACATCGACCACCCAAATTACTTTCTCTACATTTGGTGTCACCTTCCTAAAATGAAAAATTGTTTGTGCCCACATAACCTTTAGCTACTTCCTTCTCTAAATCATGTGACAATAGAATTACGTATTTCTTTTCCATTGTAGACGAATAAAGATCATTATGTGACATGGTTGGAGTAACAGTTGTTGTAACAATTCCATTATTATTTATATGAGGATCTCCTAAATTAGAAGCACCTTCCGTATGTGGAGTCATAGGACTTGAAACAAGTTTTTCTTGCAAATTAGGTATAAATTTCATAAAAGTTGAAGTAATTGAATTGATGGCGCTATTAACTTGATTAGCTACTTGGCATTCTATCTCCAATTTCCAAATAGATAAATCCACGGCTTGTTTTTTTTTTTGTCTACTGCTTTCACAGCTCGAGCCACCTTTACTTGTTTTATAGAAGGAATAGAACTAACCGCTCAACAATAACTTTTCTTCGTGTCGAAACCAAAAACTTCTGCAGTTGGAACATTTTCAAGATCTTCTACTGCACCTTTAGAACTACCATCCAATTTCCTCTTTTCTTCTGCTGCCTCTAGAAGTGTCTGCATTCATTGATTATCACATTAAATTGAAAATTTCAGTTTTTTGTTAAAAGAAAAAAAAAACATAAGCACGAATCATCATATAGAAAAACATGAATATCTTCTAACATACCACACCAACATTAGAAATCACGTATAAAACATGAATTTCAGCTCCTACTAGGCTCACGTAAACTGATACCATAAAAATTATATTCACGGTTTGTTGTATGATAATAGTAATATACTGATAGCCCAAAAAAAATTTACACCCCTAACAATATTCCAAAAATCATGAAAATGAACCTCACATTTTCCAATTTTGATGTCTTTTTTGGTTGTTTATTATCAGGTGGTAAGAACTAATAAAATGAAAACCTAACATAAAGATGCCTATTTTATGTCAGGTAGGTACAACTAATAAAATGAAAACCAAACATTTCCCTAACAGTCAATATATTCCTTTTTACCGAACTTGTTCAGTTCACACTATGATGTATAGTTTTCAAGGATTGGACTCCCATGTGGGTACCAATATTCATTTATTCTGATACACGAGCTTGCAAATAGCTGGACTTAACAATCAATCTACTACAACCTCATTTCATGCCGACATTGAAATCAGTACCAGATATATAAAGTAGACTCCCATGTAGCGTAGAATACTCACAATTACATAACCAGCATCTGAATAAAGGAAGAGAGATGGACAGTGCCATTCCTATAACATACTGAATAATTATAAGTTAATAATTAGGAAAACATTAAAGGTGCGTGGAAAATTTGTTAATCACACGCAAATATTATAGGATTGCCACTTTGCAAACTTACCAATAATAATGTAAGGTTAAATTACCTACTGTTTTACAGTATCCTAAAGTAATTAAAGTACATTAGTTGGCGTAGTTTTTTGAAATGTTCATCGACAAGACATAGCGTACAACCATTCTTCCAAAACATACACCTATTGAGCTATAAATAAATAAATTTGTAACTATGAAAGTTGCTTGGTAAAAAGGATTGATTACCCTATTGCACATATGCAGAAACAGTACAAAGTTTTGATTCTCTGATAATTACCTTATACAAGATGCCTGATTTACGGGGATGCGAAAAAGAATATGCAGACCAAGATAGCAAGGAGTCAACCAAGTAAACTGTGATTTTATAAAGTTTTTACCTATGTTAAGGTTTTTACTGTCGTCTATGCGAACGCTTTGTTAGGTAAGACAGATTTTTTTGTGTATACAGTTTACATAACATGGTCTTAAGCATAAAAAAACCAACCCATCGATTCCCCTTCTTTCATTTTTGAGGCTCATAAAATTTGTTAGTTTAGCCTCCATATTGGCTGGGTATATTTCATGTGTTAAGAAAAACATCATATTGTGAAACACCCCACCTCCGTTTGGGTCACTCTCAAAGGGAATGCCCTAATTTTGGTGGAGGTTTATAAGTACAAGTCACAGATATACAAGACAGATATAAGAACACATATTTGTAAACAGCGGAAGAACAACAAACTTTTATTTCATAAAGTCAAATACGTGTTACAACAACATCCTTTCCAAAAACATAGCATAACATTTTCATAATCTGTCTTGAGTACATGATTTAAAGAAGCATAAATAAAACATAGATAAACTTCCAAAAGTCCCCATAGTGGATTGTCCAAAGCCATAGTTCAAAACAGGAAAGTCCAAGCAATACATTTCTCTTCTTCAAGCTGGATGTTGAGGCTGATCAAGCTGCTGTGTTCCCTCCCTGAGGACCTAGGGGGGGGGGAAACGGAAGAAAGAAGACGAAAGAAAAATAGAGTCAGACATAAAGCCTGAGTAAGTCTAGTACTACTTTGTCTATGAATAAAGAACTGGGTATGATAAGTAATAACAAGAAGCGGGCAAACACTATGAACTTGGTTAAGTTATCTAGGGTCGAATATACTATCGTACCCCATGTTAATCTCTGAACCCACATAAACTAGTTTCCAATTTGCACCCCATAATCAGGGTGATGTGATCCATTCAATGATGATCGGCTCCTACTCGCATAGTTACATGTGTCTTACGGCCCCCGATGTCTGTATTTACCTATGCTGGTCCCACCATGGGGTGTATCAAGTCCCATAGTGGCAACCCGACACAACCTTAGAGTGCACAGGTATGCTACTGGTGTCCAGTGCCTTATTTTTCTGCTCCGGAGTGTGTGCACGCCCGCACTCCGTTAGAACCTACACTGCTACACCACCGCCGTCGCTTTGACCTCTTACAATCAGCCCAGTAATCGTGCCCCACCCTGCCTAGTTTCAGGGTATCCTGATACACCTTTTAGGGTTACTGCTGAAAAGGGTCCCCCGTTACTAGGTTTTCTATCTCTAGCCAACATGCTAAGTTGGTTAAGTGTTCCCTACCTAACCCCACCAGTCTGTTTAGTTTAGCATGTTCCATTTTGATTAAGTCTTTAGTTCACTTAATCCTAACAATCCTGACTCAGCCTTAATTGTCTTATTAAGGCCCTGACCTCTCACATTAGACAGGTATTGTTGTGGCTGCCTGTTGCCGGTTGGTTCCGTGCAGTCTTACGCCACAACTCAGTCTAACCTCGGGTCCTTGCTGGGCTCCATGTTTAACCTCCCACATTGGATAGGTATTGTTGTGACTACTGGACAGCCGGGCGGTTCCGGGCAGGTTTACATCACAACTCAATCCAACCTCGGGTTAAACACATCGTATGTTCTACATTTACATATCTTGTCATTCTTCTTTATTTATATGTAAATATTTGCGGCCCATTATTAAGTTAATGGTGTAAAGATTACACCCATCACAGGCCCAACCCATACTTGAATTTGGGCCCTTCTATTTTATATTTTCATTCATTAATTAATTTTTAACCCAACGTTATTTTCCCCCGTTTTACACGTCCGTTCATATATATTGGGCTTAGCCTTTTAAAGCCCAATTTAGCCATGCGAAAGGGGAGGCTTATGGCATATACACAAAAAGGGGAAGGTGAGCGCATGAACTTGCAATACGACGTTGGAAATACAAAATAGAAATTGGTGTACTTGCATAGTGGTAACATAGGTGACATGAATAAAAGCATGTGAACTTGCATAGGTTTAACTACAACATGAACCTATATTCTTATTTAGGCATAATGTCAAACATAAGCATGTCATAAATATTCCTAGCATAAGCATAGCATAATGTCAAACATAAGCATGGCATAAATACTTTTAGCATAAACATGGCATAAACATAAACAAGTCATGTTCATAAGGTTTCTACATGTTTACAAAGGGGATACTTTGTTACTAACACAAAAGCATAGTTCAACTTAATCATAATTTAAGTCTAATCACATAACATACTTATGCATAAATATTCCTAATCATGGTGTTTGCTTTAAACTTGCAAAAAGGGGATTTTTGAGTCCAACCTAGCCATGTCTCACATATGTCATTTAACAATATAGAACTAACATGGATTTCAATTATGCCAAATATCATTCCTAGCCATAAGTTTGCAAAAGCATGACTTAATACATGGATTATGGTGTCAAAATTCCAACATAGTTTCATATGAACTATAACAACCAACTTGTTTCAATTACTTGCAAAATGGTTTTTATGCACAAAAATATACATCATGATGGCATAATAATAAAGCCCCAAACTCGCATAAATTTCAATCAACTATATTCCTGTAGCTTCAACATAGACTACATAATTTGCGCAATATTCCAAACGTATATTTGCATAGAACTACCGCATGTAGTTCTTTATAATGAATAACATAATTTTGCACAAACATGAATTACTTCCATTGCCACAATTCAAGCATACACATCAACACAGTTGTTTATTTATACCAAAGTAATACTCTACTTACAATGGTTGTGGCGAATTCTCTAATTAAGAGATACGATTCCTTTGTTGAATTGATTAGCTTTAGGTTGCTTGAATTACTTTAGGCTTTAGAACTTTCTTCCTAACTCTCTCTCTAGTCGGCGGCTACTCTTTGTCGTTCCTCAGCAACATGGCGGCTATAATCTTATTTTGAATGAATAGATTAGGGTTTAGTCTAGGGTTGTTTATATAGAGGTTAGGAATTGATTAGGACCCTTTATGTTGCTAGGATTGATCATAGCCATTCATTAGATAGAGAGACCAATAAAAACCCGCCACCTAGCCCTAATGACCAAGCAGACCACAGAAATTCGACCACACACCGACCTGGCCAGCCAGGGCTAGACCAGACCTGGCCAGCAGGTCATTTTTGACCTGGGCGCACTTGGCAGGTGCGCCAGGTCAAAAATGTACTGGCGCACTTCACAGGTGCGCCAGTTCATTTTTGTTCTGGCGCACTTCCCAAGTGCGCCAGTGCATTCTGGCCCTTTTTCGGTTTTTCGCCCAACTTCGTTCGTCCATAACTTCTTCATACGATATCCGTTTTTCGAAAACTCGGACTCTATTTCGCGTATTTTTCCGAGACGAACGCAATGGCGTATCCCGTTTCCCTTAGTTCTTTGATTTGAAATTAATTATACTTTAATTTGTGAGTTTCACAGTTATAGAATTCGCGGGGTGTTACATTCTCCCCCACTTAAAAGGATTTCGTCCCCGAAATCATCAAGCTAGGAGGAATGTATATCCTAACATCCAATCATCCATCTACGCATCCATCAAACACGAGCATCCATTGTCCTTAAAAGACTTCTAATGCTTCATGATCATATGCGAAGTGTGTGTGTACATGTACTTATCTAATGCAAAATCAGGCGGTCTACTGATTCAGTTGACCTCCTTAATGCAAATTATGTAAGTGCCATGAATCCATTATGTATGCAAATTTTCCTATTCATGATTCTACATGAGTGCACAACCATTCAATACAAATGCAGCATCCACATGACAACACATTATAGTTCAACCACATACGAAAGCAAACATATATGCATATGCAATATGAAGTGACTGAGCCGATCTAAAACCTAGATTGTGTGTGTATATGCAACCACGAGCAACCACTAGCAATCACTTGCAACCACTTGCAACCATCATCCATAACATGTTTCAACTACATGTTTTCATCCAAAGGTTTTCTACCTAAAAGATACGGTCGAGGAAATATGCCTAAAAAGATAGATGAAAGCGCAACTTAAGGAAAAAGAAAGATCAAGGATGTACCCTCGAACAGAAAAGGGTAGGCTGTACGGATTCTAGCTTCAGTTTCCCAAGTCGCGTCTTCCTCGGCGTCGCTCCACTGAACTTTGACGAGCTTGACTTCACGGTTGCGTAGCTTCTTCACTTCCGTTCCTAAGATGCGGGTTGGAACTTTTCGTATGGTTGCTTCGCGCTCCACTTCGGCCTCTTCGAGTATATTTGGCTCTACCACTTTGGCGGACTCATGAAGACATTTTCGGAGATGTGAAACGTGAAAAACGTTGTGGACTCCAGCCAACTTCTCGGGTAGCTCTAATCTATAGGACATTTTCCCAATTGTTCCTATCTAAAGGTATAGTCGAAGTAAAAACTTTGTGCCCATTAGGCAATGTCAAAACTGAAAACCTATGCCACATATATATTGATTAGGAGAAGAACTCTCTAAGCATCAGCCCCGAAGACCGAAATCAACATCAGACTGACACCCAAAGAGTTAATCAACCCAACCACCATATATGATTCTAGGCAACTAAGCATGATGGACTCCTTTTAGGTCACAAGGGAGTCCCTTCCTAAGACCAATCCGTAGCTTATAAAACTCAAAATCTTTAGTCAAACCAATGAACACCCTCGAGCCCCAACATGTGTTACTAACAGATGAGTCATACTCCCTATGGGGTTTGCAACGGAAATTGGATTGAGAATGGGACCGAGAGGATATACAGAAAAGATACCATGCAAGTAAGCTCTACAGGAAGAGAGGAATCAAGGATATACTCTTAAGAAGAGATACGATGCACGAATCTAGTCTTCAATCTTCTAAGCCACATTTCTTGAGCTTAACTCCATTATGCTTTGTCCGTCTTTAACTTCACAATTTCGTAACTTCTTAATTCTTGTTTCCAAAATATGAGTTGGAACCTATTCCTCGTTCCTCTCTCACTTATTCTCCTTCTAGTATACTTGGCTCAAGCCTAACTGCGCACTCATGGTTCCATGCAAGCTCTCCAAAATTCACTAGTGAATCTTGGATCTTGTTCACTTACTAGAAGGTATTCCACATAGATGAATTATCTCTTGAAAATAAACATTTGTCAACTTCGTGAGCGGAGCTGAGATTTTCGCAAAATCCCTTATGAATTTTCGATAGAAACCCGCTAGTCCTAGAAAACTTCGGACCTCAGTTGCATTCCTTGGTGTCTTCCAATCCTGTACCGCCACTACCTTAGCAGGGTCCACTGCTAACCCTTGTTTGGATACTATGTGCCCAAGGAACCTCACCTCTTCTCTCCAAAAGTGGCATTTGGAGAATTTGGCTTTTCGTTGATGGACTCGCAAAGTTTCCATGATTGCCCTTAAGTGCTGAGCATGTTCCTCTTCACTCTTTGAGAAGATAAGGATATCATCCACGAAGACCACTACGAATTTGTTGAGGAAATCTCTAAATACCCTACTCATCAGGTCCACGAAGTAAGCAGGTGCATTTGTCAAGCCGAAAGGCATGACAAGCCATTCAAAGAAACCGTCTGGGGTTCTGAACGCCGTTTTATAGATGCTATCTTCAGCCACCCTTAGCTGATGAAAACCGGTTGCTAAATCGAGTTGGGAGAAAACAGACGCTCCTACAAGCTGGTCAAATAAATCGTTAATTCTAGGGAGAGGATGCCTATTCTTTTTCGTTAGCTTGTTGAGCTCCCTATAGTCAACACATAGACGGAGTGAACCATCCGCCTTTGTAGCGAACACCACCGGAGCGCCCCATTCTGAAATGTTCCTCCTAACGAACCCCTTTTCTAGAAGCTCTTTAATCTGTTTACTGAGCTCTTTCCTTTCTCGTGGAGCCATATGTCTTACAGGCAACGCAACGGGCTTTGCATTATCTACAAGATATATGCGGAAGTCTATTTCCCGCTTCGGAGGCAAGCCCTTCACCTCTTCAAAGACATCCGAATATTCCCGGACCACTCTAACTGATTTCAAATTTTCAACAGAGGCATCTAGAGATTCAAGATAACTAAGCATAACCGCATACGAGGGATTACAAGAAATTTCCAAAGTATTACCGAGCTGGGTTAGGAGCCTAATAACCCTTTTCTCACAATCAAGGATGGCCCCATTACTGGATAGCCAATCCATGCCCAAAATCAAACCATACCCCGAAAAGCCCAAAACAAAGGCACTACATTGAAATTCAACACTTAGAATAGAAATTTTCAAATCCAAACAGATCATAGACAAATGAGCTGGGCCCCCAATTGGGTTTGAAACAATTAAGGGGTCCTCTACCATACTAGTTTTTAGGTGCAGAGATTCTACTAAAGCAGACGAGATAAAGGAGTGTGATGCGCCGGAATCAAATAAAGTGCGAACGGGGTGATCATAAAGATAAACTACGCTTTCTACAGAAGTATTTATACCTCGCTGTTGCAATGGTGGCGCTTCTAGCACATGAACCTGTGCCCCTGGGGTGGATCCAGCGCCCTGCCCCTGTCCTCGTTTCTTTGGGCAGTCCTTAGCCCTGTGGCCTGTCTGACCGCATGAAAAGCACCCACCATTCTCCTTGGCCTTCTTTTTCCGGCAGTCCTTTTACTAAGTGCCCCACTTTGCCACAGAAATTGCACTTCCTCTTCTCTCGGGACTTGTTGTCTTTCCCGCCCTTCCCAAAGTCTGTCTTCTCAGGGCAGTCTTTGCTGATGTGTCCAGTCTCCCCACAATGAAAACATTCTCCTTGCTTTCTTTTCCTCTTTCTACAATCCTTGGCTATGTGCCCTTCCGTACCACAAAAATTGCATTTCCTTTTTTTTCTCGTTTGTTATTATTATTGTTATGATCCTTTCTTGTTTGACTATTATTCGTCTTCCTACTCTGGGACTCTTCCGCTTGCTGGTTCACGTGGAGGAGGAGGAGTGAAAGCGTCAGCAGCTGGGGAGTAAGGTCTCCAGACATGCTGGAACAGAAAGGATAGATTCAAAACGAAGGATAGAAGAGATAGTACCTATGGCTTTGGGGAGTGGACTTTGCCTTTTTAAAATAAAATAATTTTTTTCTTTTAAAAATGCTTCTTTAAATTTCCTTTTTGAAAATAATTTTTTCAAAACTTTTTATCTTATCTGGTAAACCTATGCTCTGATACCAAGTGAAACACCCCACCTCCGTTTGGGTCACTCTCAAAGGGAATGCCCTAATCTTGGTGGAGGTTTATAAGTACAAGTCACAGATATACAAGACAGAAATAAGAACACATATTTGTAAACAGCGGAAGAACAACAAACTTTTATTTCATAAAGTCAAATACGTGTTACAACAACATCCTTTCCAAAAACATAGCATAACATTTTCATAATCTGTCTTGAGTACATGATTTAAAGAAGCATAAATAAAACATAGATAAACTTCCAAAAGTCCCCATAGTGGATTGTCCAAAGCCATAGTTCAAAACAGGAAAGTCCAAGCAATACATTTCTCTTCTTCAAGCTGGATGTTGAGGCTGATCAAGCTGCTGTGTTCCCTCCCTGAGGACCGGGGGGGGGGGGAAACGGAAGAAAGAAGACGAAAGAAAAATAGAGTCAGACATAAAGCCTGAGTAAGTCTAGTACTACTTTGTCTATGAATAAAGAACTGGGTATGATAAGTAATAACAAGAAGCGGGCAAACACTATGAACTTGGTTAAGTTATCTAGGGTCGAATATACTATCGTACCCCATGTTAATCTCTGAACCCACATAAACTAGTTTCCAATTTGCACCCCATAATCAGGGTGATGTGATCCATTCAATGATGATCGGCTCCTACTCGCATAGTTACATGTGTCTTACGGCCCCCGATGTCTGTAGTTACCTATGTTGGTCCCACCATGGGGTGTATCAAGTCCCATAGTGGCAACCCGACACAACCTTAGAGTGCACAGGTATGCTACTGGTGTCCAGTGCCTTATTTTTCTGCTCCGGAGTGTGTGCACGCCCGCACTCCGTTAGAACCTACACTGCTACACCACCGCCGTTGCTTTGACCTCTTACAATCAGCCCAGTAATCGTGCCCCACCCTGCCTAGTTTCAGGGTATCCTGATACACCTTTTAGGGTTACTGCTGAAAAGGGTCCCCCGTTACTAGGTTTTCTATCTCTAGCCAACATGCTAAGTTGGTTAAGTGTTCCCTACCTAACCCCACCAGTCTGTTTAGTTTAGCATGTTCCATTTTGATTAAGTCTTTAGTTCACTTAATCCTAACAATCCTGACTCAGCCTTAATTGTCTTATTAAGGCCCTGACCTCTCACATTAGACAGGTATTGTTGTGGCTGCCTGTTGCCGGTTGGTTCCGGGCAGTCTTACGCCACAACTCAGTCTAACCTCGGGTCCTTGCTGGGCTCCATGTTTAACCTCCCACATTGGATAGGTATTGTTGTGACTACTGGACAGCCGGGCGGTTCCGGGCAGGTTTACATCACAACTCAATCCAACCTCGGGTTAAACACATCGTATGTTCTACATTTACATATCTTGTCATTCTTCTTTATTTATATGTAAATATTTGCGGCCCATTATTAAGTTAATGGTGTAAAGATTACACCCATCACGGGCCCAACCCATACTTGAATTTGGGCCCTTCTAATTTATATTTTCATTAATTAATTAATTTTTAACCCAACGTTATTTTCCCCCGTTTTACACGTCCGTTCATATATATTGGGCTTAGCCTTTTAAAGCCCAATTTAGCCATGCGAAAGGGGAGGCTTATGGCATATACACAAAGGGGGGAAGGTGAGCGCATGAACTTGCAATACGACGTTGGAAATACAAAATAGAAATTGGTGTACTTGCATAGTGGTAACATAGGTGACATGAATAAAAGCATGTGAACTTGCATAGGTTTAACTACAACATGAACCTATGTTCTTATTTAGGCATAATGTCAAACATAAGCATGTCATAAATATTCCTAGCATAAGCATAGCATAATGTCAAACATAAGCATGGCATAAATACTTTTAGCATAAACATGGCATAAACATAAACAAGTCATGTTCATAAGGTTTCTACATGTTTACAAAGGGGATACTTTGTTACTAACACAAAAGCATAGTTCAACTTAATCATAATTTAAGTCTAATCACATAACATACTTATGCATAAATATTCCTAATCATGGTGTTTGCTTTAAACTTGCAAAAAGGGGATTTTTGAGTCCAACCTAGCCATGTCTCACATATGTCATTTAACAATATAGAACTAACATGGATTTCAATTATGCCAAATATCATTCCTAGCCATAAGTTTGCAAAAGCATGACTTAATACATGGATTATGGTGTCAAAATTCCAACATAGTTTCATATGAACTATAACAACCAACTTGTTTCAATTACTTGCAAAATGGTTTTTATGCACAAAAATATACATCATGATGGCATAATAATAAAGCCCCAAACTCGCATAAATTTCAATCAACTATATTCCTGTAGCTTCAACATAGACTACATAATTTGCGCAATATTCCAAACGTATATTTGCATAGAACTACCGCATGTAGTTCTTTATAATGAATAACATAATTTTGCACAAACATGAATTACTTCCATTGCCACAATTCAAGCATACACATCAACACAGTTGTTTATTTATACCAAAGTAATACTCTACTTACAATGGTTGCAGCGAATTATCTAATTAAGAGACACGATTCCTTTGTTGAATTGATTAGCTTTAGGTTGCTTGAATTGCTTTAGGCTTTAGAACTTTCTTCCTAACTCTCTCTCTAGTCGGCGGCTACTCTTTGTCGTTCCTCAGCAACATGGCGGCTATAATCTTATTTTGAATGAATAGATTAGGGTTTAGTCTAGGGTTGTTTATATAGAGGTTAGGAATTGATTAGGACCCTTGATGTTGCTAGGATTGATCATAGCCATTCATTAGATAGAGAGACCAATAAAAACCCGCCACCTAGCCCTAATGACCAAGCAGACCACAGAAATTCGACCACACACCGACCTGGCCAGCCAGGGCTAGACCAGACCTGGCCAGCAGGTCATTTTTGACCTGGGCGCACTTGGCAGGTGCGCCAGGTCAAAAATGTACTGGCGCACTTCACAGGTGCGCCAGTTCATTTTTGTTCTGGCGCACTTCCCAAGTGCGCCAGTGCATTCTGGCCCTTTTTCGGTTTTTCGCCCAACTTCGTTCGTCCATAACTTCTTCATACGATATCCGTTTTTCGAAAACTCGGACTCTATTTCGCGTATTTTTCCGAGACGAACGCAATGGCGTATCCCGTTTCCCTTAGTTCTTTGATTTGAAATTAATTATACTTTAATTTGTGAGTTTCACAGTTATAGAATTCGCGGGGTGTTACATATTGGATATAACTGTTATATTTATAGAACTAAAACCACTCTAAATATCTAGTTATCTACCACTCTGGTTATTTTTACATATTGGATGTAAATTGTTATATTTCACGTGTTAAGAATGTCAGTTTATGCATACATTTCGCCAATATCTGTGAAGCCCATGCACTCCTACTCTGGATATCTACCAGGATAGGGGATCTCATTTCAGTTTATTCTATCTTTGAAAGGCATGAATATTTGATGATTACAAAAAAACTAGGAATGATCAATGACTATATTCATGAGCAGACCAATCTTTGGTGCCTCAATGAACCCTGCAAGAATAACTGGGACCTATCCTAGCAAGCAACAAGTACAATTCACTTTGAAAGCGATCAGATTTGGGCAACGTACGATAGTGAAGATGGCATACCCCGATTTTATGCATTTATACAGAAAGTTGTCTCTTTATGGCCATTCAAGTGTCACATGAGCTTCCTTAATTCAAAAACCAATGCTCAGTTTGGTCCTATGAACTGGGCAGGTTCTGGTTTTGCTAAAACCAGTGGTAATTTTAGAGTGAGAAGATTATGCGATTAGCGATACAGAAAGGCCCACGAGGGATCATAAAGATTTACCCTAGAAAAGGCGAAGCATGGGCCATTTACAAAAATTGGTCATCTGATTGGAATGAGCTGACACAGACAATGTGATATACAAGTACGACATAGTTGAAGTAATCGATGATTACAAGGAAGAGGAAGGACTCCTAGTTGCACCTCTAGTGAAAGTGGCAGGGTTCGAAAATTAAATAAGTTTGATCCCAATCATGAATGCTACGTAAGATTCAAGTTCAGTAACTTATCACGATAAGAACTTCACAAATTCTTACCTAAGCAAAAGAAATGTGTATATAGACTTCATTTTTTTACCCATGTAAAGAGATATTCAGTTCAATACAAATGTTTTAATCTTGTGTATAATGGAAGAATCGCGAGACAACAAGAGCTGGTTTCATGCATTCCCTTCTCTATCGAGCGTGTATCTTAATCAAGCATCAAAGTGGTCAAAAATCAAGCAAATTCATGTAAATTCACATTTTCTAATGAAATTCTAGAATTCAACCGAGGCTCCAATATGTTAATTTATTATTTCTATTCATATTGATATATTTCAAAAAATTCAATATTACTTTTGAAAATAAAAGCTATTCCTATTACTTAGATAAAAATATATTATTAACTAGTGAAACTCTTTTTAATATGAGCTAGCACTTTGGTTAGAGAATGTTCATAGAAATTCATGATTTGACAAACAACAAAGTTTAATTGTTCTCCCTGATGACTTTGTTTTCAATATGCAATCCAAAGCTTTCATGTTAGTAATAACATAAATGATCTATCTAGTAACCATTAGATAGTGTCACAACACCTTCAAATCATGCTAAACTATATTAATAGTTTGAACACCTGTTTATTGTTTTTATGTATTTTAATTTTAGGATATTAAATATGTGGAGGCAGGAATTTTATCCATGAACAAGGGTGATGGTGTTAAAAAATTTAACTGAAAATGGTATAATTTTAAGAATTATATTTATTATCAATTCTGAGATATTCATACATTATCAATTTCAACTTATGAAATAAATAGTTAAAGTGAGCCAAAAGTTATTTCCTTGTACTTCATGAAATATTAAATAACCAAAAGCAAAGCGTAAGATGAGATGCAAACTTACATATGTTTTCGCGGCACATGGTAGTACTTCTCCCGATTTTCTTTTATGCCCAGCCTTCCAAATCGTCGTTCGTGAAATATTTGCTTCTTGATTTGCTGAAACCTACAAAAAAGATCAAAGTTGACAACACATAATTAATATAATATTCTATAAATAACCATTTACAAAAGATAATTTTGTTAGGATTGCCTCACATGTTGTTAAGAAGGAATGATAGGCTAGAATTAACAATCCCACATCACAAAATATATTGAAGGAATTGTGTACAAATATGAGCTGGTAGGCATATAACATCAGGGATTCCTTTTGTTATATGGGAGTTGTGTGCCAACTCTTATGCGTGCAAGGAAGGGGGCTTTGTTCCGACCGTCATTACATAACAAATTTTAATACCATCTCATCATGCACTCTATGGTAAGGTTTCTTCCTAGAGTATGCGAGATTTGGTTTTTTGTTTGGTTTTTTGCATTTCTTTTACATTGCTCCATTTTTTCATTCATAGACTCAATATCAAAGAAATTTTCCCACCACTCTCTATCTATATCTTTTGGACATCTATCAATGCCAACACGTTTAGGAATCATGGTGTCATCAACTTTATGAAGACTTTTTTGTAATGTTGACTTCATTGATCTATAATACAGTGGAAAATGTTTCTCTCATAATGGTCGAGCAATGGTAGGATCTACATCCATGTCAAATTCTTCCTATCACAAATATATATATATATAACATATCATGAAACGGTCAAATATATCATAATTTGAACTTGATGATAAAATTGATAGGAGTGAAAGTACCAAAAGCCCTTCCCATAGTTTATCCTTATAGAAGCTATCTACCCGCCCTCCATTCTTTGTAGCCAACGGGTATTATAACACCCCGTATGTTGGATAACTTGCTATAATATAAAACAGGGCAGAATTAAATTTTAAAATCTGAATCAAGGGAAACGGGCTATGCCATTGCGTTCGTCTCGGAAAAATACACGAAATAGTGTCCGAGTTTTCGAAAATCGGAGTTCGTATGACCCAGTTAAGACCCGAAGAAGTTTCAGAAAATTTAAAGCAGATTTTAAATAGTAAAATTTCAAATTTCAGAAGTGGCGGGAAAATTCCCGCCAGACCCAGGGAGTCGACCTGGGGGTCGACTGGGGAGTCGACCTGCCCACCAGGTCGACTAGGGTGTTGACCCTAGTGTCGACCTGGGGGTCGACCTCCCTGGTCGAGCCCAGGTGACCTGGGTGCACCAGTTTGGCTTGTTGGCTGTGTTTTGGTGGCTAGGACGAGATCTGACGGCTCTAATCTGATTTAGGGTTAATCTAATGGCCTAAAACACCTAACTACTCTATAAATACACCCTAAGACTACCCTAATTCATACTAAAAATAGCTACAACACCGTTATGCCATCAAAATGCAACTTGAAGGAGCCTCCATCAAATTAAAGAGGAAGATAGCTTCTCAAATCAACTTCTAATCAACTCTAGCAACTTAATCTTCTTCTTAGGAGTGCTAATCAACAAGTTGTGAGTTTTCTATAGCCTTAATGACCAATTGTTGAAATGATTATGATAGGATATAATGAGGTTATGGCTATGAATGTGGATCAATGCAAGTTATGCAAGTTATATGCTATGTGTTAATGATGTTATGCATGTTATGCAAGTTATATGCTATGTGTTTGTGATGTTATGCAAGTTATGCAAGTCATATGCTACATGTTCATGATGTTATGCAAGTTATGCAAGTCATATACTACATGTTCATGATGTTATGCATGTTATGCAAGTTGTATGCTATATGATCATGATGTTATGCAAGTGTTAGGCTATGTGTTCATGATGCTAGTTATGCAAATTTCTATGATAAACATTGATCCATTATGACACCATGATTATGCAAGTTTGGTGTAAGATAATATGCAAGTTCATATATGATATGTTATGCAAGTTTGGTGTTTGATTATATGCAAGTTCATATATGACATGTTATGCAAGTTTGGTGTTTGATTATATGCAAGTAACATGTGCAAGTTGACACCTTAGTATGATATGCATACATATGCAAGTTAACCCCTTTGTATGTCATACATACATATGCTAGTTTACCCCTTTGTATGACATAAATAACTTATGCAAGTTAACCTCCTTATGACATATGTGATTCATGCAACTTTGGGTTGATTATTTATGCTAGTTGGGTTTGATACTATATGCATGTTGACACCTTTAAACCCATGTTGATGCTAATGTTATGCAAGTTGAACCCATTATATTTGTGATGAATCTTCCCTTTTATGTCATGTTAGCGAATTACGTGGGGAACGATGTGGTTAATATACATGTTAATGAAATGGTGTGAAGTTGGTATGATTATGCATACCATAAAGTGGATGGACATAATTGAGTCAATTATGTACATAGTTAAAATTGGAATTAATTAGGGAAAATTAATTCGGGGGTGATTAATTAGGTGTAATTAATCGACTAAGACACGAGGTTGGACCCTTTTGTAGCGTAAGACTGCCCGGAACCGACCGGCAAATCCAGCGGCTACAAATGATTGGCCCAATGTGAGAGGTCTTAGGCACAAACTAAATATGTGACAAGTGTATAGACACGAGGTTAGACTCGGTTATGGCGTAAGGCTGCCCGGACCCAACCGGCAAATCCAACTGCCATAAAAGATAGTCTAATGTGAGATGTCTTTACAACGGCTACGTTCTTAATCAATTAAGAAACACTTAACCAGATAAGCATGTAGTGGGCATGAGGGGTTAAATGGGTGCCTTGGGTGGCATGTGGAAATCAAGTAAGTGCCTTGGGTGGCATGTGGAAATCTAGTGGGTTACCTTGGGTGGCAATAGAAAATACGATTAGAATACTTAACCAAGTGGAAACATGTAATTAAACATGATTAAAGGGTTAAGTGGGATGCACTAGATATAATGACAAGCTTAGGTGGTAGCTTGTGGGGGCCGATTTCACCCAGTAACCCATATGTATCTTATTGGGCTCGACCCATGTCGAGGACGGGACACGCGTACTGGGCTTGATTATAAGAGGCCAAAACGGGTTAGCGGTGGCAACGCAAGTCCAACGGGTTTCATATGCGTGTGTGGACCCGGGCTGGTAAGTAAGACGTTGTTGCATCGTGTAGATATAAGCCATGCACCATTTGTTGTATCGGGTTGCCACTTTGGGGAGTGATACACCCCACTGTGGGGCCAGCACGGGTATCTACGGTAGGGAGCCGATCGCTTGGGAGTAGTGGGTACACCTAGTGGTGATAGGGGCAGACGGCACCTATGTAGTCAGCTAGGGGTACACGAAACTACTGGGTAAATTCTCTAAGTCCTTGGGTGGGATCAACCTTTAAGTAGGAATGACTGGGGTGGTGCAGTTGGTAATTATCCTTAGTTGGGTAGATTCGTCTTTACCGTTATCTTAGTTCATCCTATGTCTAGTGGGCTACTTAGTGTAGTCATTTATCCCCAGTCATCCCGTACCAAGTTTATATCATACCCTAATTACTTTAATGATTGTGTTGTTAAAGTTATAGGGCTCACTCAGACTTATGTCTGACCCCGTTGTTTTTATCTTTTTCCCCTCAGGTCCTCAGGTTGGGCCTAGCACTAGTGGGCTTTGATCAGATTTCTTTATCTGTCTTTTGGAGCTTGGACCGTGATGTAAAGCCCAGCTTATCTTTTCTAGTATGGCTATTATTTATGTAGTGGGATTATGTACTTATGTTTTTATTAGGATGGATATTTAGTACTTGACTCTTTATGGTGTTGTAACTAAACATGTTTACCTTCTGCTGCAATGAAATGATGTTTTAGATTTTTCAAGTATTTATATTTGTCTTGTTGTAATTTTTCTGTTATATATTCACTTAAAATGCTCCACCGAAGTTAAGGCATTCCCAGTGTGAGCGGGTGTGGGGTGTTACACGTGGTATCAGAGCGAAGGTTACCGGAACAGATAAACTTTTTAGAAAACTATTTTTCTAAAAACATTTTTGGAAGAAGTATTTTCAAAAACATGTCTTTAAAGAGAAAAGTTTTTGAAAGAAAAGCATAATCCCCAATAGCCATATCTTTATCTTTCGAATTCTCTGTTTTGAATCTTTCCTTTTTCGTTTCAGCATGGCTGAAGATCTTAACTTTCCGGAGGGTGTGACGATAACAGTATGGTATAGGAGATTGATGGAGGCTAGGGCCGCCACTGCGGGTCCAGCAAATGTCCCTCCACCAACAGTAGCACCCGATCTTCCTCCTCCCCCTCCTCCTCCTCGCACGGATACTTTTGCTAAGACTTGCAAGGAATTTAAGGCTATTGGAGGGAAACCTTTTCAAGGATCAGAAACTTTTGTAGAAGCTAGAGATTGGCTTAAGGAGGTGGAAGAGTTGATAGATATCTTTGAGATGGAAGAAGGAAAGAAAGTCAAGTTAGCTGCTTGGTTAATGAAGGGAGAGGCCTCATTCTGGTGGGAGGTCACTAATGGAGAGCGCCCTGTTGACTCTTGGGCGGATTTCAGGCAAAGATTTGTGGCAAAGTTTCTCTCAAGGGCGGAGGAAAACTTGTATATGGAAAGTTTCTTGACTCTAAAGCAAGGAAACCTCTCGGTGAAGGAATATGTCAACAAGTTTAATCAATTGGCAAGGTTTGGCATAGACATGGTGAATACACCGGAGAAGAAGGCTTTGAGGTTCGTTAAGGGCTTGAATGAACCGATGCATGGAGTGGCTATGACTCACATCCCTACGGGAGCCACCTTTGAGAAGCTAGTTGACATGGCACTCATATATGAGGAAGAGAAGGGTCCTAATTCTAATAACGCACCCGAGAAGAAAGGAGATCAGAAGAGACCTCAACAACAACAGCAAAACAAGGGTGGGAAAGGCAACGGTGGCAAGGGAAAGAAGAAGTGCTTCAATTGCGGGATACCAGGCCACCTAAGCAAAGATTGTCGGAAGAAGAAAAAGACTGGCTGCTACCACTGTGGTGAAGCAGGGCATCTAGTGAAGGACTGCCCTAAGAAGGGGCAAAGGACGGGAACTACCTCAGGGGGACAGGTGCAAGCTCTTATGGCACCAGGTCAGGCTAGGGGGCAAGTTCAGGCTCTCGCGGTTCCACCGATTCAGGAAAGAGGTAGAACTATTTCCGTTGAAAGTCTGGTTTTTCTATTTGATCATCCTGTCCGTACATTGTTTGATTCTGGCGCATCGCATTCGTTTAGCTCATCATCATTAGTTGAGTCACTGCACTCAGACACCAGTCTAGTAGATGATCCCTTGGTTGTTTCAAACCCAATTGGGGGCTCCACTTATTTGTCCATGATATGTTTGGGTTTGAAGATTTCTATACTTAGCGTTGAGTTTAGATGTGATGCTTTTGTTTTGGGCTTCACGGGCTATGGGTTGATTTTGGGCATGGACTGGTTATCCAGTAATGGTGCCATTCTTGATTGTGAAAGGAGAGTTGTTAGGCTCATGACCCGCTTGGGTAACACTCTCGAGATCTCTTGTAATCCCATGGATTCTGTTATGCTAAGTTATCTTGAATCGCTTGACGCTTCGGTCGAGAGTTTGCGATCTGTTAGAGTGGTCCGGGAATACTCGGATGTGTTTGAGGAGGTGAAGGGCTTACCTCCGAGGCGGGAGATAGACTTCCGAATATATCTGGTGGATAATGCTAAACCTGTATCCTTACCAGTGCGCCACATGGCTCCTCGTGAGAGGAGGGAACTCCATAAGCAAGTAGGGGAGTTGCTTGAGAAGGGGTTCATAAGACGAAGTATATCGGAGTGGCGTGCTCCAGTAGTTTTTGCCACGAAGGCGGATGGGTCTCTCAGACTTTGTGTAGACTATAGAGAACTCAACAAGCTCACAAAGAAGAATAGACACCCATTGCCGAGGATTGATGATCTTTTTGATCAGTTGGTTGGCGCTTCAGTATTTTCTCAGTTGGACTTAGCCACGGGGTTTCATCAGTTGAGGGTGGCTGAGGATAGCATAGACAAGACTGCCTTCAGGACTCCGGATGGTTTTTATGAGTGGCTGGTGATGCCATTTGGGTTGACGAACGCCCCTGCATACTTTGTTGATTTGATGAGTAGGGTGTTCAGGGAGTTCCTTAATAAGTTCGTGGTGGTCTTTGTGGATGACATCTTAGTCTTTTCTAAGAGTGAAGAAGA
Organism: Allium sativum; assembly: GCA_030737875.1. Lineage (NCBI taxonomy): Eukaryota > Viridiplantae > Streptophyta > Magnoliopsida > Asparagales > Amaryllidaceae > Allium > Allium sativum. The sequence goes on along the minus strand of CM060924.1, from coordinate 134,589,674 downwards.
GCATGCCCTACATCTTAGGTATGTGTTGGAGACTCTTCGAGCGCATAGCCTTAAGGCTAAATTCTCTAAATGTCACTTCTGGAGGAAGGAAGTGCGGTTTTTGGGGCACGTGGTCTCCAAGGAAGGGATAGCTGTGGATCCCGCGTAGGTAGTATCCATCCAAGATTGGAAGGTTCCGAAGAATGCTACCGAGGTGAGGAGTTTCTTGGGGTTGGCTGGCTACTATAGGAAGTTTATCAAGGACTTCGCGAAGATATCAGCCCCATTAACTCGCTTGATGAAGAAGAATCTAGTCTTCGTATGGGACGTTGATTGTGATGATGCGTTCCGACGGTTGAAGAGAGCTTTAACCACAGCTCCAGTCTTAGTGTAGCCAGATGGGAGTAAGCCATTTGTTGTCTATACCGATTCTTGTGGGACTGGACTGGGCGCAGTCTTAATGCAAGAGGGAAGGGTAATAGCCTATGATGGAAGGCAGTTGAGGAAGCATGAGAAAAATTACCCTACCCATGATTTAGAGTTGGCCGCTATTGTTTTTGCGCTTAAGATTTGGCGCCATTATCTTCTTGGCGAGAGATTCGAATTGTTCACTGACCACAAATCATTGAAGTACTTGTTTTCTCAGAAGGATTTGAACTTGAGACAGCAAAGGTAGATGGATTTCTTAGCATCCTATGATTTCGAGATAGCGTATACCCCTGGCAAAGGTAACGTGGTGGCGGACGACTTGAGTAGAAAAAGGTTGTCCTTGAGTCCATTGTTCATGGAACGACGAAGCTTGGAATTTATCTCGATGTTTGACTTTAGACCATCCGTTGACTATATACCCGGTTTGCTAGCATCCTTGGAGGTCAGACCTACTCTTTTGGGACGGATTGGCGAGGCACAGAGGGACGACCCACAGTTGGTTGAGTTAGTAGAGAGGCTCATAAGGGGGGAGTCGTCCAGCCATTTGAGTAGGTACACTCTAGACGATAGAGGGTGCTTGCGTAGAGACGGTAGACTATGTGTACCGCAAGACGAGGGTTTGAGGAAGGCTATTCTTGATGATGCACACCGTTCTAGGATGACCATTCATCCCGGTGGGGACATGATGTACTAAGACATGAAGCGAGTTTTCTTTTGGGCTGGTATGAAGAAAGATGTGGTCGAGTATGTCGCTAGATGCTTGGTGTGCCAACAGGTGAAAGCAGAGCAAAAGAAACCAGGTGGGTTGCTTCACCCATTGGAAGTTCCGCAATGGAAGTGGGATAGCGTCTCGATGGATTTTATTGATGGATTACCAAGATCGAGGAAGGGTAATGCAGGAATTTGGGTTGTGGTAGACAGACTTACTAAGAGCGCCCATTTTATACCCGTGAAGAGCAAGAGGACTGCTCCGTGGCTAGCTTCGGTTTATCTTCGAGAGATGGTTCGATTGCATGGGGTACCCTCTAGCATAGTGAGTGATCGAGATCCCATCTTCACTAGCGAGTTTTGGAAGAGTTTGCAAGAAGCAGTGGGGACTCAGTTGTGTTTGAGCACCGCATATCATCCTCAGACGGACGGCTAGACCGAGAGGGTGAATCGTGTTCTAGAAGACCTTTTGAGGCTTTGTATCTTAGATTTTGGAGGTACTTGGTAAGAGCATCTTCCATTGGTGGAGTACGCGTATAATAACAGCTTTCAGTCCAGTATTGGTATGGCTCCTTTCGAAGCTCTTTATGGAAGGCCTTGTCGATCACCTACATGTTGGTGGGAGCCTACGGATAAGATCGTTCTTGGGCCTGATATGGTTAGAGAGACTTCGGAAAAGATTGATTTGATTCGAAGAAGGATGAAAGCAGCGCAAGACAGGCAGAAATCTTACGCGGATAAGAGGAGGACGGATCTGGAGTTTGATGTTGGGGACATGGTCTTTGTCAAAGTATCTCCATTACGGAATGTTGTTCGCTTTGGGTCCGTTGGGAAGTTAGCTCCAAGATTTGTAGGACCGTTTCCTATCAAGGAAAGGATTGGACGGATGGCATATAGAGTGGATTTACCCGAGAGACTTAGTGGGGTACATGACGTATTCCATGTGTCACATTTGAGGAAATGCCTACATGAGACTGCAGAGGTGGTAGAGACGAGCTTGCTTAAAGAAGTGGAGGTAGAGCGTGATGTGACTATTCGACGAGCTCCTACCCGCATCCTTGGGTCAGAGATTAGGAAGTTGAGGAACAGAGAGGTGCGACTAGTCAAAGTGCAATGGGGAGAGGATGAGAGAAATGCTACGTGGGAGACAGAAGCGAAGATGCGTTCATTGTACCCATTCCTTTTTGAGGGTATGTCTTTTAACTTCTCCTTTATCGTTTGTCTAGTACTTATCTTATCTTTAGTATGTCCTCTCATTAGTACCTTTGACCTTTAGATAGGGTAAACCTATGGTTGAAACATGTGTTTGAGACATGTTATGATTGATGGATGCGTGTGGATGCAAGTGGTTGCTAGTGGTTGCTCGTGGATGCATATACACACACTCTAGGCACTAGATCGGCTCAATCACTTCATATTGCATATTGCATATAATTGTGTGTAGGTAGCTATATTAATGGATGTATAATGGTTGTGTTATCATATGGATGATGCATTTTGGTGAATGATTGTGCACTCATGTAGAAATAGTATGTGTCGATAGAGTTCTTTCGCATACATATTGGATGCATGGCACTATCATGGTTTGCATTAAGGAGGTCAACTGAATCAGTAGACCGCCTGATTTTGCATTAGACATGGAACATATACACACACTCCTTGCATATGTTCATACAGCATTAGAAACTCTAAGGACAATGGATGCCAGTGTTTGATGGTTTAGTAGATGGTTGTTTGGTTGGTAGGATACGTTCTTCTTGACTTAGAGATTTCGGGGACGAAATCCTTTAAGTAGGGGAGAATGTAACACCCCGTATGTTGGATAACTTGCTATAATATAAAACAGGGCAGAATTAAATTTTAAAATCTGAATCAGGGGAAACGGGCTATGCCATTGCGTTCTCTCGGAAAAATACGCGAATAGAGTCTGAGTTTTCGAAAATCGGAGTCCGTATGACCCAGTTAAGGCCCGAAGAAGTTTCAGAAAATTAAAAACAGATTTTAAATAGTAAAATTTCAAATTTCAGAGGTGGCGGGAAAATTCCCGCCAGACCCAGGGAGTCGACCTATGGGTCGACTGGGGAATCGACCTGCCCACCAGGTCGACTAGGGTGTCGACCCTAGTGTCGACCTGGGGGTCGACCTCCCTGGTCGAGCCCAGGTGACCTGGGTGCACCAGTTTGGCTTGTTGGCTGTGTTTTGGTGGCTAGGACGAGATCTGACGGCTCTAATCTGATTTAGGGTTAATCTAATGGCCTAAAACACCTAACTACTCTATAAATACACCCTAAGACTACCCTAATTCATACTAAAAATAGCTACAACACCGTTATGCCGTCAAAATGCAACTTGAAGGAGCCTCCGTCAAATTAAAGAGGAAGATAGCTTCTCAAATCAACTTCTAATCAACTCTAGCAACTTAATCTTCTTCTTAGGAGTGCTAATCAACAAGTTGTGAGTTTTCTATAGCCATAATGACCAATTGTTGAAATGATTATGATAGGATATAATGAGGTTATAGCTATGAATGTGGATCAAGGCAAGTTATGCAAGTTATATGCTATGTGTTAATGATGTTATGCATGTTATGCAAGTTATATGCTATGTGTTTGTGATATTATGCAAGTTATGCAAGTCATATGCTACATGTTCATGATGTTATGCAAGTTATGCAAGTCATATACTACATGTTCATGATGTTATGCAAGTTATGCAAGTTGTATGCTATATGATCATGATGTTATGCAAGTGTTAGGCTATGTGTTCATGATGCTAGTTATGCAAATTGCTATGATAAACATTGATCCATTATGACACCATGATTATGAAAGTTTGGTGTAAGATAATGTAACGACCCGTATTCTACGCATCATAGGATCGTAGAATAATTATTTCTGTCACATACGAAGTCGTATGGTCATGTAACTTTGGGAGACGACTATTGGGGTCATTTCCCATGTTCATGATTTTTCTCGATTTTTAAATGACCATTTTACCCCTAGTTGGCACTGTTTTGGCCATAACTTTTGACTGGAAAGGAATTTTGACCTGAATCCACTTCCATTGGCTCCGGATGATGGTTTCTCTTTCCGTAGAGTGGTCACATTAGCCAAACGGACTCACCGTTTGGGAGATATGGCTGAAACAAGTTTCAGATGGTGAAAAACAGCTTAATTGGGCTTAAACGGGTGATTAGCAGCTAGGCCCAAGGGGAATTTCGGGTTTAGGAGTATATAGGGGCTGATTAGGGTTAGAAAACATTTCTTTAGACATTTTCCAGCCGCCACTTTCATTCCTCTTGACCTAGCCATGGCCTCCACTCTCTAAATCTCTCTAAAACACCCAAAAATCACCTTCTAATTGAAGATTAGGCTTAGCAAACATTAAATTAAGAAGAAAAAGCACCAAAGCAAGGTTGGAGCTGCTGTATAAGATTGGGAACAGCGCCAAATCAGAGAATATTTCAGTTTTGGGGTTCTAGTTGTGGCCAAGGTGAGTGATAGCATCATTTTGACACTAATTACAGTTAATTAAGGGTAATTAGTGAAGATTAGCGAATTTACACACTAATAAATTCTGGAAAAATGTTTAGAAATTTTTAAATAATATTTCATGCCTCTGTTAGAAAATTTAGGCGATTTGATTAAGTTTTACTAAGTATGTGCTTAAACATGATTAAGAAGGATTATAGGAAAATAAGGGGTTTTGGGCACATTTGATCCATTTTGACATATGAATTCATTGTTTTGGTGTTTGTGGTTAGTTTGTTATGTTGCTATGACTCTATGGTATGTTTCATGATTGATTAGAATAGTTAAATTGGTCGAAAACGTCGTCGAATGACGTAGAAAGCTAGCTAGAAAAGTTGCAGGAAATACTGCAGGGATCCGGATCGGATCGGGTAGGGGATCAGATCGGACATATCCGAACCGGACCGGGGCGTGGTACTTTCTGGAGCATGACGTGAAGAGGCAATAAGGAAGGCCTGGTCGGATCGGAGGGGCGTAGCGTGGGATCGGAAGGAACAAGGAGGACTGAAGTGGAAGAAAGAGGAGCATGGATACCATATTCCGAACCGAACCGAGAGCAATACACGAATCGAACTGATGCTGACGAGACGGAGACGGAGTCACTCAAGCTATGGAGTATCCGAACCGAACCGCTTCAGAATCACCGAACCGAACCACGTGAGGGAGAGCACCGAACCGAACCGCGTGAGGGAGAAGGACCCGAACCCAGAGGATGGTGGCACTCCGAACCGAACCGGGGTACGTATCCGAACCGAACCGAGCATGGGTGACCGGACCGAACCGGACGTGTACTTTTACTACTCCGTGATGACTCTTCTGAAGACCCACTCCAATTCGACCAAACCCGAGATGCAAAGGAAGTCCAAATGAGAAGTTAGAGCTCAGGATTCAGATGGGAATCAACGAGTTCGCTTCATGGTTGGGCTTTGTTGCGGGACGCGTGCCAAGGAGTTATCGACGTCTATAGCTTTGGACCACTATGGTAGGAGGTACGAAGGCGGATTCAGGGCCATTATGGCATCGGTAGAACCAAGGGCTACGACCAATGAAGTGGGTCATTGAAATGTTTGGTCATGACTCCAAGGGTTTGGCTTGGTCACAGCAGGGTTTCTACAAATCGGGATTCGTCGTTACCTCAGTTTGTCTAGTGTTCCAAAGTGGTAGATATCGTACGCTTTACGCACTGAGTGAGAGATGTGAGGATGGTTGCTATGGATGATTTGTTTGCTATCATTGTGACATGCACACCCCACCCCCGTATTCTTAAACCATTTATTATGGCACCTTGGAGTATTGTACGGTATGTGGTACTAACTCTTTGGTTGCAGGTCCAGGTTCAGGTATGGTTTAGTATACCTGTTATCATTCTGTTTAGATGCTTATCGCTCATACCAGGCTTTATGTCTGACCCAGAGTTTTATGTCTCCTCTTATTACTCTGGGTTCTCACACGAGCAGACTAGAGACAGGTTAGCTGGTGATGCACGGGTAGATGATCCGGAGACGAGCAGGAGGCTTCCACGTAATATATATAGTATTCTCCCTGTATTGTTGAAGATCACTGCTTAGGCATTGGTGGTGTATCTTCTACTTTAGTTTTCTTTTGATTAGAGACAGTAAATTTGGAAAGTTGTAATAAGCTGTATTTGGATTTCCGCTGCTCTGATGTTGACATTGATTATTAGTTATCAGCTTATGCACTGTCTCACCTGTTTTATGTCAAGTATGTTATTATTATATTTTATTCCATGCGCTGTGAGACATTCTACAGGTTCCTTGATTAGTTCATTCCCTTCTTTCCTTTCTTTGGCGACCGTTCCGTGCTAGTCGGGACATGTGTACAGCGCACTTTCGGAGGAAATGCAGGCTGGTGCGGGACGGGCCGTCACACTTGGTATCAGAGCTCTAGGTTGCGTAGTTAACCTGGGGAAGTTATCAGGGAGAGATAATATACGTATACGAGAGAGCGTATTTGTGATTACTTTGGTTTTTAAAAGTTATATATATATACTATTACTATTATAAGGATGAAGTCGCACTGCACTAGCACCACTCTGGAGTCGTTAATCGTTTCCTTTTTCAGATTGACGATGAGCCGATATACTAGAGGTGCTGGTAGGGGAGCCAACAACGGGAATGCTGCTGACATGAGGACGATGTTTACAGACCTCATGAGAGAGATGCTTAGAGATGTTCAGAGGGCAGCTCCCAATGGTGGAAATGGTGGTGGTCCAATAGTGCAGGCGCCGAGGGTCGACTTCGCCAAGCTGAATAAGGATTATACTAGCCTTGGTGGGAAGCCATTCCACGGAACGGAGTCGGCTACGGATGTTCAGGATTGGGTGGATAGTTGCGAATGTATCGTCTAGGATTTGGGTATCGAGGATGCGATGAAGAGAAAGCTAGCGTCCCGTCAGCTGCAAGGGCGGGCAATGAATTGGTGGAATGCTATAAAGGCAGCTACTCCCGAAGATCAGATTACTTGGGAGAAGTTTAAAGCTCGCTTCAGTGAGAAGTTCATTCCAGCTACTCAGATGTCAATGCTGTTTAAGAAATTCTTGGAGCTCAAGCAGGATGGCAGAGCTGTCTCGGAATATATTGCTGAATTTGACACTTTGTCAAAATATGGGTTATCTCTTATTGATACTGCCGAGAAAAAGAATGTGAAATTCATAACTGGTTTGGATCAGTACTTGGGGGAAAAACTTATTAACCACATCGATGAGACGTTTGAATCGATTGTGGGGAAAGCATTAAGATCGGAAAGTCTCTACCCTAAGTCGAAGACTGAGGTTACATCTGCAGAAGAGCCAAAACCACAAGCTAGTGGTGGAGGCAAAGGTGGTTCCCAGAATAAGAGAAAGCAGAATCAGGCTAAGGATGGCCAGAAGAAAAAGAATAAGCAGGATGTGGAGTGCTTCAGCTGTGGTAAGAAGGGCCATTATGCTAGTAATTGTTGGGCCAAGCCAGCGGATAGGAAGTGCTTCAATTGTGGCCAATTGGGACATCACAAGGACAAGTGTCCACAGGCCCCTAAGGAAAAGCAAATGGTGAAAGCCTACGCTCTTAATGCTATTCCTTCTTCGTCGAATGCCCCAACAGCGGCGGAGAAGGGAAAGAATGTCGTCATTCAAGGTATGCTTTCGGTTTATGATGTTCCTGTTAGAGTTTTGTTTGATACCGGAGCTTCCAGTTCTTTCATATCTAGTGACCTGGTAGATAGGTTGGGATTGGAGCCCGAGATTGTCGATAGACCTTTAGTAGTGACGAACCCGATTGGTGGTTCGACTAGCCTTAGCATGATTTGTCGTAATATGGTCTTATCGAGTCATGGATGCATGTTTGTTTGTGATTGCTTTGTTTTGGGCTTTACTGGGTTTGGCATTATTTTGGGAGTAGATTGGCTCCAAAGATACGGGGTGGTGGTAGACTGTGAGGGCTTGTTGGTGACAGCTAGAGCGGATGATGGGCGGAGGATAGTGTTTGGTGGTCTACCCAGTAAGGGGGTATTGGCTAGTTTTCTAAATTCCCTCGACATTCCGCATAGTGAGTTGTTAGGTTTGCCCGTGGTTGGCCAGTATCCGGATGTTTTCGAAGAAGTGACCGGACTTCCACCACACCGAGAGATTGAGTTCCGTATTGATTTGGTGAAAGATGCCAGGCCTATAGTGATGCCACTTCGTCGTATGGCACCAAGAGAGTAGCGAGAGCTCGAGGTGCAAGTCAGCGATCTTTTGAAGAAGGGATTTATCAGAAGGAGTGTTTCTGAATTGGGAGCACCAGTTGTGTTTGCTACCAAGGCGGATGGTTCCCTTCGTTTGTGTGTAGACTACCGCGAGTTGAATAAAGTGACGAGGAAGAATAAGTATCCTCTACCGCGGATAGATGATTTGTTTGATCAGTTGAGTGGCGCGAGAGTATTTTCTCAGTTGGATCTCGCGACAGGTTTTCATCAGCTTAGAGTGGAAGCTGAGAGTATAGCTAGAACGGCATTTCGGACGCCGTCTGGGTTTTATGAGTGGTTGGTCATGCCATTCGGGCTGACCAATGCCCCAGCATATTTTGTGGATCTTATGAACAGGGTATTCAGAGATCAGTTGAATAAGTTTGTCCTTGTGTTCGTTGATGATATTTTGGTCTATTCGAGGACAGAGGAAGAACACAAGGAACATTTAAGAGTAGCGATGGAGGTGTTGAGAAAACACCAATTGAAAGCAAAGTTTTCTAAGTGTCACTTCTGGAAGAGGGAAGTGAGGTTCTTGGGCCATGTTGTATCAGAGAATGGTATTGCCGTGGACCCAGCAAAGGTGGCTACGGTACAGGATTGGCCTACGCCCAAGAATGCAGCAGATGTAAGAAGTTTCTTGGGATTAGCGGGATATTATCGTAAGTTTATCCAAGGCTTCTCCAAGATAGCAGCACCGTTGACCCAGTTAACTAAGAAGAATCAAGCTTTTGTTTGGGATGAAAGGTGCGAGAATGCATTCAAAAGTCTCAAGGACAAGTTGACAAGCGCACCAGTGTTAGTCATTCCTAAGGGGGATGAAGAGATGACGGTATACACGGATGTCTGTGGTACCGGACTGGGTGCTGTATTGATGCAAGGAGGTAGGGTTGTAGCTTACGCAAGTCGGCAATTGAAACCGCACGAGAGAAGATACCCTACCCATGATTTAGAATTGGCAGCGATCGTGTTCGCGTTAAAGATGTGGAGACACTATCTCTTGGGAGAAAGATTTGAGCTGTTTACAGATCATAAGTCGTTAAAGTATCTCTTCTCTCAGAAAGATCTGAATCTCCGTCAGCAGAGATGGTTAGAGTTCTTAGCTTCCTATGATTTTGACATCGCATACACACCAGGGAAGGGCAATGCGGTGGCTGATGCATTGAGTAGAAAACATGCCAGCTTAGGGGCTATGTTCCTTGAATGGAAGCAACTGGAGTTTATCGCGGGGTTTGATTTCAGACCAAAGTGCGAATTGGATCCAGAAATGTTAGCAAGTTTGACGATCAGACCCACTTTGATTGAGCGGATCGGCTCTAGTCAGAGGGACGATCCTAACCTATTGGAAATCATCTCCAAGTTAAAGATGGGTATCGGTGAGGAGATGAACAAGTATGGGCTTGATCGAGATAGATGGCTTAGAAAGAATGGAAAGCTTGTTGTACCCAATGTCGATGGATTGAGGAATGAAGTGCTTAGAGAATGTCATCACTCAAAGCTGACTATACACCCTGGTGGTAATAAGACGTATAGAGACATGAAACAGACTTACTACTGGGAAGGAATGAAAAGAGACGTTGGGAAGTTTATATCCAAATGCATGTATTGCCAGCTAGTTAAAGCCGAGCAAAAGAAGCCTAGTGGATTGTTACAGCCATTGGAAATTCCCGAATGGAAATAGGAGCAAGTCTCGATGGATTTCATCGATGGTTTACCAAGGACTAGATCGGGACATGATAGCATTTGGGTGATTGTGGATCGATTGACTAAAAGCGCAAGGTTTATACCAGTCAAATCGACCAGAACGGCATCTAAGTTAGCAGAGTTGTATATGAAGTGGGTAGTGAGATTTCATGGAGTACCTAAAGGCATTGTGAGCGACCGAGACCCGTTGTTCACTAGTGGGTTTTGGAAGAGCTTACAAGAGGCTCTAGGGTCAGAGTTACATCTCAGTAACGCATATCATCCTCAGACCGACGGTTAGACGGAGAGGGTGAACCGTATCTTGGAAGACCTCTTGAGAGCATGTATATTGGATTTTGGTGGATCATGGGAGGACCATTTGCATCTAGTAGAGTTTGCATATAATAATAGCTACCAATCCGGTATCGGTATGGCTCCGTTTGAAGCTTTGTACGGAAGACCGTGCAACTCACCATCATGTTGGATAGAGACTGGCGAGAAGTTTATGCTTGGACCAGATGTGGTGAGGGAAACTTCAGATAAAATCAAGACCATTCAACAACAAATGAAGGCTGCCCAAGATAGACAGAAGAGTTATGCTGATAAGAGGAGAAGGGACTTAAAATTCTCCGTTGGCGACTTGGTGTTTGTCAAGATTTCTCCGTTGAAGAGCGTAATACGATTTGGCAGGAGAGGCAAGTTGGCACCAAGATTCGTTGGCCCATTCCCTGTTCTCGAACTAGTCGGGAATTTGGCATATAGGATTGACTTACCAGAGAAGATGGCGGGAGTTCACAACGTATTTCATGTTTCCCAACTAAGGAAGTTCGTTCACGACTCGGATATGACTATTTCAGCTGATCAGTTAGAGGACTTCGAAGTAGAACCCGAGGCGGTTGGGAACCGCAAGCCGGCCCGTATTGTCGAGCACGACATGAAGCAACTTCGAAGGAAGGCGGTGAAGCTAGTCAAGGTACAGTGGGGCGAGGACGAGAAAGATTGTACTTGGGAGACAGAGGAGAACATTAGGAAGTCACACCCAGAACTCTTTGCCTGGTAAGATTTTGACTTCGATTTAGTTTTCCGCATGCTAGGATAGGCTTGTTTGCTTGTTTTGCATGTCTGATTGTTGTATGTGGTTGTTAGGCATGCGGGATCCTTTGTACGTTTTGGGTTAAGGAATTTCGGGGGCGAAATTTCTTAAGGGGGGGAGAGTGTAACGACCCGTATTCTACGCATCATAGGATCGTAGAATAATTATTTCTGTCACATACGAAGTCGTATGGTCATGTAACTTTGGGAGACGACTATTGGGGTCATTTCCCATGTTCATGATTTTTCTCGATTTTTAAACGACCATTTTACCCCTAGTTGGCACTGTTTTGGCCTTAACTTTTGACTGGAAAGGAATTTTGACCTGAAACCACTTCCATTGGCTCCGAATGATGGTTTCTCTTTCCGTAGAGTGGTCACATTAGCCAAACGGACTCACCGTTTGGGAGATATGGCTGAAACAAGTTTCAGATGGTGAAAAACAGCTTAATTGGGCTTAAACGGGTGATTAGCAGCTAGGCCCAAGGGGAATTTCGGGTTTAGGAGTATATAGGGGCTGATTAGGGTTAGAAAACATTTCTTTAGACATTTTCCAGCCGCCACTTTCATTCCTCTTGACCTAGCCATGGCCTCCACTCTCTAAATCTCTCTAAAACACCCAAAAATCACCTTCTAATTGAAGATTAGGCTTAGCAAACATTAAATTAAGAAGAAAAAGCACCAAAGCAAGGTTGGAGCTGCTGTATAAGATTGGGAACAGCGCCAAATCAGAGAATATTTCAGTTTTGGGGTTCTAGTTGTGGCCAAGGTGAGTGATAGCATCATTTTGACACTAATTACAGTTAATTAAGGGTAATTAGTGAAGATTAGCGAATTTACACACTAATAAATTCTGGAAAATTGTTTAGAAATTTTTAAATAATATTTCATGCCTCTGTTAGAAAATTTAGGCGATTTGATTAAGTTTTACTAAGTATGTGCTTAAACATGATTAAGAAGGATTATAGGAAAATAAGGGGTTTTGGGCACATTTGATCCATTTTGACATATGAATTCATTGTTTTGGTGTTTGTGGTTAGTTTGTTATGTTGCTATGACTCTATGGTATGTTTCATGATTGATTAGAATAGTTAAATTGGTCGAAAACGTCGTCGAATGGCGTAGAAAGCTAGCTAGAAAAGTTGCAGGAAATACTGCAGGGATCCGGATCGGATCGGGTAGGGGATCGGATCGGACATATCCGAACCGGACCGGGGCGTGGTACTTTCTGGAGCATGACGTGAAGAGGCAATAAGGAAGGCCTGGTCGGATCGGAGGGGCGTAGCGTGGGATCGGAAGGAACAAGGAGGACTGAAGTGGAAGAAAGAGGAGCATGGATACCATATTCCGAACCGAACCGAGAGCAATACACGAACCGAACTGATGCTGACGAGACGGAGACGGAGTCACTCAAGCTATGGAGTATCCGAACCGAACCGCTTCAGAATCACCGAACCGAACCGCGTGAGGGAGAGCACCGAACCGAACCGCATGAGGGAGAAGGACCCGAACCCAGAGGATGGTGGCACTCCGAACCGAACCGGGGTACGTATCCGAACCGAACCGAGCACGGGTGACCGGACCGAACCGGACGTGTACTTTTACTACTCCGTGATGACTCTTCTGAAGACCCACTCCAATTCGACCAAACCCGAGATGCAAAGGAAGTCCAAATGAGAAGTTAGAGCTCAGGGTTCAGATGGGAATCAACGAGTTCGCTTCATGGTTGGGCTTTGCTGCGGGACGCGTGCCAAGGTGTTATCGACGTCTATAGCTTTGGACCACTATGGTAGGAGGTACGAAGGCGGATTCAGGGCCATTATGGCATCGGTAGAACCAAGGGCTACGACCAATGAAGTGGGTCATTGAAATGTTTGGTCATGACTCCAAGGGTTTGGCTTGGTCACAGCAGGGTTTCTACAAGTCGGGATTCGTCGTTACCTCAGTTTGTCTAGTTTTCCAAAGTGGTAGATATCGTACGCTTTACGCACTGAGTGAGAGATGTGAGGATGGTTGCTATGGATGATTTGTTTGCTATCATTGTGACATGCACACCCCACCCCCGTATTCTTACACCATTTATTATGGCACCTTGGAGTATTGTACGGTATGTGGTACTAACTCTTTGGTTGCAGGTCCAGGTTCAGGTATGGTTTAGTATACCTGTTATCATTCTGTTTAGATGCTTATCGCTCATACCAGGCTTTATGTCTGACCCAGAGTTTTATGTCTCCTCTTATTACTCTGGGTGCTCACACGAGCAGACTAGAGACAGGTTAGCTGGTGATGCACGGGTAGATGATCCGGAGACGAGCAGGAGGCTTCCACGTAATATATATAGTATTCTCCCTGTATTGTTGAAGATCACTGCTTGGGCATTGGTGGTGTATCTTCTACTTTAGTTTTCTTTTGATTAGAGACAGTAAATTTGGAAAGTTGTAATAAGCTGTATTTGGATTTCCGCTGCTCTGATGTTGACATTGATTATTAGTTATCAGCTTATGCACTGTCTCACCTGTTTTATGTCAAGTATGTTATTATTATATTTTATTCCATGCGCTGTGAGACATTCTACAGGTTCCTTGATTAGTTCATTCCCTTCTTTCCTTTCTTTGGCGACCGTTCCGTGCTAGTCGGGACATGTGTACAGCGCACTTTCGGAGGAAATGCAGGCTGGTGCGGGACGGGCCGTCACAGATAATATGCAAGTTCATATATGATATGTTATGCAAGTTTGGTGTTTGATTATATGCAAGTTCATATATGACATGTTATGCAAGTTTGGTGTTTGATTATATGCAAGTAACATGTGCAAGTTGACACCTTAGTATGATATGCATACATATGCAAGTTAACCCCTTTGTATGTCATACATACATATGCTAGTTTACCCCTTTGTATGACATAAATAACTTATGCAAGTTAACCTCCTTATGACATATGTGATTCATGCAACTTTGGGTTGATTATTTATGCTAGTTGGGTTTGATACTATATGCATGTTGACACCTTTAAACCCATGTTGATGCTAATGTTATGCAAGTTGAACCCATTATATTTGTGATGAATCTTCCCTTTTATGTCATGTTAGCGAATTACGTGGGGAACGATGGGGTTAATATACATGTTAATGAAATGGTGTGAAGTTGGTATGATTATGCATACCATAAAGTGGATGGACATAATTGAGTCAATTATGTACATCGTTAAAATTGGAATTAATTAGGGAAAATTAATTCGGGGGTGATTAATTAGGTGTAATTAATCGACTAAGACACGAGGTTGGACCCTTTTGTAGCGTAAGACTGCCCGGAACCGACCGGCAAATCCAGCGGCTACAAATGATTGGCCCAATGTGAGAGGTCTTAGGCACAAACTAAATACGTGACAAGTGTATAGACACGAGGTTAGACTCGGTTATGGCGTAAGGCTGCCCGGACCCAACCGGCAAATCCAGCTGCCATAAAAGATTGTCTAATGTGAGAGGTCTTTACAACGGTTACGTTCTTAATCAATTAAGAAACACTTAACCAGATAAGCATGTAGTGGGCATGAGGGGTTAAGTGGGTGCCTTGGGTGGCATGTGGAAATCAAGTAAGTGCCTTGGGTGGCATGTGGAAATCTAGTGGGTTGCCTTGGGTGACAATAGAAAATACGATTAGAATACTTAACCAAGTGGAAACATGTAATTAAACATGATTAAAGGTTTAAGTGGGATGAACTAGATATAATGACAAGCTTAGGTGGTAGCTTGTGGGGGCCGATTTCACCCAGTAACCCATATGTATCTTATTGGGCTCGACCCATGTCGATGACGGGACACGTGTACTGGGCTTGATTATAAGAGGCCAAAACGGGTTAGCGGTGGCAACGCAAGTCCAACGGGTTTCATATGCGTGTGTGGACCCGGGCTGGTAGGTAAGACGTTGTTGCATCGTGTAGATATAAGCCGTGCACCATTTGTTGTATCGGGTTGCCACTTTGGTGAGTGATACACCCCACTGTGGGGCCAGCACGGGTATCTACGGTAGGGAGCCGATCGCTTGGGAGTAATGGGTACACCTAGTGGAGATAGGGGCAGACGACACCTATGTAGTCAGCTAGGGGTACACGAAACTACTGGGTAAATTCTCTAAGTCCTTAGGTGGGATCAACCTTTAAGTAGGAATGACTGGTGTGGTGCAGTTAGTAATTATCCTTGGGTGGGTAGATGCGTCTTTACCGTTATCTTAGTTCATCCTATGTCTAGTGGGCTACTTAGTGTAGTCATTTATCCCCAGTCATCACGTACCAAGTTTATATCATACCCTAATTACTTTAATGATTGTGTTGTTAAAGTTATAGGGCTCACTCAGACTTATGTCTGACCCCGTTGTTTTTATCTTTTTCCCCTCAGGTCCTCGGGTTGGGCCTAGCACTAGTGGGCTTTGATCAGATTTCTTTATCTGTCTTTTGGAGCTTGGACCGTGATGTAAAGCCCAGCTTATCTTTTCTAGTATGGCTATTGTTTATGTAGTGGGATTATGTACTTATGTTTTTATCAGGATGGATATTTAGTACTTGACACCTGTTGTAACTAAACATGTTTACCTTCTGCTGCAATGAAATGATGTTTTAGATTTTCAAGTATTTATATCTGTCTTGTTGTAATTTTTCTGTTCTATATTCACTTAAAATGCTCCACCGAAGTTAAGGCATTCCCAATGTAAGTGACCTTAGCGGGTGTGGGGTGTTACAGGTATAAGACAACGAATTAACTCACCCCAACGTGTACTCCATTTAGCTGAATATTCCCCTTTTGCACCCTCAACATCAACCGTTATAAAGTACTTTTTACCTTTGGGTGGGTGATGTTCAACAGTCTCTTTTGTACTTAAATTTGCATTTGCGACAAAATCATTTGCCATTTTAATGAAAAATCTACATGAAAAAGGAAAACAAAATGTAAAGTTAACATGACATGTCAAAGATACTTGCAAGACATCAATTAACATAACAAATTGGTCTAGTTTCAAAATATATTAATAAAAGAAAATCATACAATTCACAACACATCACAATTGTACAATACATTAATAAGGGTTAATGCATGATCAAAACAAGCAAAATAGTTTCAATCAACATGTTTATTTTGATTGAATACATTTCAGTAATGGTTCTAAATTTGGTTGTTCTTTCAAAATAGATTGATAGGTTGTTGGTACTTCATAATCAACTATGTTATCCATCAACCGTTTAGGAGAGCGTCAAACAATGGACCAATCGGAATTTGTGTATTTCTAATGTAAAATACTTGACAGACGCAAGAATAGCAGGTTCATCATATTCTCCATCGGTATTCTTGAGCTTCTTTAAGTTTACCATTATTAAATTTGTGTCCGGACAAACCTTACAACCATTTGTCTTATTTGCAACATTCACCCTGTCGAAATAGAATACTACATGTTGAAAATCATAGTAATCAACTTCCATGATCTCTCTAATAACACCATACCAAGTAGTATCATCATCCATAGGATTAAATCTTTTGAACTTGCAACAAATGTAGTGATTGCATCCATGCAAACACCGCTATCTTGCATTGAAATGGTGTCGTCATAATGTTAAGGAGAGAATGTGTAGCCATTCACTCTATACTTAAGATAAGTTTTGACTTCCCACTTTGGACCACTGACCTACAACCATAATATCGTGTTCATGCATTTTTCTTCCACAAACTGTTAAAAATTAACAAAATTAATGGAATAAGATTAGTTAAGAAGAAACACGTTACTTGTAAGTAAATATAGCACACCTTCTTGTGTAGCCAATCAACAAATTCAGATTGGACTACTACTTCTGCTTTTGTGATAGTTTTCCTTTTACCCCGAAGATCATCTTCTAAAGATAAGCGGTATGCACTACAAATTCAATATCATGGTGTGTATATATATATATGCATTTATACATATATATTATTGACTAAATATGATATACGTATTTAAAATGGTGAAAATATAAAACCTGTAGTATTCATCTCATTCCGGTATATGAATTCTAAATAGTAATCATCGTCGAATTTGTGATCGTTGCACTCTAGATAACTTTAATGGTTTACCTTCAACGATGGAACGTTCATATATATCATCACCATTCTCATCTAAAAAGGATGCTCGTTTAGAGCTATGATTTCCGTCACATGGATTTGGCATATATTCCATTGCGTATCGAATTGATTCTGAAACAAGGTATGCTTCAGAAATTGATCCTTCTATATACCTTTTATTACTAGTTATGTTTTTGCAATCTTTCATAGGCTTAGTACACAAAAATTAATAAGCATAGTTACATTTAGTTACTTCATAGCCCTTAGGTAAAATAACTCGAATGCAAGAACAATTTTTACCTTTCAAGTGGATACATCTATATATAATTCGATGGTCCACAAAGTAGAGCTTGATATGCTAAATGTACCATCAAATGGATGCTTATATCAAAAAAATTCCATTGAAAGATAGTGTGCCAACACATATAATGCTTCAGCAATCATATCTTTAGCCGCTTGCACGTGTTCTCGAACAAGAACTTTGGAACATATTATGTTGAAGTAAAAGCTTACTTGTAAAAGCGCTTGTTTTAACTCACGACACTTTGGGTATGCATGTTGAACCATGGTAGGAAACAAATATTGGATAAAAATATGATAATCATATGTCTTCTTAATTTGGAAACTGGGTAGTTGAAGACATATAAGACCTTGTAACTTAGTTGTAAGGCATGATGGAAGTTTTGAATCTTTAAGAACTTGGAAACACTGTAATTTGTGAATCTTATTAAATGCATGTTTAGAAGATTGTTTTCCTTTGTTAAACATAAAATTGAAGAGATGTTCAACAACATTTTTCTCGGTATGGATCACATCAATAGTATAACGAACCTTATGACTGCTCAAATAATCCAGGTCAAACAAAATTTACTTCTTATACCATGTCGGTCTTTCTTCCTCATCGACAAGACAATTTACGTTATCATCAACTTCAGAAACCAATCTCCTTTTGCTTTGTGGTAGTTTGCCATGAACATATTTGATACGCTCAAGCTTTTCTAAAAGAGATGGACCCCTTAGCCGAGTTGGAGCCTCTTTATATTCAACATCTTTATACCACCCGTGCTTTATTGCTCTATACGGATGATCATCCTTCAAAAACCTTCTATATTTTGGATATATGATTTTGTTGCCAATGTACTCTGATTCTATCTCGGTAGCACAGATAGGACACGCTTTATAAACGTGAGTCACACAACCAGATAAGTTACCAAAAGCTGGTAAATCATGAATTCCCCATAGTAATATTGCTTTCACATTGAAAATTTCATGCTTATCCGCATAAAAAAGCCACTCCTTCATTCCAAAGATTTTTTAGTTCATATATAAGAGGTTCTAAGTATACATCAATGTCCTGACTTGGTGCTCTTGGTCCAGGAATAAAAAGACTCAACATTTGAAATTGTGATTTCATACACAACGAAGGTGGTAGGTTATAAGGTATCATATAAATAGGCCTACAACTATAACTACTAGAGAGAACGCCGTTTGGATTGAACCCATAGGTAGCAATACCAAGCTAAACATTGCGTCCTTCAATAGAAAATTCTGGCCATCGACTTTTGACTGATCTCCATTCAGCTGAATCTATAGGATGTCGCATGGAATTCCAAAAGTGTGTAGCTTTCTTGTGCCATTGCATTTTATGAGCTATCCATGGTATAGTGTACAATTTACTTAATCTTGAGATTATAGGAAAGTGTCTTAAATTTTTTTTGGTACTTTCATTACTTTGACCTCCCCTAACACTGTTTTTTTGGTTTTGTACCCTGTTTTATGGCACACAGGACATTCTTGCGCATCAGCATTTTATTTTCAAAATAATATACAATCGTTTTCACAAGCATGTATATGTTTCACCTCCATTCCCAAATCCTTTAATATTTTCTTCATCATGGGATACTTGTCAGGTAAATTATTTTCTTTTGGAAGCCAACGTTTTAATCGCTTCAACAACTCAGTCACACTATTTCCTGACCAATTGAATTCTTTTTTAAGGTTATGAAGCTCAATAATTACACCTAACGTTGTAAGATCATCTTTGCAAGAAGAATAAAGTTTTTCATTTACTTTATCTGCGTATTTTTTGTGCTTTTCTCCATAGTAAGAATGAGAATTGCTTGTATTTGTCTATTGAACATCCTCTTCACAACTAGCTTGTGGCATATTATGCACTCCAAAAGCATCATCTATGAGGTTTCTAAGAGCTCCCTCTACAAAATGGCCTATTTGAATTTGATCTTGGATATGAGGATCTGGAATAATATTTTCTTTATGATTCACCCCGATGTTTTTGTGTTCATCTCTCCATGGAAAAACCATCTTTTATATGTTTTAATCATACCATGAATGATTAATTGTTTCTCAACGCTTTCCAATGAGAACTTTTTAGAGTTCTTGCACTTGATACAAGGGGAAATGCATATTTCGATATCGGGAGATGAGTGATTCTTCACAAAATGAATGAAGTCTCGAATGCCTTGCTTATATTCTTCAGTATTTCTATATGGAATTGTAATCCACTCTCTTGAACTTGAGTTAAACATAAATTTCAAAATTTATCTTTTGGACCTATCAAAGAAAAATTTAGTGCTCATTTCACTACAAAGATCTCATAAATTAGCAATTACTAAAAAACATATATTTAGAACTTTATTTAAACAAAAATTATATGTATTTACTTCATTTGAAGTTATGTATGCATGCTTGTCCTTGAATACTCCAATTGGTGTAATTACGATCGGAAATATAATATCATCTTCATGCGAAAGTTTGCGTTATATTTGTGTTAATTTATATTGTATCAGATCCCATGGGAACAAACATTTCAACGTAAAATTTATTGATATTATTATTTATACCACTACTTGGGTGTTATGCAGAATGACATTTCTATGTTTTTCACTATCATATTAATATATGCAGCAAGTACTAGTCTATTTCGGAAAATAATGAAAATGGTTTAATAAATCAGATTCTACTATACTTTTTGCTTTGTTGTTCAGTTGGATTTTTTTGAAGGAAAGTGTACTTCTAATTGCACATGTCATTTGCAAAGATAAATTTTTATGGTATCGCACATGGGCCATGACATAGCTCACAAGGTCTCCCACCCTGCAGCAGTGTGTGATTAGTATCTAGTGAACTACAACAACAGGGTCAAAACGTGGTGTATATTACAGTTGTCAGTAGGCCTTTTGGAATTTAGACCCAGCAATCATTGAACATAAGCTAATTGATTGGTAACATAAAATACCGTACAGTAAAAACATTAATTGGTTAATTGCAATATGACATACTAACATATAACTTCCTCTCTGCATAAATACTTAAGTTGTACTGTTGTTTAGTGTCTACATTTGTAAACATTAGGATTAACTAATTCAACTGTAGCGTTCAACCGGAATGAAGCTGCACAAACGGTAGAAGATAACACCTCTGAAATGGAGATACTGTCATTATAGTTTACAGCTGCACTAAAGTGCAATTGGGTTTGGCTTTGCATCTAAAATCATCTGTTATACTTATTATTGTCTGGGATTATAAATTTTTATACTAGTAATGAGCGCAACAACCAAATACCTTCAACCCAACGACATGAGTACAAATAAATAATAGTGTTTATAGTTCTAGGCTGTAATGGGAAGAAAATCACCACAATAATTCACATATACATTAGTTCATGCTTTATAAGCATTATAGCTTACACCCTTAGCAACAATATCTTGATACTTAAAACATCTGAGCAGATGCCCAATTACCAATAATAAGACAATATGAAATTAAGGTACAAAATTATAAAATTTTATTATATCTCATTCGCATTATCAAACATGTGACCACGTTTTGAAACTTAACTTCCAGTACAAGCAGTTTTTCTATTTTTTATTTTTTCGGTTGTTGCTCGGATATGAAAATTTACCTTTCTTTTTAGTAAATTTTGATCTTACGCTTTTCATATCTGCACAAGAATAATTTTCTACGGAAACATTCTTGCCTATTTTGGAATTGTTCAATAATAGTTTTCAGTTTATGTCCTTATCCATTACATATTTTAATTAAGTCATATTTTTTAGATTAAAAAGTAGCACTCTATTGGTAATATTAATTTATGAAGTGCAGTTAATTTACTGCTAATTGGGTTCATTTGGTTAATACGTAAGCCTGGGTTCAACCATTTTACTAACATGAGGACTGAAACTAAATCAGGTTACAAAATGAAGCAATAAAAGACAGCCCAGATTTTTATAGTTTGCAAACCAAATGTTTTTTTCAATGTCGTTTAGACAATGTAATAAAGCAGGTTATTTAATGTACCAAGGTAGCCAGGATAACAGCCAAACAAAAAAAAAAAAAAAGCTGCAATTGCCAAATAAGTACATATGAAAATATGTGTGAGGGAATCTAAACCATTATATAATTTAACTTTTAATTATTTTCGCAATGACTATTGTGGAAGAAAATGGAAATATGTGTGACAACTTGATAAAAATCATCATCAGAAAAACCAACTATATCTTGTAATGAATATTTGATAAATTCTCAAACTAATTTTCTATGATGTTAAACTATTTCCTCTTTCCGAATGAGTATAATCATTGTTTAATCCAATACCGTTTAAGTTTTGACTAACTGGAAGAACTAAAAGAAAAAAGAATTCACCATATTTTTAGCCAACCTGCATCATATGAACCCATTTTTCATACGTTGTCGCTCATCCTTGGTGTTTGCAATTCTAATGTTTATTACATGCATACACTTTATTGAGTATGAAAATACCATGCCATATTCATGGTCTCATCGCACGAAACATCTTGTGCCTGATTCCTAACTTCTTCTACTTACTCTTACTAACTTTCACGTAATTTAAATTTAAATTATGTTTATCTCTTTTTGCTAAAACTAAGAAGTTTGTATCAACCATATAAATTATAGTTTCAGTAAATTAAACACCTGAAACACGGTTATAGCACACTTATATCAT
The DNA here is from genome assembly GCA_030737875.1 of Allium sativum. NCBI lineage: Eukaryota > Viridiplantae > Streptophyta > Magnoliopsida > Asparagales > Amaryllidaceae > Allium > Allium sativum. Next base: position 134,567,461 of record CM060924.1, on the reverse strand, counting down.
GAGCAAAAGAAACAATCACTAACCAGCACTCAATTAACTCAAACCACTACTCCAAACTTGGGTAACTTTTACATTTGATAAATCATGAAGGAACAATCCAAAAGAAACCACATGTAATTCAGACTTTTCAACTAAGTCACTTCATACATTAATATAACAAATCCACACAGAATTTTAAAACATATCTTACATTTTCTATTTATTTTTATTTTACGAGAAAAACAATGGAGAGTTTCTCCTTCATTCCCTTCTCTATCAGTTATGCATCTTAATCAAACATCCAAGTGGTCGACAATCAAGCAAATCCAAGAGGTCAAAAACGGAATGTTAGTTGAAGTTTGTGCATGTTTGATGTGGTTTTATTACTATATTTTCTACTAACAAGTAATATATCTAGGAACATTTTTGGATAAAATGTAATCATACAAGGTATTTATAAGTAACTATTATCTGAATATTTACAGATTGTAAGGTTGTTTTGTATAAACCGTCGTTAGCATGTGATGCATCTTTGATTGTAAACGTACTTGTTGGACAAACCTAAGGTAAATTACATTCAAAATTTTGAAAAATTTCTATTGCTGTGATATATAGTGCAAAGTTATAGAAGCATAAAATCAAAGCATTTTTTATTTTTCATTTCTTTTATATGTAACTAACTGTAGATTCTACTTCAGTGCTTGCTTGCCATTTTATGATGCATCAGTTATTGTTTAAATCGTAGAACTTTTTTATAAAAAATTCTCATGAGAGCGCGGTAAAAGAACCTTGATTTCTTTAACTGTCAAATTGACTGTTAAGTTAAAAAAAAATCTGTTGCATCTATCTCAGTAGATCCACCCTTGAAAAATAAATCTACTATTTAAAATGATTTTGTTCTGGAAACTTTTATCAATCTTGGGCAATACAGACAAATAAAATATAGAGAAACTTAAGCTTATGAAAACTAAGTGTAAGCAACTTATTGTTCTAAAAGAAAGTCGAAACTTCGCATCTAATGCTTATGAAGTAACGTAAATATGACGTTTATATCAGAATAGCTTTAGGCATTGCTTACTTCTATTCAAATTCTACCCAATCACTTCCATCTGCCAAAACATTGTCTTGATATAGTGTAAATAACTAATTCACTGGCGGTTGAAATGTACTATAGTACCCAAAAAAAGAAGTATGGTGGTTTGGAATTTGTGGGGGAATGTTAGATTCAATTATCAATTCTAAAAATTAAAGGTTGGATTTACATTTCGGGTTGTGCTTATCATCGGGTGAATTAGCAAATTTTATGGCGGTTTAATAATAGAACGTTATCTGTTTTTTTTAACAAGACGATTTAAGACTCATTGTAAATATTACAAAACAAATTTATAAGTACCGCTAGGTGAAGAAAATAATCAAATTACATGTATTCGTTCATTCCCATCAAAGGTATTGCAAATGAAATATACTGGAAAATGGTACAAATAAAAAGTTAGTTGTTAACATAAAAATACTTCTTTGAATTCATATACTATACATAAATGGTATAATTAACTGGTTAGTCAGTGAATAGAATATCAATATGTTACTGCAAGTACTATCATATTCTGATATAGGAATATTGACAAATTCTTACATTATAGATACTAATATGATATATTTTATTAGTCAATATAAAGTTAAATTAAGCGATCAATTTAATGAATTAATTTTGACACAAACTATATTATAAAATTGTAATATTACTCAACAATGGACTCTCCGGACATAGTAGATTTGTATTTTCCAGTAAAAATGGATTGATTAAAAACCAGTAAAAATCGAAACTAGTAAAATTCGAAACCAGTAAAAATCGAAAATAGTAAAAATAGAAACTAAACTAGTGAAAATCAAAACAAGAAAATCGAAACCTGTAATTGATCTTAAGCATGAATCATGATTCAATATTCAAACATAAGCCATCGAACAACAAATTTTAGCGCACCTTTTTTAGGGTTGAAAGCAGAAATTGATCCAATCAAGCTTGTGTGCGGAGGAACAAAAGAGAAATCGGCCCCTAAAAATTTCAGCGTTGAGGAGGAGAGTGCGCGTGTGGAGGAAGAACAAGAAATTACCGTTATTGGGTTGAAGGAAAAGCGTGGAGGTAGCGTTGAGATGGGAATTAGGGTAAAAGAATCAAAACATTACCCATTTGCTTTTTTACCCCAACCACATTTCAACTACTTCTAGCTTAACCAGACATCCCAACACAAATAAGTGTTATGAATAAATAAATTGTTAATTTGTATTTTCAGCAACATATTTTTAGCTTAGCAACACTTATTAATGTGATTACTCTACAACACATATAAGTGTTGGCGATGTAAAAAATTAGTGTTACTAAATAGCCGTTTTGGTGTAGGCTCCTATCGAGCGCACTTCTTCGATACTATTATATTACTTTTGTGATGTGTTTTTTGGCCGCCCTCCGATCTGATTATGGGAGTGTATCTCGAGGTGGGTGGTAGTGGCTGTTATGCGTTACCACCAGTCCGGCTGTGCAAACGGTGAATCCACCCAGGCATTCCTTGCCTGTCTTGTCACATGCCTTATACGAGCCACTACGATTTTATTTTGTACTATTTTATATGGAGAGTCCTCTGATAGCCCTCCAGTTTACGGAGGAATTGCGGTACTGTATATACTATGGGAATATATAAATGGTGTAAGGGTAATATGGTAATCCGGCTTACACTATTTTGATACTTTTGCTTTACTGGTAGACACTATGGTATGTAGCGTATTATACTATATAGTATTAGTTTGACGGATCCTTAGAGGGTGGTGATCCTAGACATCCTTTAAGTTATTGATTGTATTTTATAGAACATTTCATTTGAGTTGATTTACTTCCATGAGAATGTTAGTCTTGATCCAAGTTGTTTTGTTTTGTATTATTGCTCGGGTTAAACCGAGTATACAGTTTTCGAGATTCACCCTTGGAGTTGGAGCTTATGTTGGGTTTTCTCACCTGTGTCTACCTACTCAGTTATTCTTACTGTCTGATCTATTTCATTCTGTTATTATGTATCTGACATTCACTGTATTAGACTTTCACGGTATTATTTATGTAAACTCTGATGTATAATTTTATTTAGTACCTTCATGAACTACTATTGTATTTTGTATTTTCCACTGCAAAATATTTTATTACTCTATATCTATGGCTGTGATTTATTGTATTTACCCCAGAAACTAATAACAATATGTCATTTTGGACGGTCTAAGTTGACATGTTTTGTCGATTTGGCACAGTCAAAATATCAGGTCGTTACAGTTGGTATTAGAGCTGGTTAGAGGACAGGATAGGGGGTTATCGCTCAGCTGTTTTGTGGCGAGTAGGAGACTCTTACCCCTTCATGTTACAATGGGAAGATTGGGTTGGTTGTGTCGCAAGGCTGGCCATAAAATCAGTTCTAAGTATCGCTGTATGTCACGGTGGGAGGTCAGCCCACTGCCTGATGGTTGCAAAGCCTAGGGTCGTTACAATGATTGTAAGTATATTTCAAAGCTCTCAATAAAGATTTATTTCTATATTATATTTTGTTCTGCTGCGATGTGAGACTCTATGTTGTGTTGGCTTCTCTTCTTCTCCTATTTTAATATTTCTTTCTTTCTTATCTCACCCTTTAATTTATTTCTAATAACAATCCGCTTTCCCGTGCAAATTTGGATTGGACATGAGTTGTAATTGTCAACTCAAAGGGTACGGAAAAGTTGGTATGTTACAGTTCCATTAGCATTGGAATTATTCAATGAAATAACCAAAGTTTCCCAACTTTCTAAAAGTGAACCCATTAACAAACGAGTTGTAACTCATCATCAAAATTGACCTTTAAATTTTCCAATTGATTTATTGCATCTGGAAATTCATTCAAATGCTCTGGTACATGCTTCTCTTCATCCAATCTCAGTTGTACTAAATTTCAAACCTAAAAATCCTTACTAGTAGCACTCTTTGAATCATACAAAGACACGAACTTGTCGCACAAATTCTTCAGGAATTCACAACTAGCACATGATGGAAAATCGAATCATCCAAGTACTGGAAAATCAAAGCAATCGCCTTCTTATCCATCTTCTTCATTTTCTTTCATCTACATCAAAGGGCTTCTTTCTATCTCCATCAATCGGATCATAAAGATCATTGAGGTATAAAACATCCTCCATCTTAGGCTTCCAAATACCCCAATTGCTCCTATCTAAAATAGCTATCTTTGAAAACAAAATCATATCAGACATCAATAAAATTTTCAAATCGAAAATTACTCTAAATTTTTTGATGATCTGCTACTATACCAACTATTGTAAATCAAAGGGGGTAGCACTTTGCGGAAGCTTACACCAATGGATCTTTGTCACCTAATCACAATGTGATAACTTGAATTGAAAAAAAAATGGATTGAAATCAAAATGCAGCAACAAAGGATATTCCACCCACCCACCGTCTATATCGATTCACTAAAATTTTGTTTAAACTTAATAGAACAATGCTAAAATAAACAAACACAATTGAATCAATAAACGAATTGAGAAAGGAAAAGAATATTTAGATGATTGAAATTATTGGAGCAGAAGAACCATGAAGAGCGACGGCTAAACCTTGACCTGGAGATTATCATAAGATTAAGATCCTCTAGTTCTGGTTGGATAATTTTTCAAACCTGAAAGCAGCTTATATAGAACAGTAGAAAACATAGGATAAAAAATTCAAATTACTCCTTAAAAACATCACAAATCAAATATGATATTGCCTAGTCAAAACCGATTATATATCGGCTCGAACGTCTAGTATAAGAAACCAGACGTTTGAGTTAAGTCTCTAGTAATTCCAGAAACATTTCTCAAACGTCTAGTTCATACCCTTAGACGTCTGAGCAAAAGACACACAGAATTCCTGGCTTTTTCCTCCAAATTGTAATAATCTGGAAATATAAACCAATTTAAGGGAATTTTAGGGAATTTTAAATATTTAAAATGAATTATTTTAAATAAATACGGCGAGAAATTTATTTTAAATAGAATTAGAATGTATATATTTATATAGATCATTGTTAGAATATAAATATTTATTTTTAATTTTAAAAGGAATTGAAAATGGCTCGGTAGTTCGAAAATTCGATTTCAAATTTCAAATGAATGTATAGGATTCGAAATAAACCGGATTTTGGAGAAACCAAAAATATTAGAATCTATTTGAAAATATCTTTCCAACGAATCCGAAAAATCAAAATTTCATAGCGGGGATAAAAGTTATGCCCAATTGAAAATTCAGAATAGTCGGTGTGGTATTCTGGCCCTTAAAAATAGAAATTTTGCAAACGACCTCTGTTTTCAACGAAACCACTTTTGTTGGATCCGGGATGTCGAATTATTGCTAGATTCCAAAATTCATAATTTTTCGACTCAATATGTGAGCGTGGCGAAGTAAAACGTGTTTTAACAGTTTCAGTCAATTTCGATCGACCAGAAAATGGCCATTTTTCAAACGGTCTCAGAATTTGACGAATTAGTTTTGTTAGGACCGTATCGTCAATACGAAGCTCGAAATATTTTTTCTAAAATTTTTAAGTTCAGTATGTGGCCACGGTAAATTGAAATGTGCGTTCAAATTCAATATACATTGATTTATATTTTAAATCTAACGAAAATTGATCGTAACGATCGAATTGGCCTACGTGACATATCCCATTGTGTTCGAATTGGGGGTAATGCGCTAGGGACGACATCCGTTGGGTGCGGTTCAGGGTACGAAAGAAAAGACCAACCTTTTTGAGAATAAATTAAATAAATAATTAAAATTATTATATAACCTTTCCACCTCACCCCTCCTCTTCATTTCCAGTCAACGAAACAAAAGAAAAAAATCCCTAAATATCGATCGCGCCTCCCAGGCCTCGCCGCCGCATCAGGCGGAGCCACCGCCGACCTCCCCTTCATCACCGCCCTCTCCTCCTCACCCACCACCTCGCGCTTCCCTCTCCTCTTTATTAAAAACCGTGCCCTAGCCCCCTTCTTTTGCAGCAACCGCCACGCCTGAGGGCCCCATGACCACCGCCCCTCTGCCTTTACCTCCCCCGTCGACTGCAAACTTCGGCGCCACCAACCCCCGCCACCTCTGCAAGCGCAACACCCTCCTCCGGCGAAAAAGTGAGCTTTTAGATTTCTTTTTATTATTATATAAATCTGAGGTTTTTTATAAAGTAAAGCTTAGTTTTTTTATAGTAAAGCATAGATATTTTTATTTAATTAATGTTAATGATAAGGCTTTAAAAATATGATTTTTCCAATGTAAATGGAATAGGAAAAAGCTGCAATTTTTGTATAGGAAAAGGCTGTGATTTTGAATAGAAAAGATTTGAAACGACCCGAATTTCCGTACTCTTTGAGTCGACTAATAATACCGTACGTCCAACCCAAATTGCATAGAAACACGAATCATTACTAGAAAGAAGTTAGAGGATGAGAAATAGAAAGAAAGAAATATTAGAATAGAAGAAAATGAAGATCACAAACTCACAGCGGAACGAATAAAATATATTAGATAACATAAATTTTGAAATACAAATCGGTAACTGTATATACATACCATCATCAGAGCACAACAGTTATCCCGGGAACAGTTATAAACACCTGTTTCCAGATACAACACAATAGACAGCGGAAAATGTGATAGTCTATAGCTAACCGATGAAGCCTCCTGCTTCGAACTCCTCCAAGTGAATCTGTAAAATCCCGACTACTTGACTGCCCGTACAAATTTTGGGCACCCAAGAGTTTAGGGAAAATAAACAAAATAAACTCTGGGTCAGTCATGGGATTGGTGTGATTAAACTCCAATCATTTATTTAACTTTCCGAAAAAAATTCAAAAGAAATGATAATCGTAAGACCGATCCACGCATAAACACGGATGGTTTTATCTTACGATAACCAAAATTTATTCTAATATCAAATCCAGTGATATTATAATAGTGTCTAAATCAAATAATTAAATTTTGATTCAAAACAGAAAGTAGAAGTAACTACTTTCCTAAATTCGATATAATTAAATTCCAATAACTCTCTCTTGAATAATCTATATCCAATCATATTCCAAACTCCGGAATTTATCTACCATTTCATGTTAATTCAAATTTCAAATTCCCTTTTTGAATTCATGCTTTCCAAATCATTACGTTATCACCATTTATTTTATATTCCACATTTTGAAATAAAACTTATCGTTTTCTTTTAAATTGATTTCCCCATTTCCCTATCACATTCAAACTCCAATTTGGATTCATATTCAAATCTGAATTTCCATTTTATATAATTTATTTGCAAAATCTTTACTCTAAACCATTATTTACTTTAATCTTAAATATATTTCTTTCATGTACATTCATTTGGTTTCGTTTTTATAAATATTCCTTTAAACCCAAATTCTATCTATAACTTCTATTTACAGATGTTTATAAAAATCTCACTTTTAACTTTAAACATTTATAATCCCATTTAAAATCACTAAGATCAAATCCAATGACAACTGTTGGTTTCAAAACCCATTTCCTCTTTTTATATTTCAAACCCCCTTTTATACTCAAAAATATTTTACGGTATCAAAATACCAAATTTCTAGGGTCAGGGAATTCAACACAACATAATTTATCACGGTAAACAATAATATTAATGTTGAGGAACCCAGTTGGGTCCCTCCAACCTGTTTCCCTGCATCCACAGATGTTAATCGGCATCAATAATATTATTTGACATCAATATGAAATATCATAACTAATCATCGATCAACGATGTAATCATATCAACCAATTTTATCAACCATTTCAACTAAGCAACCATTTCACAGTATAAAATAAATTTAAAATTCTTTTATATAAAAATATAAACAAAGCCGAGTTAGTGGGTTTACTCACCTCGGTTCGCAGTTGAAGATTCTGCTTTGGTTTCAATTGAAATCAAACAAACATTCGATTCTATCATGAAATTCCTGTTGCTCTGTTCTCAACCATATCAGTTCTATCATGCAGATTTCTGATATCGTATGACACGGTTATTAACATTATAAGTTTATAAATCAATTTTAATTTATCATTACCTTAATTAATAAAATGTTGTTACCTTTAAATGTTCATTACCGCTACTATTAGTCCCAAATCCTTTTTCGGCATTCAAGAATAACATGGCTGCTCCTTCATTACAATGACATGTCTAGCTCCACCAATACTTCAACGTTCCACTCCTTTATTTTCCTTTTTTTGTTTTTTTCTTAATATAAAACTGGGCTCACACATTTATACCAGCCCATTACCCAGTTTAATCCAGCCACGTAAACCACCGACTAGTAACAGTACTCCATCTTTCCCTGGGAATTCCGCAAGCCTCAGTATTCATTCCCATGATGACCAAATTTCCACACCATCCTTCTTTTTTTTCTTATAATTTACTGCAAATGGTTCCCTTTTTGCGTCCTCTGACCTCTGCCCACACAGCTCCAACTCGAAGCACTGCCTATGATAACCGACGTCGAATTTACTCTATGCGGTCTCGAACGCAACCGTGCCATCACCTCTACACTTCAGCATTTACAGTTGGACCACCGTTCATAAAGAAAATGATCCCATCTTTTAATTCACAACAAAATGATCACATCACTGAACTGTGTATCTCTCAAAACCAACTTTCTATGCACTCCTCCCTTAACCCACAATGACAGCACACCCACATAAATCCCCTTTGGCTTATATTAACAAAACGTACCCCTCTCCCAGTTCAAGGAATCCATTCGCACCTCACTCCCATCCTCCATCCCTTTGAAACAGCACGCAGACATGTACCAGGTCCGAGTTTTCTTCTTCGCGCACCTCTAGCCTTCACGTTTAACCCCTCGACAGTTGCTGCGTCCCACACGAAAAGAACAGTTCTTTACCCTCCCCAAACCGATGTTCCCAGTTCAACGCACGCCTTCAAAGCTTAAAGCCAACTGGTATTAGGGTGAAGCTCAGACGAGAGTAAGAGGGATGGATCAAAATTTAAATGATTTCAGGAAGAATTAGATTTGGTTTTAATTTTGAAAGTGGCGATTCTTTTTATTGGCTTCCGAAGGAAAACGAGAATTAAGAGACAGTGTACTAGTATTTAAAAGAGAAACTGTAACACCCCGTGTATTCTATAACAGTGAAATTCATAAATTAAAGCATAACTAATTTCAAATCAAAGAATTAAGGGAAACAGGATAGACCATTGTGTTCGTCTCGGAAAAATACGCGAAATAGAGTTCGAGTTTTCGAAAAACGGAGTCCGTATGAAGAAGATATGGCCTCCGGAAGTTTCAGAATTCAGGTTAAAATTCAAACAGACGAAAACAGCTCAGAAAAACAAGTTTAAAATTCAAAATCGGGCCCAATTGGCCAAGGCGGGAAAATTCCCGCCTAAGGCACCCAGGTCGACTTGGCAGTCGACCTGGGCTAGCCAGGTCGACAGGGCTGTCGACTGGGCTGTCGACCTGGCCCCAGAGCCAGGTCGAACCCAGCCCACCCTGGCTGGCCTGGTCTGTGTTTGGCCGATTTTCTAAGCCTTGCCTTGTCACTAGGGCTAGGTGTTAGCTCCTGATTGGTCTCTCTTTCGAATGAATGGCTACGATTAACCCAAGCAACATCGACGGTCCTAATCAGTTCATAAACTCTATAAAAATGACCCTAGACTCTACCTAATCTATTCATTCAAAAATAAGAATGAGGTCGTCATGCTGCTGAGGAACGACTAGGAGTAGCCACCAATTTGAGAGACAATTAGGAGACAAACTCTAAAGCATAAAGCAACTACAAGTTAAACAAATCAAATCAACGCCTACATCAAAGGAATAACATCTCCAAATCCAGAATTCAGATTCCTGAATTGAAGAATTCGTCACACGATTGTAAGTAGAGTACTATTCCGGTATGAATTAAATAACTGTGTTTGATTTGTGTAAAATGAGAATTACACTTGATTTGTGGTGATAGTAATTCATGTTTGTGCGTTGCTATGATTCTAATCGATTTGGAATGTTGTGATATAACGCTTGGATATTCGCAAGTATGTAATTCATGATAAAATCTACATGTTTGCGGTAGTTTATTTGAGATTCATGCAATTATACGATTGGATATTCGCAAGTATGTAATTCATGTTGAAGCTACATGTTGGTGGTTGTTTAATTGAGATTCATGCAAGTATGTGGTTTTGCTACTATGCCAACATAATGTATATTTTTGTACAAAATCACTTTGTGTGTAATTGGATCAAATTTGGGGTATTATGATTCATATGAAATTATGTTGGAATTATGATCTATGTATAAAACCATACTTTTGTATTAGAAACAAAAGTAAGCCTCTTTGTGAACTTATGTTGATTTTATGAATATGACTAGGCTATGTTTGGTATTATGCCTAATTGAAAAACATGTTAGGCCTATATTGTTAACAAGAATTATATGATAATATATGTGACACATAGCCAAGTTAGATTTACATTCCAATTGCAAGTTTGCATGAATAAAGTAAAAACCATGGTTTCATGTTTAGGAATATTTATGCCATGATTACATCAAAAACCATCATTTCATGTTTGGGTATATTTGTGCCATGATTATGTGAATAGATTTTAAAATCATGATTAAGTTGGAATAATTCTAGTTGAACTATACTTTTGTATTAGTAACAAAAGTAAGCACCTTTGTAAACATATAGTAACTTTATAAACATGATTTGCTTATGTTTGACATTATGCCTAAGTAAAAATATAGGTTTATGTTGTAGTTAAGACTATGTGTCAATAATGATATCTAATTTAGTTAGATTCTTAACTTAACTACAAGTTTACATGGTTTGATTCATGTCACTTATGCTTTATGACCAAAGTATATGTTACCATAATGCAAGTACACCAGTTTCTATTTTGTAGTTCCAACGTTATGTGCAAGTTCATGCGTTCACATTCACCTTTTTGTGTATATAATCACGTTTTAAGCCTCCCCTTTTTCACGTGGCTAAGTTGGGCTTAAAAGGCTAAGCCCAACATATAATATAATAAACGAACGTATTAAACGGGGGAAATAGCGTTGGGCCAAATTAATTAATAAATGAAAATATAAAAGTAGAGGGGCCAAAATTCAAGAATGGGTTGGGCCCATGATTGGTGTAAACCTTTACACCATTTGCTTAAATTGATTTTGAATAATGGGCCGCAAATATTTACATATAACAAAATAAAGAAGAAAGAAAAAATATGTAAATGTAGAAAATACGATGTGTTTAACCCGAGGTTGGATTGAGTTGTGATGTAAACCTGCCCGGAACCGCCTGGCTGTTGAGTAGTCACAACAATACCTATCCAATGTGGGTGGTTAAACACGGAGCCCAATAAGGACCCGAGGTTAGACTGAGTTGTGGCGTAAGACTGCCCGGACCAAACCGGCAACAGGCAGCCACAACAATACCTGTCTAATGTGAGAGGTCAAGGCTTTAATAAGACAATTAAGGCTGAGTCAGGATTGATAGGATTAAGTAAATTATATTAATACTTAATCAAGATGGAACATGCTAAACTAAACAGACTGATTGGGGGTTAGGTTTATAAAACACTTAACCAACTTAGCATGTTGGCTAGAGATAGAAAACCTAGTAGCGGGGGACCCTTTTCAGCAGTAACCCTATAAGGTGTATCATGGTACCCTGAAACTAGGCAGGGTGGGGCACGATTACTGGGCTGATTGTAAGAGGTCAAATCGACGGCGGTGGTGCAGCAGTGTAGGTTCTAACGGGGTGCGGGCGTGCACACACTCCGGCGCAGAAAAATAAGGCACTGGGCACCAGTAGCATACCTGTGCATTCTAGGATTGTGTCGGGCCGCCACCATGGGACTTGATACACCCCATGGTGGGACCAGCATAGGTAACTACAACATCGGGGGCCGTAAGACACATGTAACTATGCGAGTAGGAGCCGATCGTCATAAAATGGATCACTTCACCCTGATTATGGGGTGCCTGTTGGGAACTAGTTTATATGGGTACAGAGATTAATATGGGGTACGATAGTATATTCGACCCTAGACAACTTAACTAATTACAGATGCTTTCCCATTTCTAGTTTATACTTATCATACCCAGTTCTTTATTCATAGACTGAATAGTGTCCTAGACTTACTCAGGCTTTATGTCTGACTCTACTTTTCTTTCGTCTTCTTTTCTTCCGTTCCCCCCCCCCCAGGTCCACAGGGAGGGAATACCGCAGCTTGACCAGCCTTCGTATCCAGCTTGAAGAGAAAGAATGTATTGCTTGGATCTTTTCGTTTTGGACTATTGCTTTGGACAACAACTATGGGACTTTTGCAGTTTATTTATGTTTTCTTTATGCTTCTTTAAATAATGAAATCAAGACAGTTATGAAGATGTTATGTTTTTTGGAAGTATTGTAAGACAATTATGGTATGTTGTTGTAACACATATCTTTTATGAAATAAAAGTTGTTGTTTTTTCGCTGTTCAAAAATATGTGCTCTTATATTCTGTCTTGTATATCTGTGACTTATACTTATAAACCTCCACCAAAATTAGGGCATTCCCTTTGAGAGTGACCCTAACGGAGGTGGGGTGTTTCACTTGGTATCAGAGCATAGGTTTACCAGATAAGATAAAAAGTTTTGAAAATTTATTTTTCAAAAAGAAATTTAAAGAAGCATTTTTTAAAGAGATAAAATATTATTTTATTTTAAAAGGCAAAGTCCCCCCAAAGCCATAGGTACTATCTCTTATCCTTCGTTTTGAATCTATCCTTTTTGTTTCAGCATGTCTGAAGAACTTAACTTGCCAGAGGGTGTACCAATACCTGGTTGGTTTAGACGGTTCTTAGAAGCAAGGGCCACTCAGCCAGGTCCTACCGTTCCTCCTCCCCCAGCTGCAGGAAATCATCCAGCTGCAGCAGCACCTCTTCCTCCACCTCCTCCACGGGGAAACACGTTTGCTAAGATATGTAAATATTTTAAAGCTATGGGAGGAAAGGATTTTCATGGAACTGAGTCCTTCGTGGCAGCTAGAAATTGGCTGAAAGAAACCGAGGACTTATTCATCATCTTTGAGGTAGAAGATAGACAGAAAGTACAACTGGCAGTATGGCTACTAAAGGGCGAGGCTTCCTACTGGTGGGAAGTCACTAATGCAGAAAGACCAGTGGAGACATGGGAGGACTTTAGGGCAAGGTTTGAGGCTAAATTTCTCTCAGATGCAGAAAGGAGTTTGCAGTTGGAAAAATTCTTATTTCTTAAGCAAGGGAACAAGACAGTCAAAGAGTATGTTAATCAGTTCGATGAGCTGGCTAGGTTTGGGCTGGACCTAGTCAACACCCCGCACAAGAAGGCTCTCCGTTTCGTCAAAGGGTTGAATGAGCCATTACACAGTTTGGCCATGACCCATATACCCATGGGAGCTACATATGAAAGGTTGGTACAAATGGCATTGCTGAACGAAGAGGATAAGGGCAAGAAGGAGACAAAGACAGAAAGCTCTCAAGGGAAGAAAGAGGGTTTGCAGCCTAAGAAGACAGACTTTAAGAAGGGCGGGAAAGGCAACAAAGAGAAGAGGAAGTGTAATTTCTATGGCAAAGTGGGGCACTTAGTGAAAGATTGCCGGAAAAAGAAGGCCAAGGAGAATGGTGGGTGCTTTTCTTGCGGTGAGACAAGCCACAGGGCTAAGGACTGCCCAAAGAAACGAGGACAGGGGCAGAGGGCTGGATCCACCTCAGGGGCACAAATTCATGTGCTAGAAGCGCCACCTCTGCAACAGCGAGGTATAAATACTTCTATAGAAAGTGTAGTTTATCTTTATGATCACCCCGTTCGCACTTTATTTGATTCTGGCGCGTCACACTCCTTTATCTTGTCTGCTTTAGTAGAATCTCTGCACCTAAAAACTAGTATGGTAGAGGACCCCTTAATTGTTTCAAACCCAATTGGGGGCCCAGCTCATTTGTCTATGATCTGTTTGGGATTGAAAATTTCTATTCTAAGCGTAGAATTTAAATGTAGTGCCTTTGTTTTGGGCTTTTCGGGATATGGTTTGATTTTGGGCATGGATTGGCTATCCAGTAATGGGGCCATCCTTGATTGTGAAAAAAAGGTTGTTAGTCTCCTAACCCAGCTCGGTAATACTTTGGAAATTTCTTGTAATCCCTCGTATGCGGTTATGCTTAGTTACCTTGAATCGCTAGATGCCTCTGTTGAAAATTTGTAATCAGTTAGAGTAGTCCGGGAATATCTGGATGTCTTCGAAGAGGTGAAGGGCTTGCCTCCGAAGCGGGAGATAGACTTCCGCATATACCTTGTAGATAATGCAAAGCCCATTGCGTTGCCCGTTAGACACATGGCTCCGCGAGAAAGGAAAGAGCTCAGTAAACAGATTAAAGTGCTTCTAGAAAAGGGGTTCATTAGGAGGAGCATTTCAGAATGGGGCGCTCCAGTGGTGTTCGCTACAAAGGCGGATGGTTCACTCCGTCTATATGTTGACTATAGGGAGCTCAATAAGCTAACGAAAAAGAATAGGCACCCTCTCCCTAGAATTGACGATTTGTTTGATCAGCTTGTAGGAGCGTCTGTTTTCTCCCAACTCGATTTAGCGACCGGTTTTCATCAGCTAAGGGTGGTTGAAGATAGTATCGATAAAACGGCATTCAGAACCCCAGACGGCTTCTTTGAATGGCTTGTCATGCCTTTCGGCTTGACAAATGCACCTGCTTACTTCGTGGACCTGATGAGTAGGGTATTCAGAGATTTCCTCAATAAGTTCGTAGTGGTCTTCGTAGACGATATCCTTATCTTCTCAAAGAGTGAAGAGGAACATGCTCAGCACTTAAGGGCAATCATGGAAACTCTGCGAGTCCATCAGCTAAAAGCCAAATTCTCCAAATGCCACTTTTGGAGAGAAGAAGTGAGGTTCCTTGGGCACATAGTATCCAAACAAGGGTTAGCAGTAGACCCGGCTAAGGTAGTGGCGGTACAGGATTGGAAGACACCAAGGAATGCAACTGAGGTCCGAAGTTTTCTAGGACTAGCAGGTTTCTATCGAAAGTTCATAAAGGACTTTTCGAAAATCTTAGCTCCACTCACGAAATTGACCAAGAAGAATCTAGCATTCAATTGGGACTTGGATTGCGAGTTTGCTTTCCAGCGACTAAAAAGGGCTCTTACAACAGCCCCAGTTTTGACGTTGCCAGATGGAAGCAAGATGTTCACTGTTTATACAGATGCATGTGGGACAGGGCTAGGCGCCGTCTTAATGCAAGAAGGAAGGGTAGTAGCTTATGGCGGGAGGCAGTTGAAAGTGCACAAAAAGAACTACCCGACACACGATCTTGAGTTAGCTGCCATCGTCTTTGCACTCAAGTCTTGGCGACACTATCTCCTAGGTGAGAAATTCGAACTTTACACTGACCATAAATCGTTGAAATATCTTTTCTCGCAGAAAGATCTTAACTTGAGGCAACAGAGATGGATGGAGTTTCTTGCCTCGTACGATTTCGAGATCTCCTACACTCCGGGCAAAGGCAACGTAGTGGCAGACGCGTTGAGCCGAAAGAAATTGACCCTAAGCCCGCTGTTTGTTGAAAGACAAAGCCTAGAGTTTATAGCCAACTTCGACTTTAGGCCTTCCTCTGATTTTGTACCAGGCTTGCTAGCATCTCTCGAAGTGCGCCCGACTTTAGTGGACTCAATAGGGACAGCACAACGTGAAGACCCTCAGCTTGTGGAAACGATTGATAGGCTAATTAGGGGTGAGACTTCAAGTCACCTCAACAGATACTCCATCGACGATAAGGGTTGGCTAAGGCGAGACGAAAGACTATGCGTCTCACAGACAAGGGATTTAGTAAAGAGGGTTCTCGAGGAAGCACATCACTCCAAGATGACGATACACCCAGGCGGAGATAAAATGTACAAGGACATAAAAAGAACTTTCTTCTGGAACGGCATGAAAAAGGACGTGGCAGAATTCGTTTCTAAGTGTATGGTGTGCCAACAGGTTAAGGCGGAACAGAAAAAGCCTGGCGGTCTGCTACATCCTCTAGAGGCCCCGCAGTGGAAGTGGGATAGCATCTCAATGGACTTCATCGATGGGCTGCCTAGGTCTAGGAGAGGCAACACTAGCATTTGGGTAATAGTGGATAGGCTTACTAAAAGCGCCCACTTTTTACCTGTCAAAAGTAAAAGAACTGCCTCATCTCTAGCATCTCTTTACCTCAAGGAAATTGTCCGACTCCACGGAATACCATCCAGCATTGTTAGTGACCGAGACCCTATCTTCACCAGTGAGTTTTGGCGGAGTCTGCAAGAAGCAGTAGGAACGCAGTTATGCTTGAGCACAGCCTATCATCCCCAAACCGACGGCCAAACAGAAAGAGTGAACAGAGTTTTGGAGGACCTTTTAAGACTGTGCGTCCTTGACTTCGGAGGGACATGGGAAGACCATCTTCCTTTGGTGGAATTTGCCTACAATAACAGCTATCAAGCAACCATCGAGATGGCTCCCTTCGAAGCTTTATATGGAAGACCGTGCCGATCGCCCACTTGTTGGTGGGAGTCTACTGATAAGCTCATACTTGGACCAGATATGATCCGAGAGACTTCGGAGAAAGTAGACTTAATACGAAGAAGGATGAAGACGGCCCAAGACAGACAAAAGTCCTACGCCGACAAGAGGAGGACCGACCTTGAATTTGAGGTTGGAGACAGAGTTTTTCTTAAGGTATCTCCGCTAAGGAACGTTGTCCGTTTTGGAACCACAGGAAAACTAGCACCAAGGTTCGTACGGCCGTTCCCTATCATCGAGAAAATTGGTAAAATGGCCTATAGATTAGAACTACCCGAAAAGCTGGCCGGAGTGCACAACATTTTTCATGCTTCACATCTCCGAAAATGTCTACATGAGTCTGCTGAAGTGGTAGAGCTAAATATCCTAGAAGAAGCTGAAGTGGAGCGCGAAGCAACCGTGAGGAAAGTTCCAACTCGCATATTAGAAACGGAAGTGAGGAAGCTACGCAACCGCGAAGTCAAGCTCGTCAATGTTCAGTGGAGCGACGCCGAGGGAGACGCGACTTGGGAAACTGAAGCTAGAATACGCACTGCCTACCCTTTTCTTTTCGAGGGTACATCCTTGATCTTTCTTTTTCCTTAAGTTGCTCTTTTATCTATCTTTTTAGGTATATTTCCTCGACCTTATCTTTTAGGTAGAAACCCTTTGGATGAAAACATGTAATTGAAACATGTTATGGATGATGGTTGCAAGTGATTGCTAGTGGTTGCTCGTGGTTGCATATACACACACAATCTAGGTTTTAGATCGGCTCAGTCACTTCATATTGCATATGCATATATGTTTGCATTCGTATATGGTTGAACTTTAATGTGTTGTCATATGGATGTTGCATTTGTATGAATGATTGTGCACTCATGTAGAATCATGAATAGGAAAATTTGCATACATAATGGATTCATGGCACTTACATAATTCGCATTAAGGAGGTCAACTGAATCAGTAGACCGCCTGATTTTGCATTAGATAAGTACATGTACACACACACTTCGCATATGATCATGAAGCATTAGAAGTCTTTTAAGGACAATGGATGCTCGTGTTTGATGGATGAGTAGATGGATGTTTGGATGTTAGGATATACATTCTTCCTAACTTGAAGATTTCGGGGACGAAATCCTTTTAAGTGGGGGAGAATGTAACACCCCGTGTATTCTATAATAGTGAAATTCATAAATTAAAGCATAACTAATTTCAAATCAAAGAATTAAGGGAAACGGGATACGCCATTGTGTTCGTCTCGGAAAAATACGCGAAATAGAGTCCGAGTTTTCGAAAAACGGAGTCCGTATGAAGAAGATATGACCTCCGGAAGTTTCAGAATTCAGGTTAAAATTCAAACAGACGAAAACAGCTCAGAAAAACAAGTTTGAAATTCAAAATCGGGCCCAATTGGCCAAGGCGGGAAAATTCCCGCCTAAGGCACCCAGGTTGACTTGGCAGTCGACCTGGGCTAGCCAGGTCGACAGGGCTGTCGATTGGGCTGTCGACCTGGCCCCAGAGCCAGGTCGAACCCAGCCCACCCTGGCTGGCCTGGTCTGTGTTTGGCCGATTTTCTGAGCCTTGCCTTGTCACTATGGCTAGGTGTCAGCTCCTGATTGGTCTCTCTTTCGAATGAATGGCTACGATTAACCCAAGCAACATCGACGGTCCTAATCAGTTCATAAACTCTATAAAAATGACCCTAGACTCTACCTAATCTATTCATTCAAAAATAAGAATGAGGCCGTCATGCTGCTGAGGAACGACTAGGAGTAGCCACCAATTTGAGAGACAATTAGGAGACAAACTCTAAAGCATAAAGCAACTACAAGTTAAACAAATCAAATCAATGCCTACATCAAAGGAATAGCATCTCCAAATCCAGAATTCAGACTCCTGAATTGAAGAATTCGTCACACGATTGTAAGTAGAGTACTATTCCGGTATGAATTAAATAACTGTGTTTGATTTGTGTAAAATGAGAATTACACTTGATTTGTGGTGATAGTAATTCATGTTTGTGCGTTGCTATGATTCTAATCGATTTGGAATGTTGTGATATAACGCTTGGATATTCGCAAGTATGTAATTCATGATAAAAACTACATGTTTGCGGTAGTTTATTTGAGATTCATGCAATTATACGATTGGATATTCGCAAGTATGTAATTCATGTTGAAGCTACATGTTGGTGGTTGTTTAATTGAGATTCATGCAAGTATGTGGTTTTGCTACTATGCCAACATAATGTATATTTTTGTACAAAATCACTTTGTGTGTAATTGGATCAAATTTGGGTTATTATGATTCATATGAAATTATGTTGGAATTATGATCTATGTATAAAACCATACTTTTGTATTAGAAACAAAAGTAAGCCTCTTTGTGAACTTATGTTGATTTTATGAATATGACTAGACTATGTTTGGTATTATGCCTAATTGAAAAACATGTTAGGCCTATATTGTTAACAAGAATTATATGATAATATATGTGACACATAGCCAAGTTAGATTTACATTCCAATTGCAAGTTTGCATGAATAAAGTAAAAACCATGGTTTCATGTTTAGGAATATTTATGCCATGATTACATCAAAAACCATCATTTCATGTTTGGGTATATTTGTGCCATGATTATGTGAATAGATTAAAAATCATGATTAAGTTGGAATAATTCTAGTTGAACTATACTTTTGTATTAGTAACAAAAGTAAGCACCTTTGTAAACATATAGTAACTTTATAAACATGATTTGCTTAAGTTTGACATTATGCCTAAGTAAAAATATAGGTTTATGTTGTAGTTAAGACTATGTGTCAATAATGATATCTAATTTAGTTAGATTCTTAACTTAACTACAAGTTTACATGGTTTGATTCATGTCACTTATGCTTTATGACCAAAGTATATGTTACCACAATGCAAGTACATCAGTTTCTATTTTGTAGTTCCAACGTTATGTTGCAAGTTCATGCGTTCACATTCCCCTTTTTGTGTATATAATCACGTTTTAAGCCTCCCCTTTTTCACGTGGCTAAGTTGGGCTTAA
Organism: Allium sativum; assembly: GCA_030737875.1. Classification (NCBI taxonomy): domain Eukaryota; kingdom Viridiplantae; phylum Streptophyta; class Magnoliopsida; order Asparagales; family Amaryllidaceae; genus Allium; species Allium sativum. The sequence continues at coordinate 134,547,791 of CM060924.1, read as the reverse complement.
AAGGCTAAGCCCAACATATATTATAATAAACGAACGTATTGAACGGGGGAAATAGCGTTGGGCCAAATTAATTAATAAATGAAAATATAAAAGTGGAGGGGCCCAAATTCAAGAATGGGTTGGGCCCATGATTGGTGTAAACCTTTACACCATTTGCTTAAATTGATTTTGAATAATGGGCCGCAAATATTTACATATAACAAAATAAAGAAGAAAGACAAAATATGTAAATGTAGAAAATACGATGTGTTTAACCCGAGGTTGGATTGAGTTGTGATGTAAACCTGCCTGGAACCGCCCGGCTGTCCAGTAGTCACAACAATACCTATCCAACGTGGGTGGTTAAACACGGAGCCCAATAAGGACCCGAGGTTAGACTGAGTTGTGGCGTAAGACTGCCCGGATCCAACCGGCAACAGGCAGCCACAACAATACCTATCTAATGTGAGAGGTCAAGGCTTTAATAACACAATTAAGGCTGAGTTAGGATTGATAGGATTAAGTAAATTATATTAATACTTAATCAAGATGGAACATGCTAAACTAAACAGACTGATTGGGGGTTAGGTTTATAAAACACTTAACCAACTTAGCATGTTGGCTAGAGATAGAAAACCTAGTAGCGGGGGACCCTTTTCAGTAGTAACCCTATAAGGTGTATCATGATACCCTGAAACTAGGCAGGGTGGGGCACGATTACTGGGCTGATTGTAAGAGGTCAAATCGACGGCGGTGGTGCAGCAGTGTAGGTTCTAATGGGGTGCGGGCGTGCACACACTCCGGCGCAGAAAAATAAGGCACTGGGCACCAGTAGCAAACCTGTGCATTCTAGGATTGTGTCGGGCCGCCACCATGGGACTTGATACACCCCATGGTGGGACCAGCATAGGTAACTACAACATCGGGGGCCGTAAGACACATGTAACTATGCGAGTAGGAGCCGATCGTCATGAAATGGATCACTTCACCCTGATTATGGGGTGCCTGTTGGGAACTAGTTTATATGGGTACAGAGATTAATATGGGGTACGATAGTATATTCGACCCTAGACAACTTAACTAATTACAGATGCTTTCCCATTTCTAGTTTATACTTATCATACCCAGTTCTTTATTCATAGACTGAATAGTCCTAGACTTACTCAGGCTTTATGTCTGACTCTACTTTTCCTTCGTCTTCTTTTCTTCCGTCCCCCCCCCCCAGGTCCACAGGGAGGGAATACCGCAGCTTGACCAGCCTTCATATCCAGCTTGAAGAGAAAGAATGTATTGCTTGGATCTTTTCGTTTTGGACTATGGCTTTGGACAACAACTATGGGACTTTTGCAGTTTATTTATGTTTTCTTTATGCTTCTTTAAATAATGAAATCAAGACAGTTATGAAGATGTTATGTTTTTTGGAAGTATTGTAAGACAATTATGGTATGTTGTTGTAACACATATCTTTTATGAAATAAAAGTTGTTGTTTTTCCGCTGTTCAAAAATATGTGTTCTTATATTCTGTCTTGTATATCTATGACTTATACTTATAAACCTCCACCAAAATTAGGGCATTCCCTTTGAGAGTGACCCTAACGGAGGTGGGGTGTTTCAGAAACAGCTTGGGTGGCACGGGTGTAACAGCGTGGGAGGCACGGAACTGAATTTACTTGGGCCTCACGGTTTTCAGTTTTGTTTAGTACGCTTTGAAAGATGAATACTTTGAAAGTATCGCCAGGAAAATAGAACCTTATGTCATTTTGTTTTGTTTAGATTTGATCCGGACTTTGTTCAAATTGTGCGCCAGATTTTTGATATAGGCAGAAGAAAAGGATTTGGCACAGGTTTGCGAAAACGATAGGCATTCTGGCTTTTGAATAAAGACTTCATTTAATACGGGCTGACGGTTTAATAGGATGTTGGCAAGATCTTATAGGTTGGATAAGATTATATGAAGATATACTAACATTCACGGACATGATAAGGATTTCTAATGTACGAAGATATCGAAACAACATAAAAATTTGCTGAGATTTTTGACCATATTTTATAAAGTGTTGATAAGATTTTCACGGGGATTTTATTTTTACTGAACTTTGAATAGATTTGTACGTCAGAACAAAATCAAAGACAAAGACAGTAAGTGGAGTGCTTATTAATTGTTATCATAAAACAAAAACTCGCTCAGCATGCATAAAGTCCAACTATTAAATTTGAAGTGTTGAACGTAATTAGTGGTCAAGTTTGCAAACATAAATCACTAACTGGACAGACAATGTTGACGTGCACGGTGTAGGATGGGTTGATGGGTGTAAATTTCTTGGAGATTAAGGTATCATTTGGCTTGGCATACATGGAGTAGGATGGGTTGATGCGCACGGAATTGTTGTAGCATGGAATACAGTAGATTGGAGAGTAAGCTGTTTTTCTGATATATTTTGAACAAGGTTTAAAAACTCGTCCGGTACCCCGAGATTTCGGGGTTACCGGATCGGTTTCGGTTGGGTGAGGTCCGAATTTGTCCCCAAAATTCGGGATCGGATTAGGGTTCACGAAAAGAAAAAAATGAATCTCGTATGCAGAAGAAACAGCAGACTTGAAATAAAAGCACGAAAAGCAAAAAAGGAATCAAATAAATCGAATAAAATCAAATTATATCATCAGAAAACCGTTAATCAACAGTATTTTGCAACCCTATAAAACATTCACCTTCGAATTTAAACTTACATCAATCAGTTTCCCAAAAACGAATACTTCAGCAATAATCCAGCACTGATCTTCGTGAGTTTTCCTCTTTTCTTCTCCCTCTACACGATTTAGATCGACGTTCGAATCGATTATTGTGTTCGAATCGAGTCGATCAACGAAGGCTTCATGTTTTTTTATCTCTGTTCGAACTTGGAAGAAAGAAAAAAAAGCAGCGTGTTCTATTTTTGATCGAGGAAACAGCCTATTTTCTTTTTATCGAGGAAAGCGTTGATATTTCTGAAAAACGAGGCGGCAAATATTATTAGGTTTAGGGTTGGAATTAGGAAATATATCAATTGTGGTCTGTGGGCCATGTTATTGGACTTTTTCTGTTTTAAGTTTGACATAGGAGCAAGGTATCCAAAGCCCTATTTGCGTGACTTCAGTTAAAATAGTTAATAAGTTGATTACCAAAATACTGACAACCGAAATCTAGACCGAAACCGAAACAAAACCGAAACTACCGAAATTTACGAAACCCACCGAAATTGACAAATTTTCAAACGGCCGAAACCAAGACCGAAACCGAGTTCTTGAACCTTGGTTTTGAAGCACTATTTTGAATGGCTCATTCGGCCAAGTAGAAATTTTATTCATTTAATTGAAAAGAAATGTTAGCAGATAAAAGGGACGGTGTATACACATATTTTTGGAGATACCCTTTTTCCTTTGCTTTTGGGTTTTAAGTTATAATCACTAGCATACCCAGTTATGTAGAATCGTTTTCATGTCCGAGCCGCTACAGACAGAAATAAGAATACAGTCGTGTCCAGCGAGGTGCTATTATCCCAAAAATATAATAATATCGGTAGTTTAACTTATATTATGAAACCCTAAAATATTGATATAGGGTGCAAAATACTCCAAATAAAAAGTTGCGTATTTAATTAATTAAAAATTACAGTAAAATTCTAAAAATTAAATTATAACTACGTCTCAAAAGAATCTTGTCCAAATTCAAGACCGATATTTAAATATATTTAAATAACCGTTATGGCTTATATACGATTTCACAACGACTTTCTGAAAACTGATTTGGACGTAATTCACAATATATATAACGAAATCTCGATTTTTCACTTCCATTAGAAAGATACAGTTAAACAGAACTGAATGTTTCTTATTTCAAAGAAATCTGACTTATTTTGAATCTTGTATATCTAATTAAAGTTCAAAACGTTAAATTACGAACTGTCGCGACTTTACGAGCTCATTTTAAATTATATTATAAATTATACGTTTAAATATCGTTTTATTAAATAAATTCTTATAAATTCCTATATATAATTCAAATAACAAATTTAAATATTCAGAATTCAACGGCTGAAAATCCGGGTCGTTACATTCCTTCCCCCTTAAAATAATTTCATCCTCGAAATTGCTAAGGTAGGAAAAATGCTGCATACTCTATTAACTAGGTCAAAAAATCCTTTTTGTTCGCTCCTTAACTTCAGTTTAACTGGACCAATTTATTTCAATTAAAATATTAATTTATTCTTACTAACGAAAAATTCCAAAAATTCCAAAAATTTCTAACACCTTAAATTCCGAAATTTTTTGGCAACATCTCCTCTGCACGGCTCAATCAGTACAACCACAACTCGCCTTTCTAGGCCTTCTCCAATCCAAAAGAAAAACAAAAAGCCAAGTGGCTTGCCCCATAGGCTCATAAAACCATCAAAGCCAAGTAATATTGTAATTATGTACCTTTCTTTCGGGCATAATTCTACCTCTTGCATTTGCTTCTACTCAATATCTGCTCAGCATACATATATCCATTTCCAGTTGGTTTCAAATCTACCAAACTTCCAGTTTTTAACACTCTAATCAACTACTGATTAGTTCGCTTCCATTCTATTAATTCAAATCTGATTTCTATTCAATTCAATCCACTTATTTAATCCAAATCAATTCCAATTAACAACATCCAATACACATTCAACTTGCTTATTCATAAGTCGAATATTAATAATCGGAATCTCAACATTTCTTTATTTACTTCATTCGGAATTATTTGTAATCTAATCCACTTTCAGTTTAACTCGACTTAAGTTAAATTTCAATCTATTTCCACCATTTTAATTTATTCAACTTATATCCGTTAAATTCAAATTTCAGAATTTAAATTCCCGGCTTGCTTGAAATCATATATATTTATATACATATATTTATAATAAACTTAATTCAAAACATTTGAATTTCTAAAACATCTTGTCCCTTTCAAACAATTTTTTCTCATTCCCAAATTACTATGGTAGCAATCCGCCACTCAAAAACTTGAAAATGAATACCGATAATGTCGCGACCCATTATCAGTACTATTTTCTCGCCCCTGAAGTGGTTTCAGTGCTTAATCACTTTTAAAATCCATTTAAACCATTTTTATTCAAAAATATTCAAAGTAATGTTATATTACTTTAACGGGATTAACTAGTAAAAGACCTAGATCCGGAAGTGATCTTAAAAACCCATTGCGCTCTGGGAAAAGATCGCAATATCATATTCGTTTAGAAGAAAAACTTAATATTCAGAAAATATTTCCTAAATATACGGGATTTAAATTCCAATTCTGGTTTGAACTTAATTTTGGTTTATATCCTTTGCATACATTATCCGTATACAAATTATATAATTATTTCAATATTTCAGAATTCCGTTTGATTGTATTAACAATCAACACCTTCTTATATAATAATCCAGAAATTATTCTTTTTATATCAAAATAATTTTGGGTAAAATTATTTCATCTACCCATTTTAAAACAATATTGTATCGAACTGCTTTGTTTGAGAGTTTAGAAACACCTATCGATACAGTTTTACATTGTAACACCCCACCTCCGCTAGGGTCACTCATAAAGGGAATGCACTAGTTTTGGTGGAGTATTATCTAGGTAAGCATACACATAGATATATCAAGACAGAACATAAAATAAATAGCGGTAGAAATTAAAAGCAAATTTCATTACTTTCAAGAAAAGAGTCAAAACCTCATATATCCAAGGTACAAATTATTCCATCACATCAAGTTCTAGATAAAGAAGCATAAACTTAAAGTAGCAAAAGTAAATTATTCCCCAAACATAGCAGAAGTGCAGCCATAGCATAGCTCAAGACCAAACCGTACATGAGCTGTCAGAAAGCAAGCTAAGTCCAAGCTAAGAGCTAGTGTTTCCTCCCTGAGAACCTGGGGGGGGGGGGGAACGAAAGAAAAAGATGCAAAAGAAAAAGGGTCAGTCATAAAGACTGGTAAGTCCTAGTGACTTTCAGTATAAAAACTAGTAAAGGTAACAAGATAGGTATAAACTGAAAATAAACATAAGGATGATGATAAGTCTGACATGATAAACTAAGATAATGAGATAACTCAAGTATAGCTTCGCATGTTCAAGGTTCGCTGCACCAAACGTACTATTATTCTAACCCATGTCAAGTATTTATCATGAAGTGATTCCTTGGCCCAATATCATGAAGTGACCCATTATGGGGTCCCACGGTACGATCTACTAATCGATCGGCTCCCTACAAGTCCTAACTCGTCAAGTGTCTGTGTCATACGACCCTATCATGAAATGTAGTCACCTGTGCTAGGTCCACCCTAGGGTGTATCGAGTCCTAGGGTGCCAACCTCTGACACAAATCAAGCACGCACAGTGTAAACCTACGGGTGCCCAATGCCTGCTTTTTCAACTCCGGACTACGTGCACGACCATAGTCCGCCTGAACCTATAATGGTGCACCTACTCAGTCGTCGTTCTGGTCGCTTACAATCAGCCCAGTAATCGTGCCCCACCCTGCCTAGTCCTATGGTATCGTGATACATCTAAGTAGGTTACTGCTGAAAAGGACCGCGTAACTAGGGTTTCTAATGGGTTAAGTGTTTTCATTCAAATTCGTGACTTGACCCTATCCAAATCATGTATCAAGTTGGTTAAGTGTGTTCAAGCGGTTCATGACTTAACCCTATCCAATCATCATGTCAAATTGGTTAAGTATGTTCAAGTTGTTCATGACTTAACCCTATCATGTGGCATTAATTCATTAATGCACCCCAACCTGTCACATTAGACTAGTTGTTGTGGTCACTGGATTTTCCGGGCGGTTCCGGGCAGATTTACACCACAACATAGTCTAACCTCGGGTTTTACGTGCGATATGACCAACTACCCATATTGGATCCTATTGTTTGCAGTTACTGGATTTGCCGGGCGGTTCCGGGCAGATTTACACTATAAACTCAACCCAACCTCGAGTTGGCCATTTTCAAGTTTATCTAAGTGTCATGTCCATGTTCAAGTTTTCATGTCAAAATTCATGTCGAGTTTCATGTCAGGTTTCATGTAAATTTCATGTCAAGTTCTTGTCCATATACAGGTTCAAGTTATAATAACGTTCATATTCAAGTTCAGAGCCAATTCATGTTTTACCTAATCTACCCAAATCGTATTCCCATCGCATGTAAACTCGAATCGATACAAATAAATCTAATTAGGGAATAACATAAAAGGGGACGGGTATAAGGTGGCAAAAGTGATTACTAGCATAGCATGGTATAACTTGAGATAAATGATTATAACATTACTGGCATATGGAATATCGGCCTCAAACATAAAGATTCCAAATCTAGCAAAATAAGGTACTAGTCAAGATAACAGTTGACATAAGATGATAGTCATGGTAACGGTTGACATAAGGTGATAGTCATAAACTTGTGACTAATAGCAGATTCAACACTGCAGGCATGATAATATGAGGGGTTTTTCTTTTTGATTTACAACATAAATAGGCCCCAAGTCAATGTCATAGTAATATACCCAAAAGTCAAGATCCAAGATGAACAAGAATGGATGTAAAACAGTCATCATACCCAAAAGTCAAGATCCAAGATGAACAAGAATGGATGTAAAACAGTCAAAATTCTGCCTTGATTTATGGTTATTACACGTTATAAAAATGCAGGTTGTTACATTCTCCCCTCCTTAAAGGATTTCGTCCCCGAAATCTCTAAGTTAGGAAGAATATATCCTACCATCCAAACATCCATCTACTCAAAGCATCATCCACAGGAAACCATTGTCCTTAAAGGATTTCTAGTGCTGTATGAACATATGCAGAAAGTGTGTGTATATGTACTTATCTAATGCAAAAGATCAGGCGGTTACTGATTCAGTAAACCTCCTTAATGCAAAATATGTTAGTGTAATGAATACAACATGTATGCAAATTCCTAACATAGTTTATAATCTTTACATGAGTGCACAAAAATTCATTCATATGCAACATCTAAGTGATAGCGTAACAAGTTCCATCCATGTACAAGTATAAGCACTCATGCATATGCAACATGAAAATGTGACTGAGCCGATCTAGTGCCTAATGTGTGTCATGCATCCACTAGCAATCACTTGCAAACACTTGCAACCATTTGCAAACATCAACCATAACATGTTTCAATCACATGTTTACATCCATTATGGTTCTACCTAAGGTTCTCAAGATAAGATTGAGAATATAACAAGACAAACATAGGTAGTGAAAGCATGATAAGAAAAGGTTTTCAAGTTTATAGGAAAAAGAGATCGAGAATGTACCCTCAAAAAGAAATGGGTAATGCGCACGTATCTTTTCTTCGGTTTCCCAAGTTGCGTCTTCTTGGGCTTCACTCCACTGAACTTTAACTAGCTTGACTTCTCGATTCCTTAGCTTCTTAATCTCCGTTCCTAAGATACGAATTGGAACTCGCCTCAATGTTGCTTCTTTTTCCACTTCTACGCCTTCAAGGATGCTTGGCTCAACCACTTCGGCCGATTCATGTAAGCACTTCTGGAGATGCGAGACATGAAAGACATTGTGTACTCCGGCCAGCCTCTCGGGTAATTCTACCTTATAGGCCATCTGCCCAATCTTCTCAGTGATAGGGAACGGTACTACGAATCTTGGTGCTAGTTTTCCAACCGCTCCAAAGCGAACTACATTGTGTAAAGGAGAAACTTTTATAAAGACCATGTCTCCGACTTCGAACTCAGGTCTGTCCTTCTCTGGTCCGCATAAGATTTTTGTCTATCTTGGGCCGTTTTCATCCGCCTTCGTATCAACTCAATCTTCTCAGAAGTGTCCCTTATCATGTCGGGCCCAAGTATAAGTCTGTCTGTCGTCTCCCACCAACAAGTTGGTGATTTGCACGGTCTTCCATACAGGGCTTCGAACGGTGCCATTCCGATGCTAGCTTGGTAACTATTGTTATATGCAAACTCCACGAGAGGAAGATGGTCTTCCCAAGTACCACCAAAGTCAAGAATGCATAGCCTCAGGAGATCCTCTAGTACCCTATTTACCCTTTTGGTTTGTCCATCCTTCTGCGGGTGATAGGCCGTGCTCAAGTTCAGTCGTGTACCCATTGCTTCTTGCAGACTATTCCAAAACTAGCTAGTGAAAATCAGGTAATGATCACTAACTATACTAGAAGGAACCCCGTGCTACCGTGTCTATCTCCCGAACGTAAATAGACGCTAGCCCTGATGCGGTCCTCTTGCTTTTCACTGGAATGAAGTGAGCACTTTTTGTGAGTCTATCAATTATGACCCATATGCTAGTATTTCCCTTCCTTGACCTAGGTAGTCCATCCACGAAATCCATCGAGATACTCTCCCATTTCCATTGGGAAACCTCCAAAGGATGTAATAGCCCACCGAGCTTCTTCGACTCGGCCTTTACTCGTTGGCACACCATGCACTTTGAAATAACCTTTGCCACGTCCTTTTTCATTCCAGTCCAAAAGAAAATGTGTTTCATATCTCTGTACATCTTATCCCCTCCGGGATGTATGGTCATCTTCGAGTGATGCGCCTCCTCGAGAACTTTCCTTACTAAGTCTCCCACTTGTGGGATGCATAGCCTTCCATCATGCCTTATCCATCCCTTGTCATCTATGGCATACCTACCTAGGTGACTTGACGTCTCACCCCTAATCAGCTTGTCCATGATTTCGACTATCTGTGGGTCTTCCTTCTGTGAAGCCCTTACTTGATCTAGAAGTGTAGGTCTTAACTCAAGAGATGCTAATGTAGCAGCCAATGACTCAACAGCAGGTGTGAAATCAAAGGTTGCTATAAACTCAAGACTTTTCCTTTCAACAAACAAGGGGATTATGGTCAACCTTTTTCTAATTAGCGCGTCCGCCACCACATTACCCTTGCCAGGGGTATAAGCTATATCGAAGTTATATGATGCCAAGAATTCCATCCACCGTTGTTGTCTCAGATTCAAATCTTACTATGAGAAGAGGTACTTAAGCAATTTGTGGTCGGTATACAGCTCGAACCTCTCCCCAAGAAGATAATGGTGACAAGATTTAAGTGCAAAAACAATTGCTGCCAACTCCAAGTCATGTGTGGGATAGTTCTTCTCATGAACTTGAAGTTGTCTACCCCCATAGCATATCACTTTCCCTTCTTGCATTAGGACCGTGCCTAATCCCGTGCCACATGCATCTGTGCACACGGTAAACATCTTGCCTCCATCGGGTAACGCCAAAACTGGAGCTGTGGTGAGGGCTCTCATGAGTCTCTGAAAAGCAATCTCACACTCTATGTCCCATGCAAATGCTAGGTTTTTCTTCGTTAACCCAGTAAGAGGGGCTGAAACCTTAGCGAAGTCCTTAATGAACTTCCTATAGTAGCCTGCCAAACCGAGAAAGCTTCTCACTTCAGTTGCGTTCTTAGTAACTTTCCAGTCTTGCACCGCGACCACCTTTGCGGGGTCCACGGCTATGCCTTGCTTAGAAACTACATGCCCAAGAAACCGAACTTCCTTCCTCCAAAAATGGCATTTGTAGAACTTAGCCTTTAACTGGTGTGCTCTAAGCGTATCCATGACTTCCTTGAGATGTCTAGCATGCTCTTCTTCATCCTTTGAGAAGATCAGAATATCGTCCACGAAAACTACTACAAACTTGTTAAGGAACTCCCCAAACACCCTACTCATCAAATCTACAAAATACGCGGGTGCATTCGTTAACCCAAACGGCATGACGAGCCATTCGAAGAATCCATCTGGAGTCCTAAACGCAGTTTTGTGAATGCTATCCTCAGCCGCTCTAAGAAGATGGAACCCTGTGGCTAGGTCGAGTTGAGAGAAAACAGATGCTCCTACAAGCTGGTCAAACAAATCGTCGATTCTTGGCATTGGGTGCCTATTCTTCTTTGTCAGCTTGTTTATCTCACGATAATCTACGCACAGACGAAGCGAACCATCCGCCTTAGTAGTGAATACCACCGGACCACCCCATTCAGAAATGCTTCGTCTTATGAAATTTTTCTCAAGCAACTCCTTAACTTATTTACTGAGCTCTCTTCTTTCTCGTGGGGCAATGTGCCTAACGGGCAATGAAACTGGCTTGGCATTATCAACAATATAAATTCGGAAGTCTATCTCATGTTTAGGAGGTAACCCCCTTACCTCGTCAAAGACATCTGGATATTCTCGGACCACTTTTATAGATTGCAAATTGTCGATGGACGAGTCAAGAGATTCAAGATAAAACAACATGACAGGACCCTTAGGGTTATAAGAAATTTCAAGGGTATTAACAAGGCGAGTCATGAGCCTCACTACCCTTCGTTCATAATCAAGAATGGCTCCATAATTGGACAGTCAGTCCATGCCTAGAATCAATCCGTATCCCATAAATCCGAGAACATAAGCATTACACGTGAATTCTACGCTTAAGATAGAAATTCTCAAATCCACACAAATCATAGATAAATGAGCGGAGCCCCCAATTTGATTTGAAACTATAACGGGATCCTCAACTAGACTAGTACTTAGGTGTAGATTTTCAACATTATCAGAAGAAATAAAAGTATGCGATGCGCCAGAGTCAAATAAGGTTCGAACAGGAAAGTCAGAAATGTAAACAAGGCTTTCTACGGAAATATTACTACCTCGGTCCGGTGCTGGATGGTGTTGAGAGCATGCAACTGCCCTCCAGAAGGTCATGCTCACTGGGTCTGCCCTTGCCCCTATCCTTGCTTCTTAGGGCAATCCTTGCTGATGTGTCCAGTATCAGCACAATGAAAGCATTCAACCAACTTTCTATTCTTCTTTCTACAGTCTTTGGCTAGATGTCCCGTAATACCACAAAAGATGCACTTCCATGTCTCACGCGCCTTGTTGTTGTAGGCCTTGTTATTCTTGTTATTCTTGTTGCCTCCCTTCTTGGAGTCAACTTTCTTATTCTGAGTCTCATTAGGCTTAACCTCCTTCTTGCTATTCTTGTCTTCCTCATGAAGTAGAGACATATCCACCAAGCTTTCAAAGGTCGCCCCCATGGGTATATGAGTTATGGCCAAACTGTGTAGTGGCTCGTTCAATCCTCGAGCAAAGCATACAGCCTTTTTCTGGGCCGTGTTGACCATGTCCAAATCGAACCGAGCGAGCTGATTAAACTTATTCACGTACTCCCTAACAGACATGTCCCCTTGCTTGAGTGCGAGGAACCTCTCCATTTGAAGGTTCTCTTCTGCTGACGATAAGAATTTAAGCCCAAACCTCTCTCTAAAGTCTGCCCAAGTCTCAATTGTCCTGGTAGCGTTGGTGACTTCCCACCAAAATGCAGCTTACTCTTTCAACAACCATGCTGCCAACTAAACTTTTCTATGGTCCTCCACATCAAAGATAATAAACAAGTCTTCAGTCTCCTTTAGCCAGTTTCGTGCCTCAACGAAGGTTTCAGTTCCAACGAAGTTCTTGCCGCCCATCGCTTTAAAGTCTTTGCATATTTTGGCAAAGGCGGTACCAGGAGGAGGAGGAACCGTGGCCACTGAGGGAGGAGGAGGGATATCTGTCGGGCCCACGCTGTTGGCCTTAGCTTCTAAGTACCTTCGGAACCATCCAGGTACGGGTACTCCCTCAGGAATGTTAAGATCAGACATGCTGAAAAACAAAAAGAAAAAGATTCAAACGAGGAAACAAAGGAAAGAGCTAATGGCTTTTGGGGAATAGCCTTTTCAAACATAAAACTTTTCTCGAAAAAAAATGCTTCTTTTTAAATGGTTTTGAAAATAGTTTCATAAGGTTTTTAAAACTTTTACCCCGTCTGGTAACCTTCTTCTCTGATACCAAATGTAACACCCCACCTTTGCTAGGGTCACTCACAAAGGGAATGCACTAGTTTTGGTGGAGTATTAACTAGGTAAGCATACACAGAGATATATCAAGACAAAACATAAAATAAGCAACGGTAGAAATTAAAAACCAAATTCATAACTTTCAAGAAAAGAGTCAAAACCTCATATATCCAAGGTACAAATTATTCCATGACATCAAGTTCTAGATAAAGAAGCATAAACTTAAAGTAGAAAAAGAAAATTATCCCCCAAACATAGCAGAAGTGCAGCCACAGCATAGCTCAAGACCAAACCGTACATGAGCTATCAGAAAGCAAACTAAGTCCAAGCTAAGAGCTAGTGTTTCCTCCCTGAGAACCTGGGGGGGACAAAAGAAAAGGAGGCGAAAGAAAGAGGATCAGTCATAAAGACTGGTAAGTCCTAGTGACTTTCAATATAAAAACTAGTAAAGGTAACAAGATAGGTATAAACTGAAAATAAACATAAGGATGATGATAAGTCTGGCATGATAAACTAAGATAACGAGATAACTCAAGTATAGCATCGCATGTTGAAGGTTCGCTGCACCAAACGTACTAGTATTCTAACCCATGTCAAGTATTTATCATGAAGTGATCCCTTGGCCCAATATCATGAAGTGATCCATTATGGGGTCCCACGGTACGATCTACTAATCGATCGGTTCCCTACAAGTCCTAGCTCGTCAAGTGTCTGTGTCATACGGCCCTATCATGAAATGTAGTCACCTGTGTTAGGTCCACCCTAGGGTGTATCAAGTCCTAGGGTGCCAACCACCGACACGAATCAAGCACGCACAGTGTAAACCTACGGGTGCCCAATGCCTGCTTTTTCAACCCCGGACTACGTGCACGACCATAGTCCGCCTGAACCTACAATGGCGCACCTACTCAGCCGCCGTTCTGGTCGCTTACAATCAGCCCAGTAATCGTGCCCCACCCTGCCTAGTCCCAGGGTATCGTTATACATCTAAGTGGGTTACTGCTGAAAAGGACCGCGTAACTAGGGTTTTTAATGGGTTAACTTTTGTCATTCAAATTCGTGACTTAACCCTATCCAAATCATGTATCAAGTTGGTTAAGTGTGTTCAAGCGGTTCATGACTTAACCCTATCAAATCATCGTGTCAAATTGGTTAAGTATATTCAAGTAGTTCATGACTTAACCCTATCATGTGGCACTAATTCATTAATGCACCCCAACCTCTCACATTAGACTAGTTGTTGTGGTCACTGGATTTGTCGGGCGGTTCCGGGCAGATTTACACCACAACATATTCTAACCTCGGGTTCTAGATGCGATATGACCAACTACCTACATTGGATCCTATTGTTTGCAGTTACTGGATTCGCCGGGCAGTTCCGGGCAGATTTACACTGCAAACTCAACCCAACCTCGAGTTGGCCATTTTCAAGTTTATCTAAGTGTCATGTCCATGTTCAAATTTCCTTATCAAAATCCATGTCGAGTTTCATGTCAGATTTCATGTAAGTTTCATGTCACGTTCTTGTCCATATACGAGTCCAAGTTATAATAACATTCATAATCAAGTTCAAAGCCAATTCATGTTTTACCTAATCTACCCAAATCGTATTCCCATCGCATGTAAACTCGAATCGATACAATTAAATCTAATTAGGGAATAACATAAAAAGGGACTGATATAAGGTGGCAAAAGTGATTACTATCATAGCATGGTATAACTTGAGATAAATGATTGTAATATTACTAGCATATGGATTATCGGCCTAAAATATAAAGATCCCAAATCTAGAAAAAATGAGGTACTAGTCAAGATAACAGTTGGCATAAAGTGATAGTCATGATAACGGTTGACATAAGGTGATAGCCATAAACTTGTGACTAATAGAAGATTCAACATTTCAGGCATGATAATAGGAGGGGTTTTTCCCTTTTAATTTACAACATGAATAGGCCCCAAATCAAGGTCATATTAATATAACCAAAAGTCAAGATTCAAGACGAACAAGAACGGATGTAAAACAGTCATCATACATAGGTCCAATTTCAATTTACACATATTCATATTACGTTTACAGTTTAAAACTAAAAGTAACTGGGGCTTACACATCGTGGTTCAAGAATTAGAAAAAGAGAGTCGATGTTGAATCTTTATATGCTTAGTCGAGTCCTAACAGAAGTCCCCAAATCAACAATTCTCTTAATGTAGTTTCAACGTAGAAGAAGTAGTCCCTTTCTCTTAACTTTTCAACCAGAATTAGAGCAGCATAATGTCAGAGAGAATTTTGTGTAGAGAGACTAGTGTTATGGGCTGTTTATATAGGGTCAGGCCAACGAATGTAGACAGAAATGAGGCCAGATACATCAAAACGAATTCAGACTCAAAAATGGGTTCTGTCAGCAGGTCGACCCCCAGGTCGACACTATGGTAAACCTGGTCCTGGGTAGGTCGACTACATAGTCGGCCCCCAGGTCGACCTGATCCTGGGCGGGAAATTTCCCGCCCAGTCCATTGTAACAACCCGAAAATCTGGGCCAGTTTAAAAATTTTATTTTGGCAATTTTAGCGAATTTTGATTATTTAAAATGAATTATTTTAAATAATATCGACGAGAAATTTATTTTGAATATAATTCGATCGTATATATTATACGCGTCGTCGTTAGAATATATAATAATTATATATAATTATAAAAGGAATTGAAAATGGCGCGGTAGTTCGAAAATTCGATTTCTAATTTCAAATGAATATACAGAATTCAATATAAGTCAGAATTGAACGAAACAAGAAATATTTGAATCTGTATAACTATATCTTTGTAACGAAGTTAACAAACTGAGATTTCATCTTAGAAATGATAAGATATGTTCAGTTTAAAATTAGAAATAGTCGCTGTGGAATTTATATATATTTTTATATATATAAGGCCCTTAAAAATAGCAATTTTGCAAACGACCTCGGATTTCAACGAAACTAGTTTTGTTAGGATCGTATCGTCAATACGAAGATAGAAAATATTTTTCTGGAATTTTTCGTGTTCGTATGTGGCCCCGGTAATTTGAAATGTACGTTTAAAATTCAATATAATGATTTAAATGTAAATGCAACGGAAACTGATCGAAACGGTCGATTCAGCTTGCGGTACATATCCCAGTGTGTTCGGAATAGGGGTGAAACGCTATGGACAACAGGCGGTGGACCTCGTTTAGAGGTCGTATGTGAAAGTCAACTTTTTAATAATTAAAAAAAAACAATATATATTTTTTTCTCCCCTTTAATTCGTTCTGCCCCCCCCCCCCCCCCCGTTCATTCTGCAAATCGAGGAAGAGAAAAAAAACACAAAACCCTCGAAGACGACCAGAGGCATCGTCGATCTCCCCCCCCCCCCTTCCACCACCGCCCTTCGTCGAGGGCGCCACTGGAGGTCGGCCTCCCAGCGCCGCCTCCTTCCCCTCGTCTCCTCCTTCAGACTGACGTGCGAAGCCCCCCTATCGCGAGACCCCCAGTGATGACGCCGACGAACTGAAGGCCGCCCCAACCCTCTGCCTCCTCCTGCCGCCGACATCGACGCCCCTTTTTTTTCTTCGAGATGCAGTAAGTTTTTCTACTTTATTTTATTTTCATTTTTATTTTTATCTGTAATTTCGATTGTAAAGGTTCAAAACTAATTTCGATTTTAAGATTTAAAACTGATTTCGATTTTTAAAGTTTAAAAACTGATTTTATATAAAAGAAAAATAAAAACTGATTTTATATAAAAGAAAAATAAAAACTGATTTTATGTAAAAGAAAAAAAAGATTTGAACTTTGAATAGAAAAAAAAGATTTGAACTTTGAATAGAAAAAAGATTTGAACTTTGAATAGAAAAAAAGATTTGAACTTTGAATAGAAAAAAAGATTTGAACTTTGAATAGAAAAAAAAGATTTGAACTTTGAATAGAAAAAGATTTGAACTTTAAGAAGTAAAAATCATATTTTTATATATTGAAAGTCGAAATAAAAATAGGATTTTTATATGTTGAAAGTCGAAATAAAAATAGGATTTTTATATGTTGAAAGTCGAAATAAAAATAGGATTTTTATATGTTGAAAGTCGAAATAAAAATAGGATTTTTATATGCTGATAGCGAAATAAAAATTCGATTTTATATATTGAATAACGAAGTGAAAATTCTATTTTTACAAATATGAAATAGCGATGAAAATTCTATTTTCACAATATGAAGAGCGATAAAAATATGATTTTTATATAATAGAGAATATAAAAATGTGATTTTTTATATACAGTGTATACGGGCAACAAAGGCGATAAAAAGGCGAGTTGGCGAAGATTTCCTGCATTAGAAGTGCCGTGGAGCTAGGATAGCTATATGTGAGAATTTCTCACCTTTCAATTTCTTTTCTAGTTATATATATATACTAGGATGCAGACGGTGTTTAGTAGCACCCGACACAATCGTCCACAGACCATGGACTTGTTTGTTTGACTGTTTGGTGATTGATTGCGATATTGGTTTGAATGTGGTTTGTGATGTGAAAAATCGAATCGATAAATTGGTTAGGATTAGACGTGCGCCGTTATAAGGCGAAGGAGTAAGGCTAGGTTAGACCCTTACTCCAAATTTTGTGGTTAGCATAACGAAAGTGAATTCGATTGATGTGTGAATGGCGTGGGCCTTCACTAGACCGGGGATTAGGCTAGGCCTTGTCCCGTTTCTAGTATCGTGCCGTTATGCCGCCGAAATTTTCTAAAATATGTTAGAAAAATAAAAATATCATTTTATTTAAAGAATGAACTGAATAGAAATTCATATGTTGGAATAAAATGTTTTATCGTTAAAAATATAATTTTTAACGTGAATATGAATCTAGTGAATGTGAATAAATAAAATATTCATTTACAAACCAGACGGTTTGTTTACGTACACTGATTTGACTGATATTGATTGGGTCGATAAATTTTACACATCGCCCAACTGCACAAATAAAATCTGTGTTTGATTGTTTGAAACCCCACACGGGTGTTGGGGTGAAATTTGAAGTTCACTCATCCTGATTGATTAAATATGTCGATCGATTGATTGACAGGCTGTTATAAGCGTTAGATATCTATATTTGATGCTTATACAGTGTAGTGCACTTTGGTTGATGGTTGATTATTTATCGTTGCTATTATATACATGTGTTGTATGAAAATCCATATAATTAATTTTATATGGTAATTGATTGGGCCTCATTCCAGTTTTGAAAAAGAAATATTTGAAAAAGAAATATTTGAAATAGAATATTTGAAAATAAAGGAATATATGAAGCCGTGTTGATTAGATTGACGCCATTTTTACGTGAACGATATTTATATCGATTTTAAAAGGAAACGAAATGAATTGAATTGAAAACGATTTCGAAATGAATTGAATTGAAAACGATTTCGAAATGAATTGAATTGAAAACGATTTCGAAATGAATTGAATTGAATATGAATTCAAATTGAATTGAAATTTGAATTGAATAGAAATGAATTTTAAAACGAATTTATAAAGAAGAATTCAATTTTGTTTTGAATTGAAATGGAAGTTGAAATAGATTTTGAAACAAATTTTAAAACTATTTATATAATTCGTTTTAAATAGAAATCGACGAAATATATATTATATATATTATATATATAATATAATGGCCTGAATAGAACGCGCCGCGCCGCGGTAGTTCGTGAATTTCGACCATTGATTTCAAACGGACATTACGGGAGATCCGACCGTCGGATTCTCCTAAAACCGGAACCGTTGGGTTCGTATCGAAAAGAGCTTTCTAACGAATATTAGAAATTTGAAATCTAACGGTTGGATTTGGAATTATGTCCAAATCAAATTTGAAAAAGGTCGCTGTAAGTGCAGTTCGATGGCCGTTGTTGGAAATCGACTGTACGGGCCTTGATAAAATTATTAAAAATAGTAATAATTTGTGTAAAATCATAAGAAATGATTTAGAAAGAATTGGGATGAAAAACTCCATATTTGAAAAGGTAAAAATAGATTTTTATCGAAATGAACTAGTTTTGAACTAGAATTATAATTCTATTTATTTTTAAATAAATAAATTGAATTTGAAAAGGGTTTTGAAAATAACCAAAATTTCCAATGATTGCATTGGAGTGGATTTGAATCGAAATTGTCTTCGGAATATTTCGATGTTGGAATTCGTGATTATACAGGTGTTGTTATGGAAATTTGAAAGATATATTTATATCGTTATTTCCAATACGACATTTGTTAGTCGTAGAATTTGATATTGAATATAAGCCGGGATATTTTCTATTCAGAGCCTTGTGTTGAATATCAAATGTGATTTGGGTTTGTCGTGAATGGTGTCTTCACTAACACTGTTCTTGAACCCAGTTGGGAAAAGATTAAATCTTTTTATTTAGATTTAATGAAGTGTACCAATTAAATAATATTTAACTGGAATTGAATTGATATTGATTTTTGGGTTTATCGTGAACAGTGTTTTAAATAACACTCGTTCTTTAACCCGATAATTAATGAATGTGACTTTGGGTTTATCGTGAACCGTGTTTTAAATGACACTGATTCTTTAACCCAGTTAACGATTAAAACTAAGTGGAGTTTTAATGAATCTTTAATTAGATTGAAATAATCGAGAATGGAGTATCACCAGTTTTGCTCCAGGCGATAGTTAAATCTTTAATTAGATTTGAACGTGAAATGGTAATTTAATTTACCGATAACACCATGGTGTTAGATATGAAGTATTACCAGTTTTACTTCATGGGATGAATAGGTTGGGATTGGGAAATTAAAACAAATGGTTACTTCGGTAAGGTTCGCTAATCCCGACTAGTTTGAATTGATATTCAAAAATGGATTAAAGAATAAATTCAAGGAATTTATCTTTGATAAAATTAATGGGAACCTTTCCCTATGAATGTGAAATTTAGAAACTGACTGTCGGTTAGTCAAACAGAATGGTTTTCTGGATATTGATCTGATGTTGGTTTCGGCCTTCGGGGTTAATATTTGGGGAATTATTCTCTTGATTAATTTACGGTTAGTGACTGATGAATTGGAATGAGGCGTATGTTGTGTTTGTGTAACACTTATTTAAAATATACGCGAGTTATTCGGAAAGACCGGGTTTATCCCATTCTGAATAACTGATACGACGATAAGTCGAAGATGAAGACGATGGTCAAAGACCGGAGGTCTTCACATCGTTTGGGTAATTACTGATGATCTTGATTGGGCTGTACACCCAAGAAGATGGAAACAGTTAGTGATCGTCCAGACGTACTTGGAGATCGATGGATATGCGGGGTACTAGGTGGCTCCGGTTTCGTTCAGCCCCAGAACGGACTTGTAAATGGACTGTGTGTCTGACATTGGATTTTAGTCCGTGTGATTGATCTCTATTAAATATATATCTGTTTAGCGGCGGAGAATTTATTCTCTTGCTTAACGCCCTTCTCTGAGACGTACGAGCTCAGGGGTTATATATTGATGGATATCAAACGCATGGAGTGAATTGCCTGTGTGGCATGCCTAAGTGGCAATTGATCGAGGCTTCTGTTGAAAAGCAAAGTCTTGTGGTGATGATCAAAGCACGGCCTTTGTGGCGTAGCTTTGTGTAACGTTTACTTCGCGTGTTTCACACCCGGTATGAACCAAAAACGGGAGAGGACGTCAGGGAGGGCATGCGCTTCTTTCTAGCTAGAAGTGGCGTCAGTGGTTTTACATGCCCTGACGAGTTTGACTTATGTGGTTGTTGCTGTTGCGAGGCGCCTCGGATTGATCGGTCGTTCTCGAACCGATGGAGTCATTTAGTTGGCTCGTTTACGCCCCATAGGGCGGGGAAGCGCATGTTCAGGGTTTAAGTTTAATCCACATCGGTGGACTGGCCCTGAGGATCCAAGGGTCACTCGAGCTCTGATCCTGAGGGGCGGGCTAGAGCGTCTCGAATCGGTTGAGGACTATCTTTTGCCTCGGTTCATAGACGGAAATCCAATTTCCAAATACGTGACATTTGCGGTTTTAATTGTAAAACTAGTATGGCGACATGATATATGGTACCCATGCCGCCTATGATTGATACTTATGATTTGAAGTTGTTTTATACACTATGCACTTATAATAGTATCAAATGATTTGTTTTAAACGTACCAAGCATTCTTTGGCTGTTATAAGGGAAAACCCTATCCCTTGGCTTGCGTTGCATTGTGTGATAGGACCTGGGTCTTATAACAGCTTCATTTTTCTTTATTTAGCATTGCGCTGTTTGTTTTATGCACTGGTATTCTTGGGAGGAAACCCGTTCCGTGTTATACGGCGTGGTCCCTTGATTTACCTAATGATTTAAAATAAAGATTAATAACTGTTTTAGTTCTCACACCAGTCCCATGACTGACCTGGAGTTTATTGTTTTAACCTAAACTCTGGGTGCCCTTATTTTGACACGGGCAGCTAGTAGTTTTGGTTTTGCAGATTTATATTCATAGGAACCTGGTTTACAGCTGGAACGATATCCGGAAAGCTTTGTATCCGTATATCTCTTCTAGTTGTGTATTGTATTATTTTCCGCTGCTATGTATTTAAATGTAATTTAAATCTCTGATATTTGTGTGTAATATTCATTTATACTCTGTATATTCTTGTAATCTGATGCATTATTGTAATATACAATGAAATGTTCTTCTGTATGTGTTCTATTGTGGTTTGTTCTCGAACTATCCGACGCTTTCCTTTACGGGGAAGTTACGGTGTTTCACAGTTGGTATCAGAGCTTTGGTTTACAAAGCAGAGAACAAGACACATTAGAACCCTACGAAAGAATTCATCAGATATTGGATTAGTAATATCCAATGGGAATGACTCGTTAGAGATAGGATCAGTAGTATCCTAGAACGGGTGTGAAGAGTATGTTTTTCAAATGAAAACATTTTTGTTTTGAAAATATAAATCAACTATTCGTATTTGATTATTTATTTTAAATTGAATTGGGCAATCCAGTATATAAAGATTTTGCATATATGTCTTGCAAACGTGTGTTCGAAGTTTTAATATATTGGGTAGATATAGAATCCCCCTAGTGCCCGGGAATAATTCTGGTGATGGGGCACTGTCGCCAGTATTTATATTCGAGTGTCGAAGGTGTGATATTTATATATTTCCATTAGACTGGTGTGAGAACCAAAATTAGATAGAGCCTATTGTTGTGATTTGGCATCAAAAATCTGATTTTTGTATAGATATCAAATTATGAATTTGAGACTCTAATTCACTAATTGATTGATGTTTGTGTTGTTTGTTTAATTGTTTGGTAATTTTGAACCATTATGCCTAATCTGATCAAATATTGAGTTATATTGATAATTGGTCGCGTTTGCTTGCATATACCTATATATCATTGAACAGGTCATAGCAAGGAGGCTAGAGCCAGAGAATAAAATTTGTTTTCCCGACAAATAGGTACATGTTTACTACATAATTTCCTGTTTTGTTTGGGTGATGATGATTTTGTGAGCCTATTGGCTAGCCGCTTGGCTTTTTCTTTTTCTTTTTGAGATCTGAAGGACCGGGGAAGCTATTTGAAATTCCCCGATGCTCCCATTGCAGGGGAGGTTATGGCAAAAATTTTCGAAAATTTAGGGTGTTAGCCAAATTTTTGAAATTTTGAAAATTCTCAGAAACTAAAGAGTTGGAGAATGCAAGCCGGATCAAACATAGAGTTGATTAATCAAACCACTTTCGACTTTGTTCCTTTTCGGGGACGAAAAGTTTTAAGTGGGAGAGATTGTAACAACCCGGAAATCTGGGCCAGTTTAAAAATTTTATTTTGGCAATTTTAGCGAATTTTGATTATTTAAAATGAATTATTTTAAATAATATCGACGAGAAATTTATTTTGAATATAATTCGATCGTATATATTATACGTGTTGTCGTTAGAATATATAATAATTATATATAATTATAAAAGGAATTGAAAATGGCGCGGTAGTTCGAAAATTCGATTTCTAATTTCAAATGAATATACAGAATTCAATATAAGTCAGAATTGAACGAAACAAGAAATATTTGAATCTGTATAACTATATCTTTGTAACGAAGTTAACAAACTGAGATTTCATCTTAGAAATGATAAGATATGTTCAGTTTAAAATTAGAAATAGTCGCTGTGGAATTTATATATATTTTTATATATATAAGGCCCTTAAAAATAGCAATTTTGCAAACGACCTCGGATTTCGACGAAACTAGTTTTGTTAGGACCGTATCGTCAATACGAAGATAGAAAATATTTTTCTGGAATTTTTCGTGTTCGTATGTGGCCCCGGTAATTTGAAATGTACGTTTAAAATTCAATATAATGATTTAAATGTAAATGCAACGGAAACTGATCGAAACGGTCGATTCAGCTTGCGGTACATATCCCAGTGTGTTCGGAATAGGGGTGAAACGCTATGGACAACAGGCGGTGGACCTCGTTTAGAGGTCGTATGTGAAAGTCAACTTTTTAATAATTAAAAAAAAAACAATATATATTTTTTTCTCCCCTTTAATTCGTTCTGCCCCCCCCCCCTCCCCCCCCCCCCCCGTTCATTCTGCAAATCGAGGAAGAGAAAAAAAAACACAAAACCCTCGAAGACGACCAGACGACCAGAGGCATCGTCGATCTCCCCCCCTTCCACCACCGCCCTTCGTCGAGGGCGCCACTGGAGGTCGGCCTCCCAGCGCCGCCTCCTTCCCCTCGTCTCCTCCTTCAGACTGACGTGCGAAGCCCCCCTATCGCGAGACCCCCAGTGATGACGCCGACGAACTGAAGGCCGCCCCAACCCTCCGCCTCCTCCTGCCGCCGACATCGACGCCCCTTTTTTTCTTCGAGATGCAGTAAGTTTTTCTACTTTATTTTATTTTCATTTTTATTTTTATCTGTAATTTCGATTGTAAAGGTTCAAAACTAATTTCGATTTTAAGATTTAAAACTGATTTCGATTTTTAAAGTTTAAAAACTGATTTTATATAAAAGAAAAATAAAAACTGATTTTATATAAAAGAAAAATAAAAACTGATTTTATGTAAAAGAAAAAAAAGATTTGAACTTTGAATAGAAAAAAAAGATTTGAACTTTGAATAGAAAAAAGATTTGAACTTTGAATAGAAAAAAAGATTTGAACTTTGAATAGAAAAAAAGATTTGAACTTTGAATAGAAAAAAAAGATTTGAACTTTGAATAGAAAAAGATTTGAACTTTAAGAAGTAAAAATCATATTTTTATATATTGAAAGTCGAAATAAAAATAGGATTTTTATATGTTGAAAGTCGAAATAAAAATAGGATTTTTATATGTTGAAAGTCGAAATAAAAATAGGATTTTTATATGCTGATAGCGAAATAAAAATTCGATTTTATATATTGAATAACGAAGTGAAAATTCTATTTTTACAAATATGAAATAGCGATGAAAATTCTATTTTCACAATATGAAGAGCGATAAAAATATGATTTTTATATAATAGAGAATATAAAAATGTGATTTTTTATATACAGTGTATACGGGCAACAAAGGCGATAAAAAGGCGAGTTGGCGAAGATTTCCTGCATTAGAAGTGCCGTGGAGCTAGGATAGCTATATGTGAGAATTTCTCACCTTTCAATTTCTTTTCTAGTTATATATATATACTAGGATGCAGACGGTGTTTAGTAGCACCCGACACAATCGTCCACAGACCATGGACTTGTTTGTTTGACTGTTTGGTGATTGATTGCGATATTGGTTTGAATGTGGTTTGTGATGTGAAAAATCGAATCGATAAATTGGTTAGGATTAGACGTGCGCCGTTATAAGGCGAAGGAGTAAGGCTAGGTTAGACCCTTACTCCAAATTTTGTGGTTAGCATAACGAAAGTGAATTCGATTGATGTGTGAATGGCGTGGGCCTTCACTAGACCGGGGATTAGGCTAGGCCTTGTCCCGTTTCTAGTATCGTGCCGTTATGCCGCCGAAATTTTCTAAAATATGTTAGAAAAATAAAAATATCATTTTATTTAAAGAATGAACTGAATAGAAATTCATATGTTGGAATAAAATGTTTTATCGTTAAAAATATAATTTTTAACGTGAATATGAATCTAGTGAATGTGAATAAATAAAATATTCATTTACAAACCAGACGGTTTGTTTATGTACACTGATTTGACTGATATTAATTGGGTCGATAAATTTTACACATCGCCCAACTGCACAAATAAAATCTGTGTTTGATTGTTTGAAACCCCACACGGGTGTTGGGATGAAATTTGAAGTTCACTCATCCTGATTGATTAAATATGTCGATCGATTGATTGACAGGCTGTTATAAGCGTTAGATATCTATATTTGATGCTTATACAGTGTAGTGCACTTTGGTTGATGGTTGATTATTTATCGTTGCTATTATATACATGTGTTGTATGAAAATCCATATAATTAATTTTATATGGTAATTGATTGGGCCTCATTCCAGTTTTGAAAAAGAAATATTTGAAAAAGAAATATTTGAAATAGAATATTTGAAAATAAAGGAATATATGAAGCCGTGTTGATTAGACTGACGCCATTTTTACGTGAACGATATTTATATCGATTTTAAAAGGAAACGAAATGAATTGAATTGAAAACGATTTCGAAATGAATTGAATTGAAAATGATTTCGAAATGAATTGAATTGAAAACAATTTCGAAATGAATTGAATTGAATATGAATTCAAATTGAATTGAAATTTGAATTGAATAGAAATGAATTTTAAAACGAATTTATAAAGAAGAATTCAATTTTGCTTTGAATTGAAATGGAAGTTGAAATAGATTTTGAAACAAATTTTAAAACTATTTATATAATTCTTTTTAAATAGAAATCGACGAAATATATATTATATATATTATATATATAATATAATGGCCTGAATAGAACGCGCCGCGCCGCGGTAGTTCGTGAATTTCGACCATTGATTTCAAACGGACATTACGGGAGATCCGACCGTCGGATTCTCCTAAAACCAGAACCGTTGGGTTCGTATCGAAAAGAGCTTTCTAACGAATATTAGAAATTTGAAATCTAACGGTTGGATTTGGAATTATGTCCAAATCAAATTTGAAAAAGGTCGCTGTAAGTGCAGTTCGATGGCCGTTGTTGGAAATCGACTGTACGGGCCTTGATAAAATTATTAAAAATAGTAATAATTTGTGTAAAATCATAAGAAATGATTTAGAAAGAATTGGGATGAAAAACTCCATATTTGAAAAGGTAAAAATAGATTTTTATCGAAATGAACTAGTTTTGAACTAGAATTATAATTCTATTTATTTTTAAATAAATAAATTGAATTTGAAAAGGGTTTTGAAAATAACCAAAATTTCCAATGATTGCATTGGAGTGGATTTGAATCGAAATTGTCTTCGGAATATTTCGATGTTGGAATTCGTGATTATACAGGTGTTGTTATGGAAATTTGAAAGATATATTTATATCGTTATTTCCAATACGACATTTGTTAGTCGTAGAATTTGATATTGAATATAAGCCGGGATATTTTCTATTCAGAGCCTTGTGTTGAATATCAAATGTGATTTGGGTTTGTCGTGAATGGTGTCTTCACTAACACTGTTCTTGAACCCAGTTGGGAAAAGATTAAATCTTTTTATTTAGATTTAATGAAGTGTACCAATTAAATAATATTTAATTGGAATTGAATTGATATTGATTTTTGGGTTTATCGTGAACAGTGTTTTAAATAACACTCGTTCTTTAACCCGATAATTAATGAATGTGACTTTGGGTTTATCGTGAACCGTGTTTTAAATGACACTGATTCTTTAACCCAGTTAACGATTAAAACTAAGTGGAGTTTTAATGAATCTTTAATTAGATTGAAATAATCGAGAATGGAGTATCACCAGTTTTGCTCCAGGCGATAGTTAAATCTTTAATTAGATTTGAACGTGAAATGGTAATTGAATTTACCGATAACACCATGGTGTTAGATATGAAGTATTACCAGTTTTACTTCATGGGATGAATAGGTTGGGATTGGGAAATTAAAACAAATGGTTACTTCGGTAAGGTTCGCTAATCCCGACTAGTTTGAATTGATATTCAAAAATGGATTAAAGAATAAATTCAAGGAATTTATCTTTGATAAAATTAATGGGAACATTTCCCTATGAATGTGAAATTTAGAAACTGACTGTCGGTTAGTCAAACAGAATGGTTTTCTGGATATTGATCTGATGTTGGTTTCGGCCTTCGGGGTTAATATTTGGGGAATTATTCTCTTGATTAATTTATGGTTAGTGACTGATGAATTGGAATGAGGCGTATGTTGTGTTTGTGTAACACTTATTTAAAATATACGCGAGTTATTCGGAAAGACCGGGTTTATCCCATTCTGAATAACTGATACGACGATAAGTCGAAGATGAAGACGATGGTCGAAGACCGGAGGTCTTCACGTCGTTTGGGTAATTACTGATGATCTTGATTGGGCTGTACACCCAAGAAGATGGAAACAGTTAGTGATCGTCCAGACGTACTTGGAGATCGATGGATATGCTGGGTACTAGGTGCCTCCGGTTTCGTTCAGCCCCAGAACGGACTTGTAAATGGACTGTGTGTCTGACATTGGATTTTAGTCCGTGTGATTGATCTCTATTAAATATATATCTGTTTGGCGGCGGAGAATTTATTCTCTTGCTTAACGCCCTTCTCTGAGACGTACGAGCTCAGGGGTTATATATTGATGGATATCAAACGCATGGAGTGAATTGCCTGTGTGGCATGCCTAAGTGGCAATTGATCGAGGCTTCTGTTGAAAAGCAAAGTCTTGTGGTGATGATCAAAGCACGGCCTTTGTGGCGTAGCTTTGTGTAACGTTTACTTCGCGTGTTTCACACCCGGTATGAACCAAAAACGGGAGAGGACGTCAGGGAGGGCATGCGTTTCTTTCTAGCTAGAAGTGGCGTCAGTGGTTTTACACGCCCTGACGAGTTTGACTTATGTGGTTGTTGCTGTTGCGAGGCGCCTCGGATTGATCGGTCGTTCTCGAACCGATGGAGTCATTTAGTTGGCTCGTTTACGCCCCATAGGGCGGGGAAGCGCATGTTCAGGGTTTAAGTTTAATCCACATCGGTGGACTGGCCCTGAGGATCCAAGGGTCACTCGAGCTCTGATCCTGAGGGGCGGGCTAGAGCGTCTCGAATCGGTTGAGGACTATCTTTTGCCTCGGTTCATAGACGGAAATCCAATTTCCAAATACGTGACATTTGCGGTTTTAATTGTAAAACTAGTATGGCGACATGATATATGGTACCCATGCCGCCTATGATTGATACTTATGATTTGAAGTTGTTTTATACACTATGCACTTATAATAGTATCAAATGATTTGTTTTAAACGTACCAAGCATTCTTTGGCTGTTATAAGGGAAAACCCTATCCCCCGGCTTGCGTTGCATTGTGTGATAGGACCTGGGTCTTATAACAGCTTCATTTTTCTTTATTTAGCATTGCGCTGTTTGTTTTATGCACTGGTATTCTTGGGAGGAAACCCGTTCCGTGTTATACGGCGTGGTCCCTTGATTTACCTAATGATTTAAAATAAAGATTAATAACTGTTTTAGTTCTCACACCAGTCCCATGACTGACCTGGAGTTTATTGTTTTAACCTAAACTCTGGGTGCCCTTATTTTGACACGGGCAGCTAGTAGTTTTGGTTTTGCAGATTTATATTCACAGGAACCTGGTTTACAGCTGGAACGATATCTGGAAAGCTTTGTATCCGTATATCTCTTCTAGTTGTGTATTGTATTATTTTCCGCTGCTATGTATTTAAATGTAATTTAAATCTCTGATATTTGTGTGTAATATTCATTTATACTCTGTATATTCTTGTAATCTGATGCATTGTTGTAATATACAATGAAATGTTCTTCTGTATGTGTTCTATTGTGGTTTGTTCTCGAACTATCCGACGCTTTCCTTTACGGGGAAGTTACGGGTTTTCACATCCATTCTGGGGTTTGAATTTGAAATTTGAATTCGAATTCTGAGCTTTTTTAAACTTGAAAATTTCCGAAAACTTCGAAGGGCCATAACTTGGTCATACAGACTCCGATTTTCGAAAACTCGGACTCGTTTCCAAGTAGAATTTCGAGACGAACGCAATGGCATAACCCGTTTCCCTTGATTCTTATTTTAAAAATTAATTCTGCCTTGATTTATGGTTATTACACGTTATAAAAATACGGGTTGTTACATACATCCTGTATCGACCAGAACTCACAAACCACTCAACAAACCAGTCAACATTATATAAAACAATTTATATGCACTCTACAAATACGCGCTAATATATATACACTCAAACTCAATATAGGGTATTACAAACCCCATCTCTATTGAGCCATGCCACAGAGCCAAGGTTACTACTCAACCTTCAGCTCTGATACCAAATGAAACGACCCGAATTTCCATACTCTTTGAGTCGACTAATAATACCGCACGTCCAACCCAAATTGCACAGAAACACAAATCATTATTAGAAAGAAGTTAGAGGATGAGAAATAGAAAGAAAGAAATATTAGAATAGAAGAAAATGAAGGTCACAAACTCACAGCGGAACGAATAAAATATATTAGATAACATAAATTTTGAAATACAAATCGGTAATTGTATATACATACCATCATCAGAGCACAACAGTTATCCCTGGAACAGTTATAAACACCTGTTTCCAACACAATACACAGCGGAAAATGCGATACTGATGAAGCCTCCTGCTTTGAACTCCTCCAAGTGAATCTGTAAAATCCCAACTACTTGACTGCCCGTACAAATTTTGGGCACCCAAGAGTTCAGGGAAAATAAACAAAATAAACTCTGGGTCAGTCATGGGATTGGTGTGATTAAACTCCAATCATTTATTTAACTTTCCAAAAAAAAAATTCAAAAGAAATGATAATCGTAAGACCGATCCACGCATAAACACGGATGGTTTTATCTTACGATAACCAAAATTTATTCTAATATCAAATCCAGTGATATTATAATAGTGTCTAAATCAAATAAATAACAATCTAGCGGAACGCTTGCATCTCACGCTCCATATATAATATTAAATCAAAAACTGCAGGGCGTTTATTGGAGATTGGATTTCCAACATTACAAGGTATGGGACCACCTTCAGATAGTGTATCTCTAGAGACGAGTACACTGGGTTCAACAAGAACGTCTTGCAACTCGGCCCACACATGACCGACCACTCATTTCGTTTGAGTGTATCGAATGTATATCACCAATGGTTGGGATCAGCAACCGTTTCCCGAAAGGGACAGCATCGATAGATTAAAGAAATAAATGGAATTTTTCTAGATAGGTGATTATACATCCTAATGGGAGCGACCCACATAGCCATGTTGCCTGCCCGATTTTTGTCAATCCCTGGTTGTGAGGATTGAGGTTTGAATTAACAGAACAACCCTTGTATTTTTCTCCGTCCTCATAATCTCTTCAACATAAGTTGATTCGTAACACTTATGCCCATACAGAGTGGTTTCAGATATTAAATCTGATCCCGGTCTCTCCATACTGACAACGGAGGTATAAAATAAATCAAAACTTTGATAGTCGGTGATTTAACTATCAAAGAAACATTCATACAATCAACTGTCCTGTTTCCAATTGGAAATTCTACCGAGCAAACATCAAACAACACTTGGCCCTTTTTTAATTGAATTCCTTATTATATTATCATTTCAAATTCCTGTTTCCTTTATTCGAGAAAATGTTTCTTATTCCGGTTAGAAAACATCTATATTAATGAATCCTTATTTCTATATTCAGAAAATATATTTTATTAATATCGGAAAATATTTTCATATTCCATCCCTTAATTCCTCTTTGACCAATTCATTTCATTTTCTATTTGGGAAAAATATTTCAAAATCCTTTAAATGAACGCGATGTTATAAAACATCGTTATTATAGCTCAAACCATAAGTCATTCGTTAACAAATGGTATAACTAACCAATCCTTGCCACCGAACCTTAACCATTTCTCCGTCAATCACGACGTCAGTCAAGTAGGGGTATAATTACCTCTCAGACCTTAACTGAATGACATTCTTAACTTCGAAATAGTCAAAGCTCACAACTTTAACTAAACATCACTTACACGATTCTCGGATTCAATCTAAGAACACACTTCCTTTACAGAAAAATATTGATTATAATGGTAGCGTTATAATCGTTGTTCCCAAATATTTAGTTTATAAAACATTGCTTTTTAACAATAGCATTATAATCGCTGTCTAGAATTATAGAACATTTATCTTAATAATAGCATTAAGATCGCATTATAATGGCAGCGTTAAAATTTCTGTTTAGAATTTACAAAACATTTACTATAACAATAGCATTATAATCGATGTATAAATTTACAAAACATTTATTATAGCAGTAGCATTATAATCGCTGTTTTAAAATATTTGGTATATAAAAATATAACTTGTACTTATTAATTTCAATTAATAAGTAATTAATTAAATAATTAAATTTTGATTCAAAACGGAAAGTAGAAATAACTACTTTCCTAAATTTGATATAATCAAATTCCAATAACTCTCTCTTGAATAATCTATATCCGATCATATTCCAAACTCCGGAATTTATCTACCATTTCACGTTAATTCAAATTCAAAATTCCCTTTTTGAATTCATGCTTTCCAAATCATTACGTTATCACCATTTATTTTATATTCTACATTTTGAAATAAAACTTATCGTTTTCTTTTAAATTGATTTCCCCATTTCCCTATCCCATTCAAACTCCAATTTGGATTCATATTCAAATCTGAATTTCCATTTTATATATTTTATTTGCAAAATCTTTACTCTAAACCATTATTTACTTTAACCCTAAATATATTTCTTTCATGTACAATCATTTGGTTTCGTTTTTATAAATATTCCTTTAAACCCAAATTCTATCTATAACTTCTATTTACGGATGTTTATAAAAATCTCACTTTTAACTTCAAACATTTATAATCCCCTTTAAAATCCAATTACAACTATTGGTTTCAAAACCCATTTCCCCTTTTTATATTTCAAACCCCCTTTTATACTCAAAAATATTTTACGGTATCAAAATACCAAATTTCTAGGGTCAGGGAATTCAACACAACATAATTTATCACGGTAAACAATAATATAAATGTTGAGGAACCCAGTTGGGTCCCTCCAACCTGTTTCCCTGCATCCACAGATGTTAATCGGCATCAATAATATTATTTGACATCAATATGAAATATCAGAACTTATCATCGATCAACGATGTAATCATATCAACCAATTTTATCAACCATTTCAACCAAGCAACCATTTCATAGTATAAAATAAATTTAAAATTCGTTTATATAAAAATATAAACAAAGTCGAGTTAGTGAGTTTACTCACCTCGGTTCGCAGTTGAAGATTCTGCTTTGGTTTCAATTGAAATCAAACAAAAATTCGATTCTATCATGAAATTCCTGTTGCTCTGTTCTCAACCATATCAGTTCTATCACGCAAATTTCTGATATCGTATGACACGGTTATTAACATTATAAGTTTATAAATCAATTTTAATTTTTCATTACCTTAATTAATAAAATGCTGTTACCTTTAAATGTTTGTTACCGCTACTATTAGAGTCTCAAATCCTTTTTCGGCATTCAAGAATAACATGGCTGCTCCTTCCTTACAATGACATGTCCAGATCCACCAATACTTCAATGTTCCACTACTTTCTTTTCCTTTTTTGTTTTTTTCTTAATATAAAACTGGGCTCACACGTTTATACCAGCCCATTACCCAGTTTAATCTACCTACGTAAACCACCGACTAGTAACAGTACTCCATCTTTCCCTGGGAATTCCTTAAGCTTCAGTATTCATTCCCATGATGACCAAATTTCCACACCATCCTTCTTTTTTTTCTTATAATTTACTGCAAATGGTTCCCTTTTTGCGTCCTCTGACCTCGGCCCACACAGCTCCAACTCGAAGCACTCCCTATGATAACCGACGTCGACTTTACTCCATGCGGTCTCGAACGCAACCGTGCCATCACCTCTACACTTCAATGTTTACAGTTAGACCACCGTTCAAAAAGAAAATGAACCCATCTATTGATTCCCAACAAAATGATCACATCACAGAACTGTGTATCTCCCAAAACCAACTTTCTATGCGTTCCTCCCTTAACCCATAATGACAGTGCACCCACGTAAATCCCCTTTGGCTTATATTAACAAAACGTACCCCTCTTCCAGTTCAAGGAATCCATTCGCACCTCACTCCCATCCTCCATCCCTTTGAAACAGCACGCAGACATGTACCAGGTCCGAGTTTTCTTCTTCACGCACCTCTAGCCTTCACGTTTAACCCCTCGATTGTCGCAGCATCCCACACGAAAAGAACAGGTCTTTACCCTCCCCAAACCGATGTTCCCAGTTCAACGCACGCCTTCAAAGCTTAAAGCCAACTGGTATTAGGGTGAAGCTCAGACGAGAGTAAGAGGGATGGATCAAAACTTAAATGATTTCAGGAAGAACTAGATTTGGTTTTAATTTTGAAAGTGGCGATTCTTTTTATTGGCTTCCGAAGGAAAACGAGAATTAAGAGACAGAGTACTGGTATTTAAAAGAGAAACAGCTTGGGTGGCACGGGTGTAACAGCGTGGGAGGCACGGAACTGAATTTACTTGGGTCTCACGGTTTTCAGTTTTGCTTGGTACGCTTTGAAAGACAAACACTTTGAAAGTATCGCCAGGAAAATAGAACCTTATGTCATTTTGTTTTGTTTAGATTTGATCCGGACTTTGTTCAGATTGTGCGCCAGATTTTTGATATAGGCAAAAGAAAAGGATTTGGCACAGGTTTGCGAAAACGATAGGCATTCTGGCTTTTGAATAAAGACTTCATTTTATACGGGCTGACGGTTTAATAGGATGTTGGCAAGATCTTATAGGTTGGATAAGATTATGTGAAGATATACTGACATTCACGGACATGATAAGGATTTCTAATGTACGAAGATATCGAAACAACATAAAATTTTGCTGAGATTTTTGACCATATTTTGTAAAGTGTTTATAAGATTTTCATGGGGATTTTATTTTTACTGAACTTTGAATAGATTTGTACGTCAGAACAAAATCAAAGACAAAGACAGTAAGTAGAGTCTTATTAATTGTTATCATAAACAGAAACTCACTCAGCATGCATAAAGTCCAACTATTAAATTTGAAGTGTTGAACGTAATTAGTGGTCAAGTTTGCAAACATAAATCACTAACTGGACAGACAATGTTGATGTACACAGAGTAGGATGGGTTGATGGGTGTAAATTCCTTGGAGATTACGGTATAATTTGGCTTGGCATACACGGAGTAGGATGGGTTGATGTGCACGGAATTGTAGTAACGTGGAATACAGTAGATAGGACAGTAAGCTGGTTTTCTGAAATGTTTTGAACAAGGTTTAAAAACTCGTCCGGTACCCCGAGATTTCGGGGTTACCGAATCGGTTTCGGTTGGGTGAGGTCCGAATTTGTCCCCAAAATTCGGGATCAGATTAGGGTTTACGAAAAAAAATGAATCTCGTATGCAGAAGAAACAGCAGACCTGAAATAAAAGCACGGAAAGCAAAAAAGGAATCAAACAAATCGAATAAAATCAAATTATATCATCAGAAAACCGTGAATCAACAGTATTTTGCAACTCTATAAAACATACACCTTCGAATTTAAACTTATATCAATCAATTTCCCAAAAATGAATACTTCAGCAATAATCCAGCACTGATCTTCATGAGTTTTCCTCTTTTCTTCTCCCTCTGCACGATTTAGATCAACGTTCGAATCGATTATTGTGTTCGAATCGAGTCGATCAGCGACGGCTTAATGTTTTTTTATCGCTGTTCGAACTTGGAAGAAAGAAAAAAAAGCAGCGTGTTATATTTTTGATCGGGGAAACAACCTGTTTTCTTTTTATCGAGGAAAGCATTGATATTTCTGAAAAACGAGGTGGCAAATATTATTAGGTTTAGGGTTGGAATTAGGAAATATAACAATTGTGGACTGTGGGCCATGTTATTGGACTTTTTCTGTTTTAAGTTTGACATAGGAGCAAGGTATCCAAAGCCCTATTTGCGTGACTTCAGTTAAAATAGTTAATAAGTTGATTACCAAAATACGGACAACCGAAATCTAGACCGAAACCGAAACAAAACCGAAACTACCGAAATTTACGAAACCAACCGAAATTGACAAATTTTCAAACGGCCAAAACCGATACCGAAACCAAGTTCTTGAACCTTAGTTTTGAAGCACTATTTTGAATGGCTCATTCGGCCAAGTAGAAACTTTATTCATTTAATTGAAAAGGAATGTTAGCAGATAAAAGGGACGGTGTATACACATATGTTTGGAGATACCCTTTTTCCTTTGCTTTTGGGTTTTAAGTTATAATCACTAGCGTACCCAGTTATGTAGAATCGTTTTCATGTCTGAGCCACTACGGATAGAAATAAGAATACGGTCGTGTCCAGCGAGGTGCTATGATCCCAAAAATATAATAATATCGGTAGTTTAACTTATATTATGAAACCTCAAAATATAGATATAGGGTGCAAAATACTCCAAATAAAAAGTTGCATATTTAATTAATTAAAAATTACAGTAAAATTCTAAAAATTAAATTATAACTACGTCTCAAAAGAATCTTGTCCAAATTCAAGACCGATATTTAAATATATTTAAATAACCGTTATGGCTTATATACGATTTCACAGCGACTTTCTAAAAATTGATTTGGACGTAATTCACAATATATAAAACAAAATCTCAATTTTTCACTTCCATTAGAAAGATACAGTTAAACAGAACCGAACGTTTCTTGTTTCAAAGAAATCCGACTTATTTTTAATCTTGTATATCTAATTAAAGTTCAAAACGTTAAATTACGAACTACCGCGACTTTACGGGCTCATTTTAAATTATATTATAAATTATACGTTTAAATATCGTTTTATTAAATAAATTCTTATAAATTCCTTTATATAATTCAAATAACAAATTTAAATATTTAGAATTCAATGGCTGAAAATCCGGGTCATTACGGTAGCACCCGACACCCGTCGTCCACAGACCATGGATGACTTGTTTGATTGATTGATGTGTTGTGAAAATTGATTGTGTAATGTGGATTGAATAAATATTTTATAGTTAAAATTATATTTTTTAACATGTATATAAAATAAATATTTATAAAAAAATCGGACGATTTGTTTATATACACACATTTGACTGATATTGATTGGGACGATAAATTTTACACATCGCCCAACTACACAAATAAAATCCGTGTTTGATTGTTTGAAACCCCAGACGGGTATTGGGATGATATTGGACATACACTAATCTCAATAATTAGTTGTATGTCGATCGGTTGATTGACAGGCTGTTATAGGCGTCAAATATTTACATTTGATGCTTATACAGTGTAGAATGCACTCAGGATTATGGATTGTTGTTTTCATTGTTGTTATACACATTTGTTGTGTGAAATCCACATAATCAAATTATATGGTAATTGACTGTGTCTGATTCCAGTTCAGAATTTTCGAATATTTTAAAATAATATTCAGTGAATATTGAAATGTGAAGCCGTGTTAAGTAGTTAAATGCCATTTTAACACGAACGAGAATTTTGTCGATTTTATTCATTTTACAATGAATATAGAAAAGTGATTTCAAAATCTAATTAAATTGAAATGAAATGAAATTCGAATTAAATTGAAATGAATTGAAATTCGAATTAAATTGAAATGATTAGAAATTCGAATTAAATTGAAATGAATTGAAATTCTAATTAAATTGAAATGATTAGAAATTCGAATTAAATTCAAATGATTAGAAATTCGAATTAAATTGAAATGATTAGAAATTCGAATTAAATTGAAATGATTAGAAATTCGAATTAAATTAAAATGATTTGAAATTCGAATTAAATTGAAATAGAATTGAAATTCAAATTAAATTGAAATGATTTAAAATTCGAATTAAATTGAAATAGAATTGAAATTCGAATTAAATTGAAATAGAATTGAAATCTTTTTGAATTGAATTTAAAACGGATAGAAATTGAATTGAAATCGATTTGAAGTGAATTTAAAACGAATTTATATTGGAAAATTCGTTTGAATTTGAAATGGAAATTGAAATCGTTTTGAAAACGAATTTAAAATGATTTATAAAATTCGTTTTAAATGGAAATCGATGAAATATGTATTATATATATTATATATGTAATATAATGGCCTGAATAGATCGCGCCGCACTGCGGCAGTTTGCGAATTTTGACCATTGACTTCGAATGGATATAACGGGAGATCCGACCGTCGGATTCTCCTAAACCCGGAACAGTTGGGTTCGTTTCGAAAAGAGCTTTCTAACGAATAAGATAAATTACAAATCTGACGGTTGGATTTGGAATTATGTCCAAATCAAATTTGGAAAAGGTTGCTGTAAGTGCAGTTCGATGGCCGTTGATGGAAATCGACTGTATGGGATTTGATAAAATTATTAAAAATATCAATAATTAGTG
This sequence comes from Allium sativum, assembly GCA_030737875.1. Lineage (NCBI taxonomy): Eukaryota > Viridiplantae > Streptophyta > Magnoliopsida > Asparagales > Amaryllidaceae > Allium > Allium sativum. Next base: position 134,510,245 of record CM060924.1, on the reverse strand, counting down.
TAAAATCATAAGAAATGATTTGGGAAGAATTAGGATGAAAAATTCCAAATTTGAAAAGATAAAAATAGATTTTATCGAAATGAACTAGTTTTAAACTATAATTATAATCCCATTTATTTATAAAATAAATAAATTGGATTTGAAATGGTTTTAAAAATAACCAGGATTTCTAATATATATATTGGAAATGGATATGAATCGAAATTGTCTCCAGAATATTTCGATGTTGGATTTCGTGATTATACAGATATTATTATGGAAATTTGAAAGATATATTGATATCATTATTTCCAATACGATATTTGTTGGTTATAGTATTTGATATTGAATATAAGCCGATATATTTTCTAATCAGAGCCTTGTATTTAATATCAAATGGGATTCGGGTTTGTCGTGAATGGTGTCTTCATTAACATTGTTCTTAAACCCAGTTGAGAAAAAGATTAAATCTTTATATTTAGATTCAATGAAGTATACCAATTAAATAATATTTAATTGGAATTGAATTGGAATTGATTTTTGGGTTTATCGTGAACTGTGTTTTAACGACATTCGTTCTTTAACCCGATAATTAATGGAATATGATTTTGGGTTTATCGTGAACTGTGTTTTAAATGACATTGGTTCTTTAACCCAGTTAAAGATAAGATTTATTTCCTGAATTTGAAGAATCATTAAGTAATGATTTTTGGAAATTAAAACTGAATTAGAGTTTTAATGAATCTTTAATTAGATTGAAAAGTGAATTTGATAATTAAAATTATCAAATTCAACAAATGATCGAGAATGGAGTACCACCAGTTTTACTCCGGACGATAGTTAAATCTTTAATTAGATTTGAACGTGAAATGGTAATTGAATTTACCGATAACACCGTGGTGTTAGATATGAAGTATCACCAGTTTTACTTCATGGGACGAGTAGGTTGGGATTGGGAAAGTTAATAAATGATTACTTCGGTGAGGTTCGTTAATCCCAACTAGTTTGGATAAATCATAATTTGGTTTGAATTGATATTCAAAAGAAGATTAAAGAATAAATTTAAATAATTTATCTTTGATAAAATTAATGGGAACTTTTTCCTAATAATGTGAATATTTGAACAAAAGAATATTCTGAATTGGAATGAGGCGTGTGTTGTGTTTGTGTAACACTTGTTTATTATATACGCGAGTTATTCAGAAAGACTGGGTTTATCCCATTATGAATAACTGATTCGACGAGAAGTTGAAGATGAAGACGGTGGTTAAAGACCGGAAGTCTTCACATCGTTTTGATAATTACTGATGATCCTGATTGGGCTGTACACCCAAAAGGAGGGAATCAGTTGTTGATCGTCCAGACGTACTTGGAGATCGATGGATATGCGAGGAATAAGGTTCCTTCTATTTCGTTCAGACCCAGAACGGACTTGTAAATGGATGTGTGTCTGACATCGGATTTCAATCTGTATGATTGATATCGGTTGCATAGCGTAAATTGCCTGTGTAGCATGCTGGGATGCAAATGATCAAGGCTTCTGTTGAAAAGCAAAGTCTTGTGGTTGATGATCAAAGCACTGCCTGTGTGGCATAGCTTTGTGTAGCGTTAACTCGCGAGCCTCACACCCCAGTTGTGAACCAGAAACGGGAGAGGACATCTGGGAGGGCATGCGTTTCTTTCTAGCTACGAGTGGTGTCAGTGTTTTACACAGCCTGACATTTTACTTATGTGGATGATGGATAGCAAGGCGCCTCGGTCAGATCGGACGATCCGGGTCCGATGGAGTCATTTGGCTCATTTGCACCCCATAGGGTGGGGAAACGCAGTGTCCAGGCATTTTAATCCACATCGAGTGGACCGGCCCTGACGATCCAAGGGCTCACCTGTGTTTGGGTCTTGAGACTCGGGCTAGACAGTCTCGATGCGGTGGGGACGATCCCTTGCCTCGGTTCACAGATGGAAATCCAACCTCCAATACGACACTTTGCGATTTTGATTGTAGAGCCTAGTATTAGCGACATGATATATGGTACCCATGCCGTCTATGATTGATACTTATAATTGAAATTGTTTTGACACTATACACTTATAGTAATAATAAAACATGAAATTTAGCGTATCAAGCATTCTTTGGCTATTATAAGGTAAAACCCTATCCTCCGGCTTGTGTTGCATTGTGTGATGGGACCTGGGTCTTATAATAGCTTCATTGTTCTTTGTTTAGCATTGCGCGGTTAATTTATGCATTGGTATTCTTGGGAGGAGACCCGTTCCGTGTTATACGGCGTGGTCCCTTGATTTACCTAACTTTAAAATAAAGATTAATAACTATTTTAGTTCTCACACCAGTCACATGACTCACCTGGAGTTTATTGTTTCAACCTAAACTCTGGGTGCCCCTATGTTTCCACGGGCAACTAGTAGTTTTGGATTTGCAGATTTATATTCACAGGATCCTGGTTTACAGCCGGAACGGTATCCGGAGTGCTTTTTATCCGTATATCTCTTTCAATTGTGTTTTGTATTATTTTCCGCTGCTATGTAATGTAATTTAAATCTCTGATATTTTATGTCGTATAATATTTATTCATACTCTGTATATTCTTGTATTATGATGGAATTGTTGTAATATACGATGGAATGTCCTTCTGTTTGTATTCTGATTGGTCTTGTCCTCGGTACAATCCGTGATTTCCCGTAAGGGGGATTTCGGGTCGTCTCATTTTGGTATCAGAGCTTTGGTTTACAAAGCTCGAGAACAAGGCACATTAGAACCATACGAAAAAATTCATCAGAGATTGGATTAGTAATATCCAATAAGAATGACTCGTTAGAGATGGGATCAATAGTATCCTAGAACGAGTGTGAAGAGTATATTTTTAAATTGAAAACAAATTTTTTTTTGAAAATTTAAGCTTTATTATTCATATTTGAATATTTATTTTAAATTGATTTGGACAATCAAGTATATAGAGATTTTAGTGTACGTCTGATCCACGTGTATTAAAGCCTCAAATATACTTGATAGATATAGAATCACACTCTAGTCACCCAGGTCTGATTCCAATGATGGCGCGCCATCATCAATGTTTATATTCGAGTGCCGAAAGTGGGATATCTATATATTTCCAATTGAATGGTGTGAGAACCGAAATATAGTTAGATTATATTGTTGTGACTTGGCATCAAAAACATGATTTTCTGTGTATATATCAAAATTATGAATTTGAAACGTTAATCAATTAATTGATTGCTGATTGTGTTGTTTGATTATTGTTTTGATTAATTAAAATTTGGAACCATTAAGCCAAATTGTATAAAATATTGAACTGAATTGAAAATTGTTTGAAATTGCATGCATATACATGTGTATCCATTGAATATGTCATAGCAGGATGCTAGAGAAGAGGAAGAAAATTGTTTGCCCGACAAATAAGTACATGTTTATTGTATTTCTTTGGGTTTGGATGATTTTATGAGCCGATTGGATTTTTCTTTTTCTTTTGGATTGGTGAGGGCCATTGGAGGCTATTTGAAATATCCTGAAGCTCCCAGTGCAGGGGAGGTTATGGCGAAATTTAGGGTGTTAGCCAAAATTTTTAAAATTTGAAAAGTTCTTAGAAACTGAAAAGTTGAAGAACATGAGCCATAATGAAAATAATGAAAGTTGAGTTCATTTGTTAAACAACTTTCAGCTTCATTCCTTTTCGGGGACGAAAATTTTTAAGTGGCGGAGATTGTAATAACCCGGAAATCTGAGCCAATTTAAATTTTTTATTTTGGCAATATTAGTGAATTTTAAATACTTAAAATGAATTATTTTAAATAAAGATGGCGAGAAATTTATTTTGAATAGAATTAGAATGTATATATTTATATAGATCGTCGTTAGAATATAAATATTTATTTTTAATTTTAAAAGGAATTGAAAATGGCGATGTTGTTCGAAAATTCAATTTCAAATGAGTGTACAGGATTCGAAATAAACCGGATTTTGGCGAAACCAAAAATATTAGAATCTATTTAAGAATATCTTTCCAATGAATCCGAAAAATCAAAATTTCATAGCGGGGATAAAAAGTTATGCCCAGTTGAAAATTCAGAATAGTCGTTGTGGAATTCTGGCCCTTAAAAATGGAAATTTTGCAAGCGACCTTTGTTTTCGACGAAACCACTTTTGTTGGAACCGGGATGTCGAATTATTGCTAGATTCCAAAATTCATAATTTTTCGAATCAATATGTGAGCGTGGTGAAGTAAAACGCGTTTTAACAGTTTCAGTCAATTTCGATCGACCAGAAAATGGCCATTTTTCAAACGGTCTCAGAATTTGACGAAATTAGTTTTTATTGTCAATACGAAGCTAGTAATATTTTTTCTGGAATTTTTAAGTTCAGTATGTGGTCCCGGTAAATTGAAATGTGCGCTGAAATTCAATATACATTGATTTATATTTTAAATCTAACGAAAACTGATCGTAACGATCGAATTAGCGTACGTGACATATCCCAATATGTTCGGAATAAGGGTAATACGCTAGGGACGATAGACGTTGGGTGCGATTCGGGGTTCGAAAGAAAAGACCAACCTTTTTGAGAATAAATTAAATACATAAAATTATTATATAACCTTTCCACCTCACCCCTCCTCTTCATTCCAATCAACGAAACAAAAGAAAAAAAATCCCCAAATGTCGATTGCGCCTCCCCTCCCAGGCCTCGCCGCCGCGTCAGGCGGAGCCACCACTTACCTCCCCTTCATCACCGCCCTCTCCTCCTCACCCACCACGTCGCGCTTCCCTCTCCTCTTCATTAAAAACCATGCCCTAGCCCCCCTTTTTTTGCAGCAACCGCCGCGCATGAGGGCCCCACGACCACCGCCCATCTGCCATTACCTCCCCCATCGACTGCAGACTTCGACGCCACCAACCCCCTGCCACCTCCGCGAGCGCAGCACCCTCCTCCGACGAAAAAGTGAGTTTTTAGATTTCTTTTTATTATTATATAAATTTGAGATTTTTTATAAAGTAAAGCTTAGTTTTTTTATAGTAAAGCATAGATATTTTTATTTAATTAATGTTAATGATAAGGCTTTAAAAATATGATTTTTCCAATGTAAATGGCATAGGAAAAGATGCGATTTTTGTATAGGAAAAGGCTGTGATTTTGAATAGAAAAGATTTGATTTTTATATTTGAAAAGTTTAAATTTTTAATAAGGGAAAAGACGAGATTTTTAGATATGAAAGACAAGATTTTTATACAACATGAAGATGAGATTTTTATTTCTAGAAAGATACGATCTTTATATGTATATAGTTGAAAATCTAAAATTTATATGTATGAATGCAAAGAAAGGTTAGATTTTTTATAACAAAGAAAGATGTGATTTTTATATGATCAAAGAAGTGATTTTTATACATATACTAGAGTAGTAAAAATATGATTTTTATAAGATAGAGAATATAAAAATTCGATTTTTATATATATATGAAGAATATAAAAATTCAATTTTTATATATAGAAAGTAGCGATATAAAAATTGAATTTTTATAATATGGCTTTGAAACAAAAATGTGACTTTTAACATATGTCGCGTGAAACGGATCTCGATAAAAAGCACGGTGAAGATTTCCTACATATGAAGAGTCGCGGTGAATAGGTTTAGCTAGTAGGTGAGAACTCCTCACTTTTATTTTAATTTCTAGTTTGAAATATATACTAGGATGCAGACGATGCTTAGTAGCTCCCGACACCCGTCGTCCACAAACCATGGATGACTTGTTTGATTGATTGATGTGTTGTGAAAATTGATTGTGTAATGTGGATTGAATAAATATTTTATAGTTAAAATTATAATTTTTAACGTGTATATAAAATAAATATTTAAAAAAAATCGGATGATTTGTTTATATACACACATTTGACTGATATTGATCGAGACAATAAATTTTACACATCGCCCAACTGCACAAATAAAACCTGTGTTTAATTGTTTGAAACCCCATACGGGTATTGGGATGATATTGGACATACACTAATCCCAATAATTAGTTGTATGTCGATCAGTTGATTGACAGGCTGTTATAAGCATTAAATATTTATATTTGATGCTTATACAGTGTAGAATGCACTCTGGATAATGGATTGCTATTTTCATTGTTGTTATACACGTTTGTTGTGTGAAATCCACATAATCAAATTATATGGTAATTGACTGTGTCTGATTCCAGTTCAGAATTATCGAATATTTTAAAATAATATTTAGTGAATATTGAAATGTGAACCCGTGTTAAGTAGTTAAACGACATTTTAACACGAACGAGAATTTTGTCGATTTTATTCATTTTACAATGAATATCGAAAAGTGATTTCAAAATCTAATTAAACTGAAATGAATTGAATTTCGAATTAAATTGAAATAAATTGAAATTCGAATTAGATTGAAATGATTAGAAATTCGAATTAAATTGAAATGAATTGAAATTCGAATTAAATTGAAATGATTAGATATTCGAATAAAATTGAAATGTTTAGAAATTCGAATTAAATTGAAATGATTTGAAATTCGAATTAAATTGAAATAGAATTGAAATTCGAATTCAATTGAAATGATTTAAAATTCGAATTAAATTGAAATAGAATTGAAATTCGAATTAAATTGAAATAGAATTGAAATCGTTTCGAATTGAATTTAAAACGGATTGAAATTGAATTGAAATCGATTTGAAGTGAATTTAAAACGAATTTATATTAGAAAATTCAATTTTGATTTGAATTCGAAATGGAAATTGAAATCGTTTTGAAAACGAATTTAAAACAATTTATTAAATTCGTTTTAAATGGAAATCGATGAAATATGTATTATATATATTATATATATAATATAATAGCCTGAATAGATTGTGCCGCGCTGCGACAGTTCGCGAATTTCGACCATTGACTTCGAATGGATATTACGGGAGATCCGACCATCGGATTCTCCTAAAACCAGAACCGTTGGGTTTGTATCAAAAAGGGATTTCTAACGAATAAAAGAAATTAGAAATCTAACAGTTGGATTTAGAATTATGTCCAAATCAAATTTGGAAAAGATCGCTGTAAGTGCAGTTCGATGGCCATTGATGGAAATCGACTGTACGGGCCTTGATAAAATTATTAAAAATATCAATAAATAGTGTAAAATCATAAGAAATGATTTGGGAAGAATTGGGATGAAAATTTCCAAATTTGAAAATATAAAAATAGATTTTATCGAAATGAACTAGTTTTAAACTAGAATTATAATCCCATTTATTTTTAAAATAATTAAATTGGATTTGAAATGGTTTTAAAAATAACTAGAATTTCAATGTATATATTGGAAATGGATTTGAATCGAAATTGTCTCCAGGAATATTTCAATGTTGGATTTCGTGATTATACAGATATTGTTATGGAAATTTGAAAGATATATTGATATTGTTATTACCAATACGATATTTGTTGGTTATAGTATATGATATTGAATATAAGCCGATATATTTTCTATTCAGAGCCTTGTATTTAATATCAAATGGGATTCGGGTTTGTCATGAATGGTGTCTTCATTAACACTGTTCTTAAACCCAGTTGAGAAAAAGATTAAATCTTTATATTTAGATTTAATGAATTATACCAATTAAATAATATTTAATTGGAATTGAATTGTAATTGATTTTTGGGTTTATCGTGAACTTTGTTTTAACGACATTCGTTCTTTAACCCGATAATTAATGGAATGTGATTTTGGGTTTATCGTGAACCGTGTTTTAAATGACATTGGTTCTTTAACCCAGTTAAAGATAGGATTTATTTCCTGGATTTGAAGAATCATTAAGTAATCATTTTTGGAAATTAAAACTGAATTAGAGTTTTAATGAATCTTTAATTAGACTGAAAAGTGAATTTGATAATTAAAATTATCAAATTCAAGAAATGATCGAGAATGGAGTACCACCAGTTTTACTCCAGATGATAGTTAAATCTTTAATTAGATTTGAACGTGAAATGGTAATTGAATTTACCGATAAGACCGTGGTGTTAGATATGAAGTATTACCAGTTTTACTTCATGGGACGAGTAGGTTGGGATTGGGAAAGTTAATAAATGCTTACTTCGGTAAGGTTCATTAATCCCGACTAGTTTGGATAAATCATATTTTAGTTTGAATTGATATTCAAAAGAAGATTAAAGAATAAATTTAAATAATTTATCTTTGGTAAAATTAATGGGAACTTTTCCCTAATAATGTGAATATTTGAATAAAAGAATATTCTGAATTGGAATGAGGTGTATGTTGTGTTTGTGTAACACTTGTTTATTATATACGCAAGTTATTCCGAAAGACCGGGTTTATCCCATTCTGAATAACTGATTCGACGAGAAGTCGAAGATGAAGATGGTGGTTGAAGAACAGAAGTCTTCACATCATTTGGATAATTACTGATGATCCTGATTGGGCTGTACACCAAAGAGGAGGGAATCAGTTGGTGATCGTCCAGACGTACTTGGAGATCGATGGATAAGTGAGGAATAAGGTTCCTCCGGTTTCGTTCAGACCCAGAACTGTAACGACCCAGAAAATGGCGATCTTGGTAATCCGATATACAACACATATCAAACATCCAAGGATCGAAAATAACCGGAAAATTAATAGAAGAAATTAGAGGGTGAGAATAGATAAGATAGAAACTTAGAATAGAAGAAGAAGAAGAAAAACACAACATCAGAGTAACACGAACCTCACAGCGGAACGAATAACATATAATATATATCATAACTTTGAAACATAAATCTGTACTTGAATATACATATCATTTCCAAAGTACAACACTTACAACACAGCGGAAATAAACAATAGCTATATGATCCTGAAGCCTCCTGCTCCTGCTCTTCAAGTATCTGTAAATCCCGACTACTTGACTGCCCGTACAAAATTGGGCACCCAAGAGTTTAGGGAAAACAAAACAAAATAAACTCCAAGTCAGTCATGGGACTGGTATGAGTAAAACAGTTTAAAACAGTTTGAACAAGTAAACGATATCTCATAAGACCACGCCGTATAACGGAACGGGTTTTTCCCTTATGAGAATCCAGAATATCTTTATATCAAAAACCTTTTGATATTATAATAATGTCTATCAACCACAATATAATAATCATCTAGCAGAAACGCTTTCATCTCACGTTCTACATACATAGTATACAATCAAAACTGCAAGCACGTATTGGGTAATGGATTTCCAACTATGACAAGGTATGGAACCACCTTTCGCTAATGTACCTCTAGAGAGGAATACACAGGGTTCAACAAGAACATCTTGCAACCCGGCCACACATGACCGACCACTCATTTCGCTTGAGTGTATCGAATGTATATCACCAACGGTTGGGATCAGCAACCGTTTCCCGAATGGGACAGCATCGACAATAGATTTTTAGAAGTAAATGAAACTCTAGATCAGGTGATTATACACCCTAATAGGTGCGACCTACATAGCCATGCTTCCTGCGCGATTTCTGTCATTTCCCGGTTGTAAGGCTAGAGGCCACGCTTATCTCTAACAGATCACACATTTATTCACTTTGAATGTCACATCGTCAGACCCGCCAAATCAAAAATTGATTTCCCCAAAAATACAACGGGTATACAGCTAAGAGAAACGAATTCCTCCGCCACCAAACGTACGTACGTTTGAAGAGATTAACTTACGCGATCTATTAAATATACTCTGTCAGACATTCTTCCATACAGGTCATCCTGGGACTGGACAAACCGAAGGCACTATTCAGTACATCCATCTTAGGCAATCTTTACCTAAGATTTATACAATAGCCCTTGCACTTTACTCCGTCTTCAATTATCTTTGGCATATATGATTCGCAATGCTTATGCTAATACAGAGTGGTTCTTCGAATAATAATCCAACCGGTCTCTCCATATTAACAACGTTAAAATGGTCGAAAACTATGATAGTCTATGATTTAACTATCAAAGAAACACGTGTGCAAACAACGATATTATTTCCAGATGGAAATTATATCGATCAATCATCATTTAACCTTTATCTCTCTATTTAACTTATCCATTTTTCATCTCATGTTTCACTATATTCAACATTTCTTATTTTCTAAATTTAGAAAATATACGTTACTAACAATGGAAAACAATTCCATTTCTTCTTTTCTATATTAGAAAACATTTCTGATTCTTATTTTGAAAACATTTCCAAAGCTCCTTCATTTGGTTGAAACAGATGTTTAAATCAACATCGCAATGCCAACACAAACAATTTCACTCATTAACTAAATTCACTTAACCATCCTTCACTATCAAACCTTAACATTCCTTAGTTAAGAAGGAAGTCAATCAAGTTGGGTTATGATTACCTCTCAGACCTTAACTGAATAACGTTTTAACTTTAGAATAGACAAAGTTTATCTTTTAAACCTTTAACAAACTTCCTTACGTAACTCTCTTTCGAATAAATCTCTATTCGATAACTCCTCCCTTCGAATAACTATATTTAATAATCTCTCTTACGAATAACTAGATTTGAAAACCTTTCTTAGAATAAATTATATTCGATTAACTCTATTCAATTAACTCTTATCAATTTACTCTATTGGATTAACTCTTTTTGATTTAACTCTAATCGATTAACTCTATTTGATTAACTCTTTTCACTTAACTCCTTTTGAATAAACTATATTCGATAACTCCTTTAATTCTATTCTAATAAACTATATTCGATTAACTCCTTTAATTCTATTCAAATAAACTATATTCGATTAACTCCTTTCGAATAACTAGATTCGATAACTCCTTTTTAACTTTATTCAAATAACTAATATTCGATAACTCCTAATTCGACTAACTATAATAGATTTATTCTAATTCGATTAACTCTATTTAATTACTCTATTGGTTAACTCTAACTCTAACTGATTAACTCTAACTGATTAACTCTAACTGATCAACTCTAACTGGTCAACCCTAATTGATTAACTCAAATTGGTTAACTCTAACTGATCAACTCTAAATGATTAACTCAAACTGATCTACTCTAACTGATTAACTCTAACTTGTTAACTCTAACTGATCAACTCTAACTGATTAACTCTAATCGAATAACTAATATTTGATTAACTCATTTCGATTTACTCTTTTGAGTTAACTCCTTTGATTAATTCCTTTGAATTATCTCCTTTGATTAATTCCTTTGAATTAACTCCTTTGATTAATTCCTTTGAATTATCTCCTTTTCTATTTGTTTACTTAACAAATAACTATTCCCTTTTCAATTCTATTTATTTAAAAAATAATTATTTCTTTTATCTTTTCTATTTATTTAACAAATAAATATCTCATTTATAACATTCTATTTATTTCCTATAAATAAATATTTCCATTTAATCTATTTGTAAATGTTTTACAAATATTTCCTTTTCTATTCTATTTGTAGATGTTTTACAAATATTCCTTTTCTATTTTATTTGAAAATGTTTTACAATATTTCTCTTTCTATTTGTTTTGCAAATATCTTCCTTTGTATTTGTTTTACAAATATATTTCCTTTGTACTTGTTTTACAAGTAATTTCCTTTTTATTTGTTTTACAAATATATTTACTCCTTTTCTAATTCTATTTATTTTCTAAATAAATATCCCTTTATAATTCTATTTATTTTCTAAATAAATGTTCCCCTTTATAAAATCCTATGATTTTATAAATACTTTATTTTCAAAATATTTCCTTTTATAAAATCGGTTGATTTTATAAAATTCCTTTATTTCAATATACATTGAAATATTTCTTTTTACATCCCAGGGTTTCTTATGATATTAAAAATATAAAATAATAATGATCAACATCATTCTAACACACAAAATCCATAACAGATTATGTATCACATCATACATCAAAATATATGAAAAACAGTAAAATAAATGTTGAGGAATCCAGTTGGATTCCTCCGACCTGTTTCCCTGCATCCACAGATGTTAAACAATATCATTAACATCGATTTCATTTCAATGTGAAATATTCTGTTAAACAGAATCGATATTTTATTAACGATATATATAAATATCGTTATCTATAATTTCAATCAATACATAAGCAATTCAACCAAACAGTTAACACATAGCAAATCAACAGATAACTATCAGTTCTAAGAATACACTGTAAAAATAGAACTGTTCAGAGATGGTGAGTTTTACTCACATTGGCAGTTCAATGTTAGAACATGATAAACTGTCGTCGGTTCAGATCAACGTTTTATCCCGTCAAAATTTCCAGACAAGCCCCGGATCATTCCAGACCTATTCCATGATGTAGTCTACGTCGATACGATCCTGTCGGATCCAAGTTTGCGAATTTCTGATTCCATATGTACCATATATTAAATTTTCAAGTTTAAGTACTAAATTAAACAAAAATTAACTTAGTTTCTTTTTAATTGGGCCTCACCCAAATGTTTTTTTTCTTTTATGGCCCATCTCCCTTTTGATTGAACCCAGGCCCGTTACCCCTCTTTAATTCTACGGGCAATCTTCTTCCAGCCATCTACTTCCCATCGCTCCAAACTCCATACATTGCCGCACTTCCTAGCTTCACTACCAGCATCATCTCTCAAGGGAAAATCACCACACCACCTCCATCGCCTTTCTCTTCAACAGCGCTCTCCCTCCCTATCCACCTTTCATACGACTCGATGCCTCCCATCAGAGCGCGTCGTTCTGCTCTGGTCCACGAACACAAGTGGAGCACCGAACTAAATTGGGTTCAAACTTCACCAAAAATCCACAATTGAAGCCAACTCCGACCACAAACACTAATACGAACTTAAACTCTCGAATTAACGCCTCCACTTCATGAATCGATCAACCCTAAGCACAAAACCCGTCGCTGTAACTCTCGCATCGACCAAAACATGTTGAAACCCCTTGAATCGTATATCAGAAATGAAGAGGGACTCAGTAGGAATCGAAATATATTATTGTTTGGATTTACAGAATTTATAATGCACAGTTTTTGCTTTTAAGAGGAGCAAGACCGGCGGCTTGTTTTTGTTCAGGAGAATGAATTGGTTTTGGTTATATCTTTTGGTAAAGGATATTATATAGTGTTTTCCTTTGATTTTTCTTGAGGCATTTTTCTGTCCACGTTTGGTTTTCTTTTGCTGAGGAGAAAGGAGGTAGCAGTGGCACAAATATTGACTAGAGAGGAATGAGGATAAATTTTAGTTTTAAATTATAAAACTTAGTGTATCCCGCTATGTAATATTTCGTTCCCATACGAGTCATTATGGCAGACATAAAAATACCGTTGTGACCAGTAAGGTACCACGATTTCAAAAATATAAAAATATTGGTAGATTAACTCATATTGTGAAACCCCAAAATCACTGATTAAGGGTGCAAAATACTCCCAATAAAAAAGTTGCTTATTAAATTAATTAAAAAATACAATAAAATTCTAAAAATTAAAATATCACTATGCCTCAAAAGAACCTCGTCTAAATTTGAAACCGGTATCTAGTTATATCGAATAAACCATTACAGTCGATAAACGATTCTATAACGACTATTTTAAAATTTGATTTGGACATAAATCAAAATCTACATGACGAAATCCCGATTTTTCTCTTCCACTAGAAAAATATACTTCACCAACCCCTAATGTTTCTTGTTTTACAGAAATCCAATTTAAAACGGCTTCTGTATATTCATTTAAAGTTCGAGCCACCAATTCGCGAACTACCGCGCCATTTCGAGCTCGATTATAATCATAATATAATTTATATGTTCAAACTGACGTTATTTAAATATATTCGTTATTCTAATTCAACTCTAAGCTGAATTAAATATTTTAAATCGCCCAGTTCACATAAAAATGTCAATTCACTATTCCTGATTATTTCAAAAATTAAATATATTATTTAATTATTAAATTTAATTAAATATTCAATATAATTTAATTAACGACCATTAAATCCTCTAAATCACTATATAAATAATTAAATTAATTAATTATTATATAGCTAAAAATACGGGTCATTACATTCTTCCCTACTTAATATAATTTCGTCCTCGAAATTGCTAAGGTAGAAAACAAACCCTATTAACTGGTTAAAAATTATCGTTTACTTCTTAACTCCAGTTTCAACTGAATTAATTTAATTTCAATTAAATTATTGATTTAATTCTATTAACGAATATTTTCAAAAATCCTGAAATTTTCTAACTCCCTAAGTTTCTAAAAAATTTCGCCAGCACCTCCTTTGTACTGGTCAATAGGTCAAACTCCAACTCGCCTCTCTAGGCCTTCTCCAACAAAAAAGAAAATCAAACAGCCAAGCGGCTTGCCAAATCGACTCATCAAAATCTCATACCCAATATATAATATAAACAGGTACCTTTTTGTCGGGTATATCATTATATCATTTACATCTGCTGCTAATTCAGCATATACCAATGTCATCCCAATCAAACTCCACTCACTTTTATCTCCAACACAACCATTCACTTATATCCAAGCCAAATATCATTTCAAACTCGATTTTCGTTCTCGATTCCAAACTCTTAACTTGATTATCAAATTACACTTCAAATTCGAATCTCACAAATCCAATTTGTCTTGATATCATTCTAATTCAATTTCCGTTACCACTTAACTGACTTCATTTTAATTCTAATTTACTTTCACAAATTTCTACTTAATTTGTTTTTAATTCAAACTGCTCTTTCCTGGGAGTTTTAAACAGTTTACCATATCAGAATTCAAACTTCCCTTTTTAGGATTCAAAACAACTCATTTTCCCAAAACAAATCGAAATCAATATTTTTGGTAGTAATCCGTCACTTACAAACTCGAAAATGAACACTGATGATGCTGAGCAGTCATCATCAGAATTATTTTCCAGCGACCGAAGTGAGTTCAATACTATATCACTTTTCAAAACCATGTCTAAACACTTCTATTTTGAAATCCATTTCAAAATACCATTCCCAATGCTTGTAAAACAATTTAAAATCTCCTAGGATTTTAAAATTCTCATATATTCAATTCAAACCCATTTACAAACACCTTTCCAAATTTTCCAGGGTTGTACTTTCAATTCTGATTTAAATTTCAGATTTAATTCACTTCGTAATACTTATATGAATTTTATTTGGTTATATATATATATATATAACCATCTCCATTATAATCTTACTTGATTATAATAACAACTAATATATCTAATATATTATAATCACTCCGATATAAATCCTTTATATCAAAATATAATTTGGGTAAAAATTATTTCGTTTACCCTCTTTTTAAAACATACCTTGTCGATTCATCGTATCAAGTGTTTAGTAACTCCTATCGATACAGTGGATTAAACTGATCGACCAGAACCCATAAACAACTCAATCAATAAATCTCCACAATATAAAACAATTTTATATTGAAGAACAAGTATGCTCTCATATTTATACACTCAAACTCAATCTAGGGTATTACTAACCCCATCTCTACTGAATCACGCCATAGAGCCAAGGCAAAACTTAACCTTATGCTCGGATACCAACTGTAACGACCCAGAAAAAGGCGATCTTGGATATCCGATATACAACGCATATTGAACATCCAAGGATCGAAAATAACCGGAAAGTTAATAGAAGAAATTAGAGGGTGAGAATAGATAAGACATAAACTTAGAATAGAAGAAGAAAAAGAACATAACATCAGAGTAACATGAACCTCACAGCGGAACGAATAACATATAATATATATCATAACTTTGAAATATAAATATGTACTTGAATATACATATCATTTCCAAAGTACAGCACTTACAACACAGCGGAAATAAACAATAGTTATATAATCCTGAAGCCTCCTGCTCCAGCTCTTCAAGTATCTGTAAATCCCGACTACTTGACTGCCCGTACAAAATTGGGCACCCAAGAGTTTAGGGAAAACAAAACAAAATAAACTCCGGGTCAGTCAGTATGAGTAAAACAATTTAAAACAGTTTGAATAAGTAAACGATATCTCATAAGACCACGTCGTATAACGGAACGGGTTTTTCCCTTATGAGAATCCAGAATATCTTTATATCAAAAACCTTTTGATATTATAATAATGTCTATCAACCACAATATAATAATCATCTAGCAGAAACGTTTTCATCTCACGTTCTACATACATAGTATACAATCAAAACTGCAAGCACGTTTTGGGTAATGGATTTCCAACTATGACAAGGTATGGAACCACCTTTCGCTAGTGTACCTCTAGAGAGGAATACACAGGGTTCAACAAGAACATCTTGCAACCCGGCCACACATGACCGACCACTCATTTCACTTGAGTGTATCGAATGTATATCACCAACGGTTGGGATCAGCAACCGTTTCCCGAATGGGACAGCATCGACAATAGATTTTTAGAAGTAAATGAAACTCTAGATCAGGTGATCATACACCCTAATAGGTGCGACCTACATAGCCATGCTGCCTGCGCGATTTCTGTCATTTCCCGGTTGTAAGGCTAGAGGCCACGCTTATCTCTAACAGATCACACATTTATTCACTTTGAATGTCACATCGTCATACCCGCCAAATCAAAAATTGATTTCCCCAAAAATACAACGGGTATACAGCTAAGAGAAACAAATTCCTCTGCCACCAAACGTGCGTATGTTTGAAGAGATCAACTTACGCGATCTATTAAATATACTCTATTAGACATTCTTCCATATAGCTCATTCTGGGACTAGACAAACCGAAGGCACTATTCAGTACATCCATCTTAGGCAATCTTTACCTAAGATTTATACAACAGCCCTTGCACTTTACTCCGTCTTCAATTATCTTTGGCATATATGATTCACAATGCTTATGCCTATATGGAGTGGTTCTTCGGATAATAATCCAACCGGTCTCTCCATATTAACAACATTAAAATGGTCGAAAACTTTGATAGTCTGTGATTTAACTATCAAAGAAAACACGTATGCAAACAACGATATTATTTCCAGATGGAAATTATATCGATCAATCATCATTTAACATTTATCTCTCTATTTAACTTATCCATTTTTCATCTCCTGTTTCCCTACATTCAACATTTCTTATTTTCTAAATTTAGAAAATATACGTTATTAACAATGGTAAACATTTCCATTTCTTGTTTTCTATATTAGAAAACATTTCTGATTCTTATTTGGAAAACATTTCCAAAGCTGCTTCATTTGGTTGAAACAGATGTTTAAATCAACATCGCTATGCCAACACAAACCATTTCGCTCATTAACTAAATTCACTTAACCATCCTTCACTATCAAACCTTACCATTCCTTAGTTAAGAAGGAAGTCAATCAAGTTGGGGTATAATTGTAACAACCCGGAAAATACGAGCCAATTTAAAAATTTTAAATTGGTTATTTCAAAGAAATTTAAACAATTGAAATAGAAGATTTCAATAAAATAATGAATTGGAAATAGTGCAGCAGTTTGAAAATTTGAATTCAAACTTTGACTGACTGCACCGGGTGCAAAATAAAACGGATTTTAGCGAAACCAAAAATATTTAAATCTGTTTATGGATATCTTTCTAACGAATCTAAAAAATCGAAGTTTCATAGCGGGAATCAAAAGTTATGGCCAAATGAATTTTCAGGGAGTTCGCTATAGAGAATATATAGCCCTTGAAAATAGACATTTTGCAAACGACCTCGGAATTCGACGAAACCACTTTTGTTGGATCCGGGATGTCAAATTATTGCTAGGTTCTAAATTTCATAATTTTTGAAGCTAGTATTTGAGCGTGGCAAAGGAAAATGTGTTTGGTCAATTTCTGTTAAATTGGATGGACCAGAAAATGGTCATTTTTCAAACGATCTCAGAATGCGACGAAACTAGTTTTGTTGGGACCGCAGCATCAAAACATAGCTAGATTTATTTTTTTTGGAATTTTTCGAATCAGTTTGTGGCCCTGACAAATTGAAATGTACGTTCAAATTGAATATAAAATGTTATATACTTTGATTTGAAAAATTACTGTCTGTAACTGTCGAAATGGCCTACGAAACACATCCCATTGTGTCCGGGACGGGGGTATTTAGCTAGGCGACAGTCATTGGGTTTGAATTGGTGTTCTTATGGAGAAACAGTATTTTAAAATTTAATAAGACCCTCAACCAATAGAATCTCTCCATTCATTAAAATAAATAAAAAAACATCAGAAACCCCTCGACATCGACGACGCACGTCGCTCCCCCCTTCCCAGGCGATTTCCGATTGCCACAGCCCACGCCCGACCTCGCCACCACCCAGACTCGATAGCACCGCCTCCCCTCTTCAAATCCGACCAACCCTCGACCCCCCTCGTCGCCCCATCGACGAGAACGACGCCCTCAAATTCGGCGACTTTCCAGCGCTGTCGCCGCTTCCTCCGACCACCGATCCCGACGAAACCCCACTGCGCCTAAAGCCCTTTCCACCCCCTTCGACGTCATACAACCTGATCGGGACGAAGTGCTACAGATTTCACAAATTTTCAAAACCTAGTTTTGAATAATTTTGAAAGGTATCGGCTTTAGTTATTTTAAATAGAAATTAACACTATTAAGTGTTACCAACTTTGAAAAAATCATATCTTTTTGCTACGTTAACGAAATTCGATGAAACAGGAAACATCGTGACCACAAGGAGGCTCTCTACATCCTAGAAGAGACCGCGGATTTTTCTGAGCTATCTACGATTTTTAGAACCTCGATAACCAATGTGAGATTTCTAAACTGAAATGTGAACGGAAATGTCGTGTATAAATTATACAAGCGAAATATAAATTATACACGTGTTGTATACCTCATGTACATGCAAGTTATATGAGCGAAGTATGAATTATACATGCGTTGTTTAAATGATATGTGTGTTGGAATGGTAATATAATATATATATATATATATATATATATATATATATACTCCCCTTGTCCACAAACCATGGAAGATATTTATTGTTTGTGAATTGGTGTGAAAAATTTGGTGAATAATGCGAATTGTTGATAGAATTGTTTGTGGTTGGTATTGTTTGGTTGTGGTTGAAAAATACCCATTGGTGATTGAAACAAATTTGAAATAATTGTGGAAAAGAAAAATCATACTCGCCAGCGTGCGAATTAGATGTATGAAATCCCCATTGTCAAAAACCGTGAGGTTTTAACGTAGAGCGAGGAGCTGTACTCGGGACAGTGCCGGTTTTAACTACCCTGCCGTTATGCTGTCGAAATTTTGAATAATATTCATGTGTTAGAATTATTTTCATATGTTGAAATTATTTTCATGTGTTGAAACCAAAGTCATGTGTTGAAACCAAAGTCATGTGTTGAAACTTTATCCATGTGTGGAAAATGCTCATGTGTTGAGAAGTCATGTGTTGAAAATTAAATTCATGTGTTGAATGAATAAAATGTTTAAACAATAAAAATCACATTTTTTTTATAATATATAGGAAGTATGTGAAATATCTGCATTATAAATAAATTGTTCCAACAATAAAAATTACATCTTTCTTATATGAATCAACTATATAAAATATTCATGTGTGGAAAATGCTCATGTGCGTGTGTTGAAAACATTCATGTATTGAATAAAAAGATCGAACAATAAAAATTACATTTTATTGAAAATATGAAGTGTTAAAAACATTCACGTGTTGAATAAATATTTTAGATGATAAAAATACCATTTTTATGATGTATGTGATTCGCTAAAAATATACGAGTGTTGAAATAAATATTTGTTTGCTATGAATATTATTTTTAACATGTATAGGAACTAAATGAAATAGTCATGTGTTGAAATATATTTTAGTTCGCCAAAAATATCATTTTTGAAATGTGAAGTGTTAAAAATAACCACTTGTTCAAATAAATGTGCCTAAGTTGAAATATTCATTAATTAGCTAATGATATGATTTTTGCTTATGTATGCAACATTAGAACGAATGGAGACTTTAAACAAAATTGAAACAAACATGAAATTGAATAGAAAATGATAAATGATAAAAATTGCACATATGTACATGCATATTTATTGAACAGGTTATAGCAAAGAGGCTAGAGAAGAGGAATAAAATTGTGTGCCCGACAAATAGGTACATGTTTACTATTTTGCTTGGGTGATGATTTTATGAGCCTATTGGCTAACCGCTTGGTTTTTCCTTTTTCTTTTTGAGATGAGACGCCCATGTGGCTATTTGGGAATTTTCCCAGCCCTTCCCGTACAAAGGAGGCGATGGTGAAATTTTCCAAAATTTAAAGGCGTTAGTGAAATATTTGAAGTGAAAACGATCTTGAAATCGTCGAATGAACTATATTTATATATATATATATATATATATATGAATAAAATTAAAACGAATCATGGCCGTACAGTTCGTGTTTTGAAACCGTGATTTCAAATGATTAGTGCGGGAGATCTGACCATCGGATTTTCCCGAAACCGCAACCATTGGGTTCGCCTTGGAAATAACTTTCCAACGGCACCAAATTTGTAAAGATCCGACGGTTGGATTGTCTATAATGGTTAATTCAAATCCGAAGAAAAACAGCGCCAGAATCGATTATATTTATATACAAATATAAATATAATTAAATTAAATCGAATAACGACGCTGCAGTTCGTATTTTGAAATCATAACTTCAAAAGACTAGTGTGGGAGATCCGACCGTTGGATTTTCCCAAAATTGAAACCATTGGATTCGTTTTGAAATGATCTTTCTAATTATATAAAATTTGTGAAGATCCAACGGTTAGATTTTCATATATGTGTAAAACAAATTTAGTGAAAAACAGCGCCAGTGCCCCAGCATGACCTGAAACGTCGTTTAATTAAATATGGCCGTTTTTAAATAAATAAAAATGGCGATATATCGTTATAAAATTTTATAGACAATATAGAATGGAAATAAACCGATTTTGCTTGGTTTGCTTGATATGTGATGGTTGAATGTATTTAACATGAAAATTATACTAAGGAACTGAAATGTGAATGTTGAGTGATTTAACCACGTGAAGAATTGATTTGAAAATCTAAATATACGTGGATTATTTGAAAAGGCCGAGTTCATTCTCATTTCAAATAATCGATCGACGGTGAGAAGTCGAAGAGTTGAAGACGGTTGAAGACTGACGATCTTCACATTGGTTGGATGGGCGCTACAGATGCTCATGATTGGAGTAGCTACCTTGAAGGAGCTGAAGTAGTAGCCGTCCGGATGTATTGTTGATTGTGCGGATAAGCGAGGAATTTGGTGCCTCTGTCTTCGTTCAAACCCAGAACGAACTTGTAAAAGGACTGTGTGTCTGACATTGGATTTTGTTCTGTGCTGATTGATCTCTATTAAATATATATCTGTTTGGCGGCGGAGAATTTATTCTCTTGCTTAACGCCCTTCTCTAAGACGTACGAGCTCAGAGGTTATATATAGATAGAAATCAAATGCATGGAGCGGATTGCCTATGTGGCACGCCTAAGCGGCATATGATCAAGGCTTCTGTTGCAAAGCAAAGTCTGGTGGTTGATGATCAAAGCATGGCCCGTGTAGCGTAGCTTTGTGTATAGCGTGGATTCGCGAGCCTCACACCTCAGTATGAGTCAAAAACGGGAGAAGGACCGCTGGGAGGACACGACGTTTCTTTCTAGCTATGGTGGTGTAAGTGACCTACCAGCCCTGACATTTACATATACTTTTCACCTATGTGGTTGTTGGAATGAGAGGCGCCTCGATTATAGGTCTGTAACGACCGGGAAATGTGTGTTCAGGAATTGCCAATCATTAAAAGTAAGAGACGACCGACCCAGTCGATTCCAAGGACCGCTGTGTGCGATCCTGGGACATTTTCTAGAGTGTCTCGAATGGAGAGGAGCTTGCCCCTTGCCTCGACTCATGATAGAATCCAATTTCCGATACGAAATATGCGGATGTGATTGTATTACTAGTATGGCGACATGATATATGGTACCCATGCCGTCTATGATTGATATTTATGATTGAATTTGCTTTTGAAACATATATGCACTAGTAATAATATCAAACACTTTTTTTTATACGTATGATGCATTTTTGGCCATTATAAGGTAAAACTCTATCCTCCGGCTTGCGTTGCATTGTGTGATGGGACCTGAGTCTTATAATGGCTTCATTTTTATAAAAAGCATTGCGATGATTTAATCATTTACTTTATTTCATGCACTTGCACTCATTGGAGTAAACCCGTTCCACGAAAGTGGCGTGGTCCTTTGATTTGCCTTATTATTGTTGTTTAATAAGTTAGGTAGATTTCTCATACCAGTCCCATGACTGACTCGTAGTTTTTTCACCTTGCAAAATCGGGTGTGCCCTTATTTTCACACGGGCAGCCTAGTTACAGGTAGCTGACATATTTTGGCTTGGCACCGCAGTAGAGGTGCACTTTTGGCTCATGGCGAGGCTTGACTACACCGTGATGACTATGACTTTTTCCGCCATTATTGTAAATGTATTATGATTCCACCACAGGCAATGTAGACTGATGTTTAGTTTATGTACACTCTATATATGATTCCGCCACTGGCGATGTTGACTGATTATGTATTATTATGCACTAAGTAATATCCTGCACTGTGCTCTCTGATGTGGTGATATATATGATTCCGCTGTCATATTGGTGTAAATTATTCTATTTCTTGTTTAAGCTATTATCTGTACTCTGCTAATGATGATTAATGTGTTATATTCCAATGATTGTCCTTAACACCGTAGCACGGGGTTTTGGGACCGTCACAATAATTACATCTCAGACCTTAACTGAACAAAGTTTTAACTTCAGAATAGACAAAGTTTATCTTTTAAACCTTTAACAAACTTCCTTACGTAACTCTCTTTCGAATAAATCTCTATTCGATAACTCCTCCCTTCGAATAACTATATTTGATAATCTCTCTTACGAATAACTAGATTTGAAAACCTTTCTTCAAATAAACTATATTCGATTAACTCTATTCAATTAACTCTTATCAATTTACTCTATTGGATTAACTCTTTTTGATTTAACTCTAATCGATTAACTCTATTTGATTAACTCTTTTCACTTAACTCCTTTCGAATAAACTATATTCGATAACTCCTTTAATTCTATTCGAATAAACTATATTCTATTAACTCCTTTAATTCTATTCAAATAAACTATATTCGATTAACTCCTTTCGAATACCTAGATTCGATAACTCCTTTTTAAATTTATTCTAATAACTAATATTCGATAACTCCTAATTCGACTAACTCTAATCGATTTATTCTAACTCGATTAACTCTATTTATTTACTCTATTGGTTAACTCTAATTCTAACTGGTTAACTCTAACTGATCAACTCTAACTGATTAACTCTAACTGGTCAACCCTAATTGATTAACTCTAATTGGTTAACTCTAACTGATCAATTCTAACTGATTAACTCTAACTGATCAACTCTAATTGATTAACTCTAACTGGTTAACTCTAACTGATCAACTCTAACTGATTAACTCTAATTGAATAACTAATATTCGATTAACTCATTTCAATTTACTCTTTTGAATTAACTCCTTTGATTAATTCCTTTGAATTATCTCCTTTGATTAATTCCTTTGAATTAACTCCTTTGATTAATTCCTTTGAATTATCTCCTTTTCTATTTGTTTACTTAAAAAATAACTATTCCCTTTTCAATTCTATTTATTTAACAAATAATTATTTCTTTTATCTTTTCTATTTATTTAACAAATAAATATCTCATTTATAACATTCTATTTATTTCCTATAAATAAATATTTCCATTTAATCTATTTGTAAATGTTTTACAAATATTTCCTTTTCTATTCTATTTGTAGATGTTTTACAAATATTCCATTTCTATTTTATTTGAAAATGTTTTACAATATTTCTCTTTCTATTTTTTTTGCAAATATCTTCCTTTGTATTTGTTTTACAAATATATTTCCTTTGTATTTGTTTTACAAATAATTTCCTTTTTATTTGTTTTACAAATATATTTACTCCTTTTCTAATTCTATTTATTTTCTAAATAAATATCCCTTTATAATTCTATTTATTTTCTAAATAAATGTTCCCCTTTATAAAATCCTATGATTTTATAAATACTTTAATTTCAAAATATTTCCTTTTATAAAATTGGTTGATTTTATAAAATTCCTTTAATTCAATATACATTGAAATATTTCTTTTTACATCCCAGGGTCTCTTATGATATTAAATATATCGAATAACAACGATCAACATCATTCTAACACACAAAACCCTTAACAGATTATTTATCACATCATATATCAAAATATATGAAAAACAATAAAATAAATGTTGAGGAATCCAGTTGGATTCCTCCGACCTGTTTCCCTGCATCCACATATGTTAAACAATATCATTAACATCGATTTCATTTCAATATGAAATATTCTGTTAAACAGAATCGACATTTGATCAACAATATATATAAATATCGTTATCTATAATTTCAATCAATACATAAGCAATTCAACCAAACAGTTAACACACAACAAATCAACAGATAACTATCAGTTCTAAGAATACGCTGTAAAAATAGAACTGTTCAGAGTTGGTGAGTTTTACTCACATTGGCAGTTCATTGTTAAAATATGATAAATTGTCGTCTGTTCAGATCGACGTTTTATCCCGTCGAAATTTCCAAACAAGCTCCGGATCATTCCAGACCTATTCCATGATGTAGTCTACATCGATACGATCCTGTCGGATCCAAGTTTGCGAATTTCTGATTCCATATGTACCAGATATTAAATTTTCAAGTTTAAGTACTAAATTAAACTAAAATAAACTTAGTTTCTTTTTAATCGGGCCTCACCCAAATGTTTTTTTTTCTTTTATGGCCCATCTCCCTTTTGATTGAACCCAGGCCCATTACCCCTCTTTAATTCTGCGGGCAATCTTCTTCCATCCATCTACTTCCCGTCGCTCCAAACTCCAGACATTGCCGCACTTCCTAGCTTCCCTACCAGCATCATCTCTCAATGGAAAATCACCACACCACCTCCATCGCCTTTCTCTTCAACAGTGCTCTCCCTCCCTATCCACCTTTCATGCAACTCGATGCCTCCCATTAGAGCGCGTCGTTCTGCTCTGGTCCACGAACACAAGTGGAGCACCGAACTAAATTGGGTTCGAACTTCACCAAAAATCCACAATTGAAGCCAACTCCAACCACAAACACTAATACAAACTTAAACTCTCGAATCAACTCCTCCACTTCATGAATCGATCAACCCTAAGCACAAAACCCCTCGGGTCGACCAAAACATGTTGAAACCCCTTGAATCGTATATCAGAAATGAAGAGGGACTCAGTAGGAATCGAAATATATTAGTGTTTGGATTTATAGAATTTATAATGCACGGTTTTTGTTTTTGAGAGGAGCAAGACCGGCGGCTTGTTTTTGTTCAGGAGAATGAGTTGGTTTTGGTTATATCTTTTGGTAAAGGATATTATATAGTGTTTTCCTTTAATTTTTCTTGAGGCATTTTTCTGTCCACGTTTTGGTTTTCTTTTGCTGAGGAGAAAGGAGATAGCGGTGGCACAAATATTGACCAGAGAGGAATGAGGATAAATTTTAGTTTTAAGTTATAAAACTTAGTGTATCCCGCTATGTAATATTTTGTTCCCATACGAGTCGTTATGGACAGAAATAAAAATACCGTTGTGACCAGTAAGATACCACGATTTCAATAATATAAAAATATCGGTAGATTAATTAATATTGTGAAACCCCAAAATCGCTGATTAAGGGTGCAAAATACTCCCAATAAAAAGTTGCTTTTTAAATTAATTAAAAATTACCATAAAATTCTAAAAATTATATTATCACAACGCCTCAAAAGAACCTCGTCTAAATTCGAAACCGATATCTAGTTATATCGAATAAACCGTTACGGTCGATAAACGATTCTATAACGACTATTTTAAAATTTGATTTGGACATAAATCAAAATCTACACTAGGAAATCCTGATTTTTCTCTTCAACTAGAAAAATATACTTCACCAGCCCCTAATGTTTCTTGTTTCATCGAAATCCGATTTAAAACGGCTTCTGTATATTCATTTAAAGTTCGAATCGCCAATTCGCGAACTACCGCGCCATTTCGAGCTCGATTATAATTATAATATAATTTATACGTTCAAAATGACATTATTTAAATATATTCGTTATTCTAATTCAACTCTAAGATGAATTAAATATTTTAAATTGCGCAGTTCACATAAAAATGTCAATTCACTATTCCTGATTATTTCAGAAATTAAGTATATTATTTAATTATTAAATTTAATTAAATATTCAATATAATTTAATTAACGACCATTAAATCCCCTAAATCACTATGTAAATTAATTAATTAATTAATTATTATATAGCTAAAAATACGGGTCGTTACAAGAAAGGACTTGTAAATGGATGTATGTCTGACATCGGATTTCATTCTGTGTGATTGATATCGGTTGCATAGCGTGAATTGCCTGTGTGGCGTGCTGAGATGCAAATGATCAAGGCTTCTGTTGAAAAGCAAAATCTTGTGGTTGATGATCAAAGCACCGCCTGTGTGGCATATCTTTGTGTAGCGTTAATTCGCGAGCCTCACACCCCGGTTGTGAACCAGAAACGGGAGAGGACATCAGGGAGGGCATGCGTTTCTTTCTAGCTAGGAGTGGTGTCAGTGTTTTACACGGCCTGACATTTTACTTATGTGGATGATGGATAGCGAGGCGCCTCGGTTAGATCGGATGATCCGGGTCCGATGAAGTCATTTGGCTCGTTTACACCCTATAGGGTAGGGAAACGCAGTGTCCAGGCATTTTAATCCACATCGAGTGGACCGGCCCTGATGATCCAAGGGTTCACCTGTGTCTGGGTTCTGAGACTTGGGCTAGATAGTCTCGAAGCGGTGAGGATGATCCCTTGCCTCGGTTCATAGATGGAAATCCAACGTCCAATATGACACTTTGCGATTTTGATTGTAGAGCCTAGTATTGGCGACATGATATATGATACCCATGTCGTCTATGATTGATACTTATTAGTGAAATTGTTTTGACACTATACACTTATAGTAATAATAAAAGATGAAATTTAGCGTATCAAGCATTCTTTGGCTATTATAAGGTAAAACCCTATCCTCTAGCTTGTGTTGCATTGTGTGATGGGACCTGGGTCTTATAATAGCTTCATTGTTCTTTATTTAGCATTGTGCGGCTGTTTTATGCACTGGTATTCTTAGGAGGAAAACCGTTCCGTGTTATACGGCGTGGTCCCTTGATTTACCTAACTTTAAAATAAAGATTAATAACTGTTTTAGTTCTCAGACCAGTCACATGACTGACCTGGAGTTTATTGTTTTAACCTAAACTCTGGGTGCCCCTATTTTTCCACGAGCAGCTAGTAGTTTTGGTTTTGCGGATTTATATTCACAGGATCCTGGTTTACAGCTGGAATGGTATCCGGAGAGCTTTGTATCCGTATATCTCTTTCAGTTGTGTTTTGTATTATTTTCCGCTGCTATGTAATGTAATTTAAATCTCTGATATTTTATGTTGTATAATATTTATTCATACTGTATATTATTGTATTCTGATGGAATTGTTGTAATATACGATGAAATGTTCTTCTGTTTGTGTTCTGATTGGTCTTGTCCTCAGTACAATCCGTGATTTCCCGTAAGGGGGATTTCGGGTCGTCTCATTAATCTTCCTCATTCGAGCTCCGATTTGCAAATTGTCTTCTCTGTCATGAAGCTACTTCCATAACTATCACATAGCTCACTTCGATGCTAAAGTGATTTAATATCACAATTGTAAACAAGTACTTTATGATCTTAAAACATCCAACTCCAAGAAGAATTAATTTATCTCAACGGTAGCATGAAAATAATTTCATTGTTATTTTATGCGAATGAATAAGATAAAAAAACTAAACCATTTATTTGATAATAATACTAAGGTTTTAATGGAAAAATGGCCTTTTATTTATATATACAGGAAAATAGTGTGAAGGACAAAATTAATAAAAAAATTAGAAAGGACAAGAGGCAAAAAGTTCAACCATAAGGACAAAGTTTAAGTGCAATAAATAATAAAACCATAAAAGTAATTAAAGGCTATTAAAAGAATATAGAAAATTATATAAATGATATTTATACTAGTTAGCCATTTCGAGATTACATATCCATTTTATATCACTTCCATTAGTGATCTTTGTACTACAACTGATTTATAAAAGAGAATAAAAGGTTTTCTTCGCTTTTTTATTAATTTCATAAATGTTATAATGGTGATTTAGCTAGTATTTAAGTATGAAGAAGAAAATCTATGGAATTTACATGTCTAAGCTATATGGAATGTACAAATTATCTCCAAATGAGCCCCTTTAAATTGTTGATCGAAAATTTAAACCAACCTTCTCATAGAAATGATGTAAAGAGCCTCCATACAATGTTATTTCTAGTAAAACAGGAAAATGATGTTCAGAGAGGTGCTTTCTCGAAGAAAATAGTGGTGGCAAATGGCAAGTGAGTAGTAAACTAGTGTTTTTTTCAAAGATGATCACTGGAGAAAGCAGCTATGGCCCAAAGGAAGAAGCAATGACCCTCCTTAATGTGAATCATATTGGTTAAGCACTAAGGTCATCCTATCAGATCATTCCACGACATGAAAAATGATCACTTGACACTTCTTTAACACACATATTTTCCTTAATGAGAAGACACTAGTTCAAAAAATCTCCTATAATTTTGAAGTGTTCGCATTATGTCACAAGGTAGATAAATGGATAAATAATATTTCAAAGATGATTTTATAATAAGAGTCTGTGATCTTAGCAACATATGCAAATTAAACGATCGTAATATTATGATATCAATCATTTGAAATTGCAAAATTATTATCTCAATTATTACTAACAATAAGCCATTTTGATCCTATCTAATATGGCAATTAGTGATCCTATTTGATGGGTCTAAGCACAAGCCTATGGTTTTCCCAACAAAATTCTTTATATCAGAAGTTTATAAATAAATAAGAATAGGCCAAGCAAAATAAAAACTACTATGAAAAGAAAAAACAAAGATACCCTTTTCATATTTATATACTCATTTAATATTTAACATAAAAGGTAAGCAAATAAATGTCTTTTTCTATTTATTTAAGTTTATGTCTGGTTCATTCATAAATTTACAAATTTGATAGAGGATTTCATGTCGAACCTTAATGCAAATCATGGTGGCTATATCCACAATAGTGGCAGTAAGAATGAGGATATAAATCAGATTGTTTGTGAACAAGATCTTTTACTTCCAATTAGAAACATCAGTCGGATTATGAAGAAGGCGCTTCCAACTAAAGCCAGAATCTCGAAGGATGCTAAAGAAACAATGCAAGAATGTGGTTCTGAGTTTATTGGCTTCATTACTAACGAGTAAGTATATATTTCATAAAGTCGGTATTTTTATATTTGATTAGATCAAAATTTTGATGTCGATATAGGGTAAGTAAAATATGATACATTATTATTTGTACTCAGATGTTAAATACAAGTCTGAAAATTATTGTTTTGTGTTTGATTGATCCATTTTTATCTATTTTGAAGAGATTCATAATTTTTTCTCTTGATTATATTGCCAGGGCAATAAATAAGTGTCACAATGATAAAAGGAAGACGATTACTAGCGATGATTTGCTATGTGCAATGGAAAGTTTGGGATTTGATCGGTATATTGAACCTTTGAAACTTTATCAACAGAAGTACAGGGAGGTAATATTAATTTACATTTGTTCATATTAAAGATGTTAATACAAATACTATTGTTAACTATTTTTCCCCTCTATTATGCCTTAGATTTTTACTTGGGAGCACATTTAGATGGAGATATTACTTTTTCCTCTATATGAAATATTTTTTTATGCTATTTACTTGCTCCTATTGTACTAAAAATTAATTTCAAATAAGATGTAATTTAGCAATTATTAGGTACATTAATAGTATGAAATCTAGTTCATAACCATGATCCAAGTTCTCGAATAACCCCAAATTATAAATACTATTTCCGATGTTTTGGAAAAGAAAATTATTTAAGAAAATAATAATTATTATGTAATGAAATTACATAATTCTTTATTTTAAAATTTTATATTGAAGTTCTAATTGTAAAGTTTCATATGTATTTTTATTTTATCTATTCCCACACTAGTGAAAATAAGATATTCGATTTTCGAATTTTCTAGGAAAATGACGATTCATGTCTAAAATTGAAAGTCTGGTATAATTTCACATCTTAGATTGGAGACCAAAATTGTTGTCAAGTAAAACATTGGAAGAGAACGACATTTCTAACAAAAAAAAATCTCTATCATAATTTACATGCTAGTTAGTCATCTATACTATTATAGAAATTGTAACATAGAAAAAAATTATAACTTATGAAAATGGAAAAGCCTATTATCTCTTAGTTGAGATGAAATGTTGTATGTAATGAAATAGCTAATGTTCTTTTTAGTCCTTACTACAGTAATAGTGCTAAATGTACAAATAATTTTGTGTTTCTCGTAACCGAACTTCAATTTTGATCCAACATTTTGGTGCTTGATTTAAATTTTAAATTTATAAGACTATTAGTGCTTTTATTTTAATATTTCACATTGTTAAACATGATTAGGACTGTTGCAAGTTATCGAAACTAGAAGAAAGTTCGGTCAACAGTGAATCTCAGAGCTCTCAAAAGGAATGTAAGGTATTATTTCATTTTATCTTTGATTTGTAGCAACGAATCTATAGATTAACATTGTACTTATTCATTTATTTCTACATTAAAACTGTGGATATTATTTACTATTTACTTAACAAGGTAATACCCATCTATATAAACTACATACAATCTTATATTTTTATGTAAATTTGTAACATATAATTAAACTTGATGCCACATAATCTATGGTTTTTGCATTTTTTCCTCCTTACTGTGTTAGAATTCATTTTTGTAAACATTACCTTTATTACTATGAAAAATGTTTATAGTTGCAGTTCCATTTTTAGTTTATTCTTTTTTACAAAACGATAAATTGTTCCTAGTTGTTTATTTTATGTCTTTCATTCACATGTTATGTACGAGTTATCAGTAAATCCTACCTCCATACAACTATTATGATTTGAAAAATGTAACACTCAGTGTTAGATTCTCTTTTTATTTTTATCATGAATTAGAATTCAATCAATGTCATCTGAATGAAACTAGTCATTTGGATGATTTTATTTTGAAATTTATGATTCACATTAGAAGGTATATAATGTCATTAAATTTGTATAATGCTTTGTAATTAAATCACTATTATTGGTTTATGAGGTTTATTTAAAAGCATGGCTACACACCGAAAATTATATCACTCTTTTATTTTAGTTTTTACCTATTCCTAAACAAAAGTCTTCAAGATAATTTCATTTTATCTTCTCACTACATTTTTTGAACTAGCTATCAATATCCATACTAAAAATTAAATCTCCACTTTATACAACTATGACATTTTATTCTACAAACAAAATCCTTAGTATTACGTCATATGTAATTTATTTTATACTAATGTAGATTTAACTTTCGTGTCATTTTAAAGCAGTTTGTCAATTGGATCATTTCATTCAAAAATTAACAACTCACAGCGAGTATTATTAAATGTCATTGAATACATATGATGCATTTAAGATACTGTATGATTTTGGGACTTAGTTGAATACAAATAATGCCAAAAGGCATTATGTTTAATTTCAAAAATCCTTTACTGTTTTAGAACAAAAAATATATTTGTCCACCCTTCGCTTTTGGCTTTTCACCCTTTTCCTATATGATATGTATTGATAGACGTTTTCAATGTTATATTCACATCCAAGTATCCTACAAGTAATTGTCAGTGTCTACACTAAAAAGTATCTCCCCATTTCACACAACAAAGTACCTCAGGTTCTAAGAGTGAAAGTAATCATCAATGTTGCATTATATATTGCTAAATTTATAATGTGTTACATGAAAATTTAGTGTTATTTTGAGGAGTTATTTGTTAGAATACTTTCATTTTGAACCAATGTATTCGTGTGGTGCTAAGGGCACTCCAATATGTTCTTTCTAATACCGCAATTAAAAAAATAAAACTCATTAAATTTTGTATGCTTCCTAATACCACCTCTTCATTCTAATATCTCACTCAATCATTATTTGTCGAACTAATCACGTACTAAGCTAATCTAAAAATTCTAATCTCTCGTAATCGCTGTCTTCTTTGCATCTCTCGCGGGAAAAATTAAATTCGCATGATAATCTCTCAATTTTTTGGTGATCTGAAACCCTAATCTCTCACTTCCTCTTCTAGTTTGCTTAATTCAAACTTTATTCACGGCTTGTATATTGTCGCGTCGAATTCATTGATCGGTTATTGATCTAGGGTTTACCTCATTGATCGGTTTGACAAATGTGGACGAACAAATATCGAGCAAAATAGAAATAGGGCAAAACAGTGTGGTAGCCCATATTTTAAGTGTGTGGTATTAAGAAGAGTGCAATACTAATTCTTGTGGTATTTTTTAGTCGTGGTATTAGGAAGAACATATTGGGGTTCCCTTAGCACTACACAATGTATTCATGTAAGAAGTTATTGAACATCATTTAGTTATATATTGTTCTATAATTGAAATTTTTCATGAAATATTAGTTTATGTCAAAAGATGGTAAAGCTAAGAGGGTAAACTTTTAACCTTTATTCAATACCAAAATTATTTTTATAAATTATCTTTTGGTTTTCACTAGTTTGATAAACAATGAAATATTATCAAATGTCTTCTTTTATCTTTTAGTAACTATCTTGAAATAATTATAAGTGCATGTACTGAAAATTATTCCCATTTATAATAATTAATGTAAAAAATTATATTGCACTTCTGTAGTTAACTTACATGGTTCCAAATGTTCAATCTTCAATGTTGATGGAGTGCTCTCCTTAAATAATATTAATTTTCTAAAAAATATTCTAAAACAATAATATTAGTTTTATTTTTTACTTTTTTTTACAGGAAAAGTTTGGCTTACATCCCTAATAAGTTCTAAAATTCACGTCACATCCAATCAAACTTTGAATATAAATTAGGTCCCTATTTTTCAAAAAATCATCAAAAAATCAGCAAAAATATAAAAAAATCACGAAAATTCATAATTAAATACAACAACTAATCTTCATCAAATTCAGGTGTTACAACCACCAAAAAACAACTCAAAAACCAAAAAATAGTGAAATAGCAATATATTGCATCAAAAGATGCACTTATTTGTAAATATTTGCATACATTTATGCATATAGTTCAGTTATGCATCAAACTGCAGTATAAATACATACATATATGCGGAAATTGTGGAATAAACGCAACGTTTCATGCATTTATTCATTCCTGGACTGTTTTTCAAGCATTCACAGTTTTCAGACGTTGTTGCATACATTTATGCACTTATACAGAATAAATGCATGCATATCAGATGTCGTCATCTTTTTTAATGTATGCATATATACAGAATAAATGCATACATATATGCAACTATTCGTAACACACGCAGCTCAGTTCAACTTTATATGCATACACATATGCAACTATTACAAATATCTGCATACATGTATGCATATATTCACCCAGATTTTGAGTAGAAAACACTGGATGAATATATGCATACATGCATGCATATATTCAGTATAAATGCATAGATGTATGCAACTTTTTTTAGATTGTTTTCGGGAATATTTTTAATTGATTTATTTATTTTATTTAGTGATCAGCGCATTTTTTCTTTGAAAACACATAAGGAGGAAAATAGGGACCCGCTTTATATTTGAAACTTGGACTGGATGTCGTTTACATTTTGAATAGTAATAGGGATGTATGCCCAATTTCCACTTTATTTATTGCATTTAGATGAAAAGTTTGACCAACCATCAATCTAGTAGCACTCATCACCAGTAAGAGTAGTTGTTTTAATTGATTCATTTTAACAACTGTTTTGGTCATCCAAAATATACAGAATTGTTATGAAATTACCTTTTAGTATATTAATAAACCATTTTGGTATTTTTTCATCGGTTCAAAACCTAACAAGAAATTTCTAGTAGCCCCCAATGCAATTTTTAATTGGACATCTTGGTTGTTATGAACATTATATGAAATTACATTTTAGTGACTAAGTTTTAATTTTTATCCATACATGCATCAACGTGCCAAAGTACTATACGTTGATAAATTGCGAACCCACACGAAATACCATGTTCATGAATAAGAACTTTCTAAATTGAAAAGAAATCCAATTGTAAGATTCATAATTTTTAAAATGTGTATTTTATTCCATTTTGAAAAGTACTAGTAAAATGGAATGATGGTTATCACAAGTTCGTGAAGTCGTAATACAAATTTTATGTCAAAAGAGTTATGAAAAATACCACCAAAGGAAACCTAATCTAGTAAATGAAAACAACTTTATTACAAATTAAAAATCTTTTTGAAATCTTATATTTTATAATAATAACTCGATTACGAACATAAACTTTCTTTAAAATTATGTTACAATTACATTTGTAATTTACATGCATAATTTTTTAGTGCATGTTAGAAGTCGTCATAAAGTATATAGTTTAAAGAATATGTGACGACCCCAAAACCCCGTACTGCAGTGGCAAGGGTAATCTTTGGAATATAACACATAAACAAATAATAGCAGAATAGAAATAAATAAATACACTAGATAATGTACAATAGAATACACTGGATAAACATAATAATCAGAGTTACACAGTATACAGGATCATACTTAGTACAAAATACAGTTCAGTTATACATAAATGTCTACAGCAGAAAACAAAAAATAATATGTACAATAGGAGCTAAACAACATAAAAAGAGATAAATGGTAGAATCCATCTTCAGCTCCAGCTATCTAAAATAAGCCTGCTAAAACCTGAATACAAGGCTGCCCGTGTAGAAAAAGGGGCACCCGAGTTTGCAAGTGAAACAAACTACGAGTCAGTCATGGACTGGTATGAGAAATCTACTTGACATATTTAATAATATGGCCAATCACAGGACCATGCCACTTTTGCGGAACGGGTTTACTCCATTGGATTGCCAGTGCTTCAAAACAAGTAAATCTTTTAAACATCACAATGCTTTTTATAAAAATGAATCCATTATAAGACTCAGTTCCCATCACACAATGCAACGCAAACCGGAGGATAGAGTTTTACCTTATAATGACCAAAATATGCTTGATACGAATAAAACAAAAGCATTTGATATTATTACTAGTGTTTATATGTTTCAAAAACATCTTCAATCATAACTATCAATCATAGATGACATGAGCGTCCCATGCCACTAGGTCGCCAATTTATAGGTTTACAATCAAAACCGCAAAGTCACGTATAGGGAAATTGGATTTCCGTTATGAACCAAGGCAAAAGATAGTCCTTACCGACTTCGAGACTCTCTAGCCCGAGCCTTAGGACCCAGACACAGGTGAGCCCTTGGATCGTCAGGGCCGATCCACCGATGTGGATTAAAATGCCTGAACACTACGTTTCCCCACCCTTTGGGGCGTAAATGAGCCAAATGACTCCATCGACTCCACATAGTCTGTAACGACCCAGATTTTTCGTCGATTAATTGTAAATATTTAATATAGTTTTAAATATTGAATTTATAATATAAATGGTATTTTATTCGATTATCGATTAAATAATCGAAATACGATTTAATTTGATAATTATCGAAATACGAGAACTAAACAATTTAATTCAAAGGAAAAATTTAATCGAAACAGTTTAGATGATCAATGTATATATACGATTTAAATATGAACAATGATAATTGAAATTTATTGTTAAATTTATTTGTTTTGAATTTAAATTGATTTAATATGGCTATTTTAAATATACGTTCAAATTAAATGGTATAATCTATTTCGTTGAATTCAGAATAATGAATAACGTTGGGAATATCAGTCATTACAATTGAATAACGGGTCGGGATTTCGAGTTAAAGGACACGAGATATTTTGATTATTTTAATAATTAAAATCACTTCAAAATCTTTTCAATTGTAAATCAGCCAGCCTAAAAACAAACAGCGCCACCCTAAACCATTACATCTCTGATACTATTCATTCCTCGAGCCAAATAATTCGTCTCCCATCTTCTATATCAAAGGAGCAGAAATTCAATGCCCTCTGTACATTGGTCTGCTGCTCGCAACTATAAAGCAAGCATTAGCCTTCATAATTTTTCAATCCTCCTTCTGATAGCAACTGAAACCATTTCGATGTCTTCCCCTTTCTTTCAAATTTCATTTTTCCAGTCAAACCGAAAACAATTTCCAAACCTAATTCTAAAATCCAGAAACCAGAATTCATGAATTCCCTTTTGCCTTCCAGTCCATTCGAATGCCACCTTGCATTGTGATACTATCAAAAGGGGGACAATTGGAAATCGCGATTCTATCGCGAGACTCCTGAAGGCCATCGTCAAGTGGGACTCGTGAAGTAAGGTGCGAGTAATGAGAAAAAGATGGCCGCTGCTTCAGGAAGGAGTAAGGAGGAGCACGAGTTGGCAAAACGTAGGGAAGTTCGATGTTGGTTGAATTCACGAGTTCACTGTAGCAAAGGGAGGGCTCGATCTGATTTTATGCGATTATCAAATGAGGAAGGTGGATGCTCAGGAACTGGCTCGATAGGGGATGGAGTTCAACTGTCAGGTGTTGAACTGGGTGGTTAAGAAACAGTAGTGAGGGGTGATAGAGAAGGGAATGGTGATCGACAGCAATGTATTCGATGGAAAGCTGCAGTGGGTTGGTGCAGTTTTTAAGGGATGATCACAGTTTCGTGATGGAGCTGTTTTGGGTTCGATTTCAGTGGGAAAGGATCATGGTTGGTTGAGTTTGATTCATAGTAGGTCGATGCTGTGTTAAAGGAACTGTCTGGAGTTGTTTTGGTGGTACAAGAAGATGAAGGGCAGGGGAGAACTGACGCAGTATAGATTGTTGTAGATATCGGGGATAAGTGATGCTGTGATGGACGATGTCATGGGCCGTCGTTTGTTCCGAATAAGGTGTAAGTGATCCGAGTAGATCCGTTGACGCAACAATATGAAATTAAACAGGGATTCAGCGCAAATAAAAGCAAGGTGATAAGTTTATTGGAGACGGTCCATAGATGCAGGAATATGGGATTAAATTGGATATTCGGCAAACAAAAATCAGGTGAGTAAATCTCACTCACCTTTAGAATTATTTTTATTTCATTAAAAATAATTGTTTGTTGCTTGTGTGAATGTTTCTGGTTGTTATATATATATATATTAGTTATTTAGGCTATTATATATATATATATATTGGGTTGATTGATTGGTTGGATTCCCGCAGTCTCATTAGCGGATGCCCGCAGTTTCATAGCGGATGATTACCCTATACGCCCCACGCTATGATTAGTGGATGACCTTCTATAACGCGATATTCTGCCACGAAGCAGAATTGGTATTATTTATGTGCTAACATCTGTGGATGCAGGAAAACAGGTTGAAGGAATCCAACTGGATTCCTCAAAAATATATTATCTGTTTGTTTATTTGTTTGCATATATATTGTTATATATGATGTGTTAGAAAAATAATCCGTTGCTTTGTGTGTTTAAATATCACTGGGCTTAAATAATGATATTTAAAATATCGTGGAAGGATATTTGAGATTTAAAAAGGGAAATTTCTATTTTTTTAAATAGAATTTGAATTTTTAATGGAAATAAAAGTATAAACTTGTTTTAAAATAAAACAAGTAGTTCCTTTATAAACGAAGTTTATAAACAGTTCTTTTATAACGAAGTTATAAATGAAGTGAAAAGAATTATCATTTGATAATTCAGAAATAGAAATACAAGTGTGAAATTTGAATGGGAAATCTATCTTCAAAAGGAAAATAGAGATATTGATTTCAAAAAGGAATTGAAGTCGAGACTTGTTTAAAGAAATTGAATAAAGAAAATTCAAATGGAGTTAACTATAGAGACTTGAAAATAGAATTCAATGAAGTTAACTATAGAGATTTGAAAATATGATTCAAAAGGAAAATTAAATATGGAAATTTGAATTCAAATAGAAAAGGAAATGGAAATTTGAATTTAGAATTCAAATAGGAAATCCAAAGTGGATTTGGATATAGAACATTCAAATGGTGTTTGAATATAGAGAATTTGAAATAGAATTTCCAAATAGAATTTGAAATAGAATTTCAAAATAGAATTTTCAAAAGAGAATTTGAAATAGACTTTGAAAATAGAATTTCAAAAATAGAATTGCAATGAAATTTGAATTCAAATATAAAGAGAATTTGACTATAGAAATTCAAAAGGGATTCAAATATAGGATTTGAATTCAAAGGAATTTAAATATGGGATTTGAATTCAAGGGAATTCAAATGGGATTGGAATAAAGGAAATTCAAAAATGGAACTTCAAATAAAAGAAATATAATTTGAAATATTGAGAATTTCAAAGAAGAGAAAGTGGAATTTGAAACATTTAGAATTTCAAATAGAATTTAAATGAAGTTTGAATATTTGAATTTCAAATAGAATTCAAATATGGGGTCTGAATATAGCAATTCAAATAGAATTTGAATAAATGAATTTGAATATAGAATTGCAAGGTAGAATTGTAATGAAATTTGAAATATCGAATTCAAGAGAATTGAATATGGATTTGAATTTAAAATTCAAAGAAGGATTGAATATAAACTTCAAATATAATCGAAATAGAGTTTGAATATATAACTCAAATAGAATTGAATATGAAGTTCGAATAGAGATTTGAAATAGAAATTCAAGTACTGAATTTGAATATCAAAGGAATTGGGATTTGAAAATAGAATTCAAAGTGAGATTGGAATTTGAATCAAGGAATTCAAATAAAGGAAAATGGAGTTTGAATATTAGAAATTCGAATGGAGTTAAAATGGAGTTGGATTCATTTTAACGGAAGTTAAAAGTTAATAAAAATATAAAACGAACTCGCCGCGGTGCTGCAGTTCGTAATTTGGCGATTCGAACTTCAATTGAATATACAGAACTCAATTGAAGTCGAAATTCTTTGAAACAAGAAACATTAGGACCAATTTGATAATAGTTTTCTAATGAAGGAGAAAAATCTGGATTTTGTCGAATAGATTTTGAGATATGTTAAAATCAAAATTTCAAAAATGCAGCGCCAGAAACCATTATAAACCATAATGGATTTTATATATAAAAATCCAAAGTCCCATTTTAAAAGCCTAATCTTGAGTTAGAAAATAAAGGTGAGCTCAAGTGAAGTAAGTAAAGAGATTTTTGAAACAATAACCCTATTTTGATTATTTAGAATTAACTAAGTCAAGTAGAAATTAGTTAATCGAGTTTGAACTAAAGTCGAACCTTGAAAAGTAAATATGGCGTTCGTAAATATATATATTCGAAATCGAACATAGCGCTTAAATTGAAATTTGAATTCAATTATTTGATAAGTAGGTTGAAATATATTTGAAATATGTTATATTCCAATATACAAGCGAAATAGAGCAACGAGTTAATTAACGAGTTAATTAACGAGTTGGGTCAAAACGAGTGTGTGAAGTTGAAATAAATTGGACAGGTATAGACATACAGGAGACAGGTATGGGACAAGGATAATGCAGGTATATAAATAATGTGCTCGACAAAAAGGTACATGTTTAATTCATATATGAGATTTTATGCGCCGTATCGGCAAGCCGCTTGGCTTTTTCTTTTTCTTTTTGAGATGAGAAGTTACCGGGAAGCTATTTGAAATTTCCCGATGCTCCCGATACAGGGGAGGTTATGGCGAAATTTTCCGGAAATTTAAGGAGTTAGAATGTTTTTAAGATATTTTGATAATTTGAAATCATTGTATCAACGTATAGAATTCGATAAGGAAACGAAATCAAAAATAGAATATTGTAAACAAAAAGGGAAATCTATAAATTAGAAATAGAAAGGAAACCATACACGTGTTTTAGAATGAACAATTGGGTTTTATAGTGTGTTTATTCGAGGTTAGTGGTTTTGCCGTTTCGAAGTTGAGGATGTTTTCAGTTAAGGTCTGAGAGGTAATTTTACCCCAACTTGATTGATTTCATTTTTAATGGATAAATAACAAGATCCAGTCTCGAAGAGAAGTCTTTGAAAAAGAGTTAGTTGAATAAAATATTTTGGGTTGTTGTAACAATGTTTTACACAACATTCGTTTTAAACCCAAGTGATGGAATTTTGGAAATATAACAAGTAAATATTTCCTGAGTATAACTAAAATAGTCAGGATAGAGATAAGTGATTGGAATTGTTTCCAATTGCAAATAGAGATATTTTCTAATATATAGAAAATAAAAGAAGTTGATATTGGGAAATGCTTTCCAAATAGCGTAAAGGGCCAATATGGTTATTGGAAATATTTGGTTAACAAATATTGATAAGGAAATGGAGAAGAGATTTAAATTAATGAAATATTAATTAAAGAGCCCAGTGATTTGTTTGATATGTTAGATGGACACTTGTTTTTATTCGATAGTTAAAACACAGACTATCGAAGTTTTGACCATCGTTGTCAATATGGAGAGACCGGTTGGATTATTATCCGAAGAACCACTCCGTATTGGCATAAGCGTTGCAAACCAAGTATGCTGAATATATTGAAGACGGAGTGAAGTGCAAGGGCTTTTTCTATTAATAGAAATGGTGCCTTCGGTTTCGTTCAATCCCAGAACGAACGTAAATGGACGAATGTCTGACAAAGTATTTCCAATGATCAAATGGGTTGGTCTGTATGAATATATATGGCTGCAACGGATTTATCCCTTAGCATAATATCCAGAATATTTGTGAAAACTCAACTAGTGATTAACGGATCTGACAATGTGGCATTCAAAGTGATTGTGTTATCAATGAATGGTAAGTAATCGTAGCCTCAGGCCTCAACAACCGGGAAAGGACAAAAATCGGGCAGGCAGCATGGCTATGTGGGTCGCACCCATTAGGGTGTATAATCACCTATCTAGAGAAATTCCTTTTGTTTCTAAATCTATCGATTCTGCCCATTCGGGAAACGGTGGTTTGAGTCCAACCGTTGGTGATATACATTCGATACACTCAAGCGAAATGAGTGGTCGGTCATGTGTGGGCCGGGTTGCAAGACGTTCTTGTTGAACCCAGGTGTATTCGCCTCTAGAGATACATCATCGGAAGGTGGTTCCATACCTTGTCATGTTGGAAATCCAATCTCCAATAAGCGCCATGCGGTTTTTGATTTATAATATATATGTGGAGTGTGAGATGCAAGCGTTCTGCTATTTGGTTATTTACTTGATGTAGACATTATTATAATATCACTGGATTTTCGTATCAAAGTGTTTTGGGTTATAGTAAGGTAAAAACCGTCCATGTTTATGTGTGGGCTGGTCTTACTATTATCTTTTCTTCCGAAAAGAGTTTTGAAAGTTAAACAAGTGGTTGGAGTTTACTCACACCAGTCCCATGACTGACCCAGAGTTTATTTTGTTTTGTTTTCCCTAAACTCTTGGGTGCCCAAATTTGTACGGGAAGTCAAGTGTTTCAGGCTTTTACAGATATACTTGGAGGAGCTTGAAGCAGGAGGCTTCAACGTTAGTTATTTAGAGTTACTTCCGCTGAATCAAATGTTATGTGTACTCTGATGATGGTATGTATATATGTACCAAACAGATTTGTATTTCAAAGCTTATGTTATATAATATATTTTATTCGTTCCGCTGTGAGGTTCATGTTTACCCTGATGTTATGTATTCTTTTTCTTCTATTCTAATATTTCTTTCTTTCTATTTCTCATCCTCTATCTTCTTTCTATTAATGGTTCGTATTTCTGTGTTATTTGGGTTGGACGTGTGTTGTATTTAGTCAACTCAGATAGCTCAGATTTGCGGGTCGTTACATAGTCACCGATATATCTGAGGCGCCTCGCAACAGCAACAGCCACACAGGTGAAAATAATATAAATATCAGGGCTGGTAGGTCACTGACACCACCCTAGCTAGAAGGAAACGCATGCCCTCCCCGATGTCCTCTCTCGTTTCTAGTTCATATCGGGGTGTGAGGCTCGCGAATCAACGTTATACACAGAGCTATGCCACACAGGCCATGCTTTGATCATCAACCACAAGACTTTGCTTTTCAACAGAAGTCTTGATCATCTGCCACTTAGGCATGCCACACAAGCAATTCACTCTATGCGACTGATTTCTATCGATATATAACCTCTAAGCTCGTACATCTCAGAGAAGGGCGTTAAGCAAGAGAATAAATTCTCCGTCGCCAAATAGATATGTATTTAATAGAGGTCAATCAGCACGGAACAAAATTCAATGTCAGACACACAGTCCATTTACAAGTTCGTTCTGGGTCTGAACGAAACCGGAGGCACTATATACCTCGCATATCCATCGATCTCCACGTATATCTGGACGATCACCACTCATTATCCATATTTCGGGATGCCTCCCAATCAAGACATCAGTTATCATCCAACCAAGGTGAAGATCTCCGGTCTTCAACCACCGTCTTCATCATCGACTTCTTACTGCCGATCAATTATTTGAAATGAGATTTAACTCGGCCTTTTCAAAAAATTCACGTATATTTAGAATTCAAATCAATTCGTTTCAATGGTTAAATTATTCGACATCAATAATTCTGTTTTTAAATGTAATTTTCACGCCAAACACGTTCAACCATCAAATATCCAATAAACCGGGTAAATTCGATTTATTTCCATTCGATATCGTTTATAATATTTTATAACGATTTATCGCTATTTTTATTCACTTAAAAATAGCCAATTCACTCAAACGACGCTTCAGGCCATAACGCGGCCGTGGCGCTGTTTTTCTTCAGATTTGATTTACACATATCTGAAAATCTAACCGTTGGATCTTCACAAATTTTATATCATTAGAAAGATCTTTTCAAAACGAATCCAACGGTTTCAGTTTTGGGAAAATCCGACGGTCGGATCTCCCGGTACAATCGTTTGAAGTTTCGATTTCAAGATACGAATTGCAGCTTCGTTATTCGATTTATTTTAATTATATTTATATGTATATAAATATAATCGATTCTGGCGCTGTTTTTCTTCAAATTTGAATTAAACATTCCAGACAATCCAACCGTTGGATCTTCACAAAGTGGGTGTCGTTGGAAAGATATTTCCAAAGCGAACCCAACGGTTTCGGTTTCGGGAAAATCCGATGGTCGGATCTCCCGTACTAATCGTTTGAAATCACGGTTTCAAAATACGAACTGTAGCTTCGTTATTCGATTTATTATATATATATATATATATAATCCATTCTTCGATTTCAAAACCATATTCACTTCATATATTTGACAAAAATGAAATTTTTATCCAACAGATATTTATTTCAATGCATCACCATTTTTAACACTTCATATTCACAATAAAAATGTAGATTTTATTGTTCAATCTGTATATTCAACACATGAATGTTTTCGACTTCACACCTACGATAAAATATGATTTTTTTTATCGTTCTAATCTTTTATTCAATACATGAATTTTCCTATAGTTTATATATATAATAAAAATGTAATTTTTATTGTAAAACAATTTATTTCAAAACTCGATTATTTTATACAGTTTATATATATCATAAAGATGTGATTTTTAATGTAAAACAATATATTTCAAAACACGATTATTTTATACAGTTTACATATATAGTAAAAATGTTAATTTTGGTGTTAAAACAATTTATTTAAAACACTAATATTTTATATAATCTATATATATGATAAAAATGTTATTTTTGTTTTTCAAAGAATTTATTCAATATATGAACTCCATTCAACACATGAATTTTATTCAACACATGAATTTCTATTCAACACATGAATTTTCTTTCAACACATGAATTTTATTTCATCACGTGAATTTTATTTCAACACATGAATTTAAATCAAACACCATAATATTTCAGAAAATTTCGGCAGCATAACGGCAGGGTAGTTAAAACCGGGACCGTCCCTAGTACGGCTCCTCGCTCTACCTTAAAACCTCGCAGCTTTTGACAATGGGGATTTTCAATATCTGGTTCGTACGCAGACGAATTTTCCCATATACTAATCCTATTGGGATTTCAACCACAATCAATCATTTCAAATCAACCATTCATGATATTCACCAAATTTTCACATCAACTAATAAT
Source organism: Allium sativum (assembly GCA_030737875.1). Taxonomy (NCBI): domain Eukaryota; kingdom Viridiplantae; phylum Streptophyta; class Magnoliopsida; order Asparagales; family Amaryllidaceae; genus Allium; species Allium sativum. The sequence goes on along the minus strand of CM060924.1, from coordinate 134,465,827 downwards.
CCAAACAATATCACAACCAATATATATATCGTCCATGGTTTATGGATGAGGGGAGTATATATATATGTACGTATATAACTATATTTCGATTTCATTTCAATATCATTTCAATTTATTTCAATGCACATATCATTTTTACAACGCATATATATAACTTATACATCGAACATACAAATTATACAACGCTTATACATGTGGTGTACAACGCTTATATAACTCATACTTCGACTATATAACTTATACATCATTGTTTTCCATATCGTTTATAATTCAGAAATCTCACATTGGGTTCCACTCTACCAAAAATTGTAGAAGGCTCAGAAAAATACGCGGTCTCTTCTAAAATGTAGAAGACGTCCTCACGGTCCCGGCGTCTCTTGTTTCACTGAATTTCGACCACAAACGAAAAAGATATGATTTTTATTGCAAAATCAAAAACCGTAGCGCTTTAAAGTGCTATTAGTAGTTATATAAAATAAAGGCCGTACCTTTCTATTTTGATTCAAAACTAGATTTTCATTTCTCGATCAAATGGTGCAGCGAGGCGTCGATCAGAGGGTCCCACACGCTCGGCCTTGGAGTCAGCTTTCCGGCGATGGTGGTCTTCCCCAGTTCGATGGCAAGACCAAGCGGCGGTGGCGGTTGGAAGCGGCGAACTTTGGGTGCACGAATCTCGAGGTAGGAGCGACGATAGGGGAAGTTCCTTATATGGATTTGAAAAGCTCGAGGTGATCTTCAAAAAGTTGAACTGGAGCTAGGTCTGAAGATGATCGGAGCGGCCGAAAATTGATCGGGAAGTTGGGACCACTTTTCGCCATCGAGGTTTGAAGGGGTCGGGGAGAGAGAAAAGTGTTTGGCCAATGAGATTTTTTTATATTTATATATTTTTAAAAATCCAAAAATACCCCTTATCTCATACGAACTCCAATCCAAACCCAACGACTATCATCCCTAGCTAAGTACCCCCATTCCGAACATAATGGGATATGTTTTGTAGGCCCATTCGACTGTTTCAGTCAGTTTCTCTTCAAATTAAAATAGAAAACATTCAATATTAGTTCTGAACGTACATTTCAATTTGCCGGGGCCACATGCTGATTCTAAAAATTACAGAAAAAATATATCTGCCTCTGTTTTGTCGATACGATCCTAACAAAACTGATTTCATCGAATTCTGAGACCATTTGAAAAATGGCCATTTTCTGGTCGATCCAATTTAGCTGTAATTGACCAAACACATTTTTCTTCTCCACGCTCACATATCAACTTCAAAAATTATGAAATTTGAAACTTAGCAATAATTTCACATCCCGGATCCAACAAAAGTGGTTTCGTCGAATTCTGAGGTCGTTTGCAAAATGTCTATTTTCAAGGGCTATATATTCTCTATAGCGACCTTTTTGAAAATTCATTTGGCCATAACTTTTGACTCCCGCTATGAAACTTTGATTTTTTTAGATTCGTTAGAAAGATATTCACTAACAGATTTAAATATTTTTTGTTTCACTAAAATCCGTTTTATTTTACACCCGGTACAGTCAGTTAAAGTTTGAATTCAAATTTTGAAACTACCGCGCCACTTCAAGCCATGTTTATAATTAAAAATAATTATATTTATTTTCAAACATCGATTCAAAAATACTTTTCGTCGCTATTATTTAAAATAATTTATTTTAAATAATTAAAATCCACTAAAATAGCCAATTTAAAATTTTCAAACTGGTTCAGATTTTCCGAGTTGTTACAGAATATATAATTCATACTTTAAATGCATGTGATAAAAGGGCATGAAGGTTATAATTATATGCACAAGGTTATGGATTATAAAGGGTGTAGAATTGTGTTGCTCGATGCTTCGATCATAAGCAATTCGATGGTATTCTCAGAAATGTGTTACATGCATATATTTGTAATTATCAACATGTAACACATATTGGTACATATCAACACACATAAACATAATGTTATAATATTTTAGCCTAACCACAAATGTCTTGAAATGCATTTAACTATACGTATGACCTATAACCATACCCTTTGGACTACCAATCAACAAAGCTAACATTGATGGTGAAGAGTTTATAATACTACTAAGGTCTTAATTATCTTTAAATCTCGATTATAATAATGTATCGCCAATATATTATTCATTTCTTTTAATATATTATAATTATCAATAAATTGATATCAATTCATTGTTACATATTTGTGTTGATTCATCCTCTTATTTCTTCTCATTGTACAATTATAGGCAACTTTATAAAAATAAAAGCATTTTAGATGAATAAAACATAATTGATCGAATTAATAAGATAGAACATTTTTGTATAAAAATTAAAGTGAAAATAATGGGTGGGTCCCTAAAATCAAATTTCGCTAAAGGTGATCCCTATTCAAGTTTTATTACAAAACAGGTCTATAAAATTGTAGCAATATTGTTTTCATGATTTTTTTTGCTCTAATGCTTAAATGAAACTCAAGAAACTAAAATTATCAAAAGAAAATTACTAAAAAGAAAAAAATGCAAAAATGTTTGACTAATTATGAAAATGTGTAGATATAATCACAATTATCACCTTTCCATATGCATACATGGCTTCAGTGGACAAAAAGCTACAGACATGTCTACAATTATTCAATAATGTTGCATTTTATCCACATTTTTCTAGAAATGAGCTATTTTTCAACTCTATGTAATTTACATTAATTTTTTGATGATTTTTATGCAATAATGTGATATTGAATAAGTATAGACATTAAATTTGAAAATTTGAAGTATTCAGCAAAAATGCATAAAAGTATGCAATTATTGTATATAATTGCATTAACTTCCATAGTTTTCCAAAAAACTACAATTCTTTTTCAAGTTTTGCTGAATTTTCTTTGATTCGGTTTTTTAATTTCCTTACGTAAATATGAAGATAAATATAAATTGAATTACTTTTGAAGTTTGGTAGTGTTTTACATTGAATTTTGATGCTTTATAATGGTTTTTGAAAAAGAAACACTAAATTTATATATTTTTTCACAGGAATGTTTTGAATATTTGAAAACTTAACGTGAACCATAGCCAAACTGTCAATCAGTTATGTCTGCCCTTTTTTTATACTTAAAATTATTTTTCTTAATTATAGGTGAAATTAAGATTTATATATTTACTTAGAGTTTTACTTTTTTCTAATCTTGAATTCAACTGATTATGTTGATATATTTCATACGTACGTGCATTACATATGCTACAGAACTCACAATCTAATACAAAATATTGACATGCCTTTTAAATTACGAACTAGTAAAAAGTAAAAAATAATTAGTGAAGCTAATTCTAACAAAATAAGCAATAGTCGCCAAGTTTAATAGTCAAATTACCTTAGTGTGATGCATTAGAATATTTAATGAAAATTCATTTATGTCAAGATTGAAAATAGTCATACAACACTAACTAAATATGCCATGAGCAACAATTCTACACTAGTATTGAACTTCTGTACATATTTTATATATGTTGACCTGATATTATGATACCAACAATTTACATTTCTTTTATCAAATTTAAATCCTGACACTTTGTTTATTTAATATATTTTGTTGTAGATTAAATAAATTGTCATAACTTTGCAATATTTTGATTCAACCGCGAACTCCTCGAAATACCACTGTTATATGCACAAGGTACACAAGTTCGGATCTCACTAATGGTAATATTTACTTAACCTACTCTAACATATTAGCTAGTCAAGTGGTAAAAAAAATGATAGGCAAATTTTCATTTTTTTAGCAAGAATATGACATTTCTCTAAGTTTCTTATTTTGGCAGTGAACTTAGTAATCATTAGTGAATTATATATAAGTGGGATTACCATGTGGCATTTTAATATACAAATGTATGAATGTATGCGTGCATGAGCCAATTTGATAATGTTAGATTTATCATTGCCTATCCTTATCTAATCTTAAAAGCTGTCTAATTTTGTAACATGGATTTTGCAGCAGGAGGTAAAGGAATGATCCTGCTTTCATTAAGCATGCGTGGATGAAGTGCAGTTACATATGTATGTAAAAATGTGTCGTTTTTTGCATCATATTCTATATGGTTGACTGTTGTTGGTTTATGTTCCAAAGTGATTGATGTGTCTTGTTTAAAACATTGATTTCAGGCTTATGTTCAAAGCTTATTTTATAAACATGAGTTAAGCCAAACCGTTTCCCTACGGTTCGTATCTGTACTTTATGATGTATCAAGTGTAGTTGTTTCTATGTGTTTCTGTTTTTGGCATTGTGGTGATATATTTAAATTTTTGTTTCTGTTCAATAACCGTTTGTTCTTCCCTTCTACCAAATGTCCAAATATATATGGAATGTCTTCTAGGATGCATATATCCACCTAATTCATTATTATGATTTCATTTCTATGTCCTATATCCATGTCGTAAAAAAAGAGTGTAATTACTGCATTACATCTGAATAGGTCGATTATAAATAATTGTTAACTATCTTAGTGCCAATGGTTATTATGCATTGTTTTCGTATGTATGTATATAGAGTATATTTTATGTCATTAAATTTTTCATAGATTAATGTTTTCTTTCTTTGCACTTGACTTATCTAATTAAATACATACTTAAAAGGTAAAACATTTATAGAATAGTGACCTGTATGCTAACCAGTAAAATTTGTGGTAGTTCCCTTAAAAAGGGGATCAAGATAAATAATAAATATACCTAATTTTTCCAGAAAGTAGAGATCCTATGACATTGACTGCACGTTACATATTCGTCATAGTATGCCTACTGTTAAAGAAGATTAATTGGGCTTGTGCTCGGAAAGCATAAGATGCACACAACATCTATAATTAGGTATCTAAAGATACGTTTTTTTTTGTTTTGTGATTCTGTATAGAAAATATTGGAAAATGAAACTAACATGAAAAAAGATTTATATTTTGTATTTTGAGAGGTCACCAATGTGCGTAGAAATATCCAACTCCTCTACTGTTCGTTGATCACCGCATTGACTAAGCATCATGCATTTTCTTCTCGTATCTCTCTTTATTTCTTAGTGCAAGTTTAAGCACAAAGTTCAAAATTCAAAATCCAAAAGGAGGCTAGATGGACTTAGTGCTTGCAAAACAATGCATTATGACCTAGACAAGACGATTTTACACATTATTTTGGTATAACTATTTCTAAATGCAATTTGTTTTACCATTGACTAAGAATCGTGCATTTTCTTCTTATAGCTTCTTGTTATTTCTTAGTGCAAGTTTAAAACAAAAATTCAAAATCAAAGCGAAGCCATATGGACTCTGTTCCTTCAAAACAATGCATTATAACATAGACAAAACACTTTTACACTGTGGTATAGGTATTTCTAAATGCAATTTGTTTTACCATTGGCTAAGAATCGTGCATTTTCTTCTTATATCTTCTTGTTATTTCTTAGTGCAAGTTTAAAACAAAAATTCAAAATCAAAGCGAAGCCATATGGACTCTGTGCCTTCAAAACAATGCATTATAACATAGACAAAACATTTTTACACTGTGGTATAAGTATTTCTAAATGAATTTTGTTTTACTATAGGTAAAAAATTTGTACAATATCATAGAGGTGAAAGCTTAAACATAAAACATTTCAAATACATGTTTGAAATGAAAGAAGGAGAATGGACATATAATCCACTATATAAGAGTAGGGAAATAGTATAGTGGGCACTAAATATTTTATAACAATGATACTAATACATAGAGAATCACTAGAGTTATTAAAAGACTAATTGAGCGATCATAAAGTTTTTACGTAGAGAAAATGTCAAGAATTGGCTTAATTTGAAAATAGAGTTGTTTAAACGATAATGTAAAATCAAAATATAGACTTTATTTAGAACCCGAATGATATAGAGATGTGTTTACAATATGAATTAATTGCTTATACACTATGTAACGGTAAAATACAAATCTTCGGCCTGGTTCTTTTAATCTCTTGATACTCGGCTTGTTAGTTTGCTTCAAAATAATATAATATTTCTTCTTTTTGATTACACGAGTCGGCCACATCAGGTTGGAAAAATTAATGCGTAGCAACACGAAAGAGGGATTGAAGAAATTGCGTCGTAGATGAGGCTACTATTTTCAAGTAAAATTCAATGCGATCAAGGTGCAATCAATATTGTTATCCACCTCTAAGGTTAACGCAACCATCCTTCGAAGCTATTAACTCAAGGTTGAAGGGTTGGAGACTTATAGAAGACAATGCCCATAATTTCAAATATCTTGAGAAGGATGTAATTCACAGAAACTGAAGAGAGAAGGATAATGATTAGGAGATAACTCTTGTTGAAGTTTTTGGATCTTTTGTCAAAATAGAGAAAATGTGGAGAATGAGGAATTGAATGTATTAAATCTCTACAACCGATTGATTTTAATAAATTAAAGTTGATAAAAACGTTTTGCCATTAATAAGAAATTCAAGATGACAGAAAACCAAAAGGCTTGTAATGCCCCACCTTGATACACACCAAAATAAAGGGCACTAACAAGTAATAACATCTATTAGAGCAAATAATAGGGCCTGTCAGGAGCGACCATTTATAGATTTGCGTTAACAAGTCGTACGTACGTCGATGATGCACTCCCTTTTTTTCACATACATAATACTTGCATAATACAATTCCACGATGGCTATAGGATCAACTCAGAACACACTACATCTAAATACACAATCACAGCTCACATAACAGATTACATAATATAACAACAATAGAATACAACGAATACATGTGCTACAAATAAATGGCTATACATGAACCATTACTCATATAACATGATACAAAAAAATGTATACAAGGCTCGAGCACTCAATAGGCATCTGGAAGCACTTTTGAGTGATGTAATCCAATAGTGATATGACTAACCCCAAGCTTGACAGCTAAAACTGAAACAGTAGGTCTAACGGGTTAGTCGAGCCTACAAATCAATATAATAGAGGGGTAAAATGAAATAACAATAAATATAGTTTCCATCTCATCCGAGATGGAACCATAGAGACGCAGATGTACATGAACACAAAGCACCAAGGAGAAGATTACACTTAAATGTACCCTAGTGATGGATGAGAGATTCAACAACAATCTTAAATAACCATCGATGCTCAAGACATCGACTTTACAAGAAGTCAACACACATAAAACAAAATGTGCCAAATAGCAACATATGTGAACTCAAGTTAGTTTATATAACTCCAACTAAGCCAATAACGGCAAACACCAAATCATCAAAATGAATGGATTTAAGATCCAAAAATCATCAAACTCAAATGTATGACCTTACGATTGAGTCAACAAAAGAAAAGTGGATCCAATACCATGACGTATGGATAAGGATCCAATATAACCAATACACCAAGTAAAATATAATTATAAGATCATTATCATCCAACATCACAATTAAGATCTACCCTGTAGTCAACATTTGCACCAAAACAACAATTTCATATATAATAACAATTCGGATCTGAAAACATCAGATATTGAAAGTGCATACACCTTTCCAAGTATCAATTTAATACGTTAGGCCTAACTATGCAACTTTCGCCGCATAAAACAATAAACAACTATGTATGTACTTTCACATACGCAAGGTACCGTAGCCCCAAACAACATCAACTTTGTATGTGTTTTCACACGTATAGGACCGTCGCCTCTGGTACTTGCTCAACAAAGGATGTGTCACAAACTTACGGAAAGTAACCCATCGATGGTAACTATGCATCTCAAACCACACATTCCCACTACTAGTATATTATTCGCTCATTGGCTCCATACCAGAAAACATGATAACAACAAATCAAAAAAAGCATTAAAACATCTGAATCATCAAGTCATCAAAACATTGAACAAAATGCTTCAATTAGACGATCCCGAGATTAACCGATTTTGTATATCGTCGTGTCCTATACCACTAAGTTTACGATATCATTTGACCTCCATTACCTCTTCTCAAAGGGTGCAAAAAATTATGGTTTTTATATAAGAAAATACTAGGTTTCCAAAAGAGGGTTTATAAAACGATTTTCATAAAACAATCGATTCTTTTTAAAATTTTATAATTTATAAATAAAGTTATACGATTGTTTTGAGGTCATTTTAATAGTAAAAATAAATTCATAAAAAAAATTTAAGCTCAAAACTATAGAGAAAACAATATTTATTTACTTAGGAAAAGCCAATTCAAAATCGTACATAGTGTGTGAAATGCCATCAAAAATCATCTCAAAGTTCAACAAGTTCATCAGTGAAAACCTTCATGAATGCAACCATGGATTGATCCTAATGTGTATATTTCTTTTGGCAAAGCCGACCGGTTTTTAAGATGACCGCAAACACCTTCTATTATAACTAATAATAAAAAATGTAGTATAGTACAAGTGATTGTAGTTAACAATCAGCTGCTTCAGTTTTTAAGGTTGTCCGTCCACTATACCTTATAGGCTTATAGCACAGGAGCTAGCCTATTATAACTAGATTACTATAATAGATTACTTTCTACAAAAGTAGACATAACTTAATGATGAATACAAAAACAAACAGCCTAGGTTGTAAACAATGCAGGTACAACGTAGCTATAGCTGTGAAGACAACATCACATGATGAAACCAGTCCTCACAAAAGCAAACACAGATTCCAAGCAATCGCATGGTCAAAGAAACCATCCAGTCCCATCCGAAGTACTTTGCTTGAGAAATAACTTTGCTAAAATGTGCACACGATCCAACAAAACTGTCAAACAAGCTCGCACAATCCAGCAACTAACATGAACACAAACTGGCAACTATGTTGATGCTTGCGCGGTAAGGGAATGGGGGGTAAAAGACCAAAAAAGTAGCTCATGAGAGCATATGCTTCAATAGCGAGCTACTTGGCTAAGACGAAACGAGAATCACCCAGTACTAATAATCTCCAACTCACAAAGATAAATACCATCAGAAAAAGTGCTCCTTAGGTGAAAAAGAATGTTCAAACCAGTTCGCATCATAAACCAAACAAAGTAAATAGCACTCACACACAAAAAGCCATACAGCCATTGCAAACACCTCTACATCATACCACCAAGACGAGCTACCAAGATCCAAAAACAGTATCACACGTCAAGCAACCCCATCGCATACCAACTCGAAAACTGAAACAACGTGCTGACATAACATAGGCTCACCAGGCTAGAGGCAAAGCACCACTCACTTATCAAGGCATACCTGATTTCAAAATGTTTACGCATAGCTTTTTTGATGTCAAGAATGTAGAGACACGGAAGCCACCATCATTGCGAAGTCATTCAAGGCTCAAGGAGACTCCACAGTAGGCATGAATCTTCGATTCACTTACAAGTAAATCCAAATCATAAGAACAGACACCCTCAAATTCATAACCAAACCAATAAATCCAACAAAAACCTAAAAACCACCCCTCCTGACGAAGTCAGACTTAGTTGGTCAGTAAGCACTAGGCAATGCGAGCGTAAAATCGCCTGGAAACCAAACTAAGCACATTAATGGAGCAAGCTTAAGGTTAGACCCGAAAACCATCAACAGTGACTATGAACTCACGGATGTAGGTTAAAAAGATGGACACATGTAAATTAACGTAGTGGAAGTGCATGAATCGGAGATGGTAGATGGAATGAGTGTGAGGAAATTTGAAACCATTGTTTGGCGTCAAAAGGGTTCAAATCGAGGGCCAATTTGAGAATTAAATCACAGTATGTTGCTACGATGGCGAAAGCAAAGCGAGTATAGAGTAGGGAAGTAGACTATGATTTGCGTGGAGCGAAGGGGTGAAAATGTGAATTCGAGGTAGAGTAAATAAGGCAAGAAAAAAAGGGGAAATAGCTTTATCGCCATTAATAGCAGTATACCATGAAAACGGTTGAAATTGATGATTCAAATATTTGTAGAGAAGGAAATATTGATTGTCAATCATGTAATTGGCTCCTATATGGAATAACTTGGGTGCCAAGTTTACTTGGAGGTCAAGAAAACTTGGGTGCCAAGTTTACTTGGAGGTCAAGAAAACTTGGGTGCCAAGTTTACTTGAAGGTCAAGAAAACTTGGGTGCCAAGTTTACTTGGAGGTCAAGAAATCGCTCTATATAAATAGAGGTCATGTTATTGTATAAAGAAGGAAATCCACCATTAATCTTCTCTCTATTATAATCTTCCTCCTCTCTTATGTACTCATTTCTTCACTGAGAAATAAAAGTTGTTGGGTCTCTGTGGACGTAGGATATTCATATCTGAACCACGTTAAATCTTCTGTGTCCTTTTTTGTTCTTTGTTTTTTTTTGTAAGATTTCATAATTGTTTTATTATACTTCATTAGTATCTAAATAAACAATACTAGATCCTCATCAAAATTCCTCATAAATCACTACAAAAACCAGGCCTGTTAGAGAAAAAGGAAAGCCCGATGGCTTGATGAGTTTGTTGGTTTGAGCATCAAAGACATTGACTTTGATGATATGGCAACATATGCATTAAATGTTGTCCATGATGAGCCCAGAGATTATAGAGACGCTATTGCATCAGTTGACAGTTCCAGTTGGTTAGTAGTAATGGAAGAGGAGATCGAATCTTTACGGAAAAATCACACTTGGGATTTGGTGCCACTTCCTACCGACAAGAGAGCTATTGGATGTAAGTGGATCTATAGAGTGAAAGAAGGTGACAATGGAGAGTTCAGATATAAAGCAAGACTAGTAGCAAAGGGGTATGCTCAGAAGAAAGGGGTAGAGTATCATGACATCTTTGCTCCAGTTGTTAGGCATACTTCCATTCGTATTCTCTTGGCATTAGTTGCTCATTATGACATGGAGTTAGAGCAACTAGATGTCAAAACTGCTTTCTTGCATGGTGATCTGGATGAAGAGATTTATTTGCGGCAGCCGGAAGGGTTCATTGATAGTAGCAGGATAGATTATGTTTGTAAACTTAACAAATCTCTTTATGGACTGAAGCAGTCTCCTAGACTATGGTACAAGAGATTTGATAAGTTTATTCTTTCATAGGGATACTCCAAAAGCTTCAAAGACTAGTGTGTTTATTTTAGGAGATGTGATGATGACATGATTTATTTGTTGTTATATGTTGATGATATGTTGATTGCATCTCAAAGTATGGTCAAAATTAAGGAGTTGAAAGCGGAGCTCAGTAGAGAGTTTGATATGAAGGATTTAGGAAAGGCAAAAAGAATTTTGGGTATGGAGATAAGCATGGATAGGAAGCGGAGAGAGAGTTAAGGCTCACTCAGGAGCAGTACATCGAGAAAGTACTCGCTTGATTTGGGATGGAGAAAGCCAAACCGGTAGGCACTCCTTTAGGCTCTCATTTTAAGTTTTCGAAAGACCATTCTACTACATCGGAAGAAGATAAAAGGTATATGGCTAATATACTTTATTCTAGTGCTGTTGGTAGTCTCATGTATGCGATGATGTGCACGAGACCAGATTTTCCCCATGCAGTTGGTGTTGTCAGTCGATATATGTCTAACCCAGGCAAAGAGCATTGGCAAGAAGTGAAGTGGATTCTTAGATATCTTCGAGGCACTTCTTCGGTGGGTTTGCTATATGGTGGAGTAGATGGTGACATCTTTCTTAGAGGATACTGTGATTCTGATTATGCTAGGGATAGAGATGCTAGGAAGTTAGTGCCAGGCTGTGTTTTTACACTTGGCATAGGCTCGATTTCATGGAGATTGAAGCTGCAATCTATCGTAGCTTTATCGACTAACGAAGCAGAATTAATATCGATTGTGGAAGCAATAAAGGAAGGATTGTACTTACTTCAGTTGTTGGATGATCTTTCAATGGTGCAGCAGATAGTGGAGCTATTTTCAGACAATCAGATTGTTATTCATCTTGTTGAGAATCAAGCTTATAGTTCACGGATAAAGCACATTGATGTTAGAGGTTTCTTTCTTATGCTTGAGGAAGAATGGAGCAAGATCAAATTATTGAAAGTGGGTACTTCAGATAATCCTTCAGATATGATGACCAAGTCACTTCCAAAGGACAAGTTTGAGCATTGCTCAAACTTGATTAATTTGTTTCCTGTTACTTGAGCGCCATAGGGCGTTGGGCCCAACAACTTCTTTGGCTATTGTTGAAGATGAGATGATGAAGAAAGACTATCATATTTGAATCAAGGTGGAGTGTTGAAATTGATGATTCAAATATTTGTAGAGAAGGAAAGATTGATTGTCAATCATGTAATTGGCTCCTATATGGAATAACATGGGTGCCAAGTTTACTTGAAGGTCAAGAAAACTTGGGTGCCACTTTACTTGGAAGTCAAGAAAACTTGGGTGCCAAGTTTACTTGGAGGTCAAGAAAACTTGGGTGCCAAGTTTACTTAGAGGTCAAGAAATCCCTCTATATACATAGAGGTCATGTTATTGTATGAAGAAAGCAATCCACCATTAATCTTCTTTCTATTGTAATCTTCTTCCTCTCTTATGTACTCATTTCTTCATTGAGAAATAAAAGTTATTGGGTCTCCATGGACGTAGGATATTCATATCCGAACCACATTAAATCTTCTGTGTCCTTTTTTGTTCTTTTTTTTTAATGAGATTTCATAATTGTTTTGTTATACTCCATTAGTATCTAAATAAACAATACTAGATCCTCATCAAAATTCCGCATAAACCACTACAAAAACCTGTTATATATTCAATGAATATACTTGCTTTACCAAGTTTAGAGTGGTGACATCTAGGGAAAATTGCCTCAGGAATTCACTAAAACACTTGGTTAGGCATAGATAAGCTACAGGAAAACGCAAAGGGAAGCTCAAACCTATTCCTACTCAAATAACAAAGAGTAGGTCGTCCAACTTTTTAGGTTTGTCGACCCCTGTGTCGAACCAGGGAGTATAGTTGGTCGACCCAGTTCACAGACTTGTTACAGGTTGAAATCTCAACAAAACCATAACTTTGACACCACATTTCACCAACTTCCGATGATCGGAAATGGACGAAAATTTGTAGTTTTTAAACCAGTAACCCAAAAACATGCAGAATAAGAAATGGCATCAAACTAACCTAATACCACTAAGAGCATCTCCAACGGTGCTTTGATTCATGGTCTGAATCATGAATCAAGCAAGAAATGCTCCTCAATAGGTATTACAAGCATGAATATTAAGGCAAATATTACCGGGCCAATTCCGAATTGGTCTCGCAAGCCGATTAAATCGGCTCGCGACAACAGAAAATGATAAAAAAATTCTTTGTCGACAGCCAATTTAATAGGCTCGCGACGTCGCGAGCTGATAAAATAGTCTTGTGATGTCACAAGCCGATAAAATAGGCTCGTGATGGAAAAAAAATTAACTGTTGGGAACAACACGTAATATTCAGTTGAATATTACGTGTTGTAATGTTACGGTCTGAATGTTGTTGGAGATGCTCTAAGTTATCAACAGTCAAAGTAGCTAGTTTGTTGCTTTGAACAGCAGAGATGAACTCACACATAAAGATTTTTTCTCCATACAACGGTTAACAAATTTATGTAGATAACTCGAAAGAACAGTAAGCTGGAAGGAGCGAGTCTATCGAATCACCTTGCGTGGATTTTAGACCAGATTCCCCTGATCTGAAGTTGTAGGAAGCAAGACTGAAGCATGCAACAGAAAAGAAAAAGACATGCAACAACCATGGTTTTACAGTAACGTCTAATCCTTGGTTTCCAGCACAAGAGATGGATTTTTGCTTGAATTAGCCTAGCTGATGATTACAGAGCAACTTAGTTTCTAATAAAGCGCCTTTAGATTAGAGCATGCATGGAAGTTATAAGGGAGAAAGAGGAGAAGAGCCATACTTTTATTTTTATGTATTTCTCAAAGAAGAAGAAGGAGAATTGAAGGGAAAAAGAGCACGTATCTTTTTCTCCAGCAACACCCAGAACCAATTTAAGAAGGGAAATGGGTTAAATACCCAAACAAAGCCCAAATTAGCTGATTTATGTTAATTAAACACAAATTTCACCATTTGAGGGATTTAATACACATATTAGCACTTAGTTAACACTACAAACACATTCTTAGACCACTTAACACACACAACACTAATTAAGTTGAGTTAAATTTTATAATCCAACACACAAATTAAATACATAAAACAATCACACAATATTTAATTATCAATTTCAACGTAATACACTAATATAAATGTGTTTGACAAAAATATTTATTTTAACCTTTGAAAAACATTTATATTATACAATAAGGCCGTTGTACACTTCATTGATTCAACAATTTAAATACATTAATGAAAATAAAATACTTCAAATCTCTAAGTATCAATTCATAATTTATACTATGTTTTTATACTATATGCAATCCCATTAATTCATTAATTATTGTATAAAAGCCACCTATTCACTTTTTAACAACAATTTACAAACTCCAATGTTGCATTATTATTTTTAATATACCAACATAATTTAAAACACAATTCCTCTATTTTATTTTTGGCAAGAATATGTCTTGTAATTAAAACCCAAATTAAAATTTTAGTGATTATTCCACCTAACAATTTATCATTAATATTATCAATATATTTTCTTTTAAACAACTTTTCACTTATTATTGAAATTAACCATTAATTACTATCAAAATCTGTTTACTGGAGATGTAAATGTTATATTTCCAGACATTCAACCAAGGATGCCTATTAATGAAGAAAGGGAAGTTACTTAGATGCACCAATTTCTACTATTGAAATAAAGGAAACGTTGTTTTCGATCGACCATTCCAAAAGCTCGGGCCCTGATGGTTTTACAACCAAATTCTACAAGCTCCATTAGGACTTCCTGCAATATGATTTAACAGCAGTTATACCAGAAACGTTCAATCTCCTGCAATATGATTTGAAACACCCCACCTCCATTAAGGTCACTCACAAAGGGAATGCCTTAACTTTGGTGAGGGTTTATAAGTAAAAGCCACAGATGAAATCAAGACAGATATAAATACACATATTTTAAATAGCGGAAAACCAAACAAACTTTTATTTCATCAATACGTGTATCAAACAAAAATTCCCATAATTTTCTCAAAATACTTTCAACATTACAACCTCATAACTGCCTTGATTATTAAAGAAGCATGAAAGCATAAATAATGTGACAAAAATCCCCATAGTGATATCCAAAGCCATTATCCGAGCAAGAAAGATCCAAATCATACATCTACGTTCTTGGTGCTTGTAAAGAGCCTGACTGAGTTGAGCTGTTTCCTCCCTGTGGACCTGGGGGGGGGGGGGGGGGACGAAAGAAAAGAAGACGAAAAGAAAATAGGGTCAGACATAAAGCCTGAGTAAATCTAGTAACTCTTCAATATGTGAATAAGAAAAGGATATGATGGATATAAACTAAAAATAGGAAAGTGTCACAGGCTAAGGAAGTGTCGAATGTACTATCACACCTATACTATATCTCTGCACCTACTCGAGTTTATTCTAACTGGCACCCCATGGTGAGGCTGAAGTGATCCCCATTCTTATTAAATATCGGCTCCTACTCGCGTTAACATGTGTCATACGACCTCCAAGAATTGTAGATACCTATGCTGGTCCCACCATGGGGTGTATCAAGACCCATGGTGGCGGCCCCGACACAAAAATAGAAGACATAGGTTATACTACTGGTGTCCCCAGTGCCCTGGTTGTCTGCTCCGGAGTGTGTGCACGCCCGCACCCCGTTAGACCTGCACTGTGCACCCACCACCGTCGTTTGACCGCTTACAATCAGCCCAGTAATCGTGCCCCACCCTGCCTAGTTTTAGGGTACCGTTGATACCTAACTTTGGGTTACTGCTGAAACGGGTCCCTCATTACCAGGATTTTCTAGTCAAACATGTTAAGTGGTTAAGTGTCTGTATTTACCTAACCCCACCCATCAATTCTTGTTAACATGTTGAATTTGGTTATAGTTGGCTTAACCCTACCCTCTGTCCTTAGCCTCTTAGGAGCACCAAACCACTCACATTAGACAGGTATTGCTACGGTTACTGGATGTGCCGGTCGGTTCCGAGCAGGTTTACACCGTAGCTCAGTCTAACCTCGGGTCCTTATTGGGCTCAATGCTTAACACCCACATTGGATAGGAATTGTTGTGACTACTGGATAGCCGGGCGGGTCCGGGCAGGTTTACATCACAACTCAATCCAACCTCGGGTTAAGCATATCGTGTTTTCTAAATTTACATATTTTATTACTTTTCAACTATATGTAAATGTCATATCTTTTATTTTTGGGTATTTCAATTCATACCGCTTATGTGTCATAATCGTTGGCATGTGCCAAACATGCCAACATATGTTTTCATATTTTACACCCAACGTTATTACCCCCGTTTGTTCGCAACGTTATAACATGTGTGGGGCTTGTCACAATTCAGCCCAACTTTATAAATGTGAGGAAAAGGGGAAATCAAGAACTTGTAATACATAAAGGTGTGTGGCGCATGAACTTGCAATTTGACGATTCAACTAACATATAACATGGGTCATGTGAACTTGCATTCAAATCAAAGTATGACTAAGTAGGTGACATATGAAATGGCATAGTTTAGGTAAATACAAACTTGTGTTCAAACATGTTAACTTGGCATAATATCAACCACAAAACTAGCATGTTGTATATTCACAAAAATGTACAATTTTTTTACATCTAATTATATAGCCTATTTCAACATGAACTTGCATAGTTTATGAAATCTAAATGATGTTTGACATAGAACCAATTTTATTTTGCAAATAAACATGAACTTGCATAGTTTATGAAACATAGATCCAATTATACTTGCAAACATAAATCTAATTATACTTGCCAATAAACATAAGGATGATATCATAGGTTTTGGGTCATATAGGCATAAAAGGTCTATAACATGTTTACACAAATTCTAATTTAGACTAAGGGAATATACATAGTCCATGCCATCGACATATACAAAAAGGGATCAATTTCTAGTTTTTGCCACAAACTTGCAAGTGCCATTGTTTTCATATACAATTGTTCAATAGGCTTGCATCAATCAATTTATGCCACAAACATCAATACACAAGTCATGGTAGAACCATTACAATACACAAAAATTATAACAACACGATTCTATTTTCATTCACATCGAATCACATCACAGTTTTTATTCATATTCTGAAAGGTCACTATAATTACAACGTGTGATGAAGTCTTGTTTTCTGATTTCTGTTATTCTGATTTCTGTTATTCTGATTTGGAGATGCTCTCCTTTGGGTAGCAAAGTTGCGTTGAATGATTTGATTAAGCTTTGATCTTCTTTTAATTTGATTCGTCTCTTAGGCTTGTTGGCTTGTCTCTAGGCTTCCTAATTGACGGCCATTCCTAATTCCTCTCCAACAGCATGACGGCTTTTGTGTTCTATTATTTGTGTGAATTTAGGGTTAGACTTGAGTTGTATTTATAGAATTTTAAATTGTTTTGAGCCGTCGGATGAAGATAAGAGGAATATAGACCATACAAAGTTCAAAGAGCCACTCAAAAGGTGGCACGTAAGCCCTAGTGACTCAGCCAAGCATCAGAATTCAACCAAACCCTGACCAGGCCAGCCAGGGCTTGACCAGCAGGTCTTTCTGACCTGGGCGAACTTGGTAGGTGCGTCAGGCCAAAATTGTACTGGCGCACTTCCCAAGTGCGCCAGTTCAACTTTGTTCTGGCGCACTTCACAAGTGCGCCAGTGCATTCTGACCCGTTTTCCGGTTTTTCCGCCCAACTTCGTTCGTCCATATCTTCTTCATACGATATCCGTTTTATGCAAACTTGAACTCTATCTCAAGCAGAATTTCAAGACGAACGCAATGGCGTAACCCATTTCCCTTGATTTCATCATTTATAATTAATTATACTTTAATTCGTGAAGCTTAACGTTATAAAATTCATGGGGTGTTACATGATTCAACACCAATTTCAGCAGTTTAATCATAACTTTGTCATGTTGATTCCAAAAAAGACATGCCACAAACAATTTCCAATTATATACCTATTTCATGTGCAATTGTGCTACACAAAATTCTAGCTAAAGTGATGTGTCATAGAATAAAAGACTTTTTTTCCTTTTTTAATTGCATAAAATCAATCGTTACTTATTACGGGATGTAATATTGGCAAAAATGTGTTGTTGGCTCATGAATTGGTTTACGATTTTTCAAAAAAGGCAGCAGGAAAATGTGCATTAGAATTGATTTACAAAAGGCTTATGATATGGTTAATCGGGAGTTTGTTTGCTACATGTTAAGCTCTATGGGATTACCTATTTCTCTCGTTCAAATGATCTACGAATGTATTTTTGCTCCGACCTTTCCTATCATGGTGGATGGGAGACCAGAAGGATATATTACATCTAATAGAAGGTTGTGATAGGGTGATACTTTACCACACTATTTATTTTGCATAACTATGGAGTTTTTCACTATACTAATGGATGTAGGGCAAAGTGTTGGATGCTTACAGCCTATGAATAAAATCCATCCTAGTATCACTATATCTAATAAAGACAACAAATCGAATTTCAGTACTTTAGCAAACTCAAAAACAGTTATTAATCATCTCGAAGAACAATTTTCAATACTCTTCATATAACTTTAAAGCCATATTACTTTTCCCAATGGAAAATTAGTTGGATAAAACTTTATTCAAAAATTATGTAAAAAAATTATCCCATAAGATAATTAGTCACGTTTATGATCTTTTAAAATAAATACATTGATTAATTTTAAACCCTTATTAATTTAACTAATTAAGTTTAAATCCTTTTATAAATTAATAAATTATTCTTAAATTATTTTTATTCAGTCAATTAAACTACTTTTATTCATTTTCATTAAATCAAATTTAATTTCTCTTGAAAACACTTAGGGTGTGTTTTTAACGAACGGAAATGGGGCATTTGAGCGTAACATTTGAGCGAAGAATTTGAGCGTGGTACTGTAGCGAACGGGGAATGTGTTTTTAGCTGTGAACGGGGTATTTAAGCGTGGTATTTGAGCGATGTATTTAATTGTTAAATTAATTGTTTTGAATTAATTTATGTGTTTAATTTTAATCTATGCGTATTAACTGAATGATAACATTGTAGTATTAGTCCTACATTGCCAAAAAATTATGAGTAGCTTGGTATGTATATATATGAGAATGTAAACTATATATTCGATTGAAATAAAACTAAATGGCTTGAATAGACATGAATGCTTGATATTCATACACATATATATTTTAAAAGTGTCGAAGATGGGCACTTGGGCACTTGGTGTCCGACGCAAACGAAAACCCTAATGTGCCAAATTTGGACTACGAATGGGGCGTTAATGAGAATAACTCGATTAGGTTAAAACCTTTTTAGTTAAAATAAGAATTCAAACCAACGAACCGGGTAAGTTTCCGTCGTAATGGCGACAAAGGAGAGGCGACTCTTCATCCTTCTCAAATTCTTCGACTTCCGCTGCCATCTGCATGCCTCTTCTACCCTTCTAATCGATCCACCCACCGTCACTACCTAAAGTATTCTGCCTTTTTCATCACCTACGTAGAGGAAACCTACCTAAACTTTTCAGATCCGGAGCCCTTTCCTTCTTGGCTCCCACCCACTTTCGATCTGTCACCCCGTTTTCCCCTTCTGCCAAGGACGCCTCCTTTCACCCCTACCTAGCACAGAGCGGCTGCCCACCCTGGTAATTCACAATCTCGTGTCTATGCTTTTGCACTATATTTTTGGCGTCTTCCTTTCTCCCGATCCTACAATGCGCAACGATAGGTACCCAAGCGGGTTAGTACAAATAAATTCCTAGGTGAACTTTTGCCCATCGTTTGTCTGACCTTAGTCAGTTGGATTTAGGAGATTATGTCGATGGGGCATCTCTGTGACTTCTTCGGATATAGGGTGGTGAATGACTGTTTGGGTTTTGGGTTGTTGTGTTTTGGTACGGTCTTGGTTTAAGATCGGAGTGCCTTGAGTTTGTTGTCTGTTTAAACACTATTAACTGTTTCACGATCGTGTGACTCACTATGTAAGGCATGTTGAATGTCAGATTTCATTATTGATCAAGTAGCTCCAGGGAAGCCGAGCAATGTGTTTACGTTGATGAGCGAGTGGAGATCTTCTTGGCCGTCTGACATCTTTGTGTGTGGCTTTGGTTGGTACGGTTGCGATGTTGGGCTGATGGTTTACTTAGGTGTCTCGTCTTGTCGGGATTGAGGTGGTGCAATTATCTGTCTTTGTTTGGAAGGATGTGTGTGAGCTGTGGTGTTGATCTTCCTATCTGGGAGCTTGGAGTTGGACTGGCATCAGGGGGACCCTGCTGAACGGTGGTGGAATCCTTTTACCTGCGTGTTCATGTCATAACTGTTGATGTATGAGTGAATTGCTCAAGCTGGCTTGACTTGATCTTCTTCCCTAACATTTGGTAGTGGTGCTTTCGTAACTGCTGCAGCGATCCACTTGTTTCTTCTTGAACTTGGTTAGGGATTGCATGTGCGATCTATTTGCCGTTTCTTGTATCTGCCATACTTGATGTTCTTGGTAGCTAGTTGTTTACTAGTTTTGCTAGGTAGCTGCTCTGACCCCTGGACATTGTGTCTTCCAGGACAGCTCGTGTTACTTGCCCTACCTTGGGTACTATGCAAGGTTCTGATGTCACATTATACTGATTGTAAACTACAAGGCTATTTTATAACTTAGTTTGCTTACTTTTTGTTGATTGCCACTGTGTGGGTGTGTAATAGTTATCTAGTTAGTTTGACTAGCACCTGTATTATAAGCTAGTTCTATAGCAGTGGTTGATGCACTTTAAAAACGACATTGGTAGACGGATAAATTTGAAGCAACCACAAGCAAACAATATGGGCATAAATTTGAAGCCTATGCTTACACGAGATTTAAAGGAAATTCCTTTTTAAGTTTTCTACGAGGATTCTATTTTATTTTGAATTTACATGTAGTGGACATTGTTTTGTTTTACTGGACACACAAATGCAAAATGTTAGGGGAATAGTCTTGTATTAGAAAATAATGAGGTGAAATTGAAAGCAGCTGTGTTAAGACAAGCAGATGTACCATTTATGATATGGTTTTGTTACGTAACTGTATTTTATTCACATAAAAGAGTATTTTACGCCACTCCCTATTTACTATGGGGCTACTTATTTTTTTTGTTTTTTATAAATGGTTAAGGAAAGGACATTTGAAGCTAAACCTCCCTTAAAAAATAATAATTTTTTGACCAAAATAACGTAACCTATGTAGCAATCATGTTTTGATTTCAGTGGAAAAACGGCAGCATTAACTTCAACCCGAGACTTCACGGCCCACTGGTGTCGTTTTTTCTTTATATAAAGCGGTGGGTGGTTATCGTTTTATGTTTTTAGAAAATTGTGTATTCAATAAACGATGAGATATTACTGTTTTTATCCATACTTTACGACACAGATCCACCGACTTCACATGCTGTTGACAGCCAAAAATGTCGTAACACCCAAAGATTCTTCGTTACTTAGAGAAGTATGTTTCACACTAGAAAATAAGTGTAGAAAGCAGTAAATAACACAGTAGACTTATAGTGTTTTAGTCCCGTGAGAGGCCTACGTCCACTTTGAAAGAGTTCGCTAGTATTTCATTGATAACAATAAGTTACAAGCTTAGAACTATTTCATGACATCCATTTACAAACATTTCCAAGTATTTTGGAGCCATAATTGTCATATATGAATATTAGAAAAAATAACTTTTATGCTTCTTCTTCCTCAAAGCATGGCTACCATTAACGAGTTCCTAGAGCTCTCAAGAGATGTCAAATCAGCCTAAAATTCAAACCCCTTTGAAGTGTGAGCTTGGGGATATTTATACTGGAATGGTTAGGTGGGAGTAGGTAGAATTTAGTGCACCACAACAGTACATTTCATATCCCTGAAGTCCTGCGCCCGGAATCTCGTGTCCCCCTTTATATTCGGTTGTAACTCGTATCCCTTTAAGGGGATACAAATTACGTATCCAAAGGGATACGAAATTCGTATCCCTTGGGATACGAAATGACGTATCCCTGAGGAGATACAGGTCACTTCGTATCCTTTAAGGGACACGACTCTCTCGGGTCCCCCGGGTATATGACCTCTCGTATCCCCTAAATGGTCTGAGTTTGTATCCCTAAGGACACGAGGACAATGGCAGAGAGGCACGAGCTTCCCTGATATTGAGGGACCCAAAGCTTTGGGATGTGAAGGAGTCGAAACTTGTCGGTTTCGAAGAAGAGAGGACTCGAAATATGTGTTTTGGGGATACGAAACATATGCCTTTTGAAGCATCTGAAGTGTGTTAACTGAGGGGTATGTAAATAAGGTGGATGCATCTTTTTGAGGTGTTGTGAGGCTCTTACCCGCATAACTTCTTATGATCTCTTGTCCTTGGCTCTTTGGCAACACTTCGGGCTTTAACGTCATGCGATGTGTTGAGTCAAGCGTGTCTGGTGTACTTTTGGAGACCGGACAAAAATTCCTGTTAACATTTTCCCCCCAAAGTATATCTTGTCTTGACATGACGTGCTTTGAGTTGATAGAGTCATCCTTGTTGAATCGTCTGATTCTTGTTGACTCATGAATGTAAACTTTAGTTGTCAACTCTCGTTTACATTATAATGTAAACGAGTTGTTGTCGACATAATGTCACGGACGTGCTCACACGTTTCTACGGGATTTCATGTGATGCGATCAGAGATACGAGAATGGAGTGTAATATATGTATGCATGTATTCGATTGTGCATATGTGCACATATCAAACATACTTATGCATATATTATGAATAAATACACATGCATACCCATACGAACATACGAGGATGTATTATTATATATACACGTAGGTATATTGTATATATATACACATTCGTATATTTATTTTATTTTATTCATTATATATATTTATTTAGAGGGCTCATGCCACATGCTTAAGGTACAAGATTTCTGTATCTCTCGTGGGGATATGAAATCTCGTTTTTCGGTGGGATACAAAGTTTTCGTATTTCATTAAAATAAAAGATTTCATATCCCTATGTGGGATACGACTCATTTACTGGGTTGAGCCCAAGTTCCTCCTTTCCCTATAAATTCGGACATCCCCATCTCCCTTCATTCTTCTTTCTTTTTTTGTTTGCGATCTGAACCCAAACCCTAGAACCCGGAAAATTCGAGCGTTGAGAACACAAGTGGGTTTGGATTTGAATGTTGGCGGTCGTTTCTTATTACGAGCTTGCCTCGGACTGTAGGATCGGCCTCGATGCAGTTCCCGATATGACTCAAGTTTGTTCACGTTCTTGAGCGTGGGACCGAAACTCGAAAAATTCGTGAATGGTTTTTGAGTTGAACGCGAGGCCAGAACTCGAGGTTAAGCCAAGTGGTGGTGCTCAGATTCGTGATTGGTGACAGAGAGAGGTTCGAGGAAGATGAAATTTTGGAGAAGAGGAAGAGAGAGGGAGTCGAATTCAGAGTGGAGAAGAAAGGAGGAAGATAGAGTATTTAGGGATTTGAAATGCGTGGCCGAAATTGTGAAGGATCATATCTCCTAGAAGGTATAAAAAAATTTGTACCCCTGGGCGGATACGAACTTTCGTACCCCTTAGAGGGGATAAGAACTTTTTTCCCTCAGAGGGAGTACGGATTTCCGTATCCCTTGGCGAGTTATGAAATTTCGTAACCCCCCCTCCCCCCCCCCCCCGAGGGATACGAGACTTCGTATCTCTGAAGGGGTATGGTATTTTTGATGGCCGTGGTGTTTCGAGTCCAACCCAATCACGCTTTTCCTTCCACATTCGAGGCTCAGACTCCGGACAACTTTCCCTTGGGTTCATGTTGCTTTCGTGACACTTTACAATTGGATCGACGTTGACTCTAATCATAATTGAATTGATAACCTAGCCCGACACAAAGGATTAGAAAATATATACTCGAATTGTGACTCTGACTGAAGCGTTGAACTATTAGGCATGATTTGTTGATTCTATTCACAACGTAGTCACGACTCGATGTGAGTCCAGTAACGTCGGTTGACTACGACGATGGTTATAGTCTCAGGGACTTATGATCATTATTGTGTCACAAGTCTCTAAGTGCAATTGTATTAGCTTGGCACCGCATAACACTACACACACATGTTAGTTTACACCGACACCAGGGGTACATGTTATACTATGCGATGTCTAACGCAAGTATGTTGAAAGTATAACTAGCAATGGATACGAGATCGAAAACATGACATATTACGGAAGCCGAGGATTTGCAACATTCACTGTCACCATCTGGTTCAACTAGCGATGCTAGCTCGAAGGGAAGCGAGCTTGAGACCTGCGGAGATTCCACTCCTTCTCAGATAATAGGCTCGCCGAAAGCATCTGATCGCGGGGTGCAGCTGGAAGGACAACAACCGCCAGTCGAGCATTCGACAGAGATACTAGCGTCGGGAAGGCTTGGGCCGACCGGGGGTGAGCATGAAGGAGAAGAGCACGTAGATATTGTTGAGGGAAGTAAGGTGGTGGCACCAGATATGGTGGCTGATACGGTTACTCTTAAGAACCCGCCAGATTCGGTGCCATTACATACGGAAGAGACGGCGGTGAAGCGCATGGCATTGCGGTTCATCATCCACCAGAAAGATGTATGTGCTCCCGAGAAGAATGATAGGGCTCACGCACTACCGGAAGGGTATACTGCCTAGAACAGGTAGGCATGCATTTCCGTGTGGGTGGCCCCGACTAACAACTTTATCCAAGATATGCTGCATTATTTCCACATTGTGCCATCGCAGCTTCATCCAAATGCGTATCATTCTCTCTTGGGTACCTGCATTCTTTACCAAGAGTTCCTGCACTAAGAACCCACCGGAGTGGACATCCGGTATCATTTTCAGTTAAAGAGGAGAGCCAATATTGCACCGTCTCAATATTTCTTGGAAGCTCTGCCCAGAACTAAGTTCTTTGATGGGAAGTGTCCCAACTTGACCGTGTGTAAACATGACTGGTTCTTCGTGCGTTGTCCTCCCGGATTTGCGAGGAGATGGTTAGAAGGAAGCATTCCCCTTGTTTTAAGCTTGAAACTTGTGCGTTTGATATCTTAACACTAATATCGTTCTTGTGTGACAGGGAATCCTGATGTGCCCATAAAAATCGTACACCAGCAACGTCTCGAGTCTCTGTTGGCCATTCCGGTTGAGGCTCATTCCATCGAGAGCGTTCAAGATCAGGACCGACTTTGTCATGCGGTACTGCTTCCTGCTGACCATGCAATAATCAGACAGGCCATTGCTAGAGGTGGAAAGAAGACGAAGACTGCGAAAGAAGCAGGCTCTCCATGCCGAAAAAGGAAAGCGCCCCCTTTTGAGTCTAAAATGCGCAAGGCTGCAAAGATTCAGGAGGAAACTAGTGGGTGTGAGACCGACGGTGATGAGGCGGTTGCGAGGGATGAGGGCCCATCGATTGCTCATGCCCTGCCCACGGTAGATGAGGCAAGGATAGAAATGTCGACTTGACCGCAGTCTCCGGTAACTGCCTTTGAGACCGCCGTCTTGCTTGAGAAAGAGGGTCAGTTTGACGAGCTTAATAAACTCCCACTTGTAATGTTTCCCTGGCCTAGCGCCACATTTATGGAGGAACTAGCTTTAGCTATGGAGGAGATCACTCATTCGAGCGGACCACAATCTGGTATGTTGAGAGAACATTTAGGACACACATCATAAACATTTCATGACACAATTTTTATTTGTGTGCACAGTGTAATTGATGTTGACTTTGAATTTGTTTATTTCGCAGGGGAGATGGCTAGAGGATGTAGAGGTCACTTTATGATTCTGTGAGTTACTGGCCTGCGAGAAGTACTTTCCTCAGAAATTTTAGAAGAGTCGCTTCTTTGGGTGACGAGCCCCTGCCCTCTCGTGATTATAACAGCGAGTATCATCGTAGAGAACGATCTCGGCGTTTTGAGTCTCCTACTTCGTACATCCGATCATCGGGGGCAGACACAAGGCATGTTTTTACTAGCACTGGGCACCCCTCTTTAGCGACTGCTCCTTACATTCCGCCTGCGCCGCCTGCCATTTCATCTAAGGGAAAAATGTGGCACATGCCGGTCGAAAGAAGAAGACAACCTCGAAGAAGAAGGGGCTACTTCTCGAGCATCCCGAAGCTCCAAAACTTAACGTAGAAGAGAGGAAGCTCCTATTGATAGAGAAATTCTCCAAGCACTATTTCGATGAAATTATGTGGCTCCCAGATCTTAATCTGATTCCTTGGGAGGACAGAGATATGGTATCAATGTAATGATTTTTATAAATACTTTGGGCATCTCTCATAGCTTATTTTCCAAAAGAATGTGGAGATTGTCAATCTTAAGCAGGAGGTCAAGGATGAGCAATTGGCCATCCAAGACCGCGAAAAGTGGTTGCGTAAGATAACTTTCTGTGTTGTATCCATTTCTTCGTATTCAAGCAGTGTGTTTGTAAGCTAATTCTCTGTTGTTCAAACAGGAGAGCTGAAGGAGAAGTATGACAAGATGGTGAAGGAGTCAGAGCGCGCTGCTTCATCTTTTAAAGATACCGTGGCCTCGATGTCGACCGAAAACATTCGTTTGAAGATGAGCTGATGGAGGTGAATATCCACTTGTCCGTATAAAAGGAGAAGCTATACCAACTTCAAAAGGACAATGAGGCTTTGGTGTTGGAGAAAGAGAGGCTGAAACCGAGAATGAGGGGGTTCAGAGATTTCAACAGGAGAATGATGAGCTGAGGAGATAAGTGGAGGTGGCTAAGGAGGAGAAAGAGAAAGCCGAGGCCAGTAATAGAGATGTGCTGAGCTCGCTAGAAGGGCTAAACGCTGAGGACCAAAGAGAGGTGGATAATCTCAAGGAAGAGATTAAAAACACCAAGGCCAGGATGGACGAGTCACTAAAGGAGCCTATCCGGGGTATTTATGTCAAGGCTTTGAGGTTTCGAGGAATCTCATGGGTTAGGAACTACCCTCGAGTGATGGCTCAAACATGGGAGAGGATGGTGTCGTTTGAGGTTCGGTTGTGACAGGCGGTAGTGGACGAAAACAAACTCATGGTGGAGCTCTTAATCGAGGTTGAGCACAATATTTTGGAGAAAGGGAGGACATTTTTTCATGGGGATGTAGAGAGGGAGAGATTGGTTAAGCATGCCGTTGAGATGGGAAAGTTTGTGCCTACTGAGAGTGTGATCGTCACTCAGGAATTTGTAAAGGGAATTTCTTACCGACCACCAGTTCCACCATCTACCACAACTAGCGATCCTACAGTCCGGGCTCATGCCTCAGCTGTGAACAACCCCGCACATCCAGAGTTGGGATTGACGGGGATCCACTTTTACTACGCCAGTGAGAACCCTTCCTATCATACCCACACCATATCTTTCTAGAGGTAAAGTCTCATTACCACGAATACCCGAAGAGGTGATAACACTAAATCCTCAAAAACTAAATATGTGCGTTTTTGCTGTGCATCCCCCTTGGTGTGGAAATGACAATGGACTTTGACCCCATGCCTCCTCAAAAGTCTGAGCCTGGATTGGGGTTACAGGGAATACAATTTGGAGAGGTAGGAGAATATGTGGACTTGGCATCTAGTGTTTATAAGAGTCTTCTTGAGGAAGAGAGGTAGTGGATGATCAAAGTGCTCAGGTGACGGGTTCAGCTGATGCAAGTATGTACACAATGCGTGATATGGTGGAAGCCCAGAAATCTCAGATGGTGGCGAAGTCTGAGGAGAAGGAGGGGAAGAGGAAACATGACGAGGCTGCTATACAAGAGGCACAGGCAATGGATAGGTAGGATGCTGAGGAGAAATTTGCTACAACGGTGGCGAATAAGAAGGTCAACGCCGAGGCAGAGAAGGAGAGGGCTACTGAAGAGGCTAGAAAAAAGAAAGTTGTCGACGAGGTCGTGAAGGAGGGAGCCGACAAGGAGGTTAAGAAGAAGAAAACCCCCGACGATGCTAATAAAAGGGCCGAGGAGACCTTTAAGAAACTTAAAGTGGATGCGGCTACACAAATCAAGGCCAAGAAGCTTGCTAATTAGAAGTCCACTAAAGATGCTAAGAAGAAAACAGAGTTGGAGGCCATGAAGGCTCAGGGAGAAACTGAGGTTGGGCTGGCCCTTGCTTCTGATATCTCCCTTAAACCGCTGTAATATATTCCTCCCAGGGAGGTCATAGTAAATACAAGCGGCAAGGATGAAGGTGGAAAGCGCATGTCGGTATCTTATGAGTCTATCACTTCTTTTAAGTGCAGAGGAGGAAAAGGCGGAAGCGGCTCTAGGAGGAAGAGGTCCATAACTGGTGATGACCCGCCTAGTGCTGAATCCGTTCATAAAAAGAAAAGGAAAAATAAAAAGGATATCATAGATATTATAGACATTTTGGTTATATAGGCCGATAGTATATGTGAGTACGACCCATGCTTTTGGTTTTTGGAGGCATGATGTGGTTCTCGTGTACACCATGTCGTTAGAAAGAAAGATATTTAAATATGTAGTTTGCTTTTGTCATGTGAATGAAAGCGTTAGTTAACTTTTCTTATATCGCATTTCATGTTAAGTGTCTGAATGTTTGTCTTATCCTTCCCAGTTTCCTGTACTTGTGCAAGTATACTTGTTGTTACACTTAAGCAATAGTGATTGGAGACTCCACCCTGGAGGTGATCCCAGTCATGTGGAGGTCGCGCAACGGCCCCACTCTCGGGTTTTCCTTTGGTCATGAGTCTCGAGTCGCGTGGACTCCAGGTCATGTGCCCTCTCTCTTGGACCACTCGGAGGTCATTGGTCCTAAGTCATGAGATGGCGTGGACGTTGTGGATTCGTCCTTTAGACTCACCCATCGTTTCGTTCGGGTTAGAGTTTGTGGGCTTCGTTGATTTGCCAAATGGTACCCAGACCCGGTGCGTCGGATGGAGCCGACGGAGTGGTCGGTGTCACACTTGTTTGGCTGATGGGCTGCCCCCTAGTCCGGAGACTTGGGAACAAAACGATTTATACTCGGTCTCGACATTGATTCAAGCTTCGAGTGGTGTTATTTAAACTCGGTCTAGTCATTGATTCGAGACTCGAGTGGTGCTATTTTACTCGGTCTCGTCTTTGATTCGAAACTCGAGTGGTGTTACTTATACTCGGTCTCGTTGTTGATTCGAGACCGAATGGTGTTATTTTTACTCGGTTTCGTCGTTGATTCGAGACTCGAGTGGTGTTATTTATACTCGTTCTCATCGTTGATTCGAAACTCGAGTGGTTTTATACTCGGTCTCATTATTGATTTGAGACTCGAGTGGTGTTATTTGTAATCGGTCTCGTCGTTGATTCGAGACTCGAGTGGCGGTACTAGCTCTCATGCTTGAGGTGCCGATCCGATGTTATTTATACTTGGTCTCGTCATTGATTCGAGATTTGACTGGTTTTATCTATACTTGGTCTCGTCGTTGATTCGAGACACGAGTGGCGGTACCGACTCCCGTGCTCGGGGTGTTGATCCAGTGTTATTTATACCTGGTCTCGTTGTTGATTCGAGACTTGAGTGGTGATACCGACTCCCATGCTCGAGGTGCCAATCCAGTGTTGTGTGTTTGTATGTGCAAGCAAATTATGATTATCAATCAAACATACAATGCAGAAAGTAAACACATCAAGAGCACAGAGAACTGAACACTATCTTTACTAATAACTTTGGCGGTAACAGCCTTTACCATGCCTTTAATTTAAATAAAACAAAACATTGTTGGAAAGCAGAAAATCTGTAAACTAAGTTATGTAAAGTAGCGATGAATGTGTTCAGTATTCCATGCCCTTGGGTGTTCAGCAGCATTGACGGTCGCTAGCTTGAAGGTTCCGTCTCCGAGCCTTTGTTGTATGACATACAGACCCTCTCATTGAGGACTGAAACCAGTCAGTGTGGGAAAGAACTGTTTTTGGATGAGGTTGCTGATATTGAGATCCTTGTGTCGGACTTTAGAATTAAAGTATCGGGCAACTCGTTGGCACTGAGCGGCAGCTCTAAGTTCATCTTCGCTCTTTTTTTCTTTAAACAAGCGAGTGACTATAAGTGTAAGTCTTGATTGGACTTTGAATCGTAATAAGTAACTCGATGAGATTGAAGCTTTAACTCGATGGGAATGACGGCTTTAGATCCATAGGCAAAGGTGAATGGAGTGTGGCCAGTCGTCGACTTATGGGTGGTCCAGTAGGCGTATAGTTCCAGGTTGAACTCATCTACGCGTAAGCCTGTGTCCTTTTTCAAATGCTTCTTGATAATGGATTTAATCACATTGTTGACAACCTCGGCTTGCCCATTGGCCATAGGATGAGCCATTGGTGAGAATCTCTTTTCGATATTGAGTAGTCGGAAGAATATCTTGAACTCTGCGCTCTCAAACTAGGTCCCGTTGTTAGAGATAATGAATCGGGAGACTCCATAGTGGGTAATGATAATGCAGATGACGAAGTTGATTACTTTCTTGGTAGTGATTATTGCGAGATCTTCGGCTTCTGCCATTTTGTGAAGTAATCAATGACGATGGTGTAGTGTGCTCCACCTCTGGTCATTGGAAGAGTCCCGAACATATCTATCCCCCACATGGAGAATGACCAAGGACTGACCATTTGCGTTAGCTTCGGTAGGCAGGGCTTTTGATATTTTTGAAAACCCTTGGCATTTGTCACACTTGCAGGAATAGTTTGCGGTGCCTTGGTCGAGTGTAGGCTAGAAATAACCATATCTGATAATCTTTCTTGCTAGAGTTTGCCCCACAGTGTGGTCGCCGCACTTGCCTTCGTGCACATCTAGCAACACACGGTCGACGTCGTTGTGGGCTACACACCAAAGTAACGAAACAGAGAAACCTCTTCAATAGAGAACTCCATCTATGATGATATAGCAAGATGGTTTACAAGTGAGTGCCCATCTTTCTTTGTAGCATCCAGGGAGGGTTCCATGTTGCAAGCAGATCTTGATTGGTGTCATCCAAGATTCAGGCTCGATTTTGGTCTCCGTTGCCGCTACCGAATCAGTCTGCATCTGATCAATGATTGGAGAGTCGAGTACTTTGACCGGGGCAACTCCCATAAGCTACGCATCCCCGGAGCTTACCAATTTGTCTAATGAGTCAGCCTTCTCGTTTTTTTCCTCAGGGAATATGCATGATGATGTAGTGGTCGAAGTTGGTGAGCAGTTCATGTACATGAGAGAGGTAAGGAGTGAGTCGTGCGCCTTGGTTTGGTACTCTCCCTGTACCTAACGCACGATGAGTTGTGAGTCGGAGTAAATTTGAATGGCCTTGATGTTAAGTTCGATTGCATTTCTGAGTCCAACGATTAAGGCTTCGTATTCTGCATCATTGCTGGTAGTGGTATTTTTTCTTCAAAGCGTAGCATATTGAGTGCTCCTCCGGAGTGATGAGCACGACTCCTATGTCGAAACACCGATTGTTGGAGGATCCATCCACGAACAGTTTCCATTGAATGCCTAGAGTTTCAATATCTTCCGGAGGAGCCTCTTTCGGAATGGTGAATTCCACCATGAAATCGACGAGGGCTTGTCAAACGATGGATCGACGAGGGATGAATGTGACCTCGAACTGGCTTAGCTCTATATTCCACTTCAGTAGTCGTCTAAACGCCTCAAGTCGCTGCAGGACCTGTCGTAGTGGCTGGTCATTGTAGACTTTGATGGTGTGAGACTGAAAATATTGTCATAGCTTCTGGGAGGTAACCAAGAAACAGAAAGTAGGCTTTTAAAGCATCGGCTAGTTCATTTCCTCTCCTGTTAACCTCTTGCTAATGCAGTAAATGGGTCGTTGGACACGGTCTTCAATGCACACGAGCGTTGAGCTGATTGCCTGCATAGAAACAACCAAATAAACATAAAAGTCCTCATGATCCATGGGTTTGGATAAGATAGGTGGTCGCTCTAAAAGATTCAAAAGGTCCTTAAATGTGGCGATGTACTCCAGTGTTCATGCGAAGTTGCGCTTCCCCTTTCTGAGCAAGTCGAAAAAGGGAATGCACTTGTCAATAGCTTTAGAGATAAATCGACTTAAAGAGGAAACCTTCCCATTTAAACTTTGAACATTCTTGATGTTTGATGGGCCCGAATATCCTGGATAGCTTTAATCTTATCTGTATTGGCTTCAATGCCCCGTGAATTTACAATGAAACCCAGGAAATTTCCCGATGCAACGCCAAAAGAGCATTTCAAGGGATTCAGTTTCATGCCATCTTAGCGGAGGACACCAAACATCTTGGGGAGGTCTCGGACGTGGTCATTCGATACCCTCGTTCTCACGAGCATGTTCTCCCCATATACCTCCATGGATCTCCCGGTCTAGTCTTAAAAAATGAATTTGACCAACCGTCGGTAGGTGGCTCCAGCGTTCTTAATACCGAAAGGCATGACGAGATAGCTGTAGATCTTATGGTCAGTTACGAAGGAAGTGTGATCTTGGTCAGTAAGGTACATTAGAATCTGACTATAACCCGAGTAGGCTTCCATGAAGGACAAAAGATGGCATCCAGCGGTTGAATCAACGAGCTGGTTGATCTTCGGGAGTGGGAAGCACTCTTTAGGGCATGCCTTTTTCAAGTTGGAGAAGTCTAAAAACGTTCGCTTTGTTGACCAGGATTGGGTTGGAGACCCATTCGGGGTAGTAGGCCACTCGGATAAAGCATTAGTTGAGTAGCTTATCCACCCCTTCTTTGAGTGCAGTCGATATTTCGATTCCCAATATTCGATACTTCTGTTTGACCGGAGGTTGATAGTTAGCATGTGACAAGTGACTACAGGGTCGACGCCACACATATCAGAGTGGGTCCAAGCGAATACATCAAGGTTGGCCGTTAAGAATTTTACGAGGTCCTCCTTTATTGCGAGGTGGAGTTGCGATCCAACTTTCAAGACCTTTGTCGGGTCGTCTGTGCTGACCAGAACATCCACCGTAGATTCTACTGGGGTATCCCTTTCATAATTGGGCTCTTCATCCTCCCTTAGATCGAGATCGTCAAAAAGATGGCAGCGGCGCCTGAGACAAGACTCAAACGCCTTTTATTGTTATGCGGAGATGGTCTTGGAGCAAGAAGGAGGAGGCACGGTCTTGCCTTTGTCCTTATTGCATGCATTCTTCCATTCTATGAGGTAGCAATCTCTAGCTGTTGATCGGTCGCCTTTAACAGTGTTAATTCCATTTTTTGTTGGGAACTTCATTAAAAGGGACCATGGCGACATGTAGACTTGGAACTCTGCAAGGAAGGGACATCCAAAGAAGACGTAGTATGGAGAAATGATGTCGATAACCATAAAGATAAGGATTCGAACCCGGCTCCGATCCCCTTCTCCGAGTTCTACAGGTAACTCGAGCATGCCCACCGGGTGATCGGAAGATCCGTTGAAGCCGTGGATTATGGCACGACAGGGTTTCAAGTCTTTGGCCTCAAGTTTCATCCGATAATAGGCCTCCTTAAAGATGATATTGACTGAGATTCCTGAGTCATTAAGGATTCTTTGGTTGAAAGCTGATCCGATCTGGGAAGATATGATGAGATGGTCAATGGTTGAGATTTCGATTCTCGTGGAATCTCTCTCACAGAAGACGATATCATCTCGCATTGCCTTTTGGAGCTTGGCAGGGACGGACTCGTCCAGAGTAGAGCAAGCTTCATAGGTGGCATGCATTATAGAGTTGGCATACTCCTCCATCTTGCGGAAGTTTTCGTCTGTGGGGTGAGGCCCACCACATATAGTATTGGTCATGACTTCACGTGACCTTTGGTTAGACGGCCCTAGGCTAGCATTAGCAGGCGTCGGAAGTGCGGGCGTTGGAAGACCCATAGCCGCTTCGGGAGGAGCGAGATCTTGGACGTACTGTTCCAGTCATTTCTCATGGATGATTTTTTCAACTGCATCCTTGAGGTGGCGACAGTCTTTAGTATTGTTCCCATACATGTCATGGAATCTGCAATATTTGTCGAATTTCTTCTTGCGTTCAGTGAACTCCCTTGTGTTGGGCTTCTTATACTGGAGTGTATTATCAGTATATAAGTTTATTGTCTCCATGTCTCAGTTTAGCGGAGTGCAAGTCCTGTAATTTTTGTAGCGATCGTGCTTCTTAGGATCTGTAGGAGCTTAGTTTTTGTTGCGACTGTCAGGTTTGCCCCCGTTCGGCTTTGGCTTGTAAGGGGTGGCTCCTTTACCCTTGTCGGAGATTCTTCGCCTGCTTTCCTCTGACATTATCATCGTTGATGCCATCCTATGGATTATTGGGGTGGTTGTCTCGAGAAGCTCGATTATGCCTTGTGTCTTCTTGGCACAGGAATTGCCCAACCTTTCGTAGAAAGCCTCTAGGATCTTAGGCTGTTTTCTGTCAATCCAGGCTCCAAATTCGGGGGGTAGAAAAGACACCTTTTGTGAGTTGGAAGAGTACGGTGCGAGGTTCTGGGTCATCAACCTCAGCGAGGGAAGTATTGAATTGCGCAAGGTATCTCTTGAGGGGTTCTGCAAGACGCTGGTGAAGAATGGATGGAGTGAGGGCATACTTAAGAGTCGGAACGTGCATTCTGGACTACCTAACCAACTCCATGGCCAGCTGGCCCAAATTGTTGATAAATCGGAGTGAAAGGCAAGAGAACCGAAGCAGAGTTGTGTCTGAAAAGAAGACTGGAAAGCACTTGCATTTGATCGCGCCGGTGGCCCTGCTGGAGTCCATCTGCCACTCATAGCGGTTCACGAAAGCGCTGAGGACATTCGTGCCATCATAGAATGCTAACTGTGGCATGTTAAAGCATCGGGCCACTTAGCTTCGTACACGATCCTAGTGAAGGGGTTCACCTCAAGTGAGTTTCCCACGAGTTGTTAGTGTTCCCTTACATATCTATCATGATCCTTCGGACTGTGTCGGGGAGATATGCCGGTTGGACATCCTTTGGCTGAATCCATTGGTTTGGACATACTTTGGGAGTTTTGTTCTATGGATGCCTTATGTGATGCACATCGGGCTCATCCTCTTCGGTGTCATCAGAATCAATGACCTGGGGTAGGTATGGCTAGTGAGGCTGAGCGGGATGGTGTGCATTCTGATTCGGAAGGACTTGGGCATGCTGGGTAGTCGGGAGTGTGGTCCCCAAGTTCTGAGCAGCGACAGTGAGTTCTGTCAAGGAGGAGGTCGGTTACTTGGGTTTGATTCATCATTGATAACCAACCAGGAGCGATCATGATAAAGCATCCCCCCACCGTATGTGATGGTGGTTCTATCACCGTTTCCATTTCCATTTCCATTGTCGTTGTCGTTAGTATGAGCATTAGGGTGGATGGAGACGTTATTATTGAGGTTAAACCTTTTTCTTTGATGTGGGCCCATTGAGTCGGAAGAAGAGGTTTCCGATACATTACGCCTCTATCGGGCGTTGTTATGAGAAAGCTGAAGTTGAGCGACGATGCATTGACTATCTTGAAGTTGACACATAAGGTCGATGTTGTTTTTCAACGCTTGATTGAGTTCAAGGGAAGTATTTTCGTACTTCTTACTAAGTGCATAGATCTGCGCTTGAGTCGCAGGGGCTTTGGGGTCCACAGGAAGAAGAAGTTCCGTTTCAGCTGGGTCTTCTAGCGATCGAGGTTGCCGAGAAGTACCGGCATTGGTTGCGGTAGAGGAACCAAGCATCTGATTCTTTGTTCGCTTAACCATCGTAAGCGGACTTGGCGGCAAGTTATAGAAGAAGCCTAAAGTGCATCGAAGTCGAGATGGAAATGTGAGACAATGATGCTAGTCTAAGTTCTCAGTGAAAGCACCAGTATGTTGACGACAAAAAATGTCGTAACACCCAAAGATTCTCCGTTACATAAAGAATTATATTACACGTGGGAAAGTGTAACAACCCGAAAATCTGGGCCAGTTTAAAATTTTTATTTTGGCAATTTTAACGAATTTTGATTATTTAAAATAGATTATTTTAAATAATATCGACGAGAAATTTATTTTGAATATAATTAGAACGTATATATTATATACGTCGTCGTTAGAATATATAATAATTATATATAATTATAAAAGGAATTGAAAATGGCGCGGTAGTTCGAAAATTCGATTTCTAATTTCAAATGAATATACAGAATTCAATATAAGTCAGAATTGAACGAAACAAGAAATATTTGAATCTGTATAACTATATCTTTGTAACGAAGTTAACAAACTGAGATTTCACTTTAGAAATGATAAGATATGTCCAGTTGAAAATTCAGAATAGTCGCTGTGGAATTTATATATATTTTATATAATATATAGCCCTTAAAAATAGCCGTTTTGCAAACGACCTCGGATTTCGACGAAACCAGTTTTGTTGGGTCCGTGGTGTCAAGTTATTGCTAGATTCCAAATTTCATAATTTTTCGAATCAATATGTGAGCGTGGCAAAGGAAAACGCGTTTGACCAGTTTCAGTTGATTTTAATCGACTGGAAATTGGCCATTTTTCAAACGGTCTCAGAATTCGACGAAACTAGTTTTGTTAGGACCGTATCGTCAATACGAAGCTAGAAAATATTTTTCGGGAATTTTTAAAGTTCGTATGTGACCCCGGTAATTTGAAATGTACGTTTAAAATTCAATATAGTGATTTAAATGTAAATTCAACGGAAACTGTTCGAAACGATCAAATCAGCATGCGATACATATCCCATTGTGTTCGGAATGGGGGTAATTAGCTAGGGGCGACAGTCGGTGGGTTCGATTTCGAGTTCGGATTTTAAAGTTAACTTTTTGGAATATTAAATTATAAAATTTAATTCAATAAAAAGGGGCCAACCCCTTTCCTTCTTCTCTCTCTCCCCGTTCGTTGACTTTCAAAGTAAATAAAAAAAAAATCGAACGAAGGGCGGAGCCTCGTCGCCGGCCCTCGACGACCCAGTCACCCTCATCCCATCGTCGATCTAGATGCGCCGCCCGCTCCCGATGGCTCCCCTCCTGTCGCGCCTCTCCCTCTTCTCCAATCCTCAGACGAGGTCCCAAATCGCAGTCCACAAACCCTAGCTCTGATGGTCGTCGCTCAGACCAGCCCCGCCTACACCGACCCCCCCTGTTCCCTCTCTCTCCTCCACACCTCCATTCAGCCAACACCGAAACCCCCTACGCCCCTGTTCTGAAACCGACGCCCCCCCCCCCCCCCATTGAAAACCCGCCACCATCAAATCCCTAAACGCTGACCAGTGAGCACAGCCCGGACCACCTCCAGCGAGCACGAGCTCCTCCCGCACCCTTTGGAAACAACGGTAAATTCAATTTCAAATTTATTTATTTATTTCTTTGAAATCAGTTTTAAAGATTTAAAAAAAAAATCACTAATTTATTTATAATAATATTGTCTAAAAATCTGGTTTTGATTATAAAAATATGACAAAGCTTTAAAATAAAATTTGCAATGTAAAGATATGATATTTTTGAACATGAAAAGATGATATTTTTGAAAACAAAAATATGATTTTTATATGTTGAAAGGCGAAATAAAAATATGATTTTTATCTATTGAACTTCGAAATAAAAATTCGATTTTTATATATTGAATAGCAAAGCAAAAATTCGATTTTTATATATTGAATAGCAAAGCAAAAATTCGATTTTTATATATTGAATAGCAAAGCAAAAATTCGATTTTTATATATTGAATAGCAAAGCAAAAATTCGATTTTTATATATTGAATAGCAAAGCAAAAATTCGATTTTTATATATTGAATAGCAAAGCGAAAATTCGATTTTTATATATTGAATAGCAAAGCAAAAATTCGATTTTTATATAGTGAATAACGAAGTAAAAATTCGATTTTTATATATGTAGTGGCTACGGGCGACGAAGCTGACGAAGATTCGAAAAAGAAGTGCCGTGGAGCTAGGATAGCTATAATGTGAGAACTTCTCACCTTTCAATTTAATTTTTCTAGTTATATTTATATACTAGGATGCAGACGGTGCTTAGTAGCACCCGACACAATCGTCCACAGACCATGGACTTGTTTGTTTGGTTGCATAGATTAGTTAGATGATGTGATTTGAAATTGAATTGTTTGGTGAAATGAATGGATTGATTGATGTGTGAATGGCGTGGGCCTTCACCAGACCGGGGATAAGGCTAGGCCTTGTCCCGTTTCTAGTATCGTGCCGTTATGCCGCCGAAATTTTCTAAAATATGTTAGAAAAATAAAATATCATTTTATTGAAGAAATAAACTGAATAGAAATTCATGTGTTGAAATAAAATGTTTTATCGTTAAAATATAATTTTTGACGTGAATGTGAATAAATAAATATTCATTTACGAACCGGACGGTTTGTTTATGTACACCTATTTGAAGGACATTGATTGGGTCGATAAATTTTACACATCGCCCAATTGCACAAATAAAATCTATGTTTGATTGTTTGAAACCCCACACGGGTGTTGGGATGAAATTTGAAGTTCACTCATCCTGATTGATTAAATATGTCGATCGATTGATTGACAGGCTGTTATAAGCGTTGAATATCTATATTTGATGCTTATACAGTGTAGTGCACTTTGGTTGATGGTTGATTATTTTCAATGCTATTATATACATGTGTTGTATGAAAATCCATATAATTAATTTTATATGGTAATTGATTGGGCCTCATTCCAGTTTTGAAAAAGAAATATTTGAAAAAGAAATATTTGAAAAAGAAATATTTGAAAAAGAAATATTTGAAATAAAATATTTGAAAATAAAGGAATATACGAAGCCGTGTTGATTAGATTGACGCCATTTTGACGTGAACGATATTTATATCGATTTTATTCATTTTAAAATGAATATTGAAAAGTGATTTCGAAATCGACGATTTCGAAATGAATTGAAAACGATTTCGAAATGAATTGAATTGAAAACGATTTCGAAATGAATTGAATTGAAAACGATTTCGAAATGAATTGAATTGAAAACGATTTCGAAATGAATTGAATTGAAAACGATTTCGAAATGAATTGAATTGAAAACGATTTCGAAATGAATTGAATTGAAAACGATTTCGAAATGAATTGAATTGAAAACGATTTCGAAATGAATTGAATTGAAAACGATTTCGAAATGAATTGAATTGAAAACGATTTCGAATTGAATTGAAAGTGAATTGAAATGAATTCAAATTGAATTGAAATTTGAATTGAATAGAAATGAATTTTAAAACGAATTTATAAAGAAGAATTCAATTTTGATTTGAATTGAAAAGGAAGTTGAAATTGCTTTTGAAACGAATTTAAAACTATTTATATATTTCGTTTTAAATAGAAATCGACGAAGTGTATATTATATATATATTATATATATAATATAATGGCCTGAATAGAACGTGCCGCGTCGCGGCAGTTCGTGAATTTCGACCATTGATTTCAAACGGACATTACGGGAGATCCGACCGTCGGATACTCCTAAAACCGGAACCGTTGGGTTCGTATCGAAAAGAGCTTTCTAACGAATATTAGAAATTTGAAATCTAACGGTTGGATTTGGAATTATGTCCAAATCAAATTCGAAAAAGGTCGCTGTAAGTGCAGTTCGATGGCTATTGATGGAAATCGACTGTACGGGCCTTGATAAAATTATTAAAAATAGCAATAATTTGTGTAAAATCATAAGAAATGATTTAGAAAGAATTGGGATGAAAAACTCCATATTTGAAAAGATAAAAATGGATTTTTATCGAAATGAACTAGTTTTGAACTAGAAATATAATTCTATTTATTTTTAAATAAATAAATTGAATTTAAAAAGGGTTTTAAAAATAACCAAAATTTCCAATGATTGCATTGGAGTGGATTTGAATCGAAATTGTCTTCGGAATATTTCGATGTTGGAATTCGTGATTATACAGGTGTTGTTATGGAAATTTGAAAGATATATATATTTATATCGTTATTTCCAATACGACATTTGTTAGTCGTAGAATTCGATATTGAATATAAGCCGATATATTTTCTATTCAGAGCCTTGTATTGAATATCGAATGTAATTTGGGTTTGTCGTGAATGGTGTCTTCACTAACACTGTTCTTGAACCCAGTTGAGAAAAGATTAAATCTTTTTATTTAGATTTAATGAAGTGTACCAATTAAATAATATTTAATTGGAATTGAATTGATATTGATTTTTGGGTTTATCGTGAACAGTGTTTTAAATAACACTCGTTCTTTAACCCGATAATTAATGGAATGTGATTTTGGGTTTATCGTGAACCGTGTTTTAAATGACACTGATTCTTTAACCCAGTCGAAGATTAAAACTAAGTGGAGTTTTAATGAATCTTTAATTAGATTGAAATGATCGAAAGTGGAGTATCACCAGTTTTGCTCCAGGCGATAGTTAAATCTTTAATTAGATTTGAACGTGAAATGGTAATTGAATTTACCGATAACACCGTGGTGTTAGATATGAAGTATTACCAGTTTTACTTCATGGGATGAATAGGTTGGGATTGGGAAATTAAAACAAATGATTACTTCGGTAAGGTTCGCTAATCCCGACTAGTTTTGAATTGATATTCAAAAATAGATTAAAGAATAAATTCAAGAAATTTATCTTGGATAAAATTAATGGGAACCTTTCCCTATGAATGTGAAATTTAGAAACTAACTGTCGGTTAGCCAAGCAGAATGGTTTTCTGGATATTGATCTGATGTTGGTTTCGGCCTTCGGGGTTAATATTTGGGAAATTATTCTCTTGATTAATTTACGGTTAGTGACTAATGGATTGGAATGAGGCGTATGTTGTGTTTGTGTAACACTTATTTAAAATATACGCGAGTTATTCGGAAATACCGGGTTTATCCCATTCTGAATAACTGATGCGACGATAAGTCGAAGATGAAGACGATGGTCGAAGACCGGAGGTCTTCACGTCGTTTGGGTGATAACTGATGATCTTGATTGGGCTGTACACCCAAGAAGATGGAAACAGTTAGTGATCGTCCAGACGTACTTGGAGATCGATGGATATGCGGGGTACTAGGTGCCTCCGGTTTCGTTCAGACCCAGAACGGACTTGTAAATGGACTGTGTGTCTGACATTGGATTTTAGTCTGTGTGATTGATTTCTATTAAATATATATCTGTTCGGCAGCGGAGAATTTATTCTCTTGCTTAACGCCCATCTCTGAGACGTACGAGCTCAGGGGTTATATATTGATGGATATCAAACGCATGGAGTGAATTGCCTGTGTGACATGCCTAAGTGGCAATGGATCGAGGCTTCTGTTGAAAAGCAAAGTCTTGTGGTGATGATCAAAGCACGGCCTTTGTGGCGTAGCTTTGTGTAACGTTGATTCGCGAGTTTCACACCCGGTATGAACCAAAAACGGGAGAGGACGTCAGGGAGGGCATGCGTTTCTTTCTAGCTAGAAGTGGCGTCAGTGGTTTTACACGCCCTGACGAGATTGACTTATGTGGTTGTTGCTGTTGCGAGGCGCCTCGGATTGATCGGTCGTTCTCGAACCGATGGAGTCATTTAGTTGGCTCATTTACGCCCCAAAGGGCGGGGAAACGCATGTTCAGGCATTTTAATCCACATCGGTGGACCGGCCCTGAGGATCCAAGTGTCGATGCGCTCTGACCCTGAGGCTCGGGCTAGACAGTCTCGAAGTCGGTGAGGACTATCTTTTGCCTCGGTTCATAGACGGAAATCCAATTTCCAAATACGTGACTTTGCGGTTTTATTTGTAAACCTATATATGGCGACATAGTGGCATGGGACGCTCATGCCGCCTATGATTGATACTTATGATTTGAAGTTGTTTTATACACTATGCACTTATGATAGTATCAAATGATTTGTTTTTAAACGTATCAAGCATTCTTTGGCTGTTATAAGGGAAAACCCTATCCCCCGGCTTGCGTTGCATTATGTGATAGGATCTGGGTCTTATAACAGCTTCATTTTCCTTTATTTAGCATTGCGTTGTTTGTTTATGCACTGGTACTCTTGGGAGAAAACCCGTTCCGTGTTATACGGCGTGGTCCCTTGATTTACCTAACTTTAAAAATAAAGATTAACTGTTTTAGTTCTCACACCAGTCACATGACTGACCTGGAGTTTATTGTTTTAACCTAAACTCTGGGTGCCCTTATTTTGACACGGGCAGCTAGTAGTTTTGGTTTTGCAGATTTATATTCACAGGATCCTGGTTTACAGCTGGAACGATATCCGGAAAGCTTTGTATCCGTATATCTACTTCTAGTTGTGTATTGTATTATTTTCCGCTGCTATGTATTTAAATGTAATTTAAATCTCTGATATTTCTGTGTAATATTCATTTATACTCTGTATATTCTTGTAATCTGATGCATTGTTGTAATATACAGTGAAATGTTCTTCTGTATGCGTTCTGTTTTGTCCTGTTCTCAAACGATAGGGCGTTTCGAACGGCCTGGATCGGTTTAGCGACTGGTTCGGACCGAGCGAAATTCCTTTTCGTCACAGAAAGTAAGTGTAGAAAGCAGTAAATAACAAAGTAGATTTATAGTGGTTCGGTACCCTGAGGGGACTACGTCCACTTTGAAAGAGTTCGCTGATATTTTATTGAAAACAATAAGTTACAAGCTTAGAACTATGTCATCACTTCCATTTACAAACATTTCCAAGTATTTTAGAGTCATAATTGTCATATGTGAATATTAGGAAAAAGTAACTTTTATGCTTCTTCTTCCTCAAAGCATGACTGCCATTATTGAGTTCCTAGAGCTCTCAAGATTTGTCAAATCATCGTAAAATTCCAACCCTCTTGAAGTGTGAGCTTGGGGATATTTATAATGGAATGGTTAGGTGGGAGTAGGTAGAATTTTGTGGACCACAACAGTACATTTCATATCCCTGAAGCCTCGCACCCGGAATCTCGTGTCCTCCTTTATATTCTGATGTAACTCATATTCTTTTGAGGGATACGAAATTTGTATCCCTTGGGATATGAAGTGACATATCCCTAAGGAGATACGGGTCACTTCGTATCCCTTAAGGGATACGACTCTCTCGAGTCCCCAGGGTATATGACTTCTCATATCCCTTAGGGAATCCGAGTTAGTATACCTAAGGACACAAGGACAATGGTAGAGAGGCACGAGCTTCCCCGGTATCAAGGGACTCGAAGCTTTGGGATGTGAGGGAGTTGAAACTTGCTGGTTTCGAAATTGAGGGGACTCGAAATATGTGTTTGGGGGATACAAAATATATGCCTTTCGAGGGATCCGAAGTGTGTCAACTAAGGGGTACGAAAATAAGGTGAATGCATCATTCTGAGGAGCTGTGAGGCTCTTACCCGCATAACTTCTTCTAAGCCCATGTTCCTGGCTCTTTGGTGACACTTCGGGCTTTAATGTCACGCGATGTGTTGAGTCGAGCGTCCCCGGTGTACTTTTGGGAACAGGACCAAAAGGCCAGTTAACACAAGCCAAGCACAAATATGTTTAACTTGAGAGTTTTTAGCATACATCGTCGTACTTAAAGTTCTTATACGGCACTAGCTTACCGTGTCATCTTTTTTGGTAAGCTATATAGTTCGTATACTCAAAAACGTCCATATAAGGTCGATTTTTATAAAGAAACACGGTACAACTTAACCGACTTAAACAACACACAACATACCATCACAAAATCAGAATTTCTTTGGTTATAATACACGCATAATTTAGGTGTAGGGTTAAAATGGTAAACTGAAAATATTATTGGTGTTGCCCTTAACAATTTTAAAAAATGCACTGAGTTCCCTTTAAATGTGTTACCCCTTAACCAAAATGGGAGTGCAAATAACAATGACCTTTTATAGGTAAAAGCATTTTCCAACGCACTTATCAACTCACCATCAACTCACTATTAATGCGTACTGACAAATTTAAATTGTAATTTGATTTTTAAAAAGGATATGAAAAGAAAGAATCGCGGTATCTTGACACACGATATTCCTTTCGCATACGAACCATGAACGACATAAATAGAAATACAATCGTGCACCAAAATGTGACACGATCTAGTAACAATAATAAAATACCATGATTATATTACTATTATTTATATTTTGATTATAATATCAGTTCAAATCTATATTATTTAATAGTACGATCTAAGAATCTATTTAAATCTAAACTATTTATTATTACTATAAATTCAGAAAATTGGATTTATATTCTATGTTAATTTGCTAAAAAAGTAAAAGGAGAATACTGAATCTAGTTACTTAATATGTAATCACCAGCTTAAATATTTTAAACAACCATTATTTGAAATTCAAGATGATAAACTCAAAAAATCAAATCTTTTAATGATCTAAAACTAATTAAGTATTTAAATTATAATAATAAAAATTGGGTTTTTACATTTACTCCTCTTAAAAGAGTTTTATCCACGAAATTCCTTAAGGAAAGGAATGTAACGAACCAGGAGATTTTTGATCCCGAACATCGACATATATACATTTTCTATACAACATGCCGACCTTCAAGCACTGGAAATACCAGAACATTAAGAGGAAGAAGTTAGAGGGTGAGAAATAGAATGAGATAAATATTAGAATAGCAGCAGAAGGAGAAAAAAATCACATCAGAATCAGA
The DNA here is from genome assembly GCA_030737875.1 of Allium sativum. Classification (NCBI taxonomy): domain Eukaryota; kingdom Viridiplantae; phylum Streptophyta; class Magnoliopsida; order Asparagales; family Amaryllidaceae; genus Allium; species Allium sativum. Next base: position 134,421,132 of record CM060924.1, on the reverse strand, counting down.
GCGAACACAAAACTCACTACGGAACGAATAAAATATATTATATAACATAACTCTTGAAATACAGATCTGTACTGTATATACATACCATCATCAGAGCACAACAACTATGTTTGGAATAGTTATAAACAACTGTTTCTAGATACAAATATGGTACACAACGGAAATAAACAATAGTCATCTAATGCTAAAGCCTCCTGCTTCAAGCACCTCCTTTGTATATCTGGAAAATACCTACTACTTTATTGTCCGTACAAATTTGGGCACCCAATAGTTTAGGGTAAAACAAAGCAAAATAAACTCTGAGTTGGTCATGGGACTGGTGTGAGTAAACTCTAACCACTTTGTTTAACTTTAAAAATCCCTTTAAAAGAAAGGATAATCATAGGACCAATACACACCTAAACATAGATGGTTTTTGCCTTACGATAAGCCAGAATATTCTTTATATCAACACTATTATGATATTATAATAGTGTCTAATCAAATCAATAGCAATCTAGCGGAACGCTTGCATCTCACGCTCCACATACATAGTATACAATCAAAACCACGGGCGCTATTGGGTAATGGATTTCCAAACTATGAAAAGTTATGGAACCACCTTCCGTTAGTATATCTCTTAGGAGGAATATACAGTGTTCAATAAGAACATCTTGTAACCTAGGCCACACATGACCGACCACTCATTTCCTTTGAGCGCACGAAATGTATTATCACCAACGGTAATGAAGTATACAACAATGATAGAATGAAGAAGCAAATAGAGTTTTCTCTATATTAGGTGACAATACACCCTAATAGAAGCGACCCACATAGCCATGATGCCTACTCGGTTTTTTTCATTTCCAGGCTGTAAGTCTTGAGGCCATACTTACCTTTTTAACACCACCACACTATTCACTTTGAATGCTACATCGTCCAACCCGCCAAATCATTTATTGATTTCCCTAAAAATATTACACGCATAAAGCTTAGAGAAATGAACTCCTCCACCACCAGCGTAAATACATTTGAGGAGATAAATGTAGATGATCTATTAGGTATACTCTGTTAGACATCCGTCCATGAAAGTTGTCCTAGGACTGGACAAACCGAAGGCACTATCCCATAAATCCGTCTTAGACAATTTCTACAAAGAATTAGTTAGAACAACCCTTGCATTTTACTCCGTCTTCAATTATAGTCGGCATATTTGATTCGTACGCTTATGCCCATATGGAGTGGTTTTCAAATAATAAACTCGATCCCGGTCTCTTCGTATTGACAACAGAAATATAAAATAGACCAAAACGTTGATAGGCGGTAATTTAACAATCAAAGAAACATCCAAACAACCAATGATCCTAATTGCAAATATAAATTCTACTAATCAAGCATCAATCAACACTTTGCCCTTTAAATTAATTTCTTATTAACTTATTGTTTTCCAATTTCCCATTTTCTTGTCCCCTTATCTTTTCACAGATATTCTCAAACTCGTTTGGCCTCTCATGATTCTTGGAAAATATTTCCATATACCGTAACTATTTATTGTCTATATTCCATAAAATATCTCTTATTAACATCGGGAACATTTCCATATATTCACAAATTCATATTTTCTATATTTGGAAAATATATGTTATTAATTACTGGAAAACAAATCCATATATTTACTTTTCTTGTTTCCATATATACATATTTTCATAATTCCATTTATTCATAGTTCTTATTTCCATATATTTGTATTTCTTTCCATATATTTGTGTTCTCATATTTCTATATATTTGTATTTCTATTTCCATATATTCATATTTCTTATTTCCATATATTCGTACTTCCTTTTTCTAATCTTCCACAAGATTGCATTCTCTATTCTTAGAAAAGATGTCTGATTATATTTGGAAAACGTTTCCAAAACTCATTTACATGGATTTAAACAGATGTTGTATAAAACATCATTATGACAACTCAATACACTAATCACTCATTAATTATCCGTATATCAAACCAATCTTCACCATCGAACCTTAAATATCCCTTCGTCAATTATGAAGTCAATAAAGTTGTGGTATAATTACCTTCTAGACTTTAACGAAACAACATTCTTAACTTCGAAATAGATAAAGTTCACAACTTTAATCTTGAAAATACACTACTTAGGTAACTCTCGTATTCGGTTTAAGAATCCATTTCTTTTCGGAAAACATTGATTATAACGATAGCGTTATAATTCCCGCTTCGGAAATATTTAACTCTAAAATATAACTTTAATTCAGTAATTTGTGTAAATAATAATTAAATAAATGAATGAACAATTAATTTATGTTTATTAAAAATGAAAAGTAAATAGTACTTTCCTGAATTCGACGTAGTCGCATTTCAATGTATTACTTTCTTTCTATTAGTTCCTATTTGATTGACGTTCCGAACTTCAAAATAAATTTAATATTTCGGGTCAACTCAATTTCACATATCAATCTAAATTCAAGTTTGAATTTATCACTCTTGAACCATTATAAATTACTCTTATAACCGTTCCAATCTGCAAAACACTTGCTTTTAAACCAATATCCACTTTGATTGTAAATATTAGTCCTTTATAGAAATTTTGACTTTTTTTATCAAATCAAATCTTGATTTTTCATTTGCAAATATTATTACAAGTTAAAATTCTATTTATCGAGTCATTTTATAACTTCTCATTCGCATTCCATTTTATTTATCACATCTTATAAACACATCAACTTTCTAGTCTACATTATCTAATAAGTTTATACTTCTATATCAATTTTACATTCGATTATAAAATATCGATTTCAAAGCGAATATTAATTATCTTGTCAGGTTCCAAATATATATAATATAATTTCTAAAAAAAATATTTTTAAAAACATTCGACATAGTCGAATTCTAATTATAAATCCTTATGGATTTATTTCAGTTCTATTTATATTCCGAACAACGAAATAAATTTCATCGTTTCCTTTTTAAAACGATTCCCATTTCCCATTTTAAATTCATTCTTGAACTTACATTCCCAAATTATCCATTGATAATCATTAAATTCATTTATAAACATCGTTTATAAATTAAACCACTTGTTTTTATCATTAAAACAAGTTATTCTATTCTAGCCCATTCAAAATTCAATTTCTCTTTTGAAAAAAAATAAATAGATTTTCCCTTTTAAATCTCAAAATCCCTTTTCATGATATTTTAAATATCAATATATATTAGGATAGTACTATTCTAATGTCAAACATAATAAAATTTATCACAGAACGTTTAACACATCGTATATCACAATATATAAAAACAAAAATAAATTTGAGGAATCCAGTAGGATCCATCCAACCTGTTTCCCTGCATTGCATATGTTAATCACCGTAAATAACATAAAGTTTAATTCAATATGAGATATCATAATAAATAGAATCAATATTTAACCAACGACATATATATATATAATTTTAATCAATTCATCCAAACAACCATCACACAGTATTCAAACATCATATATCAACATTAAATTACATTTATAAAATTGTAAAACTGAACAAAGTTAGTGAGTGTACTCAAATTGGTCGTTTATCGTTAATAACGGTAAACGGCCCAGACATCCGATCAAATGTTTTATTCTGCTATAAATTCTAATGAGCTTCAAATCTCTACAAACTAGTTCCATCGCGTAGCCTGCATTCGTAAGGTTCCAACGTGATGGACCGTTCGTAAATATGACCACGTATGGACGAGATATCATATTTACAAATTTGAATATATTATTTAATTAAATAAAAACTTAAATTTAATAGTTTTTGGGCCTTACCCATTCAGCCCGCCCAACAGATATCTCCACCCGACGCGTTATTCCTTTCTTTCTTCTTTATATTAAATCTCCCGCACCGGCATATGATCAAAACACCATAGCCGTATTTTTCCATCACCCTCCCGAACCCGTTCCTCTATAAAACTCCAAGAGACACATACCAATATTATTCTCTTCATCTCCTCTTCATCATCATCCCTATTTTGATCCACTAGAGCTCCTTGTCAAAGTGCATCAAACAGCGTTCCTCTATCCACTATAGTATATAATCGCACAAAATTTTGCACAAAATCTGTCTAAAATTTTCAAGAACATCCAAACACCTCCACTAACCTGAATACAAACTCAAAAACATGAATCAACTCTTCGATATCATAAACGTATCAACCCTAATGTGTTGTCCATTTTTTCCAATGACTCAAAAATGATTTGAACCTAGAAAAAAAGGTATGAGCATGAAGAAAATTACTATAGGAATTTAACTATACTAATTTGATGATTTTTAGTGGAGAATTTGGTTTGATTTTTATTTTTGAAGCCATGAAAAAGCTTTGGCTTGTTTTCCCTGAAGCAAAATGAAGTATGGTGACAATGTGTGTGTGTGTGTATATATATAAGGAGCATGGCTTGGAAGGCACGTATTAGGGGATGTATAGGCTATAAGTTAGGCTGACTTTCCTTAGTATCCACGTTTTCAAGCTTAGGTCCTTACCAACCATGTGCGATTACAAATCATAAGGATGCATTTCCTATTTTTTTAATATGCGTGATTTGATTTTAGGGTGGCCTTAATATAAGATTAATAAATATATTTGATTTAGATTAGATTTAGGATAAAATAATATTATTTAATTTACGTGAAACTTATGCATGAAGTAACATGCAAAAACTACTATATACGAGCTATGTTTGTGATGAAAATTGTAATCTTACACTATTTAATATCTCAGACACGAGGGAAGTTGTTTCGTCGAATTCCTAGTTTGTTTGTAAAAGTTCCTTTCTAATTTCAAACATTTAAATAATACACGTTTAATTCGTACACGGTCACAAAATAAATCCAATTGATACGAAACTGAAAGTCTTATAAAGCTATGAAGCTCGAAATGCAAACTAGGTGACGTGAATAGTACAATCACCAATTTGAGCCGAAAGAAAGCCAATAAGTAGCTATGGTACTAACAAGAAAAGAACAAATGTTCATGTAAGTCAAATGCCTATTATTAACCAGACTTTTGGTCCGATTCAAAAAAGTACGCAAGGCACGCTCAACTCAATGTATCGCGTGATGCCAAAGCTAAGAGTGTCGCCAAGGAGCAAAGGAAATGAGCCGTGAAGGGATCATGCCGACATGAACCGCGTCTGTGACACCCCACGTTCGTTAATGTCACTCTATATAGAATGCATTAAGTTTCGTGAAGCGTTATAGGTAAATAAGAACATAATATCACAAGACAGACATGTAAAATAGCAGCGGAATTAAAAACTTTATTTAAATCAAAACATCATGGTCCCAAATACTGAGTTTACATCATAAGTTGAAGTAACCGATTATATTAATAATCTGTCTTGCCAAAAAAATATCAGAATACAAAAGCATAAAACCATATTTCCCGTGCGAGCCATAAGAGAGTTGACAAGAATTTAAAGCGATACACCAATATCCAAAATCCAAGCTAAGATGAAAGAATCCAAATCAACTCTAAGCACTTCTACCCTGAGAACCTTGGGGGGAGGGAACGAAAGAGAGAGAAGAGGAAACAAAAAGGGTCAGACATAAAGTCTGGCGAGTCTAGTTACTTTTAAATATAAATAAATAAAAGTATCATGGTAGGTATATAAAAGCTGGAAGAACAGGATAACAATAACAAGGACAAGTGTGAACTGATCAAGATAGGTTTGAACAGAATATATTGCGCTTCTTAAGTACGTTTCTCTGCACCGCACCAATATTAGTATATCAGGAATAGAATAATCCCTACAAGTACCGTTCTATTACATTTTCTTAATTGTTAGGTTACTAGGGATAACAACACTCAATGCTTGTACACACGTCATACCCATTTACTTCCCAGTGGATGAACCTAATATGGTATATATGTAGCTACTCCTTAGTACTGAGGTACACCACATGGTACCCCAGTCGCACATTCTCCCTTGTAATACCACAGAAAAGTACACAGTCCCTCATCCTACGCTGGAGTGACGTACGAATCTCTATATAACAATGTTAAGTTCCGCCTATATCTATCATTATTATGCTATGTAAGTATACGGACTGCCACCATCGATCGAATAAGATTTCATTCCGGAGTAACGCCCCCAAGTCTACGATACATCACCCAGAGCAGTCATGCATGTATCTAGACTGTCCCACGTATGCACAGTAATTGTAGCTTGATGCCTCAATCGCACATCCTCTAACGTGCACCGTGTTCCATGGCATGACGATACAAGAAACACAGAACTCGGTCGGTAGCTTTTCCATATCTGTATAGGCCCGTCTTTAGGAGCCTCTACAGATATTCCTAGTGTAACACCCCACACCTGCTAAGGTCACTCACTAAGGGAATGCCTTAACTTTGGTGGAGTATTTTAAGTGAATATAGAACAGAAAAATTACAACAAGACAGATATAAATAATACTTGAAAATCTAAAACATCATTTCATTGCAGCAGAAGATAAACATGTTTGGCTACAATACCAAAACCAACTAAAACAAGAGTCAAGTACGAAATATCCATCCTGATAAAAACATAAGTACATAATCCCACTACATAACTAATAACCATAATAGAAAGATAAGCTGAGCTTTACATCAACGGTCCAAGCTCCAAAAGATAGATAAAGCAATCTGATCAAAGCCCACTAGTGCTAGGCCCACTCTGAGAACCTGAGGGTTGGGGAAAAGGTAAAAACAACAGGGTCAGACATAAGTCTGAGCGAGTCCTATAACTTAAACAATACAATCATTAAAGTAATTAGGGTATGATATTAACTTGGTACGGTAATGACTAGGGATAAATGACTACACTAAGCAGCCAACTAGACATAGGATGAACTAAGATATCGGTAAAGACGCATCTACCCACCCAAGGGTAATTACTACACTGCACCACACCAGTCATTCCTACTTAAAGGTTGATCCCACCCAAGGACTTAGAAAATTTAACTAGTAGTTTCATGTACCCCTAGCTGACCACATAGGTGTCGTCTGCCCCTATCTCCACTAGGTGTACCCACTACTCCCCAAGCGATCGGCTCCCTAACGTAGATACCCGTGCTGGCCCCACGCTAGGGTGTATCACTCCCCACAGTGGCAACCCGATACAACCAACGGTGCACGGCTTATACCTACACGATGCAACAACGTCTTACCTACCAGCCCGGGCCCACACACGCATATGAAACCCGTTGGACTTGCGTTGCCACCGCTAACCCGTTTTGGCCTCTTATAGTCAAGCCCAGTACGCGTGTCCCGTCCTCGACATGGGTCGATCCCACAAAGATACGTTTTGGGTTACTGGTTGAAATGGGCCCCCACAAGCTACCCACCTAAGCTTGTCCCTTTTCTAGTGCATCCCACTTAACCCTTTAATCATGTTTAATTACATATTTCCCCTTGGTTAAGTATTCTAATCGTATTTTCTATTGCCACCCAAGGCAACCCACTAGATTTCCATATGCCACCCAAGGCACTTACTTGATTTCCACATGCCACCCAAGGCACCCACTTAACCCCTCATGCCCCACTACATGCTTATCTGGTTAAGTGTTTCTTAATTGATTAAGAACGTAACCTTTGTAAAGACCTCTCACATTAGACTGTCTTTTATGGCAGCTGGATTTTCCGGTCGGGTCCGGGCAGCCTTACGCCATAACAAAGTCTAACCTCGTGTCTTTACACTTGTCACGTATTTAGTTTATGCCTAAGACCTCTCACATTGAGCCAATCATTTATAGCCACTGGATTTGCCAGTCGGGTCCGGGCAGTCTTATGCTACAAAAGGGTCCAACCTCGTGTCTTAGTCAATTAATTACACCTAATTAATCACCCCCATATTTTGAATTAATTTTCCCTGATTAATTCCAATTTAATGATGTACATAATTGACTCAATTATGTCCATCCACTTATGGTATGCCACATCATACCAATTTCACCACAATTTTGTTAACATGAATATTAACCCCATCGTTCCCTACGTAATACGCTAACACGACATACTTAAAAGGGAAGATTCATCACAAATACAATGGGTTCAACTTAGCATAACATTAGCATCAACATGGGTTTTAAAGGTGTCAACTTGCATATATGACCATAGCATCAAACCCAACTGGCATAAATAACCCACCCAAACTTGCATGAATCACATATGTCATAAAGAGGGTAACTTGCATAGTTACTTATGTCATACAAAGGGGTTAACTTGCATATGTATGCATATCATACAAAGGTGTAAACTTGCACATGTTACTTGCATGTAATCAAACACCAAACTTGCATAACATGTCATATATGAACTTGCATATAATCAAACACCAAACTTGCATAACATGTCATATATGAACTTGCATATAATCAAACACCAAACTTGCATAACATGTCATAAATGAACTTGCATATAATCAAACACCAAACTTGCATAACATGGTGTCATAATGGATCAATGTTTATCATAGTGATTTGCATAACTAGCTTCATGAACACATAGCATAAAACTTGCATAACTAGCATCATGAACATATAGCATAAAATTTGCATAACTAGCATCATGAACACATAGCATATGATAACATAACTTGCATTGATCCACATACATAACCATAACCTCATTATATCCTATCATAATTAGTTTAGCAATTGCTTGCTAAAGGCATAGAAACTCACAACTTGTTGATTAGCACTCCTATGAAGAAGATTTAGTTGCTAGAGTTGATTAGAAGTTGATTTGAGAAGCTATCTTCCTCTTTAATTTGATGGAGGCTCCTTCAAGTTGCATTTTGACGGCATGATGACGTTGTATCTATTTTTAGTATGGATTAAGGTAGTCTTAGGGTGTATTTATAGATTAGTTAAGTGTTTTAGGCCATAGGATTAACCCTAGGATAGTTAAGAGCCATCAGATCTCGTCACAAGCCACCAAACACAGACCAAACCTGACCAATCTCACTCAAATGGTGCACCAGGCAAAACTGCCCGGCCACCTGTGTCGACTCCCAAGTCGACAGGGCAGTCGACTTGGGTCTTGCTGTGTCTACTCCCAAGTCGACTCCCCAGTCGACTTGGGGCGGCTGGCGGGAATTTTCCCGCCCAGCTCCGTTTCTGCATTTGAAATCTGTTTTTGAAATTTGAATTTTATGAAAACTTCTTCGGGCCTTAACTGGGCCATACGGACTCCGATTTTCGAAAACTCGGACTCTATTTCGCGTATTTTTCCGAGACGAACGCAATGGCATAGCCCGTTTCCCCTGATTCAGATCTTAAAATTTAATTCTGCCCTGATTTATATTATAGCAAGTTATTCAACATACGGGGTGTTACATTCTCCCTTACTTAAAGGATCTCGTCCCCGAAATCTCTAAGTCAAGAAGAACGTATCATACCATCCAAACAACCATCTACTAAACCATCAAACACTGGCATCCATTGTCCCTAAAATTTCTAATGACACATGAACATATGCAAAAAGTGTGTGTATATGTTCCCTGCCTAATGCAAAATCAGGCAGTCTACTGATTCAGTTGACCTCCTTAATGCAAACCATGATAGTGCCATGCATCCAATATGTATGCGAAAGAACCCTATCGACACATACTATATCTACATGAGTGCACAACCATTCACAATAAAAATGCATCATCCATATGATAACGCAACCATTATACATCCATCAACTAGCTACATACACACAATTTATATGCAATTTGCAATATGAAGTGACTGAGCCGATCTAGTGTCTAAATGTGTGTATATGCATCCACGAGCAACCACTTGCAAACACTTGCATCCACATGTATCCATCATACATAACATGTCTCAAACACATGTTTTAACCATAGGTTTACCCTATCCAAAGGTCAAAGGTACTAACGAGAGGACATACTGAAGATAAGATAAGTACTAGACAAACGATAAAGGAGAAGTTAAAAGACATACCCTCAAAAAGGAATGGGTACAGTGAACGCATCTTCGCTTCTGTCTCCCAAGTAGCGTTGCTCTCATCATCTCCCCATTGCAATTTGACTAGTTGAACCTCTCTGTTTCTCAACTTCCTAATCTCTAACCCAAGGATGCGGGTAGGAGCTCGTCGAATAGTCGCATCACGCTCTACCTCCACTTCCCTAAGCAAGCTCGGCTCTACCACCTCTGCGGTCTCATGTAGGCACTTCCTCAAATGTGACACATGGAATACATCATGTGCCCCACTAAGTCTCTCGGGTAAATCCACTCTATATGCCATCCGTCCAATCCTTTCCTTAATAGGAAACGGTCCTACAAACCTTGGTGCTAACTTCCCAACGGACCCAAAGCAAAAAACATTCCGTAAAGGAGATACTTTGACAAAGACCATGTCCCCAACATCAAACTCAAGATCTGTCCTCCTCTTATCCGCGTATGATTTCTGTCTGTCTTGCGCCACTTTCATCCTTCTTCGAATCAAATCAATCTTTTCCGAAGTTTCTCTAACCATATCAGGCCCAAGCAAGATCTTATCCGTAGATTCCCACCAACATGTAGGTGATCGACAAGGCCTTCCATAAAGAGCTTCAAAAGGAGCCATACCAATACTAGACTGAAAGCTGTTATTATACGCGAACTCCACCAATGGAAGATGCTCTTCCCATGTACCTCCAAAATCTAAGATACATAGCCTCAAAAGGTCTTCTAGAATACGGTTCACCCTCTCGGTCTGGCCGTCCATCTGAGGATGATATGCGGTGCTCAAACACAACTGATTCCCTACCGCCTCTTGCAAACTCTTCCAAAACTCACTAGTGAAGATAGGATCTCGATCGCTCACTATGCTAAAGGGTACACCATGCAACCGAACTATCTCTCGAAGGTAAACTGAAGCTAGCCATGGAGCAGTCCTCTTACTCTTCACGGGTATGAAATGGGCGCTCTTAGTAAGTCTGTCTACCACAACCCAAATTCCCGTATTACCCTTCCTCGATCTTGGTAAGCCATCAATAAAATCCATCGAGACGCTATCCCACTTCCATTGCGGAACCTCCAATGGGTGAAGCAACCCACCAGGTTTATTTTGCTCCGCTTTCACTTGTTGGCACACCAAGAATCTAGCGACATACTTGGCCACATCTTTCTTCATACCGGCCCAAAATAAAACTTGCTTCATGTCTTGGTACATCTTTCCCCACCGGGATGAATGGTCATCTTTGAACGATGTGCATCATCAAGAATAGCCTTCCTCAAACCCTCGTCTTGCGGTACACAAAGTCTACCGTCTCTACGCAACCACCCCCTATCTTCTAGGGTGTACCTACTCAAATGGCTGGACGACCCCCACTTATGAGCTTCTCTACTAACTCAACCAACTGTGGGTCGTCCCGCTGTGCCTCGCCAATCCGCCCCAAAAGAGTAGGTCTGACCTCTAAGGATGCTAGCAAACCGGGTTAATGGGGCTGATATTTATAGATTAGTTAAGTGTTTTAGGCCATAGGATTAACCCTAGGATAGTTTAGAGCCATCAGATCTCGTCACAAGCCACCAAACACAGCCCAAACCTGACCAATCTCACTCAAATGGTGCACCAGGCAAAACTGCCCGGCCACCTGTGTCGACTCCCAAGTCGACAGGGCAGTCGACTTGGGTCTTGCTGTGTCGACTCCCAAGTCGACTCCCCAGTCGACTTGGGGCGGCTGGCGGGAATTTTCCTGCCCAGCTCCGTTTCTGCATTTGAAATCTGTTTTTGAAATTTGAATTTTCTGAAAACTTCTTCGGGCCTTAACTGGGCCATACGGACTCATATTTTCGAAAACTCGGACTCTATTTCGCGTATTTTTCCGAGGCGAACGCAATGGCATAGCCCGTTTCCCCTAATTCAGATCTTAAAATTTAATTCTGCCCTGATTTATATTATAGCAAGTTATTCAACATACGAGGTGTTACACCTAGGGTCCATTTTCACGGTGGCTATGGCCCTACCTAAGCTCCTCCCTCAAATAGTAAAGGCTACAAGAGCTAAACGATGCCCCTAAAGAGAACAATCTAAACATCCATTTGGCGTCTTCCCTAACCATTGTACCCCGCTAGTGAAGGGTAAATGGTCTATTGGTTTTAGCTCTAGTCATTCTGCATCCCACTGGCCGCCGATGACGGGTATCCGACGATCTACTATCTCTATTGGTCGTGACCCTTCGCCTTCACATTGAGGCAACCACTGAATCACCCTGGTGTCACCGCGTCACAACATTCTGACTGCATAGCTACTTCTACAGTCAAGGCCCACCCACCTAGTAGTTACAAGCAGACCCAACCTCTGCGAGCACAGCCTGAAACATCTGCCACCACACAGAGGACTACTAGGAGCACCTTACGTACCTCAGGAAGCCGCATGCTTCCTCTTCCAGTCCTTTGGAGCCATCAGAACAATCAAATGAATGTACGCTCCCCTCATGCTTTATAACACCACGATGATCTACCCCATTGGGTTATTCACCCTCAAACGTGCGGACTGGTCCTAGCGCCTCACTTTAATATGTTGTTAGACCCTATGTCTAATCATTCTTTTACACACTTACCTTACCTCATCAGGTTTCCATTTAACTTTGTTATTCCCATTCATATTGAATTCTTAATCAAGTTACCAAGTTCCTCTTGCTTATTAATTTCAGTTATATAACTTAACCTATTAAGTTTATTATTAATAAGCCCACAACATGTTATTCTTTAGATTTTGGTCCAAGGTCTGTGATTCACAATCCCTTTATATTCTTGTTTGGTTACCATAACATGTTCTACTTAGCAGGTTATTATGCATATCTAAATTCTATCATTTCTACAAGTTATTCTTACCCTAAAAGGTGTCTTTAATTAAGTAACTTTATTATTTCTACCGGTTTTATATACCACTAGGTGTCTTTAATTACATAACCATATCGGGTTAAGTTTATGGGCCTATATTTAAATATTACCCACGCCCTCAGATTTACTTAACTCACCTCCTGTACAACCAATTTTACTTAAACCCAACTTTAGTTTATATTCATACAATCCCTATGGATTCAACCAGGTTAAGTATTCGAGATTTATTACCATATTTTCATTTATGGTTACAGTATGCTAGACCTCCCACATTAAGCCTACCATTTGTGGATGCTGGATATGCCGGGCAGGTCCGGGCAGACTTATTCCACAAATTGGGCTTAACCTCATATCTGAGCACGTCTCATATTTGTACCTTTATACTTCTCACATTAGATTCAACACTTGCGGTCGCTGGATATGACGGTCTGTTCCGGGCAGACTTCCACCGCAAGTGCAATCTAACCTCATGTCATAAGTGTAGTTACAGTTTCTAAATTCTGTAATCCTAGGCATTTCATTATTATCCAATTTTACATATGTGCTTATAGGTATTCATGCCCTTTTCCCCATATTTAATTATATGTCCAATTCATTAATCAAATTATAGATTTTTATGCCCCTTTTCAATTCATCTTTTAATTATGCACCATATGCTCTTTTTCCCATGTCATAAATCAAGGCATATAAATGTACATTATGTACAAACCCAAATCCACATGTTTTCCAATTTATACCCCAAGTACCTATTCACATAATTCAGTACAAGTTATGCCCATGTTTATATTCACATATTTTTCCAATGTATATCAAAAATTCATATTCACATATGCTCCAATTTATGCCCCAAATCAATATTTTACATATGTTCCAATTTATGCCAAATCATATTTTACATATGATCCAATTTACTCCCATATCATATTTTACATATGTTCCAATTTTTATATACATTTTATGATTACCAATTAAATATTTAGATCTAAAAATAACTTGAACTCACCGTGAATAAATCTAAGGAAATGGATCCAAATTACTACGAAGAACACGTTGGATTTGTTGTTGCAATCGTTGAATTTGTATAATCTTCGCTGAATTGGATTTGGAGAAAAAAGGCCATTCAATCTATGTTGCAGAAGAGCTCCGTCATCGCCACCATTTTTTTAGATGAATAAAACCTAGGTTTAGAGTCCTTTTTATAGCCTAGAAGCAACGAACCAAGCCACGAACAAGTCCACATTCAAAATCTGAATTCTACCTAGATCCGAAGGGGGGTCGACCCCCAAGAGCCTGGGTCGACCCCGGGGTTGACCCAGCAGGGTCTCGGGTCGAATCCAAATGGTCGGCCCTTTCCCTGTTTACGCGTCGGATTTTCTGGTTTGAATTTTTGAATTCTGATTTAATTTGTGTGTGTGTATATATATATTCCATATATGCATAGAAACTTCACACCTTAATAACTTCTTCATACAAAGTTTGTTTTATGCAAACTTGGTGTTTATCTTAGCCAGAATTCCAAGACAAACGCAATGGCACAGTTCGTTTTAATTCGTTTTGAATATTTTATTAAATTTTCCTTAATTCATTGTTAATAATGTATTTCAAGTTAATTATTCTTTAATTCCTCATCTTTTGTGTCGTTAAAATTTTGGGGTGTTACATTCTCCCCTACTCAAAGGATTTCGTCCCCAAAATCTCTAAGTTAAGAAGAACGTATACCCTAACATCCAACAATCATACATTCATCTAACAATCACAGGCATCCATTGTCCTTAAGGAATTTCTAATGCTTTTATGAACATATGCAATAGTGTATGTATATGTTCGTAAACTAATGCGAAAGATCAGGCGGTCTACTGATTCAGTTGACTTCCTTAATGTAATGTATGTTTGTGCCATGCAACCAAAATGTATGCAAATCATCCTAATCCATGTAAGTTCTATATGCGTGCACAATCATCCATCCAAATGCAACATCATTGTAACGATACACCCATTTTCATCCATAAAAATTTAAAATGTACAAACATCCATATGCAATATGTAAGTGATTGAGCCGATCTAGTGCCTATTATGTGTGTATATGCATCCATGAGCAATCACTAGCAACCACTTGCATCCATTAAACATAACATGTCTCAAACACATGTTTACATTCATTAATTTTCTACCTAAAGACTCGATCGATAGGAGATATTCAAATGATAGATACAAGTATTAATTCAAAGCTTGGAAAAAGAAGTTAAGAACATATTCTCGAAAAGGAAAGGATATGAAGCGCGAATCTTGACTTCAGCCTCCCAAGTAGCGTTCTCGCAGCCCTTTCCCCATTGCACTCTTACTAGCTTCACTTCTTTGTTGCACAATTTATTAACCTCCGGTCCAAATATGCAAGTCGGAACTCGTCCAATCATTGCTTCCTTCTCTACTTTCACTTCCTCTCGCAAGTTTGGCTCCACTACCTCGAACTCCATACATTTTATCGCCTCTTGAATGAATAGTCATCTTAGAATGATGGGCTTACTCAAGGACTATCTTCAATAGGTTTCCCATTCCGATATAATTCACCTATCAAACCCCTTCTCAAGTAGCTCCCCTACTTGCTAGAAAAGTTCCCTCCTTTCTTTTAGTCACATGTCACACAGGCAATGCAAATGGCTTTGCATTGCCACCAAGTATATGCGGAAACCAATCTCGTGCCTTGGGGGTAAACCCCGAACCTCATCAAAAACATCAGTATACTCACAACTATTGGTATGGATTACAAATCATCGATAGATATATCAAGAGGTTTTATGAGACTAAGCATGACAGACCCTTTTGGGGTCATAAGAAATCTCGAGAGTCTTTCCATGGCATGTCAGAAGTCTAACGACCCTCTTCTCACAATCTAGACTGGCTCCATACATGGTTAAGCAATCCATCCTTAGAATCAAACCATATCTTATGAAATCAAGAACATAAGCATCGCAATCAAACTCGACGCCTAACACAGAGATTCTCAAACCCCAACAAATCATCAATAAATGAGCCGTACCTCCAATGGGGTTTGAGACAATAACGGGATCCAAAACCATACTACTATCTAGGTGCAGAGACTCAACTAAAGGATCAGATTAAAAGAATGTGAAGCGCCAGAAAAAGAATCCAACAGGATGATCACAAATAGAAATCAAACCTTCGATGGAAACTTTCCTACCCCTATCCTGTCCTCCAACTATGAGAACATTAGCTTCTCCTCTAGAAGTTCCTGCCCTCTAGCCTTGTCCTTGTATCTTTGGGCACTCCTTAATAAGGTGTCCCGCCTTACCAAAGTGGTTACAAACGTCTTTCCTCTTTCTGCAATCCTTTTTCAGATGATCCACTGTTCCGTAATTATGGTATTTCCTCTTTTCTTCTTTCATCTTTGGGCTATGCTCCTTAGCCCCAACTCCCTTATTCTCCTTTTTACCATCCTTGTGCAACATGCTAACAAGTCTCTTGAAAGTTGCCTCCATCGCATGGAAATCCTTACGAGGCTTGAGATAAAATAAGTCGCAGGTGAAACTACTGCGGCTACAGATGGAGGTTGGGCACTTCTTTGCCCTTCGACATGTATCGTAGTTTTAACATGCCTTCGGAACCATGCCGAAATGGGGATACCCTTTCGGGAAGAAACGGTTCCCCGAACAAAAAGGAATCAAGCCGAGAATTGAGAAGATATTTATGGCTTTGGGAAATATGCTTTTCAAAAACAGACTTTTTATTTCAAAATACTTTGTTTTTGAGACCTTTTTGAAAACCATATTCAAAATATTTTGTCCGACTTATAACCATATGCTCTGATACCAAATGTGAGACCCCACGTCCATTAATGTCACTGTATATAGAATGCATTAAGTTTCGTGAAGCGTCATAGGTAAATAAGAACATAATATCACAAGACAGGCATGTAAGATAGCAGCGGAATTAAAAACTTTAATTAAATCAAATCATCATGGTCCCAAATACTGAGTTTACATCATAAGTTGAAATAACTGATTACATTAATAATCTGTCTTGCCAAAAAAAATCATAGTACAAAAGCATAAAACCATATTTCTCGTGCGATCCATAAGAGTGTTGACAAGAAGTCAAAGCGATACATTAATATCCCAAATCCAAGCTAAGCTGAAAGAATCCAAATCAACTCTAAGCAATTCCACCTTGAGAACCTTGGGGGGGGGACGGAAGAGAGAGAAGAGGAAACAAAAAGGGTCAGACATAAAGTACGACGAGTACAGTTACTTTTAAATATAAATAAATAAAAGTATCATGGCAGGGATATAAAAACTGGAAGAATAAGATAACAATAACAAGGACAAGTGTGAACTGATCAAGATAGGTTTGAACAGAATATATTGCGCTTCTTAAATACGTTTCTCTGCACCGCACCAATACTAGTATATCAGGAACAGAATAATCCCTACAAATACTATTCCATTACATTTCTTGATTGTTAGGTTACTAGGGATAACAGCACTCAATGCTTATACACACGTTGTACCCATTTGTTTCCTAGTGAATTAACCTGATATGGTATATATGTAGCTACCCTTAATACTGAGGTACACGCCATGGTACTCTAGTCGCACAGTCTCCCTCGTAATACCACAGAAAAGTACGCAGTCCCTCATCCTACGCCGGAGTGACATACGGATCTCTCTATAATAATGTTATGTTCCGCATATATCTGTCATTATTATGCAACGTAAGCATACCACTGCCACCTTCGATCGAATAAGATTTCATTCCGGAGTAATGCCCTCAAGTCTACGATACATCACCCAGAGCAGTCATGCATGTATCTAGATTGTCCCATGAATGTACTATAATTGTAGCTTGATGCCTCAATCCCACGTCCTCTAATGTGCACACCAAGTTCCATGGCAGCACGATACAAGAAACACGGAACTCGGTCGGGAATTTTTCCATATCTATACAGGCCCATCTTTAAGAGCCTTTATAGATATCCTTAGGGTCTGTTTTCACATTGGCTATGGTCCCACCTAGGCACCTCCCTCAACTAGTAAAGACTACAAGAGCTAAATGACTTCCCCTAACAAAAACAATATAAACACCCATTTGGCATCTTCCCTCAACCACCGTACCCGGATAGTGAAGGGTGAATGGTCTATTGGTTTTAGCTCTAGTCTTTCCGTATCCCACAGGCCGCCGATGACGGGTATTCGATGATCTACTATCCTTGTTGGTTGTGACCCTTCGCCTCTACGTCGAGGCAACCGCTGAATCACCCTGGTATCACCGCGTCACAGCATTCTGACTGCATAGCTATTTCTACAGTCAAGGCCCACCCACCTAGTAGTTACGCGCAGACTCAACCTCTGCGAGCACAGCCTGAAACATCTGCCACCACACAGAGGACTACTAGGATCACCTTATGTACCTCAGGAAGCCGCATGCTTCCCCTTTCGGTCCTTTGGAGCCATCAGAACAATCAAATGAATGTACGCTCCCCCTCGTGCCCTATAACACCACGATGATCTACCCCATTGGGTTATTCACCTTCAAACGTGCGGACTGGTCCTAGTGCCTCACTTTAATATGTTGTTAGACCCTATGTCTAATCATTCTTTTATGCGCTTGCCTTACCCCATCAGGTTTCCATTTAACTTGGTTATTCCCATACATATTGAATTCTTAATCAAGTTACAAAGTTCCTCTTGCTTATTAATTTCAGTTATATAACTTAACCCATTTAAGTTTATTAATAAGCCCACAACATGTTATTGTTTAGATTGTGGCCCAAGGTCTATGATCCACAATCCCTTTATATTCTTGTTTGGTTACCATAACATGCTCTACTTAGCGGGTTATTATGCATATCTAGATTATATAATTTCTACAAGTTATGCTTACCCTAAAAGGTGTCTTTAATTACATAACTTTATTACTTCTACCCGTTATGTATACCACTAGGTGTCTTTAATTACGTACCATATCGGGTTAAGTTTACGCGCCTATATGTAAATATTACCCACCCCCTCAGATTTACTTATCACCACTTGTACAACCAATTTTACTTAACCCCAACTTTAGTTTATATTCATACAATCCCTATGGATTCAACCAGGTTAAGTATTCATGATTTATTACCATATTTTCATTTATGGTTACAGTATGCTAGACCTCCCACATTAAGCCTACCATTTGTGGATATTGGATATGCTGGGCAGGTCCGGGCAGACTTATTCACAAATTAGGCTTAACCTCGTATCTGAGCATGTCTCGTATTTGTACATTTAGACCTCTCACATTTGATTCAACACTTGCGGTCGCTGGATATGCCGGTCGGTCCCGGGCAGACTTCCACCGCAAGTGCAATCTAACCTTGTGTCATAAGTGTAGTTACAGTTTCTAAATTCTGTAATCCTAGGCATTTCATTTTTATCCAATTTTACCTATGTCCTTATAGGTGTTCATTCCCTTATTCCCCATATTTAATTATATGCCCAAATCATCATTCAAATTATAGATTTTTATGCCCCTTTTCAATTCATCTTTTAATTATGCACCATATGCTCTTTTTCTAATGTCATAAATCAAGGCATATATATGTATATTATGCCCAAACACAAATCCACATGTTTTCCAATTTATTCCCCAAGTCCCTATTCACATAATTCAATACAAGTTATACCCAAATTCATTTTCACATATTTTTCCAATGTATGCCTAAAATTCATATTCACATATGTTCCAATTTATGCCCCAAATCAATATTTTACATATGTTCCAATTTATGCCAAATCATATTTTACATATGATCCAATTTACTCCCAAATCATATTTTACATATGTTCCAATTTTTATATACATTTTATGATTACCAATTAAATATTTAGATCTAAAAATAATTTGAACTCACCGTGAATAGAACTAAGGAAATGGATCCAAATTACTGCGAAGAACACATTGGATTTGTTGTAGCAATCTTTGAATTTGTATAATCTTTGCTGGATTGGATTTAGAGAAGAAAAGGCCATTCAATCTGTGTTGCAGCAGAGCTCCGCCATCGCCACCATTTTTTAGATGAATAAAACCTAGGTTTAGGGTCTTTTTTATAGCCTAGAAGCAACGAACCAAGTCATGAACAAGTCCACATTCGAAATCAGAATTCGACCCATATTTGAGGGTTCATGGGTGTCGATCCCTAGGTCGACCCCGGGGTCGACCCAGCAGGGCCACAGGTCAACCCCAAATGGTCAACCCTTTCCCTATTTGCGCGCCGGATTTCCTAGTTTTGAATTTTTGAATTCTAGTTTAATATATATATATATATATATATATATATATATATATATATTCTCTCCTTATATGCATACAAACTTCAAACCTTAATAACTTCTTCATACTAAGTCCATTTTACGTTAACTTGGTGTCTATCTTGACCAGAATTCCGAGACGAACGCAATGGCGTAGTCCGTTTTACTTAATTCTGAATATTTAATTTAGTTTTACTTAATTCATTATTAATAGTGTATTTATCATTAATTATTCTTTAATTCATCATCTTTTGTATCATTAAAATTTCGGGGTGTTACAGTGCCACTCCTCCAAAAATCTCCAAACCAATGCCTCGAACCCTAGAAAGACATAAACTCCATCTACCTCGGGCCCCTCGTGCCCATTCAACCATTCTTTGTACCCCTCGGGGTACGAGATTCATACCCCAGGGAGGGTACGAGTTTCTGGGCATGCATACTATGGGTTCCGAGATTTTGGTGGTTGGTACTATAGGATACGAGATTCCTGGTGTGGTCCCCAATTTCTACCTACTCCTACCTACTCCCACCTAACCACTCCACTATAAATAACCCTCAACCTCACACTTCAAAGGGGCTGTAATTTGGTGAATTGACATCTCTTAAGAGCTCAAAGTAGCCTCACTAATGACATCTATGCTTTGAGGAAGTAGAAGGGAAAAAGTGTCTTTTTCCTAATATATTAATATATGATAATTATGACATCATATAACTTAAGGATGTATGTAAAGAGATGTCATGAGATGTTCTCAACCTTGAAACTCTTTGTTATTAATAATATTCCAACGACTCTTCCAAAATGGACGTAATCCTCTCGTGATACCGAACCACTATAAATTCTCGTGTTATTTACTGCTTTCTGCACATACTTTTCCACACGAAACTATAATTCTTAAGCAATAAGAATCTTGGGTGTTTACAACATATTTTGCCGTCAACATTTTGGTTCTTTCACTGAGAAACTCGGATTTGTTTCTTTGTCTCATGTTACAATCTCGACTTCGACGTGCTTTAGGTTCCTTCGCGAACCTGCCGCCAAGTCCTCTTACGATGGTAAAGCGACCAAAGAATACAATGATCGGCTCTTCTGCCGCAGCCAAAGCTAGAACCTCCCAGCAATCCCACCGGTGGATATCCTAGCCACAACCGAAACCCTTCCCGCTATGAACCCGAAGATCCCTCAACACAAGTGCAGATCCACGCACTTAATGAGAAATATGAGAACACAACTATAGAACTCAATCAGGCGTTGAGAAATAACATCTACCTTATGCGCCAACTTCAAGAATGGCCACACATCGTTGCTCAACTTCAACTCGCTCAGAACAACGCCTGACCTCGATGCACTATCTCGGAAACTTCCTCTTCCGAGTTAAGGGGCCCACACCAAAGAAGGAGGTTTAGTCTCATCAACAATGTCGTCGTCCGCTCCAATGCCCCGGCCAACGACAATGGCAACTGCTACGCCAATGGAAATGGAAATAGCGACCGAATTACAGTCACTTATAGTAAGGAGGCACAGTATTGAGACCGTTCCCGATTGGTTATCAATGATGAGCCATGCTCGAGAAACCGATCTCCTCCTCAATAGTACCCGACTATCGCTGTCCAGGATTAGGGACCTACTCTCTCAGCGGACCATTCTTTTCTAGATCAAGATTCACATCAACCCACTCAGCCTCATCGTCAATACCAAAACCCGATCATAAATGTTGATGATATGGAAGAAGATGACCTGGATGTGCATCATAAAAGGCGACCGTGGAATATAACTCCCAAGGTCCGACAAAACCCATGGATCTCGCCAGCGGTTCCGTATCTGACGTATCTCCCCGACTTGGTCCGAAGGATCATGAGGGAAATGAGAGGGACACCTAAGACGCAACCCTTTCACCAGGATTTTGCACGAAGCCAAATGGCGTTGACGCTTCAGCATGCCCCAAATACCGCTTTACAATGGCACAACCGACCCATGTGCCTTCCTGAATCGATATGAATGGAAAATGGACTCTAGCTGGTACACTGATCCAGTCAAATGCAAGTGTTTCCCAGTCTTCCTTCAGCCACTTCTTTACTTTGGTTCTCTCGCATTTCGCTTCATTCAATCAACAACTTCGGCTAACTAGCCACAAAATTAGTTAAGAAGTTCAGAATGCATGTTCCAACTCTGAAGAATGCTCTCACCTTATCTAGTCTGTACCAGGGACCCATCGAGTCACTCAAGAGCTACCTCTCATGATATAGTACCGCCCTTACCGAGGTAGATGACCCAAAGCATCGTATCGTGCTTTTCCAACTTTCAAAAGGAGTCCTCCCTACTTTCGAATTTGGGGCCTGGATCGATAGGAAGCAACCCAAAAGTCTCGACGCTTTCTACGAGATAGCAGGACGGTTCTTATGTTAAGAAGAAGCGAGGCGTAACCACATCTCCCTGGCCAACACTTCCAACAACCCATAGGCTGATACCATCGATGACAGCATCAAAGGGAAGGTAGTTGGAGAACATTTCGATAAGAACAAGGGGGCATGACCCTACAAAGCAAAGACGGGCAACGACAGACAGGGCATCTGCAACAACAAATAGGCTCCAACGGACACCAAAGGTCCGGCCGCTACCAAGCTTACGAGACCTGCACCCCATTGAATGAAACTCGGACACGGTCTACCTGGAAACATGCAACACGCTCCGGTATAAGAAGTCGCACTATAAGGAGTCCAAAGATCGCGAGAAGAATACCGACAAGTACTATCGTACCACGACTTGTATGGACACAACATCAATGACTGTCGTCAACTCAAAGACGTCATCGAGAAGCTTATCCGCGAAAAGCACCTTGAGAAGTACATATAAGAACCTTTTCCTCCCGAAGCGAACTCGGGTCCTCCTGTGCTCGCACCTCCAGCTCCTACCAAGACAGCTCCTGGTCCGTCAAACCCAAGGCGAGGAATTGTAGTCAACACTATATGCGGAGGACCTTACTCCACACACGAAAGCTTCCGAAAAATGGATGAGTACGTGAGCTCTATCAAGCAAGCCACCTATGAAGCTTGCTCCACTCTATGCGAGTCCTTCCCCACTAAGCTTTAGAAAACCATGAAGGACGACATCATCTTTCGCGAAAGAGAATCAACGGGAATTGAAATCCCAACCACGGACCCTCTCGTGATCACAACCCTGATCAGTTCAACTTCCGTCCGAAGGATATTAGTCGATTCGGGGAGTTCAGTCAACTTCATCTTCAAAGCTGCCAACGATCAGATGAAGTTGAAAACCAAGGACTTGAAACCTTGCCATGCCACGATCCGCAGCTTCAACAGATCTTCCAATCACCCAGTAGGCATGATCGACCTACATGTTGAACAAGGTAATGGGGATTAGAGCCGGGTCTGAATCCTCACTTTAGTTGTTATCGACATTAACTCCCCCTACAATGTCTTCTTCGGGCGTTGTTCCTTCAAGGAGTTTCAAGTCTCCATGTCGCCATGGTCTCTCCTAATGAATTTCCCAACTGATAGCGGGATCGACATAGTTAAAGGTGACGAAACAACCACAAGATATTGTTACACAATAGAATGGAAGAACGCGAACAAAAAGGACAAAGGCAACGCTATTCCTTTGTCTCCCTACGCCAAGACCATCTCCATATAGTAATTAAAGGCGTCTGGGCATTGGCTCAGGTGCCACTGCCATCTTTCCGACGATCCCGATCCGAGGGAGGACGAATAGTCCGACCATGAAAGGACTACTCCATGGAACCTACGGTGATGTTCCGATCAACCCAGATAACTCAGCGAAGGTCTTGAAAATTGGATCGCAACCCCACCCCGCAATAAAAGAAGATCTTCTAGATTTCTTAAGAGCCAACCTATACGTGTTCGCCTAGACCCACTCGGACATAAGAGGCATTGACCCTGCGATTGCTTGCTACCAGTTGAACCTCTATCCCACACTTCTTCCGATCAAACAGAAACGCCACTTCTTCGAACCAGAGGTAGACTGGCTACTCAACAACAACTTCGTCCATGAAGCCTACTACCCTGAATGGGTCTCCAACCCGGTTCTAGTCAATAAAGCTAACGGCAAGTGGCGAACATGTATCGATTTCTCTGACCTAAATAATGCGTGTCCGAAGGACAGCGTCCCGCTTTCGAAGATCGATCGGCTTGTTGACTCGACCTCCGGGTACCAGCCCTTATCTTTCATAGATGCTTATTTAGGTTATAATCAAATTCCAATGTATCTTCACGACCTAGACCATACCTCTTTCATAACCGACCTTGGGCTCTATTGCTACCGTGCCATGCCTTTCGGACTCAAGCATGCAGGAGCTACTTATCAACGAATGGTTAACCACCTCTTTAATGACCAAATTGGAAAATCCATGGAACTATACATGGACAATATGTTGGTAAAATCTAAAATGTCGAGCAACCACGTCCACGACCTCTCTGAAATGTTTGGTGTCCTCCGCGAATACGATATGAAACTCAATTCCTTGAATTGCTCCTTCGGATTCGCCTTGAGGAAGTTCCTGGGTTTCATCGTCAACTCCCGAGGCATCGAATCCAATCTAGACAAAATACAAGCTATCTGGGACATTCAAGTCCCTCAACACATCAAAGATGTCCAAAATTTAAATGGAAAGGTCTCCGCTTTAAGTTGATTCGTTTCCAAAGCTACCGATGAATGCATTCCCTTTTTCGACTTGCTTCGAAAAGGGAAGCGCAACTTCGAATGGACCCCAGAATGCATCGTCGCATTCGAGGACCTATTGAATCACTTAGAGCGACCACATATCTTGTCCAAACCTCTGGACCATGAAGACTTATACATTTATTTGGCTGTTTCCATGCAGGCAATCAATTCGGCCCTAGTGCGCATTGAAAACTATGTCCAGCGAACCATCTACTACATAAGCAAACGATTGAGGGAGGCGGAGAAGAATTATCTGAAGCTTGAGGAACTAGCATACTCCTTATCGATTTCCTCTCGGAGGCTTTAGTCGTACTTCCAGTCTCATCTAATAAAGGTTTATACCGACCAACCGCTACGACCGGTCCTACAACGACCTAAGGCATTTGGATGACTATTAAGGTCGAGTATGAAGCTGAGTCAATTTGAGATAGCATTCATCCCCCATCGAGCCATCCTTGGACAAGCTCTCGCCGATTTCATAGTAGAATTCACTGCTCCCGAGGAGACTCCTACAGAGAACGTCGAAGCTCCCGACACTCAATGGAAATTATTCGTGGACGGGTCCTCCAATAGAAAATGTTCTGGAGCCGAAGTCATGCTCGTCACTCCAGAGGAGCGCCCAATATGCTACACGTTAAACCTCAACTTACCCGCTACCAACAACAACGTAGGGTATGAGACCTTAATCGTGGACTTAGAATCGAGATCGAACTTAAGATAAAGGCCATCCAAATCTTCTCTGATTCGCAGATCATCGTGCGTCAAGTACATGGGGAATACCAAGCCAAGAGGCCATGACTCGCTTCATACCTTGCCCAAGTCCAGGCGCTGCTGACTAATTTCGACTACTTCATGATCATGCATATTCCTTGAGAAAAGAATGAAAAGGCAGATTCCCTAGCCAGATTGGCAAGCTCCGAGGATCCACGGCTCATGGGGCTCGCCCCAGTCGAAGTACTTGATTCACCAAATTTTAGCTAGATGCAGACTGACTCGATAATGATCAATAAGTCTGAAAACGAATCCTGGATGACACCGATCAAAAACTACCTACAGCCCGGGACCCTCCCTGGACGTTTCAAGGAAAGATGAGCGCTCACTCACCAATCATCCCGTTACATTCTCATGGATGGAGTACTCTACTGTAGAGGCTTATATGTTTCATTATTAAGGTTTGTAGACCACGATGAAGCCAAACACACACTAAACACACTAATAGATATACATAAAGGCGAGTGCGGCGACCACACCGAAGGGCAAACCTTAGCAAGAATGATCATCAGGCATGGCTATTTTTGGCCCACGCTCGACGAAGACGCCGCAAACTACACTCGCAAATGCGACATGTGTCGGCGCTCGTCAAAGATTCCAGGAGCTCCACCTACTGAATTGACACAAATGGTTAGTCCTTGGCCGTTTGCTATATGTGGGATAGATATCACTAGGACTCTGCCAATGGCTAGATGTGGGATGCATTATGCTATCGTCACAGTTGATTACTTTACCAAATAGGAAGAAGCCAAAGCTCTCGCCATGATCACCACCAAGAAGGTAATCAACTTCTTCGTCCACAACATAATTACCCGCTATGGGGTCCCCCAGGCCATTATCTCCGACAATGGAACCCATTTTGAGAGCGTAGAGTTCAAGACCATCAATCAGCGGCACAACATCGAAAAGAAATTCTCAGTGGTAGCTCACCCTCAAGCAAATGGGCAAGTCGAGGATGTTAACAAAGTGATCAAATCCATCATCAATAAGCGTTTGGAAAAGGACGGAGGCATGTGGGCAGACGAACTCCCTCTGGCACTATGGGCCTAACGGACCACCCACAAGTCAGCTACTGGATACACTCCATTCGCCCTTGCCTATGGATCCGAAGCTGCTATTCCCATTGAGCTAAAGCTTCAGTCTCATCAGGTTACCTATTATGATCCGAAAACCAATCAAGATTTTCTTATGGAACCCCTCAATTTACTCGAAGAAAAGAGAAACAAAGCTGAACTCAAAGCTGCCGCCCCGCGGCAATGAGTGGCCCGATACTTCAACTCCATGGTCCACCCTAAGGACCTCAATATCGGCGACCTCGTCCTGAAGCGGGGTTGTTCCCTACCGACCGGATTCAGTCCTCTCTGGGAAGGCCCGTACGCCATACAACATAAGCTTGGGAATGGAACTTTCAAACTTGCAACCATGAACGGAGCCGAGCTCCCCAGGGAATGGAACAACGAATACCTCTAGTGCTACTTTACATAACTTAGTGTACAATTGCCTATGCTTTCCAACGGTGTTTTGTTTTCTCGCAATTCAAGGAATTGTAAAGGCTATTACTGCCATAGTTATTAGTAGAAACTATGTTCAGTTTCCTGTCTCTGTTCCATGTTTACTTTTTGCATGATATGTTTAATTGACTATCACAACTGACTTGTGTGCACAAACTCTCGATCGCCTCATCGGCACCCCGGGCATGGGAGCCGATGCCGCCATCCAAACCTCGAACCAACATCAAGGACAAAAAATACTAGAACCGATCGACACCTTGAGCATGGGAGTCGGCGTCGCTGACCCATTACGCGACCGAGTATAAATAACCTCTAACTCGAATCTCGGCCCAACACCGAGACCGAGGATAAATAGTTTCGCTCTTAAGTTCCAGGACTTGGGGCTAGCCCATCAACCAACCTAATGCGATACGAATTGCTCGCACGAATTCATCCAACCCCTCAGGTCAGGAAGTGGGCATCTCTCAAATCTCGACGCAACACCTAGACAGAGTTTAAATCGTTCCCACTCCTAAGCCTCAGGGCTCGGGGGAAACCCATTGGTCACGTCTGACCCTATGGGTCGACGATCTGGGAATATTCAGGAAAATAAACGACGACCACGCTCTTAACCCGAATGAACGACGGAAGAGCCAAAAATCGGACGAATCACAACGTCTATGCCTTCAACCTACTTGGAACTTACTCCGGGCAGTCCAAGGTAGAAGGCCTCTGGCCTGGTTTCCACAACCAACGGGATTCCTGACCTGAGGTAAACCCAACAAATGAAACCAGCGCTCGATCTCCTTGGAACTGGAAATTCCCCAGAGCGAGATCCCTGATCGCATTTCTGTGAGCATAACAATAAGTACGCTTGTGCAAGTACAAGACACTGGAAAACATGAGAAGAACATTCGAACACTTAACATGAGATGCGATTTTTATTGATTAATATATCATTTCACACACACACACACATACACACACCAAACAAACTACATGTCTGACATTTTTCCTTTCTAATGACATGGTGTACATAAGAACCACGCCATGCCTTTGAAGACTAAAAGCGAGGATCGTACTCGCGTATACTATCGGCCTACATAACCAAAATAACAGTAACATCTACTACAGTTACCAACACTAATCATGCCTCTTCTTGTTGTGCTTCTTTTTTGCAGATTCCGCACTAGACGACTCTCTACCAATGGTAGGCCTCTTCTTCCCAGATCCGCTCCTTCCTCCACTGCCCTTTGGAGGGGTTACCGACTCATAAGAGATCGAGAGACGCGTTCCACCGTCATCCTCGCCACAGGTGATCTCTGTAATGTCGACAGGGGAGGTGTACGACAATGGAATGGGTGAATTCCCCGCAGCAAGGGGCACCACAGCGTCACTCTTTCTCGGAACTTCCTTGGCCTCCAGCTCCTGTTTCTTCTTGGCCTCCTTAACCGCCTTCCGGTCAGCTAACTTTTGGGATTTAAGCTTCGCGGCATCATTAGCTTTGAGCTTTTAAAGGGTCATTGTGGTCCTTTGCTAGGCTTCATCATCCTCCTTTTTTTGGGCCTCATCAGTAGCCCTTTTCTTCTCCGCCTCAGCATTGGCCTTTATCTTCCCAACTATAATAGTGGCTCTCTTCTCAACATCCTGCCTGGTCTTCTCCTGGGCCTCGTGCCTAGCGTCCTCGTCCTGCCTGCTCTTCTCTTCCAGCTCCTCGCACTTAGCTACCATCTGAACCTTTAAGGTATCCACCAAGGCCTCCATTGAAGGCACATCGGCATCTACTGGGCCCATCGTATGAGTGCTTTGGCTATCAACCACCTCTCCTTCCTCTATAAGGCCCTCATAAATACTGGACCCTAGCCTGACATCTAAAAAGTGTCCAACTAACTGCCTCCTTCTCCAAACTACACCCCTTACGGTTCTAACCAAGATTCTATTCTAAGGGAGCATTGAGGCAAAGCCCGGTGTCGTAGTAGGTCCAGGAAGGGCTGCACAGAAAACACAACCTTTTAGTCCACAAATTCGGTAATCACGTCATCTTCGGGAATTCGCAATAAAGAAAATTTACCTTCGGTCAGGGAAAGTGCGGGTATAATAGGGAGTGTGCTCGTCGCAGTAGACAAAATAAATCCAGTTTCTCCCAGTCCCAGATACTCGGGATCATACTCTGTCAAGGCCCGAGCCAAAGCTGTGGGATCGCTTGTTGTGCCGGTTCCGGGAGCCAATGGTCGATAAGAGCTTCCCTCCGCAACTGACTCCGCAACAACCACACTGTCAGTAGCAACAGACTTCCCCATTTCCACGGTGAGCCTCGCCGGTATCTCATTCTCCACATCCTCCTACATCAGTCTCCTCCCTTCCTCTAGCTTCTCACACTCCTCGTCAGTCAGGAGATCGGTCATCAAGTGACGCTCATCCAAGGTTCCCACATCCACATGACGTAGATAAGCTTCATATGGCAACAGTCTCTCTCATGTCTGGGCCAACACCTGAGTGTAATCCTCAAACCACGAGAGTCCACGGAACTTTAGAACTTTAACATACATGTTCAGATATGATCCGCCAAGGATGCCTCCACCCGAAATTCGGTATTCTCTAGCTTCTCTCTCAACTGCTCCACCTCCCTCAGGTGCTCAACACATCCCTATTGCTAGCCTCAGCATCCTCCTTTTCCTTCCTCATCGCCTCAAGTTACCTTCTCAGTTCAACAACCTTTGCATTCTCAGCCCTTAGCCTCTCATTCTCCGATATCAAAGCGTTGTTGTCATTTTGGAGCTGGGTTACTCGCTCATAGTCCTTTTCCATTTCGATGTACACTTTCTTCAGCTCGGCCTTGTCCCTTTTTAAGGCCATGTTTTCAGTAGTTAGAGAGGTCGTCGTATCCTTAAAAGTTGAGTTGGCATGAGATGTCTCATTTTTCAGTAGCTCGTACACGTGCTTCATCTCCGCTGCAACAGTAATACTAAGAATTAACATTCTAAAGTATAATGATGAACGAGGAAGTGCTTCTGACACAAGGAGAAAACCCACCTATTTCCTTCTCCAAGTTACCGATAGTGGTCTGCTCGGCAACAATAGTCAGCCCCTGATTGATGAGCTCCAAGTTTTTCTTCCTAATCAATTCCGAGAGATGGAAGGAATACCTATTAAGCTCGTTAGCCTGATGATATGCGTCCCTCACATGCACCCATATCTCCCTGAACTCCCTGGCAGGAGGCGGACTAAGATCAGGGAGGAACACCAGCTCATCAAAATAATGCCAAGGGAAATTCTGCTTCAACAATGCCTTCCTTTCATCCACAAAAAGATCTCACCTCTCAGGCGCTGCTAGGTCTTGCCTCCTCGTCATAGTCTCTCCTGTCAGCCTCGAATGGCTAAGCGACGACTTCTTCCCCTTAGATACTTGGACGGAAGCCAAAGGCGCTGTGTGTGAAGGAGCTGTCGATGACGAATGCCTCAAGGCCACTACATCAAGCCAAAAATTTACTCCGGATACTCAGATGGGAGGAGGAGATCTCCGAGACCTATCTCGGTGACGATACTCACCGCTGCGATCTTGTGGGGGTGGGGAGCCACCATATAAGCTAGACCATCTCCTAAAGCCTTCAAGAAAAGTATTTCTAGGGTATCGGTGGCCTCTGTGCCCATAACCTCGTCCTCCACATTCTCTTGCCATGTCACCTGCTAAAGAAACAAGGCTAAAGTCAGACACTTTGCACGCACGGACAATCTCTATATTATGCAATGCTTACGAGTGTATGTCCTAAGTGTTCTCTCAACAGACCAGATGATGGTCTGCCCAAAGGAGTGAACCCCTCCACAGCTGGAGCTAGCATTTCCA
This sequence comes from Allium sativum, assembly GCA_030737875.1. Classification (NCBI taxonomy): domain Eukaryota; kingdom Viridiplantae; phylum Streptophyta; class Magnoliopsida; order Asparagales; family Amaryllidaceae; genus Allium; species Allium sativum. The sequence goes on along the minus strand of CM060924.1, from coordinate 134,390,167 downwards.
TACTTGTCGTACCGCGCCAAGGAGGCAAGTCAATAGAAAGTTTATTAAGACCATCAAACTGGACCTCTTCCTCGAGTTAAACGGCGGTCTCTGAAGGAGTCACAGGAGACTGTGGTCTGGACGATGCTTCCACCCCTGCCTCTCCTGTCGGAGGTGGGACAGGAGCATCCAACAGACCCTCGTCCCTGTCAACTATCTCCTCACCACCAATCTTACTCATGCTGGTTTCTTCCTGGGGTTTAGCAGCCTTTCGCAATTTAGGCCCAGTGGAGGGCATCTTTCTCTTTCGACTAGGAGCTCCTTTGTCTTTCGCCACCTCCTCTTTATGTCCCCCTCCCGCAACAACGGGCCTTATTATAGCTCGATCGTCAGGGAGGAGCCCTGCACAACGAAGGCGATCCTGACTTGTAACTTTATCAGTAGAACGTGACGTAGTTGGAATTGCTCACCGAGCCTCAAGGCATTGTTGATACCCGATGCCGGTGGGCGCCTCAGGATTTCCTGCCAGGTTAAAACAAAGTTGAGTATAAGACCTCGAATCTGCGAACTTTATAGTAAAAAACGGAATTCAAGAATGCTTACTTTCTTATAGCCATCTCCTCGCAAATCCAGGCAGCCCTCAAGGAAATCTCGTACCCCGATGGGGACACGAACCTCGTACCCCACAAGGGTACGAAGTTCTTACCCCATAGGGTACGAAGTTCGTACCCCATGGGGTATAAAGTTAGTACCCCGTGAATTTCGCACCACACGGGGTATGAAATTCGCACCCCTTGGGGTATGAAGTTCGTACCGCTTGAAGTACGAAGTTCGTACCTCGGCAAGGGGTGAGAGGCCTCGTAACCCCTAACCATCGGGGTACGAAGTCCTCCCCTATCACTCTCCATGCTGGCCTCTTCTTCCCCGATACACGCCTCTTTGAATATACGACTTCTCCTCTTTCCCATCCTCTCACAACCAAACTCTTTCTTCCATTCTCAAAACTCAGCGCAACGAAGTGCCAAAGGCCATTTCCAACCCAAATCGGTCAGAAACTGCCTTGATCCCCCCTCACGCCGCAGCCGAGCTCGAATGAAGAAGTTCTCAACCGAGGTCCTTATGTAACCAACCTTCGATATTAAGTTCGAAATTTCGAGATTAGGGGTTTAATGGGGGTGGAAGAAAAATCAATAAAGAAAAAAGGGAAGAATGAGGGGAGAGCCCTATTTATAATGACCAAGGCCGACTCCATGTATTCAGAGGTGGCCATTCGAACATTTCGTACCCCACCAGGGTATGAAATATCGTACCCCTGGTTGGAATACGAAATTTTCGTACCCTACCAGGGTACGAAAATTCGTATCCCTGGTTGGGATACGAAATTCGCGTGCCCAAGCAAGGAGGGTACGAGATTCAGAATAAAAAAGAGAAAGGAAAACACACACACACACACACACACACACACATATATATATATATATATATAATGATATATATATATATATACATACATAGTATATACGCGTATATACGTATGCGCACAACGCACCTATAGATGGAAAGTTATGAGCGCGCGAGCATGATGTAACACAAGTACTTAGCAATGTGAACGCACCGTTGCACCAGCAACGACTCATTTACAATCCTATAGTAAATGGGTTCAACAACTAACGTCTATTTTTTATAAGTTTACAGGAAAAAGTCGACGACTCGACGACTACTTCAACCAACACAAAGCACATCATGTCAAGATAAGACATACTTTGGGGGGCAAATGTTAACCGAACTTTTGGTCCGGTTCCCAAAAGTACGCAAGGCATGCTCGACTCAACGTATCGCGTGAAGCCAAAGCCGAGAGTGTCGCCAAGGAGCAAAGAAAATGAGCTGAGAAGGGATCATGCCGACAGGAAGCTCGCCACTCCTCCAAACATCGCCGAACCAATGCCTCGAACCTTAGAAACACATAAGCTCCATCTACCTAGACCCCCCGTGCCCATTCCAACATTATTCGTACCCCTTGGGGTATGAATTTCGTACCCCCAAGGGGTACGAAACTCATACCCCAGAGAGGGGTACGAGTTTCTAGGCACACGCACTACGAGATTCGAGATTCTAGTGGTTGGTACTATGGGATACAAGATTCCTGGTGTGGTCCCTTATTTCTACCTACTCCTACCTACTCCCACCTAACCACTCCACTATAAATACTCCTCAACCTCAACACTTCAAAGGGGTTGGAATTTGGTCAGTTGACATCTCTTGAGAGCTCCAAGTAGCCTCTCTAATGGCATCTATGTTTTGGGAAAGAACAAGGGCAAAAGTGTATTTTTCCTAATATACTAATATATGATAATTATGACATCATATAACTTAGGGATGTATGTAAAGAGATGTTCTCAACCTTGTAACTCTTTGTTATTAATAATATTCCAATGACTCTTCCAAAGTGGACGTAGGCCTCTCACAAGACCGAACCACTATAAATCTCTCGTGTTATTTATTTCTTTCGGCACATACTTTTCCATGCAAAACTATAATTCTTAAGTAATAAGAATCTTGGGTATTTACGACATATTTTGCCATCAACACCTATCTACATAGTATGTATAGATTGTCAATCTGGATCCCACAGGTTGATATTATATCTGTTGTAGGTAATTTGTTGTTTATAACTTTAAAAGCACACATTAACATTTTCTAGTTTCTCGATTATGCCAAATTAAGTTGATTCAATCAATGATTACATGTTTTCTCGAACTGAATTTCACACTGCTTCAAAACTAAACTTGGTTTTACCATGAATCTACCATGTGTCAATTGGCTGTTTTTTACTTAGTATAACATGTTCAACTTGGCACTTAGCTTCTCTGCTTTCATATAGCAATTCTGTATTTATCTGTCTTAATAACAATACTTGATACCAGTTTGTTTGTAGAGAAATTAATGCTTTGTTCCACCTAAGTATATCAACTAGAATTTTATGATTTATCCATGGGTCAAACCAAGCAAAGTGGTAGACCTGTTAGAAATTACTCTATCAAAAATGTGAGCTGAAACTTGTCTGTTGCGCATCATGTGTTTGAGGGTTACTGAGTAGTTATTACCGATATGCATAACCCAACTAATTTGTAATTTAATATCTATTCTCCATATAAGCAAGCCGTTTACTCTATTTGCTAATTAAATCACAACTGAGTTTTATGCTTGCTATAGTCCTCAAATACGATAGTCGTTCTCCAATTCCTCCTCCCTCTTTGGTTTACACAATGTCGCCTATCCTATTTTGTGAGTCTTCCCTCCCCAAGAAAATTAGAGCATAAGCACTCAATTTTTCGTATTATAGATCATAGGAGATGATATATAAGTAGCCAATATAAAACCATTGAAATAATAAGTGATTGAATAAGCTATGCCCTACTAGCTGCTGATAGTAGATTATTATCCAAACTTTGTAGTCTCTGCGTTACTCTCTGCATCAGCGATTTCCAATTACATGCATTTATGTAATCGGTTGACAAGGAACCCCCAAATACTTTATTGGTAAATCATCATCCTTCATGCGTAAAGTACTCAAGATAAAGGTCTTAATTTTTCACTGTAGATTTGAAGTATATCTTGGGTTTTAACTAATTTATACATATACCAGTTGTATGCTTTGAGGTGTCCAAGATTTTATTCATAGCATTAGCATTTTTCATCGTAGCTTCTAGGAAAATCATCATATCATCTGCATACAATAAATGTGATATCGTCGGTTGTACCTTTGAAAGAGGCTTTAATTGATCATTCGAGACACACTCCTCCATAATTAAGGAGAAATACTCCATTACCACACAAATACGGGGAGAGGATGTTACCTTGTCGTAAACCGTGGTTAGAATTGAAATATCCATGAGAACAACCATCAATTAGGATAGACAATTAGGGGTACTAATACACTCATATATAAGACTGATTAATGAACAAGGAAAGCCCATTACACGTAACATATGACATATGAACTCCCTATTTATCATTTCATATGCTTTTTGCAAGTTGGCATTTTATGCACATTTTGGCCTTTCCACTTTTTTGAAATCTCTAATTAGTTCATGAGCTAGTAAAATGTTTTCACCGATGTTTCTCCCTGGAATGAAACGCTCTGCAATCAGATAAGGTAAGAAATCTTAATCATATTACAAACAATCTTAGTGAAAATTTTATATAAAACATTTACACATGCAACAAGCCTATAATCTATTAAAGTTTGAGGTTTATTTGTTTAGGGATAACAGTGAGAAAGGTTTGATTAAGTCCCTTTGCAAATTTTCCTTCTTGGAATATTTCAGTAATGACATGTAAAAGCTTTGCATGCAAAAGATCCCAATGCAGTTTGATGGTTTTGAGGTATAACCATCATATTCGGGGTTCTTAGCCTCACGAATTGAGTGCAGAGCGTCCTTTATTTCAGATAGCTGCACTGGAGTGGACAGGTAAGCTTTTCTCTTATTACTTGCAATCATTTATGGCTCAATCTTAGGTATATCACAATTAGAATCCCCATTATATACTTGGGTGTAATAATCTAGAGGTTAACTCCTAATTATACACATATTAACCATCAATGTTCAGAAGTTCTTGAATTTTATTTTGGTTCCTTCTTAACGACATTTTAGTAAGAAAGAATTTAGAATTAGTATCCCCATCGTAAGTCCATAAGACTTTACTTTGCTGAATGAGATGAAGCTGTTGAAGATGCATTTGCTTCTTTAGTTCTAAATTGCACTCCAGTATTTTATCATAGAGAGTCAAATTTTCCAAGTCTAAGTCTAACTGGATGAATAGATGGTATAATTCACCTTTAAATTTACTTATTCCTATTTTTAAACTAGGACTTTAATTTCCCCTTAATCCTCTTTAGCTTGGCTATACATTTATGTGTGTAACCACCTCATGTCTCAGCTTTGAGCCCATCAGTAATACAATTTTGGTATCTGTCAAGAGAGTACCAATTGTTCAAATATCCAAATGGTTGTTGTTTATTGATGTACTTTTTTGTTCGAAACTAATAAGGATGAAGGTATGATCAATTAACACGGTTGGGAGGGAAATGGCACTTATGTCAGGAATTTATGTTTGATAAGCAATTTATCTATGTTTGTGTCCATCCATCGCATCCTCCAAGTGAATGTACAAAACCTGCACTAAAACTTGATCCAAACCACATTATATAACATAATTATTACAACTCATAAGATAATAAAAAGAAATAGGCAAACCTCCCTTCTTATCTTTTGGGCTCAAAGCATTATTAATGTCCCCGCATGTGATCCATGGCATTGAATAGATTGAGCATTGAAAACTAACTGACTCTACAGCTCCACACTTTCAGGGTATGTATTACTTCCGTACACAAAGGAAGTAGTACATGTAAAGCCTCCTAAATTGGCCATGACAGTTGTTAGAAGCTGATTAGTTTTATGTAACACGGTAATTGACAAAGCATTACTATCCCTCTTTTTCCGGAATTATTCTTATGAAGAATAGACTAATTTTGTGGGAATTTCTATTACACCCACCCGAGACCCACCCTAATAAATAGCATTAACGGGTAATGTCATCTACTATAGCTAACAATATGGCTGAATAGTGGCGACCATCCGTAATTCCCTATTATACGAGTATCGAATACGTCGATTGGGTGTCTATTTTTTATTTTGTTATCCCAAGTGCATTGACATACTCGACATGTCTAATATGAGACTACGATGGCTAGGGATCGTTTCAGAACAATATACAACATAGCACACTCAACAATCACAAAAAAACATGATGATACAATCATTGAATACAAATGTACATGTGCTACATCTCAAATAATCTGCAACAATGAATACAATGAGGCATAATGGAACAAATATACATGTAACAACCCGTAAAATCTGGGCCAGTTTAAAATTTTTATTTTGGCGATTATAGCGAATTTTGAATATTTAAAATAGATTATTTTAAATATTATCGACAAAAAAATTTATTTTGAATAGAATTCGAACGTATATATTATACGCGTCGTCGTTAGAATATAAATATTTATATATAATTATAAATAGAATTGAAAATGGCGCGGTAGTTCGAAAATTCGATTTCTAATTTCAAATGAATATACAGAATTCGTTATAAGTCAGAATTGAACGAAACAAGAAATATTTGAATCTGTATAACTATATCTTTGTAACGAAATTAACAAACTGAGATTTCATCTTAGAAATGATAAGATATGTCCAGTTTAAAATTAGAAATAGTCGCTATGGAATTTATATATATTTTTATATATATAAGGCCCTTAAAAATAGCAATTTTGCAAATGACCTCGGATTTCGACGAAACCAGTTTTGTTGGGTCCGTGGTGTTAAGTTATTGCTAGATTTCAAATTTCATAATTTTTCGAATCAATATGTGAGCGTGGCAAAGGAAAACGCGTTTGACCAGTTTCAGTTGATTTTAATCGACTGGAAATTGGCCATTTTTCAAACGGCCTCAGAATTCGACGAAACTAGTTTTGTTAGGACCGTATCGTCAATACGAAGCTAGAAAATATTTTTCTGGAATTTTTCAAGTTAATATGTGACCTCGGTAATTTGGAATGTACGTTTAAAATTCAATATAGCAATTTAAATGTAAATTCAACGGAAACTTATCGAGACGATCGAATCAGCTTGTGATACATATCCCATTGGGTTCGGAATGGGGGTAAAACGCTATGGGCGACAGGCGGTGGGCCTCGTTTTGAGGTCATATGTAAAAGTCAACTTTTAGAATAAAATAATTAATTAAAATATATATATATATATATATAAACCCTTTCCTTCTTATCAGCCGACCCCCCCCCCCTTTTTCTTATTTCTCCGAATCGATTTTAAATAAAAAAAAAAAAAGAGAAGGGGGGCGGAGCCCACCCATCGCCGACGACCGCGCCACCAGCACTGGCGCTGGCTCCCTCCGCCACCCCCTTTACTCTCCCTCCTCCGTACGAATGACGAGCCCCCACCAAAAGAACCCGCGACCCCTGAAGCTGACGCAGCCACCACCACGAACCCTTGGAACCGCCACCTCGACGTTCGCGCCTGCTCCTCCTCCTCTTCCACCTTCACGCCCCTCCTAGCGTCGATCCATACCCTAGCCGACCCCACCAGTGACGACTCCTCCGACGAGCACCCCCAACCCAAAGGCAGCCACCTCAAACCGCTGTAGACCCCAAATCCGACCGCCTAATGCCTGCGCCTCCCCCCCCCTTTCCAGTTCACCGACACAGCGAATCCTAGAGAACAAAACTGTAAGTATTTATTTATATATGATTTTGTTTTACAAATCTGATTTTCTTTTATAAGAAATAAAGTAAAAATGAATGTTTTTTATAAAGTAAAAATGAAGGATTTTTGTATAAGTAACGAGTCAAAAATATGATTTTTTATATTTTTAAGGTATTAAAAATATAATCTCTATTAAGTAGAAGTAGTAGCAATATGAAGATGTGATTTTTATAATCTTTATTTTAGGAAAAGGCGAAAACTTTATTTTATAAAAGGCGAAATCTTTATATGGAAAAGAGCATGATAAAAATATAATTTTTATCTATATAACATGGTAATAAAAATTCGATTTTTACATATTGAACTTTGAACTAAAAATTCGATTTTTATATATTGAACTTTGAACTAAAATTTCGATTTTTTACATATTGAACTTTGAAATAAAAATTCGATTTTTATATATTGAACTTTGAAATAAAAATTCGATTTTTACATATTGAACTTTGAACTAAAAATTCGATTTTTATATATTGAACTTTGAAATAAAAATTCGATTTTTATATATTGAACTTTGAAATAAAAATTCAATTTTCATATATCGAACTTTGAAATAAAAAATTCGATTTTTATATATTGAACTTTGAAATAAAAATTCGATTTTTATATATTGAACTTTGAAATAAAAATTCGATTTTTATATATTGAACTTTGAAATAAAAATTCGATTTTTATATATGGAATAGCGAAGTAAAAATTCGATTTTTACATATGTAGTGAAAGCGGACAACGAAAGCGACAAAAGGCGAGTTGGCGAAGGTTTCCTGCTTTAGAAGTGCCGTGGAGCTAGGATAGCTATATGTGAGAATTTCTCACCTTTCTATTTTATTTCTAGTTATATATATATACTAGGATGCAGACGGTGCTTAGTAGCACCCGACACAATCGTCCACAGACCATGGACTTGTTTGTTTGACTGTTTGGTGATTGATTGCGATATTGGTTTGAATGTGGTTTGTGGTGTGAAAAATCGAATCGATAAATTGGTTAGGATTAGACGTGCGCCGTTATAAGGCGAAGGAGTAAGGCTAGGTTAGACCCTTACTCCAAAGTTTGTGGTTTGCATAACGAATTGATTTGATTGATGTGTGAATGGCGTGGGCCTTCACTAGACCGGGGATAAGGCTAGGCCTTGTCCCGTTTCTAGTATCGTGCCGTTATGCCGCCGAAATTTTCTAAAATGTGTTGGAAAATAAAAATATCATTTTATTGTGTAAATGAATTGAATAGAAATTCATAGGTTGAAATAAAATGTTTTGTCGTTAAAAATAAAATTTTTAACGCGAATGTGAGTAAATAAATATTCATTTACAAACCAGACGGTTTGTTTATGTACACCTATTTGAATGACGTTGATTGGGTCGATAAATTTTACACATCGCCTAACTGCACAAATAAAATATGTGTTTGATTGTTTGAAACCCCACACGGGTGTTAGGATGAAATTTGAAGTTCACTCATCCTGATTGATTAAATATGTCGATCGATTGATTGACAAGCTGCTATAAGCGTTAAATGTCTATATTTGATGCTTATACAGTGTAGTGCACTTTGGTTGATGGTTGATTATTCATCGTTGTTGATATATACATGTGTTGTAGAAAATCCATATAATTAACATTATATGGTAATTGATTGGGCCTCATTCCAGTTTCGAAAAGAAAAAGAAATATTTGAAATAGAAATATTTGAAATAGAATATTTGAAAATAGAAATATGTGAAGCCGTGAGGATTGGATTGACGCCATTTAGACGTGAACGATATTTATATCGATTTTATTCATTTTAAAATGAATATTGAAAAGTGATTTCGAAATGAATTGAATTGAAAACGATTTCGAAATGAATTGAATTGAAAACGATTTCGAAATGAATTGAATTGAAAACTATTTCGAAATGAATTGAATTGAAAACTATTTCGAAATGAATTGAATTGAAAACGATTTCGAAATGAATTGAATTGAAAACGATTTCGAAATGAATTGAATTGAAAACGATTTCGAAAATGAATTGAATTGAAAACGATTTCGAAATGAATTGAATTGAAAACGATTTCGAAATGAATTGAATTGAAAACTATTTCGAAATGAATTGAATTGAAAACTATTTCGAAATGAATTGAATTGAAAACGATTTCGAAATGAATTGAATTGAAAACGATTTCGAAATGAATTGAATTGAAAACGATTTCGAAAATGAATTGAATTGAAAACGATTTCGAAATGAATTGAATTGAATTGAAAACGATTTCGAAATGAATTGAATTGAAAACGATTTCGAAATGAATTGAATTGAAAACGATTTCGAAATAAATTGAATTGAAAACGATTTCGAAATGAATTGAATTGAAAACGAATTCAAAGTGAATTGAATTGAAAACGAATTCAAAGTGAATTGAATTGAAAATGAATTCAAATTGAATTGAAATTTGAATTGAATTGAAATTTGAATTGAATAGAAATGAATTTTAAAACGAATTTATAAGGAAGAATTCAATTTTGCTTTGAATTGAAATGGAAGTTGAAATAGGTTTTGAAATGATTTTAAAACTATTTATATAATTCGTTTTGAATAGAAATCGACGAAATATATATTATATATATTTTATATATAATATAATGGCCTGAATAGAACGCGCCGCGCCGCGGCAGTTCGTGAATTTCGACCATTTATTTCAAACGGACATTACGGGAGATCCGACCGTCGGATTCTCCTAAAACCGGAACCGTTGGGTTCGTATCGAAAAGAGCTTTCTAATGAATGTTAGAAATTTGAAATCTAACGGTTGGATTTGGAGATACGTCCAAATCAAATTCGAAAAAGGTCGCTGTAAGTGCAGTTCGATGGCCATTGATGGAAATCGACTGTACGGGCCTTGATAAAATTATTAAAAATAGTAATAATTTGTGTAAAATCATAAGAAATGATTTGTGAAGATTCGGGATGAAAAACTCCATATTTGAAAAGATAAAAATAGATTTTTATCGAAATGAACTGGTTTTGAACTAGAATTATAATTCTATTTATTTTTAAATAAATAAATTGAATTTGAAAAGGGTTTTGAAAAAAAACCAAAATTTCCAATGATTGCATTGGAGTGGATTTGAATCGAAATTGTCTTCGGAATATTTCGATGTTGGAATTTGTGATTATACGGATGTTGTTACGGAAATTTGAAAGATATATATTTATATCGTTATTTCCAATACGACATTTGTTAATCGTAGAATTTGATATTGAATATAAGCCGATATATTTTCTATTCAGAGCCTTATATTGAATATCAAATGGGATTTGGGTTTGTCGTGAATGGTGTCTTCACTAACACTGTTCTTGAACCCAGTTGAGAAGAGATTAAATCTTTTTATTTAGATTTAATGAAGTGTACCAATTAAATAATATTTAATTGGAATTGAATTGATATTGATTTTTGGGTTTATCGTGAACAGTGTTTTAAATAACACTTGTTCTTTAACCCGATAATTAATGAATGTGATTTGGGTTTGTCGTGAATGGTGTCTTCACTAACACTGTTCTTGAACCCAGTTGAGAAGAGATTAAATCTTTTTATTTAGATTTAATGAAGTGTACCAATTAAATAATATTTAATTGGAATTGAATTGATATTGATTTTTGGGTTTATCGTGAACAGTGTTTTAAATAACACTTGTTCTTTAACCCGATAATTAATGGGATGTGACTTTGGGTTTATCGTGAACCGTGTTTTAAATGACACTGATTCTTTAACCCAGTCACAGATTAAAACTAAGTGGAGTTTTAATGAATCTTTAATTAGATTGAAAAGATCGAGAATGGAGTATCACCAGTTTTGCTCCAGGCGATAGTTAAATCTTTAATTAGATTTGAACGTGAAATTTAGAAACTAACTGTCGGTTAGCCAAGCAGAATGGTTTTCTGGATATTGATCTGATGTTGGTTTCGGCCTTCGGGGTTAATGTTTGGGGAATTATTCTCTTGATTAATTTACGGTTAGTGACTAATGAATTGGAATGAGGCGTATGTTGTGTTTGTGTAACACTTTTAGAATATATACGCGAGTTATTCGGAAAGACCGGGTTTATCCCATTCTGAATAACTGATACGACGATAAGTCGAAGATGAAGACGATGGTCGAAGACCGGAGGTCTTCACGTCGTTTGGGTGATAACTGATGATCTTGATTGGGCTGTACACCCAAGAAGATGGAAACAGTTAGTGATCGTCCAGACGTACTTGGAGATCGATGGATATGCGGGGTACTAGGTGCCTCCGGTTTCGTTCAGGCCCAGAACGGACTTGTAAATGGACTGTGTGTCTGACATTGGATTTCATTCTGTGTGACTGATATCGGTTGCATAGAGTGGTTTGCCTGTGTGGCATGCTAAGATGCAAATGATCAAGGCTTCTGTTGAAAAGCAAAGTCTTGTGGTGATGATCAAAGCACGGCCTTTGTGGCGTAGCTTTGTGTAACGTTTACTTCGCGAGTTTCACACCCGGTATGAACCAAAAACGGGAGGGACATCAGGGAGGACTTGCGTTTCTTTCTAGCTAGAAGTGGCGTCAGTGGTTTTACACGCCCTGACGAGTTTGACTTATGTGGTTGTTGCAGTTGCGAGGCGCCTCGGTTATATCGGTTTCGGCCGAATGCATTCTGGTCGGCTGACGGACCAGACTTACACCCCATAGGGTGGGGAGACGTATTGTTCAGGCATAATAATCCACTCCGTGTGGACCGGCCCTGACGATCTAAAGGGTTGATGCGTTCTGATCCTGTGGCTCGGGCTAGAGAGTCACGAATCGGTAGAGGACTATCTTTGGCCTCGGTTCATAGACGGAAATCCAATTTCCAAATACGTGACATTTGCGGTTTTAATTGTAATCCTATATATGGCGACATAGTGGGATGGGGCGCTTATGCCGCCTATGATTGATACTTATGATTTGAAGTTGTTTTATACACTATGCACTTATTATAGTATCAAATGATTTGTTTTAAACGTATCAAGCATTCTTTGGCTGTTATAAGGGAAAACCCTATCCTCGACTGCGTTGCATTGTGTGATGGGACCTGGGTCTTATAACAGCTTCATTTTTCTTTATTTAGCATTGCGCTGTTGTTTTATGCACTGGTATTCTTGGGAGGAAACCCGTTCCGTGTTATACGGCGTGGTCCCTTGATTTACCTAACTTTAAAATAAAGATTAACTGTTTTAGTTCTCACACCAGTCCCATGACTGACCTGGAGTTTATTGTTTTAACCTAAACTCTGGGTGCCCTTATTTTGACACGGGCAGCTAGTAGTTTTGGTTTTGCAGATTTATATTCACAGGATCCTGGTTTACAGCTGGAACGATATCCGGAAAGCTTTGTATCCGTATATCTCTTCTAGTTGTGTATTGTATTATTTTCCGCTGCTATGTATTTAAATGTAATTTAAATCTCTGATATTTCTGTGTAATATTCGTTTATACTCTGTATATTCTTGTAATCTGATGCATTGTTGTAATATACAATGAAATGTTCTTCTGTATGCGTTCTGTTGTGGTTTGTTCTCGAACTATCCGACGCTTTCCTTTACGGGGAAGTTGCGGGTCTTTACACGTGGTATCAGAGCTTTGGTTTACAAAGCTTAGAGAACAAGACACATTAGAACCATATGAAAGAATTCATCAGATATTGGATTAGTAATATCCAACGGGAATGACTCGTTAGAGATGGGATCAGTAGTATCCTAGGACGAGTGTGAAGAGTATATTTTCAAATGAAACCAATTTTGTTTTGAAAATATAAATCAACTATTCGTATTTGATTATTTATTTTGAAATTGAATTGGGCAATCCAGTATATAAAGATTTTGCATATATGTCTTGCAAACGTGTGTTCGAAGTTTTAATATATTGGGTAGATATAGAATCCCCCTAGTGCCCGGGAGTAATTCTGGTGATGGGGCACTGTCGCCAGTATTTATTTTCGAGTGACGAAAGTGAGATTTCTATATATTACCTATTGACTGGTGTGAGAACCAAAATTAGATAGGGCCTATTGTTGTGATTTGGCATCAAAAATCTGATTTTTTGACTATGTATCAAAGTTATGAATTTGAAACTCTAATTCACTAATTGATTGATGTTTGTGTTGTTTGTTTATTTGTTTGCTAATTTTGAACCATTTAGCCTAACTGAATCAAATATTGAATTATATTGAAAATTGGTCGCATATGCTTGCATATACATATACTTATATTGAACAGGTCATAGCAAGGAGGCTAGAGCAGAGAATAAAATTTGTTTGCCCGACAAATAGGTACATGTTTACTACATAATTTCCTGTTTTGTTTGGGTGATGATGATTTTGTGAGCCTATTGGCTAGCCGCTTGGCTTTTTCTTTTTCTTTTTGAGATCTGAAGGACCGGGGAAGCTATTTGAAATTCCCCGATGCTCCCGGTGCAGGGGAGGTTATGGCGAAATTTTTCAAAAATTTAGGGTGTTAGCCAAATTTTTGAAAATTTGAAAATTCTCAGAAACTAAAGAGTTGGAGAATGGAAGCCAGATCGAGCGTAGTGTTAAATAATCAAACCACTTTCGACTTCGTTCCTTTTCGGGGACGAAAAGTTTTAAGTGGGGGAGATTGTAACAACCCGTAAAATCTGGGCCAGTTTAAAATTTTTATTTTGGCGATTATAGCGAATTTTGAATATTTAAAATAGATTATTTTAAATATTATCGACAAAAAAATTTATTTTGAATAGAATTCGAACGTATATATTATACGCGTCGTCGTTAGAATATAAATATTTATATATAATTATAAATAGAATTGAAAATGGCGCGGTAGTTCGAAAATTCGATTTCTAATTTCAAATGAATATACAGAATTCGTTATAAGTCAGAATTGAACGAAACAAGAAATATTTGAATCTGTATAACTATATCTTTGTAACGAAATTAACAAACTGAGATTTCATCTTAGAAATGATAAGATATGTCCAGTTTAAAATTAGAAATAGTCGCTATGGAATTTATATATATTTTTATATATATAAGGCCCTTAAAAATAGCAATTTTGCAAATGACCTCGGATTTCGACGAAACCAGTTTTGTTGGGTCCGTGGTGTTAAGTTATTGCTAGATTTCAAATTTCATAATTTTTCGAATCAATATGTGAGCGTGGCAAAGGAAAACGCGTTTGACCAGTTTCAGTTGATTTTAATCGACTGGAAATTGGCCATTTTTCAAATGGCCTCAGAATTCGACGAAACTAGTTTTGTTAGGACCGTATCGTCAATACGAAGCTAGAAAATATTTTTCTGGAATTTTTCAAGTTAATATGTGACCTCGGTAATTTGGAATGTACGTTTAAAATTCAATATAGCAATTTAAATGTAAATTCAACGGAAACTTATCGAGACGATCGAATCAGCTTGCGATACATATCCCATTGGGTTCGGAATGGGGGTAAAACGCTATGGGCGACAGGCGGTGGGCCTCGTTTTGAGGTCATATGTAAAAGTCAACTTTTAGAATAAAATAATTAATTAAAAAAAAAAATATATATATATAAACCCTTTCCTTCTTATCAGCCGACCCCCCCCCTTTTTCTTATTTCTCCGAATCGATTTTAAATAAAAAAAAAAAAAAAGAGAAGGGGGGCGGAGCCCACCCATCGCCGACGACCGCGCCACCAGCACTGGCGCTGGCTCCCTCCGCCACCCCCTTTACTCTCCCTCCTCCGTACGAACGACGAGCCCCCACCAAAAGAACCCGCGACCCCTGAAGCTGACGCAGCCACCACCACGAACCCTAGGAACCGCCACCTCGACGTTCGCGCCTGCTCCTCCTCCTCTTCCACCTTCATGCCCCTCCTAGCGTCGATCCATACCCTAGCCGACCCCACCAGTTACGACTCCTCCGACGAGCACCCCCAACCCAAAGGCAGCCACCTCAAACCGCTGTAGACCCCAAATCCGACCGCCTAATGCCTGCGCCTCCCCCCTTTCCAGTTCACCGACACAGCGAATCCTAGAGAACAAAACTGTAAGTATTTATTTATATATGATTTTGTTTTACAAATCTGATTTTCTTTTATAAGAAATAAAGTAAAAATGAATGTTTTTTATAAAGTAAAAATGAAGGATTTTTGTATAAGTAACGAGTCAAAAATATGATTTTTTATATTTTTAAGGTATTAAAAATATAATCTCTATTAAGTAGAAGTAGTAGCAATATGAAGATGTGATTTTTATAATCTTTATTTTAAGAAAAGGCGAAAACTTTATTTTATAAAAGGCGAAATCTTTATATGGAAAAGAGCATGATAAAAATATAATTTTTATCTATATAACATGGTAATAAAAATTCGATTTTTACATATTGAACTTTGAACTAAAAATTCGATTTTTATATATTGAACTTTGAACTAAAAATTCGATTTTTTACATATTGAACTTTGAAATAAAAATTCGATTTTTATATATTGAACTTTGAAATAAAAATTCGATTTTTACATATTGAACTTTGAACTAAAAATTCGATTTTTATATATTGAACTTTGAAATAAAAATTCGATTTTTATATATTGAACTTTGAAATAAAAATTCAATTTTCATATATCGAACTTTGAAATAAAAAATTCGATTTTTATATATTGAACTTTGAAATAAAAATTCGATTTTTATATATTGAACTTTGAAATAAAAATTCGATTTTTATATATTGAACTTTGAAATAAAAATTCGATTTTTATATATGGAATAGCGAAGTAAAAATTCGATTTTTACATATGTAGTGAAAGCGGACAACGAAAGCGACAAAAGGCGAGTTGGCGAAGGTTTCCTGCTTTAGAAGTGCCGTGGAGCTAGGATAGCTATATGTGAGAATTTCTCACCTTTCTATTTTATTTCTAGTTATATATATATACTAGGATGCAGACGGTGCTTAGTAGCACCCGACACAATCGTCCACAGACCATGGACTTGTTTGTTTGACTGTTTGGTGATTGATTGCGATATTGGTTTGAATGTGGTTTCTGGTGTGAAAAATCGAATCGATAAATTGGTTAGGATTAGACGTGCGCCGTTATAAGGCGAAGGAGTAAGGCTAGGTTAGACCCTTACTCCAAAGTTTGTGGTTTGCATAACGAATTGATTTGATTGATGTGTGAATGGCGTGGGCCTTCACTAGACCGGGGATAAGGCTAGGCCTTGTCCCGTTTCTAGTATCGTGCCGTTATGCCGCCGAAATTTTCTAAAATGTGTTGGAAAATAAAAATATCATTTTATTGTGTAAATGAATTGAATAGAAATTCATAGGTTGAAATAAAATGTTTTGTCGTTAAAAATAAAATTTTTAACGCGAATGTGAGTAAATAAATATTCATTTACAAACCAGACGGTTTGTTTATGTACACCTATTTGAATGACGTTGATTGGGTCGATAAATTTTACACATCGCCTAACTGCACAAATAAAATATGTGTTTGATTGTTTGAAACCCCACACGGGTGTTAGGATGAAATTTGAAGTTCACTCATCCTGATTGATTAAATATGTCGATCGATTGATTGACAAGCTGCTATAAGCGTTAAATGTCTATATTTGATGCTTATACAGTGTAGTGCACTTTGGTTGATGGTTGATTATTCATCGTTGTTGATATATACATGTGTTGTAGAAAATCCATATAATTAACATTATATGGTAATTGATTGGGCCTCATTCCAGTTTCGAAAAGAAAAAGAAATATTTGAAATAGAAATATTTGAAATAGAATATTTGAAAATAGAAATATGTGAAGCCGTGAGGATTGGATTGACGCCATTTAGACGTGAACGATATTTATATCGATTTTATTCATTTTAAAATGAATATTGAAAAGTGATTTCGAAATGAATTGAATTGAAAACGATTTCGAAATGAATTGAATTGAAAACGATTTCGAAATGAATTGAATTGAAAACTATTTCGAAATGAATTGAATTGAAAACTATTTCGAAATGAATTGAATTGAAAACGATTTCGAAATGAATTGAATTGAAAACGATTTCGAAATGAATTGAATTGAAAACGATTTCGAAAATGAATTGAATTGAAAACGATTTCGAAATGAATTGAATTGAAAACGATTTCGAAATGAATTGAATTGAAAACTATTTCGAAATGAATTGAATTGAAAACTATTTCGAAATGAATTGAATTGAAAACGATTTCGAAATGAATTGAATTGAAAACGATTTCGAAATGAATTGAATTGAAAACGATTTCGAAAATGAATTGAATTGAAAACGATTTCGAAATGAATTGAATTGAATTGAAAACGATTTCGAAATGAATTGAATTGAAAACGATTTCGAAATGAATTGAATTGAAAACGATTTCGAAATAAATTGAATTGAAAACGATTTCGAAATGAATTGAATTGAAAACGAATTCAAAGTGAATTGAATTGAAAACGAATTCAAAGTGAATTGAATTGAAAATGAATTCAAATTGAATTGAAATTTGAATTGAATTGAAATTTGAATTGAATAGAAATGAATTTTAAAACGAATTTATAAGGAAGAATTCAATTTTGCTTTGAATTGAAATGGAAGTTGAAATAGGTTTTGAAACGATTTTAAAACTATTTATATAATTCGTTTTGAATAGAAATCGACGAAATATATATTATATATATTTTATATATAATATAATGGCCTGAATAGAACGCGCCGCGCCGCGGCAGTTCGTGAATTTCGACCATTTATTTCAAACGGACATTACGGGAGATCCGACCGTCGGATTCTCCTAAAACCGGAACCGTTGGGTTCGTATCGAAAAGAGCTTTCTAATGAATGTTAGAAATTTGAAATCTAACGGTTGGATTTGGAGATACGTCCAAATCAAATTCGAAAAAGGTCGCTGTAAGTGCAGTTCGATGGCCATTGATGGAAATCGACTGTACGGGCCTTGATAAAATTATTAAAAATAGTAATAATTTGTGTAAAATCATAAGAAATGATTTGTGAAGATTCGGGATGAAAAACTCCATATTTGAAAAGATAAAAATAGATTTTTATCGAAATGAACTGGTTTTGAACTAGAATTATAATTCTATTTATTTTTAAATAAATAAATTGAATTTGAAAAGGGTTTTGAAAAAAAAACCAAAATTTCCAATGATTGCATTGGAGTGGATTTGAATCGAAATTGTCTTCGGAATATTTCGATGTTGGAATTTGTGATTATACGGATGTTGTTACGGAAATTTGAAAGATATATATTTATATCGTTATTTCCAATACGACATTTGTTAATCGTAGAATTTGATATTGAATATAAGCCGATATATTTTCTATTCAGAGCCTTATATTGAATATCAAATGGGATTTGGGTTTGTCGTGAATGGTGTCTTCACTAACACTGTTCTTGAACCCAGTTGAGAAGAGATTAAATCTTTTTATTTAGATTTAATGAAGTGTACCAATTAAATAATATTTAATTGGAATTGAATTGATATTGATTTTTGGGTTTATCGTGAACAGTGTTTTAAATAACACTTGTTCTTTAACCCGATAATTAATGAATGTGATTTGGGTTTGTCGTGAATGGTGTCTTCACTAACACTGTTCTTGAACCCAGTTGAGAAGAGATTAAATCTTTTTATTTAGATTTAATGAAGTGTACCAATTAAATAATATTTAATTGGAATTGAATTGATATTGATTTTTGGGTTTATCGTGAACAGTGTTTTAAATAACACTTGTTCTTTAACCCGATAATTAATGGGATGTGACTTTGGGTTTATCGTGAACCGTGTTTTAAATGACACTGATTCTTTAACCCAGTCACAGATTAAAACTAAGTGGAGTTTTAATGAATCTTTAATTAGATTGAAAAGATCGAGAATGGAGTATCACCAGTTTTGCTCCAGGCGATAGTTAAATCTTTAATTAGATTTGAACGTGAAATTTAGAAACTAACTGTCGGTTAGCCAAGCAGAATGGTTTTCTGGATATTGATCTGATGTTGGTTTCGGCCTTCGGGGTTAATGTTTGGGGAATTATTCTCTTGATTAATTTACGGTTAGTGACTAATGAATTGGAATGAGGCGTATGTTGTGTTTGTGTAACACTTTTAGAATATATACGCGAGTTATTCGGAAAGACCGGGTTTATCCCATTCTGAATAACTGATACGACGATAAGTCGAAGATGAAGACGATGGTCGAAGACCGGAGGTCTTCACGTCGTTTGGGTGATAACTGATGATCTTGATTGGGCTGTACACCCAAGAAGATGGAAACAGTTAGTGATCGTCCAGACGTACTTGGAGATCGATGGATATGCGGGGTACTAGGTGCCTCCGGTTTCGTTCAGGCCCAGAACGGACTTGTAAATGGACTGTGTGTCTGACATTGGATTTCATTCTGTGTGACTGATATCGGTTGCATAGAGTGGTTTGCCTGTGTGGCATGCTAAGATGCAAATGATCAAGGCTTCTGTTGAAAAGCAAAGTCTTGTGGTGATGATCAAAGCACGGCCTTTGTGGCGTAGCTTTGTGTAACGTTTACTTCGCGAGTTTCACACCCGGTATGAACCAAAAACGGGAGGGACATCAGGGAGGACTTGCGTTTCTTTCTAGCTAGAAGTGGCGTCAGTGGTTTTACACGCCCTGACGAGTTTGACTTATGTGGTTGTTGCAGTTGCGAGGCGCCTCGGTTATATCGGTTTCGGCCGAATGCATTCTGGTCGGCTGACGGACCAGACTTACACCCCATAGGGTGGGGAGACGTATTGTTCAGGCATAATAATCCACTCCGTGTGGACCGGCCCTGACGATCTAAAGGGTTGATGCGTTCTGATCCTGTGGCTCGGGCTAGAGAGTCACGAATCGGTAGAGGACTATCTTTGGCCTCGGTTCATAGACGGAAATCCAATTTCCAAATACGTGACATTTGCGGTTTTAATTGTAATCCTATATATGGCGACATAGTGGGATGGGGCGCTTATGCCGCCTATGATTGATACTTATGATTTGAAGTTGTTTTATACACTATGCACTTATTATAGTATCAAATGATTTGTTTTAAACGTATCAAGCATTCTTTGGCTGTTATAAGGGAAAACCCTATCCTCGACTGCGTTGCATTGTGTGATGGGACCTGGGTCTTATAACAGCTTCATTTTTCTTTATTTAGCATTGCGCTGTTGTTTTATGCACTGGTATTCTTGGGAGGAAACCCGTTCCGTGTTATACGGCGTGGTCCCTTGATTTACCTAACTTTAAAATAAAGATTAACTGTTTTAGTTCTCACACCAGTCCCATGACTGACCTGGAGTTTATTGTTTTAACCTAAACTCTGGGTGCCCTTATTTTGACACGGGCAGCTAGTAGTTTTGGTTTTGCAGATTTATATTCACAGGATCCTGGTTTACAGCTGGAACGATATCCGGAAAGCTTTGTATCCGTATATCTCTTCTAGTTGTGTATTGTATTATTTTCCGCTGCTATGTATTTAAATGTAATTTAAATCTCTGATATTTCTGTGTAATATTCGTTTATACTCTGTATATTCTTGTAATCTGATGCATTGTTGTAATATACAATGAAATGTTCTTCTGTATGCGTTCTGTTGTGGTTTGTTCTCGAACTATCCGACGCTTTCCTTTACGGGGAAGTTGCGGGTCTTTACAATACATGAAATCAAATACACTAGAAAAGATCTTCAAAAGATTGTCCAAGCTATACTAGCAAACCATAAATCAAAAGGAGACTGAACCTAAAACAACTTGGTCTAGACCGAGTATTACATACACGGATCAATCTAGCTTACATATCAGTAATAATGCAACATATGAAATATGTAATTTAGATAATAATTCCTTTTTGTCCTAAAATGAATTATATAAGCTAAGACAACAATTGATCCATGAGGTACTCAAGGCTTAACAGCCTAAGAGACACCAAGGATAACATAAGTAAGCACCAAGAAGGAATTTATCTTTATCAAAGAGGCGATAGTCTTCTAGCTAAGCACCCAAGGTATTACAACAAGAGAAATCATAGTACACCAACAACAACATATACTTATATAAAAGTTAGCTTGATCCAATGATGGTCGATATAAAAAGGATACTAATTAACTCTAAGGCTATAATTAGTTTTAACTTCAACAAGCTAATACAAATAAGACCCAAACATCAAACAACTATAATACATCAAAACATAACAAAATGGGTCCAGTACTACCAAGTAAAAAATAACACCAAAACATCATATTTCGATTCTTAACCCTACCAGGTAAATATGATCATGGGATCAATGTCATCAAATATCAATATTTGAATCCAAATAACAAGATTTGCTATAATAATAATTCGGATATGAAAACATCAATTATTGCATGTGCGTACACCTTTCCAAGTACCATAAATTAGGAGACTCATCGGCCTCCAGTCGTGATCTACCGACCCGACTATCGAACCTACTGGTCCGATATATCGAACCCACCAACTCAACAGTTGAATAAGTGATCCACCAGTCCTTGTTCTAGACCGAAGCCTATAAGCTAAATCCTTTGAATAAGAGACCCACCTGCCCTTATTCTGGCCCACCAGCCTTAAAAACAACAAATAATGAACAAATTTATACGTATACATACGTACGGGAACCACTAGCCTCTGGTGTTGGATTAACACTAGGATGTGTCACGGACTTACGAATAGTAACCCAAGGTGGTAAATATTTGTCACGTACCACACAGTCTCACTACTAGTTTATTATTCACTCATCAACTCCACACCGGAAAACATCAAAGCATCAAGTCATCAGAAACACCAATCATCTAAACATCGAATCAACTACTTCAAATAGATGGTTCTATAATTAACCGATAAAATATACCTTCATGTCGCATACTATGAGGTTTACTATATTGTTTAATCATAAATACGTCCTCTTGAAGGGTGCAGAAACACGTGTTTTTAATATATATATATATATATATATATATATATATATACATATATATAATATTTTATTTGTGGAAACGGTTTCTAAAACAATTTCAAAATCCATTTATTGCTTTCTTAAAATCTTATAATTTTATGAATAAATTTATAATATTGTTTTAAGGCCATTTTTATACTAAAACTAAAATCATAAAAATCATATTTAGCCTCAAAACAATATAGAAATCAATATTTGTTTATATATAAAAAAAACTCATTCAAAATCATGTAAGGTGTCATCATCATCAAAACGCAACATAGAACTCAAGCAATATAGCACCAACATTCAATAAAATTCGAGATTCGGGTTGAATATGATTTGAACATGGTTTGACATGTTTAATAGAATAACAACTAGGCAATAACATCTAGAAATTCAACCGAAAATAAGCTTTAACAATACAAAAATCAATTGGAAACACAAAGTAAAACGCAAGGACACCTACGCAAAATAACTCACACACAGGTCGACCAGAGCGTCGACCTGTGTCTTAAGGGTGTCGACCGAACGAAAATATCAGTAGGTCTTCGATCTGCTTCATCTTGGATTTTGCAATTGATTCTGAAACAACTAAAGTTAAATTATCAACATGCAATAAATACTCTAGCAAGACCAAAACTTTGACAATAAACCAAGTTTTAAAAGTGCATGAAATCAACATATATCAAAGGAGGTATAAGGTTTAAAAGTCAGGACCATGAAAGGAATAACACAGGGGAATTACGGTAACTTTTACTAGTCACAGTACGATGTTTATTACCCAAATAAAACATAGATCGTCACAAAAATCATAAAAATAAGGTAACCTAGAATGTATGAGTGTTAATCACTTACCTTGCTTGGCATGCGCAATGGATTCCAACAATTTAGGCATGAAGAGGTGAGATTGAAGCTTCAGGAACCGGGAAATCCAAGAAAAACAAACATGCAACCCAGCTAAAATTGACAAAGATCCACTTCTTCTGACCTTCGATTAGGGCTGAAAGGAGGCTTGCAGGAGGTGGATAACTGATGGAGCAACTCTATTCTTCATCATGGTGACCTCAATTTGCACACAAGGTTAGGTTTATAGAATTTAGAGAAGATGGAAGCTATTGATACTCAGAATGTTTTTAGGAAGAAGAAATAGTGAAGAAGAAAAATGAAAAATAACATACTCTTATCTGGCAAGAATTAAGGGTGGGGAAAATTTACATGGTGCTCATTATAACGAATAACACTTAAGCAAATCAACTTTTATTATTAACTTTTAGGTCCAACTTCTTTATTTTAAGGACAAACCCCCAAACTTCTCATTATACACTAAACATAAGATTGTGTTTAATTTGCAAAACACACACCAAAATAATCCATAAAACAATTTAAACAATGTTTCAACTACTAATTTAAATACACACTAATATAAATATGTTAAACAGAATTACTATTTACCCTTTGAAATATATTTATATTTATACAACAATGTTTATAGTTGTAACATCCCAGATTTTTGAGCCTAATTCAATTTAAATTAATTCAAAACATTTGAATTAATAATGATGTTTTCAAAGATAAAATAAGATTAGAGAACTTTTAAAATTGATTTAAAAGTAAATATATTAGAATTTGATAAATTAATATTATTTCAATAGCCTAAAAATAGACATTTTGCAATGATCTCATATTTCGATGAAACTAGTTCCATCGGATCCGGAACGTTAAGTTATTATAAGATTCCAAATTTCATATTAAACGGAGTTAGTATGAAAGCGTGCACAATATAAACGCATGTCAAAAAATCAGTTGAAATTTAATAATAGTGAATATTAGGCTCACGTCCTTATTTTGAAACTTAATTAGGCTCACATCCCTCCTATGTTTTAAATGTAAACCCGCACCCTATTTTTCATGTTTCCGCCTTTTTCGTTTTGTGGAAAAAAAAGCACTCGTGAGTAAAAAAAAAAAATCTAAAATCTGGAAATATTCTCGGAAGTCCACACAAATTAAAAAAAAAGTTGCATAAATGTATGCAACTATTACCAATAGTGGTATACATGTGTGCAACTATTGCATAAGCTGTTTTGGCTTGAAAATATGGACCGAAACTTGCATACATGTGTGCAACTATTTGAAATATTTGCACACATATGCATGTATTTGCACGAAGAAAACTTAAGTGAAATTTAGCCTGTGAATTATTGCACACTTTTATGCAAGAATTATGCAATATGTGCATAGATGTATGCAAGTAAATCAAACACATATGCATGACTTGAAAACATGCACAATGTATGCAAGAAATTTCAAATACTTGCATACCAGTATGCATTTTACTACATTTTCATTGTTTTGCTGTTTTTTCGTTTTTGATGCCTCGTTTGATGTTTTTTAATCTGAATTTTTTCGAGTGTATATTTAATTTAAATATGAATTTACGTATTTTTTTAATTTTCTTTAGTGAACTTTCGAAAAATACGGACTAAATTTATAATGAGTTTATGACCAAATGTGATCCTAATTTTAAAACTTAATAGGACCTATGCCAAACGGACCCATTAACGTAGAAAAATCCATTTTGCAAACGGTCTCCAAATTCCACGAAACTAGTTTCATTGGATCTGTATCTATGAAATATGATAAGATTTATCGTATTGATCGGATTTATGGTTTGATCGTACGAGTTGAAAACATATAAAGGTAGTTTAATTAAACACGAGCTTAAAACAAATCAATTCGTTACCTTTTGCAACTTCCTAAACTTTCTCTCCCTTTGACACATCATTAATGTTTGCCTACACTCCACTTCATGTTACCATGGCTTTTAATGATGGTGTTTAATGGAACAAAAAATAAGAAAATGGCACAAAATATAAGACATAAATTTTGCACTTAAAACCTTAAATGGAAAATTAGCTAAAGTTCCATTACTTTGCCACAAAACTATCTTCCGTAGTGTTGACTGTGACACTCCACGTCCGTTAATGTCACTCACAAAGGGATTGCATTAAGTTTCGTGAAGCATTTAGGTAAACAGACATAAAATATTACAAGACAGATATAAAATTTTTTGCAGCGGAAATAAACAACTTTATTAATCATCAAAATATCGCGGTCCAAAGCATCATTTGTCTGAAATATAAAAACCCATTGCAACATAAAAACCACTATCTTGTACTTCAGAAATATCAGAGTACATAAAAGAAAGAAAACTCCCCAAGAACAAAATATGGCCATAGTAACAAGGATAGGAGCTTGATCCGTACATATAAGCATCTCCAGTAAAATAAGCAGAATCACAATCAAGCCTGTGTGTTTCCTCCCTGAGAACCTGGGGGGACGGAAGAAAGAAAGGAAAACAAAAAGGGTCAGACATGAAGTCTGGCGAGTCTAGTTACTTTTAGCCAGTAAATAAATAAAAGTAACATGATAGGCATACAAAGTGGATAAGAGAGATCAATACATAAATGTCAGTCATAACACGGTAAATGGGACAACATGATAGAATAGATAGCGCTTCTTAATAGTTTCCTTGCTCTGCACCAATACTAGTATAAAAGATATGTAATAGGATTACATATTCCCCAATTGCTTAACAAAAACAGGATGATCCCAACAGAAACATAATGGTAGTTTTAGGTGTACTCTAGTAACGGGTTTTAACCCAAACAGAACTGGTACCTAAACAGAAATAACGGGTGTTAGCCTAGACAAAAACATAGGTACCCCATAGAAACAGATAGGACTAGATGTGCCCTATTTACTACCCCCAATCGATTGACTCCCTATTCCGTAGATACCCTGTGTAGGCCCCACAGTAGGGTGTATCACTCCCTAAAGTGGCAACCCTTCATTTTCCAGATGTGCACAACCATATCTACTCATTGTTTCAAATCTCGCAAATATCGCTCGAGATCTCCTTCGATATCTTGTTTTGGGCTCCTTTTGAAACGAAACAGCAAATATCACTATAAATATTCTTTCGAATATACCGCCCGAGATATTGCAATATCGAACGATATATCAACCGAGACGAAATACTGGAATATCGTCCGAGATCTTAGTTTTTTTGGTTAAATTTTAAATTTGTGACTGAACAAGAATGTAATAACCCGGAAAATACGAGCCAATTTAAAAATTTTAAAATGGTGATTTCAAAGGAATTTGAACAATTGAAATAGAATATTTCAATAAAATTAGTGAATTAGAAATAGTGAGTCGGTTTGAAAATTTAAATTCAAACTTTGACTGACTGTGCAGGGTGGAAAATATAACAGATTTTAGCGAAATCAAAAATATTTAAATCTGTTATTCAATACCTTTCTAATGAATCTGAAAAATCGAAGTTTCATAACGGGAATCAAAAGTTATGGCCGAATGAATTTTCAGAAGGGTCGGTATATGGAATATATAGCCCTGGAAAATTGATATTTTGCATACGACCTCGGAATTCGACGAAACCACTTTTGTTGGGTCCGGGATGTCAAATTATTGCTAGGTTTCAAATTTCATAATTTTTGAAGCTCGTACGTGAGCGTGGAAAAAGAAAATGTGATTGGTCAATTTCTGTTAAATTGGATCGACCAGAAAATGGCCATTTTTCAAACGACCTCAGAATTCTACGAAACTAGTTTTGTTGGGACCGTAGCATCAAAACATAGCTAGATTTATTTTTCTGGAATTTTTCGAATCAGTTTGTGGCCCTGGCAAATTGAAATGTGCGTTCAGAGTTAAAAATTAAATGTTTTATACTTTAATTTGAAAAATAACTGACTGTAACACTCGAATTGGCCTACGAAACATATCCCATTGTGTTCGGAATAGGGGTATTTAGCTAGGGGCGACAGTCGTTGGGTTTAAAAAGGAGTTCGTTTGAGAAAACACTATTTAAAAATTTAATATAGTCCTCGACCAATCAGAATTTTCCTTTCATAAATTTAAAAAAAAAACCCCGATCAATGGCGAAACCCGCTCCTGACCTTCTCTCCTCCTCCGCCGCCGCCACAGTCGCTTCTAGCCTTCGCCACCGCCACCATTCGACGCGTCTCAGCCCCCTCTTCAAATCCGACCCCAGCATCGCCACCCTCGTCGCCTCCTCCACCCATATCGAGGCCCCAAAGTTCCAACCTTCCCAGCGCCGCCGCCGCTCCGATCTGCCACCGCACCCCCTCAAACCACCAGCGCCGTGAAGCCCTCTCTTCCCTCTTCCATGTCCAACTCGCCGATCATCCCCTTGAGCCACTGATTTCGCGAAAACTGTAAACCTAGTTTTGAAGCTTCGTGAAAATCAGTTTTTCTTTGATCTTTACACTTTGAAAAATCATATCTTTTTGATGTGTTGACGAAATTCGATGAAACAGGAAACATCGGGACCGCAAGGAAGCTCTCTACCCAATAGAATAAGCCGCGGATTTTTTTGACATCGTATCGATTTTTAGTGCTCCGAAAACCAATGTGAGAAATCTTAATTAACGTGAAATTGAATGGAAAATGTCGTGTATAATTTATATAAGCGAAATATAAATTACACACGTGTTGTATACCTCATGTACATACGTAGTGTAAGCTATATAAGCGAAGTATGAATTTTACATGCATAGAATAATTGATATATGTGTTGAAATGCTAGTGAAATATAGCAAATATATATTTATATATATATATACTCCCCTCGTCCACAAACCATGGACGATATTTATTTTTGTGATTTGGTTTGAAATATTGGATGAAAAATACGAATGGTTGAATAATTGTTTGTGGTTGATATTGTTTGGTTGTGGTTGAAAAATACCCTTTGGTGATTGAAATGAATTGGAAATATTTGTGGAAATAAAAATAAACTTGCCGCCTGCGTGCGAATTAGATGCATGAATCCCCATTGTCAAAAACCGCGAGGTTTTAAGGTAGAGCGAGGAGCCGTACTAGGGACGGTGCCGGTTTTAACTACCCTGCCGTTATGCTGCCGAAATTTTGAATAATCTTTGTGTGTTAGAATGATTTTCATATGTTGAAATTATTTTCATGCATAGAAATTAAAGCCATATGTTGAAACTATATCCATGTGTGGAAATGTTTGTGTGTTGAAAAGTGCTGTGTGAAAATTAGATTCATTTGTGAATGAATGAAGTGTTTAAACAATAAAAATCACATTTTTTATATATATATATGAAGTATGAAAAATATTCGCCTTATATAAATAGTTTCAACAACAAAAATTCCATTTTTCTAATACGAACAATATAAATAAAACGTCCATGTGTGGAAATGCTCATTTGTTGAGAAGTGTGTGTAGTGGAAAAGTTCATGTGTTGAATAAAAAGGTCGAACAATAAAAACTACATTTTTATTGAAACTATGAAGTGTTGAAACATCCATTTGTCGAATAAATATTTTGAATGATAAAAATATCATTTTTATCATATTTGTGATATGCTAAAGATATGCGGAGGTTGAAATAAATATTTGTGAAAGAAATATTATTTTTAACATGCATAGGAACTAAATAAAATAGTCATGTGTTGAAATATATTTTAGTTCGCCAAAATTATCATCTTTGAAATGTGAAGTGTTAAAAATAGCCACTTGTTCAAATAAACGTGCATGGGTTGAAATATACATTAATTAGCTAATGATATGATTTTACCCTATGCATGCAACATTAGAATGAATGGTGTTTTTAAACCAAAGCAAATCAAATATGAAATTGAATGGAAAATGATAAGTGATAGAAATTGTATATATGTACATGCATATCTATTGAACAGGTTAAAGGAAAGGGGCTAGAGAAGAGAAATAAAATTTTGTGCCCGACAAATAGGTGCACATTTACCGCTTTGTTTGGGTGATGATTTTATGAGCCTGTTGGCTAGCCGCTAGGCTTTTTCTTTTTCTTTTTGATATGAGACGCCCGTGTGGCTATTTGGGAATTTTCCCAGACCCTCCCGTACAAAGGAGGTTATGGCGAAATTTTCCGAAATTTAAAGGCGTTAGTGAAATAATTGAAATGGAAACGATATAGGAATTTTTGAATGAACTATATTTATATAAATATATAAATATAAAAAGAATTAAAACGAAACATGGTCGTGCAGTTCGTGTTTTGAAACCGTGATTTCAAACGACTAGTGCGGGAAATCCGACCATTGGATTTTCCCGAAACCGCAACCGTTGGGTTCGCCTTGGAAATATCTTTCCAACGGCACCAACTTTGTGAAGATCCGACGGCTGGATTGTCTGGAATGTTTAATTCAAAATTGAAGAAAAACAGCGCCAGAAACGATTATATTTATATATATATATATATATATAAATATAATTAAATTAAATCGAATAACGACGCTGCAGTTCGTAAATTGAAATCGTAAATTCAAATGGCTAGTGTGGAAGATCCGACCGTCGGATTTTCACAAAATTAAAACCGTTGGATTCGTTTTGAAATGACCTTCCCAATGATACCAAATTTGTGAAGATCCAACGGTTAGATTTTCAGATATGTGTAAAACAAAATTAGTGAAAAGCAGCGCCAGTGCATCGACACGACCTGAAACGTCGTTTAATTAAATATGGCCGTTTTAAATTAAATAAAAATGGCGATATATCGTTATAAAATACTATAGACGATATAGATTGGAAATAAACCAATTTTGTTGTGTTTGCTTGAGATGTGATGGTTGAATGTATTTGACATGAAAATTATAACTAAATAACTGAAATGTGAATGTTGAATAGTCCAACCATGTGATTAATTGATTTGAAAATCTAAATATACGTGGGTTATTTGAAAAGGCCGAGTTTATCTCATTTCAAATAATCGATCGACGTTGAGAAGTCGAAGAGTCGAAGACGACAGAAGACCGACGATCTCCACATTGGATGGATGGGCGCTACTGATGCTCGTGATTGGAGTAGCTACCATGAAGGAATTGAAGTAGTGGCCGTCCAAACATACTGTTGATTATACGGATATGCGAGGAATTGGTGCCTCCGGTTTCGTTCAGACCCAGAACGGACTTGTAAATGGACTGTGTGTCTGACATTGGATTTTTTTCTGTGTTGATTGATCTCTGTTAAATATATATCTGTTTGGCGGCGGAGAATTTATTCTCTTGCTTAACGCCCTTCTCTGAGACGTACGAGCTCAGAGGTTATACATTGACAGAAATCAGTCGCATGGAGTGGATTGCCTGTGTGGCACGCCTAAGTGGCATAAGATCAAGGCTTCTGTTGCAAAGCAAAGTCTTGAGATTGATGATCAAAGCATGGTCTGTGTGACGTAGCTTTGTGTATAACGTGAATTCGCGAGCCTCACACCTCGGTATGAGTCAAAAACGGGAGAGTGACTGCAGGGAGAGCACGACGTTTCTTTCTAGCTAAGGTGGTGTCAGTGACCTACCAGCCCTGACATTATATATACTTTTCACCTGTGTGGTTGTTGGAATGCGAGGCACCTCGATATAGGTCTGTAAGGACCGGGAAACATGTGTTCAGGAATAACTAATCCTCATAAGTAAGAGAGGACCGGCCCTGAAGATCCAAGGATCATAGTGGGGTCCTGGGACATTTGCTAGAGTGTCTCGAATCGGAGAGGAGCTTGCCCCTTGCCTCGACTCATGAAGGAATCCAATTTCCAATACGAAATATGCGGATGTGATTGTATTTCTAGTATGGCGAAATAGAAGATGGTAGCTATACCGCCTAGGATTGATATTTATGATTGAATTTGTTTTTGAAACATATATGCACTAGTAATAATATCAAGCACTTTTGTTTTATTCGTACGAAGCATCTTTTGGCCATTATAAGGTAAAAACTCTATCCTCTGGCTTGCGTTGCATTGTGTGATGGGACCTGAGTCTTATAATGGCTTCATTTTATAAAAAGCATTGCGTTGATTTAATCATTTACTTTATTTCATGCACTAGCACTCATTGGAGTAAACCCGTTCCGCGAAAGCGGCGTGGTCCTTTGATTTGCCTTATTATTGTTGTTAATAAGTTGAGTAGATTTCTCATACCAGTCCCATGGCTGACTCGTAGTTTGTTTCACCTTGCAAACTCGGTGCCCTCATTTTCACATGGGCAGCCTAGTTACAGGTTTCTGACGCACCTTTTGGCTCATGGCGAGGCTTGACTACACCGTGCTGACTTGGATTTTCTCCGCCATTATTGTATCTATATTATGATTCCACCACTGGCGATGTAGACTGATATTCCTTTTGTGTACTCTTTATGTATGATTCCGCCTCTGGCGATGGTGACTGATTATGTATCATTATGCACTAAGTTGTATCCTGTACTGTGCTTCTCTGATGTGATGATATCTATATGATTCCGCTGTCATATGTGTGTAAATTATTCTATTTTCTGTTTATGCTATTATCTGTGATCTGCTAATGATGATTAATGTGTTATATTCCAATGATTATCCTTAACACCGTGTCACGGGGTTTTGGGATCGTCACAGCTGGTATCAGAGCTTTGGTTAACCTTAGTTCTGGAGTCTAACACATTAAACACTTCGTCAAAATAGAATCAGTAATATTCCAAGGCGAGTCGCTCATTAGAAATAGGACTAGTAAAGTCCTAGAATGAGCCGAGTAGAATAGCAAAAACAATTTGATCAGTCCATCGTTATCTTTCCGTAAAATTTTCTGCTTAACTATGAAATAGACTATCATTTCTGTTAGCTGACTTTTTCGTTGCTTATACAGAATTTGAAAAATGGCTGCCAGAGCAGCCGCCGCTAGAGGAGGCCGTGCCGGCCGAGGCCGAGGAAGGGGAGAAGTCCCATCTCAAGAAGGACCTTTGATACAACCTCCGGCAGCTCAATACTTCGAGCTAGACCGTGTAGCTAAGAGATATAAAAACTTAGGAGGCAAGACCTTCTCGGGAACTGGCACCGTAATAGAGGCCCTTGCATGGCTCAAAACATGCGAGAAAATTCTTGAAGGCCTAAGGCTTGGAGATGAAGACAAAGCTATTATGGGCGCCTGGCTTATGCAGGAACAAGCTGAATTAAGGTGGGAATCTCTTACCGCCGGGAATAGAGAAGCTGGGAGAACATGGGATGGATTTAAAGAACTCTTCAAAGAGAAATATGTCCCTGAACAAGCTCTAGAAAGAATGCACGATGACTTTGCCAATCTCCTGCAAGGGGATCTTTCCGTGCAAGATTATCTGAATAAATTTACAATGTTGTCACCCTATGCTCCAGAGCTAGTCACCACTGCGAAATCCAAAAATAAGAGGTTTATCCTTGGACTAAGACGACAATATCATGATAGGGCCATGGCCCATGTCAAGCTGGAATTCAACGAGCTAGTGGAAATGACATGCAACTATGAAGACCTTGATCAAAGGCATCTAGATCAGGATCGCGCTAGAAGCCAAGCCGGAAACAAGCGCAAGCTTGCTGGAAATCAAGGCGAGTCAAGCTAAGAAGCATCTTCAAAACCTCAGACTGGCAAGCTGCCAAGAGGAAATTGCTTTAATTGTGGTAAGCCGGGGCACTACTCAAACGTCTGCACAGCTCCGAAGAGGCAGAAGACAAATTCTCAAGGCTCGAGCCAAGGCTCTCAGAACCCTCGCTTGTGCTTCAACTGTCGCAAGACCGATCATCTGGTCAAAGACTGTCCTTTGCTGAAGAAAGCTACAGTAGCTCATGTCTATGATGGGTCGAGCCCGCCAGCTGCTTCTGACGGAGCAGGTAAACCTGATGTTTTGGGAGGTACCCTTACAATTAAAAATATTCCTGTTTCTGTATTGTTTGACACAGGTGCGTCGCATAGTTTTATTGCTAAAAACACAGTACACAAATTAAAGCTAAAACAGCGAAAGCTCAAAGAATCGGTTGAAGTTCATAACCCGATAGGGGGTCCTATTACTCTCGGTTCATATTGTAGAGTGCCAATCTCTTATTCTTCCTACAAGTTTCCTTTCAATTTAATCGTTAAGGATTTTCCCGAATTCGATATTATTTTCGGGCTAGATTGGTTAACGAAATATGAAGCCGAAGTGAATTGTGTGGAAAGAATCGTTAAATTTTGAATGAAGCTTGGATATATTACGGTTCCCTGTCATGGTTCGAATCCGAATAAAGAAGAATTTTGGTCAGCATTAGAACTTATCCCCACTTCCATAGAAAAGATTCCGATTGTTAGAAACTATGCGGATGTGTTTGAAGAAGTTAAAAACTTACCTCCGTAAAGAGAAATAGAATTCCGAATCGATCTAATTCCCAATGCCAGACCAGTGGTACATCCAATTCGCAGAATGACTCCGAAAGAAAAAGAAGAATTAGGCGATCAAACTCGTCAACTGTTGTGGAAGGGACTAATCAGACCTAGTTTTTCTAATTGGGGTGCAGCTGTTGTATTTGTCCCAAAGTCAGACGGTACTCTTAGATTATGTGTTGATTACCGAGATCTCAACAAACAGACGCTCAAAAATAAATATCCATTACCCCGCATTGATGATTTGCTAGACCAATTGAATGGGGCGAAGGTATTTTCCCGAACGGACCTAGCTACAGGTTTTCATCAATTGAGAATAGCAGAAGAGTGTGTTCCTTTGACAGCTTTCAGAGGTCCAGACATATTTTATGAATGGTTAGTAATGCCGTTTGGCCTGTGTAACGTTCCAGCATACTTTGTCGATCTAATGAATAGAGTGTTCAGGGGAGTTCTGAATAAATTTGTCCTCGTATTCATCGATGATATTTTAATCTACTCCAAATCAAAACCTGAGCATGAAAAACACTTAGAACAAGTATTGGAGATTCTAAGGAAGAACGTCTTCAAAGCCGAATTCTCTAAATGTGTCTTCTGGCAAGAAGAAGTCAAATTTCTTGGCCATGTCGTGTCAGAGAAAGGAATTTCTGTTGACCCAAGCAAAATAACAGCGATTCAAGACTGGAAACAACCCACTACTCCCACAGAAGTTAGAAGTTTTATGGGGTTGGCTAGTTATTATCGGAAGTTCGTTAAGGATTTTTCGAAGATATCTGGTCCGTTAACGAAGCTCACAAAGAAACATGAGAAGTTTAAGTGGATTTCCGACTATGAAGAAGCCTTCCAGGAATTGAAATCGAAGCTGACCACCGCTCCAGTGTTAACTATTATTGATGGCAATCAGGATTTAACGGTTTGGACAGATGCTTCTATTAGAGGTCTTGGTGCAGTGTTAATGCAGGGAGGCCAAGTAGTCGCTTATGCAAGCCGCCAACTGAAACCGCATGAGAAGAATTATGTAACTCATGATCTTGAGCTGCTAGCTATCATTTTTGCATTGAAAATATGGAGGCATTATTTATTGGGCGAGAAATTTATACTGTACACAAATCATCAATCATTGAAGTATTTATATACCCAGAAAGATCTGAATCTGAGACAACAACGTTGGCTAGAATTTCTTGCAGCATATGATCTTGATATCCTGTATATGCCGGGGAAAGCAAACGTAGTAGCGGATGCGCTTAATAGGAAAATCGCAATCATTGCCAATCTTATAATTACACCTGAATTGATTGATAGGATTTCAGTCCTTCAAAAAGACGATGAATTCATTCAGAGAATCCGTCAGAGGGTCAAGGAAGGTGAAACCACAAGTTTTCGTATTGACAATAAGGGGGTTCTCAGGTTAAATAATAGGATTTGCATTCCAAATATTCCTGGCCATCGAAGAGAAGTGCTGGACGAATGCCATAAATCCAAATTTTGCATCCATCCTGGGGTGAGTATAATGTACAACGATATCAAACGCACTTTCTAGTGGAAGGCAATGAAAAGAGATATTTCTTTGTATGTTAGCAGATGCCCTACTTGTCAATTGGTCAAGAGTGACCAACAGAAGCTAGCTGAATTGTTGCAACCGTTGGAAGTCCCAGGCTGGAAATGGGAACAGATTAAAATGGATTTCATAGATGGGTTGTCGCGAACCAAGAAAGGTAATGACAGCATTTGGGTAATCGTAGATCGCTTCATGAAGACTGCCCATTTTATACCTGTCAGATCCAATAGAACTGCTCAAAGTCTAGCGCAGATATATTTCAGAGAAATTGTTAAGCTGCATGGAATTCCCATCAGCATAGTCAGTGATAGAGATCCCCTATTTACTAGCAAATTCTGGGAGGCTTTCCAGACAGAATTGGGAACAAAACTGAATATGAGCACCGCTTATCATCCACAAATAGATGGCCAAACTGAGCGGGTGAATAGAATTCTAGAAGATTTATTGCGGCCTTGTATAATTGATTTTGGTGGGTCATGGGAAGATCATTTGCATTTGGCAGAGTTCTCATATAACGATAGCTATCAAGCAAGTTTGAGAATGTCGCCATTTGAAGCATTATATGGCAGACCCTGCAGATCTCCAGCATGTTGGGTAGAACCTGGCAACAGACTTGTACTAGGACCCGATATGATTAGAGAAGTATCTGATAAAGTCGACTTCATCAAGAAGCATTTGAAAACCGCCCAAAGCCGACAGAAAAGTTATGTAGACTCCAGAAGGAGAGATTTGACATTTGCTGTTGGTGATCATGTTTATTTGAAGGTTTCTCCGATGAGAGGAGTAATCAGATTTGGCAAGACTGGGAAGTTGGCACCGAGATTTATTGGTCCCTTTCCTATACTTGAACGAATTGGAACTCTTTCTTATAGGGTTCAATTGCCAGATTGGTTGCCTGGAGTGCACAATGTATTTCACGTATCCCAACTTAGAAGACATGTGCATGATCCGGATCTTGTTGTAGAAGAAGCAGCGCAACGGGATATGGAGATAACTCCAGAATTAGCACTCAGAAGAGAGCCATTAAAGATTGTTGGCAAAGAAACTAGAGAACTAAGAAGCAAAAAGGTTCATTTAGTTAAAGTGCAGTGGAGCAGTGATCCTAGAGACTGTACTGGGGAAACTGAGGAAAGCATTAAGCGAGCTTACCCCAAATGCAGAGTGGATATCTCTGACTAACTCCGGTGCAAGGTACCTTTACAATACTTTGCATTTACATTTTATTTCCTGCTTTACTATTGTTTCCTTTTCGAGGACGAAAAGTTTTAAGTGGGGGAGATTGTAATAACCCGGAAAATACAAGCCAATTTAAAATTTTTAAAATGGTGATTTCAAAGGAATTTGAACAATTGAAATAGAATATTTCAATAAAATTAGTGAATTAGAAATAGTGAGTCGGTTTGAAAATTTGAATTCAAACTTTGACTGACTGTGCAGGGTGGAAAATATAAAGGATTTCAGCGAAATCAAAAATATTTAAATCTGTTATTCAATACCTTTCTAACGAATCTGAAAAATCGAAGTTTCATAACGGGAATCAAAAGTTATGGCCGAATGAATTTTCAGAAGGGTTGGTATATGGAATATATAGCCCTGGAAAATTGATATTTTGCATACGACCTCGGAATTCGACGAAACCACTTTTGTTGGGTCCGGGATGTTAAATTATTGCTAGGTTTCAAATTTCATAATTTTTGAAGCTCGTATGTGAGCGTGGCAAAAGAAAATGTGATTGGTCAATTTCTGTTAAATTGGATCGACCAGAAAATGGCCATTTTTCAAATGACCTCAGAATTCGACAAAACTAGTTTTGTTGGGATCGTAGCATCAAAACATAGCTAGATTTATTTTTCTGGAATTTTTCGAATCAGTTTGTGGCCCTGGCAAATTGAAATGTGCGTTCAGAGTTAAAAATTAAATGTTTTATACTTTAATTTGAAAAATAACTGACTGTAACAGTCGAATTGGCCTACGAAACATATCCCATTGTGTCTGGAATGGGGGTATTTAGCTAGGGGCAACAGTCGTTGGGTTTAAAAAGGAGTTCGTTTGAGAAAACACTATTTAAAAATTTAATATATTCCTCGGTCAATCAGAATTTTCCTTTCATAAATTAAAAAAAAAAAAAACCCCTCCTGAGCAATGGCGAAACCCGCTCCTGACCTTCTCTCCTCCGCCGCCGCCGCCACAGTCGCTTCCAGCCTTCGCCACCGCCACCATTTGACGCGTCTCAGCCCCCTCTTCAAATCCGACCCCAGCATCGCCACCCTCGTCGCCTCCTCCGCCGGTATCGAGGCCCCAAAGTCCCGACCTTCCCAGCGCCGCCGCCGCTCCGATCTGCCACCGCACCCCCTCAAACAACCAGCGCCGTGAAGCCCTCTCTTCCCTCTTCCACGTCCAACTCTCCGATCATCCCCTCGAGCCACTGATTTCACGAAAACTATAAACCTAGTTTTGAAGCTTCGTGAAAGTGAGTTTTTCTTTGATCTTTACACTTTGAAAAATCATATCTTTTTGATGTGTTGACGAAATTCGATGAAATAGGAAACATCGGGACCGCAAGGAAGCTCTCTACCCAATAGAAGAAGCCGCGGATTTTTCTGACATCGTATCGATTTTTAGTGCTCCGAAAACCAATGTGAGAAATCTAAATTAACGTGAAATTAAATGGAAAATGTCGTGTATAATTTATATAAGCGAAATATAAATTACACACGTGTTGTATACCTCATGTACATACGTAGTGTAAGCTATATAAGCGAAGTATGAATTTTACATGCATAGAATAATTGATATATGTGTTGAAATGCTAGTGAAATATAGCATATATATATATATATATAAATATATATATATACTCCCCTCGTCCACAAACCATGGACGTTATTTATTTTTGTGATTTGGTGTGAAATATTGGATGAAAAATACGAATGGTTGAATAATTGTTTGTGGTTGATATTGTTTGGTTGTGGTTGAAAAATACCCATTGGTGATTGAAATGAATTGGAAATATTTATGGAAATAAAAATAAACATGCCGCCTGCGTGCGAATTAGATGCATGAATTCCCATTGTCAAAAACCGCGAGGTTTTAAGGTAGAGCGAGGAGCCGTACTAGGGACGGTGCCGGTTTTAACTACCCTGCCGTTATGCTGCCGAAATTTTGAATAATCTTTGTGTGTTAGAATGATTTTCATATGTTGAAATTATTTTCATGCATAGAAATTAAAGCCATATGTTGAAACTATATCCATGTGTGGAAATGTTTATGTGTTGAAAAGTGTTGTGTGAAAATTAGATTCATTTGTGAATGAATGAAGTGTTTAAACAATAAAATTCACATTTTTTATATATATATGAAGTATGAAAAATATTCACCTTATATAAATAGTTTCAACAACAAAATGTAAAGACCCGTAACATCCCCGTAAAGGAAAGCGTCGGATAGTTCGAGAACAAACCACAACAGAACGCATACAGAAGAACATTTCATTGTATATTACAACAATGCATCAGGTTACAAGAATATACAGAGTATAAATGAATATTACAAAGAAATATCAGAGATTTAAATTACATTTAAATACATAGCAGCGGAAAATAATACAATACACAACTAGAAGTAGATATACGGATACAAAGCTTTCCGGATATCGTTCCAGCTGTAAACCAGGATCCTGTGAATATAAATCTGCAAAACCGAAACTACTAGCTGCCCGTGTCAAAATAAGGGCACCCAGAGTTTAGGTTAAAACAATAAACTCCAGGTCAGTCATGGGACTGGTGTGAGAACTAAAACAGTTAATCTTTATTTTAAATCATTAGGTAAATCAAGGGACCACGCCGTATAACACGGAACGGGTTTCCTCCCAAGAATACCAGTGCATAAAACAATCAGCGCAATGCTAAATAAAGAAAGATGAAGCTGTTATAAGACCCAGGTCCTATCACACAATGCAACGCAAGCCGGGGGATAGGGTTTTCCCTTATAACAGCCAAAGAATGCTTGATACGTTTAAAACAAATCATTTGATACTATAATAAGTGCATAGTGCATACAACAACTTCAAATCATAAGTATCAATCATAGGCGGCATGGGTACCATATATCATGTCGCCATATATAGGTTTACAAATAAAACCGCAAATGTCACGTATTTGGAAATTGGATTTCCATCTATGAACCGAGGCAAAAGATAGTCCTCAACCGATTCGAGACTGCCTAGTCCGAGTCTCAGGATCAGAGCTCGAGTGACCCTTGGATCGTCAGGGCCGGTCCACACGGAGTGGATTAAAATGCCTGAACATGCGTTTCTCCGCCCTATGGGGCGTAAACGAGCCAACTAAATGACCCCATCGGTTCGAGAACGACCGATCAATCCGAGGCGCCTCGCAACAGCAACAACCACATAAGTCAAACTCGTCAGGGCGTGTAAAACCACTGACGCCACTTCTAACTAGGAAGAAACGCATGCCCTCCCTGAGGTCCGTCTCCCGTTTTTGGTTCATACCTGGTGTGAAACACGCGAGGTAAACGTTACACAAAGCTACGCCACAAAGGCCGTGCTTTGATCATCACCACAAGACTTTGCTTTTCAACAGAAGCCTTGATCATTTGCATCTTAGCATGCCACACAGGCAAACCATCCTATGCAACCGATATCAGTCACACAGAATGAAATCCGATGTCAGACACACAGTCCATTTACAAGTCCGTTCTGGGTCTGAACGAAACCGGAGGCACCTAGTACCCCGCATATCCATCGATCTCCAAGTACGTCTGGACGATCACCAACTGTTTCCATCTTCTTGGGTGTACAGCCCAATCAAGATCATCAGTTATCACCCAAACGACGTGAAGACTTCCGGTCTTCGACCATCGTCTTCATCTTCGACTTATCGTCGTATCAGTTATTCAGAATGGGATAAACCCGGTCTTTCCGAATAACTCGCGTATATATTATAAAAGTGTTACACAAACACAACATACGCCTCATTCCAATTCATTAGTCACTAACCGTAAATTAATCAAGAGAATAATTCCCCAAATATTAACCCCGAAGGCCGAAACCAACATCAGATCAATATCCAGAAAACCATTCTGCTTGGCTAACCGACAGTTAGTTTCTAAATTTCACATTCAAATCTAATTAAAGATTTAACTATCGCCTGGAGCAAAACTGGTGATACTCCATTCTCGATCTTTTCAATCTAATTAAAGATTCATTAAAACTCCACTTAGTTTTAATCTGTGACTGGGTTAAAGAATCAGTGTCATTTAAAACACGGTTCACGATAAACCCAAAGTCACATCCCATTAATTATCGGGTTAAAGAACAAGTGTTATTTAAAACACTGTTCACGATAAACCCAAAAATCAATATCCATTCAATTCCAATTAAATATTATTTAATTGGTACACTTCATTAAATCTAAATCAAAAGATTTAATCTTTTCTCAGCTGGGTTCAAGAACAGTGTTAGTGAAGACACCATTCACGACAAACCCAAATCACATTCATTAATTATCGGGTTAAAGAACAAGTGTTATTTAAAACACTGTTCACGATAAACCCAAAAATCAATATCAATTCAATTCCAATTAAATATCATTTAATTGGTACACTTCATTAAATCTAAATAAAAAGATTTAATCTTTTCTCAACTGGGTTCAAGAACAGTGTTAGTGAAGACACCATTCACGACAAACCCAAATCACATTCATTAATTATCGGGTTAAAGAACAAGTGTTATTTAAAACACTGTTCACGATAAACCCAAAAATCAATATCAATTCAATTCCAATTAAATATCATTTAATTGGTACACTTCATTAGATCTAAATAAAAAGATTTAATCTTTTCTCAACTGGGTTCAAGAACAGTGTTAGTGAAGACACCATTCACGACAAACCCAAATCACATTCATTAATTATCGGGTTAAAGAACAAGTGTTATTTAAAACACTGTTCACGATAAACCCAAAAATCAATATCAATTCAATTCCAATTAAATATCATTTAA
Source organism: Allium sativum (assembly GCA_030737875.1). Lineage (NCBI taxonomy): Eukaryota > Viridiplantae > Streptophyta > Magnoliopsida > Asparagales > Amaryllidaceae > Allium > Allium sativum. The sequence goes on along the minus strand of CM060924.1, from coordinate 134,349,073 downwards.
TTGGTACACTTCATTAAATCTAAATAAAAAGATTTAATCTTTTCTCAACTGGGTTCAAGAACAGTGTTAGTAAAGACACCATTCACGACAAACCCAAATCCCATTTGATATTCAATATAAGGCTCTGAATAGAAAATATATCGGCTTATATTCAATATCAAATTCTACGATTAACAAATGTCGTATTGGAAATAACGATATAAATATATATCTTTCAAATTTCCATAACAACACCTGTAATATCACGAATTCCAACATCGAAATATTCCGAAGACAATTTCGATTCAAATCCACTCCAATGCAATCATTGGAAATTTTGGTTATTTTCAAAACCATTTCAAATTCAATTTATTTATTTAAAAATAAATAGAATTATAATTCTAGTTCAAAACTAGTTCATTTCGATAAAAAATCTATTTTTATCTTTTCAAATATGGAGTTTTTCATCCCAAACTTTCACAAATCATTTCTTATGATTTTACACAAATTATTACTATTTTTAATAATTTTATCAAGGCCCGTACAGTCGATTTCCATCAATGGCCATCGAACTGCACTTACAGCGACCTTTTTCGAATTTGATTTGGACGTGTCTCCAAATCCAACCGTTAGATTTCAAATTTCTCACATTCGTTAGAAAGCTCTTTTCGATACGAACCCAACGGTTCCGGTTTTAGGAGAATCCGACGGTCGGATCTCCCGTAATGCCCGTTTGAAATAAATGGTCGAAATTCGCGAACTGCCGCGGCGCGGCGCGTTCTATTCAGGCCATTATATTATATATAATATATATATAATATATATATCGTCGATTTCTATTTAAAACGAATTATATAAATAGTTTTGAATTCGTTTCAAAAACATTTTCAACTTCCATTTCAATTCAAATCAAAATTGAATTCTTCTTTATAAATTCGTTTTAAAATCCATTTCTATTCAATTCAAATTTCAATTCAATTTGAATTTATTTCACTTCGCTTTCAATTCAATTCGAATTCGTTTTCAATTCAATTCATTTCGAAATCGTTTTCAATTCAATTCATTTCGAAATCGTTTTCAATTCAATTCATTTCGAAATCGTTTTCAATTCAATTCATTTCGAAATCGTTTTCAATTCAATTCACTTCGAAATCGTTTTCAATTCAATTCATTTCGAAATCGTTTTCAATTCAATTCATTTCGAAATCGTTTTCAATTCAATTCATTTCGAAATCGTTTTCAATTCAATTCATTTCGAAATCGTTTTCAATTCATTTCATTTCGAAATCGTTTTCAATTCAATTCATTTCGAAATCGTTTTCAATTCATTTCATTTCGAAATCGTTTTCAATTCAATTCATTTCAAAATATTCGATTTCGAAATCACTTTTCAATATTCATTTTAAAATGAATAAAATCGATATAAATATCGTTCACGTCAAAATGGCGTCAATCTAATCCTCACGGCTTCACATATTTCTATTTTCAAATATTCTATTTCAAATATTTCTATTTCAAATATTTCTATTTCAAATATTTCTTTTTTTTCGAAACTGGAATGAGGCCCAATCAATTACCATATAATGTTAATTATATGGATTTTCTACAACACATGTATATATCAACAACGATGAATAATCAACCATCAACCAAAGTGCACTACACTGTATAAGCATCAAATATAGACATTTAACGCTTATAGCAGCTTGTCAATCAATCGATCGACATATTTAATCAATCAGGATGAGTGAACTTCAAATTTCATCCTAACACCCGTGTGGGGTTTCAAACAATCAAACACATATTTTATTTGTGCAGTTAGGCGATGTGTAAAATTTATCGACCCAATCAACGTCATTCAAATAGGTGTACATAAACAAACCGTCTGGTTTGTAAATGAATATTTATTTATTCACATTCACGTTAAAAATTATATTTTTAACGATAACACATTTTATTTCAACATATGAATTTCTATTCAATTCATTTACACAATAAAATGATATTTTTATTTTCTAACATATTTTAGAAAATTTCGGCGGCATAACGGCACGATACTAGAAACGGGACAAGGCCTAGCCTTATCCCCGGTCTAGTGAAGGCCCACGCCATTCACTCATCAATCAAATCAATTTCATTTTGCAAACCACAAAATTTGGAGTAAGGGTCTAACCTAGCCTTACTCCTTCGCCTTATAACGGCGCACGTCTAATCCTAACCAATTTATCGATTCGATTTTTCACACCACAAACCACATTCAAACCAATATCGCAATCAATCACCAAACAGTCAAACAAACAAGTCCATGGTCTGTGGACGATTGTGTCGGGTGCTACTAAGCACCGTCTGCATCCTAGTATATATATATAAAACTAGAAAAGAAATTTGAAAGGTGAGAAATTCTCACATATAGCTATCCTAGCTCCACGGCTCTTCATTTGCAGAAGTCTTCGTCGTTTCGCCTTTTTGTCACCTTCGTTGCTGCTTTCACTACATACGTAAAAATCACATTTTTACTTCGCTATTCAATATATAAAAATCAAATTTTTACTTCGATGTTAAATATATAAAAATCACATTTTTCTATCGAAGTTCAATATATAAAAATTCTATTTTTCTATCGAAGTTCAATATATAAAAATTCTATTTTTCTATCGAAGTTCAATATATAAAAATTTGATTTTTATTTCGACTTTCAACATATAAAAATATGATTTTTATTTCGACTTTCAACACATAAAAATATGATTTTTATTTTGCTTGAAAGTTCAAACCTTTCTTCCCATGTTAAAGCTTTTACCTTTAAAACTAAATCAGTTTTTATTTTTTTATAAAATTCAGTTTTTATCCTTTATTTCAAAAACCAGTTTTTATTTCTAAAAAAATTTCAGTTTTAATACTTTATATAAAAAAAAAAAAAAAAAATTCAGTTTTATACTTTATAAAAATTTCAGTTTTTAATACTTTTTTAAAAACAAAACAGATTTTATTTTTAAAAAAAATGCAGTTTTTATTTTTATTTTTTTATTTTAAAAACAGGTTTTATATACTAAAAAAAACAGTTTTTACATCTTAAAAAAAAACAGTTTTTAAAGTAATAAAAAAAACAGTTTTAAAGTAATTAATAAAAAAAAACAGGTTTAAAGTAATAAAAATAAAGAAACAGTTAACTTACGGGGGGGGTTTCGCATCCGATCAGCAGCACGGAAAAAGGGGGGCCCACGGTAGCGACTGGCGGTGGAGGCGAGCTTGGAGCTGTGGCGGCTTCAGCTAGGGTTTCAGGGCGGGTTCGGGTTGCGGTGGTTTTGGGAAACGCGGGGCTTGAAGAACGAAGGGGAGGAGAAGAAGGGGACGGAGAGGGAGTGGAGGAGGGGGGCGCTGCGCTTGGCGCGGCGGCGCCAGGAGGCTGGGCGGCGGTCGAGGCAACGGCGGGGGGGGGGGGCGATCGCGATTTCCGTTTCTCCCTTTTTTTTTTATCTGGATCGAAATGAAAATGAGGGGGGGGGCCAGAAGTTATAGAAGAAGGGTTTTTTTTTTTTTAATTATTTAATTCCTTTTAAAGTTGACTTTTCGTTTGAACGCGAAATCAAGCCCACCGACTGTCGCCCCTAGCGTTTCACCCCCATTCCGAACACAATGGGATATGTATCGTAGGTTGATTCGACTGTTTGAATCAGTTTCCGTTAATATTTACATTTAAATTACTATTTTGAATTTTAAACGTACATTTCAAATTACCGGGGCCACATACTAACTAGAAAAATTCCAGAAAAATATTTTCTAGCTTCGTACTGACGATACGGTCCTAACAAAACTAGTTTCGTCGAATTCTGAGACCGTTTGAGAAATGGCCAATTTCCAGTCGATTAAAATCCACTGAAAATGGTCAAACGCATTTTCCTTTGCCACGCTCACATATTGATTCGAAAAATTATGAAATTTGAAACCTAGCAATAACTTGACATCACGGACCCAACAAAACTGGTTTCGTCGAAATCCGAGGTCATTTGCAAAATGTCCATTTTTTAAGGGCCTGAATTCCATAGCGACTATTCAGAATTTTCAACTGGACATATCTCTCAATTCTCGCTACGAAATTTTGATCTTTCGGATTCGTTGGAAAGATATCCACAATCAGATCCCATTATTTTTGGTTTCATTAAAATCCGGATTGTTTTGCTCCCGGTATATTCAATTGAAGTTTGAAATCGAATTATCGAACTACCGCGCCATTTTCAATTCTATTTATAATTATATATAAATATTTATATTCTAACGACGACGCGTATAATATATACGCTCGAATTATATTCTAAACATTTTTCTCGTCGATATTATTTAAAATAATTCATTTTAAATAATCAAAATTCGCTAAAATTGCCAAAATAAAAATTTTAAACTGGCCCAGATTTTCCGGGTTGTTACAATCTCCCCCACTTAAAACTTTTCGTCCCCGAAAAGGAACAAAGTCGAAAGTGGTTTGATTAATCAGCTCTACGATCGATCAGGCTTCCATTCTCCAACTCTTTAGTTTCTGAGAATTTTCAAAATTTCAAAAATTTGGCTAACACCCTAAATTTTTGAAAAATTTCGCCATAACCTCCCCTGCACCGGGAGCATCGGGGAATTTCAAATAGCTTCCCCGGTCCTTCAGATCTCAAAAAGAAAAAGAAAAAGCCAAGCGGCTAGCCAATAGGCTCACAAAATCATCATCACCCAAACAAAACAGGAAATTATGTAATAAACATGTACCTATTTGTCGGGCAAACAAATTTTATTCTCTGGCTCTAGCCTCCTTGCTATGACCTGTTCAAAGATATATATGCATATGCAAGCAAATGCGACCAAATTTTCAATACAATTCCATATTCGATTAATTAGGCTAAATGGCTAAAAATTAGCAAACAAATAAACAAACAACCCAATCATCAATCAATTAGTGAATTAGAGTTTCAAATTCATAATTTTAATACATATACCAAAAATCATGTTCTTGATGCCAATTCACAACAAAGTGTTCTAGCTATATAAGATTTGGTTCTCACACCAGTCTAATGGAAATATATAGATATCACACTTTCGTTACTCGAAAATAAATGCTGGTGATGGTATACTTCATCATCAGGACCATGTCCGGGCGACTAGAGTGTGATTCTATATCTATCCAGTATATTAAAACTTTGAATACACGCGGATCAGACGTATACGCAAAATCTATATATACTGGATTGTCCACATCAATTTAAATAGATAATCAAATACGAATAATTGATTAAATTTTCAAAACAAAAATTTGTTTTCATTTTCAAAAATATACTCTTCACACTCGTTCTAGGATACTACTGATCCCATCTCTAACGAGTCATTCTCGTTGGATATTACTAATCCAATTTCTGATGAATTCTTTCGTACGGTTCTAATGTGTCTTGTTCTCTGCTTTGTAAACCAAAGCTCTGATACCAACTGTAAAGACCCGTAACTTCCCCGTAAAGGAAAGCGTCGGATAGTTCGAGAACAAACCACAACAGAACGCATACAGAAGAACATTTCATTGTATATTACAACAATGCATCAGGTTACAAGAATATACAGAGTATAAATGAATATTACAAAGAAATATCAGAGATTTAAATTACATTTAAATACATAGCAGCGGAAAATAATACAATACACAACTAGAAGTAGATATACGGATACAAAGCTTTCCGGATATCGTTCCAGCTGTAAACCAGGATCCTGTGAATATAAATCTGCAAAACCGAAACTACTAGCTGCCCGTGTCAAAATAAGGGCACCCAGAGTTTAGGTTAAAACAATAAACTCCAGGTCAGTCATGGGACTGGTGTGAGAACTAAAACAGTTAATCTTTATTTTAAATCATTAGGTAAATCAAGGGACCACGCCGTATAACACGGAACGGGTTTCCTCCCAAGAATACCAGTGCATAAAACAATCAGCGCAATGCTAAATAAAGAAAGATGAAGCTGTTATAAGACCCAGGTCCTATCACACAATGCAACGCAAGCCGGGGGATAGGGTTTTCCCTTATAACAGCCAAAGAATGCTTGATACGTTTAAAACAAATCATTTGATACTATAATAAGTGCATAGTGCATACAACAACTTCAAATCATAAGTATCAATCATAGGCGGCATGGGTACCATATATCATGTCGCCATATATAGGTTTACAAATAAAACCGCAAATGTCACGTATTTGGAAATTGGATTTCCATCTATGAACCGAGGCAAAAGATAGTCCTCAACCGATTCGAGACTGCCTAGTCCGAGTCTCAGGATCAGAGCTCGAGTGACCCTTGGATCGTCAGGGCCGGTCCACACGGAGTGGATTAAAATGCCTGAACATGCGTTTCTCCGCCCTATGGGGCGTAAACGAGCCAACTAAATGACCCCATCGGTTCGAGAACGACCGATCAATCCGAGGCGCCTCGCAACAGCAACAACCACATAAGTCAAACTCGTCAGGGCGTGTAAAACCACTGACGCCACTTCTAACTAGGAAGAAACGCATGCCCTCCCTGAGGTCCGTCTCCCGTTTTTGGTTCATACCTGGTGTGAAACACGCGAGGTAAACGTTACACAAAGCTACGCCACAAAGGCCGTGCTTTGATCATCACCACAAGACTTTGCTTTTCAACAGAAGCCTTGATCATTTGCATCTTAGCATGCCACACAGGCAAACCATCCTATGCAACCGATATCAGTCACACAGAATGAAATCCGATGTCAGACACACAGTCCATTTACAAGTCCGTTCTGGGTCTGAACGAAACCGGAGGCACCTAGTACCCCGCATATCCATCGATCTCCAAGTACGTCTGGACGATCACCAACTGTTTCCATCTTCTTGGGTGTACAGCCCAATCAAGATCATCAGTTATCACCCAAACGACGTGAAGACTTCCGGTCTTCGACCATCGTCTTCATCTTCGACTTATCGTCGTATCAGTTATTCAGAATGGGATAAACCCGGTCTTTCCGAATAACTCGCGTATATATTATAAAAGTGTTACACAAACACAACATACGCCTCATTCCAATTCATTAGTCACTAACCGTAAATTAATCAAGAGAATAATTCCCCAAATATTAACCCCGAAGGCCGAAACCAACATCAGATCAATATCCAGAAAACCATTCTGCTTGGCTAACCGACAGTTAGTTTCTAAATTTCACATTCAAATCTAATTAAAGATTTAACTATCGCCTGGAGCAAAACTGGTGATACTCCATTCTCGATCTTTTCAATCTAATTAAAGATTCATTAAAACTCCACTTAGTTTTAATCTGTGACTGGGTTAAAGAATCAGTGTCATTTAAAACACGGTTCACGATAAACCCAAAGTCACATCCCATTAATTATCGGGTTAAAGAACAAGTGTTATTTAAAACACTGTTCACGATAAACCCAAAAATCAATATCCATTCAATTCCAATTAAATATTATTTAATTGGTACACTTCATTAAATCTAAATCAAAAGATTTAATCTTTTCTCAGCTGGGTTCAAGAACAGTGTTAGTGAAGACACCATTCACGACAAACCCAAATCACATTCATTAATTATCGGGTTAAAGAACAAGTGTTATTTAAAACACTGTTCACGATAAACCCAAAAATCAATATCAATTCAATTCCAATTAAATATCATTTAATTGGTACACTTCATTAAATCTAAATAAAAAGATTTAATCTTTTCTCAACTGGGTTCAAGAACAGTGTTAGTGAAGACACCATTCACGACAAACCCAAATCACATTCATTAATTATCGGGTTAAAGAACAAGTGTTATTTAAAACACTGTTCACGATAAACCCAAAAATCAATATCAATTCAATTCCAATTAAATATCATTTAATTGGTACACTTCATTAGATCTAAATAAAAAGATTTAATCTTTTCTCAACTGGGTTCAAGAACAGTGTTAGTGAAGACACCATTCACGACAAACCCAAATCACATTCATTAATTATCGGGTTAAAGAACAAGTGTTATTTAAAACACTGTTCACGATAAACCCAAAAATCAATATCAATTCAATTCCAATTAAATATCATTTAATTGGTACACTTCATTAAATCTAAATAAAAAGATTTAATCTTTTCTCAACTGGGTTCAAGAACAGTGTTAGTAAAGACACCATTCACGACAAACCCAAATCCCATTTGATATTCAATATAAGGCTCTGAATAGAAAATATATCGGCTTATATTCAATATCAAATTCTACGATTAACAAATGTCGTATTGGAAATAACGATATAAATATATATCTTTCAAATTTCCATAACAACACCTGTAATATCACGAATTCCAACATCGAAATATTCCGAAGACAATTTCGATTCAAATCCACTCCAATGCAATCATTGGAAATTTTGGTTATTTTCAAAACCATTTCAAATTCAATTTATTTATTTAAAAATAAATAGAATTATAATTCTAGTTCAAAACTAGTTCATTTCGATAAAAAATCTATTTTTATCTTTTCAAATATGGAGTTTTTCATCCCAAACTTTCACAAATCATTTCTTATGATTTTACACAAATTATTACTATTTTTAATAATTTTATCAAGGCCCGTACAGTCGATTTCCATCAATGGCCATCGAACTGCACTTACAGCGACCTTTTTCGAATTTGATTTGGACGTGTCTCCAAATCCAACCGTTAGATTTCAAATTTCTCACATTCGTTAGAAAGCTCTTTTCGATACGAACCCAACGGTTCCGGTTTTAGGAGAATCCGACGGTCGGATCTCCCGTAATGCCCGTTTGAAATAAATGGTCGAAATTCGCGAACTGCCGCGGCGCGGCGCGTTCTATTCAGGCCATTATATTATATATAATATATATATAATATATATATCGTCGATTTCTATTTAAAACGAATTATATAAATAGTTTTGAATTCGTTTCAAAAACATTTTCAACTTCCATTTCAATTCAAATCAAAATTGAATTCTTCTTTATAAATTCGTTTTAAAATCCATTTCTATTCAATTCAAATTTCAATTCAATTTGAATTTATTTCACTTCGCTTTCAATTCAATTCGAATTCGTTTTCAATTCAATTCATTTCGAAATCGTTTTCAATTCAATTCATTTCGAAATCGTTTTCAATTCAATTCATTTCGAAATCGTTTTCAATTCAATTCATTTCGAAATCGTTTTCAATTCAATTCACTTCGAAATCGTTTTCAATTCAATTCATTTCGAAATCGTTTTCAATTCAATTCATTTCGAAATCGTTTTCAATTCAATTCATTTCGAAATCGTTTTCAATTCAATTCATTTCGAAATCGTTTTCAATTCATTTCATTTCGAAATCGTTTTCAATTCAATTCATTTCGAAATCGTTTTCAATTCATTTCATTTCGAAATCGTTTTCAATTCAATTCATTTCAAAATATTCGATTTCGAAATCACTTTTCAATATTCATTTTAAAATGAATAAAATCGATATAAATATCGTTCACGTCAAAATGGCGTCAATCTAATCCTCACGGCTTCACATATTTCTATTTTCAAATATTCTATTTCAAATATTTCTATTTCAAATATTTCTATTTCAAATATTTCTTTTTTTTTGAAACTGGAATGAGGCCCAATCAATTACCATATAATGTTAATTATATGGATTTTCTACAACACATGTATATATCAACAACGATGAATAATCAACCATCAACCAAAGTGCACTACACTGTATAAGCATCAAATATAGACATTTAACGCTTATAGCAGCTTGTCAATCAATCGATCGACATATTTAATCAATCAGGATGAGTGAACTTCAAATTTCATCCTAACACCCGTGTGGGGTTTCAAACAATCAAACACATATTTTATTTGTGCAGTTAGGCGATGTGTAAAATTTATCGACCCAATCAACGTCATTCAAATAGGTGTACATAAACAAACCGTCTGGTTTGTAAATGAATATTTATTTATTCACATTCACGTTAAAAATTATATTTTTAACGATAACACATTTTATTTCAACATATGAATTTCTATTCAATTCATTTACACAATAAAATGATATTTTTATTTTCTAACATATTTTAGAAAATTTCGGCGGCATAACGGCACGATACTAGAAACGGGACAAGGCCTAGCCTTATCCCCGGTCTAGTGAAGGCCCACGCCATTCACTCATCAATCAAATCAATTTCATTTTGCAAACCACAAAATTTGGAGTAAGGGTCTAACCTAGCCTTACTCCTTCGCCTTATAACGGCGCACGTCTAATCCTAACCAATTTATCGATTCGATTTTTCACACCACAAACCACATTCAAACCAATATCGCAATCAATCACCAAACAGTCAAACAAACAAGTCCATGGTCTGTGGACGATTGTGTCGGGTGCTACTAAGCACCGTCTGCATCCTAGTATATATATATAAAACTAGAAAAGAAATTTGAAAGGTGAGAAATTCTCACATATAGCTATCCTAGCTCCACGGCTCTTCATTTGCAGAAGTCTTCGTCGTTTCGCCTTTTTGTCACCTTCGTTGCTGCTTTCACTACATACGTAAAAATCACATTTTTACTTCGCTATTCAATATATAAAAATCAAATTTTTACTTCGATGTTAAATATATAAAAATCACATTTTTCTATCGAAGTTCAATATATAAAAATTCTATTTTTCTATCGAAGTTCAATATATAAAAATTCTATTTTTCTATCGAAGTTCAATATATAAAAATTTGATTTTTATTTCGACTTTCAACATATAAAAATATGATTTTTATTTCGACTTTCAACACATAAAAATATGATTTTTATTTTGCTTGAAAGTTCAAACCTTTCTTCCCATGTTAAAGCTTTTACCTTTAAAACTAAATCAGTTTTTATTTTTTTATAAAATTCAGTTTTTATCCTTTATTTCAAAAACCAGTTTTTATTTCTAAAAAAATTTCAGTTTTAATACTTTATATAAAAAAAAAAAAAAAAAATTCAGTTTTATACTTTATAAAAATTTCAGTTTTTAATACTTTTTTAAAAACAAAACAGATTTTATTTTTAAAAAAAATGCAGTTTTTATTTTTATTTTTTTATTTTAAAAACAGGTTTTATATACTAAAAAAAACAGTTTTTACATCTTAAAAAAAAACAGTTTTTAAAGTAATAAAAAAAACAGTTTTAAAGTAATTAATAAAAAAAAACAGGTTTAAAGTAATAAAAATAAAGAAACAGTTAACTTACGGGGGGGGTTTCGCATCCGATCAGCAGCACGGAAAAAGGGGGGCCCACGGTAGCGACTGGCGGTGGAGGCGAGCTTGGAGCTGTGGCGGCTTCAGCTAGGGTTTCAGGGCGGGTTCGGGTTGCGGTGGTTTTGGGAAACGCGGGGCTTGAAGAACGAAGGGGAGGAGAAGAAGGGGACGGAGAGGGAGTGGAGGAGGGGGGCGCTGCGCTTGGCGCGGCGGCGCCAGGAGGCTGGGCGGCGGTCGAGGCAACGGCGGGGGGGGGGCGATCGCGATTTCCGTTTCTCCCTTTTTTTTTTATCTGGATCGAAATGAAAATGAGGGGGGGGGCCAGAAGTTATAGAAGAAGGGTTTTTTTTTTTTTAATTATTTAATTCCTTTTAAAGTTGACTTTTCGTTTGAACGCGAAATCAAGCCCACCGACTGTCGCCCCTAGCGTTTCACCCCCATTCCGAACACAATGGGATATGTATCGTAGGTTGATTCGACTGTTTGAATCAGTTTCCGTTAATATTTACATTTAAATTACTATTTTGAATTTTAAACGTACATTTCAAATTACCGGGGCCACATACTAACTAGAAAAATTCCAGAAAAATATTTTCTAGCTTCGTACTGACGATACGGTCCTAACAAAACTAGTTTCGTCGAATTCTGAGACCGTTTGAGAAATGGCCAATTTCCAGTCGATTAAAATCCACTGAAAATGGTCAAACGCATTTTCCTTTGCCACGCTCACATATTGATTCGAAAAATTATGAAATTTGAAACCTAGCAATAACTTGACATCACGGACCCAACAAAACTGGTTTCGTCGAAATCCGAGGTCATTTGCAAAATGTCCATTTTTTAAGGGCCTGAATTCCATAGCGACTATTCAGAATTTTCAACTGGACATATCTCTCAATTCTCGCTACGAAATTTTGATCTTTCGGATTCGTTGGAAAGATATCCACAATCAGATCCCATTATTTTTGGTTTCATTAAAATCCGGATTGTTTTGCTCCCGGTATATTCAATTGAAGTTTGAAATCGAATTATCGAACTACCGCGCCATTTTCAATTCTATTTATAATTATATATAAATATTTATATTCTAACGACGACGCGTATAATATATACGCTCGAATTATATTCTAAACATTTTTCTCGTCGATATTATTTAAAATAATTCATTTTAAATAATCAAAATTCGCTAAAATTGCCAAAATAAAAATTTTAAACTGGCCCAGATTTTCCGGGTTGTTACACAAAAATTCCATTTTTCTAATACGAACAACATAAATAAAACGTCCATGTGTGGAAATGTTCATTTGTTGAGAAGTGTGTGTAGTGGAAAAGTTCATGTGTTGAATAAAAAGGTCGAACAATAAAAGCTACATTTTTATTGAAACTATGAAGTGTTGAAACATCCATTTGTCGAATAAATATTTTGAATGATAAAAATATCATTTTTATCATATTTGTGATATGCTAAAGATATGCGGACGTTGAAATAAATATTTTTGAAAGAAATATTATTTTTAACATGCATAGGAACTAAATAAAATAGTCATGTGTTGAAATATATTTTAGTTCGCAAAAATTATCATCTTTGAAATGTGAAGTGTAAAAAATAGCCACTTGTTCAAATAAACGTGCATGAGTTGAAATATACATTAATTAGCTAATGATGTGATTTTACCCTATGCATGCAACATTAGAATGAATGGTGTTTTTTAACCGTAGAAAATCAAATATGAAATTGAATGGAAAATGATAAGTGATAGAAATTGTATATATGTACATGCATATCTATTGAACAGGTTAAAGGAAAGGGGCTAGAGAAGAGAAATAAAATTTTGTGCCCGACAAATAGGTACACATTTAGCGCTTTGTTTGGATGATGATTTTATGAGCCTGTTGGCTAGCCGCTTGGCTTTTTCTTTTTCTTTTTGATATGAGACGCCCGTGTGGCGATTTGGGAATTTTCCCGGACCCTCCCGTACAAAAGAGGTTATGGCGAAATTTTCCGAAATTTAAAGGCATTAGTGAAATAATTGAAATGGAAACGATATAGGAATTTTTTAATGAACTATATTTATATAAATATATAAATATAAATAGAATTAAAAAGAAACGTGGCCGTGTAGTTCGTGTTTTGAAACCGTGATTTCAAACGACTAGTGCGGGAAATCCGACCATTGGATTTTCCCGAAACCGCAACCGTTGGGTTCGCCTTGGAAATATCTTTCCAACGGCACCAACTTTGTGAAGATCCGACGGTTGGATTGTCTGGAATGTTTAATTCAAAATTGAAGAAAAACAGCGCCAGAAACGATTATATATATATATATATATATATATATATAATTAAATTAAATCGAATAACGACGCTGCAGTTCGTAAATTGAAATCGTAACTTCAAATGGCTAGTGTGGAAGATCCGACCGTCGGATTTTCACAAAACTGAAACCGTTGGATTCGTTTTGAAATGACCCTCCCAATGATACCAAATTTGTGAATATCCAACGGTTAGATTTTCAGATATGTGTAAAACAAAATTAGTGAAAAGCAGCGCCAGTGCATCGACACGACCTGAAACGTCGTTTAATTAAATATGGCCGTTTTAAATTAAATAAAAATGGCGATATATCGTTATAAAATACTATAGACGATATAGAGTGGAAATAAACCAATTTTGTTGTGTTTGCTTGAGATGTGATGGTTGAATGTATTTGACATGAAAATTATAACTAAATAACTGAAATGAGAATGTTGAATAGTCCAACCATGTGATTAATTGATTTGAAAATCTAAATATACGTGGGTTATTTGAAAAGGCCGAGTTTATCTCATTTCAAATAATCGATCGACGTTGAGAAGTCGAAGAGTCGAAGACGGCTTAAGACCGACGATCTCCACATTGGATGGATGGGCGCTACTGATGCTCGTGATTGGAGTAGCTACCATGAAGGAATTGAAGTAGTGGCCATCCAAACATACTGTTGATTGTACGGATATGCAAGGAATTGGTGCCTCCGGTTTCGTTCAGACCCAGAACGGACTTGTAAATGGACTGTGTGTCTGACATTGGATTTTGTTCTGTCTTGATTGATCTCTGTTAAATATATATCTTTTTGGCGGCGGAGAATTTATTCTCTTGCTTAACGCCCTTCTCTGAGATGTACGAGCTCAGAGGTTATACATTGACAGAAATCAGTCGCATGGAGTGGATTACCTGTGTGGCACGCCTAAGTGGTATAAGTTCAAGGCTTCTGTTGCAAAGCAAAGTCTTGAGATTGATGATCAAAGCATGGTCTATGTGACGTAGCTTTGTATATAACGTGAATTCGCGAGCCTCACACCTCGGTATGAGTCAAAAACGGGAGAGTGACTGCAGGGAGAGCACGACGTTTCTTTCTAGCTAAGGTGGTGTCAGTGACCTACTAGCCCTGACATTATATATACTTTTCACCTGTGTGGTTGTTGGAATGCAAGGCGCCTTGATATAGGTCTGTAAGGACCGGGAAACGTGTGTTCAGGAATAACTAATCCTCAAAAGTAAGAGAGGACCGGCCCTGAAGATCCAAGGATCATAGTGGGGTCCTGGGTCATTTGCTAGAGTGTCTCGAATCGGAGAGGAGCTTGCCCCTTGCCTCAACTCATGAAGGAATCCAATTTCCAATACGAAATATGCGGATGTGATTGTATTACTAGTATGGCGACATAGTAGATGGTAGCTATGCCGCCTAGGATTGATATTTATGATTGAATTTGTTTTTGAAACATATATGCACTAGTAATAATATCAAGCTCTTTTGTTTTATTCGTATGAAGCATCTTCTGGCCATTATAAGGTAAAAACTCTATCCTCCGGCTTGCGTTGCATTGTGTGATGGGACCTGAGTCTTACAATGGCTTCATTTTATAAAAAGCATTGCGTTGATTTAATCATTTACTTTATTTCATGCACTAGCACTCATTGGAGTAAACCCGTTCCGCGAAAGCGGCGTGGTCCTTTGATTTGCCTTATTATTGTTGTTAATAAGTTGAGTAGATTTCTCATACCAGTCCCATGACTGACTCGTAGTTTGTTTCACCTTGCAAACTCGGGTGCCCTCATTTTCACACGGGCAGCCTAGTTACAGGTTTCTGACGCGCCTTTTGGCTCATGGCGAGGCTTGACTACACCGTGCTGACTTGGATTTTCTCCGCCATTATTGTATCTATATTATGATTCCGCCACTGGCGATGTAGACTGATATTCCTTTTGTGTACTCTTTATGTATGATTCCGCCTCTGGCGATGGTGACTGATTATGTATCATTATGCACTAAGTTGTATCCTGTACTGTGCTTCTCTGATGTGATGATATCTATATAATTCCGCTGTCATATGTGTGTAAATTATTCTATTTTCTGTTTATGCTATTATCTGTGATCTGCTAATGATGATTAATGTGTTATATTCCAATGATTATCCTTAACACCGTGTCACGGGGTTTTGGGATCGTCACATAGAACTATAATTAAAAAACACAAATCTAGCCATATCAATCTTTTGTTATTTTATATTTTGCATGTTAAATGACTATATTGTATGTTCGTATATGTTTTACAATGCTTATGATTTTCATATTTTCTTTTTACATGCATGTTACTTATGAAATTATGTATTTGATGGTCTATTAATGCTGAATTTTTTAATGTTTTTAATCCTTTTAATGTTTTCTGTCTAACAATATTCCTGTTTTAAGCATATTGCGACTTAGAGTATGAATGATCTTTCGCAAAATAAAGAATAATAAAGTTATTTTGCATTTTAAGTTTAAGTTACTATGTTTTTTATAGCATTCATAAAAATCATTTTGTTAAAATATCATTTTTAACATATCATGTACCCCGAGATTGTTCCGATATGAACTTTCAGACCCGAGATGAAAATCCGAGATGGACTCCCGAGTTAGACTCATCTCATCCGAGATCTGACCCGATACGAGACCGAGTCTATAAAATCCCCGAGACGAAATGCGACCGATATCCGAGATTTAAAACCTTGTATCTACTGATGTCGCATCGTCTTATCTTCCCCAGTAGGCGGAGTTATGCACGCACATGACCTCGTTGGAATGCGCTGTCAACACCGCCTCCACGTTTGGATCTCTTACAATCAGCTCAGTAAGCGTGCCCCACTCCGACCTAGTTCGGAGTACCCATTTGATACCTATTTAAGGGTTACTGACCGAAATGGGTACCACACAAGATGATGCAAGCTCTCCCCTTTGTCTTGCATCCCCACTACTAGGTTTTCCACTAGTTATGTTTACCTAATGATGTCTTTAATTACATAACCCCGACAGGTTAAGTTTATGGGCCTATATATGCAAATATCACCCACCAGCCCAAGATGTACTTAACTGTAACGATACGCATTTTGCCTGACCTTAATCGATCGCTAGATCGACTAAAACCGTTCAAAATACGCATACGTTAACTCTGGGAATACAACACATCATAACAACAACAACAAACTTTTATAAAACATCATAATAATGTTACATCAGAGTACAGAATATCAGAGTACATTGAATGAAATTACAGCGGAAGATAAATAACAATAAATTAAATACAATAAACAACGGAAGACTTCGATGCTCTAGACACAGCTTTAGGCTTCAATCCAGAATCCTGCTTGAGATAAGAACCTGTAGACAAACTACTCGACTGCCCGTGTGGAGAAGAGGGCACCCGAGTTTGCAAGTGAAACAAACTACAGGTCAGTCATGGGACTGGTGTGAGAATTCTTAACTAATTTAACTAATTGTAATAAGGCAAATCCAAAGACCACGCCGCTAACGCGGAACGAGTTTTATTCCAATGGATTGCCGGTGCATAAATTAAAGTAAATCGTTAAACAACGCAATGCTTTTTAGAAAAATGAAACCATCATAAGACTCAAGTACCATCACATAATGCAACACAAACCAGAGGATAGAGTTTTACCTTATAATGGTCAAAAATGCTTGATACGATAAAAACGAATTTGATATTATTATTAGTGTATATATGTTTCAAAAACATTTCAAAGTAAATGTATCAATCCTAGGAATCATAGCTACCATATACTATGCCTCCATACAAGTAATACAATCAAGTACGTAGGGTCGTATTGGAAATTGGGTTTCCATCATGAGTCAAGGCTAGGGAGGAGCTCCTTACCGATTCGAGACACTCTAGCTAATGTCCCAGGATCCCCAGCAGTGAACCCTTGGAAAGCTGCAGGGCTGGTCCACACATACAGCTTCGTGGATTAGTTATTCTTGAACACACGTTTCCCGATCCTATAGGACCTATCATCCGAGGCACCTCATTCCATCACCTACATAAGTAAAATATCAGCTAGTTTAAGCACTGACAGTACTTCTAGCTAGAAAGAAACGTGCTGCTCTCCCTGCGTTCCCTTCTCCCATTTTAGACTCCACCGGGTTATGAGGCTTGTGAAGTCACGCCATACACAAAGCTACGCCTAAACAGGCCATGCTTTGTTCATCAACCACAAGGTTCTGCTTTTCAACATGAAACCTTGATCATTGCATCTTGGTATGCCACGCTGTCAGTCCATACCATACTAATAATCCTTTGCCAAAATATACAAAAGGGTGTTAAGCAAGAGAATAAATTCTCCACCACCAATCATTCATACATTCGGCAGAAAATCTATAAATACAATATAAAGGAGTACAATGTCGGACACACATTCCATTTATAAGTCCGTTCTGGGTCTGAACGAAACTGGAGATACCCTCGTTCCGTATGTCCAATACGAAAGGGAGGTACCCGCATATCCGTGCAATCAACATATATGTCCGAACGGCCACTACTGCAGCCCCTTCAAGATAGCTACTCCAATCACGGGCATCAGCAGTCGTCGTCCATTTGAAATGAAGATCACTGATCTTCAATCACCGACTTCAACTCTTCGACTTAGATCGACGTATAATCATTTGAAATGAGATTGAACTCAGACTTCTCAAATGATTCTCGCATATATATTTTTTAAATCATTTCATATCATTAATATCAATTTATAACGATCAATCCTTATTTTTATTTATATAAAAATAATTAAATTCCATTTAACGACGCTTCATGTCAATAGGCGACATTGGCGTTGTTTTCACCCAAATTTGTTTTACACATTTCTGTAAATCTAACCGTTGGATTTTAACACAATTCCTATCGTTGGAAAGATTTTCCCAAGGCGAACCTAATGGTTTCAGTTTTGGGAAAATCCGACGGTCAGATATTTTGGTATAATTAATTAAATGTACAATTCCAAAATGCGAATTACCATGCTCGATTCGTTTACTTTTAATTTTTATATATATAAGATGATATATAATAATAATTCTTTCATCCATTTCATTAACGTAATTAACACTACAAGTAAAGAATGTTTGACTTCACCACGAATGGGTGTGTCTATAATGTATAGTGAAATGTATTTTATTTCATTACATTTTGCTAACGACAAATATTCCTATTTGTATTTACAATATTAATGTATAATGTACACACAATAATGTCTATTTTTAATTTTCATTCACATACACATCTTATACACAACAATGTATATTTTCTTGTTTCATCTTTCAAATCACACAAAATGTATATTTTGTTTATCAAACCAATTCCAACAGAAATGAATATTTCAGAATTTCACAAAAATGAATATTTTTGTGTTTTCATTTCAATTCTACAAAAGTGAATAAATTTATTTGTTTATTCACAATTCTACAAAATTGATAACTTTGTTATCCTTTCAATGCAAAACAAAAATAATAGTTTTCTTTATATCTTTCAATGCCAAACAAAAATGAAAATTTTGTGTTAACCTTAAATCACAACAAAATGATAATTTTGTGTGTTAGTCTTTTCTACATACACAAAATAATGATTTTGTGTGTTAATCTTTTCTAGGTACACAAAATAATGATTTAGTGTGTTAATCTTTTTACATAAAAAAAATTGATCATTTCACATCTTAATTCTTTTACATGAAAAAAGTAAAATTTCTTAAATTCTACTTACATGAAAATGTAAGTTTTCTTTTTATCTAATTACATTAAAATGTAACTTTTCTCTTTAATCTAATTCACATTAAAAATGTAAACTTTTCTTTTTATACCAATTGCATTAAAAATGTAACTTTCATCTCTTCAATCTTATTTACATTAAAAATGTAAACTTCTCTAACAAAAATGTTATTTTCCTACTAGTGTGACATTTTAAACAAATATGTAAATTTATTCCTAATGCATCCTTTTTTTTGACTATAAATGTTATTATTTTTCTAACGCAACATGTTACACTAAAAATGTTAATTCTTTTAAATGAAACATTTTATGAAATAAAAATGCTAATTCTTTTAAGTGCAACATTTTATGAAATAAAAATGATCTTTTTCTAATGCTAACATCTTATATAATAATAATAAATGATCTTTTTATAATGTTAACATTTCATACACCAGAAATGTTAATTTTCTTTTTATAACAAACACGACGGTGTATCTTCTCTTTCCTCTCATTCACATTAAAAATGTTTTATTTGCATCTAAAATTGCAAATAAAAATATTTTTTTTTTATAATTTAACCGTCAATGAATTTTCACAAAAGAATGTAAATAAAAGAATCATTCTATTTTCAATGTATATTTGCATCGAGGAATGCAAATAAAAGAACAATTTATATTCCTAAATATATTTGCATAAAAGAATGCAAATAAAAGAACTATTTTTTTATAATATTTTTATAATATATTTACATAAGGGAATGCAAATAAAATAACCTTTTGATCCCTTTCAATATATTTGCATAAAAGAAATGCGAATAAATAACATTTTATTCTTTAAATATATTTGCATGAAAGAATGCAAATAAAATAACATTTTATTTTAAATGTAACTCTTTCATTTAGATGTAACTCTTTTATTTCAATATTTTGTTCGCATCAAAGAATGCAACGTGAACATGATATTTTAATGTGACTACAAGTTGCATATTAACACGACAAGTAAAATTAATGTTTTTATTTATATACAATAAAATGTGAATTTGGAGGAATGGCGTCTGAAACCGTATCTTCTTCTTGGATCAAACCTCGTCCAAATTAATCTTTCTTGGGCGTTTCCAATCAAAATGGAAAGAGGATTAGGGCAAAATTTTCTTATCCAATTTTGACGTTCAATTCTAATTCCGTTGAACGTTGTTACCGATGTGGTGAGCATGGCCATATCGCGAGTGGATGCAAGGGGCAATTAAGGTGTTACAACTGTGGAGAATTAGGGCATCGTAGAGATGTCTGTTCTGTTTCTTCAAAAGAAAAAGCTTCTAATCTGCCTAATGATAATTCTTCGGATTTTGCTTTGAGGAAAGATGGATTCAACATATGCCCGCAACAAAGTCAAGAAGGATCGACGAGATTGGAAAAGCTCAGTACTGTGACTAGGCATCGAATTCTGAGTTCAGGCATGATATTGCTAAAGAATTGTATTAGTCTGCATGACCAGATTCAAATTGTTAAGAGATGCCATGGAATAGGAATTGGGGAAGGTGGTTTCTTTAGACCTGGCTTTGATAACGGGGCCAAATTGAATTTGTATATGATGTGCTTTGGTAAATTCTGGAATCCGCAAACAAAGAGATATATATGATGATAGAAGAATGAGCGATGGGGCATTACCTCATGAAATTCCAGTAGAATTTTTGAAGTTGGTCAGGGAATCTATTTCTATTGCACACAATGAAATCGAGAAGAATGAGGGTAGGGCTGAAGAACTTCCGCAAATGAAACCTGACACTTGCATTGTCAATTTTTACAATTTGGAGGGGAAGTTGGAGCTTCATCAAGACAAGGATGAAAGTCATGATAGTTTACTAGCCGGATTTGCAATAGTTTCTTTCTCCATTGGTGATGCGGCAGAGTTCATATATAAGGATGTGAATGATGAATCAGTGATAAGGAATGTATTATTAGAGTCAGGGGATGTTTTGATATTTTGCGGTAAATCAAGAGTCATTTACCATGGCATATCGAGAATCTATAAGGATACGGCTCCGAAGGAGCTCATTGAGAAAACTAATATGAAACCAGGGCGTTTAAATCTCACTTTCAGGCAATGTGTGCTTTGGCCGAATGAAGATGGATTGTAAAATTCAAATTCAAATAAAGAAGGTGCTGTTTATCAGAATCCTTATGATGGTAGATCAGGTAGTGTTTTCGTGTCTCTCTAATCCATCTTCATATGCTGACATTGTGAGAAAGAATTCTCTTATATTGGACTAGAATTGTACTACAGCAAAAACCCTTTTCTTAGTAAAAAGAATAGTGATCGTAATTGTTTCAAATGTGGAGATTTTTCTCACCTAGTGAAGGATTGCCGTAATGGAATACATTGTTTCATTTGTGAAGTATTGGGTCAACGGAAGTTTAATTGTCCGGGAAGGAGTAGAGGAAAATCAGTTCTAGACATATTGCACTTTAACTGTTTGAGAATATGTCAGAAAATTATTTCATTACTAGACCTCTATAATTCGGATTTTGCTGATAAAGAGAATGATGGGGGGTATAGGTTATTGCTATTAGGGTGGCACTTAGAGGGTCTTGTTGATGGAATTGTGTGGGATAAAAGGTTCGATAGTCATGTAGTGTTCCCTCCTTTGCCTCAGCCGTTAGCAAGGAAAGACCATGCTCTGTCTTTTTGTTTAAATCTCTTGAAGCTTCGTAGGATGTATGCTGATTCGTCGTCCAATTATAAGAGGAAAGCTAGTTCGTTTTTGAATGAGATCCTGAAACATTTTGACGTCATTAACACCATTATCAACTGCGAGAGAGAAGCTGTCGCCTTTTAGTATATTCCAGTTAGAGATGATACTACTCATTCGAATTATGATTTGAATACATTAAAAATGGGTGGTAAATCACAGGAGGATAATGTCCAGGCTGAGTATTTGAAATTGGTTGAGGATGGAGGGAAGTTCATTGACGAGGAATTGGAGGATTCGACAGGGTATATTTGGGACTTGTGGCGAGTGGATCCTTTGCTATACGATCCTGAAGTGCTATGTTGTTTGGATCATGATGAGGATTTTTGTTTTACTGATAGTTTGGTCAGCAAGGAAGGGAGGATAGGAGAATTGATGATAGGGGATGACTTAATAGACATGAGCAGATATGTTGTGGTTGATGATGCCGGAGATTTGAACTCCAGTTCAGTTATTGTAGATGCAGTGAATTGGAATGTGGCCGACGATATTATTCTCTCGAACAACTTTGAACTTCTGGAAAATTATGAGGAGGAGAATGATGTGTATCAGGCAACTTCTAGTGATCATATAGCTTTGTCGAACACAGTAATTAATGAAGGAACACCTCAGTTTTTTTCTGCATTACATAGACGTGGATTTCGAGTTGGGCGAGTCAAATTGGGAAGGCACGTTAACAGGCAAGCCAACTGTTGTGTAAATTTTGGGGATAGTACCACAGGGAGTATGGATTCGGTGATCTTTTTCTCCACTAATTTGGTTTGCAAAAACATGGTCAGAATGTATGTACAATCTTCTGTTAGTGATTTTGACCAACTAGTTGATGGGAGTGAATGTAGATGGGGGCATGGATGTTCAGTTGATAATCAGTATACTGGTCGACAGGGTGGTTTGGAGGTAGTAGCTTCTGGTGCTAATGGTACAGTAATTGAAGGAGGTGGTCGGTCGGATATTGATTTGACAATATTGGGTACTGTATTGAGTGGTCTCACTTTTTCATGGGATAGGGATTTTGGTTCAGGATTGATCAGTATGTGGGGTGTTAGACTTCGCTCTGTGTTTTTGAAGCCGAGATATGGTGTGTCTTCTTGGGGGTATGATATGTCTCGAACCGGTTTTGTTCCTAATGTTGAACCCAGTACTACAGTCAGTATTGGAATGCGAGATCCTAGTGATTCCCAAAGTAGTGACGTGTCCAGTACTTCGTATAGGAGGAGGAGACGTAGGAGTATTTTGCCCAGTTCAGGACTGATTCGGCGTAGTGCTAGGATCAGATATGGTTCATCTTCATCTCGAGGTAAGTTCCCGAATTCGAATATTAGTAGTAGTAGTTCGGATTTGGGCTCAGGTACGTCTCCGATTCTTGGTAGTGATTATACTCCTTTTGCTTTAGGTAGCCTTACGTCTAGTCAGTTATTTCAACTTGCTAATGATACTGCCTTTATTTTTTCTGATATTGAGATCGATACGGAGTACATTAGGAGTAGGGAATTAGAGAGAGTTTCTTCTTTGAGTAGATGAGGATCCTTAGTTGGAATATTAGGGGCTTAAATGATCCTAAAAAATGTGCTAAAGTAAGGTCTTTTTTTTAGAGACCATCATATTGATATTGTTTTGTTTCAAGAGACTAAAATCGAGAGCCCCAATTCCAGTTTCTATGCTAGGCTAGGTGGGTCCCATTTTAGTAATTGGGCTTGTCTTCAGGCAATTGGTACTGCCGGGGGGCTTATGATTGGATGGAAAGATAACCATTATAGACTTTTACAGGAGTTTCCTAAGTTACATTCATTACATATTATTTTAGTTTCCCTTATAGATAATTCTTCCTTGGGCATCACTAATGTGTGTGGCCCTCACACAAAGGTAGAGAGGAGGCTTCTATGGGAAGAATGTTCTGATTTTAGGAATCTTTCCCCTAATCTTTGGATTATGGGGGGAGATTTCAACGTCACTAGGTTTTTAGGGGAGAGGTCACCACGGGAAGAAGATTTCTCAGATATGGAGGAATTCAATGATTTCATATTAGATAATAATTTGATCGAGATTCCGCTTAACAATAGGTCATTTACTTGGTCTAGGTCTAATATTAGTGACAGTCCGTCTTTTACCTTATTAGATAGATTTTTTATAAGTATGGAGGTTGATGAAAGATTTCCAATTTGTAAAGTAAAAGGGTTACCTTTTTTATATTCAGATCATTGTCCTTTAGTCCTTTCGTGTGATTCGAATGTGTTAATTAGTAACAGTTTCAAATTTGAAAAGATGTGGTTACTAGACACCAGTTTTATTAAACTTGTTATTGTTAAGTGGAATTCGTTATGCTATTTTAATAATTTGTACATTGGCAATTCGACAAAAAATTTTGTGTCAAAACTTGGTAAATTAAGATTTTTTCTTAAGAGGTGGAATAAATTTGTTTTCGGTAGTGTTAGAATTAAGAAAGATAAGATTTTATGTGAGATGTTGGACTAAGATAAGCTAAGTGAATCTAGGACTCTTAATCTAGGTGAGAAAGATAGGCTTTATGATCTCAAAAATAATCTCAAATTGATTTTGGATAAAGAAGAAATAATGTGGAAGCAAAGATCACGTGTTCAGTGGATCAAGGAAGGGGATAATAACACGAAATTTTTTCATAGTATGGCAAATAATGTGATAGTTCAGCGTGATTTAAATGAAGTTTCACCAACTGTTATAAACAAATTTTTGGGACTAGGTTAAAGAGAAGAATTAACGTTAATTGGAAGGAAATCTATCCGAATAATTATAAGGGATAATTATTAGATTTAGATAAACCTTTTTCTGAACAGGAGATTTGGAAGGCAATTTGCGATATGCCTAGTGACAAAGCTCCGGGGCCTGATGGTTTTTCTGTTCTATTTTACAAACAGTTTTGGGAGGTCTTGAAATCTGACATTATTAGATTATTTAATGATTTTTATAGTGGTGATTTGTGTTTGGGTAATTTCAATTATGCTAATGTTATCCTTATTAAGAAGAGAGAGGGTGCTAAATTTTTAAAGGATTTTAGACCTATCTCTTTGATAAATGTATCTGTTAAAATCATTTCTAAAGTTCTAGCAAATAGGCTAAGTGGGAAGATGAATGATCTTATAGATCATTCACAAACTGCATTTATTAAAGGTAGGAAAATAGTAGATGCAATGGCAGCGGTACAGGAGTACATTAATGCGTGTGTTAAAAATAATTTTTCATGTGCCATTTTGAAACTAGATTTTTAGAAAGCATTTGACTATATTGACTGGGATTACATATGTGAAGTACGTCTGGCTAGAGGTTTTAGTATTAAATGGACTAATTGGATAATGCTTTTACTTAGGTCTGGTAGTTCTAATATTGTAGTCAATGGGGTGGTGGGAATGAAGATCCAATCTAAGAGGGGTCTTAGACAGGGGGATCCCCTGTCACCTCTACTATTTAATTTAGCAGTTGACCTTTTTTCTAGAATCATTAAGAGAGCTGGGAGATTAGGTGTTTTGGGTTATGTTGGTAATGATGTATTTAGCAATGAATTATCTATACTCCAATTTACGGATGATACTTTATTATTTTCTTCTCATCTGCCTATACACATTATTGCTCTTAAATTCATACTTTATTGTTTTCAGATGTTATCAGGTCTTAGAATTAATTTTGATAAGAGCTCTGTTATGGTCATTAACGATGTTGATAATGTCGAGACTATGGTTGCTAACACCTTAAACTTTTCTGTCATGAAATTTCCTTTTGATTATTTAGGTTTTAAGATTAGACCGTCTAAATTAAAGAAGGAGGATTGGTTAGTCATAATTGATAAGATTAATAGTAGACTATCTAGTTGGAACAATAGATTCTTGTCTAGAGCAGGTAGATTAGTTTTGGTTAATTCGGTCCTATCGGCTATCCCTATGTATTGGATGTCAGTACATAGATTTCCTCAATGGGTTATTGATAGGATTGATAGGATAAGACGTAATTATCTACGGGGTGGGGGTAGAGATTCTATTTGTAGGGGATTTAAATGCTTAGTAAATTGGGAGGTGTGTTGTAAGACTAAGAAAGATGGGGGTTTGGGGATAATTAATTTATCTAATTTTAATTCTTCCTTATTAGCTAAATGGTTGTGGAAATTTAGATCTCCTAATGTATCTACAACGTGGAAAGTTATTATATCAAAATTTTATTATTCAGGAGGAGAGTTCATTATTGGATCTAGTGGTAGTTGGTATAATAGATTATCTTACTTTTGGAAGTCAGTATTAAAGTGCTTTGATTTTTTTTAACTTAGGTTATAAGGTAATTGTTCATTCTGGTAATTCGACTTACTTTTGGCATGATAGGTGGATTTCTCGTTTACCACTTAAAATTGAAATTAGGGAGCTCTTTAATAACTGTAGTTTTAAAAATACATTGATAAAAGATATCTTTAGAAGAGATTTGGATCCCCATGGGAGTTTTCTTTTGATAATATACTAGAAGGGGAAATGTTAAGGCAATTAGCCCTTCTTTATGCTAAGTTATCATTATATCACATCGATGAAAGTAAGGACTTCATTAGTTGGGGTATGGATAAAAGTCAAGTTTATTCGGTTAATTCTATGTATAACTTTATAATTTTTTCGGGAATCTCATTTCAGCCTTTTAAATTTATATGGAAATCTAATTCTCCTCCTAAAGCTAAATTTCTAATGTGGTTAATCGCTCATAAGAAACTTGATACTGTGGAGTTACTTAAGAGGAAGAATATCATTTTTAACGTTAAGTGTTATTTTTGTAATATTATGAATGAGGATGTTGATCATTTATTTTTCTCATGCAATATCACAAACTATATACTTAGTATGGTATTAAGGTTAATTGTTTTTTATTATCATTATACTTTCAATTGTTGTGCTAATTATTGGGATTCTTATAGATTTGTTTATAATGATAGTAAAAGATACATATTAGATTCTTTAGTCACTATTGTATGTTGGTTCATTTGGTCCGAGAGAAATCAGAGATCTTTCCATTCTACTTCTGTTTCTACGGATAATTTAATCATTAAAATAGTTTATTATTGCTTGAATTGGATGTCTAATTCACATTACAAACTTTTAGGGAAATCGAGCTTCGAGAATTTATTGATTAAGGTTAGACTGAATTTGTATTTATTTATTAGAATTAACAGTTTTTTTGGTAATAGATATCGCATCGGTTGTTAATTTCTCTTGTTAGTTCTTCATTGTATTTTCTTTTACACATATATGTATGGTAAATAAATATGTATGAATATATATATATGCTTATAAAATATATATATATATATATATATTTAGACACATATATTTCCATATATATATATGTGTGTGTGTAACAAATTACTAATGGTTTATTGAGCTTTTCGCAGATTCAGGTTGTTGATTTAGAAGAGGTGCTTAGTGGATAGATGGATGGATTGGTAGCAGTTATGTATCTATGAGGATTGCTGTTTGGATTGATGATTCGTTTTACATTTGGGCTTATTGTTAGAGAGTTTTTTGATGTTATATCTCTTTATTTTTGTTATTAGATAGAGAGTATGGGTTATTGTATTGGAGTAGATATACTTCAATATCGGGTGGTGGCCTTGCCGAAATTCGATATTGGAGTAAATGGGCGGTGGTTTATCCGGAGCTCATCTATCTACGATCCTTACATTCCTAGAGCATTGTTAGGTTCTATCTTGTATTCTTATGTTCTTTAGTCAGACTCTGTACCTTTGTTTTTTATTATATATATATGTGTGCTCTCTTCTCTTCAGAAGACCACACATTTTTGTTTTTTATTATATATAAATGTAACTCTTTCATTTAGATGTAACTCTTTTATTTCAATATTTTGTTCGCATTAAAGAATGCAACGTGAACATGATATTTTAATGTGACTACAAGTTGCATATTAACACGACAAGTAAAATAAATGTTTTTATTTGCCTACGATTCTATTTTTGACATGTATATAAAAATAATGTTTTGATGTAAACAAGTCTATACACTAACATGAAAAATAAAATAATGTTTTTATTTGTAACAAATTCTATGTTAACATGACAATAAAATGTTTATTTTCATTTTGGATACAAATTTATGTAACATGACGTTTAAATTTAAATAAACATTTCCAACTAAAAATATCATCTTTAATTTGAATAAATGTTTCTAAATAAAATGATGTTTTTAGTCTAGTTTAGCAATTCTAATCAAAATGATACCTTTGTTCTAGTATGACAATTCTAATATAAAAGATATTTTTATCCTCATATGATAATTCTAACATAAAAAATATTTCTAATTCAACTAACATGTTTTAAACAAAATGAATATTTAATTCTAATGTACATTTTCTAACAATTTTTTTCAAGTTTATATTCTAATTTACATTAAAAATGTAATTTTTCCTTTTCATTATTTATTTACATAAAAATGTAAATTTTCCTTTTCATTGTTTATTTATAACAATAAAAATCTAATCTTCTATATCTGTTCTTTTTAATGAAAACCATTTTACGTAAAGATGTAATCTTAAATTTTATTCTTTTCAGTGAAACCCATTTTACATAAAAATGTAATTCTTTAATTTTATTCTTTTATTACATAGAAAATGTAAATTTCTATTTATTCTTTCATTTACACTGAAAAATGCAATCTCTTTATTTCAACTAAATGATGATGAAAGATGTCCTATTTTTATTTCAACTAAATGATAATGGAAATTTGTCCTTTTAAATTTCAAACAACATGACAATGAAATTTGTTCTTTTCTAGTTATAAACAAAAATGAATTCTTTTTATTTATTACAAACAAAAATGAATCTTTTCTTTTTATTCAAGTTGTATTTTGATGTTAAATTGATAAACTAAATCAATTCAAATAAAACGACAAACTTTATTTTTGATGCCGAATTGATAAACTAAATCAATTCACATAAAAGTGACCAATCATGTTTTTATAATGAATTCAATCAAAATAAAATAAAAGTGATAACATACTACTTGACTAGTACATGTGGATCTATAACAATCCATCACAAACACAGATCAACCATCATCGACCATGTCAGAACAGAATAGATCTGAATCGTAAAACATGTGATCATCACATAGCAAACAAATTAGTTTAATTAATTAATTATTTTAAACAAAGAAATCTCACATTGATCAGTTTTTAGAAATTGGTCGTGTTCATTTCTGGCTGAATTTCCAAAGTGCTTGTTTTCAGATCCGGTCAGTTTCATTGTGTAGATCTGATCAATACGAGTCCAACGCTTCTCATTTCGTCAAATTCTGATAAGATTTGAAAGAGTTATGACCATTTATACCTTAATCACTTTAATAATTAATTAGTTAATTTACTTAACCATTTCTTGCTCACGCTTCAGGAACTCACGGTCATGAACGAACCCATTCATTCAAACATTCCTCCACCAACGCACGAGACTCCAGGACGCCGGCACACGATCTAACAATACCACAACATCCGCCTTGACATCGCCACCCAGCGCCGAGCTCTAGGCCCAGCTCGCAACCCCCTCGTGTCCCCGATTTGCTTGCGTGCGTGGCCTCTTTGGGGGGAAATCCCTCTGATTCGCTTAGCTAAATCCGATCATAACCGTATAGAAAGGTCGGCCTAACTTTGTTCTTCGATTTGAGTATTGATTTCAGGATTAATTCGCAAAGATGAGGGAGAATTTAAGGATCGAAATTTGGAGTATTTCAGCCATTGAAATTACATATACGGCGGCTGTAAAAGAGATTTAGGGTTAGCGTATTTTCCACCGTATTTATACTGTATTTTATACTATTTAATTATTCTTTTAATTTGAAAATTCTAGTTTAATGACACGAACTCCGAATCAAACCCAACGAATGTCGCCCCTAGCAAAATGCCCCCGTTGCGGACACAATGGAACATGTTTCGTAACCCAATTCGGCTGTTACGATATGTTTTTCTTTAAATTAATATTTAAATCATTTATTTATTTTATTTGAACACTCATTTAAATTCACCGAGGCCACATACGGACTCTAAAAATTCCTAAAACAATA
This sequence comes from Allium sativum, assembly GCA_030737875.1. Lineage (NCBI taxonomy): Eukaryota > Viridiplantae > Streptophyta > Magnoliopsida > Asparagales > Amaryllidaceae > Allium > Allium sativum. The sequence goes on along the minus strand of CM060924.1, from coordinate 134,318,986 downwards.
TATTTGGCTTCGTTATGACGATACGGTCCTAACAAAACTAATTTGGTCAAATTCTGAGACCATTTGAAAAATGGCTGTTTTTCAGTCGATTAAATTTGACTGAAACTGGCAAAACTCATTTTCTTTTGCCACGTTCACGTGTTGATTCGAAAAATTCTAGAAAATTAAACTTTACAATAATTTGACACTCCGGTTCCAATAAAAGTGGTTTCGTCGAAAACCGAGGTCGTTTGCAAATTGGCTATTTTTAAGGCTAATATGTTATATTAAAATATATATAAATTATACAGCGACTTTTCTAAATTTTAAAATGGACATAACTTTCTACTTTTAAAATAAAATTTCAATTTTTCAGATTCGTTAGAAAGATATTGTTACACAGATTCAAATATTTTTGGTTTTACTAAAATCCGTTAAATTTTGCATCCTGTACAATCAGTTAAAGTTTAAATTCAAATTTTCAAACTACAACTCTATTTGAAACTTTTTTTATAATCAAATTAAATTTATTCGTTTTATCTTCAATTAAAATAAATTTTTCATCGTTATTATTTAAAATTATCCATTAAAATTTCTAAAATAAAAATTTTAAATTAGCCCCAAAATTCAGGGTTGTTACAGTCTCCCCCACTTAAAAACTTTTCATCCTCGAAAAGGAACGAAGCTAAAATTTGTTTAATTAACTAACTCATCTTTCATTCTTTTCTCAGTTTGTTTCTATAATTTTATTAGTTGAACTAATAATTACACTACACAATCATCAATCAATTAGTTGGTTAACTTTTTAAATATTTAACTTTTATATATATTCAAAAATCATATTTTCTAAAATAGATTATAATTACAAATTCGTATATTATAAGCTTGTTACTCTCAACTCATTCTAGAGCATTACTAACCCCATCTCTAATGAGTTTTCTCATTCTAGGATACTGCTGATCCTATCTCTAATGAGTATTCTTATTGGATATTACTAATCCGATCTCTGATGAGTCTTTATTTCAGATATAATGAGTTGTATCCCAAAGATTTGAGCTAATCAGAGCTCTGAAACCAACTGTAACGATACGCATTTTGCCCGACCTTAATCGATCGCTAGATCGACTAAAACCGTTCAAAATCTGCATAAGTTAACTCTGGGAATACAACACATCATAACAACAACAACAGACTTTTATAAAACATCATAATAATGTTACATAAGAGTACAGAATATCAGAGTACACTGAATAAAATTACAGCGGAAGATAAATTACAATAAATTAAATACAATAAACAACGGAAGACTTCGATGCTCTGGACACAGCTTTAGGCTTCAATCCAGAATCCTGCTTGAGATAAGAACCTGTAGACAAACTACTCGACTGCCCGTGTGGAGAAGAGGGCACCCGAGTTTGCAAGTGAAACAAACTACAGGTCAGTCATGGGACTGGTGTGAGAATTCTTAACTAATTTAACTAATAGTAATAAGGCAAATCCAAAGACCACGCCGCTAACGCGGAACGAGTTTTATTCCAATGGATTGCCGATGCATAAATTAAAGTAAATCGTTAAACAACGCAATGCTTTTTAGAAAAATGAAACCATCATAAGACTCAAGTCCCATCACACAATGAAACGCAAACCAGAGGATAGAGTTTTACCTTATAAGGGTCAAAAATGCTTGATACGATAAAAGCGAATTTGATATTATTATTAGTGTATATATGTTTCAAAAACATTTCAAAGTAAATGTATCAATCCTAGGAAGAATAGCCACCATATACTATGCCTCCATGCTAGAAATACAATGAAGTCCGTAGGGTCGTATTGGAAATTGGGTTTCCATCATGAGTCAAGGCTAGGGAGGAGCTCCTTACTGATTCGAGACACTATAGCTAATGTCTCAGGATCCCCCGCAGTGAACCCTTGGAAATCTGCAGGGCCGGTCCACACATACAGCTTCGTGGATTAGTAATTCCTGAACACACGTTTCCCGATCCTATAGGACCTATCATCCGAGGCGCCTCATTCCATCATCCACATAAGTAAAATATCAGCCAGTTTAAGCACTAACACTACTTCTAGCTAGAAAGAAACGTGTTGCTCTCCCTACGTTCCCTTCTCCCGTTTTAGACTCCACCGGGTTGTGAGGCTCGTGAAGTCATGCCATACACAAAGCTATGCCTAAACATGCCATGCTTTGATCATCAACCACAAGGTTCTGCTTTTCAACAAGAAACCTTGATCATTGCATCTTGGTATGCCACACTATCAATCCATATCATACTATTAATCCTTTGCCAAAATATACAAAAGGGTGTTAAGCAAGAGAATAAATTCTCCGCCACCAATCATTCATACATTCGGTAGAAAATCAATAAATACAATATAAATGAGTACAATGTAGGACACACATTCCATTTATAAGTCCGTTCTGGGTCTGAACGAAACAGGAGATACCCTCGTTCCGTATGTCCAATACGAAAGGGAGGTACCCGCATATCCGTGCAATCAACATATATGTCCGGACGGCCACCACTGTAGCCCCTTCAAGGTAGCTACTCCAATCATGGGCATCAGTAGTCGTCGTCCATTCGATATGAAGATCACTGGTCTTCAATCACCAGCTTCAACTCTTCGACTTAGATCGACGTATAATCATTTGAAATGAGATTGAACTTGGATTTCTCAAATGATTCTCATATATATATATATATATATATTAAATCATTTCATATCGTTAATATCAATTTATAACGATCAATCTTTATTTTTATTTATATAAAAATAATTAAATTCCATTTAACGACACTTCATGTCAATAGGCGACCTCGGCGCTGTTTTTACCCAAATTTGTTTTAGACATTTCTCTAAATCTAACCGTTGGATTTTAACACAATTCCTATCGTTGGAAAGATTTCCCCAAGGCGAACCTAACAGTTTTAGTTTTGGGAAAATCCGATGGTCAGATATTTCGGTATAATCAATTAAATGTACAATTCCAAAATGTTAATTACCACGCTCGATTCGTTTACTTTTAATTTATATATATATAAGATGATATATAATTATAATTCTTTCGTCCATTTCATTAACTTGATTAACACTACAAGTAAAGAATGTTTGACTTCACCACGAATGGGTGTGTCTATAATGTATAGTGAAATGTATTTTATTTCATTACATTTTGCTAACGACAAATATTCCTATTCGTATATACAATATTAATGTATAATGTACACACAATAATGTCTATTTTTAATTTTCATTCACATACACATCTTATACACCACAATGTATATTTTCTTGTTTCATCTTTCAAATCACACAAAATGTATATTTTGTGTATCAAACCTATTCCAACAGAAACGAATATTTCAGAATTTCACAAAAATGAATATTTTTGTGTTTTCATTTCAATTCTACACAAGCGAATAAATTTATTTGTTTATCCACAATTCTACAAAATTGATAACTTTGTTATCCTTTCAATGCAAATCAAAAATAATAGTTTTGTTTATATCATTCAATGCCAAATAAAAATGAAAATTTTGTGTTAACCTTAAATCACGACAAAATGATAATTTTGTGTGTTAATCTTTTCTACATACACAAAATAATGATTTTGTGTGTTAATCTTTTCTACATACACAAAATAATGATTTTGTGTGTTAATCTTTTTACATAAAAAAATGATCATTTAACATCTTAATTCTTTTACATGAAAAATGTAAATTTTCTTAAATTCTACTTACATGAAAATGTAAGTTTTCTTTTTATCTAATTACATTAAAATATAACTTTTCTCTTTAAGCTAATTCACATTAAAAATGTAAACTTTTCTTTTTATACCAATTGCATTAAAAATGTAACTTTCATCTCTACAATCTTGTTTACATTAAAAATGTAAACTTCTCTAACAAAAATGTTATTTTCCTACTAGTGTGACATTTTAAACAAATATGTAACTTTATTCCTAATGCAACCTTTCTTTTTTGACTAAAAGTATTATTATTTTTCTAATGCAACATTTTAAACTAAAAATGTTAATTCTTTTAAATGAAACATTTTATGAAATAAAAATGCTAATTCTTTTAAATGCAACATATTATGAAATAAAAATGATCTTTTTCTAATGCTAACATCTTATATATTAAAAAAATGATCTTTTTATAATGTTAACATTTCATACACCAGAAATGTTACTTTTCTTTTTATAACAAACACGACGGTGAATCTTCTCTTTCCTCTCATTCACATTAAAAATGTTTTGTTTGCATCTAAAATTGCAAATATTTTTTTTATATAATTTAACCGTCAATGAATTTTCATAAAAGAATGTAAATAAAAGAATCATTCTATTTTCAATGTATATTTGCATCGTGGAATGCAAATAAAAGAACAATTTATATTCCTAAATATATTTGCATAAAAGAATGCAAATGAAAGAACTGTTTTTTTTATAATATTTTTATAATATATTTGCATAAGGGAATGCAAATAAAATAACCTTTTGATCCCTTTCAATATATTTGCATAAAAGAAATGCAATTAAATAACATTTTATTCTTTAAATATATTTGCATGAAAGAATGCATTGTAATAACCCGAAAATCTGGGCCAGTTTAAAAAATTTATTTTGGCAATTTTGGCGAAGTTTGAACATTTAAAATGAATTATTTTACATAATATCAATGAGAAATTTATTTTGAATAGAATTCGAACGCATATATTTATATACGTCGTCGTTAGAATATAAATAATTATATATAATTATAAATAGAACTGAAAATGGCACGGTAGTTCGATAATTCGATTTCAAACTTCAATTGAACATACCGGGTGCAAAATAAACCGGATTTTAGTGAAACCAAAAGTAATGGAATCTAATTGTGAATATCTTTCCAACGAATCCGGGAAATCAGAATTTCATAGCGGGAATCAAAAGATATGTCCAAATGAATTTTCAGAATAGTCGCTATGGAATTCAGACCCTTAAAAACGGGAATTTTGCAAATGACCTCGGATTTCGACGAAACCACTTTTGTTGGGTCCGTGATGTCAAGTTATTGCCAGATTCCAAATTTCATAATTTTTCTAATCAATATGTGAGCGTGGCAAAAGAAAACGCGTTTGACCAGTTTTAGTTGATTTTAATCGACTGGAAAATGGACATTTTTCAAACGGTCTCAGAATTCGACGAAATTAGTTTTGTTAGGACCGTATCGTCAATACAAAGCTAGAAAATATTTTCAGGAATTTTTAGATTTCGTATGTGACCCCGGTAAATTAAAATGCGCGTTCAAACTCAATATATAGAATTATACGTTGAATTCAACGAAAGCTGATCGAGACGATCGAATCCGCCTACGATACATATCCCATTGTGTTCGGAATGGGGGTAATTAGCTAGGGGCGACAGTCGTTGGGATCGATTCAGTGTTCGAAAGAAAAAGTTACAACTTGGAGAAAATTTAATAAATAAAATAATATATATATATATATATATTTCCCCTTTATACCCGTACCCCCCCTATTTCATTTCCTCTTTCAGAAATCCCGTTCACCAAATCGGGAAATCCGATTTCCCTCCCCCTGGCCAAATCGATCCTCCACCCACCATCGTTGGTCACCGAGCCTCCCACCGCTCCACCCTCCGACGCCCTCCATTTCCCCCTCGTCTCCTGCCATCGCGAGCTCGAGACCGCGCTAACCCAGTCCACCGAGAACCGCTCCACCGCGAAGATCGATGTAGCCTCCATCTTCGAACCTCGACAGCAGCTCCAACCATCCCCAGCGCGAGCGCCAGTCCCCCCCTCCACCACCATCTGAACGAAAATACAGTGAGTTACTTCGTTTTTTATTTATTTATTTAGTTTTACTTGGTTTAATTAGTTAGAAAATTTTCTGATTTTGTTTATTTACTTTATTTATTATATATATAAATAAGATTTTATTATATAAAGATAAGTTTTTTTATTTATATACATATGGTTGGAATATAGAAAAGATTAGATTTTAAAAATAGAAAAGATTAGATTTTTAAAATAGAAAAGATTAGAAATCTTGAAATTTGGACAGGCGAAATCTTTATATTTGAAAAGGCGAAATCTTTATATTTGAAAAGGCGAAATCTTTATATTTGAAAAGGCGAAATCTTTATCTATATAGTAGCATTGTAAAAATATAATTTTTGTCTATATAGTAGTGGGGTAAAAATAGAATTTTTATCCATATAGCGTGAAAGTAAAAATTCGATTTTTATATATTGAATAGCAAAGAAAAAAATTCGATTTTTATATATTTGAATGGCAAAGTAAAAATTCGATTTTTATATATTGAATAGCGGAGTAAAAATGTGATTTTTACATATGTAGAGAATACGGGAAGAGAAAGTGACAAGAAGAAGAAACGGCGAAGATTCCTACATAAGAAGAGCCGTGGGATTGGGTTAGCTAATGGTGAGAATTTCTCACTCTTTAATTTAATATTCTAGTTATATATATATATACTAGGATGGAGACGGTGTTTAGTAGCACCCGACACCCATCGTCCACAGACCATGGACGGCTTATTTGTTTGATTGATTTTGATGTGTAGTAGATTGTGTGATGTGATGTGAAATGAAATATTTTATAGTTAAAAATATAATTTTTAACGTGTATATAAAAAAAATATTTATAAACAAATCGGACGATTTGTTTATACACACACATTTGACTGATATTGATTGAGACGATAAATTTTACACATCGCCCAACTGCACAAATAAAATCTGTGTTTGATTGTTTGAAACCCCACACGGGTATTGGGATGATATTTGACGTACACTAATCCCGATTGTTTAGTTGTATGTCGATGATTGATTGACAGGCTGCTATAAGCGTTGAATATTTATGTTTGATGCTTATACAGTGTAGAATGCACTTTGGATGATGGTTGATTATTCATCGTTGTTATTGTATACATGTGTTGCAGAAAATCCATATAACTAACATTATATGGTAATTGATTGGGCCTCATTCTAGTTTTGAATAGAAATATTTGAAAATGAAATATTTGAAATAGAATATTTGAAATAGAATATTTGAAATAGAAATATTTGAAAAGAAATATTTGAAATAGAATATTTGAAATCGAATATTTGAAATAGAAATATTTTAAAAGAAATATTTGAAATAGAATATTTGAAAATAGGAATATATGAAGCCGTATTGATTAGATTGACGCCATTTTGACGTGAACGATATTTATATCTATTTCATTCATTTTATAATGAATATCGAAAATGATTTCAAAATCTGATATTTTGAAAGGAATTGAATTGAATTTATAACGAATTCGAATTGAAATTGAATAGAAATGAATTCGAATTGAATTGAATATAAAACGAATTCGAATTGAATTGAATTTATAATGGATTCGAATTGAATTGAATTGAAAAGAAAATGAATTCAAATCGAATTAAAATCGAAATTGAATTGAAATCAATTTGAAATGAATTTAAAACGAATTTATATTGGAATATTCAATTTTGATTTGAAATTGAATATGAAGTTGAAACCGTTTTGAAAATGAATTTAAAACGATTTATAAAGCACGTTTTGAATTGAAATCGACGAAGTATATATTATATATATTATATATATAATATAATGGCCTGAATAGAACGCGCCGCGCCGCGGCAGTTCGCGAATTTCGACCATTGACTTCGAATCGATATTGCGGAAGATCCGACCATCGGATTCTCCTGAAACCGGAACCGTTGGGTTCGTATCGAAAAGAGCTTTCTAACGAATATTAGAAATTAGAAATATAACAGTTGGATTTGGAATTATGTCCAAATCAAATTTGAAAAAGGTCGCTGTAAGTGCAGTTCGATGGCCGTTGATGGAAATCGATTGTACAGGCCTTGATAAAATTATTAAAAATAGTAATAATTTGTGTAAAATCATAAGAAATGATTTAGAAAGAATTGGGACGAAAACCTCCATATTTGAAAAGATAAAAATAGATTTTTATTGAAATGAACTAGTTTTGAACTAGAATTATAATTCTATTTATTTTTAAAATAAATAAACTGGATTAGAAATGGTTTTGAAAATAACCAGAATTTCCAATAATTATATTGGAGTGGATTTGAATCAAAATTGTCTTTGGATTATTTCGATGTTCGATTTCGTGATGATACAGATATTGTTATGGGACTTTGAAAGATATATATATATATCGTTATTTCCAATACGATATTTGTTAGTCGTAGAATTTGATATTGAATATAAGCCGGTATATTTTCTATTCAGAGCCTTGTGTTTAATATCAAATGTGATTTGGGTTTGTCGTGAATGGTGTCTTCATTAACACTGTTCTTGAACCCAGTTGAGAAAAGATTAAATCTTTTTATTTAGATTTAATAAAGTGTACCAATTAAATAATATTTAATTGGAATTGAATTGATATTGATTTTTGGTTTTATCGTGAACAGTGTTTTTAAATAACACTTGTTCTTTAACCCGATAATTAATGGAATGGGATTTTGGGTTTATCGTGAACCGTGTTTCAAATGACACTGATTCTTTAACCCAGTCACAGATTAAAACTAAGTGGAGTTTTAATGAATCTTTAATTAGATTGAAAAGATCGAGGATGGAGTATCACCAGTTTTACTCCAAGCGTTAGTTAAATCTTTAATTAGATTTGAACGTGAAATGGTAATTAAATTTACCGATAACACCATGGTGTTAGATATGAAGTATAACCGGTTTTACTTCATGGGATGAATAGGTTGGGATTGGGAAATTAAAACAAATGATTACTTCGGTAAGGTTCGTTAATCCCGACTAGTTGAATCGAAATTCAAAAGAAGATTAGAGAATAAATTCAAGGAATTTATCTTGGATAAAATTAATGGGAACCTTTCCCTATGAATGTGAAATTTAGAAACTAACTGTCAGTTAGCTAAGCAAAATGGTTTTCTGGATATTGGTTTCGGCCTTCGGGGTTAATATTTGGGGAATTATTCTCTTGATTAATTTACGGTTAGTGACTGATGAATTGGAATGAGGCGTATGTTGTGTTTGTGTAACACTTATTTAAAATATACGCGAGTTATTCGGAAAGACCGGGTTTATCCCATTATGAATAACTGATACGACGATAAGTCGAAGATGAAGACGGTGGTCGAAGATCGGAAGTCTTCACGTCGTTTGGGTGATTACTGATAATCTTGATTGGGCTGTAAACCCAAGAAGATGGAAACAGTTGGTGATCGTCCAGACGTACTTGGAGACCGATGGATATGCGGGGTACTAGGTGCCTTCGGTTTCGTTCAGACCCAGAACGAACATGTAAATGGACTATGTGTCTGACATTGGATTTTATTCTGTGTTGATTGATTTCTATTAAATATATATCTGTTTGGCGGCGGAGAATTTATTCTCTTGCTTAACGCCCTTCTCTGAGACGTACGAGCTCAGGGGTTATATATTGATGGATATCAAACGCATGGAGTGAATTGCCTGTGTGGCATGCTTAAGTCGCAATTGATCAAGGCTTCTGTTGAAAAGCAAAGTCTTGTGGATGATGATCAAAGCAAGGCCTGTGCGGCATAGCTTTGTGTAACGTTGATTCGCGAGCCTCACACCCCGGTTGTGAACCAAAAACGGGAGAGGACCTCAGGGAGGGCATGCGTTTCTTTCTAGCTAGGGTGGTGTCAGTGACCTACCAGCCCTGACATTTATATACTTTTCACCTGTGTGGTTGTTGCTGTTGCGAGGCGCCTCGGTTTGATCGGACGATCCGGGTCCGATGGAGTCATTCGTTGGCTCATTTGCGCCCCAAAGGGCGGGGAGACGTATTGTTCAGGCATAATAATCCACATCGGTGGACCGAGCCTGACGATCCAGGGGGCAGTTGCGGCTGTTCCTGAGACATGGTAGGCTAGATTGTCTCGAATCGGTTGAGGACGATCCCTGGCCTCGGTTCATAGATGGAAATCCAATTTCCAAATACGTGACATTTGCGGTTTTAATTGTAGAACTAGTATGGCGACATGATATATGGTACCCATGCCGCCTATGATTGATACTTATGATTTGAAGTTGTTTTATACACTATACACTTATAATAGTATCAGATAATTCCTTTTGAACGCATCAAGCATTCTTGGCTATTATAAGGTAAAAACCCTATCCTCCGGCTTGCGTTGCATTGTGTGATGGGACCTGGGTCTTATAATAGCTTCATTTTTCTTTATTTAGCATTGCGCTATTTGTTTTATGCACTGGTATTCTTGGGAGGAAACCCGTTCCGTGTTATACGGCGTAGTCCCTTGATTTATCTACCTTTAAAAATAAAGATTAATAACTGTTTTAGTTCTCACACCAGTCACATGACTGACCTGGAGTTTATTGTTTTAACCTAAACTCTGGGTGCCCTTATTTTGACATGGGCAGCTAGTAGTTTTGGTTTTGCAGATTTATATTCACAGGATCCTGGTTTACAGCTGGAATGATATCCGGAAAGCTTTGTATCCGTATATCTTTTCTAGTTGTGTATTTTATTATTTTCCGCTGCTATGTGTTTAAATGTAATTTAAATCTCTGATATTTCTGTGTAATATTCATTCATACTCTGTATATTCTTGTAATCTGATGCACTGCTGTAATATATAATGAAATGTTCTTTTGTATGCGTTATGTTTTGTCGTGTTCTCAAAACAATCCGCGCTTTCCCTCCCTCTTCGGAGACCGGGGAAGTTCTGGTCGTTTCATCGTGGTATCAGAGCTTTGGTTTTCAAAGCTTAGAGAACAAGGCACATTAGAACCATACGAAGGAATTCATTAGATATTGGATTAGTAATATCCAATGGGAATGACTCGTTAGAGATGGGATCAGTAGTATCCTAGAACGAGTGTGAAGAGTATATTTTTAAAGTGAAAACAAATTTTGTTTTGAAAATTTAAATCAATTATTTGTATTTAATTATTTATTTGTATTGATTGGGACAGTCCAGTATATAAAGATTTTACATATACGCCTTGCAAACGTGTATTTGAAGTTTTAATATACTAGATAGATATAGAATTACACTCTTGTCGCCAGGGGGTGATTCTGATGATTGATATATCATCATCAGAATTTATATTCGAGTGACGAACGTGTAATATCTATATATTTCCTATTGACTGGTGTGAGAACCAAAATTAGATAGGGCTTATTGTTGTGATTTGGCATCAAAAATCTGATTTTTAGACTATATATGAAAATTATGAATTTGAAACGTTAATCCAATAATTGATTGATGTTTGTGTTTATTTGTTTGATAAATTTGAACCATATAGCCAAATTGTATCAAATAGTGAGTTGTATTGAAAATTTGTCACATTTGCATGCATATACATGTACTTACATTGAACAGGTCATAGCAAGGAGGCTAGAGCAGAGAATAAAATTTGTTTGCCCGACAAATAGGTACATGTTTACTATAATTTACTGTTTTGTTTGGGTGATGATGATTTTATGAGCCTATTCGCTAGCCGCTTGGCTTTTTCTTTTTCTTTTTGGGATCAGAAGGCCTATATGGCAATTTCGGGATTTTCCCGTGGCTCCCGGTGTAGGCGAGGTTATGGCGAAATTTTTCGAAAATTCCGGGTGTTAGCCAAATTTTTGAAGAATTTGAAAATTCTCAGAAACTGAAAAGTTGGAGAATGGAAGCCAGATAGAACGTAGTGTTGATTGATCAAACCACTTTCGGCTTTGTTCCTTTTCGGGGACGAAAAGTTTTAAGTGGGGGAGATTGTAACAACCCGAAAATCTGGGCCAGTTTAAAATTTTTATTTTGGCAATTTTGGCGAAGTTTGAACATTTAAAATGAATTATTTTAAATAATATCGATGAGAAATTTATTTTGAATAGAATTCGAACGCATATATTTATATACGTCGTCGTTAGAATATAAATAATTATATATAATTATAAATAGAATTGAAAATGGCGCGGTAGTTCGATAATTCGATTTCAAACTTCAATTGAACATACCGGGTGCAAAATAAACCGGATTTTATTGAAACCAAAAATAATGGAATCTAATTGTGAATAATTTTCCAACAAATCCGGGAAATCAAAATTTCATAGCGGGAATCAAAAGATATGTCCAAATGAATTTTCAGAATAGTCGCTATGGAATTCAGGCCCTTAAAAATGGGAATTTTGCAAACGACCTCAGATTTCGACGAAACCACATTTGTTGGGTCCGTGATGTCAAGTTATTGCTAGATTCCAAATTTCATAATTTTTCGAATCAATATGTGAGCGTGGCAAAAGAAAACGCGTTTGACCAGTTTTAGTTGATTTTAATCGACTGGAAAATGGCCATTTTTCAAACGGTCTCCGAATTCGACGAAATTAGTTTTGTTAGGACCATATCGTCAATACGAAGCTAGAAAATATTTTTCGGGAATTTTTAGAGTTCGTATGTGACCACGGTAAAGTAAAATGCGCGTTCAAACTCAATATATAGAGTTATACGTTGAATTCAACGAAAGCTGATCGAGACGATCGAATCAGCCTACGATACATATCCCATTGTGATCGGAATGGGGGTAATTAGCTAGGGGCGACAGTCGTTGGGATCGATTCAGTGTTCGAAAGAAAAAGTTACAACTTGGAGAAAATTTAATAAATAAAATAATATATATATATATATATATATATATTTCCCCTTTATACCCGTACCCCCCCTATTTCATTTCCTCTTTCAGAAATCCCGTTCACCAAATCGTGAAATCCGATTTCCCTCCCCCTGGCCAAATCGATCCTCCACCCACCACCGTTGGTCACCGAGCCTCCCACCGCTCCACCCTCCGACGCCCTCCATTTCCCCCTCGTCTCCTGCCATCGCGAGCTCGAGACCGCGCTAACCCAGTCCACCGAGAACCGCTCCACCGCGAAGATCGATGTAGCCTCCATCTTCGAACCTCGACAGCAGCTCCAACCATCCCCAGCGCGAGCGCCAGTCCCCCCCTCCACCACCATCTGAACGAAAATACAGTGAGTTACTTCGTTTTTTTTTAGTTTTACTTGGTTTAATTAGTTAGAAAATTTTCTGATTTTGTTTATTTACTTTATTCACTATATATATAAATAAGATTTTATTATATAAAGATAAGTTTTTTTATTTATATACATATGGTTGGAATATAGAAAAGATTAGATTTTTAAAATAGAAAAGATTAGATTTTTAAAATAGAAAAGATTAGAAATCTTGAAATTTGGACAGGCGAAATCTTTATATTTGAAAAGGCGAAATCTTTATATTTGAAAAGGCGAAATCTTTATCTATATAGTAGCGTTGTAAAAATATAATTTTTGTCTATATAGTAGCGGGGTAAAAATAGAATTTTTATCCATATAGCGTGAAAGTAAAAATTCGATTTTTATATATTGAATAGCAAAGAAAAAAAATTCGATTTTTAAATATTTGAATGACAAAGTAAAAATTCGATTTTTACATATTGAATAGCGGAGTAAAAACGTGATTTTTACATATGTAGAGAATACGGGCAGAGAAAGTGACAAGAAGAAGAAACGGCGAAGATTTCTACATAAGAAGAGCCGTGGGATTGGGTTAGCTAATCGGTGAGAATTTCTCACTCTTTAATTTAATATTCTAGTTATATATATATACTAGGATGCAGACGGTGTTTAGTAGCACCCGACACCCGTCGTCCACAGACCATGGACGGCTTGTTTGTTTGATTGATTTTGATGTGTAGTTGATTGTGTGATGTGATGTGAAATGAAATATTTTATAGTGGAAAATATTTTATAGTTAAAAATATAATTTTTAACGTGTATATAAAATAAATATTTATAAACAAATCGGAGGATTTGTTTATATACACACATTTGACTGATATTGATTGAGACGATAAATTTTACACATCGCCCAACTACACAAATAAAATCTGTGTTTGATTGTTTGAAACCCCATACGGGTATTGGGATGATATTTGACGTACACTAATCCCGATTGTTTAGTTGTATGTAGATCGATTGATTGACAGGCTGCTATAAGCGTTGAATATTTATATTTGATTCTTATACAGTGTAGAATGCACTTTGGATGATGGTTGATTATTCATCGTTGTTATTGTATACATGTGTTGTAGAAAATCCATATAACTAACATTATATGGTAATTGATTGGGCCTCATTCCAGTTTTGAATAGAAATATTTGAAAAAGAAATATTTGAAATAGAATATTTGAAATAGAATATTTGAAATAGAAATATTTGAAAAGAATTTTTTGAAATAGAATATTTGAAATAGAATATTTGAAATAGAAATATTTGAAAAGAAATATTTGAAATAGAATATTTGAAAATAGGAATATATGAAGCCGTATTGATTAGATTGACGCCATTTTGACGTGAATGATATTTATATCGATTTCATTCATTTTATAATGAATATCGAAAATGATTTCAAAATATGATATTTTGAAAGGAATTAAATTGAATTTATAACGGATTCGAATTGAAATTGAATAGAAATGAATTCGAATTGAATTGAATATAAAACGAATTCGAATTGAATTGAATTTATAACGGATTCGAATTGAATTGAATTGAAAAGAAAATGAATTCAAATCGAATTAAAATCGAAATTGAATTGAAATCAATTTGAAATGAATTTAAAACGAATTTATATTGGAATATTCAATTTTGATTTGAAATTGAATATGAAGTTGAAACCGTTTTGAAAATGAATTTAAAACGATTTATGAAGCACGTTTTGAATTGAAATCGATGAAGTATATATTATATATTATATATATATAATATAATGGCCTGAATAGAACGCGCCGCGCCACGGCAGTTCGCGAATTTCGACCATTGACTTCGAATGGTTATTGCGGGAGATCCGACCGTCGGATTCTCCTAAAACCGGAACCGTTGGGTTCGTATCAAAAAGAGCTTTCTAACGAATATTAGAAATTAGAAATCTAACGGTTGGATTTGGAATTATGTCCAAATAAGATTTGAAAAAGGTCGCTGTAAGTGCAATTCGATGGCCGTCGATGGAAATCGATTGTACAGGCCTTGATAAATTTATTAAAAATAGTAATAATTTGTGTAAAATCATAAGAAATGATTTAGAAAGAATTGGGATGAAAAACTTCATATTTGAAAAGATAAAAATAGATTTTTATCGATATGAACTAGTTTTGAACTAGAATTATAATTCTATTTATTTTAAAATAAATAAACTGGATTAGAAATGGTTTTGAAAATAACCAGAATTTCCAATAATTATATTGGAACGGATTTGAATCGAAATTGTCTTTGGATTATTTCGATGTTCAATTTCGTGATGATACAGATATTGTTATGGGAATTTGAAAGATATATATATATATATATATATATATATATCGTTATTTCCAATACGATATTTGTTAGTCGTAGAATTTGATATTGAATATAAGCCGGTATATTTTCTATTCAGAGCCTTGTGTTTAATATCAAATGTGATTTGGGTTTGTCGTGAATGGTGTCTTCATTAACACTGTTCTTGAACCCAGTTGAGAAAAGATTAAATCTTTTTGTTTAGATTTAATGAAGTGTACCAATTAAATAATATTTAATTGGAATTAAATTGATATTGATTTTTGGGTTTATCGTGAATAGTGTTTTTAAATAACACTTGTTCTTTAACCCGATAATTAATGGAATGGGATTTTGGGTTTATCGTGAACCGTGTTTCAAATGACACTGATTCTTTAACCCAGTCACAGATTAAAACTAAGTGGAGTTTTAATGAATCTTTAATTAGATTGAAAAGATCGAGGATGGAGTATCACCAGTTTTGCTCCAGGCGTTAGTTAAATCTTTAATTAGATTTGAACGTAAAATGGTAACTGAATTTACCGATAACACCGTGGTGTTAGATATGAAGTATAACCAGTTTTACTTCATGGGATGAATAGGTTGGGATTGGGAAATTAAAACAAATGATTACTACGGTAAGGTTCGTTAATCCCGACTAGTTGAATCGAAATTCAAAAGAAGATTAGAGAATAAATTCAAGGAATTTATCTTGGATAAAATTAATGGGAACCTTTCCCTATGAATGTGAAATTTAGAAACTAACTATAAGTTAGCTAAGTAGAATGGTTTTCTGGATATTGATCTGATATTGGTTTCGGCCTTCGGGGTTAATATTTGGGGAATTATTCTCTTGATTAATTTACGGTTAGTGACTGATGAATTGGAATGAGGCGTATGTTGTGTTTGTGTAACATTATTCAAAATATACGCGGGTTATTCGGAAAGACCGGGTTTATCCCATTCTGAATAACTGATACGACGATAAGTCGAAGATGAAGACGGTGGTCGAAGACCGGAAGGCTTCACGTCGTTTGGTTGTGTGACGGCCCGCCCCGCACCAACTGACATTTCCTCCGAAAGTGCGCTGTACACATGTCCAACTGGCACGGAACGGTCGTCGGGAGAAAGGAAAGAAGGGGATGAACCAAACGAGGAACCTGTAGAATGTCTCACAGCGCATGGGATAAAATATAATAATAACATACTTGACATAAAACAGGCGAGACAGTGCATAAGCTGATAACTAATAATCAATGTCAACATCAGAGCAGCGGAAATCCAAATACAGCTTATTACAACTTTCCAAGTTTACTGTCTCTAACAAAAGAAAACTAAAGTAGAAGATACACCACCAATGCCCAAGCAGTGATCTTCAACAATACAGGGAGAATATTATGTATATATTTTACGTGGAAGCCTCCTGCTCGTCTCCGGATCATCTACCCGTGCATCACCAGCTAACCTGTCTCTAGTCTGCTCGTGTGAGCACCCAGAGCAATAAGAGGAGACATAAAACTCTGGGTCAGACATAAAGCCTGGTATGAGCGATAAGCATCTAAACAGAGTAATAACAGGTATACTAAACCATACCTGAACCTGGACCTACAACCAAAGAGTTAGTACCACATACCGTACAATACTCCAAGGTGCCATAATAAATAGTGTAAGAATACGGGGGTGGGGTGTGCATGTCACAATGATAGCAAACAAATCATCCATAGCAACCATCCTCACATCTCTCACTCAGTGCGTAAAGCGTACGACATCTACCACTTTGGAACACTAGACAAACTGAGGTAACGACGAATCCCGACTTGTAGAAACCCTGCTGTGACCAAGCCAAACACTTGGAGTCATGACCAAACATTTCAATGACCCACTTCATTGGTCGTAGCCCTCGGTTCTACCGATGCCATAATGGCCCTGAATCCGCCTTCGTACCTCCTACCATAGTGGTCCAAAGCTATAGACGTCGATAACCCCTTGGCACACGTCCCGCAGCAAAACCCAATCATGAAGCGAACTCATTGATTCCCATCTGAATCTTGAGCTCTAACTTCTCATTTGGGCTTCCTTTGCATCTCGGGTTTCTGTCATCACCCTCCGGATCGGTCTTCATTCTGTTCGTAACTTCCTGGTTCGGTTCGCAGTCACCAGCTCGTAGCCATCAACCTCGGATCGGTTCGGATCATCCTTCACGCTCGGGTCGGATCGTGGAAGCCTTCCTTGTTCGGACCGGTCGTGTTGAGCTTCCCCAGGTCGGGTCGGTTCAAGTTCCCCATCTCCATCGGATCGTGATCCTCAGGTCATGGCGGCCCCCTCCAGTGCATAACTCCGGTTCGGGTCGTCTCGTGGTGCTCGGTTCGGTTCGAAAGTGACTACACGGGTCGGGTCGGAGTCTCCAAGTCGCATCGCCATCACTGGTTCGGGTCGCACTTTCTGGTCACGAGGGATTCGGATCGTGCAAGCGGGTCGGATCGTGGCGTGGTGCTGCGATTCAAGATCTCCTTTGGTCATCATCTCGTGGAGGGGGTTCGGGTAGTATAGCCTCCATCGATTCGTGCTCACCATCTTTCAGCGGATCGGGTCGGAGTCCTTACATCGGTTCGGTTCGGGTCTCCCTTATCTGATCCGATCCGGTTAGATACCCTGCAGTTTTCTGCAACTTTCCAGCAACTGTTTATACGCCTCTCGACGGCGTTTTCGACCAATCTAACTATTGGAATCAATCACAAAGCATACCAAAGAGTCATAGCAACATATAACAGCAACCACAAGCAACAAACAACAATTTAAATGAATCAAAATAGATCAAAAGTGGCCAAAACCTCACATTTTCCTATAATCCCTCTTAATCATGTTTAAGCATACGATTAGCAAAACACATCGAAATTAACCCAAATTTCTAACAGAGACTTAAAACATTATTTTAGAATTTTAAGAATTTTTCCAGAATTTACTTACGTATAAATTCGCTAATCTTCACTAATTACCCTTTATTAACTGTAATTAGTGTCAAAACGATGCTATCACTCACCTTGGCCACAACTAAAACCCCAAAACTGAAATATTCTCTGATTTGGCGCTGTTCCCAATCTTACATAGCAGCTCTACCTCGGTTCTCGTGCTAATACTCCTTGATTTGATGTTTGCTAAGCCTAATCTTCAATTAGAAAGTGATTTTTGGGTGTTTTAGAGAGATTTAGAGAGTGGAGGCCATGGCTAGGTCAAGAGGAATGAAAGTGGCGGCTGGAAAATGTCTAAAGAAATGTTTTCTAACCCTAATCAGCCCATATATACCCCTAAACCCGAAATTCCCCTTGGGCCTAGCTGCTAATCACCCGCTTAAGCCCAATTAAGCTGTTTTTCACCATCTGAAACTTGTTTCAGCCATATCTCCTAAACGGTGAGCCCGTTTGGCTATTGTGACCACTCTACGGAAAGAGGAACCATCATCCGGAGCCAATGGAAGTGGTTTCAGGTCAAAATTCCTTTCCAGTCAAAAGTTATGGCCAAAACAGTGCCAACTAGGGGTAAAGTGATCATTTAAAAATCGGGAAAAATCATGAACATGGGAAATGACCCCAATAGTCGTCCTCCAAAGTTACACGACCATACGACTTCGTATGTGAAAGAAATAAATATTCTACGATTCTATGACGCGTAGAATGCGGGTCGTTACACTCTCCCCCCCTTAAGAAATTTCGCCCCCGAAATTCCTTAACCCAAAACATACAAAGGATCCCGCATGCCTAACAACCACATACAATAATCAATCATGCAAAACAAGCGAACAAGCCTATCCTAGCATGCGGAAAACTAAATCGAAGTCAAAATCTTACCAGGCAAAGAGTTCTGGGTGTGACTTCCTAATGTTCTCCTCTGTCTCCCAAGTACAATCATTCTCGTCCTCGCTCCACTGTACCTTGACTAGCTTCACCGCCTTCCTTCGAAGTTGCTTCATGTCGTGCCCGACAATACGGGCCGGCTTGCGGTTCCCAACCGCCTCGGGTTCTACCTCGAAGTCCTCCAACTGATCAGGTGGAATAGTCATATCTGAGTCGTGAACGAACTTCCTTAGTTGGGAAACATGAAATACGTCGTGAACTCCCGCCATCTTCCCCGGTAAGTCAATTCTGTATGCCAAATTCCCGACTAGTTCAAGAACAGGGAATGGGCCAACAAATCTTGGTGCCAACTTGCCTCTCCTGCCAAATCGTATTACGCTCTTTAACGGAGAAATCTTGACAAACACCAAGTCGCCAACGGAGAATTTTAAGTCTCTTCTCCTCTTATCAGCATAACTCTTCTGCCTATCCTGAGCACTCTTCATTCGTTGTTGAATGGTCTTGATTTTATCTGAAGTTTCCCTCACCACATCTGGTCCAAGCATAAACTTCTCGCCAGTCTCTATCCAACATGATGGTGAGTTGCACGGTCTTCCGTACAAAGCTTCATATGGAGCCATACCGATACTGGATTGGTAGCTATTATTATATGCAAACTCTACTAGGTGCAAATGGTCATCCCATGATCCACCAAAATCCAATATACATGCTCTCAAGAGATCTTCCAAAATACGGTTCACCCTCTCCGTCTGACCGTCGGTCTGAGGAAGATATGCGGTACTGAGATGTAACTCTGACCCCAGAGCCTCTTGTAAGCTCTTCCAAAACCCACTAGTGAACAACGGGTCTCGGTCGCTCACAATGCTTTTAGGTACTCCATGAAATCTCACTATCCACTTCATATACAATTCTGCTAACTTAGCTGCCGTTCTGGTCGATTTGACTGGTATAAACCTTGCACTTTTAGTCAGTCGATCTACAATTACCCAAATGCGGTCATATCCCGATCTAGTCCTTGGTAAACCATCGATGAAATCCATCGAGACTTGCTCCCATTTCCATTCGGGAATTTCTAAGGGTTGTAACAACCCACTAGGCTTCTTTTGCTCGGCTTTAACTAGCTGGCAATTCATGCACTTGGATATAAACTTCCCAACGTCTCTTTTCATCCCTTCCCAGTAGTAAGTCTGCTTCATATCTCGATACATCTTGTTACCACCGGGGTGTATAGTCAGCTTTGAGTGATGACATTCTCTAAGCACTTCATCCCTCAATCCATTGGCATTGGGTACAACAAGCTTTCCATTCTTTCTAAGCCATCTATCTCGATCAAGCCCATACTTGTTCATCTCCTCATCGATACCCATCTCTAACTTGGAGATGATTTCCAATAGGTTAGGATCGTCCCTCTGACTAGAGCCGATCCGCTCAATCAAAGTGGGTCTGATCGTCAAACTTGCTAACATTTCTGGATCTAGTTCGCACTTTGGTCTGAAATCAAACCCCGCGATAAACTCCAGTTGCTTCCATTCAAGGAACATAGCCCCTAAGCTGGCATGTCTTCTACTCAATGCATCAGCCACCGCATTGCCCTTTCCTGGTGTGTATGCGATGTCAAAATCATAGGAAGCTAAGAACTCTAACCATCTCTACTGACGGAGATTCAGATCTTTCTGAGAGAAGAGATACTTTAACGACTTATGATCTGTAAACAGCTCAAATCTTTCTCCCAAGAGATAGTGTCTCCACATTTTTAACGCGAACACGATCGCTGCCAATTCTAAATCATGGGTAGGGTATCTTCTCTCGTGCGGTTTCAATTGCCGACTTGCGTAAGCCACCACCCTACCGCCTTGCATCAATACAGCACCCAGTCCGGTACCACAGGCATCCGTGTATACCGTCATCTCTTCATCCCCCTTAGGAATGACTAACACCGGTGCGCTTGTCAACTTGTCCTTTAAACTTTTGAATGCATTCTTGCACCTTTCATCCCAGACAAAAGCTTGATTCTTCTTGGTCAACTGGGTCAATGGTGCTGCTATCTTGGAGAAACCTTGGATAAACTTACGATAATATCCCGCTAACCCCAAGAAACTTCTTACATCTGTTGCATTCTTGGGCGTAGGCCAATCTTGTACCGTAGCCACCTTTGCTGGGTCCACGGCAATACCACTCTCTGATACAACATGGCCCAAGAACCTCACTTCCCTCTTCCAGAAGTGACACTTAGAAAACTTTGCTTTCAATTGGTGTTTTCTTAACACCTCCATCACTACTCTTAAATGTTCCTTGTGTTCTTCCTCTGTCCTCGAATAGACCAAAATATCATCAACGAACACAAGGACAGACTTATTCAACTGATCTCTGAATACCCTATTCATAAGATCCACAAAATATGCTGGGGCATTGGTCAGCCCGAATGTCATGACCAACCACTCATAAAATCCCGACGGCGTCCAAAATGCCGTTTTAGCTATACTCTCAGCTTCCACTCTAAGCTGATGAAAACCTGTCGCGAGATCCAACTGAGAAAATACTCTCGCGCCACTCAACTGATCGAACAAATCATCTATCAGCGGTAGAGGATACTTGTTCTTCCTCGTCACTTTATTCAACTCGCTGTAGTCTACACACAAACGAAGGGAACCATCCGCCTTGGTAGCAAACACAACTGGTGCTCCCCATTCAGAAACACTCCTTCTGATAAATCCCTTCTTCAAAATATCGCTGACTTGCACCTCGAGCTCTCGCTGCTCTCTTGGTGCCATACGACGAAGTGGCATCACTATAGGCCTGGCATATTTTACCAAATCAATGCGAAACTCAATCTCTCGGTGTGGTGGAAGTCCGGTCACTTCTTCGAAAACATCCGGATACTGGCCAACCACGGGCAAACCTGACAACTCACTATGCGGAATGTCGAGGGAGTTTAGAAAACTAGCCAATACCCCCTTACTGGGTAGACCACCAAACACTATCCTCCGCCCATCATCCGCTCTAGCTGTCACCAACAAGCCCTTACAGTCTACCACCACCCCGTATCTTTGGAGCCAATCTACTCCCAAAATAATGCCAAACCCAGTAAAGCCCAAAACAAAGCAATCACAAACAAACATGCATCCATGACTCGATAAGACCACATTACGACAAATCATGCTAAGGCTAGTCGAACCACCAATCGGGTTCGTCACTACTAAAGGTCTATCGACAATCTCGGGCTCCAATCCCAACCTACCTACCAGGTCACTAGATATGAAAGAACTGGAAGCTCCGGTATCAAACAAAACTCTAACAGGAACATCATAAACAGAAAACATACCTTGAATGACGACATTCTTTCCCTTCTCCGCCGCAGTTGGGGCATTCGACGAAGAAGGAATAGCATTAAGAGCGTAGGCTTTCACCATTTGCTTTTCTTTAGGGGGCTGTGGACACTTGTCCTTGTGATGTCCCAATTGGCCACAATTGAAGCACTTCCTATCCGCTGGCTTGGCCCGACAATTACTAGCATAATGGCCCTTCTTACCACAGCTGAAGCACTCCACATCCTGCTTATTCTTTTTCTTCTGGCCATCCTTAGCCTGATTCTGCTTTCTCTTATTCTGGGAACCACCTTTGCCTCCACCACTTGCTTGTGGTTTTGGCTCTTCTGCAGATGCAACCTCAGTCTTCGGCTTAGGGTAGAGACTTTCTGACCTCAATGCTTTCCCTACAATCGACTCAAACGACTCATCGATGTGGTTAATAAGTCTTTCCCCCAAGTACTGGTCCAAACCGGTTATGAATTTCTCATTCTTCTTCTCGGCAGTATCAAAAAGAGATAACCCATATTTTGACAAAGTGTCAAATTCGGCAATATACTCGGAGACAGCTCTGCCATTCTGCTTGAGCTCCAAGAATTTCTTAAACAGCACTGACTTCTGAGCAGCTGGAATGAACTTCTCGCTAAAGCGAGCTTTAAACTGCTCCCAAGTAATCTGATCTTCGGGAGTAGCTGCCTTTATAGCATTCCACCAATTCATTGCCCGCCCTTGCAGCTGACGGGACGCTAGCTTTCTCTTCATCGCATCCTCGATACCCAAATCCTCGAAGATACGTTCGCAACTATCCAACCAATCCTGAACATCCGTGGCCGACTCCGTTCCGTGAAACGGCTTCCCACCAAGGCTAGTATAATCCTTGTTTAGCTTGGCGAAGTCGACCCTCGGTGCCTACACTATTGGACCACCACCATTTCCACCATTCGGAGCTGCCCTCTGTACATCTCTAAGCATCTCTCTCATGAGGTCAGTAAACATCGTCCTCATGTCAGCAGCATTCCCATTATTGGCTCCCCTACCAGCACCTCTAGTATATCGGCTCATCGTCAATCTAAAAAAGGAAACGATTAACGACTCCATAGTGGTGCTAGTGCAGTACGACTTCATCCTTATACTACTAATAGTATATATATATAGCTTTTGAAAACCCAAATAATCACAAATACGCTCTCTCGTATACGTATATTGTCTCTCCCTGATAACTTCCCTAGGTTAACTACGCAACCTAGAGCTCTGATACCAAGTGTGACGGCCCGCCCCGCACCAACTGACATTTCCTCCGAAAGTGCGCTGTACACATGTCCAACTGGCACGGAACGGTCGTCGGGAGAAAGGAAAGAAGGGGATGAACTAAACGAGGAACCTGTAGAATGTCTCACAGCGCATGGGATAAAATATAATGATAACATACTTGACATAAAACAGGCGAGACAGTGCATAAGCTGATAACTAATAATCAATGTCAACATCAGAGCAGCGGAAATCCAAATACAGCTTATTACAACTTTCCAAGTTTACTATCTCTAACAAAAGAAAACTAAAGTAGAAGATACACCACCAATGCCCAAGCAGTGATCTTCAACAATACAGGGAGAATATTATGTATATATTTTACGTGGAAGCCTCCTGCTCGTCTCCAGATCATCTACCCGTGCATCACCAGCTAACCTGTCTCTAGTCTGCTCGTGTGAGCACCCAGAGTAATAAGAGGAGACATAAAACTCTGGGTCAGACATAAAGCCTGGTATGAGCGATAAGCATCTAAACAGAGTAATAACAGGTATACTAAACCATACCTGAACCTGGACCTGCAACCAAAGAGTTAGTACCACATACCGTACAATACTCCAAGGTGCCATAATAAATAGTGTAAGAATACGGGGGTGGGGTGTGCATGTCACAATGATAGCAAACAAATCATCCATAGCAACCATCCTCACATCTCTCACTCAGTGCGTAAAGCGTACGACATCTACCACTTTGGAACACTAGACAAACTGAGGTAACGACGAATCCCGACTTGTAGAAACCCTGCTGTGACCAAGCCAAACACTTGGAGTCATGACCAAACATTTCAATGACCCACTTCATTGGTCGTAGCCCTCGGTTCTACCGATGCCATAATGGCCCTGAATCCGCCTTCGTACCTCCTACCATAGTGGTCCAAAGCTATAGACGTCGATAACCCCTTGGCACACGTCCCGCAGCAAAACCCAATCATGAAGCGAACTCATTGATTCCCATCTGAATCTTGAGCTCTAACTTCTCATTTGGGCTTCCTTTGCATCTCGGGTTTCTGTCATCACCCTCCGGATCGGTCTTCATTCTGTTCGTAACTTCCTGGTTCGGTTCACAGTCACCAGCTCGTAGCCATCAACCTTGGATCGGTTCGGATCATCCTTCACGCTCGGGTCGGATCGTGGAAGCCTTCCTGGTTCGGACCGGTCGTGTTGAGCTTCCCCAGGTCGGGTCGGTTCAAGTTCCCCATCTCCATCGGATCGTGATCCTCAGGTCGTGGAGGCCCCCTCCAGTGCATAACTCCGGTTCGGGTCGTCTCGTGGTGCTCGGTTCGGTTCGAAAGTGACTACACGGGTCGGGTCGGAGTCTCCAAGTCACATCGCCATCACTGGTTCGGGTCGCACTTTCTGGTCACGAGGGATTCGGATCGTGCAAGCGGGTCGGATCGTGGCGTGGTGCTACGATTCAAGATCTCCTTTGGTCATCATCTCGTGGAGGGGGTTTGGGTAGTATAGCCTCCATCGATTCGTGCTCACCATCTTTCAGCGGATCGGGTCGGAGTCCTTACATCGTTTCGGTTCGGGTCTCCCTTATCCGATCCGATCCGGTTAGATACCCTGCAGTTTTCTGCAACTTTCCAGCAACTGTTTATACGCCTCTCGACGGCGTTTTCGACCAATCTAACTATTGGAATCAATCACAAAGCATACCAAAGAGTCATAGCAACATATAACAGCAACCACAAGCAACAAACAACAATTTAAATGAATCAAAATGGATCAAAAGTGGCCAAAACCTCACATTTTCCTATAATCCCTCTTAATCATGTTTAAGCATACGATTAGCAAAACACATCGAAATTAACCCAAATTTCTAAAAGAGCCTTAAAACATTATTTTAGAATTTTAAGAATTTTTCCAGAATTTACTTACGTATAAATTCGCTAATCTTCACTAATTACCCTTTATTAACTGTAATTAGTGTCAAAACGATGCTATCACTCACCTTGGCCACAACTAAAACCCCAAAACTGAAATATTCTCTGATTTGGTGTTGTTCCCAATCTTACACAGCAGCTCTACCTCGGTTCTCGTGCTAATACTCCTTGATTTGATGTTTGCTAAGCCTAATCTTCAATTAGAAAGTGATTTTTGGGTGTTTTAGAGAGATTTAGAGAGTGGAGGCCATGGCTAGGTCAAGAGGAATGAAAGTGGCGGCTGGAAAATGTCTAAAGAAATGTTTTCTAACCCTAATCAGCCCCTATATACCCCTAAACCCGAAATTCCCCTTGGGCCTAGCTGCTAATCACCCGCTTAAGCCCAATTAAGCTGTTTTTCACCATCTGAAACTTGTTTCAGCCATATCTCCCAAACGGTGAGCCCGTTTGGCTTTTGTGACCACTCTACGGAAAGAGGAACCATCATTCGGAGCCAATGGAAGTGGTTTCAGGTCAAAATTCCTTTCCAGTCAAAAGTTATGGCCAAAACAGTGCCAACTAGGGGTAAAGTGGTCATTTAAAAATCGGGAAAAATCATGAACATGGGAAATGACCCCAATAGTCGTCCCCCAAAGTTACATGACCATACGACTTCGTATGTGATAGAAATAAATATTCTACGATTCTATGATGCGTAGAATGCGGGTCGTTACAGGTTGATTACTGATAATCTTGATTGGTCTGTACACCCAAGAAGATGGAAACAGTTGGTGATCGTCCAGACATACTTGGAGACCGATGGATATGCGGGGTACTAGGTGCCTCCGGTTTCATTCAGACCCAGAACGAACTTGTAAATGGACTGTGTGTCTGACATTGGATTTTATTCTGTATTGATTGATTTCTATTAAATATATATCTGTTTGGCGGCGGAGAATTTATTCTCTTGCTTAACGCCCTTCTCTGAGACGTACGAGCTCAGGGGTTATATATTGATGGATATCAAACGCATGGAGTGAATTTCCTGTGTGGCGTGCTTAAGTGGCAATTGATCAAGGCTTCTGTTGAAAAGCAAAGTCTTGTGGATGATGATCAATGCTAGGCCTGTGTGGCATAGCTTTGTGTAACGTTGATTCACGAGCCTCACACCCCGGTTGTGAACCAAAAACGGGAGAGGACCTCAGGGAGGGCATGCGTTTCTTTCTAGCTAGGGTGGTGTCAGTGACCTACCAGCCCTGACATTTATATACTTTTCACCTGTGTGGTTGTTGCGGTTGCGAGGCGCCTCGGTTTGATCGGACGATCTGGGTTCGAGGGAGTCAATCGTTGGCTCATTTGCGCCCCAAAGGGCGGGGAGACGTATTGTTCAGGCATAATAATCCACATCGGTGGACCGGCCCTGACGATCAAGGGGGCAGTCGCGGCTGTTCCTGAGACATGGTAGGCTAGATTGTCTCGAATCGGTTGAGGACGATCCCTGGCCTCGGTTCATAGATGGAAATCCAATTTCCAAATACGTGACATTTGCGGTTTTAATTGTAGAACTAGTATGGCGACATGATATATGGTACCCATGCCGTCTATGATTGATACTTGTGATTTGAAGTTGTTTTATACACTATACACTTATAATAGTATAAAATGATTCCTTTTAAACATATCAAGCATTCTTGGCTATTATAAGGTAAAAACCCTATCCTCCGGCTTGCGTTGCATTGTGTGATGGGACCTAGGTCTTATAATAGCTTCATTTTTCTTTATTTAGCATTGCGCTGTTTGTTTTATGCATTGGTATTCTTGGGAGGAAACCCATTCTGTGTTATACGGTGTGGTCCCTTGATTTACCTACCTTTAAACATAAAGATTAATAACTGTTTTAGTTCTCACACCAGTCACATGACTGACCTGGAGTTTATTGTTTTAACCTAAGCTCTGGGTGCCCTTATTTTGACACAGGCAGCTAGTGGTTTTGGTTTTGCAGATTTATATTCACAGGATCCTGGTTTACAGCTGGAATGGTATCCGGAAAGCTTTGTATCCGTATATCTCTTCTAGTTGTGTATTTTATTATTTTCCGCTGCTATGTATTTAAATCTCTGATATTTCTGTGTAATATTCATTCATACTCTGTATATTCTTGTATTCTGATGCATTGTTGTAATATACAATGAAATGTTCTTTTGTATGCGTTCTGTTTTGTCGTGTTCTCAAAACAATCCGCGCTTTCCCTCCCTCTTCGGAGACCGGGGAAGTTCAGGTCGTTTCATGCAAATAAAAAACATTTTATTTTAAATGTAACTCTTTCATTTAGATGTAACTCTTTTATTTCAATATTTTGTTCGCATTAAAGAATGCAACGTGAACATGATATTTTAATGTGACTACAAGTTGCATATTAACACGACAAGTAAAATAAATGTTTTTATTTGCCTACGATTCTATTTTTGACATGTATATAAAAATAATGTTTTGATGTAAACAAGTCTATACACTAACATGACAAATAAAATAATGTTTTTATTTGTAACAAATTCTATGTTAACATGAGAATAAAATGTTTATTTTCATTTTGGATACAAATCTATGTAACATGATGTTTAAATTTAAATAAACATTTCCAACTAAAAATATCATCTTTAATTTGAATAAACGTTTCTAAATAAAATGATGTTTTTAGTCTAGTTTGGCAATTCTAATCAAACTGATACCTTTGTTCTATTATGACAATTCTAACATAAAAGATATTTTTATCCTCATATGATAATTCTAACATAAAATATATTTCTAAATCAACTAACTTGTTTTAAACAAAATGAATATTTTATTCTAATGTACATTTTCTAACAATTTTTTTAAGTTTATATTCTAATTTACATTAAAAATGTAAATTTTCCTTTTCATTATTTATTTACATAAAAATGTAATTTTTCCTTTTCATTTTTTATTTATAACAATAAAAATCTAATCTTCTATATCTGTTCTTTTTAATGAAAACCATTTTACATAAAGATGTAATCTTAAATTTTATTCCTTTCAGTGAAACCTATTTTACATAAAAATGTAATTCTTTAATTTTATTCTTTTATTACATAGAAAATGTAAATTTCTATTTAATCTTTCATTTACACTGAAAAATGCAATCTTTTTATTTCAACTAAATGATGATGAAAGATGTCCTCTTTTTATTTCAACTAAATGATAATGGAAATTTGTCCTTTTAAATTTCAAACAACATGACAATGAAATTTGTTCTTTTCTAGTTATAAACGAAAATGAATTCTTTTTATTTATTACAAACAAAAATGAATCTTTTCTTTTTATTCAAGTTGCATTTTGATGTTAAATTGATAAACTAAATCAATTCAAATAAAACGACAAACTTTATTTTTGATGCCGAATTGATAAACTAAATCAATTCACATAAAAGTGACAATCATATTTTTATAATGAACTCAATCAAAATAAAATAAAAGTGACAACATACTACTTGACTAGTACGTGTGGATCTATAACTATCCATCACAAACACAGATCAACCATCATCAACCATGTCAGAACAGAATAGATCTGAATCGTAAAACATGTGATCAATACATAGCAAACAAATTAATTTAATTAATTAATTATTTTAAACAAAGAAATCTCACATTGATCGGTTTTCAGAAATTGTTCGTGTTCATTTCTGGCTGAATTTCCAAAGTGCTTGTTTTCAGATCCGGTCAGTTTCATTGTGTAAATCTGATCAATACGAGTCCAACGTTTTTCGTTTCGTCAAATTCTGATAAGATTTGAAAGAGTTATGACCATTTATACCTTAATCACTTTAATAATTAATTAATTAATTTACTTAACCCTTTCTTCCTCACGCTTCAGGAACTCACGGTCATGAACGAACCCATTCGTTCAAACATTCCTCCACCAACACACGAGATTCCAGGACGTCGGCACACGATCTAACAATACCACCACGTCCGCCTTGACATCATCACCCAGCGCCGAGCTCTAGGCCCAGCTCACAACCCCCTAGCGTCCCCGATTTGCTTGCGTGCATGGCCCCTTGCGGGGGGGGGGGAATCCCTCTGATTCGCTTAACTAAATCCGATCATAACCGTATAGAAAGGTCGACCTAACTTTGCTCTTCGATTTGAGTATTGATTTCAGGATTAATTCGCAAAGATGAGGGAGAATTCAAGGACCGAAATTTGGAGTATTTCAGCCATTGAAATTACATATATGGCAGGTGTAAAAGAGATTTAGGGTTAGTGTATTTTCCACCGTATTTATACTGTATTTTATACTATTTAATTATTCTTTTAATTTGAAAATTCTAGTTTAATGACACGAACTCCGAATCAAACCCAACGAATGTCACCCCTAAACAAATGCCCCCGTTCCAGACACAATGGAACATGTTTTGTAACCCAATTTGGCTATTACGGTATGTTTTTCTTTAAATTAATATTTAAATCATTTGTTATTTATTTTGTACATCCATTTAAATTCAACGGGGCCACATACGGACTCTAAAAATTGCTAAAAAAATATATTTGGCTTCGTTATGATGATATGGTCCTAACAAAACTAATTTGGTCGAATTCTGAGACCGTTTGAAAAATGGCTATTTTTCAATCGATTAAATTTGACCAAAATTGGCAAATCACGTTTTCTTTTGCCACGTTCACGTATTGATTCGAAAAATTCTGGAAAATTAAACTTAACAATAATTTGACACTCCGGTTCCAACAAAAGTGGTTTCATCGAAAACCGAGGTCGTTTGCAAAATGGCTATTTTTAAGGCCAATATATTATATTAACAGGATTTTAGTTTAAAGGAAAAACTTAGACCCGCATTTTAAATTACAGACGAAACTTTTTATTTTTGGTTTGAAGGACGCGCGCTTCACCCCATTAACCCCACTAACAAACCGTTTCCCATTTCATTCGTTCTAGGGTTTTGTCTCGATCAAAAAATCATCAGTATATTCGATCCAAAAAAAAATCAATCCCTAAAATCAGTAATGTCGACAACTGAAACAGATTCTTCAACTTCGACCTCTAATTTGCCGATAGGCGATTGGGTATTCAAGGCAAGATCCCCGAATCGTGCATCATCAACTCCTCAATCGAAGGAAAAATCTCCAAAAAGTGGGAAATCAAAAGCTAGAGTTGCGAAATCAAGAGCAGTTAAACAATTTGCACTGCAAATCGGCGAGGAAGAAGGCACTGTGCGTTCAAGGAAGTGTCCTAGGGTTTTGAAGGTATTAGATTTTGTTTAAATTTTGTATGTTTCATCTAAATGAGAACGAGAAAATCCTGATACATGAATTACAAAATATAATGATAGTTATAGATATCACTTTGCCTTTTAGCATATCATTTTGCATTCCAGCAAAATATAATGATAGTTATAGATATCACTTTGTCTTTTAGCATATCGTTTTGCATTCCAACAAAATATAATGATAGTTATATATATCAGTTTGCCTTTTAGCATGTCATTTTGCATTCCAGCAAAATATAATGATAGTTATAGATATCACTTTGCCTGTTAGCATATCATTTTGCATTCTAGCAAAATATAATGATAGTTATAGATATCAGTTTGCCGTTTAGCATGTAATTTTGCATTCCGGTAAAATATAATGATAGTTATAGATATCAGTTTGCCTTTTAGCATATCATTTTGCATTCCAGCAAAATATAATGATAGTTATAGATATCACTTTGCCTCTTAGCATGTCATTTTGCATTCCAGCAAAATATAATGATAGTTATAGATATCACTTTATGTAACACCCCGGATTTTTCCGTTAACAGTAAATTAACAAATTAAAGTATAATTAAATTGTAACAGAAAAATTAAGGGAAACGGACATCACCATTGCGTTCGTCTCGGAATTCTGCTTGAGATAGAGTCCGAGTTTGCGCAAAACGGATAACGTATGAAGAAGATATCTTTAATTTAAATATTACAGCAAAACATGAAAAAAGAGAAGTAAGGAGAGGACAATAATTATTATTATTCTAAGACTTATTAACAAAAGCCTCTGTAGCTCAGTTGGTTAAGGCATTGGATTTGTAGCATGGAGGTCGGGGGTTCGAACCCCGGCGGCGACATAATTTTTATCTCTGTTTTAGAGAGGGCCAACTGAGCATGCAAATACATGTACGTATACAAATTCAAATTTTGAAAGGATAAGAACGTACATATAAGGAAATAAAGAAAATATATGTATATATATGAGAATATATATATATATATATAAGCAAAAATATATGTATACAATAGATAAAATTCAAACAGACTAAAACAGCTCAATTTAAAGTTTAATTTTTGAAAATCGAACCCAGTCCCTCCTGGTTGGCCTGGTCTGTGTTTGGTCGAATTTCTGTGGGTTGCTTTGTCATTAGGGCTAGGTGGCAAGTTTTAATTGGTCTCTCTATCTAATGAATGGCTACGATCTAACCTAGCAACATCAATGGTTCTAATCAATTCCTAACCTCTATATAAACAACCCTAGACTAAACCCTAATCTATTCATTCAAATTAAGAGAATAGCCGCCATGTTGCTGAGGAACGACTAAGAGTAGCCGCCATCTAGAGAGAGAGGATTAGGGAGAAAGTTCTAAAGCCTAAAGCAATTCAAGCAACCTAAAGCTAATCAATTCAACAAAGGAATCATATCTCTTAATTAGAGAATTTGCCGCAACCATTGTAAGTAGAGTATTACTTTGGTATGAACAAATGATTGTGTAGATATGTATGCTTGAATTGTGGCAATGAAATTCGTATTTGTGCGATTTATATACTTTTGGATATTCTGAATTATGTCATTCAATTATAAAGAACTACATGCGGTAGTTCTATGCAAATATACGTTTGGAATATTGCGCAAATTATGTAGTCTATGTTGAAGCTACATGTATGTAGTTGATTGAAATTCATGCAAGTTTGGGGCTTTGTTATTATGCCATCATGATGTCTATTTTGTGCATAAATCATTTTGCAAGTAATTGAGACAAGTTTGGTTGTTATAGTTCATATGAAACTATGTTGGAATTTTGACACCATAATCCATGTATTAAGTCATGCTTTTGCAAAACTTATGAATATGGCTAGGCTATGAATGATATTGGGCATAATTGAAATTCATGATTAAGTCTATCTTGTTTAAAAGAATTATATGATGACATATGTGAGACATGGCTAAGTTAGACACAAAAATCCCTTTTTTTTTGCAAGTTAAAAGCAAACACCATGATTAGGAATATTTATGCATAAGTATACCATCGTTATGTGATTAAATTTAATTAAGTTGAACTATGCTTTTGTGTTAGTAACAAAGTATCCTCTTTGTAAACATGTAGAAACCTTATGAACATGACTTGTTTATATTTATGCCATGAACAAATTTAACTATACCTATGCCATGTTTATGCTAGAAGTATTTATGCCATGCTTATGTTTGACATTATGCCATGTTTATGCTAGAAGTATTTATGCCATGCTTATGTTTGACATTATGCCATGTTTATGCTAGAAGTATTTATGTCATGCTTATGTTTGACATTATGCCATGTTTATGCTAGAAGTATTTATGCCATGCTTATGTTTGACCATATGCCATGCCTATGCTAGAAGTATTTTATGCCATGCTTATGTTCGACAATATGCCATGCCTATGCAAGAAGTATTTTATGTCATGCTTATGTTTGACAATATGCCATGTTTATGCTAGAAGTATTTAGGCCATGCTTATGTTTAACATTATGCCTAAATAAGAATATAGGTTCATGTTGTAGTTAAACCTATGCAAGTTTACATGCCTTGATTTATGTCACCTATGTTTTATGACCAAAATACATGTCACCACTATGCAAGTACACCAATTTCTATTATGTATTTTCCAACGTCATATGCAAGTTCATGCGCTCACTTTCCCCTCTTTGTGTATACGCCATAAGCCTCCCCTTTTCGCATGGCTAAATTGGGCTTTAAAAGGCTAAGCCCAATATATATAAACGGACGTGTAAAACGGGGGAAAATAAAGTTGGGTAAAAATTAATTAATGAATGAAAATATGAAATAGAAGGGCCCAAAGACAAGTATGGGTTGGGCCCATGACTGGTGTAACCTTTACACCATTTACTTAATAATGGGCCGCAAATATTTACATATAAATAAAGAGGAATGACAAAATATGTAAATGTAGAAAAGACGATGTGTTTAACCCGAGATTGGATTGAGTTGTGATGTAAACCTGCCCGGAACCGCCCGGCTGTCCAGTAGTCACAACAATACCTATCCAATGTGGGAGGTTAAACATGGAGCCCAGCAAGGACCCGAGGTTAGACTGAGTTGTGGCGTAAGACTGCCCGGAACCAACCGGCAACAGGCAGCCACAACAATACCTGTCTAATGTGAGAGGTCAGGGCCTTAATAAGACAATTAAGGCTGAGTCAGGATTGTTAGGATTAAGTGGACTAAAGACTTAATCAAAATGGAACATGCTAAACTAAACGGACTGGTGGGGGTTGGGTTAGAAACACTTAACCAACTTAGCATGTTGGCTAGAGATAGAAAACCTAGTAACGGGGGACCCTTTTCAGCAGTAACCCTAAAAGGTGTATCATGATACCCTGAAACTAGGCAGGGTGGGGCACGATTACTGGGCTGATTGTAAGAGGTCAAATCGACGGCGGTGGTGTAGCAGTGTAGGTTCTAACGGTGTGCGGGCGTGCACGCACTCCGGCGCGGAAAAATAAAGCACTGGACACCAGTAGCATACCTTTGCACTCTAAGGTTGTGTCGGGTTGCCACTATGGGACTTGATACACCCCATGGTGGGACCAGCATAGGTAACTACAGACATCGGGGGCCGTAAGACACATGTAACTATGCGAGTAGGAGCCGATCATCGTAGAATGGATCACATCACCCTGATTTTGGGGTGCAAATTGGAAACTAGTTTATATGGGTTCAGAGATTAACATGGGGTACGATAGTATATTCGACCCTAGATAACTTAACCAAGTTTATAGTGCATGCCCACTTCCTGTTTTACTTATCATACCCAGTTCTTTATTCATAGACAAAGTAGTACTAGACTTACTCAGGCTTTATGTCTGACTCTATTTTTCTTTCGTCTTCTTTCTTCCGTTTCCCCCCCCCCCCCAGGTCCTCAGGGAGGGAACACAGCAGCTTGACCTACCTCAATATCCAGCTTGAAGAAGAGAAATGTATTGCTTGGACTTTCCTGTTTTGAACTATGGCTTTGGACAATCCACTATGGGGCTTTTGCAGTTTGTCTATGTTTTATTTATGCTTCTTTAAAAAAATAATGTACTCAAGACAGATTATGAAGTGTTATGTTATGTTTTTGGAAAGGATGTTGTTGTAACACGTATTTGACTTTATGAAATAAAGTTTGTTGTTCTTCCGCTGTTTACAAATATGTGTTCTTATATCTGTCTTGTATATCTGTGACTTGTACTTATAAACCTCCACCAAAATTAGGGCATTCCCTTTGAGAGTGACCTTAACGGAGGTGGGGTGTTTCACTTGGTATCAGAGCATAGGTTTACCAGATAAGATAAAAAGTTTTGAAAAATTATTTTCAAAAAGGAAATTGAAAGAAGCATTTTTAAAAGAAAAATATTATTTTATTCTAAAAAGCAAAGTCCACTCCCCAAAGCCATAGGTACTATCTCTTATCCTTCGTTTTGAATCTATCCTTTTTGTTTCAGCATGTCCCAAGAACTTAACTTGCCGGAAGGGGTACCAATACCTGGTTGGTTTAGACGATTCTTAGAAGCAAGGGCCACTCAGCCAGGTCCTACCGTTCCTCCACCCCCAGCAGCAGGAAATCATCCAGCTGCAGCAGCACCTTTTCCTCCAGCTCCTCCTCGGGGAAACACTTTTGCTAAGATATGTAAAGATTTTAAAGCTATGGGAGGAAGGGATTTCCATGGAACTGAGTCCTTCGTAGCAGCTAGGAATTGGCTGAAAGAAACGGAGGACCTATTCATCATCTTTGAGGTAAAGGATAGACAAAAAGTACAACTGGCGGTGTGGCTATTGAAGGGCGAGGCTTCCTACTGGTGGGAAGTCACTAATGCTGAAAGACCAGTGGAGACATGGGAGGACTTTAGGGCAAGGTTTGAGACCAAATATCTCTCAGATGCGGAAAGAAGTTTGCAGTTGGAAAAATTCTTATTTCTTAAGCAAGGAGACAAGACTGTCAGAGAGTATGTGAATCAGTTCGATGAGCTGGCTAGGTTTGGGCTTGACCTAGTCAACACCCCGCACAAGAAGGCTCTCCGTTTCGTCAAAGGGTTAAATGAGCCATTACACAGTTTGGCCATGACACATATACCCATGGGGGCCACGTATGAAAGATTGGTGCAAATGGCATTGCTGAATGAGGAGGATAAGGGCAAGAAGGAGGGAAAGGCAGAAAGCTCTCAAGGGAAGAAAGAGGGTTTGCAGCCTAAGAAGACAGACTTTAAGAAAGGCGGGGAAGGCAACAAAGAGAAGAGGACGTGTAATTTCTGTGGCAAAGTGGGGCACTTAGTAAAGGACTGCCGGAAGAATAAGGCCAAGGAGAATGGTTGGTGCTTTTCTTGCGGTCAGACAGGCCACAGAGCTAAGGACTGCCCAAAGAAACGAGGGCAGGGGCAGGGGTCTGGATCCACTCCAGGGGCACAGGTTCATGTGCTGGAAGCGCCACCATTGCAACAGCGAGGTATAAATACTTCTGTAGAAAGTGTAGTTTATCTTTATGATCACCCCGTTCGTACTTTATTTGATTCTGGCGCATCACACTCCTTTATCTCGTCTGCTTTAGTGGAATCTCTGCACCTAAAAACTAGTATGGTAGAGGACCCCTTAATTGTTTCAAACCCAATTGGGGGCCCAGCTCATTTGTCTATGATCTGTGTGGTATTGAAAATTTCTATTCTAAGTGTAGAATTTCAATGTAGTGCCTTTGTTTTGGGCTTTTCGGGTTATGGTTTGATTTTGGGTATGGATTGGCTATCCAGTAATGGGGCCAT
Organism: Allium sativum; assembly: GCA_030737875.1. Taxonomy (NCBI): domain Eukaryota; kingdom Viridiplantae; phylum Streptophyta; class Magnoliopsida; order Asparagales; family Amaryllidaceae; genus Allium; species Allium sativum. The sequence continues at coordinate 134,282,210 of CM060924.1, read as the reverse complement.
CCTTGATTGTGAGAAAAGGGTTGTTAGGCTCCTAACCCAGCTCGGTAATACTTTGGAAATTTCTTGTAATCCCTCGTATGCGGTTATGCTTAGTTATCTTGAGTCGCTAGATGCCTCTGTTGAAAATTTGCAATCAGTTAGAGTGGTCCGGGAATATCCGGATGTCTTCGAAGAGGTGAAGGGCTTGCCTCCGAAGCGGGAAATAGACTTCCGCATATATCTTGTAGATAATGCAAAGCCCGTTGCGTTGCCCGTTAGACACATGGCTCCACGAGAAAGAAAAGAGCTCAGTAAACAGATTAAAGAGCTTCTAGAGAAGGGGTTCATTAGGTGGAGCATTTCAGAATAGGGCACTCCAGGAGTGTTCGCCACTAAGGCTGAAGGTTCATTTCACTTATGCATGAGTTGTAAAGAATCACCTTAGTAAGTACATTTGGCAACATAGTTGGACTTAGGAAGGGACTCCCTTGTGACCTAAAAGGAGTCCATCATGCTTAGTTTCCTAGAATCATATGTGGTGGTTGGGTTGATTAATTCTTTGGGTGTCAGTCTGATGTTGATTTCGGTCTTCGGGGCTGATGCTTAGAGAGTTCTTCTCCTAATCAATATATATGTGGCATAGATTTCCAGTTTTGACATTGCCTAATGGGCACAAAATTTTTACTTGCTTCTATCATTCGACTATACCTTTAGGTAGGACCATATCCTATCATTGAGAAAATTTGGAAAATGACCTATAGATTAGAGCTACCCGAGAAATTGGCCGGAGTCCATAACGTTTTTCACGTTTCACATCTCCGAAAATGTCTACATGAGTCTGCTGAAGTGGTAGAGCCAAATATCCTCGAAGAGGCCGAAGTGGAACGCGAAGCAACCATAAGAAAAGTTCCAACCCGCATACTAGGAACGGAAGTGAAGAAGCTACGCAACCGCGAAGTCAAACTCGTCAAAGTTCAGTGGAGCGACGCCGAGGGAGACGCGACTTGGGAAACTGAAGCTAGAATACGCACTGCTTACCCTTTTCTTTTCGAGGGTACGTCCTTGATCTTTCTTTTTCCTTAAGTTGCGCTTTTATCTATCTTTTTAGGAATATCTCCTCGACCTTATCTTTTAGATAGAAACCTTTTGGATGAAAACATGTAATTGAAACATGTTATGTATGATGGTTGCAAGTGGTTGCAAGTGATTGCTAGTAGTTGCTCGTGGCTGCATATACACACACAATCTAGGTTTTAGATCGGCTCAGTCACTTCATATTGCATATGCATATATGTTTGCACTCGTATATGGTTGAATTGTAATGTGTTGTCATATGGATGTTGCATTTGTATGAAAGATTGTGCACCCATGTAGAATCATGAATAGGAAAAATCTGCATACATAATGGATACATGGCACTTACATGATTCGCATTAAGGAGGTCAACTGAATCAGTAGACCGCCTGATTTTGCATTAGATAAGTTCATGAACACACACACTTCGCATATGATCATGAAGCATTAGAAGTCTTTTAAGGACAATGGATGCTCGTGTTTGATGGATGAGTAGATGGATGATTGAATGTTAGGATTTACATTCTTCCTAAACTTGAAGATTTCGGGGACGAAATCCTTTTAAGTGGGGGAGAATGTAACACCCCGGATTTTTCCGTTAACAGTAAATTAACAAATTAAAGTATAATTAAATTGTAACAGAAAAATTAAGGGAAACGGACATCACCATTGCGTTCGTCTCGGAATTCTGCTTGAGATAGAGTCCGAGTTTGCGCAAAACGGATAACGTATGAAGAAGATATCTTTAATTTAAATATTACAGCAAAACATGAAAAAAGAGAAGTAAGGAGAGGACAATAATTATTATTATTCTAAGACTTATTAACAAAAGCCTCTGTAGCTCAGTTGGTTAAGGCATTGGATTTGTAGCATGGAGGTCGGGGGTTCGAACCCCGGCGGCGACATAATTTTTATCTCTGTTTTAGAGAGGGCCAACTGAGCATGCAAATACATGTACGTATACAAATTCAAATTTTGAAAGGATAAGAACGTACATATAAGGAAATAAAGAAAATATATGTATATATATGAGAATATATATATATATAAGCAAAAATATATGTATACAATAGATAAAATTCAAACAGACTAAAACAGCTCAATTTAAAGTTTAATTTTTGAAAATCGAACCCAGTCCCTCCTGGTTGGCCTGGTCTGTGTTTGGTCGAATTTCTGTGGGTTGCTTTGTCATTAGGGCTAGGTGGCAAGTTTTAATTGGTCTCTCTATCTAATGAAAGGCTACGATCTAACCTAGCAACATCAATGGTTCTAATCAATTCCTAACCTCTATATAAACAACCCTAGACTAAACCCTAATCTATTCATTCAAATTAAGAGAATAGCCGCCATGTTGCTGAGGAACGACAAAGAGTAGCCGCCATCTAGAGAGAGAGGATTAGGGAGAAAGTTCTAAAGCCTAAAGCAATTCAAGCAACCTAAAGCTAATCAATTCAACAAAGGAATCATATCTCTTAATTAGAGAATTTGCCGCAACCATTGTAAGTAGAGTATTACTTTGGTATGAACAAATGATTGTGTAGATATGTATGCTTGAATTGTGGCAATGAAATTCGTATTTGTGCGATTTATATACTTTTGGATATTCTGAATTATGTCATTCAATTATAAAGAACTACATGCGGTAGTTCTATGCAAATATACGTTTGGAATATTGCGCAAATTATGTAGTCTATGTTGAAGCTACATGTATGTAGTTGATTGAAATTCATGCAAGTTTGGGGCTTTGTTATTATGCCATCATGATGTCTATTTTGTGCATAAATCATTTTGCAAGTAATTGAGACAAGTTTGGTTGTTATAGTTCATATGAAACTATGTTGGAATTTTGACACCATAATCCATGTATTAAGTCATGCTTTTGCAAAACTTATGAATATGGCTAGGCTATGAATGATATTGGGCATAATTGAAATTCATGATTAAGTCTATCTTGTTTAAAAGAATTATATGATGACATATGTGAGACATGGCTAAGTTAGACACAAAAATCCCTTTTTTTTTGCAAGTTAAAAGCAAACACCATGATTAGGAATATTTATGCATAAGTATACCATCGTTATGTGATTAAATTTAATTAAGTTGAACTATGCTTTTGTGTTAGTAACAAAGTATCCTCTTTGTAAACATGTAGAAACCTTATGAACATGACTTGTTTATATTTATGCCATGAACAAATTTAACTATACCTATGCCATGTTTATGCTAGAAGTATTTATGCCATGCTTATGTTTGACATTATGCCATGTTTATGCTAGAAGTATTTATGCCATGCTTATGTTTGACATTATGCCATGTTTATGCTAGAAGTATTTATGCCATGCTTATGTTTGACATTATGCCATGTTTATGCTAGAAGTATTTATGCCATGCTTATGTTTGACCATATGCCATGCCTATGCTAGAAGTATTTTATGCCATGCTTATGTTTGACAATATGCCATGCCTATGCAAGAAGTATTTTATGCCATGCTTATGTTTGACAATATGCCATGTTTATGCTAGAAGTATTTAGGCCATGCTTATGTTTAACATTATGCCTAAATAAGAATATAGGTTCATGTTGTAGTTAAACCTATGCAAGTTTACATGCCTTGATTTATGTCACCTATGTTTTATGACCAAAATACATGTCACCACTATGCAAGTACACCAATTTCTATTATGTATTTTCCAACGTCATATGCAAGTTCATGCGCTCACTTTCCCCTCTTTGTGTATACGCCATAAGCCTCCCCTTTTCGCATGGCTAAATTGGGCTTTAAAAGGCTAAGCCCAATATATATAAACGGACGTGTAAAACGGGGGAAAATAACGTTGGGTAAAAATTAATTAATGAATGAAAATATGAAATAGAAGGGCCCAAAGTCAAGTATGGGTTGGGCCCATGATTGGTGTAACCTTTACACCATTTACTTAATAATGGGCCGCAAATATTTACATATAAATAAAGAGGAATGACAAAATATGTAAATGTAGAAAAGACGATGTGTTTAACCCGAGGTTGGATTGAGTTGTGATGTAAACCTGCCCGGAACCGCCCGGCTGTCCAGTAGTCACAACAATACCTATCCAATGTGGGAGGTTAAACATGGAGCCCAGCAAGGACCCGAGGTTAGACTGAGTTGTGGCGTAAGACTGCCCGGAACCAACCGGCAACAGGCAGCCACAACAATACATGTCTAATGTGAGAGGTCAGGGCCTTAATAAGACAATTAAGGCTGAGTCAGGACTGTTAGGATTAAGTGGACTAAAGACTTAATCAAAATGGAACATGCTAAACTAAACGGACTGGTGGGGGTTAGGTTAGAAACACTTAACCAACTTAACATGTTGGCTAGAGATAGAAAACCGAGTAACGGGGGACCCTTTTCAGCAGTAACCCTAAAAGGTGTATCATGATACCCTGAAACTAGGCAGGGTGGGGCACGATTACTGGGCTGATTGTAAGAGGTCAAATCGACGGCGGTGGTGTAGCAGTGTAGGTTCTAACGGTGTGCGGGCGTGCACGCACTCCGGCGTAGAAAAATAAAGCACTGGACACCAGTAGCATACCTTTGCACTCTAAGGTTGTGTCGGGTTGCCACTATGGGACTTGATACACCCCATGGTGGGACCAGCATAGGTAACTACAGACATCGGGGGCCGTAAGACACATGTAACTATGCGAGTAGGAGCCGATCATCGTAGAATGGATCACATCACCCTGATTTTGGGGTGCAAATTGGAAACTAGTTTATATGGGTTCAGAGATTAACATGGGGTACGATAGTATATTCGACCCTAGATAACTTAACCAAGTTTATAGTGCATGCCCACTTCCTGTTTTACTTATCATACCCAGTTCTTTATTCATAGACAAAGTAGTACTAGACTTACTCAGGCTTTATGTCTGACTCTATTTTTCTTTCGTCTTCTTTCTTCCGTTTCCCCCCCCCCCCAGGTCCTCAGGGAGGGAACACAGCAGCTTGACCTACCTCAACATCCAGCTTGAAGAAGAGAAATGTATTGCTTGGACTTTCCTGTTTTGAACTATGGCTTTGGACAATCCACTATGGGGCTTTTGCAGTTTGTCTATGTTTTATTTATGCTTCTTTAAAAAAATAATGTACTCAAGACAGATTATGAAGTGTTATGTTATGTTTTTGGAAAGGATGTTGTTGTAACACGTATTTGACTTTATGAAATAAAGTTTGTTGTTCTTCCGCTGTTTACAAATATGTGTTCTTATATCTGTCTTGTATATCTATGACTTGTACTTATAAACCTCCACCAAAATTAGGGCATTCCCTTTGAGAGTGACCTTAACGGAGGTGGGGTGTTTCACTTTACCTCTTAGCATATCATTTTGCATTCCAGCAAAATATAATGATAGTTATAGATATCAGTTTGCCTCTTAGCATGTCATTTTGCATTCCAGCAAAATATAATGATAGTTATAGATATCACTTTGCCTCTTAGCATATCATTTTGCATTCCAGCAAAATATAATGATAGTTATAGATATCAGTTTGCCTTTTAGCATGTCATTTTGCATTCCAGCAAAATATAATGATAGTTATAGATATCAGTTTGCCTTTTAGAATATCATTTTGCATTCCAGCAAAATATAATGATAGTTATAAATATCACTTTGCCTCTTAGCATGTCATTTTGCATTCCAACAAAATACAATGATAGTTATAGATATCACTTTGCCTCTTAGCATGTCATTTTGCATACAAGCAAAATATAATGATAGTTATAGATATCAGTTTGCCTCTTAGCATGTCATTTTGCATTCCAGCAAAATATAATGATAGTTATAGATATCACTTTGCCTCTTAGCATATCATTTTGCATTCCAACAAAATATAATGATAGTTATAGATATCACTTTGCCTTTTAGCATATCATTTTGCATTCCAGCAAAATATAATAATAGTTATAGATATCACTTTGCCTTTTAGCATATCATTTTGCATTCCAGCAAAATATAATGATAGTTATAGATATCACTTTGCCTCTTAGCATGTCATTTTGCATTCCAGCAAAATATAATGATTGTTATAGATATCACTTTGCATTTTAATTTATCATCTGATGCATGATTAAGCTTTGTGAAAGAAGATAGTTATAGAGGAATGGTTTGCACGATCTTTGGTTTTGACCTTTTTTTTTTACTTAGTTTTGCCTTGTTAATACTGTTGTTGTGTGTGCCATGTATCTTTAGTCAGAGAATTGGTTTAAACGTGAAATAAAGGGTTGATGTCCTTGTCTATTGCTGTCATACCAGTTGCCGCATGTACGAGTGTACATTTGTATTCTAAACTGTATGGCAAATACTATTCTTTTGTTGATCACTACAACTATATTTTTGTGGTTTACCTTGATCTTAAAGCCTCGCTGAATCATAATATAACATGGGTTAACGGTTATCCTTGCTATCGTCTTGAAATGATAATATAATTACTTACCTTGTTCTCATTTTTTTCAAAAAGGAGGCGAAGAACGGCCGTAGCCGTAGAATCATAACCTAATTGAATTATTATGGAATGTAATCTAAAACTAATTTGTTATTTATATGTTATATTTGACATAGTTTTTGCTATTGTGATTTCAGATGAATAAAGATATAAATAAAATGACAGTTTCATATAGCATTTTTGTAATGGTACCATTTCTAGTAGCATGATTGTCCTATAAGTAATGATAATTTCATATGACATATTATTCTTAAATTGCTTAGAATATTGATAAAGTTAATTATGATAGCTTAATATATCATTTTTATCTATGTTCACTACCAATTTTACTGTTATCTTACTATTACTTACTTTTGTTTTATCGTTACTTACTGGTATCAGTAACAGTATGTTATTTACTGTTACTTTTAATAGTATTAAAATGATAGTTTTATATATCATTTATAATGTTTTGATGAATTTGTCTATTATGCTGAATTTGTGATGTAGCATTAACATTTAAACATTTGTGTATGCACAGAATACTGCAGCAAAAAATACAAAAAAAGAAAAAAGAAAAAGAAAAAGAAAGAAGTCGATACGAATCAGTATCGTTGTAGTTTAATGGCCATGATCAAAATAATGGAAAAAATTTTTAAAAAGGCAAAGGTTTTACAGCAGATCAATTAGATTTCATTAAGCAAACACCATTTCATCAGTTCATTTTTTTCTATATATGAAGGTTATGTAACTATGAAAGAATGTAGAAAATCAACTTTGACTGTGGATATTCTTATTAGTACATTTTCTGATGAGAATGAAGATTTCAAAATTAGGAAACAAAGTTTAAAAATTATGACTGAAGATATTGCATAGTTGTTTGGTTTGCCAATACATGGAAAAAACTTGTTTCCTCTACCAAAATCTTCTTTTCAACACCTATCTGACTACTGTAAAGAATTTGTTGTAAGGAATTTTGGAATAGTTGATCATATTACTAAAATACATACCATTGCTAGAATTAACTTTGTTTTTTAAAATGAAAATTATCAATATCAAACTGATTTACCAAAACTAATAATAATTCTAGCAATGATAACTTTCTTTTTTCCAGATAACCAAATGTATTTACCTTGGGGTTATCTACATTACTTAACTGATGAAGAAAAAATGTTTGATGTATCATGGCCATTAACAATATAATGTTCACTGTTACGTTCACTAAAAGTGTTCAAGTCCAAGCCACGTCAAATATCCGGATGTTCCATGCTTATTTTGGTAAGAGATACCCTTTTTATTAATGCATTATCCAGGCAGCAGCCTATGTTATTAACTTAATTGCTTCTCTAAGTACACTTAAACCAGTTACATTGAAATGATAGTTCCACATATCATTATTTTATGTTACTTTTTAACTCAACTTTAATCATTGAAATCTCCTTTTTTTTTAAATGTTTTAAATTTTGTTAATTAAACATCAGAATTTGTTTTTTCTGTTAATGTTTTTGTTCAAATGTTACATTGAAATATGTAATGATAATTTCACATATCATTTTATATAACCTTCTGTTTTTAGCTACAATTGGTTTATTAACATAGATATAAAATTTCTATCTTTTTCCTTATTATATAACTCATACCTTTTTGTTTGTAAATTAAAATGATAGTTGAAAATAGCATTTAATTAACTTTCACAGTTACACTGCATATTTTATTTTCCTGCATACCCAAACATATAATTTTCTCAAATGTTTTTATTTTTACTTTTGCAGTATTTTCTTTGCGAACATGTTAATTTAATTGAAGAAAAGGCAAAATGCAACAATAATTTCCCAAGAATGGACGATGAAAAGTTAATATTAAATTTACATTTTTGTCCTGTAAATTTATATTTAATCATCTAGATAACTTATTATTGTTTTTGAACAGATTTTTGAGAACTTGAGACAAATTACTTAAAATGAGAAGAGTTTACAGCAACAAGAAAAATTGCAAGTTCATCATGCTCCACGCAGATCTGAAATGCAAAATGATGATGATAATAATCAAATTGCCTCTCTTCAGTAGTATATACAACAACTGGAAAATAAACTAAGAAAAACTGAAAAAGAGCTGAAAAATGAAAGAGCTGAAAGAATAAAAGAGAAAGAGTTGATTGTAGGATTGAAAAAAGAAATTGAGAAATTGAAATAAAAAAAACCAGCACAGAAGAAGGAGATGAAAGCCAAAATGTAAATAAGGAAAATGAAATTGATTTCGAAGGTCCCACATTTGATATGAAAATCACACAACAAATGTTAATTCTACAGGAAAAAAGAAAAGAAGCAAAAAGGAGAGAAAAGGAAAAATCAAAGTCAAAAATAGAAATAGCCCCAAGCTCATTAGTTAATAGGGTGACAACAAGGGCTGCTCGAAAGAAATCAGAAGCTGACGGAAAAGTTGATGAAAGGAAAAATGAACATGAAGAAAATGTAGAAAAAACCGATCTGGAAAAGGAAGATCAAAATATAATTAGTATCGACGAAGAAATTGACAGCGAGTTGAAAGATGTATCAAACATTGAAGAAGAAAGCGATGAAGAAAACATTGAAGAAGAAAGCGATGAAGAAAATGACACCGGTACGGACAATACAGTCAAACTAGTAGACATTGATGCATACTTGCTGAAAAGGGAAAACTATCAAACTAGTTTAAAAGTCAAAAAAGCAAGCTTCTAAATCTTCTTGAAGAAAGCAAGAAAAGCATAGTTCTTTCGTATTTTGAAAAAAATGAGAATGAGAAGTAAGTAATTATATTATCATTAATAGTTTTTCATTACAATTTCATCGAAATAATACCTACTAACTTATTTTGTGTTTATGTAAAATGCACCTCTATAGTTTTCATATCAGATGATGTTAAAAGGGGTGGGATTATAATTATAAAATCTATGCTTGAATCTATTTTGCTGGAATTGTACACAGATAGCCAGGTATTTTTCTTTTTATTTGTATATAACTTATATTCACATTTAATAGGATGGAAAAATAGACAATGTACACGTATGTTCAAAATGATATATATGAACTTATCATTTTGATATAAAGCCTCAACTATACATAGTATATATAAACAGGTGTATTTGAAATGATATATAAATGTATCATTTTTGTAATGATATAAAACTTATCATTTTTGTATAAAGCTACTAACACAGGTTATTATTTTCTTTATTCTATCAGATAATTGACTGGTATGTTCAAAACCAAGAGTTGTATGAGCACAGCTATACCTTCTCCACTATAATGATGGTAAGGCAAACCTTTTTTAAAAGTAAGGTTAAGTTCTTTAAAAATTATGCTAAAAAAATTTAATATGTAGAATGCAATAAGCAATGATTCAGATAATGTGATACAGAAACTAGTTCTTCCTATGATAGAAAGTATTGTTCTGAACGAGTATACCGACAACTTATTCTTTCCGTTGCATCATATCAACCATTGGACGCTTTTGAAATTGAACTATGTCACAATGCAATGGACCCATTATGATTCAAATAAGCCTCTAACTATGTTACGACCCATAAAATCTGAACCAATTTAAAAATTTTAAATTGGCTAAAAAAATGGATTTTAAATATTTAAAATAAATATTTTAAATAGTAGCGATGAAAAGTGAGTTTGAATCGACGTTTGAAAACGAATATAATTAATTATAATTATAAACAAGGTCTGAAATGGCGCTGCAGTTTCAAATTTTGAATTCAAACTTTGTCGGGCTGTACCGGGTGCAAAACAAAACGGATTTGAGTGAAACCAAAAATATTTAAATCTGCTAGTGAATACCTTTCTAACAAATCTGAAAAAATCGAATTTTCATAGCGAAAAGCAAAAGTTATGGCCAAATGAATTTTCAGAAAGGTCGCTATGGAATTTATATAGCCCGTGAAATTGGCCATTTTGCATACGACCTCGGAATTCGACGAAACCACTTTTGTTGGATCCGGGATGTGAAGTTATTGCTGGTTTCAAATTTCATAATTTTTGAAGCTAGCATGTGAGTGTGGCAAAGGAAAACGTGTTTTGGTCGATTACAGTTAAATTGGATCGACCAGAAATGGGCCTTTATGCAAACGGTCTCAGAATTCGACGAAACTAGTTTTGTCGGGACCGTATCATCAAAACATAGCCAGATTTATTTTTCTGGATATTTTCGAATCAGTTTCTGGCCCTGGCAAATTGAAATGTACGTTTAAATCAAATATTGAATATTATATATTTTAATTTGAAGGAAAACTGACTGAAACAGTCGAATGGGCCTACGAAACATATCCCATTGTGTTCGAAATGAGGGTAAAACGCTAGGGACGATTGTTGTTGGGTTTGAATTGGTGTTCGTGTGGGACAGGGGTATTTTGGAGATTCTAAAAATTATAAAATAAAATAAAAAAACCTCATTGGCCCATAATTCTTTCTCCCAAACCCGATAGCCGCCTTCATCGATATCGAACGACGGAAATAGCACGATCGTTCTCCCCTCGATTTCTTCAATTCTACACAATAAAACCCTTTGATCCTTTGCAAGATTTTGAAGATCTTCTCGTTATCTTCGAATCAAGACTGGTCTCGCCAATTATCATCGAGTGTGTAGTGAGATTCGAGTCCCCAAAGTCGGTGACTTTCGAACGCCGCCGAGGATTCCTGGGACCGCCGATCTAGGCGCAACCACTAGCGCAGGGACGCCCTTCCGTAGCTCTTCGATGGTGTATAACCTGATTGGCTACAAGATCAATGGATTGATTGCAAATCGTAAACCTAGTTTTGAAAAAAACAATGAGGTATACGACCATATTTATTTTCAACAGTTTTAACAGTTTAAAACCGTTGCAAACTTGTAAAAATCATATCTTTTTTGCTATGTGGTCGAAATTCAGTGAAACAAGAGGCAGTGGACTCGTGTGGATGTCTTCTACATTCTAGAAGAGACCACATATTTTTCTGAGCCTTCTGCTATTTTTGGTGGAGTGGAACCCAATGTGAGATTTCTAATTTATAAACGATATGGAAAACGACGATGTAAAATTATATAGTCGATGTATGAGTAATATAAGCGTTGTATAAGTTGTACGTTCGATGTATAAGTTGTATATGCGTTGTAAAAATTATATATGTGTTGAAATAGAAGTGAATTGCTATATACATATATATATATATATATATATATATATATATATATATATATATATATATATATATATATATATATATACGCCCCTCGTCCACAAACCATGGACGATATTTATTGTTTGTGATTGGTGTGAAAATTGATTGATAGCGAATGGTTGATTGGGATTGTTTGTGGTTGGTATTGATTGATTGTGGTTGAAAAGTACCCATTTGTGGTTGGGAAATATTTGGTTGAAACCACATAGGATTAGTTTGTGGAAATGAAATAAATATATACATGCCGCCTGCATGTGAACTAGATGCATGATCCCCATTGTCAAAAACCGCGAGGTTTTAAGGTAGAGCGAGGAGCCGTACTAGGGACGGTCCCGGTTTTAACTACCCTGCCGTTATGCTGCCGAAATTTTGAATAATATTCATGTGTTTGAATTATTTTCATTTGTTGAAACTATATTTATTCGTTGAATAGAAAACCTTCATATGTTGAGTCGATATTCATTCGTTGGATAGAAATTCATGTATTGAACGGTACTCGTGTTTTAAATATAAAAATCACATTTTTATCTATATATAGAAACTATAGAAAACCTTCATGTGTTGAATCGATATTCATTAGTTGAATTGAAATTCGTGTGTTGAACGGTATTCGTGTTTTAAATATAAAAATCACATTTTTATCTATATATATATAAACTGTAGAAAACCTTCATGTGTTGAATCGATATTCATTCGTTGAATTGAAATTCATGTGTTGGATGGTATTCATATTTTGAAAGAAATTGTTTTATAATAAAAAATCCCATTTTTAACATCAATATGAAATGTATAAAATCATCTTGTTTTGAAATAAATTGTTTTATAATAAAAATCCTATTTTTATCACCTATATTAACTATATAAAATAATAGTGTTTTGAAAATAATTGTTTTACAATAAAAATCACATTTTTATTGTATGCACGAATCGTTAAAAATAGTGAAGTGTTGAAATAGAAAACAGTTAGATAAAAATATAATTTTTATCAAATGTATGAAAATAAAATAGTTTTGAAATCGAAGAATCGATATATATATATAAATAGAATTAAAATATATCGAATAACGACCCTGCAGTTCGTATTTTGAAACCATGATTTCAAACGACTATACCGGGAGATCCGACCGTCGGATTTTCTTGAAATCGCAACCGTTGGGTTCGCATTGGAAATATCTTTCCAACGGCACCATCTTTGAAAAAATCCAACGGTTGGATTGTCTAGAATGTTTAATTCAAATCTGAAGAAAAATAGCGCCAGAATCGATTATATATATATATATATATATATATATATATATATATATATAGTTATACTTAATCGAATAACGACGCTGCAGTTCGTATTTTGAAATCGAAACTTCAAACGATTATACCGGGAGATCCGACCGTCGGAATTTCCCGAAACTGGAACTGTTGGATTCGTTTTGAAAAGATCTTTCTAAAGATGTAAATTTTGTGAATATCCAACGGTTAGATTTTCAGATATGTGTAAATCAAATCTGAAGAAAAACAGCGCCACGGTCGCGTTATGGCCCGAAGCGTCGTTTTAAATAAATTTGCTATTTTAAAATAAATAAAAATAGCGATAAATCATTATAAAATATTATAAACGATATGGATGTGATTTATAAATTAACTGAAGGTTGGCTAAGTCGAATGGTTTCTCGGATATTGATATGATGTTGGTTTCGGCAAATATTTGGGAAATCGTTCTCTTACTGATTGACGGTTAGTGATTAATGAATTAAAACGATGCGTGTGCATGTTAGTGTTGCACTTATTTATTATATACGCGAGTTTCTCAGAAAGACCGGGTTTATCCCATTCTGAATAACTGAATCGACGATAAGAAATCGAAGATGAAGACGATGGTCGAAGACCGGAGATCTTCACCTCGTTTGGATGGTAACCGAGGTCCTGATTGGGAGGCATCCCTAAATATGGATAATGAGTGGTGATCGTCCAGACGTATGTGGTGATCGATGGGTTCGCGAGGTATATAGTGCCTCCGGTTTCGTTCAGACCCAGAACGAATTTGTAAATGGACTGTGTGTCTGACATTAGATTTTATTCTGTGTTGATTGATCTCTATTAAATATACATCTGTTTGGCGGCGAATAATTTAATCTTTTGCTTAACGCCCTTCTCTGAAACGCACGAGCTCAGAGGTTGTATATCGATGGACATCAGTCGCATGGCATGAATTGCTAGTGTGGCATGCCTAAGTGGCAAATGATCAGGGCTTCTGTTGAAAAGCAAAGTCTTGTGGTGATGATCAAAGCACCGCCTGTGTGGCGTAGCTTTGTGTATAACGTGAAATCGTGAGCCTCACACCCCGATATGAACCAGAAACGGGAGAGGACATCAGGGAGGGCCTTCGTTTCTTTCTAGCTAGAAGTGGCGTCAGTGGTTTTACATGCCCTGACGAGTTTGACTTATGTGGTTGTTGCTGTTGCGAGGCGCCTCGGTTTGATCGGACGATCCGGGTCCGATGGAGTCATTCGTTGGCTCGTTTACGCCCCAAAGGGCGGGGAGACGTAGTGTTCAGGCATAATAATCCACATCGGTGGACCGGCCCTGACGATCCAAGGGGCAGTTGCGGCTGTTCCTAAGACACGTCCTAGAGCGTCTCGAATTCGGTAAGGACTATCTTTTGCCTTGGTTCAGGACGGAAATCCAATTTCCAAATACGACATCGTGCGGTTTTGATTGTGTGTGTATATATATATATATATATATATATATATATATATATGGCGACATTATATATGCTACCCATGCCGCCTATGATTGATAGTTATGATTCAAATTGTTTTTGAAACATATAAACACTAGTAAAAATAGCAAATGCTTTTGTTTTATTCGTATCAATCATATTTTGGCCATTATAAGGTAAAACTCTATCCTCCGGTTTGCGTTGCATTTTGTGATGGGAACTGAGTCCTATAATGGCTTCATTTTATAAAAAGCATTGCAATGTTTAAAAGAAAGATTTGCTTTTAAAGCGCTGGCAATCCGATATAGTAAACCCGTTCCACGAAAGTGGCATGGTCCTGTGATTAGCCATATATTAAATGTGTTGAGTAGATTTCTCATACCAGTCCCATGACTGACTCGTAGTTTGTTTCACTTTCAAACTCGGATGCCCCTTTTTCTACACTGGCAGCCTTGTATTCAGGTTTAGCTGGCTCTTTCTGGATAGCTGGAGCTGAAGATGGATTCTATTATTTATCTCTTTTTATGCTGTTCAGCTCCTATTGTACATATTTTGTTTGTTTCCGCTGTAGACATTTATGTATAGCTGAACTGTATTTGTACTAAGTATGATCCTGTATACTGTGTAACTCTGATGATTACGTTTATCCAGTATATTCTATTGTGCATTATCTGGTGTATTTATTTATTTCTGTTCTGCTATTATCTGTTTCTGTGTAATATTCCACGGATTACCCTTGCCGCCGTCAGTACGGGGTTTGGGTCGTCACAACGTGGTATCAGAGCTTTGGTTAAGCTTAGTCTGGAATATATCATATTAACGAACTCGTCAGAAATAGAACCAGTAGTGTTCTAGGATGGGCAACTCATTACAGATAGGATCAGTATTATCCTAATATGAGTAAAGCATAATGAAATACACCCCAGTAGACACATTTACATTCAAGTATTTGTCTCTATATTTTGAAATATCTTTTCTGTTGACCTGGCACTTGATCTGCTATTTGCAGAAGAACTAGAAAATGAGTGCCAGAAAAGGAAGAAGTGACACTGACCCGGATATTGAAGCCCTATATATGAAATACAGAAATCTGGGTGGAAAGCCCTTCTCAGGTGAGGAATCTATTATGAGAACACAGGCTTGGATTCGTTCAACTGAAAGGATCTTTGATGGTTTAAAGCTGAGGGATGACCAGAAAAAGTTACTGGCCTCCTGGGCACTCAAAGATGAAGCTTTGTTTTGGTGGGATTCGGTTATAGAGGATAAGCCAGAAGGTGATATCACCTGGGATAGATTCAAAGTGATTTCCCTAGAAAGATTTACTCCTCCTGAAGCGATTGAATGGCTGTGTGATGAATTTTCTTATCTAATACAAGGAGACATGACCATTCCTGAATATCATAAGAAATTCAATGAACTTTCTCACTTTGCCCCTCATCTAATTGAAAATTCGAAGAGGAAGAATTTGAGATTTATCAACGGGCTTCAAAGAAAATATCAGAACAGTGTAATAAGGAATGTGAAGCTTCCTTTCTCTGAAATGATATACATGGCTTACCAGTACGAAGATCTAGACAAGAAGGGTATGTTATAGTACGAAGAAGAAGTCAGCTCTAGTAAAAAAAATGAGTCTGCAACTAGTTGTCCTAAGGCCAGTACAATGTCTGAGGTCAGTAAGGAGCCCAAAGTCAATCGAAAAAGGGCCAGATCCGAAAAAGAACCAGTACCGACTGCCGTATGCAATAACTTCCATCTGAAAGGGCATTTGTCGATAAACTGCGGACCCTTAAAGAAGCGATTAAAAGGTGGACTTCAATCCAAAGAAGGATTTCAACCGAATAGAAAATGCAATCACTGCCATCAGGCTGGTCACGTAAAGCAAGATTGCTGGCAGTTGAAAAAGACTGAAATTGTTAAAGTGAATGAAGTAGCAGAAACTTTTAATCCCTCAGCAAGTCAAGGAAGATCTGATGTTTTAGAAGGAACGCTTACTATCAAAAACATTCCAATCAAAGTACTGTTTGACACAGGCGCGTCACGAAGCTTTATTGCAAAGAGTGCAGTCAAGAAGTTGGATTTGAAATTTAGGAAGCTTAAAGAACCAATGACTGTCCGAAATCCAGTTGGAGGTTCCATAGATCTCAGTTGGGTTTGTGGGTTGCCTGTCTCTTTTTCCTGCTACCAATTCCCTGCTATCTCTATCGTCATGAATTTTAATGAATTCGATCTTATTCTGGGATTGGATTGGCTAACCAAATATGAAGCAGAGGTTAGATGCGCCGACAGGGTCATAAAGGCAAAGATAAAATCAGGTGGTTATATAACCATTCCCTGTGAAGGTCAGAAAGCTAATAGACAAGACTTCTGGGCAACTTTGGATGTTTCTTCAGCTCAAATAGAAAATTTCCCTGAAGTCACAGAGAATATTCCTGACCTCATCAAAGACATTCCTGTCGTCAAAAATTATGCGGATGTATTTGAAGAAGTTGTTCGCTTACCCCCGCAGAGAGAAATAGATTTCAAGATTTCTTTGATTCCGAATGCAAGGCCGGTAGTTCACGCTATTCGAAGAATGTCCTTGAAAGAGAAAGAGGAATTGGACAATCAAACACGACAGCCAGTATGGAAAGGTCTGATCAGGCCTAGTTTCTCTGATTGGGGAGCAGCAATGGTGTTTGTCCCAAAATCTGACGGTACTCTACGTCTATGTGTGGATTATCGTGATTTGAACAAGAAGACGATAAAGAATAAATATCCATTGCCGCGGATTGATGATTTTTTGGATCGTCTGAATGGAGCACAAGTATTCTCAAGGATGGACCTAGCTACAGGCTTCCATCAACTTCGAATTGCCAAAGAGTGTATTCCAATGACAGCATTAAGAGGTCCCGACTTATTCTACGAGTGGTTAGTAATGCCGTTCGACTTATGTAATGCTCCTGCTTACTTCGTCGATCTGATGAATAGAGTGTTCAGAGGGGTTTTGAATAAATTTGTTCTGGTTTTCATTGACGATATTCTAATCTTCTCTAAATCAAAGGCCGAACACGAAAAGCATCTGGAATAGGTTCTGGAAATCCTCAGAAGGAATGTATTGAAAGCCAAACTATCCAAATGTATATTCTGGAAAGATGAAGTAAAATTTCTGGGCCACGTCGTATCGAAAGAAGGAATTGCTGTGGATCCAAGTAAAATCACAGCTATTCAGAATTGGAAGCAGCCCAGTACTCCTACAAAAGTCCGCAGTTTTCTCGGATTGGCTAGCTATTACCGGAGGTTCGTTAAAAACTTTTCGAAGATATCTGGTCATTTAACGAAGCTTACTAAGAAGCACTCTAAATTCAAATGGACTCCAGAAAGTGAGGAGGCTTTTGAAGAGCTAAAGTTAAGACTAACGACTGCTCCAGTGTTGACCTTCATCGATGGCAATCTGGATTTGAAAGTCTGGACTGATGCTTCTAGAGAAGGCCTTGGCGCAGTGTTAATGCAAAGGGGTCAAGTGATTGCTTATGCTAGCCGTCAGCTGAAGCCACATGAAAAGAACTACGTCACTCATGTTCTTGAGTTATTGGCGATAGTATTCGCTTTGAAAATCTGGAGGCACTATCTTCTGGGTGAGAGATTTGAACTGTTTACAGATCACCAGTCGTTAAAGTATTTGTTCATCTAGAAGGACTTGAATCTGAGGCAGCAGCGTTGGCTGGAGTTTCTTGCAGCATATGACTTTGAAATTATATACACTCCAGGGAAAGCCAATGTCGTGGCCGATGCATTAAGCCGAAAGAATGAAATGATCGCCAGTTTTATTATCACAACTTCATTACTAGATAAAATATCTGCTCTTCAGAAGGATGATCACTTCATTTAGAAGATCAGAGAGATAATTCAGAAGGGCGATCCCTCGAGTTTTCAAGTTGATGATGAGGGGATTCTAAGGCTCAAAGGTCGAATCTGTGTCCCTAACATTCCTAATCTTCGAAAGGAAATATTGGATGAATGCCACAAGTCAAAACTTAGTATCCATCCGGGAGTAAGCAAAATGTATAATGACATCAAACGCACTTTCTGGTGGAAGTCGATGAAGAGGGACATTTCTTTATATGTTAGTCGATGCCCTACTTGCCAGCTAGTCAAGAGCGACCAACAGAAACTGGCTGGATTGTTACAACTGCTGGACGTTCCAGGCTAGATGTGGGAACATATTTCCATGGACTTCATTGATGGTCTGCCCAGGACCAAAAAATGAAATGACAGTATTTGGGTGATCGTAGATCGCTTCATGAAGACCGCCCATTTCATACCTGTCAGATCAAACAGAACTGCTCAGAGTTTGGCGCAGATTTACTTCAAGGAAATAGTTAGACTACATGGAGTGCCGCTCAGTATAGTCAGTGATAGAGATACAATATTTACAAGCAAATTCTGGGAGGCATTTCAAGTCGAGCTGGGAATGAAGCTGAACTTGAGCACCGCTTATCATCCTCAGACAGACGGTCAGACTAAGAGGGTGAATCGTATTTTAGAAGATCTATTGCGGGCGTGTGTTCTAGATTTCGGTGGATCATGGGAAGACCATCTGCATTTGGCTGAATTCTCTTATAACAACAGCTACCAGGCGAGCCTGACAATGTCGCCATTCGAAGCATTGTATGGTAGACCGTGCCGATCTCCTGCTTGTTGGGTCGAACCCGGTAATAGACTTGTATTGGGACCTGATATGATCCGAGAAGTTGCCGACAAAGTCGATTTTATTATGAAGCGATTACTGGCCGCTCAAAGCCGACAAAAGAGCTATGCCGATAGAAGAAGAAGAAATATATCCTTAGTTGTTGGTGACTACGTATATTTGAAAGTATCGCCAATGAGAGGAGTTATCCGGTTCGGTAAGACTGGAAAGTTGGCACCCAAATTCATTGATCCGTTTCCTATTCTGGAACGGATCGGAACTCTTGCTTATAGGGTCAAACTGCCTGATTGGTTGCTTGGAGTTCATGATGTATTTCACATATCTCAACTTCGAAAGCACGTTCATGATCCAGACTTGATCGTGGAAGAAGCAGCACAACAGGACATTGAAATTAACCCAGAATTAGCTGTGAGAAGAGAGCCGCTCAAGATCATTGGCAAAGAAACCAAAGAGCTGAGGAAAAAGAAAGTTCACTTAGTCAAAGTGCAATGGAGTGGAGATCCACGAGATTGTACTTGGGAAACTGAGGAGAGCATTCAGAAAGCCTATCCTAGATGCCGAGTGGATATCTCTGATTGACTCCGGTGCAAGGTACATTTACCATACGTTGCATTACCGATTAGTTCTCTATTCTGTTGTTATTTTCTTTCCATGGATGTGCACATTTAATTCTATAGTCTGAATGATTTTAAAAGAATATAGAAACTGATTTGCATGATTTTGAAAAGCTAAAAACTATTTGATTGTTGTTTGTGTTGTGTGATAGTAGATTTGATTAATTAAAATTGTTGAAACGATAGTTAATTTAATCAATAAGAGAATAATGGTAGAATTTATTCGGGTATATCACACATTGAACTGAGTAGAAAATAGATATAAATATATACATGTGCATTATATATGTTTGAACAGGTAAATGGATTAGCTGTTGAGTAAAGATTTTATTTGCGTGCCTGACAAATAGGTAAGCCTTAATGAGTTGGATGCGAAATATTATTATATCAACTCCTGTGAATGCCATTGGATGCGGAGTGCTGGTTATTCTGTGTGTAAAAATAAATGTCGCCATAGGATAGTAATAATTAATTTTGAACTACATTACATGGCATACTTCTGAAGAGAGGCATACTTCATCATATACCACATAAGCATTTGGAGCTTGTGTGACGAGGTGGAAGATTTACCATACGAGCGAGAGGCTTATATGGCGATGACTATATTTTACAGGTTGAACTGATGACTGATATGGACTATTTAAATTGTAACGATAAAATTGCAAGATTGATAAAAACCCCCACACGGGTCTGGAGTTGACAATAATCACGTCTCTCTAGTCATTAGATACGGCACATGGACAATTTATTTCCCACACGGGACGATGTGATGAGGATTTATCCTCTGGAGCATTTAAAATACACACTCCCTCAGGCTTTGACAGGGTGACGAGAATTTATTCTCTGGAGTTATTATCAATACATACTCCCCTGTAAACACCAGAATATATCACTATAAATATGTGTATGCTTATTAGGATTTATTGGGTACCTAATACGGCCCAATAAATTTCCAAACCTCTCCCCGTACAAAGGAGGTTATGGCGAAATTTTTCGAAAATTCCGGGTGTTAGCCAAATTTTTGAAGAATTTGAAAATTCTCAAAAACTGAAAAGTTGGAGAATTGAAGCCTGATCGAACGTAGAGTTGATTAATCAAACCACTTTCGACTTTGTTCCTTTTCGGGGACGAAAAGTTTTAAGTAGGGGAGATTGTAACGAACCAGAAAATCTGAACCAATTTAAAAATTTTAAATTGGCTAAAATAATGGATTTTAAATATTTAAAATGAATATTTTAAATAGTAGCGATGAAAAGTGAGTTTGAATCGACGTTTGAAAACGAATATAATTAATTATAATTATAAACAAGCCCTGAAATGGCGCTGCAG
Organism: Allium sativum; assembly: GCA_030737875.1. Lineage (NCBI taxonomy): Eukaryota > Viridiplantae > Streptophyta > Magnoliopsida > Asparagales > Amaryllidaceae > Allium > Allium sativum. The sequence continues at coordinate 134,261,148 of CM060924.1, read as the reverse complement.
TTTCAAAATTTGAATTCAAACTTTGTCGGGTTGTACCAGGTGCTAAACAAAACGGATTTGAGTGAAACCAAAAATATTTAAATTTGTTAGTGAATACCATTCTAACGAATCTGAAAAATCGAATTTTCATAGCGGAAAGCAAAAGTTATGGCCAAATGAATTTTCAGAAAGGTCGCTATGGAATTTATATAGCCCGCGAAATTGGCCATTTTGCATACGACCTCAGAATTCGACGAAACCACTTTTGTTGGATCCGGGATGTGAAGTTATTGCTAGGTTTCAAATTTCATAATTTTTGAAGCTAGTATGTGAGCATGGCAAAGGAAAACGTGTTTTGGTCGATTACAGTTAAATTGGATCGACCAGAAATGGGCCTTTTTGCAAACGTTCTCAGAATTCGACGAAACAAGTTTTGTTGGGACGACAGTCGTTGGGTTCGAATTGGTGTTCGTGTGGGACAGGGGTATTTTGGAGATTTTAAAAATTATAAAATAAAATAAAAAATCCTCATTGGCCCATAATTCTTTCTCCCGAACCCGACAACCGCCTTCATCGATATCGAACGACGGAAATAGCACGATCGTTCTCCCCTCGATTTCTTCAATTCTACACAATAAAACCCTTCGATCCTTTGCAAGATTTTGAAGATGTTCTCGTTAGCTTCGAATCAAGAATGGTCTCGCCAATTATCATCGAGTGTGGAGTGAGATTCGAGCCCCCAAAGTCGGTGACTTTCAAACGCCGCCGAGGATTCCTCGGACCGCCGATCTAGCCGCAACCACCAGCGCAGGGACGCCCTTCCGTAGCTCTTCGATGGTGTATAACCTGATTGGCTTCAAGATCAACGGATTGATTGCAAATCGTAAACTTAGTTTTGAAAAAAACAATGAGGTATACGGCCATATTTATTTTCAACAGTTTTAATAGTTTAGAACCGTTGCAAAATTATAAAAATCATATACTTTTGCTATGTGGTCGAAATTCAGTGAAACAAGAGGCAGTGGACTCGTGTGGACGTCTTCTACATTCTAGAAGAGACCGCATATTTTTCTGAGCCTTCTGCTATTTTTGGTGGAGTGGAACCCAATGTGAGATTTATAATTTATAAACGATATGGAACACGACGATGTATAAATTATAAAGTCGATGTATGAGTTATATAAGCATCGTACACCTCTTGTATAAGCGTTGTATAAGTTGTACGTTCGATGTATAAGTTGTATATGCGTTGTAAAAATTATATATGTGTTGAAATAGAAGTGAATTGCTATATATATATATATATATATATATATATATATATATACGCCCCTGGTCCGCAAACCATGGACGATATTTATTGTTTGTGATTGGTGTGAAAATTGATTGATAGCGAATGGTTGATTGGGATTGTTTGTGGTTGGTATTGATTGATTGTGGTTGAAAAATACCCATTTGTGGTTGAGAAATATTTGGTTGAAACCACATAGGATTAGTTTGTGGAAATGAAATAAATACACACATGCCGCCTACGTGCGAACTAGATGCATGATCCCCATTGTCAAAAACCGCGAGGTTTTAAGGTAGAGCGAGGAGCCCTACTAGGGACGGTCCCGGTTTTAACTACCCTGCCGTTAAGCTGCCGAAATTTTGAATAATATTCATGTGTTTGAATTATTTTCATTTGTTGAAACTATATTTATTCGTTGAATAGAAAAAACCTTCATGTGTTGAGTCGATATTCATTCATTGGATAGAAATTCATGTGTTGAACGGTATTCGTGTTTTAAATATAAAAATCACATTTTTATCAATATATAGAAACTATAGTAAACCTTCATGTGTTGAATCGATATTCATTCGTTGAATTGAAATTCATGTGTTGAACGGTATTCGTGTTTTAAATATAAAAATCACATTTTTATCTATATATATAAACTATAGAAAACCTTCATGTGTTGAATCGATATTCATTCGTTGAATTGAAATTCATGTGTTGGATGGTATTCATATTTTGAAAGAAATTGTTTTATAATAAAAATCCCATTTTTAACATCAGTATGAAATGTATAAAATCATCTTGATTTGAAATAATTTGTTTTATAATAAAAAACCTATTTTTATCACCTATATTAACTATATAAATTAATAGTGTTTTGAAAAGAATTGTTTTACAATAAAAATCACATTTTTATTATATGCACGAATCGTTAAAAATAGTGAAGTGTTTAAATAGAAGACAGGAAGATAAAAATATAATTTTTATCAAATGTATGAAAAGAATATAGTTTTGAAATCGAAGAATCGATATATATATATAAATAGAATTGAAATATATCGAATAACGACGCTGCAGTTCGTATTTTGAAACCGTGATTTCAAACGATTATACCGGGAGATCCGACCATCGGATTTTCCGGAAATCGCAACCGTTGGGTTCGCTTTGGAAATATCTTTCCAACGGCACCAACTTTGAAAAAAATCCAACGGTTGGATTGTCAGGAATATTTAATTCAAATCTGAAGAAAAACAGCGCCAGAATCGATTATATATATATATATAATTATATTTAATCGAATAACGACGCTGCAGTTCGTATTTTGAAATCGAAACTTCAAACGATTATACCGGCAGATCCGACCGTCGGATTTTCCAGAAGCTGGAACCGTTGGATTCGTTTTGAAAAGATCTTTCTAATGATGTAAATTTTGTGAAGATCCAACAGTTAGATTTTCAGATATGTGTAAATCAAATCTGAAGGAAAACAGTGCCACGGTCGCATTATGGCCCGAAGCGTCGTTTTAAATAAATTGGCTATTTTAAAATAAATAAAAATAGCGATAAATCATTATAAAATGTTATAAACGATATGGATGTGATTTAGAAATTAACTGAAGGTTGGCTAAGTCGAATGGTTTCTCGGATGTTGATCTGATGTTGGTTTCGGCCTTCGGGGTTAATATTTGGGAAATCGTTCTCTTACTGATTGACGGTTAGTGACTAATGAATTGAAATGATGCGTGTGTATGTTAGTGTTGCACTTATTTATTATATACGCGAGTTACTCAGAAAGACCGGGTTTATCCCATTCTGAATAACTGAATCGACGATAAGAAATCGAAGATGAAAACGATGGTCGAAGACCGGAGATCTTCACCTCGTTTGGATGGTAACCGAGGTCCTGATTGGGAGGCATCCCGAAATATGGATAATGAGTGGTGATCGTCCAGACGTACGTGGTGATCGATGGGTTTGCGAGGTATATAGTGCCTCCGGTTTCGTTCAGACCCAGAACGAACTTGTAAATGGACTGTGTGTCTGACATTAGATTTTATTGTGTTGATTGATCTCTATTAAATATACATCTGTTTGGCGGTGGAGAATTTATTCTTTTGCGTAACGCCCTTCTCTGAAACGCACGAGCTCAGAGGTTGTATATCGATGGACATCAGTCGCATGGCATGAATTGCTAGTGTGGCATGCCTAAGTGGCAAATGATCAGGGCTTCTGTTGAAAAGCAAAGTCTTGTGGTGATGATCAAAGCACCGCCTGTGTGGCGTAGCTTTGTGTATAACGTGAAATCGCGAGCCTCACACCCCAGTATGAACCAAAAATGGGAGAGGACATCAGGGAGGGCCTGCGTTTCTTTCTAGCTAGAAGTGGCGTCAGTGGTTTTACACGCCCTGACGAGTTTGACTTATGTGATTGTTGCTGTTGCGAGGCGCCTCGGTTTGATCGGACGATCCTGGTCTGATGGAGTCATTCGTTGGCTCGTTTATGCCCCAAGGGGCGGGGAGACGTAGTGTTCAGGCATAATCATCCACATTGGTGGACCGGCCCTAACGATCCAAGGGGAAGTTGCGGCTGTTCCTGAGACACGGGCTAGAGCGTCTCGAATTCGGTAAGGACTATCTTTTGCCTTGGTTCAGGGCGGAAATCCAATTTCCAAATACGTCATCGTGCGGTTTTGATTGTATATATATATATATATATGGCGACATGATATATGGTACCCATGCCGCCTATGATTGATAGTTATGATTCAAATTGTTTTTGAAACATATAAACACTAGTAATAATAGCAAATGCTTTTGTTTTATTCGTATCAATCATATTTTGGCCATTATAAGGTAAAACTCTATCCTCCGGATTGCGTTGCATTGTGTGATGGAAACTGAGTCTTATAATGGCTTCATTTTATAAAAAGCATTGCGATGTTTAGAAAAAAAGATTTGTTTTTAAAGCACTGGCAATCCGATGGAGTAAACCCGTTCCACGAAAGTGGCGTGGTCCTGTGATTAGCCATATATTAAATGTGTTGAGTAGATTTCTCATACCAGTCCCATGACTGACTCGTAGTTTGTTTCACTTTCAAACTCGGGTGCCCCTTTTTCTACACGGGCAGCCTTGTATTCAGGTTTAGCTGGCTCTTTCTGGATAGCTGGAGCTGAAGATGGATTCTATTATTTATCTCTTTTTATGCTGTTCAGCACCTATTGTACATATTTTGTTTGTTTACGCTGTAGACATTTATGTATAGCTGAACTGTATTTGTATTAAGTATGATCCTGTATACTGTGTAACTCTGATGATTACATTTATCCGGTATATTCTATTGTGCATTATCTGGTGTATTTATTTATTTCTGTTCTGCTATTATCTGTTTCTGTGTTATATTCCACGGATTACCCTTGCCGCCGTCAGTACGGGGTTTGGGGTCGTCTCAAACTAGGTCTACAAGGATGTCAAATCCAAGCTACAGGCACGCTATTGATCAGGTAAAATAATTAGTATCTTGATGGACAAAAACTGAATAATGCTACATTCAACTATCATAATTTAATTATTTTCTACATATCCAGAGAAAGAAGATTGAAGGGCTATTTGAGAAAAAATGGCAGGAAAAGGGAATCATGAATAAAAGTTTCGGGAAAAAAACACTAATACAAGAACCATCCCCGCGGCAAGAACCATCCTCGTAAGTATTTAGTCATTACTAAAATATAGATTTAGTGGTTTCCTGTTTTCATTCACATAAAGCACACGAAAAGTATTTAGTGATACCTTTGTAATAGTGATACCGTAACCATCCCCACGGCAACACTCAACTATTCTGTAAACTGTCTTAAAAAAAGCTCAATAATTGATTGTTACTAAATGCTTTTCTTGCCATTTGCAGGAATGACTGTGCTTGGTTTGTAATGACAACCATTAAATTGCTTGACAGTGGAAATCTTCCACAGATGTATGAAAAGGAAGAGATCGACCGACTCAAAGCGGATACAATATTTCAAATCGTCCACAACAGGGGAAAAGGAATAAATGAAACCAGTAGCAGAGCAAAAAGATTGATTTTTAATTGCAATTAGATTTGATATATTGAAGTTTACTTGTAATTTTCTTACAAGTTTCCTTGCTATATTTCTACAAAGCACAATAGACTTATGCTAACAGTTTAGTCTGTAATAATATTTGCTGATAACATCATTTGTAGTACGTTAATGTTGAAAGTTTGATATGTTTCATTTCATCATCAAATTGCAATATTGTTGTTTTGCATGCAGTAACATGCTGTTAAATTGGTGTAATGATATCAAAATGATATGATGTTGTCTCAAAAGTTTTCCACTATTATAGAATATCAAAATGATATATGAAACTATCATTATTTAAAAATATTTTCTTTTTTTTGCTGTCGATTAAATCTAAACATAAATTAGTACAATAACAGTTATAATAGCTTTAAACATTAAAAAATATAAATTATCTTATTCTCAAACGCACAGTGCTATATGCAGATAGCGTAAATTGTCTGTTTAAATAATACTGTCAACTAACAAAATGACATAATGCATGCTAAACATAAATAACCATCAACCACTATTATAATCAGCAGAAATTGATGAATAGTGTTATAACCAAAGATAATACAGATAGCAACATAAACATTATGTAATATAACCATTATACATAATTATAACCATCCTATAGTATTATAGCAATACAAACGTATAAAAAAAAATCAAAATTGCCATATCTCTGTCAAACATACAATATTATAAACAGCATACAGAAACTAAGCAACATTAAAATAAAAAAATTGCAGACAGCATTATTAAATGACAAACAATAATACATCCACTAAACATACACAGAAGCCAAAAGCAAGTCAAACATAAATCAATCACTCAGACAACATTATCATAATAGTCATATAGTCAAACAGTTTACATATATGAATTGCATAATAAAAGAAAAAAAATGATAACTGTATGTATCATTACAGTATAAAAATTGGTCATTATGGAAAAAAGTAGTATTAAACATCAAGGTATAGAAGAAGCCTGACAGTTTCTTTTGTCGTGGCCTATAGAAATACATTGGCTACATTTATTTCTTTTATTCTGAGAATAGCCATAGCCACCACGTCTCTTTGTAGAAGGTCTACCTGCTCCGCGAACTTCTTTAGGAGGCCTAATAATAACATCATTTTCAACAATAACTGGCTTATCAAAATTAGGAATTGGATTAATGGCTTCAGCATATGAAGATCGAAAAGCGTCAACAGTAAAGTAGTGCTCCACATAGTCGTAAACTGATAACCTTGACTTATTAATACATTTGATTGCATGAGCACATGGAAATCCGGTAACTCTCCATTGATTACAGCTACATAAATGATTTTCGAGATCAACAAAATGAGATTTAGGGGATTCTACTTCAAACACAAAGTCTGAAGACTTGTAAACATCCCAGCCAAAACCAACATCGACTAACTTAGACAAGCATTCCTCCATAACAGGATAAAGAGTCATTGTCCACAAACGACATTCCTCCCTTCGCCTAACCATTTGCTCCATAACTTTCACTCGAATACCATCCAAATAAGAAGTTATAGGCATTACTCTATCATCCAAAATCCAAGAGTTGATGCTTTCTGCAACATTTGAAGTATATTCATTATAACGCTTTCCTTGAAAAAACAAATCTGCCCAGTGATCAAAAGGTTTATCTTGTAGAAAATTTTCAGCAGCCATAGCCCCAATATTCTTAAATTTAGAAAGATATCGCTCAAAATCATACATATTAGAAGCTCTAGCACAAAGTTTGAATAACTCTACAACAGAAGAGTCACCTTTAGCTGCCTTCACAACACTACCAATATTTTGTTCCATGTGAAGCAAACAGTAGCTATGATATGAAGAGGGAAATACTTTAGGAACACCTAATATGAGACCCCAATGACAATCAGACATAAAAACTAGAGATCAGTGTTCATTTAGCATTTCTTTCAAATGGGACAAAAACCAAGACCAGTTAGATTCATTTTCATGTGAAACAATACCCATAGCAAGAGGAAAGAAACCTGAAAATAATTAATTAATGACCTTTCAAACCAAAGATACATGAGCCGCATTAAGAATCAGAAATATGATAGTAATGTCTGGCAAACACAATTGAATTAGACTCAAAATGATATATGAATATATCATACATTATATATTAGTCTTTTAGTACCTTACTGTCTAAACATTAATACAACAAACACTTCCAGTGGAACCATTGATAAATAATGTAACGATCCGCATTCTATGCATCATAGGATCGTGGAATATTTATTTCATTCACATATGAAGTCGTATGGTCATGTAACTTTGGGAGACGATTATTGGGGTCATTTCCCATGTTCATGATTTTTGTCGATTTTTAAATGACCGTTTTGCCCCTAGTTAGTACTGTTTTGGCCATAACTTTTGACTGGGAAGGAATTTTGACTTGAAACCACTTCCATTGGATTTGAATGATGGTTTCTCTTTCCGTAGAGTGGTTACATTAGCCAAACGGACTTACCGTTTGGGAGATATGGCTGAAACAAGGTTTAGAAGGTGAAAAACAGCTAATCGGGCTTAACCGGGTGATTAGCAACTAGGCCCAATGGGGGATTTCGGGATTTGGGGTATTTAAGGGCTGCTAGGGTTAGGATTTCGGTTTTAGACTTGTTTTTCCAGCCGCCACTTACCTCCTTCAAGCTCTAGCAATGGCCTCCACCTTCCAATTTCATCCCAAATCATCTCTAATCACTTTCTAATCGAAGATTAAGCAAAACTACATCAAATCAAGGAAGGATAGCACCAAATCAGAGAGAGAGAGCTGCTGGAACACATAGGGATTGGATCCAAATCAGAGATTATTTCAGATCTAAAGTTTGTTTGTGGCTAATGTTAGTGATTTGCATTGTTTTTCACTAATTATGGCTAATTATGGTAATTAGCGAAGATTAGCGAAATTATGGCTCAGAAAAATCTAGAAAAATTCCTAAAATTCTAAAGCATCATTTTATGTCTCTTCTTATTACTCTGGGTGCTCACACGAGCAGACTAGAGACAAGTTATGGTTAGCTGGTGATGCGCGAGTAGCTGATTCGGAGGCGAGCAGGAGGCTTCCACGTATGATATATAGATATCCTCCCTGTGTCGTTGGTGGTCGCTACTTGGGAATTAGTAGTGTACCTCCTTTATCTTGCTTTTGCTTTGAGACAGTTTGAAAAGTTGTAATAATGTTTAACTTTGGATCATAAGCTGTACTTATATTTTCCGCTGCTATGTTAGTTGTTTCAGCTTATGCGCTGTCTCACCTGTTTTATGTCAAGTATGTTGTTACTATATTTTATTCTATGCGCTGTGAGACGTTCTATAGGTTCTTTGTTGATTCTTCGTCTTCTTTCTTTTCTTCTGACGACCGTTCCGTGCCAATTGGACATGTGTACATCGCACCTTTGGAGTAAATGTGGGTTGGTGCGGGACGGGCCGTCACACTTGGTATCAGAGCTCTAGGTTGCGTAGTTAACCTAGGGAAAGACACTAGGGAGAGATATTACGTATACGAGAGCGCGTATTTGTGATTACTTTGGTTTATAAAAGCTATATATATATATACTATTGGTAGTATAGGAATGAAGTCGTACTGCACTAGCACCACTATGGGGTTGTTAATCGTTTCCCCTTTTACAGATTAACGATGAGCCGATATCCTAGAGGTGCTGGTAGAGGGACCAACCATGGGAATGCTCCTGACATGAGGACAATGTTCACCAACTTCATGAGGGACATGCTTAGAGATGTTCAGGGAGCAGTTCCCAATCTCGGAAATGGTGGTGGTCCAGTAGTGCAGGCGCCTAGGGTCGATTTCGCAAAGTTGTGCAAGGATTACACTAACCTTGGTGGGAAGCCGTTCCACGGAACGGAGTCGGCCACAGATGTTCAGGATTGGTTGGATAGCTGTGATCATATCTTCGACGACTTGGGTCTTGAGGATGCGATGAAAAGAAGGGTAGCGTCTCGTCAGCTGCAAGGGCGAGCGATGAATTGGTGGAATGCCATTAGAACAGCTACTCCAGAAGATCAAGTTACTTGGAATCAGTTTAAGACTCGCTTTTGTGATAAGTTTATTCCAGCTGCTCATAAATCGGAATTGTTCAGGAAGTTCTTGGAGCTTAAGCAGAATGGTAGAGCAGTCTCGGAGTATATCGCTGAATTTGACACTCTATCGAAATATGGATGGTCCCTTATCGATACAGTCAAAAAGAAGAACGAGAAGTTCATAACTGGCTTGGATGGGTACTTGGGGGAAAGACTTATAAACCATATCGATGAGACGTTCGAGTCTATTGTAGGAAAGGTATTAAGATCAGAGAGCCTTTTCCCTAAGTCGAAGACCGAAGTTGCTACGGCATCTGCAGAGGAGCCAAAGCCGCAAGCAGGCGGTGAAGGCAAGAAGAATTCTCAGAACAAGAGGAAGCAGAACCCGACCAAGGATGGTCAGAATAAGAAAAATAAGAAAGATGGCGAATGCTTTAGTTGTGGCAAGAAGGGCCATTATGCCAGAGATTGTCGAGAAAAGCCTGGGGAAAGGAAGTGCTTTAACTGCGGCCAGGTGGGACATCACAAGGATGATTGCCCACAACCTCCTAGGGAGAAGCAGATTGTGAAAGCGTATGCTATCAAAGCTGTTCCTTCTTCGTCAAATGCCCCAACTGCGGCGCAGAAGGAAAAAGGTGTCGTTATTCGAGGTATGCTTTCTATTTAAGATGTTTTGATCGGGTTTTGTTTGACAAACCTGAGTTAGTCGATAGACCTTTAGTAGTGACGAACCCGATTGGTGGTTCGACTAGTTTTGGCATGATTAGTTATTGTGGTCTTATCGAGTCATGGATGTATGTTTCCTTGTGATTGCTTTGTTTTAGGCTTTACTGGGTTTAGCATTACTTTGGCTAGTAGATCTACTCCAAAGGAATAGGGTGGTATTAGGTACCTACCTAGTGATGGAGATAGTAACTGGAGTTAAGGAAGCTAAGAGGATATCGTTGTAATAAGTTCTAGTTGTCTCTGGGAGGCAAATGAGTACTCCAGTGCTAGATTGTTTTGCTAGTATCACCTCATGTGGATTGTCTTAACTCAGAGGAGATGTTCCTTGGGTGCTTGTCTGATATTGGTTTAGGCCTTTGGGGCTTGTGCTTGGGGAATGTCGAGTTTGACTAGGATGGTTTGCGTGAGGGATAAGTAGACGTTGCGATTTTCGTTGGATGATATCTTGGTTCACTCGAAGAGTGACGGGCAGACGGAACATGATAAGACTGTTCAATGGTATAGACTGCCCAGGGTTGGACTCGATAGGGTTATGAGATTGCTCGAGTGAGACTCGAGAAAGATGCAAAGTAATGGATTGTTTAGGACCCTATGTTGATGTTCTCTATTGGATAGTAGAACTTTGAAGGAATAGGATGGGTTCGTTGATCATGGAAGATACAACGAAGATTAGAGCGATTCAAGTTGGACTTGAACTCGTAAAAGAAAATAGGTGTTCGTTGATCTTGGAGATGCAACGAATAGGGAGACGACTCGCGTTGGACTAGAGTTTGTCGGTACTCAAGACTGGGTCTGAGTTATAGATTGACTCGAGTTGGACTCGAGAAGGCTGCAAGGAATTGGATTCAGCTCGAGTTGGACTCGAGAGGGTAGCAAGATAATGGATAGACTTGGGTTGGACTCAAGTATTTTAGGAGGACTAAAAGCAGGGGTATCTGGGGACGCCCGTTACCCTGGATCCGTTGGACGTGATCTAGTTATCCTTGGAGGATAAACGTACGTTGGACGTACGGTAGTCCGATTGGAGGCTGGGCTTCCATTAGTTTAATTATCCTTGGAGGATAAACGTACGTTGGAAGTACGGTAGTCCGATTGGAGGCTGGGCTTCCATTAGTTTAATTATCCTTGGAGGATAAACGTACGTTGGACGTACGGTAGTCCGAAGGGAGGCGGGGCTTCCATTGGCCTGGTATTGGTTGGACCAGTCAAGTAGGCATCGGTGTATGTATGGAGGCTGGGCTTCCATTAGTTATTGATGTTGGTTAGACCAGACATACCAGAATCGACATAGTGGGATTGGTTAGACTAGTCATGTAGGTGTCGATGTGTTTATGAATTTAGCAGGTGATAGGTAGGACTTGTTTGATGGATGTTATGGTTGCTATGTTGTTCCTATTTTTCTTCCCTTGAGTAGACTATCACCTGTAGGGTTCCAGCGATGGGGAACAAAGTGATTGTAGTAGGACTACGAGCCAGTGCAGTAGAGTCGTTATGACTCGAGGGGCAAAGTGGACATAGTAAAGGATTAGTAAGGCTATGATCCAGTGCAGTGGAGTTGTTATGACTTCATGGGGCAGAGTGGACATAGCAAAGGACTAGTGACTATGGATCAGTGCAGTGGAGTCGCCATGACTCCATGAGGCAGAGTGATCATAGTAAAGGATTTGGGTGCAGTACTAGTTGCATTGAGTAGGAGACATGCCAGTTTAGGGGTTTTGTTTCTAGGATGGAAGCAACTAGAGTATGTCACCGGATATGATTTCAGACCCAAGACTGAATTGGATTCAGAAACGCTAGTAAGCTTGACGATTAGATCGATTTTGATTGAGTGGATTGTTTCCAGTTAGAAGGACGATCCTAATCTATTGGAAAACATCTCTAGGGTAGAGATGGGTATCGATGGAAAGAGAATGATCAAGTAAGGATTTGATCGAGAAGGGTGGCTTCGAAAGAATAAGGGACTAATTGTACTCAACGTAGATGGACTGAGAGGTGAAGTGCTTAGAGCATATCGTCACTCGAAATTGACTATACATCCCAGTGGTAACAAGATGTATTGAGACATAGAGCAGATATACTACTGGGAAGGGATAAAGATAGGCAGAAGGCATATCTCGATAAGAGACGAAGGGATTTGGAATTCTTCGTTAACGACTTGGTGTTCGTCAGGATCTCTCCATTGAGAATGTGATTCGGATTGGTTGGAAAGGTAAGTTAGCACCAAGATTTGTTGGCCCATTCCCAGTCCTCGAGCAAGTTGGGAATTTGGCGTATGAAGTAGAGCTACCTGACAAGATGGCGGGAGTTCACACTGTATTTCATGTTTCCCAGTTAAGGAAGTTTGTGCAAGACCCTAATGTGGCTATTTCACCAGATCAGTTGGACGATATCGAGGTTGAACCCAAGGCGGTTGAGAACCGCAAGTCTATGCGTATTGTTAGGAACGATACGAAGCAGTTTCGAAGGAAGGCGGTGAAACTAGTCAAAGTCCAGTGGGGTGAGAATGAAAAAGACTGTACTTGGGAAACAAAGGAAGATATAAGGAAGAAGTATCCAGAACTCTTTGCCTAGTAAGGTTTTGGTAGTGATAGTTTCTTCCCTTGTTAGTAAACCGCATGCTAGGATAGACTTGTTTTGCATGTTGATTGTTGTTTATGGTTGATAGGCATGCAGAAGCCTTTGTGTGTTTTGGTTAGGGAATTTCGGGGGCGAAATTTCTTAAGGGGGGGAGAGTGTAACGACCCGCATTCTACGCATCATAGGATCGTGGAATATTTATTTCTTTCACATATGAAGTCGTGTGGTCATGTAACTTTGGGAGACGATTATTGGGGTCATTTCCCATGTTCATAATTTTTGTCGATTTTTAAATGACTGTTTTGCCCCTAGTTGGTACTGTTTTGGCCATAACTTTTGACTGGGAAGGAATTTTGACTTGAAACCACTTCCATTGGATTTGAATGATGGTTTCTCTTTCCGTAGAGTGGTTACATTAGTCAAACGGACTTACCGTTTGGGAGAAATGGCTGAAACAAGGTTTAGAAGGTGAAAAACAGCTAATCGGGCTTAACCGGGTGATTAGCAACTAGGCCCAATGGGGGATTTCGGGATTTGGGGTCTTTAAGGGCTGCTAGGGTTAGGATTTCGGTTTTAGACTCATTTTTCCAGCTGCCACTTACCTCCTTCAAGCTCTAGCAATGGCCTCCACCTTCTAATTTCATCCCAAATCATCTCTAATCACTTTCTAATCGAAGATTAAGCAAAACTACATCAAATCAAGGAAGGGAAGCACCAAATCAGAGAAAGAGCTGCTGGAAAACATAGGGATTGGATCCAAATCAGAGATTATTTCAGATCTAAAGTTTGTTTGTGGCTAAGGTGAGTGATTTGCACTGTTTTTCACTAATTATGGTAATTAGCGAAGATTAGCGAAATTATGGCTCAGAAAAATCTAGAAAAATTCCTAAAATTCTAAAACATCATTTTATGTCTCTGATATGAATTTGGGTTAATTTCGACTAATTTTGCAAATTCCGGAATTTGGGGGATTAAGGGGTGATTAGTGATAATTAGCGAATTTATGCATGTTAAAAATCTGGAAAAAATATTCAGAAATTATGAAATATTGTTTTAGGCCTCTGTTAGAAATTTGGTTCCATTTGGTTAAGTTTTGTTAATCATATCATTAGTTTTGCTTAAAACATGCTTAAAGGAAAATATGGGGTTTTGGTCATGTTTGATCCATTTTGATATGTCATATTGTTGTTTTGGTGTTTGTGGTTGATTCCCTATGTTCCTATGATTGTATGATATGCTTTGTGGTTGATTAGAAGTGCTAGATTGGACGAAAACGCCGTCAAGAGGCGAAAATAGCTTGCTGGAATGGTGGAGGTTTTAGGACCAGGAAAAACCAACCAGGCTTCTGACCGACCAGGTTCTTGACCGACCAGGTTTCGACCGACCAGGGGAAAACAGAACGACCGACCAGGTTCTAGACCGACCAGGAATGAAGGAGGTTTCAGACCGACCAAGTCTGGAACGACCAAGGGAGTTTCGACCGACCAAGTCTGGAACGACCAAGGGAGTTTCGAACGACCGAGCTTGGACTGACCAGGGGGGGTTTCTGACCGACCGACCCTGTAGGAACTTCAAACCGACCAGGATGGGTGAAATGCGACCAGGAGAGGAGGTTTCAGACCAACCAGGGGAGGAGCGAAATTTGACCGACCAGGAATGAAGGAAACCGATCCACTCGTGCTCCATATCACGATCCGAACCATATGCAGATGACCACGATCCGAGCTGAAGGAGCTTGTCACGAATCGATCTGGAGGGGAGCGCACGATCCAAAACAGAGGGTGACCACGAGCTAGTGACTGCGAACCGAACCAGGGTGGTGCGACCCGAACCGTTGGAGGGCGGAGCACGATCCGAACATGAATGAAGACCGATCCGGAGGATGATGAATAAAACCCGAGATGCAAAGGTAGTCCAAATGGAAGTTAGAGCTCAGGATCCCGGACCCAGTTGGGAACCAACGAGTTCACTTCATGATTGGGCTTTGCTGCGGGACGTGTGCAAAGGGGTTGTCGGTATTCATAACTTTGGTTCACCAGTGAGAGATGGATAGTGGGCTTGTAGTGATAGTTACATGAGATTGGATTCCGTCATGGCCCAAAGTATTAGGGAACCAAAGTAGTGGATATCGTATGCTTTACGCACTGAGTGAGGGATGTGAGGATGATTGCTATGCTTGATTGTTTGACATCACTATGACATGCACACCCCCCACCCCCATTATCTTTACACCATTTGAAAGGGCACCTTAGAGTGTTGTACAGTATGTAGTACTAACTCTTTGGTTGCAGGTCCAGATTCAGGTATGATTGGATTATACCTGTTATTATTCTGTTTAGATGCTTATCGCTCATACCAGGGTTTATGTCTGACCCAGAGTTTTATGTCTCTTCTTATTACTCTGGGTGCTCACACGAGCAGACTAGAGACAGGTTATGGTTAGCTGGTGATGCGCGAGTAGCTGATTCGGAGGCGAGCAGGAGGCTTCCACGTATGATATATAGATATCCTCCCTGTGTCGTTGGTGGTTGCTACTTGGGCATTAGTAGTGTACCTCCTTTATCTTGCTTTTGCTTTGAGACAGTTTGAAAAGTTGTAATAATGTTTAACTTTGGATCATAAGCTGTACTTATATTTTCCGCTGCTATGTTAGTTGTTTCAGCTTATGCGTTGTCTCACCTGTTTTATGTCAAGTATGTTATTACTATATTTTATTCTATGCGCTGTGAGACATTCTACAGGTTCTTTGTTGATTCTTCGTCTTCTTTCTTTTCTTTTGACGACCGTTCCGTGCCAATTGGACATGTGTACAGCGCACCTTTGGAGTAAATGTCGGTTGGTGCGGGACGGGCCGTCACAAATAAAGCAAACAAATCTAGTGTAAGCATTGTTGCATTAAAATTAGTTAATGTGCATAAAAATGATACTTTCATGTATCATAGGTACAAAAATAACCAAGAAAAAGAAAACAAAAGTAAAATTAAACTCGTACCTTGATTAGCATTTTTAGAAGTAGCAGCTAACAAAACTCTAGGTCTTCCTTTCAAATGAGCAACATCTAAAAATATTAATGGTCTGCAGTATTTAAAACCAAGCAAGCAAGCACCAAAAGCAAGACAAATTCTCTCAAACTGATTGGTTGAAGAATCAACATCCATAGATACATAACTACCAGGATTATACTGTTGCAATGCCTTCGAATACCAATGTAAATCATTATATGACATCGCATCATCCCCATATATCTCTTTCAATGCTAACTGTTTTCCGCTATAAGCATAATAGTATGATAAATTGAAATTATACTTTCTTCTAAATTCCGCAATGATATCCTTCGACTTCTTCATAGAAGCATCCCGAATTTGATCCAAAATCAAAGATTTAACAAATCTACTTGAAATAGTTACTCTATTAACATCTCTAAGACCCGCTCCACACGAATGATTAAAATTATAAGTTCTAATAAAAAATCGAGAGAGTAAGCCCGGATCCGAAGAAGCATTAACATAAAACTTGCAACCATCATTAATCCAAGAACAATTTACCGAAATTCTATCTGGAGCGTTTCTAACAAAAATCAAAGCATAACCATATTTTATTTGGTACGCCATTAAAAACTCCCTAAAATCCTCAACTCCATTAAAACAAAAACCAAGAAAATCCCCAATATTTTTCTGAGAACCTTTCTTTAACATATCTTTCAAATAATGAGATGAATCGGCACGTGACTCGCAATTTGTTTCAGAATTACTACTAATCGAAGTGCTTTGTATGCTTTCAGAACCCAAACCACAACCATTACTATCAGATTCCATAACACCAACATTCTCCTTAACCGTAAACTTGAAATATTGACTCTTCTTAAAAGTTATAAGACATAAAATGCTAAGCAAGTCTGAATCAATGTCGATAACTATAGTCTTATTCTCAAGAACATAAGAAATCTCAATAGAAAACCAATTAAGGTGTGGCCAAACATCACATATTTCACTTTTAACACCAAATAAAGAAGAGGCTGTGGTCAGACGAGTAGAATAACAATTCTCATTGTATTCAAAGATAACAAGCAAACTATTTGCTTCATTATTGATAGTATCAGAACTGCAAAAAAAATCCAATTAAAATACTTAAACGAACAAAACAGTAATAGTAAATGTTAAATTTGCATATCATAACAAAATAGAACCAATGTTGCCGCTGAATTAAACAAGAATACATTAACTAAAAAACCGTATGATAAATAAACATATCATTGGCAATATTATAGTCTAAATGTGAATACTGCAGTAATGCTATATAAACATAGCATAAAATAACAAACCACATATAATATTCACTAGAACGATGGAACATCATCAAACTATAAAAAAATAAACATTGTTGAAGAAATGCAAAAATAAACATTAAAATCTTACTTCTCCATTGAAATAAATCCAAATTCGATATCGATTACTGGAAGAAGAACAAGCTGTATAACCTAGATGAGCAAAAAATCGATTATTAATCGACAACAATTATATGAAACAAAAAACAGAAATACTCGAAAGAAATTAAAGAAGCATACCTGAATTTACCTAATTGTTTGATGAAGATAGAAATCGCCAATAGAGATCTGTAGAAATGAAAGAAGACGAAAATCGATTGACAATGGAGAATTCGAATACAAAATTAGAGAGAGCGCCGTCTTGAATCGAGAAATCGGTGATGAAGAAGATCGCAAACAAATTAAGCAGAAGAAAAAATTTAATTGTTGCTGAGTCTTTTTCCTTGAACGAAAGTTTAATGACTGCTTCCTTCAGACGAAAAAAAGAGCCGCGTCCGTATGCCCAAATAATTTAAATAAAATTTCCTTCAGCCCATTTTCCTGTTATATTAAAAAGTATATAAGTTATACAGCGACTTTTCTAAATTTTAAACTGGACATAACTTTCTACTTTTAAAATAAAATTCCAATTTTTCAAATTTGTTAGAAAGATATTGTTACACAGATTCAAATATTTTTGGTTTCACTAAAATCCATTAAATTTTGCATCCTGTACAATCAGTTAAAGTTTAAATTCAAATTTTCAAACTGCAGCTCTATTTTAAACTCCTTTTATAATTAAATTAAATTTATTCGTTTTATCTTCAATTAAAATAATTTTTTCATCGTTATTATTTAAAATTATCCATTAAACTTTCTAAAATAAATTTTTTAAATTGGCCTCAAAATTCAGGGTTGTTACATTAACCCTCCTGATTCAAGCATGTTTATTTAGCGGTTAAGTTTGCGGGCCTATATATATTAACATTACCCACCAACCCAAGATGTACTTAACCCTCCCACCGATCCAAGCATGTTTTACTTAACCCTATCTTTAGTTCATATTCATACAATCCCTTATGGATTAGATTAGGTTAAGTAGTCTGATCATTACCATGTCCATTTATGGTTTATAATGGGCTAGACCTCCCACATTAGGCCTACAACATGTGGATGCTGGATATGCCGGTCGGGTCCGGGAAGACTTATTCCACAGTTGGGCCTAACCTCGTGTCTTAGCCCGATTCGTATTCGCGTACTTAGACCTCCCACATCAGGTTCAACATTAGTGGCTGCTGGATATGCTGGTCGGGTCTAGGAACACTTCTACCACTAATGTAACCTAACCTCGTGTCATAAGTACAATTACAATTCCTAATTATAATTACTAAACATTCCATTTTTATTCAATTAATCGATTATTTAAACCTTTCCCTTTTTGGATGTCAATACATATTTTGCCCAATAATTTTAATTACATGTCCATAAATGTTCATATTCAAATTATGCCATTTTTAATTAATTTACCAGTTAATTAATCCTTTCCTTTTATATGTGTCAATACCTATTTTACCCAATAATTTGAATTACATATCAATTCATTTAAAGATTAAATGCCAATTATAAATCCCTTTTCCCCTGTTTCCTTCACTAACATATGCGCACGTATTTTGGCGGCATCTAGCCTAATAGGTAGTCTAGCCATAACAATGAAAAGGGGAATATGATAGAGGTGATAGTTTCAACATATATCGGCATAAACATACTAGTATGATAACAAAGTGAATGGACATGTAATTAACATCGTATCAAGGTGAACATACATATTGTCATGAACATGTAATCATCATCATAACGGGATCTAGCATAAATATTGCTTTAGTTCTACATAAAATGTTCACATGCTCTAGATCTAATAGATTAAATTAGATCTAATCATAAATAAAGGTTTAGATCTACAGGTTTATAAATAGATCTACCAAAATCCACATCATAGAGGGTACTATTAAGATAAAGGTGTGGACCCAATCCTAATCAATTCAAGGTGGCATATGTTCATCGTTCACATAAATGATTTGATCTATCCAAATGATACAAAAATAACATACTAGGGCAATCACAATTGAATTGGATCTCGAGAGATAGATCTATAATAGCATAAGATATGATCATAAAATAGATCTAGCATAAAACATGACCATAAAGTGGATCTAGCATAAAACATGATCATAAAGTGAATCTAGCATAAAACATGATCATAAAGTGGATCTAGCATAAAACATGATCATAAAGCGGATCTGGCATAAAACATGATAATAACATGTTTAGATCTAAATATGTCCAACTTACAACATATCTAAGTTGATCGCAACATGAAAGGTGATTTACATACAAAATTAGATCTAAGAAATGTTGCAACTGTCAAGACTAATAGATTTACATTTACCACAACGTAGTTACAAATCAAGATTCATAAAGGCAACATCATAGTATAGCCACAATTGCATCAGATCTAGAGAATTAGATCTATCATGATCTACATGGTATAAGATTTAATACTGGCATAGATTCATACTTTACAACATATCCAATTCATAGTCTTTCACAATTTACTGTTATTTATTTAAACCTAAAAGTGACTAAAAACTCACTGTGATTGGATTGCTAAGATGATAGAAAGGGTGCTGAGTCTATGTTTGAATCTCAGAATTGGATATGCTTAAGAAGAAGATGAGAGATCCTTATTTAGTTCAGAATCTAGCAGAATCCGGCCACCATTGTTTCTTCATGAAGAAAACAAAGGATATGAGATATATTTATAGCTGTTGGGTTACAGAATTCGAATGCCACCTCAGCCCTAATGGAATTGGGTCAGGTCACGGGTCGTCACTCGCTCGAAAAAGGCCCGAACACCCAGAAACTGTTCTGGGCGCACTTGGCTGGTGCGCCAGTGCAAAAATACATTGGCGCACTTATCAAGTGAGCCAGTGCATTTTTCTTTCATCATAAAACTTTAACCGTCCATAACTAGTTCATATGTTGTCCGTTTTACGCAAACTCGGACTCTGTCTCAAGCAGAATTCCGAGACGAACGCAATGTCATAGCTCGTTTCACTTAATTTTGAATAAAAATTAATTATTCTTTAATTTATCCTCTTTAATGTTATTAAAAATTCGGGGTGTTACATTGACCCTCACCATGCTATTTTGCAATTAAAATCTTATCATATGTTTATAAGAATAAGGTCATTTCATTTGTTGTCTCTTTTCTTTCTTTTTCTCTCCATTTTTCTTCTTTCTCTTCTTCTTCCTCCTATCGTTTGATTGCCACCACCCTCTCCTCCTCCTACCACTGCCACCCTCACACCTAGCATCCCCTTACAACCAGTGGTGCCCCCTCCATCCCTACATAAGCCATTTTTTGCAAAAAAACCCTCATTTTCCTCTTTAAAAGTCCAAAACTCCACAACTTAAAACCAAGATACAAAACACAATTCCGCACGTATTTCTCCCAACTTCATACTGTCATAACTCTCTGTCCTGAATAGCAAATTCACAAATTCTTTTCTTGAAACCGTACAAAATTTCAAAAAGAACAACTTTCTAGTTGCCCACCTTTTCCGGTTCCAAGCCTAAATAGCCCAAAAAACACCATTTTCTGCACCGCATTTTTTAAGCCCGAAAATACTCTGTTTTCTAACTATCATAACTTTGTCCAAATAGGACAAAATTTCAAAATTCTTTTCCTTAAACCGTGCAAAATTCCAGTGGCTACAACTTTCACGCTGAGTACTTCACCCAGTTCATAGCTAAGTTGTTCAAAAATCTAGTTCTTTGAACATCATTTTCTTGTTTGAATTTTCTATTCGACTAGAAAATGTTGTCTGTTCTTTTGGCCCTAACTTCCTCAAAACAAATCCAAACTTAGAAATTCTTTGTTTAAACTATATAGAAAAAAAGATATAAAACTTTTTTGTTTATCACTTTTTCAAATTTTGAGTGTAAAATGCCTAAAAATCCGAGTAAAGTTGACTTACTTTTTCAAGTATAATTTTTGTGTTCAAAATTCCACTCAAATACACATCCTTCTACACCTAATCAAGCCATTCTTCCTCTAAAACAATAAAAGAGAGAGGGAAGAATGTAACGAACAAATTTTTAATCAATTTAGAATATGAATTTTAAATTGATTCTAGTAGATTTTAAAGGATCAAATACTGAACTTGGACTTGATAATAATTGAAAATAAATTCTAAAGTAGGCTTTATATGTTATTGGGATTAAAACGCGGTTAGTAAACTTTAAAACCAATTTAAAAAGGAAATTTTGAAAATTAACAATTTAATATTATTTTGATGACCTGAGAGTAGGCCATTTTTGAGACAGTCTAAGAATCCAACGAAACCAATTTTATCGGATCTGTAACATCAAAATATGATAAGTTATAAAATTTCAAGTCAATCGGCGTTAGTATGTAAACATATGTAATATAAACGTACATTGAAAAACCAGTTGAAATTCAGTAAAAGCGAGAAATAAGGCCATTTTTCGAACTTTCTCTGAATTCAACGAAACCAATTTTGTTGGATTCATATAAGTGAAATATAGTAGAGTTTCAAATTTCGTATTGATCTGACTTACGGTTTGATCATAAGAACGGAAAACGTATAGTAATCGTCTTATTAAAATTCGACTTGAAATTAAGCAGTTTTGGCTAATATGGAGCAATTGAAAAATACTGATAAAATGGTAAACGATGACCTAACTAATTAACATGTTTTATATTTAAATAATTTTTTAAAGGAGATACTACCTTCCTAAGTTACACCTAAATTTTAATATATATATATATATATATATATATATATATATATATGAAAATTAGTTAATATGCCAACATAGTGGTCAGAGTATGACTCAAACTTCTGTCCTCTTACCCTGCAAAAGCAAATATTTCCTCTATGACACACTATTTTAGAATATATGTATATATATATATATATACACACAAAAACACACACACACACACACACACACACACACACTATAACGAACTGGAATTTTCGACCCTAAAAATCAACATAAAACCCATATTGAATATCCAAGCATCGGAAATACCAGATCTTTAATAGAAAGAAGTTAGAGGGTGAGAAATAGAAAGAAAGAAAGTTAGAATAAAAGAAGAAGAAGATCACAACCGATGAAACACAAATCTCACAACGGAACGAAAAAAATATATTATAACAATACTTTGAAATACAAAACTGTAATTTGTAATACATATCATTATCAGTGTACCACATATAATATCACAACAGAAATAAATTCTATATATCTCTAATGTTTAAGCCCCCTGCTCCAAGCTCTCTAAGTATATGTAAATCCTGACTACTTGACTACCTGTACAAATTTAGTCACCCTAGAGTTTAGGGAAAACAAAACAAAATAAACTCTGGGTCAGTCATGTGACTGGTGTGAGTAAACTCTAATCACTTGGTTTAACTTTTAAAATCCTTTTAAAAGAAATGATAATCATAAGACCGATCCACACATAAACACCAACGGTTTTTACCTTACGGTAACCCAACATATTTCTTAAGATAAATATTTTATGATATTATAATAATAATGTCTAAATCAAGTAAATAGCAATCTAGCAGAACGCTTTCATCTCACGCTCTACATATATAATATACAATAAAAACCGCAGGCTCTTATTGGGTAATGGATTTCCAACTACGACAAGGTATGGAACCACCTTCCGACCAGTGTACTCTAGAAGCGATACACAGGAGATCAACAAGAACATCTTGTAACTCGGCCACACATGACCAGCCATTCATTTTGCTTGAATGTTCCGAATATATTGTCACCTTACGGTTGGTATACCAACATAACCGTTCCCGGGAGATATAGAAACAAAAATAAGTAACAAATATGAATATTCTCTAGATGGTGACAATATACCCTACTTGGGTAAGACCACTTAGCCATGCTGCCTGCCCGATTTCTGTCATTTCCCAGTTGATGAGGCTTGAGGCATACGTTTCTTTTAACAGATCACTCCTTTATTTACTTTGATTACCACATCATCATACCCGTCAAATCACAAACTGATTTCCCCAATAATACCACAGGTATAAGCTAAGAGAAATGAATTCCCTCGCCACCAACGTAAATACATTTGAAACGATCAACTTATGTGATCTACCAAATATACTATGTCTGACATTCATCCATTCAAGTTGTCCTGGGACTGGACAACCCGAAGGAATATTATGTAAATCCATCTTAGGCAATTTCTACCCAAGATCGCCAGAATAACCCTTGTATAAAATCTGTCTTCAATTGTCTTCGATCTGTTTGGTTCGTAACGATAATGCCCATATGGAGAGGTTTTCAGATAATAAATATGATCTTGGCCTCTCCTTAA
Source organism: Allium sativum (assembly GCA_030737875.1). Classification (NCBI taxonomy): domain Eukaryota; kingdom Viridiplantae; phylum Streptophyta; class Magnoliopsida; order Asparagales; family Amaryllidaceae; genus Allium; species Allium sativum. Next base: position 134,237,711 of record CM060924.1, on the reverse strand, counting down.
TGACAACAGAAATGGTCAAAATTTTTGATAGTCAGTGATCTAACTATCAAAGGAAAATATGTGTACAAACAACGGTTGTATTCCCAAATGGAAATCTTACCGATCAATCATCATTTCATTTCCCAATTTCCCATTTATTTCTTAAAACCATTTTACTTCTCACAATTTTGTTGGAAAACGTTTCCATATATTCACAACTCTTTATTTCCCCTATTTCAAAAATATACGTTATTAACATTGGAAAATAATTCGATATCTTATTCATGCATCATTCCTTTTCTACATCCAGAAGTCCCTAACCGTAAACTAGTAAGAGCATAGCTCCCTAAGTATTGACCCATAGGGCGAAACCAACATCAGATCAATAACCAGAAAGTCATTCAACTTAACTAGTCTCCAGTCAGTTTCTAATTTCCTTAACTCCACTCTTACTTCTTATTTACACAAATCATTTCTTTTTATAACCATTTAATTCTTATAAACCATTTGCTCTAAATCAATATTCACTTTATGACGTGAATATTATTCTTCTAACAAACTGGATTTATTATATCAATCTAATCTTCATTTTTATTTATAAATACCCTAACAGGTTCAAATCCTGTTTACCAAGTTATTATATAAATGCGTATTCATAATTCACTTTATAAATTCTATTTATAAATCAATTTCTTATTAATTATACATTAAGTTTATACTTAATCTCGATCACATATTTGATTATACAGTATTGGTTTTAAACCCAATATTAATTATTTAGTCACATTCTGAATTTTACAATATATAGTTTCTAATCATAATTTATTTTACTAATATATGACTTAGTCGAATTCTCATTATATATTCTTATTGACTTGTTTCCATTCTATTTATATTCTGAACCTCGAAATATTTTCATTGTTTTTCTTTCTAAACGATTTCCCATTTTCTTTTAAATCAATTCATTTCTTGAATTTATAATTTTATAATTATTTAATAATAACCATTTTGCTTCGTTTATAGATATCGTTTGTAAATCAAATTACTTGTTTTTATATAATCAAAAACAAGTTATTAAATTCTAAATAATCGAAATTCCATTTCTATTTAAAAATAGAAATTCCTTTTTAAAACCCCAATTTCTTTTCCAATATATTCAAATATATTTTTCAGTATTTATATAACAATTATTTCATGTCAATGTTGTTCAACCACCTCAAACACATAATAATCAACATCAGATTATTTATCACATCATATAAAGCAATATATGAAAATCCAATAAAATATTTGAGGTGTCCAGTTGGATCCCTCCAACCTGTTTCCCTGCATCCACAAATGTTAATCAACATCTATTTCATATAAATATGAAATAAATAACAAATAGAATCCATATTTAACTAACGACTTGTATAAATAACTATACGTATTATTTTAACCAATTCATCCAAACAATCAACATACAATATTCAACCATCATTTATAAATATGAAATAACGTTTATAATATTGTAAAAGTGGACAGAGTTAGTAAGTTTACTCACCTTATTCGTTAATAGTTAAATAACGATTTAATGACCAATGATTCATATATGGCTTTTTTTAATTTCACCATAAATCAAAATGATCTCCAAATGGTTTCAAATCAGCTTCATAGTATAGCCTGTATTCCCGTGATTCTAACACGACAAATCATTCGCGATTATGTTATCGTGCGCATAAGATAATAAAATTAGATGTTAACATGATATTCATATAAAAGTAAATCTTAACTTAAATTTATGTATTTACTATTGGGTCTTACCTCGACCCATTCAATCCGCGTGCACCGAACCGCCACTGTGCTGCTTCTTTCCTAAGCTAACGTTCTGCTGCTCGTGTGAACCACTAGGGCTGTCAAAATACCATGTGAACCAGGCTAAATTCACTTGGATATACCATCCAATGAACTGGTGCATGGTTTGTGTTTGGACACTACTCATCAATACTGATGCAACAAGAAACCACCTTCTCTCAGTTATAAGACCGTTAACATAATATGAATCTTTGTACTAATAGGATCTTTCGGTTTGTATCCTATTGATCCATCATTTTTTTCTACCGTTTCCACGAGATTCACCAGACTTCTTTTCTTTTTTCCAATACGGTCTTCACTATTTCAGCCCAAACCCACACCATTAGAACCCATGCATACCCGCTTACAGTTGTACCTTCTCAAAACAAGGCACGATCTACTCTTGTACAAGAAACAAACCTATCATTTTCACATACACTCAACGCCATATTTCCCTGCATGTTTCACGAGACATCGCAGAACTTCCACCCCCGCACTTCACACAACATCTGACTATCCCCTTTTGTGGTTTCATGCGTGCCTCTCTACTCCTCTTCACTGCGTCACATACACTGTACGCAAAAGCCAACATCCCACCAACTTCGTGCTTTCCCCTATTCACCTATTCCCTTCACCATTTTAACCAATGTTCTCCGCTAACTCATACCACCAGCAACCCTATAGCTACTACCCACTCGCTCACCGAGGAAAACTCTACACATCTTTGTCAACTTCCGCTTCCAGCCCAGGTTCGCATGCTATAGTAAAGGTCTGAACTCTTTCCGTTTGAAAATCCTCCAAAGAATTATCATCTGATGCAAACTTCTCCAGTAAAAACAGAAGCTAATCTTAACTTTGCGTTTTAAATGTTCCAATTCCCCTCTAAGTTCAACTTATTTACCCCGTCTGCGTTTTAGAATTCGAGACCCAATAGATTTTTAATTGTTAACGTTTTACTGAAGAAGGTGGAGACAGTCGGTATGAAAATGAAGGGAGAAAGAAAAAGAATTCTTCGCTGTTTATTGTGTCTGGTATTTATAACAACACAAATCCTTCGAAGCTAAGTAAGGATGAGTACATGCCTAGTTAGAAAACGCCTTCCTTTGCTTGGGATGCCGTGTAAACTTTCTTAGTTGTTAAGTAATAAAAAAAAAAATATATATATATATTTAAGAATGCTTAACGACTAAGGAAAAGGTAGGCACATGCGTGTGTAGAGTACAACCAAAAAGTGGTACCTAAAAATACGGAATTCATTTATATTTTATAAATATATATTCATTAAGGGTACCTCATCACCTAAGATTTACGTTCGCCTATGGACTGTTAACGACAAAAAATAAAAATACCCTTGTGACGAGTAATGTGTCATGATCCCAAAAACTTAATAATATAGACAAGTTAGCTTATTTAGTGAAACCCAAAAATACTGATTTAGGGTGCAAAATAAGTTGAATAAAAAGTTGCTTATTTTCCCGAAATAAAAATCACACAAAAATTCTATAAATTAAATTATAACTACGTCTCAAAATTCTTGTCCAAATTCGAAACCAATATTTAATTATTATTAAATATATCGTTATGGCTTATATACGATTCCATAGCGACTATTTGAAAATTTGATTTGGAAATAACTTACAATCTATAATACGAAATATCGTTTTTTTCACATCCATTAGAAAAATACAGTTCAATAGATTCCAACGTTTCTTGTTTCGAAGAAATCCGACTAATAACGAATCCTGTATAGTCGTTTGAAGTTCAATACTCAATATTATGAACTGCTGCATCGTTACGAGCTCGATTATAAATAAATTATAATTTATACGTTCAACTATCGTTTATATAAATATATTCGTTATTCTAGTTCGAATATAAACTCAATTAAATATCTTACATAAATTTGACAATTCAGCTATTTTCGACTATTTCAGAAATAAATATATTATTATCCCATTAATTATATTATTTAAATATTCAAGATATATAAATTCAAATCATTTAAATTATCAAACCAGTATATTAAAATAATTAAATTAACTAATTATTAAATAGCTAAAATTCCGGGATGTTACACACGCACTCTTAAGATAAGAATCACTCTTACACCATTGCCTATACTCCCTAACATTTAGACAACTCATGGTCCTTTCCTAACACATGTTATGGTCTTCTAAACCCATTTCCCCTTGTGTACTTGAGCATGTGAAGTAAGAGGATGCCTTTTTGTTTTATTTCCATTTCTCATTTTTTTCCTCTTAAGTCCATCTTCCTCCTTCCTAAACCTTAACTCCAATATCCTCCACCACTACATCCACCACACCTCTGTCCCTCCCCTAACCCCTCCGCACCTCCCCTATAGCCTCCTCCTCCATCATGTGGGACCCAGCCTCCAAACCCCCCTCTTTTACACTTAAATCCACTAAAAATCATATTTTTCCCTCTTAAATCAAAATCCCACCACCATAGCCTCCTCCCCTAGGACCCACAACCCATGCTTGGCTCGACCGGTCAACTTCTGACCTCACATTAGCAATCCAATGTGGTGGACCCCACCTCCTAAAGCCGTGGACCCCATTAAGCCTCCAGGTCCCTTAAAACTCGTTAAAATCTATTTTTTCCTCATTTAATTTCAAGTATATGTATAATTATATATATATTATTAATTGGGGATTTGAAGTGGTAATGAAGTGGTAATGAAGTGGTAATGGAGTGAGAGAAGTTCGACCTTAAAGATTGGAGGAGTGGATCCCTTACTGAGAACTCCTCACTCAAGTTTTGTTAACTAGTTTAGTTAATATAACTAGTTTTACTATATTTGGAGGATTAGTTAATTATTTGATGTTTACAATTCGTTATGGTGATGATTTGGGTTTATGGTAGGGTTCAATAATTTTTATCATGATAAAAATGTGATTTTTAAGTAAATATACATGTAATTGCTTGGATATTTGACACCTTGAACTAATAGTGTTGACCTGGAAATTGATTGAACCTTAAATGGTGATTAGAAAGTAATAAAATAACTACTATTTAATGTATATTAATGATAATCCTATTTGGGTAATTGGACAATGATTGGTTGGACATTGATGATTGATATTACAGTTAATCTACTGATTGACAAACACATATAAGCGTTATTGGTTTAAGGCTTATATGGTATGTACCACGATATGTGGTAATTGGATGTTAGTTGTTAGTAATAACTATTATTGGATGATAATGATGTTTGAAATCCATACAAATTGAATTATATGGTAATTGGTTGAATATGGTAATTGGTTGAACCTCATTCAATTCGGAATCAATTTAAATATTTTATTAATAAAATATTCATAAAAATTAAAGTTTGAATTTGACGTCCGATTTTGGATGGACACAAAGTTTATAAAATTACTATGAATATTCACAAGTGAAATAAATTGATTTGAATTCATTTTCATATAGTTATGGCTTGTTTAAGTTTTAATTTAAAATAAACAGCAATAGGTAAAAGTGAAGTTCAGTTAGGGTATATAGAAAAGGTTTCGACAAAAGTTCCTTTTCAAACTATCTTGTTTATTTTTATAATGGACTTCATAAATATTTGGACTTCAAATAATAAGTTTTGAAAAATAATATTACTTTAATGATTTAAATAATATTAACATGATTAAATATTGGAATATTTGATTTTCAAGATAAATAATTGAAATGTAGGTTCCAAAAATAATTATATGTGTTTTATATAATTAATAAATTATTTTGAAAATGTTCTTCTTCAATTTTAATTATAAATCGAATTTGGCATGAATAGGAATTGTCATGCAGCAATAGTTCGCGAACTTCGACCATTAACTTTGAATTTACATATTGAGAGATCCGACCATCGAATTCTCCCAAATGAAAAAGGTTGGGTTCAAAATGAAAAGAGTTTCAAATGGAATAAAAAATGTTAAATTCCAATAGTTAGATTTTAAGATAAGTCCAAATCTACTTTGAAAAGGTCGCTACAAAAGCAGTTCAGTGACCAGAATTGGAAGCCGGCTGAAACAACCTTAACAAAATTATTAAAAATATGGACAAATAATGATAAATCATAATTAATGATTTAAAATGATTTGAGCAAGATTATGGAATTTTGGACTATGGTTTGAAATTGAGGACTTTTGACTTGATTTACTTAACAAAGTAAATCAATATTTCGAAGTTTAGTTTGAAGATAAACTAAAAGTTTTCAAACATAATTTATTTGGATTTAAATGGAAATAATCTTAGATATTTCGACATTGGATTTCATAGTTATACAGCTACTTTATGAGGAATTTAGAAGACATAGATATCATTATTTCCTATACGGTAATTGTTCATTTCAAAATTTGATGTTGAATTTAAGTTGATGCGATTTCTATTTTAAGCCTTATATTTGATATCAAATTGGATTTTGGGTTTTTTTCCGAATGATGTCTTGAATAACATATATTCCTTAACCCATCTAAAAACATGATTTATTTCACAAGTTAAATAATCATTAAATAATGATTTTGGAAATTAAAACTATGTTAGAGTTATAATAAATCTTTAAATAATGATTTGAAATGGTAGAAGGTAGTTAAACTTAGCTAAACATGAAGGGTATTAGATAGGGAGTATCACCAGTTTTGTTCCATGGGTTCAATAGGATGGGAATGGGATAACGATATAAGTTACCTTTTTGTAAGGCTCAATAATCCCGATAAGACTTATAAAACTTAATTTGAGTTAAGTTTATGAAGAAGATTATATAATCTTTTGAAATGATTTCCAACAATATATTTAAACAAGAGTTTAAATGATGTAAATTTTCGATAAGATTTAAGGGAGTAATTCCCAATGTAAAGAATGAACTGAATAAAAAGAATATTCTGAATAGGAATGAGACTTATGATATGTTTATATATCACTTGATTTTAATGATGCGATAGTTATTCGAAAAGACCGGGTTTCAACCCATTCTAAATAACTAGTATGACGAGTATTAACAATACTAAAGACAATGGTTGAAGACCGGAGATTTTCACATCGTTTGAATTATTGTTGATGCCTTGGGTAGCTTCCGTTGTAAGGTTAACGTGGTGGTCGTCTAGACGTACATGGAGATCGACCGGATAGGCAAGGGTCTCTCCTCCTTAGGGGACGAGCAATAAGGTGCCTTCGGTTTCGTTCAGACCGAGAACGAACTTGTAAATGGATGTGTGTCTGACGTTGTATTTCATAACATAATTGATTAGTTTCTATGAATGATATATCTATGGTGGCGGAAAATCTATTCTCTTATCTTAACACCCTTCTTTGTGATGTATGAACTCAAAGGTTATATAATATAAACTGATCATCTGTGTGAATTTACAACGTGGCATGCCGAGTTACTGATTGATCAAAGATTTTTGTTGAAAAGCAGAGCTTTGTGGATGATGATCACAACATGGCTGATATAGCATAGCTTTGTGTTGAAACGCGACTTCGACAAGCCACATGTCCCGTGATTGGACGAAAACATGATGATAGACCACAGAGAGGAATAACGTTTCCCTTTAGCAAAAAAGTGATGCCATGGTATGGAGCCCAGACAATTTACTTATGTGGATGATGGATTGAGGCACCTCGAATGATGGTCAATCAACGACTAGGGTGACAACTAGAAACGACCGAGGGAACATTATGTTTAGGAAAGATCCTAACTAGCCGTGTATAGTGATGCCGACTCTGCCACTCCAAGATTCACATGTGTGTGAGTCCTGGACATCTTTCTGGAGATGGTTCCGAATCTTATACAGAAGATCCTTTGCCTTGGTCGTTGATGGAAATCCAACTTCCAATACGAATCTTGCGTTTTCAGTTGTAAACCTATATGTCGACATAATTGAATGGGGTATTATGTCATCTAAGATTGATACATTTATTTTCGAAATTGATTTTCATACTATGCACTAGTGATAATAAAAGAGAAATTTTCTGTATCAAGCATGATTGGTTATTATAAGGTAAAACTTGTACTCTGGTTTGCGCTTGCATTGTGTGATGGGACTTGAGACTTATAATACCTTCATTTTTCAAAAAACATTGTGGATTTTTATGACTGGTATTCATATGGAGAAAACATGTTCCGTCCTATATGGCATGGTCCCATAATTTACCCAACTTTAAAATAAAGTATAATAATTGTTTTTATTCTCACACCCATCCCATGACTGACTCAGAGTTTATTGTTTCCCACCTAAACTCTAGGTGCCCATAATTTTCCACACGGGAAGAATGTAGTTTAGGTTTTGTAGATATTTTATAAAGCAAGATTCTAGATTAAAGCTAAAGCTATGTCCAGAGCAGTTGATAGTCTTTTGCTAAATGTAATTTGTTAATCTTTGATAATTGCGATTTACTCTGATATATTCTTGTACTCTAATGTAAAATTCTTTTAATAATAAAAATGAAATGTTCTTCTGTGTTTTGTTCTGATGTATTGTACCCAATAATGGTTCAAGGACTTCTTCCTTTTGGGTCAAACCTATGTAGCTTATGGTCCATTCGAAAGGCGGGGATTTTCGGGTTGTTACACATAAGAAGCTTATCTGAGAAAAGTCAAGAAGATATTCGCAATGTAAAGAAGATAACGCTTCCCAACTTTAAAGTATGGAGGAGTGGATCCCTCTGTGAGAAACTTATACTTTAAATTATATTGTTGTGAGAACGCCTTGCTCACGTTTGGCTAACAAGTGTAGTTAGTGCAATTAGTCATGCTATGTTTAGAAATTTCTAAGTTGTTAAGTAGATTTGGGTTTAATGGTGTTAATGGAAGTTAGAAAAGGTATTTACTTGGTAGTTTAGTAATTAAAGTGGTTACCCAAATGGTTATGAAGTTAAAATCACAAATATATGTTTGTTTGGTTTCGATGATAACGCGGTTGTTATGGATTCCTATGATTGATTGTGGTAAATCATCGGTTGACAAAAATACAAGCGTTAATTGTCTAATGCTTATATGATATGAATTATGCCATGAGATGTGTACATACATACACTATGTGTGTGTGTGTGTGTGTATGCATATATATTTTATGTGTGAATGGATGTTATAAATTAGGGAAAATGTTATTTTAATGGTTAATGATGATTATGTGTTCACTACACACAGATATATGGAAGAAATGGGAATTGGTTAAGTCTCGTTTCATTTCGATGAATTAATTAATATTATATTTAATTAAATAAAGGGAGGAAAATAAAAGCTTGAATTTTAAATCTAAAATGATTTGGAAAGATAGTTTAAACAATTATGAATAGTTTTCATAAAAATGGAAAATTTATTGGAAGAAGTTTTCAAGCAATTAAGGCATGTTTTAAATTTGAATTTAAAAAGTGAATAGAAACTTTGAAAAGTGAAGTTTGGTTTGGATATATAACAAATGTTTTACTGGATTTTCTTTTCCAAACTATCTTATTTATTTTTATAATGGACCTCAGGAAAGTTTGGATTTCAAAAGATGACGTTTGAAAAATAATATTATTTTAATAATTTAATTTATATTATAATATTTAAATAATGGAATATTTGAATATAAAGTTAAATGTTGGTAATGTACTTTTCAAAGGTTATTATATAATTAATAAACTACTTTGAAAGTAATTCGATTCGATTTTAATGAATCGAAGTTCGATTTGAATAGAATTAGTCGCGCAATGGTAGTTCACGAATTTCGACAATTGACTTTAAATTGACGTACCAGGAGATCCCACCGTAGGATTTTCCTAAAACAAAAACCATTTGGTTTGAAACAAAAAGAGCTTTCAAATGCAAAGATTTTTTTTATAAACCAATGGTTAGATTTTGAAATAAGTTCAAATTAAATTTGAATAAAAACAGCGCTAGTGTAGTTAATGACCCGAAATGAGATTTTATTGAAATGAGCTAATTTTAAATTATTAACAATAGGGATAAATTATAATAAATTGTAATAAATGGTCTGAAAGTGATATTGATTGAATATACTATGTTTTGAAAACCTAAAAAGCTATTTTCTGAAAATGAGCTGTTTAAGCAATGTTATTTGCAATGGGTTTTATGTAAAAAGGTTTTGATACAACCAATGATATCCAAATGATTTGTAAACTAATCTAAAGGATTGGAATGGGGATGTTAAGATATTTTGGGATTTGAGAAGTATGTAACAAATATTTTGAAGATGATAAATGATTTATAAAAGATGTTTTGTAAATGAAGAGAATTTCGACGACTTAAATCTCAATGTTTAAATGATTTAGAAAGCAAAATACTATGGTTTGAAGATACTTCTTATTATTAATGCGAAATTATTTGCTTTTTCTTGATATAAAGTGATTTATTATGTTACTAATGATTCAGGTAACCCGTAAATAAAAAGTGGGCACATGTGTGAATTATGGTTCTCTTTTGGCATAGATGGACATACTTATATTATTGATGAGATGAATGCTGGGACCCAGTTGCCTTGATATCTGGAGAAACCTTCTGATCTGGTGGCATATATGTTGATATGCTTGTATTGTAGATATTTCAAATTTTCAAAAAGTGATTTGTTTTAAATCCCGAAGTGAAGTATGATTTGGTATGAAAGAATTATTGTAACGTCTCGGAAAAAGTCGATCTTGGTTATCTGATGTACAACACATATCGAACATCCAAGGATCGAAAATACCAGTAGTTAATGAAAGAAATTAGAGGGTGAGAATAGATAAGATAGAAACTTAGAATAGAAGAAGAAGAAGATACAACATCAGAGTAACACGAATCTCACAGCGGAACGAACAACATATAATAGATAATATATCCTTGAAATAAATCAGTATATGTATACAATAACATTATCAGAGTACAACACTTACAACACAGCGGAAATAACTATAGCTATATAATCCTGAAGCCTCCTGCTCCAAGCTCCCCAAGTATATCTGTAAAATCCTGACTACTTGACTGCCCGTATAAAATTGGGAACCCAAGAGTTTAGGGAAAACAAAACAAAATAAACTCCGGGTCAGTCATGGGATTGGTATGAGTAAAACAATTTATAACAGTTTGAGCCATCAAACGATATCTCATAAGACCACGCCGTATAACAGAAAGGGTTTTTCCCTTATGAGAATCCAAAATAATATTTATATCAAAACTCATTGATATTATAATAGTGTCTATCAACCATAATATAATAATCATCTAGCAGAAACGCTTTCATCTCACGTTCTACATATATAGTATACAATCAAAACCGCAAGCATGTATTGGGTAATGGATTTCCAACTATGACAAGGTATGGAACCAACTTTCACTAGTGTACCTCTAGAGAGGAATACACTGGGTACAACAAGAACATCTTGCAACCCGGCCACACTTGACCGACCACTCATTTCGCTTGAGTGTATCGAATGTATATCACCAACGGTTGGGATCAGCAACTGTTTCCCGAATGGGATAGCATCGACAATAGATTTTTAGAAGTAAATGAAATTCTAGATCAGGTGATTATCCACCCTAATAGGTGCGACCTATATAGCCATGCTGCCTGCTCGATTTTAGTCATTTCCGGATTTGAGGCTAGAGGCCACGCTTATCTCTGATAGATCACACGTTTATTCACTTTGAATGTCAAATCGTCATACCCGCCAAATGACAAATTGTTTTCCCCAAAAATACCACGGGTATACAGCTAAGAGAAACGAATTCCTCCGCCACCAAACGTAAATACGTTTAAAGAGATCAACTTACGTGATCTATTAAATATATTCTATCAGACATTCTTCAATACAGGTCGTCCTGGGACTGGACAAACCGAAGGCACTATTCAGTACAACCATCCGAGGCAATCTTTACCTAAAATTTATACAATAGCCCTTGCACTTTACTCCGTCTTCAATTATCTTTGGCATATATGATTCGCAACGCTTATGCCAATACGGAGTGGTTCTTCAGATAAAAATCCAACCGGTCTCTCCATATTAACAACGTTAAAATGGTCAAAAACTTCGATAGTCGATGAGTTAACTATCAAAGAAAAACACGTGTGCAAACAACGATATTATTTCCAAATGGAAATTATATCGATCAATCATCATTGAACCTTTATCCTTTAAATTTATTTATCATTAATTTATTTCATTTGTCATTTCCTATTTCCATATATTCAACATTTCTTATTTTCTATTATCAGAAAACATTTCTGATTCTTATTTGGAAAACATTTCCAAAAATCCTTCACTATCAAACCTTACCATTCCTTAGTTAAGAAGGAAGTCAATCAAGTTGGGTATAATTACCTCTTAGACCTTAACTGAACAACGTTTTAACTTCGAAATAGCCAAGTTTATCTTTTAAATCTTTAACAGACTTCCTTACGTAACTCTCGGATTCTATTTACGAATCCACTTCTTTTACAGAACATTGGTTATAACGATAACGTTATAATCCCTCCTTTCGAAATATCTAATTTTAAATTTTAACCTTTATTCTTTAATGTGAATAAATAAATAAACAACTAATTTATATATAAATAAATCTTGATTTAAACACTGGAAAATAAATAATACTTTCCCGAATTCGATATAATCGAATTCAACGATTAACTCTCTTTTGAGTAATCTCTACTTGATTAACTCTTCTTTGAATAACCTAACATCGATTAACTCCTTTCGGTTAAACTAACATCGATAAATTCCTTTCGATTAAACTATACTCGATTAACTCCTTTCGACTAAACTAACATCGATTAATTCCTTTCGATTAAACTATAATCGGTTAACTTCTTTCGATTAAACAATAGTCGATTTAACTCCTTTCGACTAAACTATAATCGATTAACTCCTTTAATTCTATTCGAATACTCTATATTCGATAACCCTTTTTCGAATAAACTAATATTCGAAAATCCTTTCGAATAAAGAATATTCGATAATCCTTTCGAATAACGAAGATTCGATAATCTCTCCTTGAATAAATAATATTCGATAACCTCTTTTCAAATAAACTATATTCGATTTTCCTTTCGAATAACAAATATTCGATAACTCCGTTTTACTCTATTCGAATTACTAATATTCGATTAACTCAAATTTGATTAACCCTATTTAATTAACTCTATCGATTAACTCTAACTGATTAACTCTAACTGGTTAACTCTAACTGATTAATTCTAACTGGTTAACTCTAACTGATTAATTCTAACTCTAATCGATTAATTCTAATTCGATTTAACTCCTTTGATTAACTCCTTTGATTCTATTCCTTTGAATTATCTCCTTTGATTAATTCCTTTTCTATTTGTTTACCTAACAAATCTATTCCCTTTTCAATTCTATTTATTTAACAAATAAATATTTCTTTTACCTTTTCTATTTATTTAACAAATAAATTTTCTTTTACCTTTTCTATTTATTTAAAAAATAAATAATTCTTTTACCTTTTCTATTTCCCAAATGAATATTTCTTTTATCCTTCTATTTATTTCCCAAATGAATATTTCCTTTAAACTTCTATTTATTTCCCAAATGAATATTTCCTTTATACTTCTATTTATTTCCCAAATGAATATTTCCTTTATACTTCTATTTATTTCCCAAATGAATATTTCCTTTATACTTCTATTTGTAAATGTTTTACAAATATTTCCCTTATATTTGTTTTCACAAATAATTTCCTTTATAATTTGTTTTCACAAATAATTTCCTTTATATTTGTTTTCACAAATAATTTCCTTTATATTTCTTTTCAAAAATATTTTCCTTTATATTTGTTTTCACAAATAATTTCCTTTATATTTGTTTTCACAAATATTTTCATTTATATTTGTTTTATTTATTTTCTAAATAAATAACCCTTTTATACTTCTATTTATTTCCCAATAAATATTCCTCTTTATAAAATCCTTTGATTTTATAAATAATTCCCTTTTATAAAATTCCTTGGTTTTATAAACAATTTCCCTTTATAATGTCATATTTATTTTCAATAAATATTTCCTATTATATCATATTTATTTTCAATAAATATTTCCTTTTCAAAACCCTTTTGATTTTATAACTGTTTTCTTCTATAAAAATCCCTTTTTCCTTTTCTATATAAAATCCATTGATTTTATATAACTGGTTTATTTTCAAAATATGCTTTGAAAATCCCCTTTTTAAATCCCAGTATTTTTCACGGTATTTAAAATACCAAATCACAATGATCGATATCATTTAAACGCACATAATCATCAACAGATTATATATCACATCATATATTACAATATATGAAAAACAGTAAAATAAATGTTGAGGAATCCAGCTGGATTCCTCCGACCTATTTCCCTGCACCACAGATGTTAAATAATTTAGATAACCTCACTTTCATTTCAAGAAGAAATATTCTGATCGATAGAATTAATATTTAATAACGATATATATATATATATATATATATATATATATATATATATATATATATGTATATGTATATATATAACCATAACTATGTTTTCAATCAATTATTTAACAGTCCATCTAAACAGTCTATACACAACAATCAATCAATATTTATCAAAAGTAAAGTACAATTTATAAAAATATAAACTGAACAGAGTTAGTGAGATTTACTCACATTGGACGATCATCGTTAATAACGATAACCATCGCTTGATTTAGACAGACAATTTATTTCTCTATAAATTGTAACGGGCTCGGATTCACTCCCAGTTAGTTCCAGTGTGTAGCCACCGTCCATACGATCCCAACGGATCTTGTTTCGTTGAATTCCGTCAATATATGAACAAGTTACGACCTTATGAAGTTAATACACATTATATAAAACAAAACTTGAATTCTATTTTTATTCTGGGCTTTAACCTATTAATTCTAGCCCATCTCCAATTCCTTTTACCATACCCACTCCCCTTCTTCCTTTTTCTGTTCGAACCATTCCAGTAAACCCACAACGAAACCATGGCCGACTTTGAACTCCCTCTTCTCCCCTATCTCTTCATCGATTCAGGAATGGACACCACCATCGAACTCCACACCTGAATCTCTATCTCCTCATCACCACCACATTTATCTCGTCCTCCTCGAGTGCATCGCGACATCAGGAGTCCCCGTCGCCCCATTTCACAGTCACGGCACTTTCTAACTCCGAGATCCACAAAACTCACCATGTAAGTGCTACTTGCCTCTCGAATCCAAAACCGACCACAAAAACCAATACTAGTGCCTCAATCCTTCAATTTTCTTAACCCTAGTTGGCGCTGGAAGGACCCGAGCATCACAAGCTCGCGTCGCACCACCCAAAACATATGTTAACTTGACGCTCTCTACTCTAGGGTGTTAAATCTATACATGTTTTTATTTATAGAAGTTTGTTTGATTTGTTTTGGATTTTAGAAAGTGGATTCTTTCACTGGAAAATGAAGAACATCGGCGGCGCACTCATTTTGACCAAAGGAAACAAGTTTTAGGTTATAAGGATATGGGGAGGCTATTTATAGAAGGATTTTAATATTTTTAAATTCAATTATTATATTTGTTTTTAATCAAACGCTGTCTATACTTATTATTAAAAATCCCTATGATCACACATGATATTCAAAAATCACGAAAACGGACATGCAGCTATAGTTCATCATTACGAACCCAACGACACTGATTTCGTCGAATTCCGACTTTGTATGCTCACACAGCGTATTTTTAATTTTCAAAATACTGTCTGTTCTTCACAATAAAATCCCGTACGGCCACATACTGACTTCAAAAATCACGGAAATTGAAATCTAACAATAATTTAACATTGCGCATCCAAAAAAATTAGTTCCGTCGAATTCTAAGGCCGTTTACAAAACTGCCTATTTTTAAAGCCCTAAATAACCCATTTAAATATGTAAATGTATTTAAATATAATTAAATTAAATATGAATAAATTTATATTATCGTATATATTCACACTAGAATACCATACAGCTCCAGAATAATCCTATATGGATTTCTAACTTGATATTTCAAATCCCGATTAAATCGATATTCGATTTATACTGAAATTCCTTTTTTAAAATATAAAGTATTCCTTTATAAATTATAAAGGAATTCCATAGCGACTTTTCTAAAATTTGATTTGGACATAAAACAAAATCTACACGACGAAATCCTAATTTTTCTCTTCCATTGGAAAAATATACTCCACCAGCTCCACACGTTTCTTGTTTCACAGAAATCCGGCTTAAAACGGATTCTGTATTCCCAGTTGAAGTTCAAATCGCCAAATCGTGAACTGCTGCGCCATTTCGAGCTTGATTTTAATTATAATATAATTTCTACCTTCAACTGACGATTATAAATATATTCGTCAATATAATTCAATATAAACTGAAATATATATTTTAAATTGTCCAATTCACACCAAATAATGGATTCTGTTATTTCCGATTATTCCGAAAATATATTATTTTATTATTTATATTAATTAAATCTAAATATTATTTAACTCCTATTACCGATATCGTCAAATCGATAATTTATAATTAAATAGATTAATTATTCGACAGCTAAAAATGCGGGTCATTACAATCATTCCCCCTTAAAATAATTCCGTCCTCGAAATTGCTAAGCTAGAAAACAACACTATCCACTGGGTAAAAATTTACTGCTTACCTCTTAACTCCGGTTTCACTAGGCCAATTAATATCGACTAAAATATTAATTTATTCCGATTAACTAAAATTTTCAAAAATCCTGAAAAAAATTTAACAACTTT
Organism: Allium sativum; assembly: GCA_030737875.1. Taxonomy (NCBI): domain Eukaryota; kingdom Viridiplantae; phylum Streptophyta; class Magnoliopsida; order Asparagales; family Amaryllidaceae; genus Allium; species Allium sativum. The sequence continues at coordinate 134,221,138 of CM060924.1, read as the reverse complement.
ATTTTTTTTGGAAAATTTCGCCATAACCTCCTTTGTACAGCCCTATCGGTAAAACCACAACTCGCCTCTCTAGGCCTTCTCCAACCCAAAAGAAAATCAAACAGCCAAGCGGCTTGCCAAATCGGCTCATAAATCACCAAACTCATATGAAATATAAACTTGTACCTTTTTGTTGGGTATATCATTATATCACTTTCACTTGCTTCTACTCAATACCTGTAGACCATATATCCATCTATACCAATCGATTTCCAATCAATTTCAATCAACCAAATCTCAACACAATTATTCGCTTATACCGAAGCCCAATTTCATTCTAACCCCAAATCAAAAAAATTCGAACTTTTAACTTATCCCTCAATTCCAGTTCAGATTATTCTCTGATCAATTCCAGATTTTAAATACTTTTATCAATCTCCTCTTACTTAACTTTACAAGTTAAATTTAAATTCTATAAATTTTAAATTCCTGGGTTTTTCTTTCAAATTAATTTGAAATCATAATACCAATTCAAAACCTTTGAATTTCTAAACAACTTGTTTCCTCAAAACAATTCGAAAACAAAATCTTTGGTAGTAATCCGTCACTTACAACTCGAAAATGAACTCCGGTGATGCAGCTGTCATCATCGGAATATATTTTCCAGCGATAAAGTGAGTTCAATACTATACCACTTTCAAAATCATTTCCACATACTTCCATTTTGAAATTTATTTCAAAATATCCTTCCAATGTTTGGAAAACAATTTAAAATCTCCGAGGATTTTAAAATTCTCATATACTTAATATAACTCCATTTACAAACACCTTTCAAATTCCAGGGTTTAAATTTCAACTTTGATTTTAATTTTATATTTAATTCAATTCATTATGCTTATCTGAATTCTGATCGATTATTTACATAACCATTTTACATTTTTATAATCTTATTCGGTTATAATAACAACCAATATATCCAATATATATATTCATTCCAATATATATATCTTCTCTATATCAAAATATAATTTGGGTAGAATTATTCTGTTTACCCTCTTTTCAAAACATCTCGTGTCGACCCGTCGTATTCGAGTGTTTAGAAACTCCTATCGATACAGTGGTCCAAACTGATCGACCAGAATTCACAAACAACTCAACCAATAAATCTTCACAATATAAAATCATTTTAATATTGAATAACAAATACACGCTTATATATATATACACTCAAACTCAATCTAGGGTATTACTAACCCCATCTCTACTGAGTCACGCCACAGAGCCAAGGTAATAACTTAACCTTAAGCTCTGATACCAACTGTAACATCCCGGAAAAAGTCGATCTTGGTTATTCGATATACAACACATATCAAACATCCAAGGATCGAAAATACTGGTAGTTAATGAAAGAAATTAGAGGGTGAGAATAGATAAGATAGAAACTTAGAATAGAAGAAGAAGAAGATACAACATCAGAGTAACATGAATCTCATAGCGGAACGAACAACATATAATAGATAATATATCCTTGAAATAAATCAGTATATGTATACAATAACATTATCAGAGTACAACACTTACAACACAGCGGAAATAACTATAGCTATATAATCCTGAAGCCTCCTGCTCCAAGCTCTCCAAGTATATCTGTAAAATCCTGACTACTTGATGCCCGTATAAAATTGGGCACCCAAGAGTTTAGGGAAAACAAAACAAAATAAACTCCGGGTCAGTCATGGGACTGGTAAGAGTAAAACAGTTTAAAACAGTTTGAGCCATTAAACGATATCTCATAAGACCACGCCGTATAATGGAACGGGTTTTTCCCTTATGAGAATCCAAAATAATCTTTATATCAAAACTCATTGATATTATAATAGTGTCTATCAACCATAATATAATAATCATCTAGCAGAAACGCCTTCATCTCACGTTCTACATATATAGTATACAATCAAAACCGCAAGCACGTATTGGGTAATGGATTTTCAACTATGACAAGGTATGGAACCACCTTTCGCTAGTGTACCTCTAGAGAGGAATACACTGGGTTCAACAAGAACATCTCGCAACCCGGCCACACATGACCGACCACTCATTTCGCTTGAGTGTATCGAGTGTATATCACCAACGGTTGGGATCAGCAACCGTTTCCCGAATGGGACAACATCGACAATAGATTTTTAGAAGTAAATGAAACTCAAGATCAGGTGATTATCCACCCTAATAGGTGCGACCTACATAGCCATGTTGCCTGCCCGTTTTTTGTCATTTCCGGATGAGAGGCTAGAGGCCACGCTTATCTCTGATAGATCACACGTTTATTCACTTTGAATGTGTGACGATCCCAAAACCCCGTTACACGGTGTTAAGGATAATCATTGGAATATAACACATTAATCATCATTAGCAGATCACAGATAATAGCATAAACAGAAAATAGAATAATTTACACACATATGACAGCGGAATCATAAAGATATCATCACATCAGAGAAGCACAGTACAGGATACAACTTAGTGCATAATGATACATAATCAGTCACCATCGCCTGAGGCGGAATCATACATAAAGAGTACACAAAAGGAATATCAGTCTACATCGCCAATGGCGGAATCATAATACAGATACAATAATGGCGGAGGAAATCCAAGTCAGCACGGTGTAGTCAAGCCTCGCCATGAGCCAAAAGGTGCGTCAGAAACCTGTAACTAGGCTGCCCGTGTGAAAATGAGGGCACTCGAGTTTGCAAGGTGAAACAAACTACGAGTCAGTCATGGGACTGGTATGAGAAATCTATTCAACTTATTAACAACAATAATAAGGCAAATCAAAGGACCATGCCACTTTCGCGGAACGGGTTTACTCCAATGAGTGCTAGTGCATGAAATAAAGTAAATGATTAAATCAACGCAATGCTTTTTATAAAATGAAGCCATTATAAGACTCAGGTCCCATCACACAATGCAACGCAAGCCGGAGGATAGAGTTTTTACCTTATAATGGCCAAAGATGCTTCATACGAATAGAACAAAAGTGTTTGATATTATTACTAGTGTATATATGTTTCAAAAGCGATTTCAATCATAAATATCAATCATAGGCGGCATAAATGACCCATACCACTATGTTGCCATACTAGTAATACAATCACGTCCGCATATTTCGTATTGGAAATTGGATTCCTTCATGAGTCGAGGCAAGGGGCAAGCTCCTCTTCGATTCGAGACACTCTAGCAAATGCCTCGGGACCGCACACAGCAATCCCCTGGATCCTCCAAGGTCGGTCCTCTCTTACTTTTGAGGATTGGCAATTCCTGAACACACGTTTCCCGGTCCTTACAGACCTATATCGAGGCGCCTCGTATTCCAACCACCACACAGGTGAAAAAGTAGATATAAATGTCAGGGCTGGGAGGTCACTGACACCACCATAGCTAGAAAGAAACGTCATGCACTCCTTGGGTCCTTCTCCCGTTTTTGACTCATACCGGGGTGTGAGGCTCGCGAATTCACGTTATACACAAAGCTACATCACACAGACCATGCTTTGATCATCAACCACAAGAATTTGCTTTGGAACAGAAGCCTTGATCATATGCCACTTAAGCGTGCCACACATGCAATCCACTCCATGCGACTGATTTCTGTCAATGTATAACCTCCGAGCTCGTACGTCTCAGAGAAGGGCGTTAAGCAAGAGAATAAATTCTCCGCTGCCAAACAGATATATATTTAACAGAGATCAATCAACACAGAACAAAATCCAATGTCAGACACACGGTCCATTTACAAGTCCGTTCTGGGTCTGAACGAAACCGGAGGCACCAATTCCTCGCATATCCGTACAATCAACAGTATGTATGGACGGCTACTACTTCAATTCCTTCATGGTAGCTACTCCAATCACGAGCATCAGTAGCGCCCATCCATCCAATGTGGAGATTGTCGGTCTTCAGCCGTCTTCGACTCTTCGACTTCTCAACGTCGATCGATTATTTGAAATGAGATAAACTCGGCTTTTTCAAATAACCCACGTATATTTAGATTTTCAAGTCAATTAATCACATGGTTGGACCATTCAACATTCACTTTTCAGTTATTTAGTTATAATTTTCATGTCAAATACATTCAACCATCACATATCAAGCAAACACAACAAAATTGGTTTATTTCCACTCTATATCGTCTATAGTATTTTATAACGATATATCGCCATTTTTATTTAATTTAAAATGGCCATATTTAATTAAACGACGTTTCGGGTCGTGTCGATGCACTGGCGCTGCTTTTCACTAATTTTATTTTACACATATCTGAAAATCTAACCGTCGGATCTTCACAAATTTTACATCATTAGGAAGGTCATTTCAAAACGAATCCAACGGTTTCAGTTTTGGGAAAATCCGACGGTCGGATCTTCCACACTAGCCATTTGAAGTTACGATTTCAATTTACGAACTGCAGCGTCGTTATTTAATTTAATTTAATTATATTTATATATATATATATATATATATATTTATATATAAATATAGTTCATTCAAAAATTCCTATACCGTTTCCACTTCAATTATTTCACTAACGCCTTTAAATTTCGGAAAATTTCGCCATAACCTCCTTTGTACGGGAGGGTCTGGGAAAATTCCCAAGTAGCCACACAGGCGTCTCATATCAAAAAGAAAAAGAAAAAGCCAAGCGGCTAGCCAACAGGCTCATAAAATCATCACCCAAACAAAGCGGTAAATGTGTACCTATTTGTCGGGCACAAAATTCTATTTCTCTTCTCTAGTCCCTTTTGCTTTAACCTGTTCAATAGATATGCATATACATATATACAATTTCTATCACTTATCATTTTCCATTCAATTTCATATTTGATTTACTTCGGTTTTAAAAACACCATTCATTCTAATGTTGCATGCATAGGCTAAAATCGTATCATTAGCTAATTAATGTATATTTCAACTCATGCACGTTTATTTGAACAAGTGGCTATTTTTAACACTTCACATTTCAATGATGATAATTTTGGCGAACTAAAATAGATTTCAACACATGACTATTTTATTTAGTTCATATGCATGTTAAAAATAATATTTCTTTCACAAATATTTATTTCAACGTCCGCATATCTTTAGCATATCACACATATGATAAAAATGATATTTTTATCATTTAAAATATTTATTCGACAAATAGATGTTTCAACACTTCATAGTTTCAATAAAAAATATAATTTTTATTGTTCGATCTTTTTATTCAACACATGAACTTTTCCACTACACACACTTCTCAACAAATGAGCATTTCCACACATGGACATTTTATTTATGTTGTTCATATTAGAAAGATGGGATTTTTATTGTTGAAACTATTTATATAAGGCGAATATTTTTCATACTTCATATATATATATATATATATAAAATGTGATTTTTATTGTTTAAACACTTCATTCATTCACAAATGAATCTAATTTTCACACAACACTTTTCAACACACAAACATTTCCACACATGGATATAGTTTCAATATATGGCTTTAATTTCTATGCATGAAAATAATTTCAACATATGAAAATAATTCTAACACACAAAGATTATTCAAAATTTCGGCAGCATAACGGCAGGGTAGTTAAAACCGGCACCGTCCCTAGTACGGCTCCTCGCTCTACCTTAAAACCTCGTGGTTTTTGACAATGGGGATTCATGCATCTAATTCACACGCAGGCAGCATGTTTATTTTTATTTCTACAAATATTTCCAATTCATTTCAATCACCAATGGGTATTTTTCAACCACAACCAAACATTATCAACCACAAACAATTATTCAACCACTCGTATTTTTCATCCAATATTTCACACCAATTCACCACAATAAATATCGTCCATGGTTTGTGGACGAGGGGAGTATATATATATATTTGCTATATTTCACTAGCATTTCAACACATATATCAATTATTCTATGCATGTAAAATTCATACTTTGCTTATATAGCTTACACTACGTATGTACATGAGGTATGCAACACGTATGTAATTTATATTTCGCTAATATAAATTATACATGACATTTTCCATTCAATTTCACGTTAATTTAGATTTCTCATATTGGTTTTAGGAGCGCTAAAAATCGATACGATGTCAGAAAAATCCGCGGCTTCTTCTATTGGGTAGAGAGCTTCCTTGCGGTCCTGATGTTTCCTGTTTCATCGAATTTCGTCAACACACCAAAAAGATATGATTTTTCAAAGTGTAAAGATCAAAGGAAAACTCACTTTCACGAAGCTTCAAAACTAGGTTTACAGTTTTCGCGAGAATCGAGGCATGAGGGGATGATCGGCGAGTTGGACGTGGAAGAGGGCGGCGAGGGCTTCACGGCGGTGGTGGTTTGGTGGCGTTCGGTGGTCTAGATCGGCGGCGGCGGTGATGGAAAGTGGCCGACTTTCTGGCCTCGATTCAGGCGGAGGAGGCGACGAGGGTGGCGATGCTGGGGTCGGATTTGAAGAGGGGACGGAGGTGCTTCGAATGGTGGCGGTGGCGAAGGCTGTAGGTGGCTGTAGCGGCGGCGGCGGAGGAGAGAAGGTCAGGAGCGGGTTTCGCCGTTGATCGGGGGTTTTTTTGTTTTAATTTATGAAAGGAAAATTCTGATTGGCCGAGGATTATATTAAATTTTTAAATAGTGTTTTCTCAAATGAACTCCTTTTTAAACCCAACGACTGTCGCCCCTAGCTAAATACCCCCATTCCGGACACAATGGGATATGTTTCGTAGGCCAATTCGACTGTAACAGTCAGTTATTTTTCAAATTAAAGTATAAAACATTTAATTTTTAACTTTGAACGCACATTCCAATTTGCCAGGGCCACAAACTACTTCGAAAAATTCCAGAAAAATAAATCTAGCTATGTTTTGACGCTACGGTCCCGACAAAACTAGTTTCGTCGAATTCTGAGGTCGTTTGAAAAATGGCCATTTTCTGGTCGATCCAATTTATCAGAAATTGACCAATCACATTTTCTTTTTCCATGCTCACATACTAGCTTCAAAAATTATGAAATTTGAAACCTAGCAATAGTTTGACATCTCGGACCCAACAAAAGTGGTTTCGTCGAATTCCGAGGTCGTATGCAAAATATCAATTTTCTAGGGCTATATATTCTATATACCGATCCTTCTGAAAATTCATTCGGCCATAACTTTTAATTCCCGCTATGAAACTTCGATTTTTCAGATTCGTTAGAAAGATATTGACTAACAGGTTTAAATATTTTTGGTTTTGCTAAAATCCGTTATATTTTCCACCCTGCACAGTCAGTCAAAGTTTGAATTCAAATTTTCAAACCGACTCACTATTCCTAATTCACTATTTTATTGAAATACTCTATTTCAATTGTTCAAATCCTTTTGAAATTACCAATTTAAATTTTTTAAATTGGCTCGTATTTTCCGGGTTATTACAAAATGTCACATCGTCATACCCGCCATATCACAAATTGATTTCCCCAAAAATACCATGGGTATACAGCTTAGAGAAACGAATTCCTCCACCACGAAATGTAAATACGTTTGAAGAGATCAACTTACGCGATCTATTAAATATACTCTGTCAGACATTCTTCCATACAGGCCGTCCTGGGACTGGAAAAACCGAAGGCACTATTCAGTACAACCATCCTAGGCAATCTTTACCTAAAATTTATACAACAACCCTTGCACTTTACTCCGTCTTCAATTATCTTTGTTATACATGATTCGCAACGCTTATGCCAATACGGAGTGGTTCCTCGGATAAAAATCCAACCGGTCTCTCCATATTAACAACGTTAAAATGGTCAAAAACTTCGATAGTCGGTGAGTTAACTATCAAAGAAAAACACGTGTGCAAACAACGATATTATTTCCAAATGGAAATTATATCGATCAATCATCATTGAACATTTATCCTTTAAATTAATTTATCATTAATTTATTTCATTTGTCATTTCCTGTTTCCATATATTCAACATTTCTTATTTTCTATTATCAGAAAACATTTCTGATTCTTATTTGGAAAACATTTCCAAAAATCCTTCACTATCAAACCTTACCATTCCTTAGTTAAGAAGGAAGTCAATCAAGTTGGGGTATAATTACCTCTTAGACCTTAACTGAACAACGATTTAACTTCGAAATAGCCAAGTTTATCTTTTAAATCTTTAACAAACTTCCTTACGTAACTCTTGGATTCTATTTACGAATCCACTTCTTTTACAGAACATTGGTTATAACGATAACGTTATAATCACTCCTTTCGAAATATCTAATTTTAATTTTAACCTTTATTCTTTAATGTGAATAAATAAATAAACACCTAATTTATAAACAAATAAATCTTGATTTAAACACCGGAAAGTAAATAATACTTTCCCGAATTCGATATAATCGAATTCAACGATTAACTCTCTTTCGAATAATCTCTACTTGATTAACTCTTCTTCGAATAACCTAACATCGATTAACTCCTTTCGATTAAACTAACATCGATAAATTCCTTTCGATTGAACTATACTCGATTAACTCCTTTCGACTAAACTAACATCGATTAATTCCTTTCGATTAAACTATAATCGATTAACTCCTTTCGATTAAACTATACTTGATTTAACTCCTTTCGACTAAACTATAATCGATTAACTCCTTTAATTCTATTCGAATACTCTATATTCGATATCCCCTTTTCGAATAAACTAATATTCAAAAAATCTTTTCAAATAAAGAATATTCGATAATCCTTTCGAATAACGAATATTCGATAATCTCTCTTCGAATAAATAATATTCGATAACCTCATTTCGAATAAACTATATTCGATTTTCCTTTCAAATAACAAATATTCGATAACTCCATTTTACTCTGTTCGAATCACTAATATTCGATTAACTCAAATTTGATTAACCCTATTTAATTAACTCTAACTGGTTAACTCTAATTGATTAACTCTAACTGGTTAACTCTAACTGATTAATTCTAACTGGTTAAATCTAACTGATTAATTCTAACTAGTTAACTCAAACTGGTTAACTCAAACTGATTAATTATAACTCTAATCGATTAATTCTAATTCGATTTAACTCCTTTGGTTAACTCCTTTGAATCTATTCCTTTGAATTATATCCTTTGATTAATTCCTTTTCTATTTATTTACTTAACAAATCTATTCCCTTTTCAATTCTATTTATTTAACAAATAAATATTTCTTTTCCCTTTTCTATTTATTTAAAAATAAATATTTCTTTTACCTTTTCTATTTCCCAAATGAATATTCCTTTTAACCATCTATTTATTTTCCAAATGAATATTTCCTTTATACTTCTATTTATTTCCCAAATGAATATTTCCTTTATACTTCAATTTATTTCCCAAATGAATATTTCCTTTATACTTCTATTTATTTCCCAAATGAATATTTCCTTTATACTTCTATTTGTAAATGTTTTACAAATATTTCCCTTATATTTGTTTTCACAAATAATTTCCTTTATAATTGTTTTCACAAATAATTTCCTTTATATTTGTTTTCACAAATAATTTCCTTTATATTTGCTTTAACAAATATTTTCCTTTATATTTGTTTTCGCAAATAATTTCCTTTATATTTGTTTTATTTATTTTCTAAATAAATAACCCTTTTATACTTTTATTTATTTCCCATTAAATATTCCTCTTTATAAAATCCTTTGATTTTATAAATAGTTCCCTTTTATATAAATCCTTTATTTTATAAACAATTTCCCTTTATAATGTCATATTTATTTTCAATAAATATTTCCTGTTATATCATATTTATTTTCAATAAATATTTCCTTTCCAAAATCCTTTTGATTTTATAATTGTTTTCTTCTATAAAATCCCCTTTTCCTTTTCTATATAAAATCCATTGATTTTATATAACTAATTTATTTTCAAAATATGCTTTGAAAATCCCCTTTTTACATCCCAGTATTTTTCACGGTATTTAAAATACCAAATCACAATGATCGATATCATTTAAACACACATAATAATCAATAGATTATATATCACATCATATATTACAATATATGAAAAACAGTAAAATAAATGTTGAGGAATCCGGTTGGATTCCTCCGACCTGTTTCCCTGCATCACAGATGTTAACTAATATAGGTAACCTCACTTTCATTTCAAGAAGAAATATTCTGATCGACAGAATTAATATTTAATAATGATATATATATATATATATATATATGTATATATATATATTTAACCAAAACTATGTTTTCAATCAATTATTTAACAGTCCATCTAAATAGTCCATACACAATAATAAATCAATATTTATCAAAAATAAAGTACAGTTTATAAAAATATAAACTAAACAGAGTTAGTGAGATTTACTCACATTGGACGATCATCGTTAATAACGATAACCATCGCTTGATTTAGACAGACAATTTATTTCGCTATAAATTGTAACGGGCTCGAATTCACTCCCAGTTAGTTCCACTGTGTAGCCACCATCCATACGATCCCAACGGATCTCGTTTCGCTGAATTCCGTCAATATATGAACAAGTTACGACCTTACGAAGTTAATACACATTATATAAAACAAAACTTGAATTCTATTTTTACTTTGGGCTTTAACCTTTTAATTCTGGCCCATCTCCAATTCCTTTTACCATACCTGCTCCCCTTCTTCCTCTTTCTGTTCGAACCATTCCAGTAAACCCACAATGAAACCATGGCGAACTTTGAACTCCCTCTTCTCCCCCCATCTCTTCATCGATTCAGGAATGGACACAACCATCGAACTCCATACCTGAATCTCCATCTCCTCATAACCACCACATTCATCTCGTCCTCCTCGAGTGCATCGCGACATCAGGAGTCCCCGTCGCCCCATTTCACAGTCACGACACTTTATAACTCCGAGATCCACAAAACTCAGCATGTAAGTGCTACTCGACCTCTCGAATCCAGAACCGACCACAAAAACCAATATTAGTGCCTCAATCCTTCAATTTTCTTAACCCTAGTTGGAGCTGGAAGCATCACAAGCTCGCATCGCACCACCCAAAACATATGTTAACTTGAATCTCTCTACTCCAGGGTGTTAAATTTATACGTGTTTTGATTTATAGAAGTTTGTTTGATTTGTTTTGGATTTTAGAAAGTGGATTCTTTTACTGGAAAATGAAGAATATTTGTGGTGCTTTCGTTTTGACCAGAGGAAACAAGTTTTAGGTTATAAGGATATGGGGAGGCTATTTATAGAAGGATTTTAATATTTTTAAATTCAATTATTATATTTTTTTTAATCAAACGCTGTCTATACTTATTATTAAAAATCCCTATGATCACACATGATATTCAAAAATCACGAAAATGGTCATGTGGCTACAGTTCATCATTACGAACCCAACGAAACTGGTTTCGTCGAATTCCGATTTCGTATGCTCATACATCGTATTTTTAACCATCAAAATACTGATTGTTCTTCACATTAAAATCCCGTACGGCCACATACTGACTTCAAAAATCACGGAAATTGAAATCTAACAATAATTTAACATTGCGGATCCAACAAAATTAGTTTCGTCGAATTCTAAGGCCGTTTGCAAAACTGGCTATTTTTAAAGCCCTAAATAACCCATTTGAATATATAAATATATTTAAATATAATTAAATTAAATATAAATAAATTTATATTATCGCATATATTCACACTAGAATACCATACAGCCCCAGAATAATCATATATGGATTTCTAACTTGATATTTCAAATCCCGATTAAAACGATATTCGATTTATAATGAAATTCCTTTTTGAAATATAAAATATTCCTTTATAAATTATAAAGGAATTCCATATCGACTTTTCTAAAATTTGATTTGGACATAAATCAAAATCTGCACGACGAAATCCTAATTTTTCTCCTCCACTAGAAAAATATACTCCACCAGCTCCACACGTTTCTTGTTTCACAGAAATCCGGCTTAAAACGGATTCTATATTCCCAATTGAAGTTCAAATCGCCAAATCGCGAACTGCTACGCCATTTCGTGCTCGATTTTAATTAAAATATAATTTCTACCTTCAACTGACGATTATAAATATATTCGTCAATATAATTCAATATAAACTGAATTATATATTTTAAATTGTCCAATTCACACCATATAATGGATTCTGTTATTTCCGATTATTCCGGAAATATATTATTTTATTATTTATATTAATTAAATATAAATATTATTTAACTCCTATTATCGATATCGTCAAATCGATAATTTATAATTAAATAGATTAATTATTCGACAGCTAAAAATGCGGGTCATTACAGTTATATATATATATATATATGTGTGTGTGTGTTATTTAAATGAATTAAAATCAAACTGGGATTTTAAGTTCAAAGAGATTATTTTCAAAAGAATGGATTTTGTAAATAAAGGAATTATAAATAAGTTTTTTAAGTCTTCTTTCCTTTTAGAGTACGAAAAGTTTTTAATGAGGGAAGTCTGTAACATCCCATATCTTGAACCTAATTTAATTTATATTTGTGACGACCCATCCTGCCGATCGTTAAACCCGATTAAACTGATCAACAAGACGTATCGCTTAACCAAACAAAACATTTTTTCATTAATATTACAATAACTTTTACATCAAAGTACAGCTTACACCAGAGTAAAATAATAAATACAATGCACAGCGGAAATTACTCTCAAAATATAACATGTACCCAACGGAAATACTAAACTTAACGTAAGAAATAAAATGCTCTGGACACAGCTTTAGATTCAATCAAGCACTTGCTCTATAAAATATATGCAAACCAAAACTACTACACTGCCCATGTGGAAGATATAGGCACCCAGAGTTTAGGTGGGAAGTAATATACTTCGGATCAGTCTTAGGACAGGTATGAGAACTTAAATAGTGTTTTACTTTTAATTTAAAGTTGGGTAAACCACAGGACCATGCCGTATAACACCGGACGGGTTTTCTCCACATGAATATCAATAATAAACTACTCGCAATGCTTTATTAAAATGAAGCTATTATAAGACTCAAAATCCATCGCACAACGCAATGCATACTTGAGGAAAGTGTTTTAGCTTATAATAACCAAAAAAGCTTGATACACGAAATTCTCTTTTATTATTACTAGTGCATAGTGTCGAAATCACTTTTGAAAGTAAACATATAATTCTTAGCTCGTATATTGCCTCATCCCATTATGCTGGCTATTAGGTTACATCTGAAAATGCAAAGCTCGTATTAGAAGTTGGATTTCATCAATTACCAAGGCAAAGGATCTTCCTTAACCATTCGGAATACCTCTAGCAAGATGTCCCAGGACTCAACAAATGATCCTTTAGAGCGCTAAGGTCGACCAACTCTAATAGGCTGGTTGGAATATAATATTCCCGTTCGTGACCGACCATTCATCTGAGGTGCCTCGATCTATCATCCACATAAGTAAACTTGCCTAGCTCCATACCATGTCATAACTTTTTAGCTAGAAAGAAACGTATGTCCCTGTCCATGCTATTCATCATCCTGTTTTTCGGCCATTCACGGGTTGTGAAGCTCTAAAGTCACTTTTCAACACAAAGCTGCATTATATCAGCCGTGCTTTGATCATCATCCACAAAGCTCTGCTTTTCAACCAAAATCTTTGATCGGCTCAACTTTTAGCATGCTACATTGACAATTCACAACATATAATTGGTGTCTATAATATATAACCCTCTGTGTACATAAATCTCAAAGGAGGGTGTTAAGCTAAGAAATCATCTTCCACCAACTTAAATATCATCAATAGAAACCAATTGGATAAGTTATAAAATACAATGCTAGACACACATCCATTTACAAGTTCGTTCGGCGTCTAAACGAAACCGAAGGCACCTTATTCCTCGTCCAATAAAGGAGAGAGGTCCTTGAAAATCCGGGCGATCTCCAAGTATGTATGGACGACAGCCACTTATAACCTCTTCTTGGGTGTACATCCCAATCGAGGCATCAACAATAATCCAAAGGATGTGAAGATCCATGGTCTTCAACCACCGTCTTCGATATTTTCAATACTCATCGTATAGTAATTCAGAATAGGTCAAAAACCAGTCGTTCTAAAATAAATACCTCATACTTAAATTCAATTGATATATAAACATATCATGAGTCTCATTCCATTTCAAAATATTCATTTACTCAAATTATTCTTTACATTGAGAATTACTCCCTTAAATCTTCTAAAAGAATTACAATCTTTAAACTCTTGTTTAAATCTTTCCTTAAATCCTTTCAAAAGATTATAAAATCTTATTTCACAAACCTAACTCAATCAAGTTTTCTATACTTTATCAAGATCATTAAATCTCACGAAAAAGGTAATTTCTTAAATCATTATCCAATTTTCCCATCTATTCATCCTATGGAGCAAAACTGGTGGTACTCCATATCTAATACCCTCGTATTTGGTAAGTTTAATTACCTTCTTTCATTTCAAATCTAATTAAAGATTACATCTTGTCCTTACGTGAAAACACGCTTATTCAAATCAAATTCGTTCATTAACCATCATTATGGTAAATCACTTTTAACTTTCCTAAACCACATCTTTGGTGCAAAATCGTACTTGCATTCCAAATCAATTTATTATTAGAAAACCGCACTTCAGGAAACTTCATTAAATCTTAATTAAAAGATTAATTTCATAAACTTCGTCTTTAACTGGGTTAAAGAACGTTGTTATTGAGGACACCGCTCACGACAAACCCTAAAGTAACTTATATCAAATATAAGGTTTAAATATAATTTACATCCACTTATATTCAACACCAATTCTTGTAATCATCGAATACTATAATTGGAATAACGATATAAATATCTTTCAAATTCCTCAAATAATAAACATCTACACAACATTAATCAATACCAAATATCAGAAGATCATTTCTATCCAAATCCAACTTATTCAACTTTTTTTTGAACTTATTTCAAGATCTAACCGTTGAATCATTTAACTTTCTTTCGCATTTGAAAACTAATTTCATCACGAACCAAACGCTTCTCGATTCAGGAGAGTCTGATGGTCGGATCTCCTGGTACGTTAATTTTAAGTTAACGGTCTACGTTCGCTTGCTGTCTTTGCACGACTAGTCCTACTCAGACCATACATCAACTTATATTTAAAATCAAGTCGAATTACCTTCCAAATAATTTATTAATTATATAAACCAAATATAATATCTTTGGAAACTATATAATCAATATTTAACTTTAAACATCGAAAACATCGCCGTATTCAGCAAGTTAGGCTGAAAACGAAAAAATCGAAATATAGTTCGAAGCTTCATATTTATTTTCAAAATCTCTTTAAAATCACTTTTTATGATTTTTAATAATTTTTATATGGCCATTTCAATTGATTTCCAATTATGCTCATCGAACTACGTTTACAACGACCTTTTCAAAAATAGATTTAAACATAACTTGAAATCTATACGTTGAAATCCAGAATTTCTTCTTTCATTTGAAAGCTCTTATCAATAGAAAACAAATGTTTCCAGTTTAGGGGAAATCCACTTTAAATTGCATTAGTTATAACCATTAGATGTTTCTGGTTGAAATTTGCGAACTATCGCTACGCGAAACGTCCTATTCAAACTATATTACCATTTAACGTATAACTCTGCGATTCAGTTGGAATATACTTTACAAAATGTTTATAAACTCGTTTGAAAACGATTCCTACTTCAAATTCAATTTTAAATCAAAACTGAATATTCTATATTATTATAATATTAAATAATAATATTTTTCAAAATATAATATTTTGTAATCCAAACTTTCTTGAAATCAATTATAAAAATAAATAAGACCACTGGAAAAGTCCATTCAAGTTAAAAACATCGTTTATATATCTAACTCGAGTTCACTTTTGAATTTACTATTCAAAATCTATTTTAAATTAGAATAAGCTATTTCTAATTCAAAACTCTTTCTAATCAATTTCAATCTTTTTAATAATTGTTTGAAATCATATTAACTTCATTTCCAAATCGTCTCAGATATAAAAATCAAAATTCCATTTTTACGTCTTATTTCACATAAATGAATATATTATTCATTTAAAATACCAATGGAACTCGACTCAATCAATTCCCAAATAATTCCACATTTGTTGTGTCAGTTGTGTAAACAATAATAGTAACAACCACAACAGTTTATCATCCATCACACAAGTCATAAGATAAGCGTTTAAAATTGTTAACGCTTAAATGTTCATGATGGTATAAATAAAATTGTAAATAAACGTCCATCATCTATAAAGCAATATAGCAACCACAGACAATCAATATACAACTAGATAAGATTATAATAAATTTTAAATCAGTTCAGGGAGTTCTTACATTAATTTTTGATCGTTATAATAACAATCACTTTTTGAGATGTGGGTTTAATTTAACTCAAAATTCCAACTTGCTCCAAATTTATCCAATTTAGTTTTGTTGTGAAGCTCTCAACTCCACGATTCCAAAGGATCTAGTTCCATCCAATTCTGAGCTCATATGAGGGACTTATAAATGTTCGAACATTGGATTATTTAGTCACTTCATTTATTTAATTAATAATATAATTAGCTTAACCTTTTCTTCATCCACCGTCTAAAATCACGGTTCTCCTTCACCCATCACCCCGCACCGCCACCAGAGGACCCCAGACCGTCGATCGCCACTACCCACATCTTCCTAGCTCCAGGCCACGCCACCACCATAAGTCATCGCCCCCCAATCGCCACCTCCACCTTGTAATCCGTGCTCAAACCGAACCCACATCAACTATGATTCTGGTCACCACACACCTCCAACTGTCACTAAATTTTACATGTTGCTAGATCTCACCACCATGAACCTTTTCGTAGTTGGCTATCTTGCCTGAAAACAACTACATTGGCTGACAATTGCAAAAATAGGTTCATTGCTCCCTAAAACTCGGTGTCTCTATTCTTGTCCACGCCGCTGCCACTACAGGCATTTTCAGGCCGAGTCCCCAACTAGTAACTTGTAGCCCTCTCTTCCCTTTCCGACTTCCTAGTTGACAACTTCATCTAACTGTTGATCATTTGCACGTTATTCCACCAAATCTAAAACTCCCTCTTCTCATTGTCGCGGTGATTTATGGCCACCTCCGACCACCTTAGGTCACCAAAATTTTGCTGTAGGTTCCCCTCAATATACACTACAACTTTCATGTTGGGACCTTCGGCTAATTCCTAATGGTTTGGGAGATTAAAATTAAAGGTGAAGGATGGGCTATATTGCAAATATGGAGGCTGGAAATTTAGGGTCTAGATTGGGTGGAGTTAGGGTGTTTGTAGAGAAGATATTTCCGTTAGCTTATAGGAGAAGCTTCGTGTATTACATTAGTTATAAGCTATCACTATCTCCATTCATCTTTCAAAAATTCGCACATGCATATGCGAACTCCATTCATGGTGAAAATTGGTGTGCATCTATGATTTGTCATTACGATCAATGAAACTTGTTTCATCGAAATCCAAGTTCGTTTTCTCAAATAGCCCTCGTTCGAGCTTAAATTATCAATTTATTATACATAAGTATTTACATTTAGCGTTTATAGCTCGCACGACCACATACTAACTCCGACTGGCCCGAAATTTGGAATTTTACAATAATTTATCATTACAGATCCAATAAAATTGGTTTTATTGAAATCCGAGATCGTTTGTAAAATGGCTATTTTTCCATATTCAATTTAATCCATAAAATATAATTTAAATTCAAAATAATAAGATTCATTGAAATACAAATTATAATTTTCGTATATATCCAAATAAAACTTCATATAGCTTCAGAATTAACTATATTGGATTTAAAATTTGATGTCGCCATTTTCTAGCTAAATCGATATTCAATTTATAATAAAATCCTTTTATTTTACTAAACAAATCTTTATGGTTTATAAAAGATTCCATAGCGACTTTTTGGAAATTTGATTTAGACATAACTCACAATATATAAGATGAAAACTCTAATTTTCACTTTTGATAGAAAGATATAGTTAAATGGATTCTAAAATTTCTTCTTTCAACGAATTATTACTTATAATGGATTTTGTATATTCATTTAAAGTTCAAAATGTAATATTATGAAATACTACGCTGTTGCGAGCTTGTTTTTAATTATATTATAAATAATACGTTCAAAACTTAAATTAAATAAATTCCAGGTCGTTAATCCATAAAATAAATCATTTCAAGTATTTAACATCCATTAAATATTTCTTAATAATATCTAGGTTGTCACAATCTCCCCCACTTAAAAAGATTTCGTCCTTGAAATCGATGACGGAACTGAAGGTCGTTTACTTAACCAGTTCAGTCTTTATTCTACTAACTCAAATTCTTCAACTTTTCAGTTCCTAAGAACTTCCCATTTCTCAAAATTTGGCTAACGCCTTAAATTTTCGAAAAATTCCACCATAACCTCCCTTGTATAGCCCTATCGGTACAATTACAACTCGCCTCTCTAGGCCCTTATCAATCAAAATGAAAATACAAAAGCCAAACAGTTTGATAGTCGACTCATAAAATCATCAAACCCAATCAATACAGTAAATATGTACCTTTATGTCGGGCATTCAATTTTATTCCTCTTCTTAGCTTCCATTTGATAACATGTCCAATATATATACATCCAATTCCAACTGATTTCCAATCAATTCAACTTTAACGTTAAATTTGACTTAACACAACTTATTTTCCATTCTTACATTGGTTTTATCATTCCAATTTTATTTAACTTCACTTAAGTTGAATCTTAATTCGTTTTGCTTCACTTTTATCCTTTCAATCTATTTAACTTGTACTAGTTAAATTTAAATCTCAAATCATCTTAATCATTTCTCAAATTACAAATATTAAGTTTTAACCAAGTTCTTAGCTTAAGGCTATTCTTTCCTTTATCTTGGCTATTCAAATTATTTTCAAACACTTATTTAAAGGGGCCTTTAAGCATATCTCGGCGTTTCTATTGGAATCATATAGTCATCCCACCTTCGAAACTCGAAATAAACATTAATTATGTTGCAGCTATCAACAGAAACATCCTCAAGTGACCAAAATGTGATTCTACATCTATCTAGTATATTTGAGACTTCGTGTATACGTTGATCAGACGTATATTCAAAATCACCTTATATTCGATAGTCCAACCTCAGCATCAAAGAAAATACTCAAACTCTTATTCTAAGATATAATCTTTCCAAACCAAATTCATTTTTATATATACCAATTTGTTTTCTATATATTATACTCTCCAAACTAATTTTAAGGCATCACTAACCCTATCTCTAACAAGTCACTCTTCTAGGATATTACTAATCCTATCTCTGACGAGTTCTTTCTTTCTGTTCAAACGAGCTGTAACCTAAAGCTTTGTATAAACCAAAGCTCTGGTACCAAATGTGACGACAAGTCCTACCGCCCGGTTGAAACCGATCGTGAACCCGACTTAAATTGATCAACAAAATGTATGGCTCGGGATTACATTTAATAAGAATCGAATAAAACAAGTTTTTCCTTATTATTACAATAACTTTTACATCAGAGTGCAACTTACATCAGATTACAATAATAAATATAACGCACAACGGAAAGAACTATCAGAATATAATATGTACATATGGAAATCATAAACCTAGCGAAAGAAATAAAATTATCTAAACACAACTTTAACTTCAATCCAGCACCTGCTCTATAAAATACCTACAAACCAAAACTACTAGACTTCCCATGTGGAAAATATGGGCAACCAGAGTTTAGGTGGGAAACAATAAACACTGGATCGTCATGAGACTGGTGTGAGAACTAAAACAGTTATTTACTTCTAATTTAAAGTTGGGTAAATCACAGGACCACGCCGTATGACATGGAACGAGTTTTCTCCACATGACTACTCTTCATAAACTACTCGCAATGCTTTTTGATAATGAAGTTATTATAAAACTCAAATCCCATCACACAATGCAACACATACTGAAGGAAAGAGTTTTACCTTATAATAATCAAACATGCTTGATACGCGAAATTCTCTTTTATTATTACTAGTGCATAGTGTCGAAATCACATTCAAAAGTAAATGTATAAATCTTAGTTCGCATAATGCCTCCATTCCATTATGTTGGTTATTAGGTTACATATGAAAACGTAAAACTCGTATTGGAAGTTGGATTCCATCAATGACCAAGGCAAAGGATCTTCCTTAACCATTTGGAACACCTCCAATGATAAGTCTCAGAACTCAACAAATGATCCTTCGGAGTGCCAGGGATGGCCGACTCTAGTAGGCTGGTTGGAATTTTACCTGAGCATAATGTTCCCCAGTCGTGATCGACCATTCATCTGAGGCGCCTCGATCTATCATCCACATAAGTAAATTTTTTTGGGATCCATACCATGACATCACTTTTTAGCTAGAAGGAAATGTATGTCCTTATCCCTATTGTCCATCATTTTGTTTTTCAGCCATTCACGGGTTGTAAGGCTTTAAAGTCACGTTTCAACACAAAGCTATGCTATATTACCCATGCTTTGATCATCAACCATAAAGGTCTACTTTTCAACAAAAAGCTTTGATCGTGTCAGCACTTAGCATGTCGCACTGTCAATTCACAACATATAATCAGTGTCTATTAATATACAACCCTCTGAGTACATAAGTCTCAAAGGAGGGTGTTAAGCTAAGAAAACAAATTCTCCTCCATCGGCTGATATACCATCAATAGAAATCAATTGGTTATGTCATAAAATACAATGTCAGACACACATCCATTTACAAGTTCATTCTAGGTCTAAACGAAAAGAAAGGCACCTTATTTCTCATCCAATAAAGGGGAGAGGTCCTTGCAAATCTGGACAATCCCCAAGTACGTTCGGACGACCGCCACTTGTAACATTGTTTTGGGTGTACCTCCTAATCGAGGCATAAAAAAATAATCCAAACGAAGTGAAGATCCCTGGTCTTCAACCACCGTCTTCAGTATTTTCAATACTCATCGTATAGTTATTTAGAATGGGTCGAAACCCGCTATTTCAGAAATAACTAGCGCATCTTTACAATTAATTGATATGTAAACATATCATGAGTCCCATTCCATTTTGGAATATTCATTTACTCGAATCATTCTTTACATTGGGAATTACCCCCTTAAATCTTATCTAAGGTACATTCTTTAAACTCTTGCTTAAATCTTTCCTTGGAAATCCATTCAAAAGGTTATAAAATATTATTTTCCAAACTTAACTAAAATCAAGTTTTCTGCGCTTTATCGAGATTATTGAATCTCACGAAAAAGGTAATTTATCAAATCATTATCCCTTTTTCCCATCTATTGATCCCATAGATAAAAACTGGTGGTATTCCATATCTAATACCCTTGTATTTTCGTAAGTTTAGTTATTTTGTTTCATTTCAAATCTAATTAAAGATTACATCTTGTACTTATGTGAAAACACGCTTACTCATCCAAATTATTCATTAACCATCATTATGGTATATCACTTTTAACATTCTCAAATCACAACTTTGGAGAAAATCGTACTTGCATTCAAATTTAAATTTATTAATTGGAAAACTTCACTTTGGAAAACATTAATTAAAAGATTAATTCCATAAAATTCATCTTTAACTGGATTAAAGAACGATGTTATTGAAGAAACCATTCACGAAAAATCCTAAACAAATTTATACCAAATATAAGATTTAAACAAAATTTACATCCACTTAAATTCAACACCAATTCTCGTAATCAATGAATACTATAAATGGAATAATGATTTAAATATCTTTCAAATTCCTCAAATAGTAAACATCTACACAATGGTAATCAATACCAAATATCCGAAGACCATTTCTGTCCAAACCCAATTTATTTCGAATACGTTTTAAACTTATTTCAAGATCTAACCATTGGATCGTTTTACTTTCTTTTGCATTTGAAAACTCTTTTTATTATGAACCAAACGCTTCTCGTTTCACGAGAATCCAATGATTGGACTCCTAGTACGTCAATTGAAGTTAATGGTCGATGTTCGCGAACTGTCACTGTGCATATAGTCCTATTCAGACCATTCTTCGACTTATATTTAAAATTTACACCCAGAATAACACAGTTTTCTAGTAGTGCATTATGCGACACAATTTGATCTAGCCTTAGAGAAACTCCAACAAAGTAGAGGATTTGCAAAATCCTGAAATGTACACCCAGAATCGTTGCCAACGGGGATTGGAAACACAAGAAAGCATGGATTTCAGAGGCATTCATTCCGGAATTTGCAAACTCTTCAAGCTCTTGTTGAACAGACGCCCAAGCTCTTGTTAAACAGACGCCTGAAGTTAGGCGTCTGTTCAACAAATGCCTAAAGTAAAGTGTCTGTTGAACAGACGCTTGTATCTAGGCGTCTATTGAACAGACACCTGAATTCAACCCAAATTATTTTCCAGGCGTTTGTTCAACCGATGCCTGGATACCAACAATTTTAACAAACTACTTAATTAGCTAGTGCTTTTATTCCTAGCTGATTTGCAGTATTTCTAAACAAAAATGAGTACACAGTACGGATTTTTTTACTTGATGTTATCGTTGAGAAATTATTAGTTATATGTTATTATAAATCTAAGAAGTTATTGTGATAACTGTATTGACGAAGAAGTTGAGAAACAAAGCTCTAATTGTAAAAAACATTAAACAGTTATAATATGAGATTAAAAATACTTAAACGCGAAAGCAACAACTGTAAAGGATACATAGGTCATTGACTTTCGACAAAGTTCCATAGATGGTCTATTAGATCATTTTGGAGTCTTCGATGTACGTGAGCTTTACGATAGGACATTTGGCTCTCTACATGAAACTCAAGCTTTATTTCGCTTCCAATCATATTTTCGCGCCAAACATCTTTCGGAGATATAGCTCTCTCGTAATTGAACTCATCTTCCATGGCTCTTTCGTCCTATATAATCTTGTTATGAAAAATAACGCAAGTGTAAATTATCCTAGTTATTTTAACTGGTGGCCAAAGTCTGCATGGATTACTAACTATGGAAAATCTGGATTGAAGAACGCCAAACGCCCTTTCAACATCCTTTCTTTGTCCTTCTTTATTTGCTGCAAACCTTGCATGTTTATTGTTTTATGGGTTTGGAATTCTCTTGACAATGGTACTCCATTTTGGGTATATACCGTCGCCTAGATAGTATCCATGCTCGTACACATTACCCTCTAAAGTAAAAGTATAGGGAGATGAGGTAACGTTTGCTAGATCATTAAACTACGTTGAACGTTCAACTACATTTATATCATTGTTCAAACCCGACATTCCAAAAAATGCATGCCATATCCATAAGTCGTACGATGCTATAGCTTCAAGGATAATAGTTGACGTACGGGAGTTACCCTGATAAGCTCCATCATACGCTTTTGGATAATTCTTCCACTCACAATGCAAGCAGTCTAAATTGCCTAGCATTCTAGGCCATCCTCTGCTACCATGCATATTCATTAACATTTCTATATCAACCTCGTTTGGTCTACGTAAGTACTGGTTGTTGTAAATGCCTACGATAGATTGGCAAAAACGATCCAAGCACTCAAACACTGTGCTTTCCAACACTTTTAAGTTTTCATCTTGAGCACCAGCCGGACCTCCATATGCTAGCATATGTAATGTAGCTGTCATCTTTTAAATTCCATTGAGGCTCATCGTATGAGATGCATTGTAACACCCTGTATTTTCTGTGAACATTAACGATATAAAGAATACTTAATTTTAAAAGTGGTAATTAAGTAAAACGGGTTACGCCATTGTGTTCGTCTCAGAATTCTGCTTGAGATAGAGTCTGAGTTTACGTGGATCGGACTCCGTATGAAGAAGTTATGGAGTTAAGAAGATTTCAAGTATAAACAGAAATTAAATTAAAAGTCAGAAAATAGTTTGAAATTCGAAATTCGGTCAGAACTGCTGGGCGGGAAATTTCACGCTCAGGGGTGTCGACACCCCCCCAAGGGGGATTCGACATAGGTGTCGACCCCCCTGTAGGGAGTCGACCCCTTTGAGATCCAATTCTTGTGACGAATTTTTATAGCCCTGAACTGATGTGGCCTTCTCTGATTGTCCTGATGACCAATTTCTAAGGTATTAGAGCTTATGTGTCGTGTTGTGGTTGGCTGGATGACACATCTCTTTGGTTTGGATGGCTCTGACTACTCCTAGACTAATATAAAGGCTAGAATTAATCCTAGACTTCTATATAATCACCCCAGACCTCAACCCTATGCCTCATAACCCTATTCTATGAAGCCGTCATGCTGTCCATGTCTAAGCTAGCCTAGTCTCCATCTTCTCCAAATTAGAAATCAAGTTAGAAAGCTCCAAACCAAATCCGAACTAGAGAATAAAACGTCTACATCAAAGGATAAGCTTAACAAATTCAGAAATCAGATCCCAGAATACAAGGTCCGTTCATTTTCTGTTAGTTCAGTTATAATTCCGATTTTAACAGCTAATAGAAATCATGTTTGTAATAATCGGATCTAGAACTATGCCTAATTCTGATTCATGCCTATCCTTTTGTCAAATCTGAATTGCCTATGCCTATGAGACTATTGTGATTGATGTAATGAAACCTATCTTGTCTATGAGACTGTTCTGATTGACATAATGGAACCTATCATGCCTATGAGACTGTTGTGATTCATATGATGGAACCTATCATGTTGTACATCCTATGCCTATGAGACTATTGTGATTGATATAATGGAACTTATCATGTTGTATATCAAAATTAGTGATTCTCTTAAGTCCAATTCTATCTAATCTTTATACCTATGGTGTAAATTGCTTAGCTTGCCCACACTTATTATTAATGTACAACATGCCTATTGAAACATGATTCTTGAATTGGGTACACCTTTACATGCCTATTTTTCCTTATGTCAATTCTTATGCTCCTTCTCTATTTTCCACCTTTTTATCTTCTTTTATGAATACTAAGTTTATTCGGAACTTAGGCTGAATCTCGTCGTACGTGCGATTATAACATGGGAAAATTGGGTATAATTTTGTTGAGTAAATTTTAGGCATAGCATGTAAATGTGGCATAAAACTTGTACTGACTACACTTGGGGAATATTGACATAAAAAGACCTAAACTTGGACACATATGACAAATATGTAAATTGGCTAAACATGAACATGCCTAACCCGAGGTCAGATTGAGTTGCGATGCAAGACTGCCTGGAATCGCCCGGCACATCTAGCGACCGCAACAATATAGATCTAATGTTAGAGGTTAGCGCATTTAGCCCAAAAACCCGAGGTTAGATTGAGTTGCGGTGTAAGACTGCCCGGAACCGCCCGGCACATCCAGCGACCGCAACAATATAGATCTAATGTGAGAGGTTGGTGCTTTAATGAATGAATTAAAGCTAAGTAATAGACATGCTAAGAATGGTAGGGTTAAGTTAATTAAGGCAACACTTAACCAATACAACATGTTAATTAAACAGATGGGTGGGGTTAGGTAAATTTGAGAACACTTAACCGTTATAACATGTTGATTAGGAAACCCTAGTAACGGGGACCCATTTCAGCAGTAACCCACATAAATGATCACAGTACCCTGAACTAGGCAGAGTGGGTACGATTACCGGGCTGATTATAAGCGGTCAAAATAGTGGCGGGTGATGCGTCAGTGTAGGTTCCGACGGAGTACGGGCATGCACATACTCCGAAGTGGGAAAAATCAGGCACTGGGCATCAGTAGTTATACACTGTGCATCTTGAATTGTGTTAGGTTGCCATCATAGGGATTGATACACCCCATGGTGGGACCAGCACAGGTATCTACAATCAAGCGGGGCCGAATGACACAAGTACTAAATGCATGCGAGTAGAAGCCGACCGGAAAAGGGATCACTTTGTTATGAACACATGATGGTAGTTGAAACATTCGTTAGTAGGTGCAGAAAAATGGAAATGAGTGCGATAGTATATTCAGTTTATCTTGCCTTATCTTATGTTATTTTATTGCTATGGTATTGTCCTATATTCAATTTATTCATGTCATGATCCTTTTACCTGTTTACTTTCTTAATAATCACTAGACATACCTGGCTTATGTCTGACCCGTTTTCTTTTTCCTTCTTTCCTTCCGTTCCCCCCTCCCCAGGTCCGTAGGGAGGGAATACTTCAGCTTAGTGCAGACTTTTTCCAGCTTGAAGAGAGTAGATGTATTGCTTGGATTGTCTTTTCTTGGGCTATGGCTGTGGTTACACTTTTAATGGGGATTTTATGCTTCTTTACTACTGTTTTATGCTTCTTTATGTACTTGGAGTTTTAAATCAAGACAAATGTTTTATTGTAATAATTTAGAAGTTGGGTTTTAAGACAATGCTTGTAATGTTTTGACTGAACCACGCTATTTATGAAATGATTTCAGTTTTCCGCTGTTTATATGTCTGCCTTGTAAATTATCTGTGCCTTTAACCTAAAATGCTTCACCAAAGTTAATGCATTCCCTTAGTGAGTGACCTTAATGGAGGTGGGGTGTTTCACTTTGTATCAGAGCGATGGTTTTACAAGATCAGATAAAAGTTTTTGAAAACTATTTTTCAAAAAGAAATTTAAAGAAGCATTTTCAAGAAAAGTGTTGTTTTATTTTAAAGGCATAATCCCCAAAGCCATATGCACTATCTTTCTATCCTTTGTTTTGAACCTTTTCTTTTCGTTTTAGCATGTCTGGGTATCTTAATCTTCCCGAGGGAGTACCGATACCTGGCTGGTTCAGAAGGTATCTGGAGGCTCGAGCTTATGACGCAGGCCCAGCAGACGTTCCTCCTCCCCCAGCTGCAGTCGTTCCTCCTCCTCCTCCGCATGTGAATGCTTTCTTGAAGATATGTAGAGACTTTCAAGCCATGGGTGGAAAGAACTTTAATGGGACTGAGTCATTTGTGGAAGCAAGAAACTGGGCTCAAGGAAACAGAAGATTTGTTTGTTATCTTCGAAGTGGACGATAAGCAGAAGATGCAATTGGCTGTATGGTTACCTAAGGACGAAGCCTCTTACTGGTGGGAAGTTACTAATGCTGAGAGACCAGTTGAAACTTGGGAGTATTTCAGAATGAGATTTGAAATGAAGTTCCTCTCGCAAGCTGAACAAAGCCTACAGATGGAGAAGTTCTTAGCACTCAAACAGGGAAGCCTATCGGTTAAGGAATACATCCACATAAAAAGGCTCTTTGATTCGTTGAAGGGTTAAATGAGCCACTACACATCCTAGCTATGTCCCATATACCTATGGGTGCGGCTTTTGAGAGACTGGTGGACATGGCACTGTTACAGGAGGAAGACAAGGATGGCAAGAAAGAGGCAAAAGTGGAAGAACCTCTAGACAAGAAAGTGGAGGGATCACAGAATAAGAAGAAGGATTCCAAGAAAGGCGGGAAGAATAACAAACCCTGTGACAAGAGGAAGTGTAAATTTTGTGGCATACCTGGACATCTGATTAAGGACTGCAGAAAGAAGAAGAGGAAGAGGGTGGTTGTTTCCAATGCGGTGAGACGGGACATATGGCTAAGGATTGCCCAAAAAGGCAAGGGAAAGGGCAGAGGATTGGATCTACTTCTGGAGGCCAGATTCACGCTCTCGTAGCACCTCCGCATGAAAGAGGTAGAAATATTTCTGTTGAGAGTTTAGTTTATCTTTCTGATCAACTAGTTCGTACTCTTTTTGATTCTGGCGCATCGCACCCTTTTATATCTACTTCTTTAGTTGAATCTCTGCACCTAGATACCAGTATAGTAGAGGATCCCGTGGTTGTTTCATATCCAATTGGGGGTTCGGCTTATTTTTCAATGATTTATTTGGATTTGGAAATATCTATACTAAGCATTGGGTTTAGATGTAATGCTTATGTTTTGGGTTTCACGGGCTATGGGTTGATTCTAGGCATGGATTGGTTATCTAGTAATGGTGCCATCCTTGATTGTGAAAAGTGAGTGGTAAGACTTATGACTCGCTTCGGTAAGACTCTCAAAATCTCTTGCAATCCCATGAATTCTGTTATGCTTAGCTACCTAGAATCTCTTGATGCGTCTGTTGAAAAATTGCAATCTGTTAGAGTTGTCTGTGAATACTCGGATGTCTTTGAAGAGGTGAAGGGTTTACCTCCGAAGCGAGAGATAGACTTCCGCATATACCTTGCTGATAATGCAAAACCTGTTGCTTTACCCGTTAGACACATGGCTCCACGGGAAAGGAAAGAGCTCAGCAAGCAAGTTAAGGAGTTGCTTGAAAAGGGGTTCATAAGGCGGAGTATTTCTGAACGGGGTGCTCCAGTGGTGTTTGCAACCAAAGCAGATGTTCACTTCGCCTGTGTGTGGACTATAGGGATCTAAACAAGCTGACCAAGAAGAAAAGGCACCCACTTCCTAGAATAGATGACTTGTTCGACCAACTCGTAGGTGCCTCGGTTTTCTCCCAACTAGATCTGGCCACCAGATTTCATCAGCTAAGAGTGGCTGAAGACAGCATAGATAAGACCGCGTTTAGGACCCCGGATGGTTTCTTTGAATGTCTTGTCATGCCTTTCAGCTTGACAAACGCACCCGCCTATTTCATGGACTTGATAGGGTGTTCAGAAAGTTCCTTAATAAATTTGTAGTGGTCTTCATGGACGACATTTTAATTTTCTCAAAAAGTGTGGAAGAACATGCTTTGAATTTAAGGGAAATCATGGATACTCTTCGTGCACATCAGTTGAAAGATAAATTCTCCAAGTGCCATTTTTGGAGAGATGAAGTAAGGTTTCTTAGACATGTGGTGTCCAAAGAAGGGACAGCTGTGGATCCCGCAAAAGTAGTTGCGGTGCAAGATTGGAAGATCCCATGGAATGCAACCGAAGTACGAAATTTTCTCAGGCTAGCGAGCTTTTACTGAAATTTCATTAAGGACTTTGCGAAGATCTCAACCCCACTTACTAGGTTGACAAAGAAGAACCTAACTTTTTCCTGGGATTTGGATTCTGATGTTGCTTTCAAACGACTGAAAAGGACTCTGACAACGGCCCTAGTTCTGACATTTCCTGATGGGAATAAGATGTTTACGGTATACACAGACGCATGCGGTACCGGACTAGGCGCTGTCTTGATGCAAGAAGGCAAGGTAGTTTGTTAT
Source organism: Allium sativum (assembly GCA_030737875.1). Taxonomy (NCBI): domain Eukaryota; kingdom Viridiplantae; phylum Streptophyta; class Magnoliopsida; order Asparagales; family Amaryllidaceae; genus Allium; species Allium sativum. Next base: position 134,191,878 of record CM060924.1, on the reverse strand, counting down.
GGGGGAAGGCAGTTGAAGGTACATGTGAAGAACTACCCAACTCATGATTTAGAACTAGCTGCCATTGTTTTTGCTCTTAAGTCATGGCATCATTACCTACTAGGAGAAAGGTTAGAATTGTTTACTAACCATAAATTGTTAAAGTACCTTTTCTCACAGAAAGATCTAAACGTTAGACAAAAAAGGTGGATGGAATTTCTTACCTCATACGATTTTGAGATTGCTTACACCCCTGGCAAGGGCAATGTGGTAGCAGACGCCTTAAGTAGGAAAAATTTGACCTTAAGTCCTCTCTTTGTAGAAAGGCAAAGCTTGGAGTACATAGCAAACTTTGACTTTAGACCCTCCTTTGAATTTGTACCTGGTTTGTCAGCATCGCTAGAAGTGCGGCCTACTCTTTTGGACTCAATAGGAACTGCGCAATGTGAAGACCCTCAGCTAGTTAATGTGATGGATTAGCTAATTAGAGGTGAGACTTCTAGTCACCTCAATAGATACTCATCATGGCAAAGGTTGGTTGAGACGGGATGGAAGACTATGCGTCCCACAAGCTAGGGATTTGGTGAAAACTGTTCTCGAAGAAGCACACTATTTTAAGTTGACCATACACCCAGGTGGGGACAAGATGTATAAAGACATAAAAAGGGTTTTATTTTGGAATGACATGAAGAAGGATGTAGCTGAGTTTTCTCTAAATGCTTGATATGCCAACAAGTCAAGGCAGAGCAGAAGAAGCCCGGTGGTCTGCTTCATCCTCTAGAGGTCCCACAGTGGAATTGGGATAGCATTTCGATGGACTTTATTGATGGGTTGCCTAGGTCAAGAAGGGGGAATACCAATATTTGGGTAATAGTGGACAGGCTCACTAAAAGCGCTCACTTTATACCTTTTAAGAGTAGGAGGACTGCCTCATCATTAGCATCCATTTATCTTAAAGAGGTAGTTCGACTTCATGGAATACCCTCTAGAATAGTAAGTGATTGAGACCCTATCTTTATGAGCGAGTATTGGAAGAGTTTGCAAGAGGCTGTAGGCACACAGCTGTGCTTAAGCACTGCCTATCACTCTCAAACCGATGGTCAGACGGAAAGGGTAAACAGAGTATTAGAAGATCTCTTGAGATTGTGCATTCTTGAATTTGGGGGAACATGGGAGGATCACCTTCCTTTGGTGGAGTTCGCCTACAACACTAGCTACCAAGCCACCATAGGCATGGAACCCTTTGAGACCTTGTACGGGAGACCATGCCGATCACCAACTTGTTGGTGGGAGTCTACAGACAAGCTCGTACTCTGGCCTGACATGATCAGAGAAACTTCAGAGAAGGTTGACTTTATAAAAAGACGAATGAAGAACGCACAAGATAGACAGAATTCCTGCACTGATAAAAGAAGGACCGACCTTGAGTTTGAGGTTGGAGACAGAGTTTTTCTTAAAGTATCTCCTTTGAAGAATGTCGTTCGCTTTGGGTCCATAGGAAAATTGGCTCCAAGATTTGTAGGGTCATTTCCTATCATTGAGAGGATTGGGAAGATGGCTTATAAAGAAGAGCTGGCCTAAAGATTGGTTGGAGTACATAATGTCTTTCATGTATCTCATATACGAAAGTGCTTACATGAGTCTGCGGAAGTTGTGGAGCCAAGCATACTAAAGGAAATAGAAGTGGAACGAGAAGCAACGGTGAGGAGTTCCAACTCGTTTCTTGGGTACAGAAGTTAAAAAGCTATGCAATCGTGAGGTCAAGCTAGTTAAAGTACAATGGAGTGATGCTTAGGAAGACGTGACTTAGGAGACTGAGGACAAGATACGCGCAGCCTACCCTTATCTTTTTGAGGGTACATTCTTGATATCTTTTTCAATAAGTTTATGCATGCTTTCATCTATCTTTTAAGTATATCTCCTCGGTCCTATTATTGATCCTTAGGTAGAAACCAATGAATGTAAATATGTATTTGAAAACATGTTATGATTGATGGTTGCAAGTGGTTTCATGTGGTTGCTAGTGGATTCTCGTGGATGCATATACACGCACACACACTAGGTACTAGATCGGCTCAGTCTCTTTCATATTGCATATGAATATATGTATTTATATATGGATTGAAACTTGATGTGTTATCATATGGACGTTGCATTTGTATGAATGACTGTGCACTCCTGTAGAAGTTACAAAATACGATTAGGAATAATTGCATACATGATGGACTCATAGCACCGACATGATTCACATCAAGGAGGTCAACTGAATCAGTAGACTGCCTGATTTTGCATTAGATAAGGACATATACACACACTATGCATATGATCATGAAAACATTAGAAATATTTTAAGGACAATGGATGCATGTGATTGAAGGTTGAGTAGATAGATGTTGGATGTTAGGATACATTATTCTTAACTTAGAAATTTCGGGGACGAAATCCTTTAAGTAGGGGAGAATGTAACACCACATATTTTCTATGAACATTAACAATATAAAGAATACTTAATTTTAAAAGTGGGAATTAAGTAAAAAGGGTTATGCCATTGCGTTCGTCTCGGAATTCTGCTTGAGATGGAGTCGGAGTTTGCGTGGATCGGACTCCGTATGAAGAAGTTATGGAGTTAAGAAGATTTCAACTATAAACAGAAATTAAATTAAAAGTCAGAAAATAGTTTGAAATTCGAAATTCGGTCAGAACAGTTGGGCGGGAAATTTCACGCTCAGGGGTGTCGACCCCCCCTAGGGGGAGTCGACATAGGTGTCGACCCCACTATAGGGGTGTCAACATAGGTGTCGACCCCCCTGTAGGGAGTCGACCCCTTTGAGAACCAATTCCTGTGACGAATTTTTATAGCCCTGAGCTGATGTGGCCTTCTCTGATTGGCCTGATGACCAATTTCTAAGGTATTAGGGCTTATGTGTCGTGCTGTGGTTGGCTGGATGACACATCTCTTTGGTTTTGTTGGCTCTAATTACTCCTAGACTAATATAAAGGCTAGAATTAATCCTAGACTTCTATATAATCACCCCAAACCTCAACCCTATGACTCATAACCCTATTCTATGAAGCCGTCATGCTGCCCATGTCTAAGCTAGCCTAGTTTCCATATTCTCGAAAATAGAAATCAGGTTAGAAAGCTCCAAACCAAATCCAAACTAGAGAATCAAACGTCTACATCAAAGGATAAGATTAACAAATTCAGAAATCAGATCCCAGAATACAAGATCTGTTCTTTTTCTGTAAGTTCAGTTATTATTCCAATTTAAACACCGAATAGAAATCATGACTGTAATAATCGGATCTAGAACTATGCCTAATTTTGATTCATGCCTATCCTTTTGTCATATCTGAATTGCCTATGCCTATGAGACTATTATGATTGATGTAATGAAACCTATCATGCCTATGAGACTGTTGTGATTGACATAATGAAACCTATCATGCCTATGAGACTGTTGTGATTGATATGATGGAACCTATCATGTTGTACATTCTATGCCTATGAGACTATTGTGATTGATATAATGGAACTTATCATGTTGTACATCAAAATTAGTGATTCTCTTAAGTCCAATTCTATCTAATCTTTATACCTATGGTGTAAATTGCTTAGCTTGCCCACACTTATTATTAATGTACAACATGCCTATTGAAACATGATTCTTGAATTGGGTACATCTTTACATGCCTATTTTTCCTTATGTCAATTCTTCTGCTCCTTCTCTATTTTTCCCCTTTTTATCTTGTTTTATGAATACTAAGTTCATTCGGAACTTAGGTTGAATCTCGTTTTATGTGCGATAATAACACGGGAAAATTGGGTATAATTTAATTGATTAAATTTTAGGCATAGCATGTAAATGTGGCATAAAACTTGTACTGACTACACTTGGGGAATATTGACATAAAAAGACCTAAACTTGGACACATGTGACAAATATGTAAATTGGCTAAAGATGAGCATGCCTAACCCGAGGTTAGATTGAGTTCGGTGTAAGACTGCCCGGAACCGCCCAACAAATCCAGCGACCGCAACAATATAGATCTAATATGAGAGGTTAGCACATTTAGCCCAAAACCCGAGGTTAGATTGAGTTGCGGTGTAAGACTGCCCTGAACCGCCCGGTAAATCCAGCGACCGCAACAATATAGATCTAATGTGAGAGGTTGGTGCTTTAATGAGTGAATTAAAGCTGAGGAATAGACTAGCTAAGAATGATAGGGTTAAGTTAATTAAGGAAACACTTAACCAGTACAACATGTTAATTAAACAGATGGGTGGGGTTAGGTAAATTTGATAACACTTAACCGTTATAACATGTTGATTAGGAAACCCTAGTAACGGGGACCCATTTTAGCAGTAACCCACATAATGTATCACCGTACTCTGAACTACGCAGGGCGGGGCACGATTACTGGGCTAATTATAAGCGGTCAAAATAGCAGCGGGTGGTGCGTCAGTGTAGGTTCAAACGAGGCACGGGTATGCACGTACTCCGGAGTGGGAAAAATCAGGCACTGGACATCAGTCGTTATACACTGTGCATCTTGAATTGTGTTGGGTTGCCATCATAGGGATTGATACAACCCATGGTGGGGTCAGCATAGGTGTCTACAATCAAGCGGGGCCAAATGACACAAGTAATAAATGCATGCGAGTCGAAGCCGATCGGAAAAGTGATCACTTTGTTATGAACACATGATGGTAGTTGAAACATTCGTTAGTAGGTGCAGAAAAATGGAAATGAGTGCGATAGTATATTCAGTTTATCCTTCCTTATCTTATGTTATCTTATTGCTATGGTATTGTCCTATATTCATTTTATTCATATCATGATCCTTTTACCTGTTTACATGCTGAATAATCACTGGACTTACTTGGCTTATGTCTGACCCGTTTTCTTTCGCCTTCTTTTCTTCCGTCCCCCCCCCCACCAGGTAAGCAGGGAGGGAATACTTCAGCTTAGTGCAAACCTTTTCCAGCTTGAAGAGAGTAGATGTATTGCTTGGATTGTCTTTTCTTGGGCTATGGCTGTGGTTACACTTTTATTGGGGATTTTATGTTGCTTTGCTATTGTTTTATGCTTTTTTATGTACTTGGAGTTTTAAATCAAGACAGATATTTTATTATAATAATTTAGAAGTTGGGTTCTGAGAGAATGCTTGTAATGTTTTGACTGAACCACGCTATTTATGAAATGATTTCAGTTTTCCGCTGCTTATATGTCTGTCTTGTAAATTATCCGTGCCTTTTACCTAAAATGCTTCACCAAAGTTAATGCATTCCCTTAGTGAGTGACCTTAACGGAGGTGGGGTGTTTCATCCATTACGTTTGTAGACAAAGTATGTGTCATGTTGTTGGTTACACTATAGGATTCGAAGAAACAAAGGTTATCTCATGCGGAATCTCCTACTGAAATCTTCATCTGTGTATGTTGGATTAGCAACAAAATAATCTTTCGTAAGTCTTTCGTTGTACCACAAATGGTGTCGTTTTTTATACCGACTGCCTTTAACAGAACCACCAGATTTGTTGCTAGATTCTCCTTCAACTTGATGTGTAGTTATTAGCTCCTTTTCTTGACGAAAATGATCCTCTATCATAATATCAAATTCTTCATCATTATCATCGAACAACATGCTATTCAATGGACGTTTTAAAGTTTTGGAGCTGATAGGATACTGAATATAATGAAATAAGTTTGAGTAATGAACATTTTAAGTCTTCTCACTATTATATACAATTTTTGTTGCAACAAATGATGCAATGTGGAGTTGATAAGTTACTGTAGCCATGTTGCTTTGTTGCTTTCTTGGATACCATACTCGCATGGGTACAAAGAAGGCTAAGTGGATGCAGTGTAGTGTCAGCTTCAAGGCCACTATAACCATGTTGCTTTGTTGCATTCTTGGAGTGTGGTGCTTTCTTGGATGTCACACTCGCATGGGTACAAAATAGGCTAAGTGGTTGTAGTGTAGTGTCAGCATCAAGGCCACAATAGCCATGTTGCTTTCTTAGAGTATGGTGCTTTCTTGGATACCACACTCACATGGGTACAAAGGAGGACAAGTGACTGCAGTGTAATGTCAGCTTCATGGCCGCTGTAGCCATGTTTCTTTGTTTCTTTCTTGGAGTGTGTTGTTGTCTTGGATACCAAACTCGCATAGGTACAAAGGAGACCAAGTGGTTGTAGTGTAATGTCAGCTTCAAGGCCACTATAGCCATGTTGCTTCCTTGGAGACCACTTTGCACTGTCTATATATTACATACACTCCCATTTAAAGTTGGTTACACTAGCTTATTCAGTTTTATACCTAGGTCAAAAATGAGTGAATGAGAGATCGATGACGAAACTATTGTTAACATGTATGTCAAATACGAACATAATGCAAGGGTGGAAATTATTCCAGAGACCCAATTTCAAGTGGTGGAAGAAGAAGTGGAGGTTGATCTTGTTAGTGCTACATAACCAAATGTCCCAGTGGAGAATCTCAACCAATCTAGCAATAACTCCATGCTAGGATGATGGTGTACTTGCACATCAAAACCGCTGATAGGTTAAGTTCCAGTATGATGGGTCGTGCAGTCCATTGCTACTGTGGCGTCGACTAACGTTATTGTTTCTAAAAGTTAGACGAATGCTGGACGTCGCTTCTATGGTTGTAAAGCATATATTGATGTAGAGTCAAGCCATAGTCAGCAAGGATGTAATTTTTTTGTTGGATTAATCCTCCACTGATGGAAAGGGGAGTCCAATATGCACTTGAGATACAAGCTGAGGTAAATTGCTTGAACATATTGAATAAAGAAACCAAGAATTAGTTGGGGTGCTATCATTACCCCATATTTGAGTATCCGGTTTGTTGTATAAGTACTTCTATTGCATGCTTTTTTATCTCCTTTTTCTTATCAAAGTAGGTTGTGTTGTCACCTTTATATGATTAAGTTAGGTGACAGGTTGTGTTGCATCGTCCTCTTTATTCCAGCTTGTGTTATGTTGTCCATTTTATATGATTAAGGTCGTTAGTTTTTCTAGTTTAATATTTAATCATTAAGTTTATAAATAAAATACGATCTCGTAACGTCGAGGTAGTTTGTAGTTTTATGTTTTCAACTTTAAATGAATGTACAAGATTCAATATAAGTCAGAATCCTTTGAAATAAGAGTCGTTCGGATCTGTGGTTTTTTATAATGGAAGAGAAAAAAATCAAGTTTTTCTATTGTAGATTTTGAGTTATGTCCAAATCAAATTTTAAAAAAATCATTATCGAATAGTATAAAAACCATAACGTTTATTTATTAAAATAACGTTTAGTTATAAATTCGAGATTCAGGTCGTCCAATAATGTTAATAAAGGAGTTAAACAATCAGTTTGTCCCATGTCGTTAACAATACATATGGAGTTAAAAGATTCAGATCTTCCTCGGTTTCGTTAATTATTCATAGGCTTTGGAAATCGTAGCTTAAAAAGAGCAAAGTGGCAACAGTAAAATGTCAGGTCTAATAGTGTAGGCTAGTACATAAAGCAAAGTGGCTACAGTAAAACGCCAAACCTAATAGTGTAGGCATGTACGTAAAGGTAGTAGCTACAGTATAATGTCATAGTAAATGTCAGTCAAAGTGGCTACAGTATAAAATGGGAACAATGACGAGTCATATCTATGTTAGAGCAATGTGGTAGTAGATGTAAATTATCTATAGGTGTTGGCAATATCATAATTGGTTTTATTCACTGCATACAATAATGCAACTATATATATCTAAGGGTTTTGCTCACAATTCTTCACCCAAACAACTTTTTTTTGTTCTTCACAACTTAGTATACCAAAAGCCATGCCTTCATGGCCCTCGTCTATGGATTCTGATTGGTGGCCAGCTCTACCTCCTCCAGATAGTCTAAGAGCTGATGTTGATTGGCTTATTGAATACCAAAAGCAACTCTACGAGGATGTTCATCGTGAGTACCCAGATCTTAGCCAACTTAGACTTTAGGAACCTATTGATACTCTTATTGTACACGATGCTCATCAGATTTTAGCGCCTCAAACTCCAACTCAAGAAGTGAGAGAACAATTCTCATTTGTTCAGCCTCTATATGAACAAGAGATACGAGCAGCTTCAGTTACTCAACCTTCAAACGATTAAGAGGTTGAATCATATCCCATTTGTTGCCACTGTGGGTATGCGGTGGATGTAGTGGTAAGAGAGGATGGAGAAAATATTGGTCGTAAGATCCAGTTATGCTCATTATGGCCGAACGGCTATAGTTACTCTCACTACAAGAAAACACTTATTTTGCAATGGACGAATCCGTTGCAAATTCGTCGCTAAACATGTAATAGTGACAGATTTGTGACGGATAGCACTAGTCGGTAAATTTCACGTCGGTATTTTAGTGACCATTTTGCGACGGAAGTTAACGTCGATTCTCCGACACTTTACCATCATTTGTCAATATATTTGAATTTAAAAAATTTTATCGACATCTTACCGATGGATACATATTTCTTTGATATATATTTTTTAAAAAATCCATCGAAGATCCCTTGCTAAACAACAAGGGATTAGAAACGGATAATTTAAACTTTTGCTTCACCTTAGATATCTATCGGTAATCCATCATAAATGCTAACATTTTAACAAGGTTATTGGTGGCAGTTTTTTTTATTTCCGTTGGTAATCACATGAAAATTTGCAAAACCCACATATTCCCATTCTATTCCGTCGGTAAATGTTACTACAATAAAATACTAATTTACAACTGACAGATGCCAATGTTAATTAATATACTTAGTTAATATAAACTCAAAAATAACATTATTCATAATCAAATAACGACATAGAATATCAATTAACATAAAAGCACAATACATAATCAATACTTTCATACCAATTATGGAATAACAAAAAAACAATTCGCCAAAGAACACAAACCACCAATGGAGATGGTTCCCAAATGAAACTCACAACACATAACATAAAACACATTGGAAAAAGAGAGCGTTAACATACAACTGTTGCATATACAAGGATGGCAAGAGAAGTAGATATTCAAAGAGCTTTGAGGATCCCTTCGGCACCCGAGATGGCAAATTCACCTCCTTGTTAAATGTTGGCAACCTTGACCTTCAAATCATCTATAAGACGGGCTAACCTTCTGGAACGGACACTATGACATTTCTCGATTAAGTCGAGCTCCAGGCCAAGTGCCTGGGTGTATTTTGTTGACCCATCAGCAAGGAATTTCACGAACTTGTTGTCTGGGTAGATCTTTGCCCATGCCTTCATCACAAACGGGTCATTAACTGCCAATATTGCATACAAATTTTAAGGGCTATGGTATTATCCTTTTAAGGGTGTAATTTGGATTTAAAATAACAAAAAGGCTTTGACATGTAACTCTTTCATGAGGGACTGTATGCTTGTAAACAATAATGAGTTTATTACATCCTAGAGTTTAATGAGAAAATTATACATTTGGTCTTAAAACGTTTTGTACAATGACTTCACATGCCAGGGTTGCAAACATAGCAAAGACAATTTAGTAGTTTATGACTGACCAGACTTCTCCCCAATAAATACCAAAAACAAAAAATTGCCAAATATATTGTAACCAAATTCCATTTTTAGCTTATAGCCTATTCCCCAACAACTTTCTAAAAGAAATATATTCCTTCGAGCATCTCAGATGCATACAAATTTGTATGTAATGTTAGTGTCCCATAGCCAATTGACATAATTCTTTGAAGTTGCATCTACAATCGTAATTAAAATTGAACATGACGAAGCAAGTTTTATACAAGATATTGAATATTTAGTAGTAGACATTCAACTTCAAGGGTGCTAAGTAGTAACCACCACTATTATCATGCCACATAACCAATATTAAACAAACTTATTTATTTATAATGTACTAGCATTGCAATGAGACATTTTTGGCATTTAACATTAATATATTTTTCTGAGTGCATTTGACAATGTGATAGCAACCGATGCGGTGATGCCATGTGATCACTTTGGAACATTACATAGCATAATTAATAGAATATCTTTTTTATTTTCATAATTTCATAAATTACAACTGTGTTTTCACAATTATATTTGCGGTGTATATTTTTCGCTTAATGTTTCATCTAGAAGTAAAGATTTCAAATCATTACAATGCAAAATGGAAGAGTAAAATATAAATAACATAAAATAGGATAAGCGTAGGTTTTGAGGACCACTTTCTGGTTCATGTTAAAATGTTGATAAATAGGGACTCAGACCTTTCTTTACACTCCAACGACCCGGAAATTCTGAGCCAATTTAAAATTTTTATTTTGGCAATTTCATGAATTTTGAATATTTAAAATGAATTATTTTAAATAATAACGACGAGAAATTTATTCTGAATAGAATTCGAACATATATATTTATATAGATCGTCGTTGGAATATAAATATTTATTTTAAATTATAAAAGAAATTGAAGATGGCGCGGTAGTTCGAAAATTCGATTTCAAAGTTCAAATGAATGTATAGGATTCAAAATAAACCGGATTGTGGCGAAACCAAATATATTAGAATCTAATTGAGAATATCTTTCCAACGAATCTGAAAAATCTAAATTTCATAGCGGGAATCAAAAGTTATGTCTGGATGAAAATTCAGAATAGTCGCTATGGAATTCTGGCCCTTAAAAATGGAAATTTTGCAAATGACGTCGGATTTCGACGAAACCACTTTTGTTGGGTCCGTGATGTCAAGTTATTGCTAGATTCCAATTTTTGTAATTTTTTTAATCAATATGTGAGCGTGGCGAAGTAAAACTCATTTGACCAGTTTCAGTTGATTTTAATCGACTGGAAAATGGCCATTTTTCAAACGGTCTCAGAATTTGATGAAATTAGTTTTGTTAGGACCGTATCGTCAATATGAAGCTAGAAAATATTTTATTGAAATTTTTCGAGTCAGTACGTGACCCCGGTAAATTGAAATGCGCGTTCAAATTCAATATATAGAGTTATATGTGGATTTTGACGAAAACTGATAGAAATGATCGAATTAGCTTATGTTACATATCCCATTGTGTTCAGAATGGGGGTAATTAGCTATGGATGATAGTCGGTGGGTTCGATTCGAGGTAGGAATAAAAAATTGCTATTTGAAAATAATTAAATAAAATTAAATAATATATATTTATACACTCACACCTCCCATCCCTCTCTCCTTGACTCAGTCAAAAGAAATACAAGAAAAAAAAGACCCGATACCCAGACCTCGTCGCCCCCCTCGATCGCCAATGCGCCACCGGAGCGCCCCCATCCCCAGTCGCCACGCCGCCTCCACCTTTTCCTCTTCCCCTTCCTCCTCCTCGCGACTGCGAGTTTCCCCCAAACCCTCGTCGCCCAGACGCGACGCCCCGCCACCGCTAGCCGCTCCCCACCGCCGCCAATCTCCGCCGATGATTGGCCTCTCACCAGTCGCTCCCCCCTCTGCTAAGCTCCCGTCCGTTCGAAGATCCCTCCCTCCACAAATCGAGCTCCAGCGAAACCCTAGCCCAAGGGCCACCCAGCACCACCAATGTGGGACCCGCCGAGCCTCTGGTCGGACCTCCAGACCTCCGGCGACTACTGTTTCCCTCCCCACTTTCTTCAAAAACCAAAGAACAGTGAGTGTTTTATTTTTACTTTTACTATTTCTTTTGTTTATTTTAGTTAGCTAATTTAAATATAAAAACATGATTTAAATTCAGTCTTTAGATTATGATAAAATTTAGATTTTTATCCATGAGAGGTTTAGGTTTTTGTATAAGAAAAAGATTCGATTTTTATTTATTCATTTGCAAGAGAAAGATTCGATTTTTGTTTATTCATTTACAAGAGAAAGTAATGATTTTTATATAGATAATAGCGAAATAAAGATTTGATTTTTTGTGACGGCAAGGAATTTCGCTCGGTCCGAACCAGTCGCTAAACCGATCCAGGCCGTTCGAAACGCCCTATCGTTTGAGAACACGACAAATCAGAATGCATACAGAAGAACATTTCATTGTATATTACAACAATGCACCAGATTACAAGAATATACAGAGTATGAATAAATATTACACAGAAATATCAGAGATTTAAATTACATTTAAATACATAGCAGCGGAAAATAACACAATACACAACTAGAAGGAGATATACGGATACAAAGCTTTCCGGATATCGTTCCCGCTGTAAACCAGGATCCTGTGAATATAAATCTGCAAAACCAAAACTACTAGCTGCCCGTGTCAAAATAAGGGCACCCAGAGTTTAGGTTAAAACAATAAACTCCAGGACAGTCATGTGACTGGTGTGAGAACTAAAACAGTTATTAATCTTTATTTTAAATCATTAGGTAAATCAAGGGACCACGCCGTATAACACGGAACGGGTTTCCTCCCAAGAATACCAGTGCATAAAACAAACAGCGCAATGCTAAATAAAGAAAAATGAAGCTGTTATAAGACCCAGGTCCCATCACATAATGCAACGCAAGCCGGAGGATAGGGTTTTTACCTTATAACAGCCAAAGCATGCTTGATACGTTTAAAACACATTATTTGATACTATTATAAGTGCATAGTGTATAAAACAACTTCAAATCATAAGTATCAATCATAGGCGGCATGAGCGCCCCATCCCACTATGTCACCATACTAGGTTCTACAAATAAAACCGCAAATGGCACGTATTTGGAAATTGGATTTCCGTCTATGAACCGAGGCAAAAGATAGTCCTCAACCGATTCGTGACTCTCTAGCCCGAGCCACAGGTCAGAGCTCGAGTGACCTTGGAGCGACAGGGCCGGTCCACCGATGTGGATTAAACTTAAACCCTGAACACTACGTTTCCCCGCCCTTTGGGGCGTAAGTCTGGTCCGTCTGCCGACCAGAATGCATCGGCCGAAACCGATATAACCGAGGCGCCTCGCAACAGCAACAACCACATAAGTCAAACTCGTCAGGGCGTGTAAAACCACTGACGCCACTTCTAACTAGAAAGAAACGCATGCCCTCCCTGAGGTCCGTCTCCCGTTTTTGGTTCACAACCGGGGTGCGAGGCTCGCGAATTCACGTTACACAAAGCTGTGCCACACAGGCTGTGCTTTGATCATCACCACAAGACTTTGCTTTTCAACAGAAGCCTCGATCATTTGCCACTTAGGCATGCCACACAGGCAATTCACTCCATGTGTTTGATATCCATCAATATATAACCCCTGAGCTCGTACGTCTCAGAGAAGGGCGTTAAGCAAGAGAATAAATTCTCCGCCGCCAAACAGATATATATTTAATAGAGATCAATCACACGGACTAAAATCCAATGTCAGACACACAGTCCATTTACAAGTCCGTTCTGGGTCTGAACGAAACCGGAGGCACCTAGTACCCCGCATATCCATCGATCTCCAAGTACGTCTGGACGATCACTAACTGTTTCCATCTTCTTGGGTGTACAGCCCAATCAAGATCATCAGTTATCACCCAAACGACGTGAAGACCTCCGGTCTTCGACCATCGTCTTCATCTTCGACTTATCGTCGTATCAGTTATTCAGAATGGGATAAACCCGGTCTTTCCGAATAACTCGCGTATATTTTAAATAAGTGTTACACAAACACAACATACGCCTCATTCCAATTCATTAGTCACTAACCGTAAATTAATCAAGAGAATAATTTCCCAAATATTAACCCCGAAGGCCGAAACCAACATCAGATCAATATCCAGAAAACCATTCTGCTTGGCTAACCGACAGTTAGTTTCTAAATTTCACATTCATAGGGAAAGATTCCCATATATTTTATCAAAGATAAATTCCTTGAATTTATTCTTTAATCCATTTTTGAATATCAATTAAAACTAGTCGGGATTAGCGAACCTTACCGAAGTAATCATTTGTTTTAATTTCCCAATCCCAACCTATTCATCCCATGAAGTAAAACTGGTAATACTTCATATCTAACACCACAGTGTTATCGGTAAATTCAATTACCATTTCACGTTCAAATCTAATTAAAGATTTAACTATCGCCTGGAGCAAAACTGGTGATACTCCATTTTCGATCTTACAATCTAATTAAAGATTCATTAAAACTCCACTTAGTTTTAATCTTCGACTGGGTTAAAGAATCAGTGTCATTTAAAACACGGTTCACGATAAACCCAAAATCACATTCATTAATTATCGGGTTAAAGAACGAGTGTTATTTAAAACACTGTTCACGATAAACCCAAAAATCAATATCAATTCAATTCCAATTAAATATTATTTAATTGGTACACTTCGTTAAATCCAAACAAAAAGATTTAATCTTTTCTCAACTGGGTTCAAGAACAGTGTTAGTGAAGACACCATTCACGACAAACCCAAATCACATTTGATATTCAATACAAGGCTCTGAATAGAAAATATACCGGCCTATATTCAATATCAAATTCTACGACTAACAAATATCGCATTGGAAATAACGATATATATATATATCTTTCAAATTTCCATAACAACATTTGTATAATCACGAAATCCAACATCGAAATATTACGAAGACAATTTCGATTCAAATCCACTCCAATGCAATCATTGGATATTCTGGTTATTTTTAAAACCCTTTTCGAATTCAATTTATTTATTTAAAAATAAATAGAATTATAATTCTAGTTCAAAACTAGTTCATTTCGATAAAAAAATCTATTTTTATCTTTTCAAATATGGAGTTTTTTCATCCCAATTCTTTCTAAATCATTTCTTATGATTTTACATAAATTATTACTATTTTTAATAATTTTATCAAGGCCCGTACAGTCGATTTCCAACAATGGCCATCGAACTGCACTTACAGCGACCTTTTTCGACTTTGATTTGGACGTATCTCCAAATCCAACCGTTAGATTTCTAATTTCTAATATTCGTTAGAAAGCTCTTTTCGATACGAACCCAACGGTTCCGGTTTTAGGAGAATCCGACGGTCGGATCTCCCGTAATGTCCGTTTGAAATAAATGGTCGAAATTCACGAACTGCCGCGGCGCGGCGCGTTCTATTCAGGCCATTAGATTATATATATAATATATATAATATATATTTCGTCGATTTCTATTTAAAACGAATTATATAAATAGTTTTAAATTCGTTTCAAAAGCAATTTCAACTTCCTTTTCAATTCAAATCAAAATTGAATTCTTCTTTATAAATTCGTTTCAAAATTCATTTCTATTCAATTCAAATTTCAATTCAATTTGAATTCATTTCAATTCGTTTTCAATTCAATTCATTTCGAAATCGTTTTCAATTCAATTCATTTCGAAATCGTTTTCAATTCAATTTGAATTCGTTTTCAATTCATTTCATTTCGAAATCGTTTTCAATTCAATTCATTTCGAAATCGTTTTCAATTCAATTTGAATTCGTTTTATATTCAGTTCATTTCGAAATCGTTATATATTCAATTCATTTCGAAATCGTTATATATTCAATTCATTTCGAAATCGTTATATATTCAATTCATTTCGAAATCGCTTTTCAATATTCATTTTTAAGATGAATAAAATCGATATAAATATCGTTCACGTCAAAATGGCGTCAATCTAATCAACACGGCTTCATAAATTTCTATTTTCAAATATTCTATTTCAAATATTTCTTTTTCAAATATTTCTTATTATCAAAATATTTCGTTCAACACATGACCAATCTCAATGAATGAGTACTGTCAACACATGAACTTTTATTTTATATCGATAAAGATGTAAATTTTATTACTAAAATATTTCGTCCAACACATGACCAATCTCAATGAATGAGTACTGTCAACACATGAACTTTTATTTTATATCGATAAAGATGTAAATTTTATTACTAAAATATTTCGTCCAACACATGACCAATCTCAATGAATGAGTACTGTCAACACATGAACTTTTATTTTATAATATTCTTTATTTTTCAAATTGGAATGAGGCCCAATCAATTACCATATAAAGTTAATTATATGGATTTTCATACAACACATGTATATAATTACATTGAAAAATAATCAACCATCAACCAAAGTGCACTACACTGTATAAGCATCAAATATAAATATCTAACGCTTATAACAGCCTGTCAATCAATCGATCGACATATTTAATCAATCAGGATGAGTGAACTTCAAATTTCATCCCAACACCCGTGTGGGGTTTCAAACAATCAAACACAGATTTTATTTGTGCAGTTGGGCGATGTGTGAAATTTATCGACCCAATCAATATCAGTCAAATCAGTGTATATACAAACAAATCGGCCGATTTGTTTATAACTATTCATTTATTCACATTCACGTTAAAAATTATATTTTTAACGATAAAACATTTTATTTCAACCTATGAATTTCTATTCAATTCATTTACACAATAAAATGATATTTTTATTTTTCTAACTTATTTTAGAAAATTTCGGCGGCATAACGGCACGATACTAGAAACGGGACGAGGCCTAGCCTTATCCCCGGACTAGTGAAGGCCCACGCCATTCACACATCAATCTTAATCAATTTCCAATTCAACCAATCAATCAAATCCCAATCAAATAATCTAACCAACTACACAACCAAACAAACAAGTCCATGGTATGTGGACGGGTGTCGGGTGCTTCTAATAAGCACCGTCTGCATCCTAGTATATATATATATATATATATATATATATATAACTAGAAAAATAGAATTTGAGTGAGAAGTTCTCACCTAAAGCTATCCAAACATCTTGACTCTTCTTTGATATAAATCTCCTTCGTTCTCGCCTTTTTGTCATCTTCGTTGCCCGCATTCTCTACATATGTAAAAATCGAATTTTTACTTCGCTATTCAATATATAAAAATCATATTTTTAATTCGAAGTCTAACATATAAAAATCACATTTTTAATTCGAAGTCTAACATATAAAAATCACATTTTTAATTCGAAGTTTAATATATAAAAATCACATTTTTAATTCGAAGTTCAATATATAAAAATCACATTTTTAATTCGAAGTTTAATATATAAAAATCACATTTTTATTTCGAAGTTCAATATATAAAAATCACATTTTTATTTCGCTATTTTCTATATAAAGATTTCGCCTTTATAAAAACATAGACTTCATCTTTTCAAAAGTATATCATTTTTAAAGAACTCGCCCTTTCATTTTTAAAGTTCATATCTTTTGTTTTAAAAACAAAGTTGTTATTATTATTATTTTTTAAAGACACGGTTGTTTTTATTTTTAAAAACAACATATATTTCATATATGTTTTCAAAACAATCTTTTTTTATTAAAAGATTAAACCTTTTAAAATAAAATCAGTTTTTAAAATCAAGATAAAATTCAGATTTAAGTAAAATAAAATTCAGTTTTTAAGTTAAATAAAATTCAGTTTTTAAGTTAAATAAAATTCAGTTTTTAAATCTGTTAAAATAAAAACAGAAATAAAATAATAAATAAATAAAAAAAAACGAAAACTTACAGCCGAAAGGGGGGGCTGCGTCGGTCATCTGGGGGGGGGGGGGGAGCTCCGTTCGTCAGTGGCTGACTTCAAGGGGAGGGGGTTGCGGTGTGAGGCTCGATGGCGGTGGGGGTTCGTGGCTTGTCGATCGAAGGAGGGGGGGGGGAAATCGTGGGTACGATCGCGAGAGGGGGGAAGGAATCGTGGGGGCGACAGCCTCTTGAGGCGGCGGGCGGCGCTCCGCCTTTTTTTTTTTTTTTTTTTTTTGTTGTTGTTATGATTTCTGAAATAAATTAGGGGGGGGGGCAGAACGTATAAAGGAGAAAGGGGGGGTTTCTCTTTTTTTTATTATTTTATTTTATTATTTAATTTTTAATTTTGCCCAAGGGTTGACTTTTACATACGACCTCGAAACGAGGTCCACCGCCTGTCGCACATAGCGTTTCACCCCCATTCCGAACACAATGGGATATGTATCGTCAGCTGATTCGGCTGTTACAACCAGTTTCCGTTAAATTTACATTTAAATCACTATATTGAATTTTAAACGTACATTTCAAATTACCGGGGTCACATACTAACTCTAAAAATTCTCGAAAAATATTTTCTAGCTTCGTATTGACGATACGGTCCTATCAAAACTAGTTTCGTCAAATTCTGAGACCGTTTGAAAAATGGCCAATTTCCTGTCGATTAAATTCAAGAGAAACTGGTCAAACGCGTTTTCCTTTGCCACGCTCACATATTGATTCGAAAAATTATGAAACTTGGAACCTAGCAAAAACTTAACATCACGGACCCAACAAAACTGGTTTCGTCGAAATCCGAGGTCGTTTGCAAAATGTCCATTTTTTTAAGGGCCTGAATTCCATAGCGACTATTCAGAATTTTCAACTGGACATATCTTTTGATTCCCGCTTTGAAATCTTGATTATTCGGATTCGATAGAAATATATTATCAGTTAGATCCTATCATTTTTGGTTTCACTAAAATCCGGATTGTTTTGCACCCGGTACATTCAATTGAAGTTTGAAATCGAATTATCGAACTACCGCACCATTTTCAATTCTATTTATAATTATATATAAATATTTATATTCTAACGACGACGTATATAATATATACGTCGAATTATATTCTAAATAAATTTCTCGTCGATTTTATTTAAAATAATCTATTTTAAATATTCAAAATTCGCTAAAATTGCCAAAATAAAAATTTCAAACTGGCTCGCATTTTACGGGTTGTTACATTTTTCCTAAGTAAAAAGGTTTGTTTCTTTTGTAATGTAAAAGGTATGATTTTTATTCGTAGATAGGTTAGATTTTCATCAATATAAAGTTAAGATTTTTGATAATGAAAAGTTAAGATTCTTATTCATTGAAAAGCTATGATTTTTAGCTATGTAAAAATATATTTTTTATAGTATAGAAAGAATAAAAATATGATTTTTATGTTATGGAAAGATTAAAAATATGATTTTTATATTATAGAAAGATTAAAAATATGATTTTTATATTATGGAAATATTAAAAATATGATTTTTATGTTATGGAAAGATTAAAAATATGATTTTTATATTATAGAAAGAATAAAAATGTGATTTTTATATTATGGAAAGATTAAAAATATGATTTTTATATTATGGAAAGATTAAAAATATGATTTTTATATAATGTAGATAATAAAGATATAATTTCTATTATATATATGTTGAAATAAAAATGTGATTTTTATAGCGATGAAATAAAAATCCGATGTTTATAAAAGAAGAAGAAATATAAAAATATAATTTTTATATAGAAAGAAGTGTCGAAAAAAAAATATGATGTAGAAATAAATATGATTTTATATATTGAAATGTAGATAAAAATATAATTTTTATTATGAACAGCGTTGTAAAGACAACATTGGAATTTCGAACCGATCCAGATGATTCAGCAGTTCAGAAGCAAAACACGACGGAGTGGAACCCTCTGTGAGAACTCCTCACCTCTAATTTAAGTTTCTAGTTAAAAAAATATATACTAGGATGCAGACGGTGTTTAGTAGCACCCGACACCCGTCGTCCACAGACCATGGACGACTTGTATGCTTGTTTGTTTGATTTTGATGTGTAGTTGATTGTGTTATGTGATGTGAAATGAAATAAAATATTTATATAGTTAAAAATATTTTATTGTTGAAAAGAGAATTTTCTAACGTGTGTTTAAAATAAATTAATATAAACAAATCGAATGATTTGTTTATATACACACATTTGGCTGATATTGATTGGGAAGATAAAACTTTACACATCGCCCAACTGCACAAATAAAATATGTGTTTGATTGTTTGAAACCCTACACGGGTATTGGGATGATATATGACGAACACTAATCCCAATAATTAGTTGTATGTCGATCGATTGATTGACAGGCTGTTATAAGCGTTAAATATTTATATTTGATGCTTATATAGTGTAGAATGCACTTTGGATGATGGTTGATTATTTGTCATTGTTGATATATACATGCGTTGTATAGAAATCTATAGAAATAAAATCTATGGAAATTGATTGGGCCTCATTCCAGTTTTGAATAGAATATTTGAAAAGAAATATTTGAACTAGAATATTTGAAAATAGAAATATATGAAGCCGTGTTGATTAGATTGACGCCATTTTGACGTGAACGATATTTATATCGATTTTATTCATTTTTATAATGAATATAAAAAAGTAAGTGATTTCAAATTCTGATATTTTGAAATGAATAGAATTCGAATTAAAATTGAATAGAATTGAATTCGAATTAAAATTAAATAGAATTGAATTCGAATTGAAATGAATTCGAATTGAATTGAAATTGAATAGAAATCGATTTGAAATAAATTCAAAATCAAATAGAAATTGAATAGAATTGAAATTGAATTGAAATTGAATTGAAATTGAATTAAAAATCAATTTGAATTGAAATCAATTTGAAATGAATTTAAAACGAATTTATGATGAAAAATTCAATTTTTGATTTGAATTTGAAATGAAGTTGAAATCATTTTGAAAACGAATTTTAAACGATTTATAAAATACGTTTTAAAAGGAAATCGATGAAGTATATATTATATATATTATATATAATATAATGGCCTGAATAGAACGCGCCGCGCCGCGGCAGTTCGTGAATTTCGACCATTGACTTCGAATGGATATTGCGGGAGATCCGACCGTCGGATTCTCCTAAAACTGGAACCATTGGGTTCGTATCGAAAAGAGCTTTCTAACGAATATTAGAAATTTTAAATCTAACAGATGGATTTGGAATTATGTCCAAATAAAATTTGAAAAAGGTCGCTGTAAGTGTAGTTCGATGACCGTTGATGGAAATCGACTGTACGGGCCTTGTTAAAATTATTAAAAATATCAATAATTTGTGTAAAATCATAAGAAATGATTTGTGAAGAATAGGGATGAGAAACTCCATATTTGAAAAGATAAAAATAGATTTTTATCGAAATGAACTAGTTTTGAACTAGAATAATAATTTATTTTTAAAATAAATAAATTGGATTTGAAATGGTTTTGAAAATAACCAGAATTTCCAATAATTGAATTGGAATGGATTTAAATCGAAATTGTCTCCGGAATATTACAATGTTGGATTTCGAGATGATACAGATATTGTTATGGGAATTTAAAAGATATATTAATATCGTTATTTCCAATACGATATTTGTTGGTCGTAGAATTTGATATTGAATATAAGCTTGTATATTTTCTATTCAGAGCCTTGTATTTGATATCAAATGGGATTTGGGTTTGTCGTGAATGGTGTCTTCATTAACACGGTTCTTAAGCCCAGTTGGGAAAAAGATTAAATCTTTTTATTTAGATTTAATGAAGTGTACCAATTAAATAATATTTAATTGGAATTGAAATGTGAAGTGATTTTGGGTTTATTGTGAATCGTGTTTTAAATGACACCGATTCTTTAACCCAGTCAAAGATTAAAACTAAGTGGAGTTTTAATGAATCTTTAATTAGATCGAAAAGACCGAGAATGGAGTATCACCAGTTTTACTCCAGACGGTAGTTAAATCTTTAATTAAATTTGAACGTGAAATGGTAATTGAATTTACCGATAACACCGTAGTGTTAGATATGAAGTATAACCAGTTTTACTTCATGGGATGAATAGGTTGGGGTTGGGAAATTAAAACAAATGATTACTTCGGTAAGGTTCGTTAATCCCGACTAGTTTGAAGTGATATTCAAAGTAAGATTAAAGAATAAATTTAAAAGAATTTATTTTTGATAAAATTAATGGGAACCTTTCCCTAAGAAATGTGAAATTTAGAAACTAACTGTAGGTTAGCTAGGCAGAATGGTTTTCTGGATATTGATCTGATGTTGGTTTCGACCTTCGGGGTTAGTATTTAGGGAATTATTCCCCTGTTAATTTACAGTTAGTGGCTGATGAATTGGAATGAGGCGTATGTTGTGTTTGTGTAACACTTGTTTATTATATACGCGAGTTATTCGGAAAGACCGGGTTTATCCCATTCTGAATAACTGATATGACGATAAGTCGAAGACGAAGACGGTGGTTGAAGACCGGAGGTCTTCACGTCGTTTGGATAATTACTGATGATCTTGATAGGGCCGTACACCCAAGAGGAGGGAATCAGTTGGTGGTCGTCCAGACGTACTTGGAAATCAATGGATATGCAGGGTACTAGGTGCCTCCGGTTTCGTTCAGACCCAGAACGGACTAGTAAATGGATTGTGTGTCTGACATTGGATATCATTCTATGTGATTGATGGATATCGGTTGCATGGAGTGGTTTACCTGTGTGGCATGCTAAGATGCAAATGATCAAGGCTTTTATTGAAAAGCAAAGTCTTGTGGTTGATGATCAAAGCACGGCCTTTGTGGTGTAGCTTTGTGTAGCGTTGATTCGCGAGCCTCACAACCCGGTTGTGAACCAGAAACGGGAGAGGACCTCATGGAGGACATGCATTTCTTTCTAGCTAGAAGAGGCGTCGGTGGTTTTACACGCCCTGATGAGTTTGACTTATGTGGTTGTTGGTTTGCGAGGCGCCTCGGATATATCGGTCGATCCGGTACCGATGGAGTCATTCGTTGGCTCATTTACGCCCCAAAGGGCGGGGAAACGCAGTATTCAAGCATTTTAATCCACATCGGTGGGCCGACCCTGTCGATCGAAAGGCTTGACTGAGTACTTGCCTGAGGCTCGGGCTAGATGGTCTCGAATCGGTAGAGGACAATTCCTGGCCTCGGTTCGCAGAAGGAAATCTAATTTCCAATACGTGACTTTGCAGTTTTGATTGTAATCCTATATATGGTGACATAGTGGGATGGGGCGCTCATGCCGCCTATGATTGATATTTATGATTATATATAAAATCAGAAACTAACTAGAAACGAGCTGAGATGGGTGGTTTCCTGGGTATTGGTCTGATGTTGGTTTCGGCCTTCGGGGTTAATACTTAAGGAATCGTTCTCTTACTAATTTACGGTTGGAGTCTGATTAAGAATCAAAAGATAAAATTTCACGTATCAAGCATTCTTTGGCTGTTATAAGGTAAAATCCTATCCTACGGCTTGCTTTGCATTGTGTGATGGGACCTGGGTCTTATAACAGCTTCACTTTTCTTTATTTAGCATTGCGCTGTTTGTTTTATGCACTGGTATTATTGGGAGTAAACCCGTTCCGTGTTATACGGCGTGGTCCCTTGATTTACCTAACTTTAAAATAAAGATTAATAACTGTTTTAGTTCTCACACCAGTCCCATGACTGACCTGGAGTTTATTGTTTTAACCTAAACTCTGGATCCCCTTATTTTCTGTACGTCAGCTAGTAATTTTGGTTTTGCTGATTTATATTCACAGGATCCTGGTTTACAGCTGGAATGATATCCGGAAAGCTTTGCATCCGTATATCTCCTTCAGTTGTGTATTGTATTATTTTCCGCTACTATGTAATGTATTGTAATCTCCGATGTTATATAATGTGTAATATTTATTCATACTCTGTATATTCTTGTATTCTGATGGAATTGTTGTAATAAGCAATGAAATGTTCTTCTGTCTGCGTCCTTTTGTGGCTTGTCCTCGAACTATCCGCGCTTTCCTCACCGGGGAAGTTACGGGTTTTTACATTTGGTATCAGAGCTTTGGTTTACAAAGCTCGAGAACAAGACACATTAGAACCATACGAAAGAATTCATCAGAGATTGGATTAGTAATATCCAATGAGAATGACTCGTTAGAGATAGGATCAGTAGCATCCTAGAACGAGTGTGAAGAGTATATTTTTAAAATGAAAACGATTTTTGTTTTGAAAATTTGAATCATTTATTCGTTTTTGATTATTTATATTGATGTGGACAATCCATTATATATAGATTTTGCATATACGTCTAATCCACGTGTTTTCGAAGTTTTAATATACTGGATAGATATAAAGTCACACTCTAGCCGCCCGGAGATGATTCTGACGACTGTAGCTACATCTTCAGAATTAGTGTTCGAGTTTCGAAGGTGTGATATTTATATACTTCCAATTGACTGGTGTGAGAACCAAAATTAGATAGGGCTTATGGTTGTGATTTTGCATCAAAAATCTGATTTTTAGACTATATATCAAAGTTATAAATTTGAAATGATAATCAACTAATGGATTGCTGATTGTGTTGTTTGATTAATGATTGATTAATTAAATGTTGAACCATATAGCCAAATTGATCAAATAGTGAGTTGTATTGAAAATTTGTCGCATTTCCATGCATATGCATGTACTTACACTGAACAGGTCATAGCAAGGAGGCTAGAGCAGAAGAATAAAATTGTTTGCCCGACAAATAGGTACATGTTTACCATAATTTACTGTTTTATTTGGGTGATGATGATTTTATGAGCCGATCGGCTAGACGCTTGGCTTTTTCTTTTTCTTTTGGATTGAAGAAGGCCATGGGAGCCTATATGAAATATCCCGAAGTCCCCGGTGCAGGGGAGGTTATGGCGAAATTTTTCGAAAAATTAGGGTGTTAGCCAAATTTTTGAAAAATTTGAAAAGTTCTTAGAAATTGAAAAGTTGAAGAACTTAAGCCGTAATGAAAATAATGAAAGTTGAGTTGATTAGTTAAACATCTTTCGGCTTCGTTCCTTTTCGAGGACGAAAAGTTTTAAGTGGGGGAGATTGTAACGACCCGGAAATTCTGAGCCAATTTAAAATTTTTATTTTGGCAATTTCAATGAATTTTGAATATTTAAAATGAATTATTTTAAATAATAACGACGAGAAATTTATTTTGAAAAGAATTCGAACGTATATATTTATATAGATCGTCGTTTTAATATAATTATTTATTTTAAATTATAAAAGGAATTGAAGATGGCGCGGTTGTTCGAAAATTCGATTTCAAAGTTCAAATGAATGTACAGGATTCAAAATAAACCGGATTGTGGCGAAACCAAAAATATTAGAATCTAATTGAGAATATCTTTCCAACGAATCTGAAAAATCAAAATTTTATAGCGGGAATCAAAAGTTATGTCCAGATGGAAATTCAGAATAGTCGCTATGGAATTCTGGCCCTTAAAAATGGAAATTTTGCAAACGACCTCGGATTTCGACGAAACCACTTTTGTTGGGTCCGTGATATCAATTTATTGCTAGATTCCAATTTTCGTAATTTTTCGAATCAATATCTGAGCATGGCGAAGTAAAACGCGTTTGACCAGTTTTAGTTGATTTTAATCGACTGGAAAATGACCATTTTTCAAACGGTCTCAAAATTCGACGAAATTAGTTTTGTTAGGACCGTATCGTCAATCCGAAGCTAGAAAATAGTTTTTTGGAATTTTTCGAGTTAGTGCGTGACCCCGATGAATTGAAATGCGCGTTCAAATTCAATATATAGAGTTATATGTTGATTTTGACGAAAACTGATCGAAATGATCGAATCATCTAACGATACATATCCCATTGTGTTCGGAATGGAGGTAATTAGCTATGGACGACAGTCGGTGGGTTCGATTTCAAGGTAGAAATAAAAAGTTGCTTTTTGAAAATAAGGAAATAAAATTAAATAATATATATTTATACGCACACCCCACCCATCCCTTTCTCCTTGACTCAGTCAAAAGAAAAAAAAGAAAAAAAGACCCGATACCCAGACCTCGTCCCCCCCCTCCCTCGATCGTCGATGCGCCACCGGAGCGCCCCCATCCCCAGTCGTCGCGCCGCCTCCACCTTTTCATCTTCCCCTTCCTCCTCCTCGCGACTACGAGTTCCCCCTAAACCCTCGCCGCCCAGATGCGACGCCCCGCCACCGCTAGTCGCGCCCCACTGCCGTCGATCTCCGCCGATGGTCGACCTCTCACCAGTCGCTCCCCCCTCCGCTAAGCTCCCGTCCATTCGAAGATCCCTCCTTCCCCAAATCGAGCTCCAACGAAACCCTAGCCCAAGGGCCACGCAGCGCCACCAATGTGGGACCCGCCAGCCTCTAGCCGGACCTCCTGACCTCCGGCGACTACTGTTTCCCTCTCCCCTTTCGTCAAAAACCAAAGAACAGTGAGTGTTTTATTTTTTACTTTTACTATTTCTTTTGTTTATTTTAGTTAGCTAATTTAAATATAAAAACATGATTTTAATTCAGTCTTTAGATTATGATAAAATTTAGATTTTTATTCATGAGAGGTTTAGGTTTTTGTACAAGAAAAAGATTCGATTTTTATTTATTCATTTGCAAGAGAAAGATTTGATTTTTGTTTATTCATTTGCAAGAGAAAGTAATGACTTTTACATAGATAATAGCGAAATAAAGATTTGATTTTTCCTAAGTAAAAAGATTTGTTTCTTTTGAAATGTAAAAGGTATGATT
This sequence comes from Allium sativum, assembly GCA_030737875.1. NCBI lineage: Eukaryota > Viridiplantae > Streptophyta > Magnoliopsida > Asparagales > Amaryllidaceae > Allium > Allium sativum. The sequence goes on along the minus strand of CM060924.1, from coordinate 134,165,522 downwards.
TTTATTCGTAGATAGGTTAGATTTTCATCAATATAAAGTTAAGATTTTTAATAATGAAAAGTTAAGAATCTTATTCATTGAAAAGCTATGATTTTTAGCTATGTAAAAATATAATTTTTATAATATAGAAAGAATAAAAATATGATTTTTATGTTATGGAAAGATTAAAAATATGATTTTTATATTATAGAAAGATTAAAAATATGATTTTTATGTTATGGAAAGATTAAAAATATGATTTTTATGTTATGGAAAGATTAAAAATATGATATTTATATTATAGAAAGAATAAAAATATGATTTTTATATCATAGAAAGATTAAAAATATGATTTTTATATTATGGAAAGATTAAAAATATGATTTTTATATTATGGAAAGATTAAAAATATGATTTTTATATAATGTAGATAATAACGATATAATTTATATTATATATATGTTGAAATAAAAATGTGATTTTTATAGCGATGAAATAAAAATCCGATCTTTATAAAAGAAGAAGAAATATAAAAATATAATTTTTATATAGAAAGAAGTATCGAAAATAAAAATATATGATGTAGAAATAAAATATGATTTTATTTATTGAAATGTAGATAAAAATATAATTTTTATTATGAGTAGCGTAGTAAAGACGGCATTGGAATTTCAAACCGATCCAGACGATTCAGCAGTTCAGAAGCAAAGCATGGCGGAGTGGAACCCTCTGTGAGAATTCCTCACCTTTAATTTATGTTTCTAGTTAAAAAAATATATACTAGGATGCAGACCGTGTTTAGTAGCACCCGTCACCCGTCGTCCACAGACCATGGACGGCTTGTATGCTTGTTTGTTTGATTTTAATGTGTAGTTGATTGTGTGATGTGATGTGAAATGAAATAAAATATTTATATAGTTAAAAATATTTTATTGTTGAAAAGAGAATTTTCTAACATGTGTTTAAAATAAATTAATATAAACAAATTGAACGATTTGTTTATATACACGCATTTGGCTGATATTGATTGGGACGATAAAACTTTACACATCGCCCAACTGCACAAATAAAATCTGTGTTTGATTGTTTGAAACCCCAAACGGGTATTGGGATGATATATGACGTACACTAATTCCAATTATTAGTTGTATGTCGATCGATTGATTGACAGGCTATTATAAGCGTTAAATATTTATATTTGATGCTTATACAGTGTAGAATGCACTTTGGATGATGGTTGATTATTTGTCATTGTTGATATATACATGCGTTGTATGGAAATCTATAGAAATAAAATCTATGGAAATTGATTGGGCCTCATTCCAGTTTTGAATAGAATATTTGAAAAGAAATATTTGAACTAGAATATTTGAAAATAGAAATATATGAAGCCGTGTTGATTAGACTGACGCCATTTTGACGTGAACGATATTTATATCGATTTTATTCATTTTTATAATGAATATAGAAAAGGAAGTGATTTCAAATTCTGATATTTTGAAACGAATAGAATTCAAATTAAAATTGAATAGAATTGAATTCGAATTAAAATTGAATAGAATTGAATTTGAATTGAAATCAAATTGAAATGAATTTGAATTGAATTGAAATTGAATAGAAATCGATTTGAAATAAATTCAAAATCTAATAGAAATTGAATAGAATTGAAATTGAATTAAAAATCGATTTGAATTGAAATCAATTTGAAATGAATTTAAAACGAATTTATGAGGCAAAATTCAATTTTTGATTTTAATTTGAAATGAAGTTGAAATCGTTTTGAAAACGAATTTAAAACGATTTATAAAATACGTTTTAAAAGGAAATCGACGAATTATATATTATATATATTATATATATAATATAATGGCCTGAATAGAACGCGCTGCGCCGCGGCAGTTCGTGAATTTCAACCATTGACTTCGAATGGATATTGCGGGAGATCCGACCGTCGGATCCTCCTAAAACCGGAACCGTTGGGTTCGTATCGAAAAGAGCTTTCTAACGAATATTAGAAATTTGAAATCTAACGGTTGGATTTGGAATTATGTCCAAATCAAATTTGAAAAAGGTCGGTGTAAGTGCAGTTCGATGGCCGTTGATGGAAATCGACTGTACGGGCCTTGATAAAATTATTAAAAATATCAATAATTTGTGTAAAATCATAAGAAATGATTTGTGAAGAATAGGGATGAAAAACTCCATATTTGAAAAGAGAAAAATAGATTTTTATCGAAATGAACCAGTTTTGAACTAGAATAATAATTTATTTATTTTTAAATTAAATAAATTGGATTTGAAATGGTTTTGAAAATAACCAGAATTTCCAATAATTGAATTGGAATGGATTTAAATCGAAATTGTCTCCGGAATATTTCGATGCTGGATTTCGAAATGATATAGATATTGTTATGGGAATTTGAAAGATATATTAATATCGTTATTTCCAATACGATATTTATTGGTCGTAGAATTTGATATTGAATATAAGCCGGTATATTTTCTATTCAGAGCCTTGTATTTGATATCAAATGCGATTTGGGTTTGTCGTGAATGGTGTCTTCATTAACACTGTTCTTAAGCCCAATTAGGAAAAAGATTAAATCTTTTTATTTAGATTTAACGAAGTGTACCAATTAAATAATATTTAATTGGAATTGAAATGTGAAGTGATTTTGGGTTTATCGTGAACCATGTTTTAAATAACACCGATTCTTTAACCCAATCAAAGACTAAAACTAAGTGGAGTTTTAACGAATCTTTAATTAGATTGAAAAGTCCGAGAATGGAGTATCACTAGTTTTACTCCAGACGGTAGTTAAATTTTTAATTAAATTTGAACGTGAAATGGTAATTGAATTTACCGATAACACAGTGGTGTTAGATATGAAGTATAACCAGTTTTACTTCATGGGATGAATAGGTTGGGGTTGGGAAATTGAAACAAATGATTACTTCGGTAAGGTTCGTTAATCCCGACTAGTTTGAAGTGATATTCAAAAGAAGATTAAAGAATAAATTTAAAAGAATTTATCTTTGATAAAATTAATGGGAACCTTTCCCTAAGAAATGTGAAATTTAGAAACTAACTGTAGGTTAGCTAAGCAGAATGGTTTTCTGGGTATTGATCTGATGTTGGTTTCGGCCTTCGGGGTTAGTATTTGGGGAATTATTCTCTTGTTAATTTACGGTTAGTGGCTGATGAATTGGAATGAGGCATATGTTGTGTTTGTGTAAAACTTGTTTATTATATACGCGAGTTATTCGGAAAGACCGGGTTTATCCCATTCTGAATAACTGATACGACGATAAGTCGAAGATGAAGATGGTGGTTGAAGACCGGAGGTCTTCACGTCGTTTGGATAATTACTGATGATCTTGATTGGGCCGTACACCCAAGAGGAGGGAATCAGTTGGTGGTCGTCCAGACGTACTTGGAAATCGATGGATATGCGGGGTACTAGGTGCCTCCGGTTTCGTTCAGACCCAGAACGGACTTGTAAATGGACTGTGTGTCTGACATTGGATATCATTCTGTGTGATTGATGGATATCCGTTGCATGGAGTGGTTTTCCTGTGTGGCATGCTAAGATGCAAATGATCAAGGCTTTGGTTGAAAAGAAAAGTATTGTGGTTGATGATCAAAGCACGGCCTTTGTGGCGTAGCTTTGTGTAGCGTTGATTCGCGAGCCTCACACCCCGGTTGTGAACCAGAAATGGGAGAGGACCTCAGGGAGGACATGCGTTTCTTTCTAGCTAGATGTAGCGTCAGTGGTTTTACACGCCCTGACGAGTTTGACTTATGTGGTTGTTGGTTTGCGAGGCGCCTCAGATTTATTGGTCGATCCGGGACCGATGGAGTCATTCGTTGGCTCATTTACGCCCCAAAGGGCAGGGAAACGCAGGGTTCATGCATTTTAATCCACATCGGTGGACCGACCCTGACGATCCAAAGGCTTGACTGAGTACTTGTCTGAGGCTCGGGCTAGACAGTCTCGAATCGGTAGAGGACGATCCCTGGCCTCGGTTCGCAGAAGGAAATCCAATTTCCAATAGGTGATTTTGCGGTTTTGATTGTAATCCTATATATGGCGACATAGTGGGATGGGGCGCTCATGCCGCCTGCGATTGATATTTATGATTGTATATAAAATCAGAAACTAACTGGAAACGAGCTGAGATGGGTGGTTTCCTGGGTATTGGTCTGATGTTGGTTTCGGCCTTCGGGGTTAATACTTAGGGAATCGTTCTCTTATTAATTTATGGTTGGAGTCTGATTAAGAATCAAAAGATAAAATTTCACGTATCAAGCATTCTTTGGCTGTTATAAGGTAAAATCCTATCCTTCGGCTTGCGTTGCATTGTGTGATGGGACCTGGGTCTTATAATAGCTTCATTTTTCTTTATTTAGCATTGCGCTGTTTGTTTTATGCACTGGTATTATTGGGAGTAAACCTGTTCCGTGTTATACGGCGTGGTCCCTTGATTTACCTAACTTTAAAATAAAGATTAATAACTTTTTGAGTTCTCACACCAGTCCCATGACTGACCTGGAGTTTATTGTTTTAACCTAAACTCTGGGTGCCCTTATTTTCCGCACGGGCAGCTAGTAGTTTTGGTTTTGCAGATATATATTCATAGGATCCTGGTTTACAGCTGGAATGCTATCCGGAAAGCTTTGCATCCGTATATCTCCTTCAGTTGTGTATTGTATTATTTTCCGCTGCTATGTAATGTATTGTAATCTATGATGTTTTATAATGTGTAATATTTATTCATACTCTGTATATTCTTGTATTCTGATGGAATCGTTGTAATAAGCAATGAAATGTTCTTCTGTCTGCGTCCTTTTGTGGCTTGTTCTTGAACTATCTGCGCTTTCCTCACCGGGGAAGTTACGGGTTTTTACATACACCTTTGTATCATTTTAGTTTGTGGCGCCTATGCGTACCAACATCCATATGGATCCAATATGTGTAACCGAATAAACATGCATTATGAATAAGCTAAATTTAATATGATAAATACATTCAACTCAAACATAGCAGATTAAATGGATGGGTGACTTACAGAAAGTAAGCAGAAAATGGAGAACATGTAACCAAAATGAAGTTGTCAGAAGAAAAATTATAAAGGATAGTTTGGCAACACGTTTGATCATCAGAAAAAAAACTTTAGAGCGGCCATTTTCGAGTTGGTCAAATCATGCTACCAAACACTATTATATTAAACCATAAGCCGGTTAAAAATAGAAAAAAAATCGTGGTTCATAATTCATGCCATGTGAGTGCAGAATGGATTGGGATGCTCTTATAGTTGCTGACTTTTAATGAAAAGGTTCTTTAAAGTACATTCAAAAAAAGTCCTCAGCATGGACCAAATTCCATCGAACAACTACATAACATCATTAAACATATTGCAAACAACAATCATTAATAGGGAAACCGATAGATATCCCAGCTAATTTCCACCAAATCATGCAAAATGAGTGCACCTACATCTACTGGCTCCATGTTCCTCTTCCCTATGTTATGATTCTATATTCATAAAATTCACTTCCAACTCTAATTCTATCTAACATTACCAAATATAATTAGGAGCTCTAGTATTTTCCTACTAATGAAACAAAGAAAATAACAATATTTTAGATAAAAAATGTACCGCTGACAAGCAGGATCTCATCAATACCCTTCGCTTTTAGCTTTTCGGCACTGCTAATAAACCAAGGAATATGCTGCATACTGCAATCAAATAATACGCATCAATAAAAGACAAAAACAAGAAAAAAAAACAGCTTTTCCTAAAATTTGTTTCAACATAACACTTTTGCCAAGAAAATTAATACAAAATACCCAAATGATAATCTGTGGAATTACCAGCAAGTGTGTGAAAAGCACCAAGGACGCCAAAAAGAATAACCTTTTTGCCAGTGGCAAGGGAATAGATCAAAACCTACTGCATCAGATTGTTCCCATCGAACCAAGCAAGGATTTCATCTGGGATTGAATCACCAACTGCAATTGGAGCCATCGAATTTGTTCTCTTAATTTAGGGTTGAATAATAAGTGATTGAATGATTCGAAATGACTATAAAAATAAGATTTTCCAACAATAAACATCCACAATAACTGCCTAGGTGTGATTCGAAATAACTTACAAAATAAAATAGTTGATATACGCTTACTTTTGCTAATTTAATCATACCATTCTCTCCATTTATGGGAGGCGGTGGAGGATCTTAGGTTTAGAGTTCAGGTTTGGGATTGGATGAACCTTCATGGTTGAATTGGCGAAATCCTAATTCAATTCAGGGTTACTGAGTAGATAATTTGGGGAATTTGAAGGAGTACTCCGATTTTCGCCTGGTTTATTAGAAGAAGTATCAAAATTCAATCTTCCAGAGAGAAATTGCAATATGTGAAAAACGACGTTTGTGGAATCGGGGTTGAAGCCGAAAAGGTTAAAGTGAATTACAGAAGGACGCATGATATAGGGCGATCCGAAATAGAAGCATTGAAGGTATTCTATTCATTGGATCTATCCACTTTGAACAGTGATGAATGGGATTGTTTCTCATCACACGGATATTCATTTTACCCTTTTCAAATCTGAGTTTTATCTTCCGACCATTTTTAACGTTAAATATAATTATTAATTATCAAGTACTATACAATAAAAATGACTTCCTAATTATTACCAATTAGTTATTCCAAACTTGATTTATAATTTGTTAACTAATTCTCTTTCAAACTTAACCTCTGGCAAATGATGAATATGTGAAACAAACAACGATATTTTAGTTTTCTACCTCTTTTACATTGGTCAATTATGTATCTATTCTATATTTTTAGTTTTGTATATTTTTTACATTTTCAATTTTGTATATCTTCTTTATTTTTATTCAACATTTTCAATGTATTTTCAATTCAATATATACAATTTTGCATTCAAAGCACAATTAAAATAAATAATATCATACAAATATCATATATTTTAAAAAACCGATATTATATACTAAATAAGCAAAGATTATTTTGCTAATTCTAAATAAGCAATGATTATAAGTTATTTATTATAGAACGCAAATTATTATTTATTATTAGTTCTAAATCAATAACTAGAACAAATTAATTATTAATTATTGAACATGTTAATAATTATTAAAAAATAACAATAAAGTATATCTTAGAAAAATAATATAAACATCTCTTGCAAATCTGTTGGAATTCTGCTGCAAAATAGCTTCGATAAATATTCGTCGGTATTCTACCTGAATTTGCAGCGGAAAATAGTGGCAAAATTTTTATGTCAGTAATTTGACGCTATTTGCAACGATTTAATGAGGGATGACAGAAGACAACGATAATAAATAAAAGGAAAAAGTTGAAAAAACAAAAAACTACCCCTTGTAGATCACATAGAAATCCATTGCTAATTAGCGACAGAAATTTCCGCTTCTAAATATTTAATGCTAAATAAGTGTTTTCTTGTAGTGTCTGAATGGATTGACGACCGTTTATGTCCAAAGGGCATTTCTTATGCCAACGAGTTAGAACAAGAGATAACGCGTCTTAGAACTACTTCAGAAACCATTCAGGTTGAACGTAACATGTAGTTTGCTTGCTTAATTATTTTTCTTGTTAACATCTGTTATGTAACATCCCATATTTTTTGTAGTATGATATTTAATTTAATTAATTATTTCAAATATTTTTTGGTATTATAACTAGGTTTATAATATATAATTTGTTTATTAAACAACGGTTGAATGTATAATATATATATAATTATAAAACGAACTCGAAACAGCGTGGTAGTTCGTAATTTACGATTTGAAATTCAATTGAAATACAGGATTCGATATAAGTCGGTATTCTATGAAACAAGAAATGTTACAGTAGATTTTATTATAATTTTCTTACAAAGGAGAAAAATCGGAATTTCAGCATATAGATTGTTAGTTATGTCAGGTTTAAATTTTCAAATAGTCGCTATGGAATTCATTAATAAATGATAAATTTTATTTAAAATAAATATAAGTTTTTTTTATATATCTTTTTAACTCGAAATTTTTAATATTGAGTTTAAATTTTATATTGTTTTATTTTGAAGATGTGTAATGTTGGAATATATGATAATTATAATTTATATTATTTAAATTAAATTGTTCTGGATTTTAAATATAATATATCGATATTATATAGGCCTTAGAGATAGCTTTCTTTTCAAACGACCTCCATTTTCGACAAAACAAATTTTATTTGAATACATATTGCTAATTATGGCTAGAATTTTAGTTTGAAGCCAATCAGAGTTATTTTATCGGTGCGTGCAATTTAAAGGTGAACCGGTAACTTAAAATAATGACGTTGTACAAACGAAGTCGGTTTTCAACGAAATTAATTCCATTAAGATTGGAATATTAAGACATAGCGGTATGCCCTTTTCCATTGCATTTAAAGTTTGTGTGCGACGGTATGTATATTTATTGGGTAGCGGTGAATAGCGGTATCATTTATTTACCATATAAAATAATAATTTAATAAAACTTATTCTGTAAGTCCAAAGAAATCGAGCCTACCTACAGCCATCCTATGTCTACACATGTACACCCTATTTCTCTCTTACTAAGTCAAACTTGCAATCTAGCATCTTCTTTCACCGGCCTAAGTTTTGAGATGATAAAATGCTGGAAACCAATTTTCTTCTGCACAGCTACAACTTTCACTTCACCATCACTGTTATTGAAATGCAAAACCATGTTAAGCTACTATTTTCTGAAGCTGCCTACCCCTTTTCCCATATTACTGCAATGCTATGAACCATTTTGTATCTACTATCACTGCACATGCCATGAGCCAAATTTGTCAGTTCTTATTTTCTTTTGCAAACCTTCTCTTCTGCAAACCAACTCATGTTAAAAATAAAGGAAACAACTCATGGCCCTTCTACAAGCCTACCACGAAAATACAGGCCATGTTCTTTTTTTTTTTTAGCAAACCAATTACCTACATGTGACACAGCTATTTTATACACTGTACAATCACATGCATCTTCACCATCAACCTTGAAAAGAAGACTCAATGCAGGACATCCACCTATCTGCAAGTGATATACACGTAATTGTGTTTATTTTATCCGCTTATTTATCTTATTTTATATTTAAAATAATTGATACTATGTATTTATAGTTGTGTTTTCAGATTATTTATGATGAGTGGATTAATGCACTTAATTGTTGAAAAGCTTGAAGAATTGGTGTATGAAGAGTGTTGATTTTGAAAGTTAGATTAAAGCTTGAAGAAATGTTGCTGTTCAACCACCTTCTACCGCATATTTTACTAATCCAATGCCTTTTCATAAAGACAACTTGTTGCAGATGTTACAGAGTTCCTATTCATGCTCAAAACAATTGAAATTGATGTCATTTGATGTCCGCAATCTATGCCAATTGCAAATCCATTCACACTGCGTTCACATTGGCTCACTTACAAAGCCTCTCACTTTACAGCTGCGTTCACACTGGCTTATGTGTTATTTGGGATAAATCTTTAGTTCCACATTGTGTAATTAGCCTCTAGGTCTTGGCCAAAGCAACTATAAATACATTGTATCTCCTTTATGTAAAATCACATTGGGTTTTATTCTGTAATTCTCTTCTTGGAATAAAATCATTCTTCTTCCCCTGTTCTATTTAGTTTTATTTTATTTATGTCTGTTATTTTATTTTTCTCTTCTTCTTTAGCTATGTATAGCTAATCCCCTTTGATTAGGAGGTGATGACGCTAATAGATATGATTAAACATGAATCACATAGCCAATAGATGAGGACTTTATACATGTAGATCTGGATCTGAATCAATGGTTAGATCTAAACCTTCATATTCTGTGTCGTTTAAGTGCTATGCTCCTTCACAGGGTATATTCGTGTTCGATCTAACAATTATCAGATTTAGATTTAATTTTAGGGTTTTAGAAATTAATTAGTGAATCTGTCCTGATAGCCTATGGTTGTTTAAGAGCTCAGCTCCTGCATAGGCTATGCTTGTCGTTATTTACTTATTTGTTTCTAAGAACCTAAGTATCCTTGATTCATGTTTGTGACAGAAACATGAATTAGATATATATTTATTTGTTGGTTATTGATGAGTATGAATCCAATCTATGTCATTATCCTATGATTGCTTTCTTTAATCATATAAAACTCTCTTTTATTTAATTTCTGTTATTTTCTGTGTTTTTAACCAATCAAAATTTTGGAATAACTTGATTGGATTTATTAATTAAAATATTTTTGGTCCCACAGTTCGACACCCTCTACAACAATCCTTGTTGTTTAGGAAAGCCAAACGGATTTTACAGTTGTTTACATTTGTTTAATTTGTTCGCAAACAAATTTTGGCGTCGTTGCTGGGGACCAAAATAATTTTTATTTTTAAATCCTTTGGGTTATAGTTTTATTTCTATTTTATTATTAAAAAAAGCACAAAAATATTCTTATTTTATGTCTTTTGTTTTCTTTTCATATATAGAAATATCTCTTAATTAGTTTTTGATTTGGTACTGCTGATTAAGGGAAAGAAAAAAACTTGCAATTTTTGTTTTATTTGTTTCCTTTCTTTTGCTTTCCCTCCATTTGTTTACAAATTCTTTTTTTTACATTTTTTATAAATAAATAAAAAGAATATTCCTTTGCAAATTTTCCTTCTGTGATACTCTTTTTTTTCTAATTTCTTTCCCGTTTTCATTGCAATTCCCTTCTCTACCATTCATTCATTTCCTTCCAATTTTCTACAAATTTCTTTCCTACTATTCCTTTCCTGTTTTCAATTTATTTAAAAAATAATCCTTTTCTAATTCTTTCTTGTTTTGTATTCTGTCAGTCCTTTCTTGCAACGTCTCCTTTCCAACTTCCTATCCTGTTTAATACAATCTCATTCCCTCTTTACATTTGATTTCTTTTCTTGTACAAATTTTCTAATAAAAAAAAAGAAAGAAAAATATTTGGCGATCTTCTTTTTATTCTTTCTTATTTCTCTGATCACTTTCTTTTTTGCACTGCCATTAACCAAATCAAAACCTTCTACAAAAACCACCTTTATCTTCATAGTTCAGCATTCACCAAATCCAAACTATACTTCTTCACCATCCTTCAAACATCCCTATATCATACCAATCGGATCATCTCCAGTTTCGAACAGATCAGCCACATCTTCTCGACCATACCGACCAATTATCACCATTCCCAAGTCATTAACCACACCACTGGCGCTGACCAACTTCCTTAATCTACACCCCATCGTCCACCACTTCAAACAAAAGTCCACTACCAAACTTCAACACCCAACATCACGTTCTCCTTCACAGTTCATACCAGTTCATACCCACCATCACCTTCAAGGAATCCATATACTTCACCAACCAACGTAATACCCAGTCAACACAACACCTTCACCCAGTTCTGCTCATCATCAATATCTCCCATCTGCCATCACCAAACCGCAACTTCACCAGTGAAGTAATCTGTCCTCCATACCATCACCAAACCACGGTCATCACCTTCTGATCATCTTGCAACATCTATCTTCCACCGCTCACCACAACATCTCCCATTTTCCATCAACCCACCAAACTTCAAGCCTATACTTGCAAGCACCACAAACCATAACAACTGATCTTCAAAACCTTTTCAAACCCACAAAATCCATGTCCACCTACAAGCCACACCCTCCAACAAATAGCAAACAACTTCATTCTGCCACCCTCATTGCCATAAACCATTTCATTCAAAGTTAATCGCTCAGCACTCCATTCAACTGCTACAACATTCCCCTACCCTAAACTTTCCACTATCCACACTGCCCACGTCATTACCCAATATCCAGTTCCTCCTACTGTGACAGCCCGCCCCGCACCAGCCTGCATTTCCTCCGAAAGTGCGATGTACACATGCCCGACTAGCACGGGACGGTCGTCATAAGAAAGGAAAGTAGGGAATTAACTAACAAGAAACCTGTAGAATGCCTCACAGCGCATGGAGTAAAATATAATAATAATAACATACTTGACATAAAACAGGTGAGACAGTGTATAAGCTGACAACTAAAATCAACATCAACATCAGAGCAGCGGAAATCCAAGTACAGCTTATTACAACTTTTCAAATTTACTGTCTCTAAACCAAAAGAAAGCTTAAGGTAGAAGATGCAGTACTAATGCCCAAGCAGTGATCTTCAACAACACAGGGAGAATACTATATATCATACGTGGAAGCCTCCTGCTTGTCTCTGGATCATCTACCCGTGCATCACCAGCAACCTGTCTCTAGTCTGCTCGTGTGAGCACCCAGAGTAATAAGAGGAGACATAAAACTCTGGGTCAGACATAAAGCCTGGTATGAGCGATAAGCATCTAAACAGAACAATAGCAGGTATACTAAACCATACCTGAACCTGGACCTGAAACCAAAGAGTTAGTACTACATACCGTACAATACTCTAAGGTGCCATAATAGATAGTGTAAAAAATACGGGGGTGGGTTGTGTATGTCGTAATGATGGCAAGAAAATCAACCATAGCAACCATCCTCACATCTCTCACTCAGTGCGTAAAGCATACGATGTCCACTACTGTCAATCACTAGACCCATCGAAGTAGTGACGGTGTTCAACTTGTACAACTACTGCTACTACCAAGCTTACCACATGGAGTCATGACTAAATCTTTACAAGTGACCCCACTTCATTGGTCTATAGACCTTTAGTCGTACCTAGGTCACTGTGGCCCTGAATCCGTTTACGTACCTCCCATACATAGTGATCAAAGTCATAGACATCGACTGCCCCTTGGCACACATCCCGCAGCAAAGCCCAATCATGAAGTGAACTCATCGGTCCCCAACTGGATCCTGAGCTCTAACTTCCCATATTGGACTACCTTTACATCTCGGGTTACTGGTCAATACTGGGTTGGGTTGGATTCCTTTCAAGCCATCGGTTCGGGTGGGTCCACTGCGTTGCGTTGGCGCATGGTCTTCCTTTGGTAGCGGTTCGGTTCAGCTCCACTCCATCGCGTCTGTTCGGGTCGGGTGTCCCCCTTCGGGTCGGGTGGGGTGTCCTCCTTCGGGTCGGGTCGGGTGTCCTCCTTCGGGTCGGGTCGGGTGCCATCTCCCATCCAGTTCATGCTCCCGCTCCGATCAGCTCCCTTGTTCTTCACGTGCTCCGATCCGATCCCTCCTCCTTTATCCGATCGGATCCAAGTTCAGTTAGTGTGGCCTTCTTTTTGCCAATTTTCTCAAGTGTCAGGTTCCGATCCGATCGAATCCCTTGCCCAGTTCAACTTATCCGATCCGAGCCACCAGATCCGATCCGATCCTGCACTGTTTTCTGAAACCTTTCCAGCAAGTGTTTACGCCATCCAATGACGTTTTCGACCAATCTAACTATTCTAATCAATCACAAAACATGTCAAACAGTCATAGCAACATAGCAAACTAACCACAAACACCAAAACAATGAATTTACATGTCAAAATGGATCAAATATACCCAAAACCCCTTATTTTCCCTTAAGCATGTTTAAGTAAAACTAAACATAGGGTTAACAGAACTTTACCAAATTAAACCAAATCTCTACCAGAGGCATAAAATATTATTTTTGAATTTATAGATATTTTCCCAGAATTTATTAGTGTATAAATTCGCTAATCTTCACTAATTACCCTTAATTAACTGTAATTAGTGTCAAAACAATGCTAATCACTCACCTTGGCCACAAATAAGATTCTCAGAACTGAAACCTCGCTGATTTGGGTGAATACTAATGTCTAACAGCAGCTCTAACCTTGCTTTCGTGTTTTCTCTCCTTAATTTGATGTAGATTAAGCCAAAACTTGATTATAAAGTGATTAGAAGGTGATTTGGGTGTTGGAGGTCATTGCTAGAGTTCCAAGAATGAAAGTGGCGGCTGAAAGAAATGTTTTCTAACCCTAATCAGCCCCTATACATCTCAAATCCCGAAATCCCCTTTGGGCCTAGGTGCTAATTACCCGGTTAAGCCCAATTAAGCTGTTTTTCACCATCTGAAACTTGTTTCAGCCATATCTCCCAAACGGTTAGTCCGTTTGGCTAATGTGACCACTCTTCGGAATTGTAAACCAATATCCGGAGCGAATGAAAGTGGTATCAGGTCAAAATTCCTTTCCAGTCAAAAGTTATGGCCAAAACAGTACCAACTAGGGGTAAAATGGTCATTTAAAATTCGACAAAAATCATGAACATGGGAAATGAACCCAATAGTCGTATCCTAAAGTTACATGACCATACGACTTCGTATGTGAAAGAAATAAATATTCTACCATCCTATGATGCGTAGAATACGGGTCGTTACACCTATCGCCCCCTGTACCATCAAATTCATCACAGAACCACAAAACCCCATTTCACAAAACCGCCATAACCTCAAACTCCTCTCGCAACCCCTTGCCGTCCTCAACATCAAACTAGTACCCGTTCGCACAGACCAAATCGAACCACCACCGATCACCTCTCACAATCCAATCTTGAAATACACTTCAATCGAAATCGCTATACCAAACAATCCGCAAACCCCTTTTAACCAGTCAAACCACGCAACTGACCACCCCAATTCGATCGAATACCCTATTCGGACTCGTAGAGGTCGAAGACTGGTTCAATTGCTGATCAGCTCGTCTCGAATCGATTTCGAAAGGAGAAATAAAAAAATATGCGTGAGGAGGAATTTGAGTTTTTGGGACAAAGGGGTTAAGGGATTTTATTTCTTTTAGGTACAGGGAACTAGGCTGGGCTTTAATTTGGCCTGTTTGTGTTATCTGCGTGAAAGCAAGTTTTTTATTTTTTTATTTTTGGTTTTCTTCGCTTTGTTTTCTTTTAGTTGAATTTGTATTCTTCTCTTAAAAAAAGAAAAAAAAGTCTTTGCCTTTTGTTTTGGGTTTACTATAAATCCATTTTCTTCTATTTTAACTTCACTCTTCAAAAAAAATCAAGAAAAATCAATTCAGTCACGACCGGAAGAACATAATTCATCAAATAAAACAGAGATTTCAAAAGAAGAACAGATTTGCAAATAGCAGAATTCAAGTTGTTGGAGTGGTTGCACACCAAGTGGGGTTTGAACGCGCTAGCGCGACTCAATTGCACTAGACGGAATGCCGATCTAGGTGAGTGTTTTCAAACTCTACAGGGACTGCTGCTGCAAATAATATATATATATAGACATTGCTTGTAAAAATCTTCTGCAGGGCATCGGCTTGCTTGAAATTTTTTTTATTTCTTCAATTGCTTGTTCTGAGACTGTTCATTCTGTGACTGATTAAAACATAAAAAAAATCGCATTCATCTTAGTTTTGTTTTTATTTTCTAAGGACTTCATTATATTTTGACAAATTGGTTTAGTTCTAACAGATTATTTCTCGGTGTCTAGACTACGACAGAGTAATAATCGTTTATAAATATCACAGTTGATTGACACTGAAAAGTGTTTATTTTATTACTCTTATGCTTTATCTTTTGTAAATAAATAAATGATACTTTGGTTACTTTTGTATGTTTTTACAGGATGTCAAGAAATGCCTCCTTCAATTCAAATCAAAGGCCAACTACAAGAAAGAGCTACTTCCTCACATCAAATTCATTTCAATTGCAAAAGAAGTAGTAGCTCACTGGTAAAGGCGTAGGAATTGGTGCTGAGAGACCTGAGTTCGAACCCCGTCAAGCTCACTTTTTGCCAAAGAAACGGAGCACGTTCACACTGGCCCCTTTGCTTTGAGGAATACTTGGATAGTCTTATGTTGTATATATACACATACTCATGTGTATGTATATTTATGATGTGCACCAATTAACATTTCAGCAATAGCCATATTCTTATCATGGAATTAAATTCAAATCATTTAATTTCAAGTAGAAGAATCTCTGATTGAATGGCTGCCAAGAAAAGATCCATTGTGAAGATTTTTTTCCTCTGTGTCTTGGGATTCTAATAAGCATCCTTGTTTGGAAGAATCAATTCATGCACCAAATCAATTAGCCACATAAGAGAATTGAAAGATATGGAAAATATTTACCATGATATGCCCAGATTTTCTCCAATCAAGTTAGTCAAGGAAGGCAAGAAATATTCATGAATAAGGAGGCCATTTATTCATAGACCTAATTGGGGTTTTTCCATTCTCATCTATAAATATGTGTTGTAACCATTGTAAAAACCATATCTCATAATTCTCTACTGCCATTAGTTTAATAAAATTTTCTTGTTCTAGTTATTTACTTTTCTTTTAAAACAATTTGTGTATCTACACGATTAGATTCGGTAGAACACATATTGTTATTGTCTTTGTTACTGCATACTAGTGTTGACTGTTTGATTAGTTTCAACATCAACTCTATTTTTAATTCTCTGTTATTGTTCCAGTTATTATTTACTTTTGTTGTTTTTGCTAGTACTTGTTATTTTCTTTTCTGTTGTTGAATTTGATATACGTCTGATTAGATTCAGATTTGTAGCAGTTTCAATAACATTATTTCAACAACATTAAAAACAACCCCCAAAGTTCTGTCTAACACGCCCACGAAACATATAAATAATAAAAGTTTAACTTCCCTCCCTGTGTTCGACCTGTATGCTACACACCTGTATGCTTGCAGAATTTATTACAAATGTCGCGCTTTTCTACTTTATAGATTAGCGACGATCAAGTTTTTGGCGCCGTTGCCGGGGAGGTAACAATTGAATTTTATTATTTATTTAATTTCTGATTCGTGTTAGTTTTCATTTTTATTTTTTCTTGTTTTTGTTTTTTTATATATAGCAAAAACTCTTGATTGAATAGATTTGGTGTCGCTCAATGATACCGTAATCTTCTAAATCAAGAGATAAAAAAAATCTTGCCAATTTTTGTTTTAATTTGTTTTCCCTTCTCCCATCTATTTCTTTCCTTTTCTTGTATTCCCTGCCATCTATCTTCTCTGCCATTCTCCACTACTACAAACCTCCACAAATCCACGCACAAATTCATCACTGAGAGCAATACCATCCACCAGAACAACGCGTGTCATCCCCTGTGCCATCCTCCTCAGACTTCTTCGAAAAGAAAAAAAAATTCGAAACAATCCACCTGCGTCCTTCACACCCTCACCACAGTTCATACCCTCCATCAGAACGCCAGTCCACCCAAACATCTACAACACAATACCCCCAGTCAATCCCCCACCTCTCAGCTTTCGAATCCTGAAACCCCAACCAAAAATAATTTTCGTTATTTTTATTCGAGAACCAAACTCAGAAACCCGGCTTCAAATAAATCCGAACCACCCTTCATAACGCAAAGAAAAAAATCAGTTCGAGCGCCACTTCAGTTCTGTTGAGTTCGATTTTTACTAAAAAGGGGGCGAGAATTTCTGTTTTATTTTTTTTTTGGTTGAAACTGCCGTATGTTGAACAAGAATAAGGCGTCTATTTATTGAGAAATCCCTGGTGCCTTCATCTGTATACGTAACAGTTCGGGTGGTGTATGTTTAACTAGTAGGGTGCGCTCCTGATTTAGTTTGATTGGCTTACTCATATGTGAGTCGTTTGTGTCGTCAACTTGTTGGGGTTAGAATTTTTCCTTTTCTTCCATTCGCTAGTGACTGTTTGCAATTTTTTTTTTTAATTAGCAATAAGTTGTTTTCCTTTTCTTTCTCTTTAAAAAAAAAAAAAAAAAAAAAAAAAAAAAAAAACAGGTACAGCTGAAATTTTAAAAAGGGTCTTAAAAAGGGTATTTTTTTAATTACCCGAACCCGTGCCGCAGCGCAGTCAAGCAATTAATAGAAGGGGACAACAACAGAAAGCAGCGGACGATTCAGATGGGTTGGAGCGGTTGCACACCAAGTGGGGTGTGAACGCGCTAGCGCTTCCCAAATTCACTGGAGGATTGCCGATCAAGGTGAAAACTTTTAAAACACTACAGGTGCTCTGCTGCAAAGAAAAAAAAAATATATATAGACAATTGTTGTAAAAAAAAAATTCTGCAGGGGCAGCGGCTTTGAATGTACAATTTTTATTTTCTGCAGCTATTGTTGTTATTTCTGCATTTTTTTTCATTCTGTTAAGGGCAATACCCCAATTCACATAAGGTGAGGGATTTCATCACCCTTTCCTTAGCCCACAAATTGCATTTCATCGTAGAATCTGACTAATAATAACGGTTAGACGTTGGACTTAAGGGAGTCACGGGCTCAACTAGGGCTTAATTATATTGTGATAGTTGATTCATTTGGAACGAATTATTTCTTGGTGTCTAGACTACGGCAGAGAAATAACCGTTTATAAATATTACGGTGATTCGTAAATATTATATCGGTTGTTACTCTGAAGGTACTTAAACCTTCGGCTGCATTGCTAGGGTGATTCCTGGTGCACCGATAACTCCTGTCCGTTAACTGGCTGAGAAACCTTTTGATCTAAGTAATCAAACACATCACCTTATAATTTTGGGTTAAGAGCCAATAAGGACAGAAAACTTCGTTGTAGCTAATTTTTGTGCTTGCATTCAACAACAATGAGTGAAAAAAGTGTTAGCCAACAAAATTCTCCTAGGGGTTCTCGAATCAACCAAAACTTTCCAACCGAATTGGATCAAAATCGAGTAAATCAAAACTTTCCAAACTTTGGGGATCAAAACCAAATAAATCAAAATTTTCAAAACCTCAATATACAAATGGATAGACCCTTGTCTCTTCGTGATCGATGTTATCCGACTAGGACCGTTCAACCATCTGTCATTGTGTTCCCACCAGCTGAAGGAAACAATTTTGAGCTAAAACATTCTTTTATCCAAGGGGTACCAAAATTTACTGGGTCTGAAAATGCTTATGAATTTCTGAGTGAATTTGAATTGTATGCGTCCACAACAAAAATGCAACAATTATCTAACGAATCAATCAAGCTAAGGCTGATCTCATTTGCACTACTTGAAAGCGCTAAAAGATGGCTAAATTCTCTTCCAAAACATTCCATAAGAAGTTGGGATGAATTTGTCACTGCATTTTTGAAAAAGTTTTTCCCTTTCCATAAAACTCTCAAAATCCGAACTGAGATAAATCAATTTTGTCAAAATGAGGGGGAAACTTTTTCAAAATATTTTGAGAGATTCAACCAACTACTGTATAGTTGTCCTCATCTTTGAATTCTAAAAGACAACTTGTGTCAAATTGTATATGAAGGGCTTAACTATCAGTCTAAAACTCAACTAGAATCAATGTGTGGAGGAGATTTTATGTCTAAAACAGCCGATGAAGCTTGGCGGTTCTTAGAAGATTATTCTGAAAAGGACATGCAATGGGAATCAATTCGCGTTCCCAATCGTACTTCTACTAGAGGAGTGCATGTCGTGGACCCAAATCAAATTCCCGTAGAAAATCAAACTCCTCAAGCCGGAGAAGGGTTACCCCACTACTACTCTCAGGACCAAGCCAATGCTATAGCTCAAAATAACCCTTACTCAGCCACGTACAATCCTGGTTGGAGGAACCACCCAAACTTTTCTTGGTCAAACCCCAATAATTCGGCAAACCCATCTCACATGCAACCCTTTATTCCCAATCCGAATTACCAAGCTCCACCCCCAATTCTCAAACCTCTCAAACTACACCTCAATCCAAACAACCTTATAGGCACCCCAATTTTCAATCATCAAACCAATCACCTCAATCTTCTCAACCATCACAAGATATTGTTCGATTAGAAAAACAAATAAATAATCAAGACGCTAAAATCGACCAACTAATGCATATGATAAAGGAAATGGCGAAAAATAATGAGAAAGGAAAATTGCCTAGTCAACCTGAGGTGAATCCAAAGTATAACTCTCGTGCTGTAAATTCTTGTGAGGACGAAAACCATAATCCAGTCAATGCTGTCACAACCCTTCGATCTGGAAAGAGGATTGATAATAACGTGGACGACCCTGACGAACTTTCTAACTCGACCCCAGTCCCTAATCTTGATGATCATCCATTGGCTTCGAATGCCAATTCTTCTGAACCTCAAATTCCCTTAAATGTTGGCAATCCCAACAGTTCTTCTCCTTGTGTCGGCAAACCCGACCCACCTTCGAAAATTAATGTTGGCAATCCCAACATTTCATCTTCTACACCCCTACCACCTTCTTCTTCGAATAATGAAACTCATCACAGAGTCGAAAAACCAGTAGCTCCTTTTCCTCATAGACTCAATAATAAGAAGAAAGCGGCAAATTTTGATAAAATTATGGAAATTTTCAAACAAGTCCGTGTGAACATCCCTCTTTTAGACACCATTGAACAAATTCCTCAATATGCTAAATGTCTTAAGGAATTGTGCACACAAAAACGTGCGACCAATGTCCCGAAAACCGCCTTTCTAACTGCGAATACAAGCTCTGTTCTTTCGAATCTTGCCCCAGTCAAGTATAAAGACCCTGGCTGCCCTACGATTGATTGTAAAATAGGAAACACTCACATCTCTCGTGCCCTACTCGACCTTGGTGCCAGTGTCAACCTTCTCCCTTATACTGTCTATCGTCAACTTGGACTAGGGGAGATTAAACCAACAAACATCACACTCCAACTAGCCGATCGATCTGTCAAAAAGCCATTGGGAATTATCGAGGACGTCTTGATACAAATCGAACAGTTTTACTTCCCTGTCGATTTTATAGTTCTAGAAACAGAGCCTGTCTCAAATCCCAACGTTCAAATACCATTGATCTTAGGACGCCCTTTCTTAGCAACCTCTAATGCTGTCATTAATTGTAGGAATGGTCAACTTCGACTTTCCTTCGGGCACCTAACCATTGAGCTAAACATCTTTAATCTCAACAAGCAACCTAGGGATTTTGAGAGCGATGAAATTGACATGATTCAAACCACAGTTGATGAAACCTCTAGTGACACTTCTGAAGCCTTAAAAATGTGTCTTGATCATTTCAACTCCGATTTTGACGAACTCGAATACATTTCTGAACTAAACAAAATTCTTGACTCCGACACTTCGTCACCTGAATCTAACCAAGGAATGTTGACCAATGTTGTTACACAAGAACTTCCTAAGCTAGACCTCAAACCCTTACCACCAGACCTTAAGTATGCCTACCTAGACCCTTCAAAAAATTTTCCCGTAATCTTGGCCTCCGATCTTACCGAGGACCAAGAAGAAAAACTTTTGGATATCTTGCGGGAAAATAAAGACGCCTTGGGATGGGAGCTGAGCGATATAAAAGGAATTAGCCCATCAATTGTGGAACATCGCATACACTTAGTTAATGAGGCAAAACCCACCCGTGAGGCTCAAAGGCGATTAAACCCAAACATGAGAGAAGTGGTCAAGGAGGAAATAATCAAATGTCTAGACAATAACATCATCTATCCCATCTCCGATAGTACTTGGGTGAGTCCGGTACAAGTTGTACCAAAGAAGTCGGGAGTCACAGTGATCAAAAACGACAGTAATGAACTCATCCCAACAAAAATCAAAACCAAATGGCGTGTGTGTATCGACTATCGAAAGCTTAACTCAGCCACACGAAAGGACCATTTTCCCTTGCCTTTTATTGACCAAATGCTCGAACGCTTAGCGGGACATGAGTACTACTGTTTCCTCGATGGATACTCTGGCTATAACCAAATCCCTGTTGCTTTAGAAGATCAACATAAGACCACCTTTACTTGTCCCTTTGGAACCTTTGCTTATCGTCGCATGCCTTTCGGTCTTTGTAATGCCCCCGCAACTTTCCAAAGGTGTATGATGAGTATTTTCTCTGATATGGTGGAAGAATTCTTGGAAATATTCATGGACGATTTTTCAATATATGGATCATCTTTTTCCCAATGTCTCACTCATCTAGAACTCGTCCTTAAGCGTTGTAAGGAGAAATCACTCGTGCTTAATTGGGAGAAATGCCACTTTATGGTAAAAAGGGGGATAGTTCTAGGTCATGTCGTCTCCAAAGATGGCCTAGAAGTCGATAAATCCAAAATCGATTTGATTGCTAATTTACCTCCTCCTAAGTCTGTCAAAGATGTTCGTTCATTTCTTGGCCATGCAGGGTTCTATAGAAGATTCATTAAGGATTTCTCGAAAATTTCAAAACCTCTCTCGAATTTACTTGCCAAAGACGTAAAGTTTGAATTTTCCAATGATTGCAAAACATCTTTTGAAACTCTTAAATCACTCTTGACCACAACTCCCATCATTCAACCTCCTGATTGGACTCAACCCTTCGAACTTATGTGCGACGCTTCTGATTTTGCTATTGGAGCCATCTTGGGTCAGCGTATCGATAAACTCCCTCGAGTCATTTATTACGCTAGCAAAACTTTAAACGAGGCCCAATTGAATTACTCAACTACTGAAAAGGAATTTTTGGCAGTTGTCTTCGCTCTTGAGAAATTCAGACCGTATCTCATAGGATCCAAAGTCATAGTTTACACTAACCACGCTGCCCTACGATATTTGCTTTCTAAAAAGGATGCCAAGGCCCGCTTGATTCGTTGGATCCTTCTTCTTCAAGAATTCGATATAGAAATACGAGATAAAAAGGGCTCTGAAAATGTCGTAGCTGATCATCTCTCTCGAATTGTGCACGAAAATGATAACGACACCCAAATCGATGACTATTTTCCTGACGAACAACTCCTTTCGATCTCTAACACCCCTTGGTACGCTGACATTGTGAATTATCTTGTCACACAACAAATGCCCGCTGAATGGTCGAAACAAGATAAACAAAAATTTCTCTCAAAAGTTCGAAACTTCTATTGGGATGACCCATATCTTTTCAAATACTGTCCAGACCAAATCATTCGAAGGTGTGTACCCGATCATGAATACCAAAGTATTCTCTCTTTCTCACATGACCATGCTTGTGGCGGTCATTTTGGAGCAAGAAAAACTGCTGCAAAAGTTTTGCAAAGCGGTTTTTATTGGCCCACACTCTTCCGTGACGCTTTCGAATTTTGCTCTAAATGTGAGCGATGTCAAAGAACGGGTCGAATCTCTAAGCGAAACATGATGCCTCTCAACCCCATTTTAGTGATTGAATTATTCGATGTTTGGGGCATCGATTTCATGGGACCATTCCCTAATTCATTTGGGAATCTTTACATCTTACTTGCGGTAGATTATGTCTCAAAATGGGTTGAAGCCATTCCGACCAAAACCAACGACAACAAGGTTGTTGTCAAATTCCTCAAAGAAAACATCTTTTCACGTTTTGGCACACCTCGAGCTATCATTAGCGATAATGGTACTCACTTCTGTAATCGTGCTTTTGAGTCCTTGCTCAAGAAATATTCAATCACACACAAGCTGTCGACCCCCTACCATCCACAAACGAGTGGGCAAGTAGAAGTTTCCAATAGACAAATCAAACAAATTCTTGAGAAAACCGTGAATTCCAATAGAAAGGATTGGTCTGTAAAACTGATTGATGCACTTTGGGCTTTTCGCACTGCTTATAAAACCAATCTAGGGATGTCACCATATCGATTAGTCTTTGGAAAGGCCTGTCACTTACCTCTTGAATTAGAGCATCGTGCTCTTTGGGCCATAAAATTTTTGAACTTTGACTTAGAAAAAGCCGGCTCACACAGGAAGTTACAAATTTCTGAATTAGAGGAATTAAGAAATGAGGCATATGAAAATGCGAAAATCTATAAAGAAAGAACCAAAGCCCAACACGACAAAAACATACTTCGTAAGAAATTCAACGTAGGTCAAAAAGTTCTTTTATACGACTCTAGACCTCACTTGTTTCCAGGAAAACTCAGATCTCGATGGACTGGACCTTATGTCGTGAAAACAGTATACCCTCATGGAGCGGTTGAAATTGAAAATCCTAGGGATGGAAAAGTCTTCAAAGTAAACGGTCAACGACTGAAACCATTTTTGGAATTCGAGCAATATGACGAAGATGACTCCATCGATCTGCATGATCATCCACCATGAAATCATGTGGTACACGTTCTTTCTCTTTTATTTTTCTTTTTCATTTTTTTTTATTTTTTTGTTTTTCTGCCTTAGACAGTTGGGACACTGTCTCAATCAAGTGTGGGGGGGAGTCTGCATTTCATCCATTTTCATTTTTCTTTGTTTTTTATTTCTTTTTATTTTCAGCCATTTTAGATTGTAGTGACATACCATAAATTTTTTTTCTTTGAAATACGACTCATTTTCAACTGATACAGCAAAATAAGTTTACAATTTTTAGCCAGTTGATAGTATTTTTCTCTCTCAACTTAGATCGAATAGGAAATATAATGAAAAGTTTAATTTTGAGGGATAATAGTGTAACTGGTACATAGGGAGATTCTTAGGTGATGGCCATGAAATCTATTCTATATTGTAGACTTTGTTTAAATAAGTGGAGGACTTAAAATGCTTATATTGGCTTTTCAAATCTTTAAAACTAAGTTGTGTTAAGTTGAATTCGCGTAACTCTCTTTTGTGCTTATATTTTCGATAATAATAATAATAGTATTCCAAGGGTATCCAACATTGCTTGTATATCGAGCGTTGGTGTGCAAACCCGCCAAGCTCTATCCGACACGTTGTTGACAAAGTCAAAGTTGGAATATCTTGGTCTCATTTTATGAGATTGGACACCTAAGGATTACCGACACGTTGTTGACAAAGTCAAAGTCGGCCTGCACAATCCGCCAAGCTCTTTACCTACTCTCCGTTAGTCCGCGAGGCAGTGCATGGGTAGTAAACCTTGGTCTTTTTAGTTAGGTGTATGTACTTAATCATAAATCTTAAAATTTTATAGAATAAAGAAGAAGCAATGATACCCAAACACTTCTTGACCTTATTGATTTGACTAGCCATACATGAGAAAATTAGAATACCACTTTACAAACTGTGCCAAGCAAACTAAGAATTTATTTCATGGCTGCACTATGTTATCGACCGAACTAACTGGCCAAACTGGAATTTAACATTTGAAAACTTGATTTATATTGAAAATTTGTGACAAGTCGAGGTATCTAAAATAAAATCAACTGGTTAGAAATTATTAACTTAATTTGTTGTACCACTTTCCTGAAATAAGTCGTGTTTTCATTTTTAGTTTTTATTTGCATATGTCCATTGCATTCATGTAGTTTCATTAGAATCATAGCATACTGCATTTGGATTTTGTGGGTAGTATCCGCTGAAAACCCTCACGAGACACCACTCGTCCTACTAGGGACACCTAGAGGTTTAACGGCTTGTTGCATGCGCTCAATGCAATCGTGTTTCCTACGAAAGTGTGACCTATCTAGTTTAGTTTTTCATTCTTTTGTTTTACTCGAGGACGAGTAAAAGATAAGTGTGGGGGTATTTGATTGACACTGAAAAGTGTTTATTTTATTACTCTTATGCTTTATCTTTTGTAAATAAATAAATGATACTTTGGTTACTTTTGTATGTTTTTACAGGATGTCAAGAAATGCCTCCTTCAATTCAAATCAAAGGCCAACTACAAGAAAGAGCTACTTCCTCACATCAAATTCATTTCAATTGCAAAAGAAGTAGTAGCTCACTGGTAAAGGCGTAGGAATTGGTGCTGAGAGACCTGAGTTCGAACCCCGTCAAGCTCACTTTTTGCCAAAGAAACGGAGCACGTTCACACTGGCCCCTTTGCTTTGAGGAATACTTGGATAGTCTTATGTTGTATATATACACATACTCATGTGTATGTATATTTATGATGTGCACCAATTAACATTTCAGCAATAGCCATATTCTTATCATGGAATTAAATTCAAATCATTCAATTTCAAGTAGAAGAATCTCTGATTGAATGGCTGCCAAGAAAAGATCCATTGTGAAGATTTTTTCCTCTGTGTCTTGGGATTCTAATAAGCATCCTTGTTTGGAAGAATCAATTCATGCACCAAATCAATTAGCCACATAAGAGAATTGAAAGATATGGAAAATATTTACCATGATATGCCCAGATTTTCTCCAATCAAGTTAGTCAAGGAAGGCAAGAAATATTCATGAATAAGGAGGCCATTTATTCATAGACCTAATTGGGGTTTTGCCATTCTCATCTATAAATATGTGTTGTAACCATTGTAAAAACCATATCTCATAATTCTCTACTGCCATTAGTTTAATAAAATTTTCTTGTTCTAGTTATTTACTTTTCTTTTAAAACAATTTGTGTATCTACACGATTAGATTCGGTAGAACACATATTGTTATTGTCTTTGTTACTGCATACTAGTGTTGACTGTTTGATTAGTTTCAACAGCAACTCTATTTTTAATTCTCTGTTATTGTTCCAGTTATTATTTACTTTTGTTGTTTTTGCTAGTACTTGTTATTTTCTTTTCTGTTGTTGAATTTGATATACGTCTGATTAGATTCAGATTTGTAGCAGTTTCAATAACATTATTTCAACAACATTGAAAACAACCCCCAAAGTTCTGTCTAACACGCCCACGAAACATATAAATAATAAAAGTTTAACTTCCCTCCCTGTGTTCGACCTGTATGCTACACACCTGTATGCTTGCAGAATTTATTACAAATGTCGCGCTTTTCTACTTTATAGATTAGCGACGATCAAGTTCAGTGATACGTAAATATTATATCGGTTGTTCCTCTGAAGGTACTTAAACCTTCGGCTGCATTGCTAGGGTGACTCCTGGTGCACCGATAACTCCTGTCCATTAACTGGCTGCGAAATCTTTTGTTGAAATAAATATAACCGTCACTATATAATTCTAGAAATTGTAATTTGCATTAGGTTCATCCTTATTTAAAAAAAAACAATTTTCTTTTGTGTCTAATTCTTTTTCTCTAAAAAAAAGAATTTCAAAACAATTCTCGTTTTGTAAAAAAATTGCTTCTATTCGCTTCTCAAATTTGTTTTTTTTTTTGTCTTCCATTATTCTTCTCGCTAGTGCATGCGTAATTGGACTCGTGATCCTTCGGATAATCGTTTAGTTTGAACAAACATTCCTTTAACCATGGCCGAAGAAAACCCCCCTCGATCTCTTATGGATAGATACTTCCCTGATCGGGTTTTTATTCCTTCTTGCATCATATTGCCTGCCCCAACGGGTAACCACTTTAAAATTCATTCGAATCACCTAAATACTCTTCCAAAGTTCGGCAATCTAGAATGTGATGATCCTTTAATTTTCTTGACCCAATTTGAACAAAATTGTGCAACCATGAAATTTCAACAATTAAGTGACGATGGAATCAAACTTAGGTTAATTCCATTTGCACTTACCGATTATGCTGAGAAATGGTTGTATAGCTTGCCTTCAAATACGGTTGGAACTTAGGGTGAATTTGTGAACATTTTTCTAAAGAAATTTTACCCTCTGGGAAAAAACATCCAAAATTCGAAACGAAATTTTCAATTTTCATCAATTTGGGGGTGAATCCTTTGCAAAATATTTTGAAAGATTTAAAGAGCTTCTAGTCAAATGTCCACATCACAATTTCCAAAAATGGACTCTTTGTCAAATTTAATACAATGGACTTGAAAATAACTCTAGAACCATGCTCGAATCGATGTGTCAAGGAAATTTTCTAGCACAACATCACAATGCCGCTTGGCAATTTCTCGAAAATTTGGCCGAAAAAATAGCTCAATGGGATAGATCTAACGAGAAATCAATTTATTCCTGATCTAATGCTCATTTGGTAGGATCATCAGTAGCCTTAGAAGCAAAAATAGACTCCATGATAACCAAATTTGATAATGTCCTTTCATCAACTCAAATAAATCAAGCTCAAGCGTCTCAGACCTCATGTTACAAATGTAATGATCCTAACCACATAGCCGATCAATGCCTACATTCATTGGAATAACTCAACGCATTTAACAAATCTAGAAACGACCCATGATAACCAAATTTGATAATGTCCTTTCATCAACTCAGATAAATCAAGCTTAAGTGTCTCCGACCTCATATTACAAATGTAACGATCCTAACCACATAGCCGATCAATGCCCACATTCATTGGAACAACTCAACGCATTTAACAAAGCTAGAAATGACCCATTGTCCCCAACATACAATCCAGGTTGGAGAAACCATCCTAACTTCTCTTGGGCCCAAAACAATGCAAATTCGAATTCGGTTCGACCTCCTTTTCAACCATTTTCGAATAATACTTCGAATCCTTCCTTTCAACAAACTCAACTCCAAAATCTTGCGCCACCATCTCAAAATCAAGCACAACAATCTTTTGTACCTCAAGATGATAAACGATTTACGTCACTTGAGAAAACTCTTGAAGCATTGACAAAAGCAACGACTCAAAATCTCCAATCAAATAGCAATCTTCAAAACTTATTGACTTCGCACATGCAAAACACGAGTCAATCAATCGCTAAACTTGAAACGCAAATGAGTCAATTAGCCACCTCCGTAAGTGAAAGAGAAAGAGGCACTTTCCCAAGTCAACCCATTCCAAACCCCAACCATCAAAATCCTAACTCCAACCAAATTCACATCATTCAAGATTCAAACGTTAGTCACTTGAATGCGGTCATGACTCTTAGATCGGGCAAGAAGATTGACAACCATGTGGTCAACCCAAACGATTTACTGGACAATCTTCCAAACCCTACCGAAAATTCGACCAACTCAGGTCAAAACATTGAGCCCATTTCTGACAAGGGTCATCCTCAAACTCAAGTAACCCAACCTACCGAGTTGTCTGCTCCATTTCCTCATAGACTCCAACCTAGGAAAAAGAAGGATCAGCTAGAAAAGATCCTTGAAATATTTAAGCAAGTTAAAGTGAACATTCCTCTTTTAGATATTATACAACAAGTTCCACAATACGCTAAATTTCTAAAAGATTTGTGCACTCAGAAACGTCATACACATGTACCTAATAAAGTGTTTCTAGCGGCAACTCTAAGCAAGGTCATGTCCCAATCAATGCCAGTAAAATACAAAGATCTTGGGTGCCCCACAATATCATGTACTATTGAGGACAAGAAAATCGATAGATGCCTGCTAGACTTAGGTGTTAGTTTCAACTTGCTTCCATATTCCATTTATCGCCAATTAGGGCTAGGAGAACTGAAACCAACCAAGGTTACCCTTCAGCTTGCTGACCGTTCAATTAAGAAACTTGTGGGAAAAATCGAGGATGTGTTGATAAAAGTTGGCGAATTCATCTTTCCAGTCGACTTCATTGTCCTATAAACTCAACAGGTAAGCAATCCTGCGAACCAGATCCCTTTGATTTTAGGACGACCCTTCTTAGCAACCTCTAATGAGCTTATCAACTACAGAAATGGGTCTATGAAACTTCCTTTCGATAACATGACCGTCGAGCTAAACATCTTTAGAAATGAAAACTATCCTAACTCTTGTGTGGACCAGTTTTCTAAAATTCATGCTGTCCGCGACAATGAACCCGAGCTCGACCATCTGGATAACGAAATTGAATCGAATTACGAAACCTTGTTTCAAGATATTCCCGAAAATGTATCTGATTCAATTCATGTCGAGCCTCTCACAATTGAGTATGTCCCTCAACCAGTTTCTTCAGTTGAGTCGTCCCCAAAATCTGAATTCAAAGTGCTGCCTAGTCATCTTAAGTACACTTACTTAGGAGACAATGAAACTTTTCCTGTCATTATCGCTTCTGACCTTACTCTAGAGCAGGAACAATTGCTCCTTCCCATCCTTAAGAAAAATGAGGAAGCAATTGGTTGGTCCATGGCTGATATTAAAGGGATTAGTCCTTCGATAGTCCAACATCGAATCCACCTTATAGATGATGCCAAGCCCACTCGTGATCCCCAGCATCATCTAAACTCCATCATGAAAGAAGCAGTTCGTGCTGAAATCCTTAAATGTCTTGACAATGGAATCATCTACCCAATTTCCGATAGTCAATGGATTAGTCCGATTCATGTCGTACCTAAGAAATCAGGGATTACCGTGATCCAAAATGAAGCTAACGAGCTTATCCCAACCCGCACCCAGACCGGTTGGCGTGTTTGCATTGACTGTAGGAAACTTAACGCTGCAACACGTAAGGATCATTTCCCTCTGCCATTTATCGATCAAACGTTCGAACGACTAGCCGGTCACGAGTACTACTGTTTCCTTGACGGGTACTCGGGTTACAATCAAATCCCTATCGCTCTTGAGGACCAAGAAAATACCATTTTCACTTGTCCCTTCGATACATTTGCATACCGTCGTATGCCTTTTGGTCTCTGTAATGCACCTGCAACCTTCCAGGGATGCATGATTAGCATTTCTTCTGATATGATCTAGCGATTTTTGGAAGTTTTCATGGATGACTTTTCCATCTATAGGGATTTGTACACTGAGTGTTTACATCATCTTGATCTTGTCCTTAATCGTTGCAAAGATAAACACTTAATGCTTAATTTGGAAAAGTGTCACTTCATGGTCAAACATGGCATTATTTTAGGACATGTCATCTCTAATAAAGGAATTGAAGTAGACAATGCGAAAATCGAAGTTATCTCTAATCTTCCCATTCCCAAATCTGTTAAGGACATCCGATCCTTTTTAGGTCATGTTGGCTTCTATCGTCGCTTTATAAAGGATTTTAGCAAAATCACTCGACCTTTGACTAACCTTCTTGGTAAGGATGTTCCTATCGACTTCAATTCTGATTGCATTATATCTACTGAGCATCTACAAAATAAACTTGTCTCTGCTCCTATCATCTGCTCTTCTAATTGGAAGCTACCTTTTGAAATCATGTGTGATGCCTCAAACTTTGTTGTTGGCGCTGTCCTAGGACAATGTATCGATAAGATTCTTCACGTCATTTACTAGGCGAGTAAGACTTTGAACGACGCTCAAATCAATAATACGACCACTGAAAAGGAACTCTTGACAGTCGTTTTCGCTTTAGAAAAATTTAGACCTTGTCTAGTTGGCTCACACATCACTGTTCATACTGATCATTCCGCACTTAGGTACCTTTTCTCTAAAAAGGATGCTAAGGCTCGTCTCATTCGTTGGATCCTTTTACTTCAAGAATTTGACCTTACCATTAAGGATAAAAAAGGATCTGACAACGTTACTGCGGACCACTTGTCTCGTCTTCCAAATTCCCCGTCTTCTTCTCTTCCGATCAACGAGAATTTCCCTAATGAACAGCTATTTTCTTTATCCACTGATCCTTGGTTCGCTGACATTGTCAACTACTTAGTCACCAAGCAGACCCCTTCTTTTTGGTCTAAGCAGGATAAACACAAATTCTTTTCCCAAGTTAAACATTTTTTCTGGGACGACCCCTATCTTTTCAAGTATTGTCCCGACCAAATCATTCGAAGGTGTGTTCCCGACAATGAAACTCACAGTGTCCTCTCTTTCTTTCATGACCAAGCCTGTGGTGGTCACTTCGGTCCCAAAAATACAGCTGAAAAGGTTCTCCAATCGGGTTTCTACTGGCCCAACCTTTTCAAAGACGCGTACGAATTTTGCAAAACTTGTGACCGATGTCAATTCTTAGGGAAAATTTCTAAACGGAATATGATTCCCCTAAACCCCATTCTAGAGGTCGAAAGTTTTGATGTTTGGGGTATAGACTTCATGGGACCCTTCCCTAATTCTTTTGGGAACTGTTACATCCTCTTAGCTGTCGATTATGTTTCTAAATGGGTCGAAGCTGTTCCATGCAAAACAAACAATAACAAGGTTGTTGTGCGCTTCTTGAAAGAAAACATCTTCTCCAGGATTGGCACACCTCGCAC
Organism: Allium sativum; assembly: GCA_030737875.1. Taxonomy (NCBI): domain Eukaryota; kingdom Viridiplantae; phylum Streptophyta; class Magnoliopsida; order Asparagales; family Amaryllidaceae; genus Allium; species Allium sativum. The sequence continues at coordinate 134,133,773 of CM060924.1, read as the reverse complement.
AATAATCAGTGATAATGGAACACACTTCTGTAATTGTTCTTTTGAAGCTCTCATGAGAAAGTATTCGATAACCCATAAGTTATCCACTCCTTACCATCCTCAAACTTGTGGGCAATTTGAAGTATCGAATAGGCAGATTAAAGAAATCCTTGAGAAAACAAACTTAAGTATGTCCCCTTATCGGTTAATTTTTGGTAAGCCATGTCACTTGCCAGTTGAACTAGAACATAGGACGTTATGGGTAGTAAAAACTTTGAATCTTGATTTAGAGCAAGCAGGTGAACATAGGAAGCTTCAACTTAATGAACTTGATGAAATTCGAAATGATGCCTATGAAAATGAACGAATTTACAAGGATAAAACGAAAGTTTTTCATGATAAATCAATTTTACGTAAAACTTTCATGTCAGTTCAAAAAGTTCTGTTGTATGACTCAAAACTGCGTTTATTTCTGGGTAAGTTAAAATCTAGATGGATAGGACCTTACACTACATGGACTGTTTTCCCGCATGGTGCGGTAGAAAATGAGAATCCAACTGATGGATCATCCTATAAGGTTAATGGTCAATGCCTTAAACCTTACTTGGAACCAATACCCAACAAAGAGGAAGAGCTCATGGTCCTCCATGAGCCACATTACATTTGGTAAGACGCACTAACCCTCTTTTGTACATATGTAAATATTCTCTTATTTGTTTTTCCCTTTCACTAAGATATGTCTGATTAACGACTGTGAGGACACAGTCACACTCAAGTGTGGGGGGGGGGGGGGGGATTTACATTACATCAGCAATCAAATTTTATGAAGTAGGTCATTAATTGAACAAGGATTAACTTAAATTCATAAATAACACCTTGGTTCTTGTTTGATAAGTTGAATTGTTGGGTGATGAGAATGAACATTATTTATTCATTGAATCGTAATGTGTCTTTTTAAGATGCTAGCATGAGACTGTGCATACGTTAGTCGTGTTCTGGAGTAAGCGTGTCAACCCTTGTTATACATGTTAGAATGCGCAAGTAAAAAAAATCAAAAAAAAATCATTATGAAATAATAATGATTTTGCACCTACATTTGTTGGATTTTTTGAGTTTGTTTTCATCCATAATATTTTTTCTCACTCAAATTTTTAAAATCGTAAGTTCTAAATCCACTTGGCCCAATTAAGGAGAAATGACTCATTGTAGCATTCTTCTTCGATACCCCACATTATTCAAACCCAAGTTTTATTCGATTTACATCCATGTTTCGACAAGTTTTTCTTATATTGGTATACTTAAGAACCTTTCATTTTCAAAGATTAAAAACTTCACTTTTATACCAATATTACATTACCCACTTCGTACTTGTTTAAAGGTAAGATAACCATATACCACATCTTCTTTTATATGGGTCATCCATCTTACAAAACTTTGTTTATCATTCCTTTCAGCTTTTTATATAACATCAATCCAGACTTGTGTGATGAATTAGGGTTATAGAAGTAGAGTAACTAGGGCACAAAACTTTCCTTTCATGAAGTGTTGGTTATGATTCACTTAGTAGAGGAGGAATCAAATGAAATAATATACGGTATCATTCCATTCCATCTCCACTCATCATTCATCATGTAAAAAAAATGCAATGAAGAGAAAATCTCTCAGAATAAAATAGTCATTTATCATTCTTGACTATGAAGCATCCATTTCCATTCCATCCACATCCATCATACTGTACTTAGAAGCAAGGATTATAGTTGAGGAGATGAAAGGAAACAAAACATCCATATGTGCCTTAGTATTACTTTATCTTTTGTAGCTTGAAATTCAACTAATTCACTTGCCCTTTTATCTAGAATATTTTTAGAACTTACAAAATTTTCCTTCATCTATGCATAACTCACATCCAATACAGTACAGTTACACTGGTGCAAAATGATTCCAAAAAAATGAATAAATGATTGGGTGCACATTGTCGATGTGCAGAACTTTGGTTGATACCACGCTCTTAACCTTCAAGACAATTACAATTTTATCAAGGAATTACGATTCAGCTTGAAAATTTTTATTCATTTTTGCACCAACAATGGGATGGACAATTTTGGATTAAACCTTTATTATTGGAGTTAGGTAAAGTCCTTGGAATGTGAAAGACCTTAAATATATTGTTTGACTAATCCACGTACACAAGACGCTTTGGATTTTGTGGGTAGTATCCGCTGAAAACCCTCATGAGACGACACTCGTCCTACTAGGGACACCTAGGGGTTTAACGGCTTGTTGCATACGCTAAATGCAATCGTGTTTCCTACGAAAGTGTGACATATCTTAGTTTAGTTTATTCGAGGACGAATAGAAAGATAAGTGTGGGGGTATTTGATATACACATAATTGTCTATATTTTATCCGCTTATTTATCTTATTTTATATTTAAAATAATTGATACTACGTTTTTATAGTTGTGTTTTCAGATTATTTATGATGAATGGATTAATGCACTTAATTGTTGAAAAGCTTGAAGAATTGGTGTATGAAGAGTGTTGATTTTGAGAGTTAGATTAAAGCTTGAAGAAATGTTGCTGTTCAACAACCTTCTGCCGCATAATTTAAGACTCCAATGCCTTTTCATAAATATAGCTTGTTGCAGATGTTATGGAGTTCCTATTCATGCTCAAAACAATTGAAATTGATGTCATTTGATGCCCGCAAGCTATGCCAATTGCAAATCCATTCACACTACGTTCACATTGGCTCACTTACAAACCTCTCACTTTACAGCTGTGTTCACACTGGCTTATGTGTTATTTGGGCTAAATCTTTAGTCCTACATTGTGTAATTAGCCTCTAGGTCTTGGCCAAAGCAACTATAAATACATTGTATCTCCTTCATGTAAAAACACATTCGGTTTTATTCTATAATTCTCTTCTTGGAATAAAATCATTCTTCTCCCCCTGTTCTATTTTAGTTTTATTTTATTTATGTCTGTTATTTTATTTTTCTCTTCTTCTTTAGCTATGTCTAGCTAATCCCCTTCGATTAGGGGGTGATGACGCTAATAGATACGATTCAACATGAATCACATAGCCAATAGATGAGGACTTTATACATGTAGATCTGGATCTGAGTGAAGGGTTAGATCTGAACCTTCATATTCTGTGTCGTTTAAGAGTTATGCTCCTTCACAGGGTATATTCATGTTCAATCTAACAATTATCAGATTTATATTTAATTTTAGGGTTTTAGAAATTAATTAGTGAATATGTCCTGATAACCTATGGTTGTTTAAGAGCTCAGCTCCTGCATAGGCTATTCTTGTCATTATTTACTTATTTGTTTATAAGAACCTAAGTATCGTTGATTCATGTTTGTGACAGAAACATGAATTAGATCTATATTTATTTGTTCGCTATTGATGAGTATGAATCCAATCTATGTCATTATCCCCTAATTGCCTTCTTTAATCATATAAAACTCTCTTTTATTTAATTTCTGTTATTTTCTGTGTTTTTAACCAATCAAAATTCTGGAATAAATTGATTGGATTTATTAATTAAAATATTTTTGGTCCCAGAGTTTGACACTCTCTACAACAATCCTTGTTGTTTAGGAAAGCCGAATGGATTTTATAGTTGTTTAAAATTCTTTAATTTGTTCGCAAACAGCAAGCCTACTACTCAATAGCTTGAGTGCTAAGGCAACTCATTTTATAAATACACACGAAACTCATTTCTTCTTCTCCCAGAATAGTGTTGAACTCCACTTCTTCTTCCATTGTTTACCTACGCCTCCTCCTCCGAACAAATCAAATTAAAAAGAGAGAAAAAGAAAAAAAGAAAAAAATTATAAATAAAAAAGTAAATGAGCAGGCGAGTTTTTCCATGCGTACTAGTGAACGGAGGCGTCTGCATCGCGGCGTTAGTCGACATTGGCGGCGATGGCAACAGGTATGGCGGCGTGGAGGATCTCAGGAAAGGGAAGAAAATGTGGGGTTGGGTACGAGTGCCACACCGGAAACTGTAGCATGTGAAGGGAACAGGGTGGTTAAGGTGAGTTGCGAGTAGATGGTCGGAGACTTGGACAACGTTCGATGTCAAGTGGTTGCTGGTGAGAGTTCAGGTGGACGGAAGGGGTCCGCGCATGTCATTGATCGACACTAATCTATGAATTAGAAAAGCGCAACATTTAAATTAAATTCTGCAAGCGCACAGGTGTGTAGCATACAGGTCGAACACAGGGAGGTGTTATTAAAAATTATTATCTATTTATTCTTGGGCGAGTTAGACGAAGTTTGGGGTTGTTGTTTTTTTATGTTGTTGAAATTACTCTGAATCTAATCAGTATCAAATTCAACAATTGAAAAGAAAAGGAACAATTACTAGAAAAAGAGAATAACGACTAGAACAATAACAAAAATTAAAAGTAGGATTCCTGTTGAAACTAATCAAACAGTGAATCGCTAACCAGCAGTAATAAAAGACAATAACAATATGCGTTCTACCCAAACCTAATTAGGTAGATAACACAAATTGTTATGAAATTAAAATAACAATAAAACTAGAAAAGAAAAGACTTTTATTAGAACAAAAGAGAATACAGAATAGAAAATTGAATGAATGGCATTTACAATGGGACATCATGTATATTATAGACATGTAGACCAAATCCCAGTCAAATCAATGACTAAATGGCCCTCTTTTCCCAAGAAGTAATATCAAATCTCTTGCCTTCCTTGACCAAGCTTGATTGGAATGCAAATCACGGTGAATATCTTCCAAATCTTCCCTATCTTCCATGTGGCAAATTGATTGATTGATTGATGAGCAGATTGTATGTGATTAATTCTTTCAAACAAGGATACTCATTAGACTCCAAAGGCAACAAGGGATAAAATCTTCAAAATTGATCTTTTCTTGGCAATATTTTTATCAGAAATTCTTCTAATTGGAATTTGAAAAATGAATGTTCTGAATTGATTTCCATGATTACTCCTGAAAGGTCCATTTGTGAATATCATACATACACATGATTATGTATATATATAATATAACACTAATTAATATATCCTTCATAGCAAAGGGGCAGTGTGAACGCGTTCCGTTCTTTGGCAAAAAGTGAGCTCGACGGGGATCGAACTCAGGTCTCTCAGTACAAATTTCCATGCAATTACCGGTGAGCTACAACGTCGTTTGTAATTGAGATGGCTTTAATATGGGGAAGTAGCTTTTTATCTGTAGTTGGCCTTTAATTTGAAACGAAGGAGGCATTTCTTGACATCCTGTAAAAACACACAAAAGTAACCAAAGTATCATTTATTTATTTACAAAAGAAAAAATATACGAGCATAAAATAAACACATTTCTATGTTAATCAAATACCCCCACACTTATCTTTTACTCGTCCTCGAGTAAAAAGAAAATGAAAAACTAACTAGATAGGTCGCACTTTCGTAGGAAACAGGATTGCATTGAGCGTATGCAACAAGCAGTTAAACCTCTAGGTGTCCCTAGTAGGACGAGTGGTGTCTCGTGAGGGTTTTCAGCGGATACTACCCACAAAATCCAAATGCAATATGCTATGATTCTAATGAAACTACATGAATGCAATGGACATATGCAAATAAAAACGAAAAATGAAAACATGACTTATTTCAGGAAAGTGGTACAACAAATTAAGTTAACAATTTCTGATCAGTTGATTTTATTTTAGATAACTCAACTTGTCACAAATTTTTCAATATAAATCAAGTTTTCAAATGTTAAATTCCAGTTTGGCCAGTTAGTTCGGTCGATAACATAGTGCAGCCATGAAATAAATTCTTAGTTTGCTTGTCACAGTTTGCAAAGTGGTATTCTAATTTTCTCATGTATGGCTGGTCAAATCAATAAGGTCAAGAAGTGTTTGGGCATCATCGCTTATTCTTTATTCTATAAAATTTTAAAATTTATGATTAAGTACATACACCTAACTTAGAAGACCAAGGTTTACCACCCATGCACTGCCTCGCGGACTAACGGAGAGTGGGTAAAGAGCTTGGCGGATTGTGCAGGCCGACTTTGACTTTGTCAACAACGTGTCGGTAATCCTTAGGTGTCCAATCCCATAAAATGAGACCAAGATATTTCAACGCTGACTTTGTCAACAACATGTCGGATAGAGCTTGGCGGGTTTGCACACCAACGCTCGATATACAAGCAATGTTGGATACCCTTGGATGATTATTATTATTATTGAATTTATAAGCACAAAAAAAGAGAGTTAAGCGAATTCAACTTAGCACAACTTAGTTTTAAAGATTTGACAAGCCATTATAAGTATTTTAAGTCCTCCACTTATTTAAACAAAGTCTACAATATAGAATAGATTTCATGGCCATCACCTAAGAATCTCCCTATGTACCAGTTACACTATTATCCCTCAAAATTAAACTTTTCATTATATTTCTTATTCGATCTAAGTTGAGAGAGAAAAATACTATCAACTGGCTAAAAATTGTAAAGTTATTTTGTTGTATCAATTGAAAATGGGTCGTATTTTTTTTAAAAAAAAATTTATGGTATGTTACTACGATATAAAATGTATGATGGTCCTACATGAAAAGAAAGAAAAATTAAAGAAAAATCAAAAGAATGCAATGCAGACTCCCCCCCCCCCCACACTTGATTGAGACAGTGTCCCAACTGTAGCGTTTCCTAAATTTGAAAGATCATACCAAAAGATGCATTAAATGTAAAATGACTTGTAAAATGAAATGCAATCTAACTATATGTAAGAATGGATCATATGCACAATGATATATGTGTTTGCGATGTATGCGATGCAAAGAATTCCACCAACTTTTTCCCCCACACTTGGTTCTAGCCCTATGAGTCCCATTCCCACTATGTCTAGGCGTGTTTTCTAATAAGCAAAGGTTTCTGAAAACCATCTCATCTTTAAACCTAGATTTATAGTCCAGTAAATGAATGTTCAAGGTCGTCCTAACATGAAGTTTTTCAGTCAAACTAATATTCCAAAAGTAATTCATGTGTTCAACAAATTTATCAGTGTAATTTTTCAAAAAATTGTGATCGTATGTAAATTCAGTGAAATTTGAAATCTGAATGTTGTTCAAGACTATGTGATCACATTTCTCATCATTAACTGACAATGTATTTTCGACACTGACAATTTCAAGTTCATTTGAAATCTCAAAATTTTCAAACTTGGATTCTTGGCCCAATTCTGTTTCATCCTCATTCGGAAACTCCTCTTCATTCAATCCAAAATATTCACGTTCATTGAAATTCTTCTCCAACTCTGAGTTTTTGAAAAATTCAACATTTCCATTTTGTTCAACTTCTAGAATTTCAAATTTTTCACAGCCTGAAAGAGGAAGGTCAAAATCTAAGCTTAAATCTTTTTTCTGAAAAGAGTTGAAGTCCAAATCATTTGTTGAATTTTGAAAATCTTCATCAAGATGATTATTCTCAATTTCCAAAGTCGTTATTTGAAAATTTTCAATGTCAGTAGAAATTGGATTATTTTCTGATTCAATGCTCATTTGATTTTGTTGCTCTTGTTGTTCTTTAAAAGATTTCATTAAGCAAAGAAGTTCATCAAGTTTTCTATCTTTTTCATCAAGCTGTCTATCTTGGTTTTCTACCCTCTCTCTAAGAATGTTAAGATGATATTCTTCAGAATCGTTGATTTGAAAGCTCTCGTTTTGGATTTCTTGATTCTCAAAATTATAGTCCACATAAACTTCACGATCAATATCATTCCCAATGTGGTGGTTGTTTGAATCTTCAGAAAAATGACAATGATATTGGAAATCATTTTGATTTTGAAAATTAGGGTCATAACCAAAACTGTTGAAATTCGATGGAAAATTGAAATTTTGGTTATTTTCAAGATGTTGATATCGGTTGTAATTTTCAAAATTTTGATCGATTTGAAAATCATTTTCATATTCAAAATTATTTTCGAATTGGTTTCCAACCCTGTATTGATGTTGATCAAAAGTATATTGGGATTCAAAGCTATTTTGATATGAATGGGGCCCATAATCGAATTTATTGAAATTTGAATTGAAGCAGCCGTTTTGATCATAACTTTGAAAATATTGGTCATTTTGAAAATTGTTGACATTTGGCTCGCGAAATTTTGGAAAATCTTGCTTCATGAGTTGTAATTCAAAATCATACTCTTGAAGGGAACGTCTACTTCGGTTATTATCCCACGTTTCTCTCAAAGATCTCTTGGAATCAGACATTTGAATGCAATCAACAGAAGATAGAAATTATTCTTAGTTCAAAATAGTATAAAAGAATGAGTTATGCTCTATTAATTAACTGACTCAATTAGAAGGGGGAAGAGGGTCTTATGGCCATTCACGTATAGTATAAATACTAAGGGATACGACCAATGTTTTACGGGTAGTATGCAACCTCTTTTGCTAATAGTTCAATAAATTGAACTACTATATATCCGCGATCCAATTATACGAGACAGTCAACTTCACAAAACACCACTTTTCAATTATATTATTTTGAAAATCGAATCAAGTTTTATTATTGAAAAACGACGAGCGTGATGATTTTAGTTATGAAAAATAATTTCTAACTAAACAGATTAAGAAAAATTCAATCACAGAACAGTCACAGAATAATAGCAGAATAAAAAATTTGTACAAGCAAGCTGTTGCCCCTGCAGAAGATTTTTACACACAATTTCTATATTTTTTCTTTGCAGCAAAGCACCTGTAGAGTTTAGAAAATATTACAGCGGTGTACGGTAATCTATCGAGAAAAATTGAGCAGTATTAATGATTGAAATCCATTATTTGCAAATTCGTTGGCCTTTGAATCCTTGTTCGTTGCTTGAATTTGTTCCTTCCTTTGGCCTTTGATTTGAATTTCACCTCTTCTTCTTCTTCTTTTTTGAGAGAGAGAGAAAGGTAGCAAAATCAACAAAAGAAATAAAAGAGAGAAAAGAAAAAGAAAAAAAAATTATGAAGGAGAGAGCGGGAAAGAAATAAATGAAATAATGGAAAGAGAGATTGTAGGAGGTGAATGAGAAATGCAATTGGAAAGAAATAAATAAAAAGAAAAGAATGCAATTTTTTTATTTATTTTTTTTGAAAATTTGAACAAGAAGAAAGGGAAAGAAATGAATGAGAAAAAGAAAAACAAAAAAGGAAAAAAAATGAAAAAAGGAAGGAAATAAGGAAAAAAACAAGCTTTTTTTAGTAGATAGAAAGGGTAGAAGGAATTGAGGAAAGAAATAAAAGCAGACAAAAACAAGAAAGAAATCAACGTAGACAGAGAAGAAAATGCAAAAGATTTTTTTTTTTTAGAAAATTGTAGACAAAAGATGGAAACAAATAAAAATAAAAGGAAAGAGAAAAGAAAATTGTGAAAATCAACAAGGTGGTAGAAAGATGGAAAGAAAGATTAGAGGAAGTGAGAGAGAGTTGTAATTAGAAAGCAATCAATTAAAAAATGCATTTTTTTTTGTTATTGTTGTAAAAGAATAGAAACCAGTGTATTGACAATTGGAAAGAAGTAAAAGGAAGGAAGGAATAAATGGAAACCAATTAAAGAAAATTTGGCAAATTAAATGTACAACAATAATGAACAATAAAAATAAAGTAAAAATTGGAAAGAATGAATAGATGAAGAGGGAAAGAAAAAAAAAAGAAATATAAAAGGAAAAACAAAAATGAAAAGGAAAAAAATCAAGAGAATTTGGCAAGTTCTATTTTTTTTTATTATTTATCTAAAGTAGGAATGAATTTGCAAGAGGGAAAAAAATAAATGAAAGAAAGGGGAAAGGGGAAAGAGTTTGAAAACAGGAAAGAAACAAAAGAAAAATGGCAAGTTTTTTTTTTTTGAACTTGTAAAAGAAGAATGAGTAGTAATTGTATTGAAAATTGGAAAGGAGGAATAAAGAGGAAAGAAAGGAAATTTGTAAGAGAAGAAAAGAAATCAAATGAATTGAGAACAAGAAAGACAAAAGAAGAAAAGAAAAAAATTGCAAAAGAGGAATCTTTTTTTTTTTTTTTTGAAATTTGTAAAAAGAAAAAGAATGTAGACGATTGGAAAGAAAGTGGAAAGATGGAAAGAAAAAAGGAAAATTAACAGTTTTTTTTAAGGCTTGTAAAACAAGAAAGAAATTTGTACAAAGGAGGAAATGATTAGGAAAGAAAAGGAAAGAAGTAAAAGAAAAAAATGGCAAAGACAGAAAATCAATGAAAATGGCAAGTTATTTTTTTTTCTCTTGCTTAGAAGATTATGGTATCATTGAATAATACCAAATCTATTCAATCAAGATTTTTTTTCTATATACACAAGAAAAAAAAAGAAAATGAATTAAAATAAAAAAAACTAACACGAATCAGAAATTAAATAAATAATAAAATTTAGTGTTTACCTCCCCGGCAACAGCGCCAAAAACTTGATCGACGCTAATCTATGAATTAGAAAAGCACGACATTTAAATTAAATTCTGCAAGCGCACAGGTGTGTAGCATACAGGTCGAACACAGGGAGGTGTTATTAAAAATTATTATCTATTTATTCTTGGGCGAGTTAGACGAAGTTTGGGGTTGTTGTTTTTTTATGTTGTTGAAATTACTCTGAATCTAATCAGTATCAAATTCAACAATTGAAAAGAAAAGGAACAATTACTAGAAAAAGAGAATAACAACTAGAACAATAACAAAAATTAAAAGTAGGATTCCTGTTGAAACTAATCAAACAGTGAATCGCTAACAAGCAGTAATAAAAGACAATAACAATATGCGTTCTACCCAAACCTAATTAGGTAGATAACACAAATTGTTATGAAATTAAAATAACAATAAAACTAGAAAAGAAAAGACTTTTATTAGAACAAAAGAGAATACAGAATAGAAAATTGAATGAATGGCATTTACAATGGGACATCATGTATATTTCTAGAGATTTAGACCAAATCCTAATCAAATCAATGACTAAATGGCCCTCTTTTCCCAAGAAGTAATATCAAATCTCTTGCCTTCCTTGACCAAGCTTGATTGGAAAGCAAATCACGGTGAATATCTTCCAAATCTTCCCTATCTTCCATGTGGCAAATTGATTGATTGATTGATGAGCAGATTGTATGTGATTAATTCTTTCAAACAAGGATACTCATTAGACTCCAAATGCAACAAGGGATAAAATCTTCAAAATTGATCTTTTCTTGGCAATATTTTTATCAGAAATTCTTCTAATTGGAATTTGAAAAATGAATGTTCTGAATTGATTTCCATGATTACTCCTGAAAGGTCCATTTGTGAATATCATACATACACATGATTATGTATATATATATATATATATATATATATAATATAACACTAATTAATATATCCTTCACAGCAAAGGGGCAGTGTGAACGCGTTCCGTTCTTTGGCAAAAAGTGAGCTCGACGGGGATCGAACTCAGGTCTCTCAGTACAAATTTCCTTGCAATTACTAGTGAGCTACAACGTCTTTTGTAATTGAGATGGCTTTAATACGGGGAAGTAGCTTTTTATCTGTAGTTGGCCTTTAATTTGAAACAAAGGAGGCATTTCTTGACATCATGTAAAAGCACACAAAAGTAACCAAAGTATCATTTATTTATTTACAAAAGATAAAATATACGAGCATAAAATAAACTCATTTCTATGTAAATCAGTCATGTAGGGTTGCCGGAGCCGGTGCGGTGCACGATGGAGATAGGAGTTGGGTGAACGGTTCTGATGAGATGAGTGTTTGCAGTTTTGTGTGGGAATGGGTAGAAGATATGTAACACCCCGTAATTCTGTAACACTAGGATTCACAAATCAAGGCAGAATTAAATTTTAAAACCAAAATCAAGGGAAACGGGTTGCGTCATTTCGTTCGTCTCGAAATTATGCTTGGAAACAAGTCCGAGTTTGCGAGAATCGGATTCCGTATGAGGGAGATATGACCCTCCGAAGTTACAGGAATTTTCAGAATCGAAAACAGCTCGAAATTCGAATTCAAACCCAGAAGCGGGCTGGGTGGGAAAATTCCCGCCCAGGGCCCAGGTCGATTGGGGAGTCGACTGGGTAGTCGACCCCCCTGACCAGGTCGTCTGCCCAGTCGACATGGGTGTCGACCTGGGTGCAAAAACCTACTTTAGGCCTGGGTGCAGTCTGATGTAACTGGTCTCGTTTTCTGCCTAGATTCATCCGCCTAATCCTATATAAACAGCCCCTAGTCTCCTTCTCTATTCGCAATTCTTCTCTAACCTTATGCTGCAAAGATTCTTGGTGGACATGGCTTCTTCTCCTCCCCTAAATGTATAACTAAATAAAATAATCTGTAAAATGAATCAAGACGAGGAAATTTTGCTCAAGACTTTCAAGAGGAGATTCAAAACAAGCTGTGATTCAAGTGAAGATTCAAACGACTTCAACGACAGTTTTTCTACGAATCTAATATAATCTCTGTAAGTCGGTTACTTTTTAGATTTGAACGTTTTCTCTATTCGTGACATGAAATTAAAGGAATAAAAGAATATGACAAATCTTTATGTTCGAATCAGTGCTTATATCCTTGGACCAAATTAAGAACTGTTATTGTTCGATGACCAATAAGACTATGACTATGGACCTTAAAACCATATGCCTCTTTGACTATGAACATTGCCTACGACTGTGACTCATGACTGTGAGAATTATTTTCCTTTGACTATGAACATCGCCTATGACTGTGATTCATTAACAGTGAGGATTTATTGCCTATGACTATGGATATAAGGGTTTTATTTATGCCCATGACACTGTAGTTACAAAACCATGTTGTACCCCAAACTGGCATTATATTGGATCTAGGCTTGACTTTCTATCTCTAGTTATCCTTGGATCTTGATCTTGGGAATTTACCTATTAAGTTAGGTCTACCCATATTTTTGAACCTATACTATTCAACCCTTTTCATGTCGTAATATTACCAGATCTATATGCCTGTGAATTATCATCTTATGCCAGTTATTATGTCTATTCTTTCATGGCATTTTGGTTCATTCCCTTTTATCCACGAATCTAGATTTATTTATAATCTAGGTTGAATCACGATTATACGAATGATGGGAATACGATTTGGGCAAAATATGAAATTTACTAAAATGTAGTTATAAACTTGGAAATTGGCATAAATTGGGAACATGTATTATGGCATGTTCATAAAAATGTAAATTGGATAAATTTGACATGAATTATAGGATGTGTAATTTGAATCTAGTATTGACTTGTAAATCTAGCATTTACATGAATTGTGAACTAGAATAATAAGTCTAGTTTGACATGAACTGTAATTAGAATGTTAAATCAGAATTGGATTAGCTAATTTGGCATAATAAGTATATTGGCATAAATTTGAAATTGGCCATAATTGTGAGTAATTGTCATGTTTAGCAAAATCATGGTTAGTGACACTTAATTTGGTATAATTTACATACCAAAAAGCATAAATATGATATATAGGGGAAAATGGGCCATAATAATAAATGTTCACAATTTACATTAAAAGAGTAATTATGAAATAAGTAAATTAGGAATAATTTACTTATAGAATTTGTCCTAAATGAGAAAATGTAAATTTAGACAAATTAAAGGTTTATTAACGACATCTCTTTTAATAACACACCAGAAAGTTCTAGGGTGACAGAGAGAATAGTGTCTAGGCTTGAGTTTGGAAAATACAAGTTTCCTGCTCTCCTTGGCTATCCCTAACTGATCCGACGGACGGGATGGTTACTTTCAAAACCTGATTTGAAAATTAATCAAAACCCTTTGAACTTAGAAAACACGAATATGCCTAACCCGAGGTTAGACTGAGTTGCGATGTAAACCTGCCCGGAGCCAACCGGCACATCCAGTAATCGCAACAATATCTGTCTAATGTGAGTGGTCGCGGTTTTAATTTATTTAGTTAAAGCTAGAACAAGAATAGTAGGGTTAAGTTAACTAAGACACTTAACCAATTCAACATGATAACCAAACCGATGGGTGGGGTTAGGTTCATACAGACACTTAACATAGTTAAGCTAGAATGGGAGGGTTAAGTCCATAGGGACGCTTAACCAAACTTAACATCGTAACAAGACAATATTTGTAGGGTTTAAGTAACTAAGAAAACACTTATCCAAATTAACATTTTAACTAGACTAGAAGGTGGGGTTAAGTAAAGTTAATACACTTTGCCAAATTAACATGTTAACTAGACTAGAGGTTGGGGTTAGGTAAAATTTAATACACATAGCCAATTTGATATGTTAGCTAGACTAGACCGTAGGGTTAAGTAAACTTGAACACTTAACCATCAGATTGTGATAAATGAATAGGGTTAAGTCTAAAACATGAAGGGATAATACTTAACCATTAATAAAATGTTAGTTAAAAACAGATAGGCAAGGTTATGTTAAAAAGGAACACTTAACCAATACAGGATGAATGAATAGGGTTAAGTAATAAGAAATACCTAACCAATATAACTTGGTTTGTGGTAGGGTTAAGTCAACATGGATTACTGATAACACTTAACCAGTTTAACAGGGTAAATGAAGAGGGTTAAGTTAGCTTGAACTGACTAATGACACTTAACCAATCCAAATTGACGAGAAGAGAACTAAGTAGTAAACCTTAGTTAAAAAGGAGCTAAGTAGTAAACCTTAGCTAAGAAAACAACGATTCTGGAAACTAAGCGGTAAACCTTAGTTAGAAAAACTAAGTAGTAATTCTTAGTATAACACGGGAAGGAGCGAACGTCCGTCTGATTAAAAAGAAGGCTCCAACGAATTGGGTTACGAAGCCCGAGGCTTCGAGGGGACGTGAGGGTACTCTTGGTATCCCTCTGTGAGGTGGCAGATGATCCTCCTGGGCTCACAGAGGTTAAGGTCTGCGGTAGAAGACCCAAGGGTATGCCTTGGTTGCAATACAAGGCAATCTAAAGACTAGGATGGACCAGCGTGATTCGGCGAGACCAGTAGCCCTGCGATAGCAACTCGTCGTCTACCTACCATCTTTAGTCAATTGTTGTACGTATGCGAAAAGGCAGAGAACTCCCAACAGACCATATATGTAACGACCCGAATTTTGAGCGACTTTGGTTATCGACATAAACGCGATGTCGATAACCAAAACAACGAAAAATCATGGTAATTAGTGAAAGAAATTAGAGGGTGAGAATAGATAAGATAGAAAATTAGAATAGAAGAAGAAGAAGAACACAACATCAGAGTAACACGAATCTCACAGCGGAACGAATAAATATATTTCATAACATAACTTTGAAATATACATCTGTATTTGAATATACATCATTATCAAAGTACAGCACTTACAACACAGCGGAAATAACTATAGCTATATGATCCTGAAGCCTCCTGCTCTAGCTCTTCAACTATATCTGTAAATCCCGACTACTTGACGGCCCATACAAATTTAGGCACCCAAGAGTTTAGGGAAAACAACAAAGTAAACTCCGGGTCAGTCATGGGAATGGTATGAGTAAAACAGTTAAAAACAGTTGAAACAGGTAAACGATATCTCATAAGACCACGCCGCATAACGGAACGGGTTTTTCCCTTATGAGAATCCAAAATATCTTTATATCAAAAACCCTTTTGATATTATAATAATGTCTATCAACCACAGTATATATATAATCATCTAGCAGAAACGCTTTCATCTCACGTTCTACATGTATAGTATACAACTCAAAACCGCAAGCACGTATTGGGTAATGGATTTCCAACTATGACAAGGTATGGAACCACCTATCGCTCGTGTACCTCTAGAGAGGAATACACTGGGTTCAACAAGAACATCTTGCAACCCGGCCACACATGACCGACCACTCATTTCGCTTGAGTGTATCGAATGTATATCACCAACAGTTGGGATCAGCAACCGTTTCCCGAATGGGACAACATCAACAATAGATTTTTAGAAGTAAATGAAACTCTAGATCAGGTGATTATACACCCTACTTCGGTGCGACCGACTTAGCCATGCTGCCTGCCCGATTTCTGTCATTTACCGGATGATGAGGCTAGAAGCTACGCTTTATCATCAAACCAGATTCACTTTGAATGCCACATCGTCAAATCCATCAAATCACCGATTGACGTCTACAACAATACATTATGTGTTAGCTAAAAGAAGTTTCCTTCTCCGCTTCCACTCTTGGTACGGTTGGAGAAATCAATATACGTGATCATCTGGAAATACTCTGTCAGACATCCGTCCATACAAGTCACCCAGGAACAGGATGAACCGAAGGCACTATTCTGTAAACAGGATAGCCCTTGCATAACTCCGTCTTCAATTTCCTTTGGCATATATGATTCGCAACGCTTATGCCAATACAGAGTGGTTCTTTGGATAATAATCCAACCGGTCTCTCCATATTAACAACGTTAAAATGGTCAAAACTTCGATAGTTTGTGATTTAACTATCGAATAAAAACAAGTGTGCAAACAACGATATTATTTCCAAATGGAAATTATATCGATCAAACATCATTTAACATTCATCTCCTTAGTTCATTAATTTACTTATCTCATGTTTCCCTACGTTCAATATTCCTTATTTTCTAAATTGGGAAAATATACGTTATTAACAATGGAAGTTAATAGAAAACATTTCCATTTCTTGTTTTCTTTATTAGAAAACATTTCTGGTTTCTTATTTGGAAAACATTTCCAAAGCTTCTTCATTGGACTTAGACAGATGTTTAAACAAACCATCGCGATGCCAACTCAAACCATTTCCTTTACTGCCGAACCTTAACTATTCCTTAGTTAAAACGAAGCCAATCAAGTTGGGGTAGAACTACCTCTCAGACCTTAACTGAACAACATTTCTAACTTTGAAATAGGCAAAGTTCACTTTATATTCCTTTTACTGACTTCCTTACTTAACCCTCCTTCGAATAGCTATATTCGATTTACTCTTTTTACTTAACTCCTATTCGATTAACCCTTATCAATTAACTCTATTGGACTAACACTATTGATTAACTCTATTTGACTAACGCTATTGATTTACTCATTTCACTTAACTCCTTTCGAATAGACTATATTCGATAACTCCTTTTACTTTCTTCGAATAAACTATATTCGATTTACTCATTTTACTTTCTATTCGAATAAACTATATTCGATTAACTCATTTGCTTTAACTCTAATCGATTAACTAACATCAATTAACTCCTTTGATTTAACTCTAATCGATTAACTAACATCGATTAACTCCTTTTACTTTAACACTAATCGATTAACTAACATCGATTAGCTTCTTTTAACTTTATCTCTAATCGATTAACTAACATCGATTAACTCCTTTTAATTTCTATTCTAATCGATTAACTAACATCGATTAACTTCTTTTAACTTTATCTCTAATCGATTAACTAACATCGATTAACTCTTTTTACTTTCTATTCTAATCGATTAACTAACATCGATTAACTTCTTTTAACTTTATCTCTAATCGATTAACTAACATTGATTAACTCCTTTTAACCTTTCGAATAAACTATTCATTTATAAAGATTTACTTTTAGTAACAGTTCTTCACTTTACAAATGATTACCCTTTTATAAAACTCTATTTGTTTTTAAAACATTTTCCCCTTTTATTTACTTTCGAAAATATTTCCTTTTATAAAATCTGTTGATTTTATAAAATCCATTTATTTCAATATACATTGAAATAATTCTTTTTACATCCCAGGGTCTTTTATGATATTTAAAATATCGAATAAAAATGATCAACATCATTCCAACACCCATAATCCATAACAGATTATATAACACATCATATATCACGATATATGAAAACAGTAAAATAAATGTTGAGGAATCCAGTTGGATTCCTCCAACCTGTTTCCCTGCATCACAGATGTTAAACAATATAGATAACATCACTTTCAGTTCTATATGATACATTCTGTTAAACAGAATCAAATATAGAAATCAACTAACCGACTAGCAGTTCAATCAAACAGTCAACATACAGTCAATCAGCCAATATCTAACAGTTCTAAAAATACAACATGAAATTAAAAATTGTTCAGAGTTAGTGAGATTTACTCACATTTGTCCGTTATCGTTAAATAACGATTAACGGTTCTTGACTTGATTCAGACGTTTGATTTGCCTGTAATTTCTACCGAGCTCCAAATCGTTCTAGATTAGTTCCACTACGTAGCCCACTAGCACATAATTCCAACGTGAAAATCCATTCGAACTTCTGATTTCGTATGGACCCCCTTGTATTTTTCTGTCGGCCTATTGCCACATCAACTTGCATAGATAAAAAAAGAAAACCGGCCCATCGAAACATGATTATCTTCTTCCCCTTTCATTAAATGGGCCTCAGCATATTTAATTCAGCCCGGCCATCCTTGGTAAAGCCCACATCCACGTTTCCCTTTTCTTCTAAAAATCCCGCACTCCAAATTCCAACGTCCATACTTTCTTCCCCGATACACATCCTCACGACCTAGACTTCCTGGCAATCACCAACGCTCCTCCCTCACCGTTCAGTTTTCTCCCAACCCGCAACCTTTACTCCTCCACTTAACAAATCCCGTCCCAACTAAACAACTCCTCCTATCACATCCACTTCTACCTCTTCACATGGATACACCAGCTTTCATGATACAGAAAATGCCCCAAAAATCATCTCGTTCATTTTGTCCACCGTTAAACCCCCCATTCCCACATGTTTTCACCAACCTCACTTCAAACTGTCATGTTCAAAAAGAATACCAAAATCGATGAATTCAGACGCTTCATCAAGCCTCGCGTTCGAACAGACGAAGACCACGACTATAGGGACTTCGAACAACTCAAAAGTTACATCAGATTCAAGAGCAACTCGCAATAATTGCACGTATTTAGGTTTCTCGATTTATAGAAATTTATCTACTTTATTTCGATTTTTTGAAGGCTGAGATTTTCGTTTGAGGATGAGTTAGTGGCGGCTAGGAATTTTGTATTGACTGTGGAGGAATGACGATTTAGGTTTTAGGTTAAGGGGGGGTATACTTATAGTAATTTTTCTTTGATCTCCTAGGATATAGAATGTCCACATCTTAGTTTGATTTAGAGGGGGACTTCCTTCCACGTTTCAGTTTTATTGAGGAGAACGAAGGGGGACCGGTGGCATAATCTTTTACCGTTAAAATGAAGAGAAAAATTAGTTTTAAGTTATAAAACTTAGTTCACCTCGCTATGCAATATTTCGTTCTCGTACGAGTTGTTATGGGCAGATATAATAATACCGTTGTGACAAGTAAGGTACCACGATTCCAAAAATATAAAAATACCGGTAGATTAACTCATATTTTGAAACCTCAAAATGTTGATTTCAAGGTGCGAAATACTTCAAATAAAAAGTCGCTTATTAAATTAATTAAAAATTACAGTAAAATTCTAAAAATTAAATTATCGTTATGTCCCAAAAGAACCTTGTCTGAATTCAAACCCGATATTCAAGTATATTGAAAACTCTTTTATAACGTAAATAAAGCGTTGCAAATTATAAAGGAATTCCACAGCGACTTTTCTAAAATTTGATTTGGACGTACATCAAAATCTACACGACGAAATCCCGATCTTTCTCTTCCACTAGAAAGATATACTCCACCAGCTCCACACATTTCTTGTTTCACAGAAATCCGGCTTAAAACGAATCACATACATTCAGTTGAAGTTCAAATTGCCAAATAGCGAACTGCCGCGCCATTTGCAGCTCGTTTATAATTATATTATAAACTATACGTTCAACTGTCGACGATTGAATATATTCGTTATTCAAATTCAATTCCAAGCTGAATTAAATATCACAGATGATCCAGTTCACACCATATCGCCATTTCAGCCAATTCTGATTATTTCAGAATTAAATATATTATTTAATTTATTATTTTAAATTAAATATTCACCATTATTTTATTCCATGACCATTAAATTCACTAACCTACCATTTATACAATTAAATTAATTAATCATAATACCCCTGCCAATGCGGGTCATTACAATATACTTGCTATCTAGTTATGGGTGAGGCTGACCAATAGGAAAGTAGGGCATATGGTGGCAAAAGTACAGTTCTCGCGCTTGATTTGCTTGGATTGCCTTTCATTAGTTGAGGGAGGGGTCACGTGGGACCATAACCACTGGTAGAAAAACAGACCTTAGCATCTGCACCGGCAGATATCTAAAAAGTTCCCGACCGAGTTCCGTGTTTCTAGAGTAGCCCTGCCACGGGACTCGGGTCGCACATTTCAGGACATGTGCATCTAGACAGCGATAAACGATTCGCGACACATACGTGGGGAAAGTCTAGGAACATATACCACTCTAGGTAGTGTGTCCTAGACTAGGGGCATCATTCGACAGGTAGCGTAATCCCTAGTGAACCTAGGTTGCATAAACCCTGAATCTGTAAAGCATTAGACAAGTCGCGTAAACCCTAGTTGAATCTAGGAAGCACTCAATAGAAAACCCTAGATTAGATCTGGGTAATAGACAATAAATGTATGCCTGAAGGCAACTGAAATTACCGGGATTGGGATCACGTTACTAGTTGGGACACTAGTTAGGTGGTGCAGAGATATAGAAACCAGTATAACAAGGAAATAGCGAAGCGGCGAAAGTACTAGAGCATATCCAGTTTATCTTATCTTAGCATATCTTGTGTTAATCTTGTCTAATCTTGCTGACCCTATCATCATGATGTTACCTTGTATTCAGTTAATTCATGTCGTTTTGTTTTTCCATGTTCACATGCTAGAAGTAACTGAACTTACTCAGGCTTTATGTCTGACTCTGTTTTTCTTTCGTCTTCTTTTCTTCCGTTCCCCCCAGGTAGTTAAGGAGGGAATAGTATAGCTCAGGTTAGATTGGACCGTCACTCTTCCCAAGCTCGAAGATTCTTTGACAAAGTGCTTTGGACTCTCTTTTTCTGCTGCTATGGCTTGCTTATGCTACATTGGGGAATATAAATGTTATTTTATGCTTCTTTATTTTGTAAGACAGATGATACTCTGATACTGGAAAACAATTGTTGTACAAACTATTTTATCAGTAAAGTAAAGTTTTATTTTCCGCTGTTTTAATTTTGTCTGTCTTGTAATTTATCTGCATCTTTTACCCTAAATGCTCCACAGAACTTAGT
Source organism: Allium sativum (assembly GCA_030737875.1). Lineage (NCBI taxonomy): Eukaryota > Viridiplantae > Streptophyta > Magnoliopsida > Asparagales > Amaryllidaceae > Allium > Allium sativum. The sequence continues at coordinate 134,112,589 of CM060924.1, read as the reverse complement.
GCATTCCCTTTGCGAGTGACACTAAAGGATGTGGGGTGTTACAAGATACTCAAGGGTGAAGACACAGTAAGATGGAAGGAATAATTTGAGGAAGAAAAGGTGTGTGAGGGAAGAAATACGAAGTAGGGTAGATGTTTTTGATGCGCATCAATTCTTCTGTACCGAAATCCTGTCTGCCCCGTGTCCCCAACCAATCACAGCCCCTTGATTTCTGCCTTTTGTAGTTAAACCCCTCAATTATCTGGGGACTTAAATGCAAAAAAGCGGAAATTGGGAGATTTAATTGGTGGGCACACGTAGGGACAGGGGGGTTGGGCACAGAAGAATTGGTCTCCTTTTGATGGGCTCGATCGAATTGGTGTGGCCCAAATTAATAATAAATATATGTTTTAATTAATTAAATGCACCTAGTTATACCTAACTATGAATTGAATGTGGCTGAACCCACATTTTAAATGCCAAATTTTCATTCAGCTTGCCTGATCACGTGACCCATAATATAGTATATATGATATGAAATGGGTTAGAAATTGACAAAGGGTTAGTAAGCCCAACTGTTAGTTTAACATGGACAAAGATTTAATATAATGAGTAGTTTAATTTGCCTAATACTATAAATGGCCAAATATATACAACATAGAATTAAGTGCCTTTAATTACAATTTAGTTAAGGTTTATTTATTTATTTAATTTAAACCATTACCATCTAAATTCTGTAACATGTGCATTTGTATTAGAATTCGGGAAGACTGGAGAAGTTGGAACCGCATCGACATACGTTATATTTTAGAACTGATTTGATCGCAGCTGAGGGTTTTAATTAAATTAAACAATGTTTAATTTAATCAAATCATTTTAACATCGAACGAAAATCAAGGTGAGCTAAATTCACTCAGTTTATCCCACTTATATTTTATAAGTCGGGTTTTTATTTTGTGTGCTATGGTTGCTAATGGTTGACTGTATGCTAATTATATATTCATTTGTTGATTTAACCGATGAAATTAAACCGTCGTTTAATTTCAGTGAAATACCAAATCATTATTCTTACGATTGGACCCAATGAAGGTAACTTACCATGTTGGTCACATTTATAAAATAAACGTGTTTAATTGTTGGAATTGTTTTGTTAATTGGTTGATGTTAAATAGTCGTTATTTACTGTTATAGAAATTATCAGCTAAATGAGATTGAATGATCTGATTTGAGATAACCTATTTGAATACATGAAGAACAGGTTGGAGGGATCCAATGAGATTCCTCAAATATATTGAATATTATTTATTTCCATGTTATCATTATATGAACTATTGAAACGACCCGAACTTCCCCGTAAAGGAAAGCCCGGATTGCTATGAAAACACAACAAATCAGAACACAAACAGAATAACATTTCAATGCTTATTACAACACTTTCCATCAGAGTATGAGAATATACAGAGTATGAATAAATATTATACATCAGGAAAAAAAATCAGAGATTTACAAATTACAATGCAGCGTAAAATAATACAAAACACAACTGAAAGGAATATATGGATACAGAGCTTTCCGAATATCATTCCTACTATAAACTAGGATCCTGTGAATATAAATCTGCAAAACAAAAACTACTAGCTGCCCGTGTGGAAAATAGGGGCACCCAGAGTTTAGGTTAAAACAATAAACTCCAGGTCAGTCAAGTGACTGGTGTGAGAACTAAAACAGTTATTAAATCGTTACTTTAAAGTTCGGTAAATCAAGGGACCACGTCGTATAACACGGAATGGGTTTTAACCCCAAGAATACCAGTGCATATAACAAACAACGCAATGCTAAATAAAGGAAATGAAGCTATTATAAGACTCAGGTCCCATCACATAATGCAAGCCGGAGGATAGAGTTTTACCTTATAATAGCCAAACATGCTTGGTACGTTTAAAACAAATCATTTTGATACTATTATAGTGTAGAGTGTTTGAAAACAACTCCAAATATAAATGTATCAATCATAGACGGCATAGTGCCCCCATCCCACTATGTCGCCATACTAGGCTCTACAAATAAAACCGAAATGTCACGTATTAGAAGTTGGATTTCCGTCTGTGAACCAAGGCAAGGGATCGTCCTTACCACTTCGAGACAATCTAGCCTATGTCTCAGCCAAGCGCGCAGACAAGCCTTGGATCATCAAGATCGGTCCATATGAAGTGCAAGGGGTCAATTAAAATGCCTGAACATGCGTTCCCCCGCCCTATGGGGGCATATGTCTTGTCTGTATAAAGACCATATCATCCATCGGCCCCGCAGTGCTGATATAACCGAGGTGCCTCGCTATCCATCATCCACATAAGTAAAACACCTGGGCGTGCAAAACCCAGACACCACTCCTAGCTAGAAGGAAAAGCATGCCCTCCCTAAGGTCCTCTCATGTTTCTGGTTCACACCGGGGTGCGAGGCTCGCGAATTAACGCTACACAAAGCTATGCTACATTAAAGCCGTGCTTTGATCATCAACCACAAGACTCTGCTTTTTAACAGAAGCCTTGATCATTTGCATCTTAGCATGCCACACAGGCAATTCACGCTACGCAACCGATGTCTATCAATCACACAGAATGAAATCCGATGTCAGACACACATCCATTTACAAGTTCGTTCTGGGTCTGAACGAAACCGGAGGCACCTTATTCCTCGTCTCGTATGTCCAATATAGGAGAGAGGTCCTTGCATATCCCGTCGATCTCCAATTACTTCTGGAATGATCACCACTTATTACCTCGTCTTGGGTGTACATCCCAATAAAGACATCAGTAATCATCCAAACGATGTGAAGACCATCGGTCTTCAACCACCGTCTTCATCCTCGACATATCGCCGACTCAGTTATTAAGAATGGGATAAACCCGGTTTTTCTGAATAACTCGCGTATATAATAAACAAGTGCTATAAAAACACAACATACGCCTCATTCCAATCCATAATATTCCTTTTTTCAAATATTCTTATACTTTGGGAAAGGTTCCCATTAATTTTGTCAAAGATAAATTCTTTAAATTTATTCTTTAATCTTCCTTTGGATATCAATTCAAACCAAACTATGGTTTATCCAAACTAGCCGGGATTAGCACTCCTTACCGAAGTAATCATTTGTTTAATTTCCCAATCCCAACCTATTCATCCCATGAAGCAAAACTGGTAATACTTCATATCTAACACCACGGTGTTATTGGTAAATTAAATTACCATTTCACGTTCAAATCTAACTAAAGATTTAACTATCGCCTGGAGTAAAACTGGTGGTACTCCGTTCTCGATCATTTCATGGATTTATTAATTTTAGTTTTCAAATTCACCTTTCAATATATTTAAAGATTCATTAAAACTCTAATTCAGTTTTAATTTCCAAAAATCATTACTTAATGATTTTTCCAATTCAGGAAATAAATCCTTTCTTTAACTGGGTTAAAGAACTAATGTCATTTCAAACACAGTTCACGATAAACCCAAAATCACATTCCATTAGTTATGGAATTTTCACGGAAAAACAAACCGATATATATAATCGATATCAGTTTCCGTATTCGACTAAAATTATAAATGGAATAATGGCAAAGCCTTTTAAATTCCATATATATTATCAGTCTTCTCCACAGAAGTTCATTTCGATTATTATCAAATCGAATCCCAATCCATTCCCATTTATTTTATTAAACTGGAAAACTTTACTTTGAAAATCCCACTAAATCTTAGAATAAAGATTTGTAAATTCCAAATCACATTTCACTGCATATCGGGTTAAAGAACAAATGTCGTTAAAACACAGTTCACAATAAACCTGATTTACATTCCATTTCAATTCCAATTAAATGTTCATTAATTGGTAATTCTTCTTTAAATCTTAGTTAAAAGACTTATTCTTCTCACAAAGGGGTTTCAGAACAGTGTTAATGAAGACACCATTCCATAAGTCTCTAACCGTAAATTAGTAAGAGAGCAGTTCCCTAAGTATTAATCCCGAAGGCCGAAACCAACATCAGATCAATACCCAGGAAACCATTCAGCTTAGCTAACCTTCAGTTAGTTTCTAATTTCCTTAACTCCATTGGGTTTAAGAATAGTGTTAGTGAAGACACCGTTCACGACAAACCCAAAATCCCATTTGATATTAAATACAAGGCTCCGAATAGAAAATATATCGGCTTATATTCAATATCAAATTCTTAATTCAACAAACATCGTATAGGAATAATGATATATATATCTTCCAAATTCCTTCACAATGCTCGTTTAATCACGGAATCCAATATCGAAATATTTCGAAGATAATTTCGATTCAAATCCATTCCAATTCATATATTGGAAATTCTAGTTATTTTTAAAACCATTTCAAATCCAATTTATTTATTTAAAAATAATTGGATTATAATTCTAGTTCATAACTAGTTCATTTCGATAAAAAACTATTTTTATCTTTTCAAATATGGAATTTTTCATCCTAATTCTTTCCAAATCATTTCTTATGATTTTATACTAATTATTGATATTTTTAATAATTTTATCAAGGCTCGTACAGTCAATTTCCGTAAACGGCCATCGAACTGCACTTACAGCGACCTTTTCCAAATTTTACTTGGACATAATTCGAAATCCAACAATTAGATTTCAAATCTCTAATATTCATTAGAATGATCTTTTCGATACGAACCCAACGGTTCCGGTTTTAGGAGAATCCGACGGCCGGATCTCCCGTAATGTGCATTCGAAGTCAATGGTCGAAATTCGCGAACTGCCGCAGCGCGGCGCGTTCTATTCAGGCCATTATATTATATATATATATATATATATAATATATAATACATATTTCGTCGATTTCCATTTAAAACGTATTTTATAAATCGTTTTAAATTCATTTTCAAAACGATTTCAACTTCATAATCAATTTCAAATCAAAATTGAATATTCCATATCATTAATATATAAATGATAATATTTTCAAAACATTAGATTTTGACTTCCTTTTCGATATTCATTATAAAAATGAAAAAAATCGATATAAATATCGTTCACGTCAAAATGGCGTTAATCTAATCAACACGGCTTTATATATTTAAATATTTTCGTGTCCATCCCAAATCAGACATCAAAATCAGATTTTGATCTTTTACTGAATATTATTTTAAAATATTCATTATTTTAAAATATTCTTTATTTTAAAATATTCATTCTTTCTGAACTGGAATCAGACACAGTCAATTACCATATAATGTTGTTTATATAGATTTCATACAACACATGTATAGAACAACAATGATAAACAATCAACCATCATCCAGAGTGCATTACACAACTGCATAAGCGTTAAATACAAATATTTAACGCTTACAACAACATGTCAACCAATCGATCGACATACAACTAAACAATTGGGATTAGTGTATGTCAAATATCATCCCAACACCCGTGTGGGGTTTCAACCAACAAATACTGAATATTATTTTTGCAGTTGGGCGATGTGTAAAAAATTTTCGTCGCAATCCATATCAGTCAAATTGGTGTATATAAACAAATCGTCTGATTTGTAAATGAATATTTATCTTATTCATATACACGTTAAAAATTATATTTTTAATGATAAAATATTTATTCGACACATGAATATTCTATTCGGTTCATTTGTCTAATAAAAATGGTATTTTTATTGTTCTAATATATTTTAGAAAATTTTGGCGGCATAACGGCGCGATACTAGAAACGGGATAAGGTCTAGCCTTATCCCTCGCCTAATAATGGTGCACGTCATACACAAACCAAATTATATCAATTCGTTTCACATCCCAAACCAATATTCAAACAAATACATCAATCAACACAAACAACCAAACAAGTCGTCCATGGTCTGTGGACGATAGGGAACAATTCATATATGAGTTACATAATAAATAACTGTATAAAAAAATTATAGTGAGGAGTTCTCACCTTTGGTTTCCACTCCGTCGTTCTTTGATTGTCGATCTATCAGCATACCTACATTAAAAATCATATTTTAACCCATTAATAATTATTCTTTGTATGACTATTTTATAAATATCATACATAAGCCAAAAATCACATTTTTAACTTATAAAAATATTTTCTTTCATACGATAAAAACAAAGAAAATATATTTTTCGAATCAAAGAAAACGTAATTTTCAAATCAAAGAAATCCCATTTTTCAATTCAAGAAAATCGTATATTTCAATTCAATGATATCATATTTTTCATATCTAAAAAGGATATCTTTTCATATGTAAAAATCGCATCTTTATACTTTTATGTTCTAAAACAAATTGTGTTTTTCTTTTCAAAAACAAAGTATATTTTTCTTTTCTAAAACAAAGTATATTTTTATTTTCTAAACAAAGTATATTTTCATCACATCGTTATTTATATTTTCAAAAATATCGCTATTTATATTTTCATAAAATCGTTATTTATATTTTCAAAAATATCGCTATTTATATTTTCATAAATCCATGCTAATTCTATTATTTTAAAAGCAATTGTAAAATTTATTTTAAAAGCAATTATAAACTTTATTTTAAAAGAAACTGTCTATATATTTTTATAACAAAGTATTACATATAAAAATTACTTCTTTTTTTTATAATAAAGTATTATATCGAGAATTTACATTTTAAACAATGCTCCCTTTTTTTACTGAAAATAAATGCTAACTTTTAAATTAACTAATTTACAACATTTAAAAATAATGTGAAAAACCGTTACTTTCCTCCACAATACATCGTTCAGGTTCCAGGTCATTTTGAAGAAACCGACCCACCGTCGACAATTGGGTTTCCGATTTTCTCCACCACCACCGCGCTGGAGGATCATCGGTGCCTACCCCCGCGTTCGCCTCAGGCGCGCCTACCCCCACCCCAAACATGGTGCAGCTCGCACCAGCATAGGACCCCACGACTGCTGCGAAGCGGTGCCCTTCGTGGCTTGATATCGGTTGGTTCTCTTCACGAAAATACTTGAAATCCGTATGGATTTGTAAAACTCAGAACGCTCTTCCTTTTTTTCTTCGAAATCATATTGCAATTCGATTTATACGATGAGAGAATTGAGGGTTTCGTTTCGGATATTACTGGCCACTGGAGATAGAGAACGACGGCTGGAAGAGAAGTTGACCACGTGTGAATTCCTTTAGGGCTTTGACCAAATCGACCTTATATGTAAATATTTATTATTATTTAATTCAAAAATTGCTTGTTTAATGATATGAACTCCAATCCAAGCCTAAAAACTGTTGCCCCTAGCTAATTACCCCCATTTCGAACGCAATGGGATATGTTTCGTAACCCAATTCAGTTGTTTCGAATAGTTTTTATCAAAATTAAAATATAAATCTTTATATATTGAATTCAAACGTACATTTTAATGTACCGGGGCCGCATACTGACTCTGAAAATTCCAAAAAAAAATCTATCTTTGTATTTACGATACAGTCCTAACAAAACTAATTTCATCAAATTTGAAGACCGTTTAAAAAATAGCCATTTTCTGGTCAATCCAAATTGACTTAAACTATCAAAACACGTTTTCTTTTGCCACGCTCACATATTAATCCCAAAAATTATGAATTTTGGAATCTAGCAATAATTTGACATCCCGGATCCAACAAAAGTGGTTTCGTCAAAAACGGAGGTCGTTTGCAAAATGGCTATTTTTAAGGCCTTATATATATAATATATATAAATTCTACAGCGACATTTCTGAATTTTAAACTGGATATATCTTACACTCTATAAAGTGAAATCTCGGTTTCTTACATTCGTTAGAAAGATATAATCAAACAGATTCGAATATTTCTGGTTTCGTCCAATTCCGACTTAAAATGAATTATGTATATTCATTTGAAATTTGAAATCGAATTTTCAAACTGCCGCACTATTTCAGGCTCGTTTTATAATTAAAATAATATTATTCGTTTTAATTTCATCGAAAATAAATTTTTAGTCATTATTATTTAAAATAAACCATTTTAAATATTCAAAATTCATTAAAATTGCCAAAATAAAAATTTTAAATTAATTCTGATTTTCCGTGTTGTTACAATCTCCCCCACTTAAAATCTTTTCATCCTCAAAGAGGAACGGGGCTGAAAGTTGTTTAACTAATCAACTCAACTTTCATTCTGGCTTTCATTCTTCAACTTTTCAGTTTCTAAGAATTTCTAATATTTCAAAATTTTGGCTAACACCCTAAATTTTCGAAAATTTCGCCATAACCTCCTTTGTACAGGAAGGGCTTTGGAAATTTATTGGGCTGTATTAGGCACCCAATAAATCCTAAAAAGCATACACATATTTTTAGTGATATATTCATGTGTCCATAGGGGAGTGTGTATAGATCATAACTCCAGAGAATAAATTCTCATCACCCAATAAATAGTTTTTGTGCCTTAATGACTAGAGAGACGTGATTATTGCCAACTCCAGAATCATGTGGGGTTCTTATTAATCTGGCAGTTTACCGTTATATTTTATATAGTCCATATCAGTCTTCAGTTCAACCTAAAATATAATCATCGCCATACAAGCCTCTCGCTTGTATGGTAAATCTTTAACCTCATCACACAAGCTCCAAATGCTTATGTGGTATAGTATGCTATCATCACGCGGTATTCCATGTAGTGTAGTTCAAAATTAATTGTTGCTATCCTATGGCGACGTTTATAATCTCACATAGAACAACCAGCACTCCGCATCCAATGGCATTCACAGGAGTTTATATAATAATAAAATTGTGCAGCCAACTCATTAAGGCTTACCTATTTGTCAGGCACGCAATTAAATTCTTTACTCAACAGCTAATACATTCCCCGGTTCAACATATGTATATATATGAAGAACTAAGCTAAAAATAATATTTCTAGCGAACAAATATTTATTTCAATACACGGTTATTTTTAACACTTCATACATAGGATAAAAATGATATTTTTGGCAAACAAAAATATATTTCAACACATCTGTATTTTATTTAGTTCCTAAACATGCTAAAAATAATATTTATAACAAACGAACATTTGTTTCAACACAACCAGCAATCAATTTGTTGATTAACGTTTCAAACACATAACTTTAATATATAGTCAAAAATCAGGTTTTTGAGGCCAAATCACAACAAATAATCCTATGTAAGTTTTGGTTCTCACACCAGTCTAATGGAAATATATAGATATCCCACTTTTGAAACACGAACATAAATCCTGATGATGTCGCGACATCACCAGGATTATGCCCGGGTGACTGGAGTGTGAGTCTGTATCTATCTAGTATATTAAAACTTCGAATATACGTTCATGACACATATATGCAAAATCTTTATATACTTGATTGTCCAAAATTAAAATAAAATAATATACTCAAATACGTATAATTTGATTTAAATTTTCAAAAAAAAAAAATTTGTTTTCATTTTTATTTTAAAAATATACCCTTTCGACTCGTTCTAGGATACTACTGATCCCATCTCTAATGAGTCATTCTCATTGGACATTAATCCAATATCTGATGAATTCTTTCATTTGGTTCTAAAATGTCTTGTTCTCGAGCTCTGTAAACCAAAGCTCTGATACCAAAATGAAACGACCCAAACTTCCCCGTAAAGGAAATCCTGATTGCTATGAGAAAACGACAAGTCAGAAAACAAACAGAAGAACATCTCATTGCTTATTACAACACTTTCCATCAGAGTACAAGAATATACAAAGTATGAATAAATATTATACGTCAGAAAAAATATCATAGATTTACAAGTTACAATGCAGCGGAAAATAATACAATACACAACTGAAAGGAATATACAGATACAGAGCTTTCTGAATATCATTCCAGCTGTAAACCAGGATCCTGCGAATATAAATCTGCAAAACCAAAACTACTAGATGTCCATGTGGAAAATAGGGGCACCCAAAGTTTAGGTTAAAATAATAAACTCCAGGTCAGTCATGTGACTGGTGTGAAAACTAAAACAGTAATTAAATCTTTACTTTAAAGTTCGGTAAATCAAGGGACCACGCCGTATAACATGGAATGGGTTTTAATCCCAAGAATACCAGTGCAAATAACAAACAGCGCAATGCTAAATAAAGGAAATGAAGCTATTATAAGACTCAGGTCCCATCACACAATGCAACGCAAGACGTAGGATAGAGTTTTACCTTATAATAGGCAAACACACTTGGTACGTTTAAAATAAACCATTTTGATACTATTATAGTGTAAAGTGTTTGAAAACAACTTCAAATATAAATGTATCAACCATAGACGACATAGTGCCCCATCCCACTATGTCGCCATACTAGGCTCTACAAATAAAACCGAAATGTCACTTATTGGAAGTTGGATTTCTGTCTGTGAAATAAGGCAAGGGATCATCCATACCGCTTCGAGACAATCTAGCCCATGTCTCAGGCAAGCGCGCAGACAAGCTTTGGATCGTCAGGACCGGTCCACCCGAAGTGCAAGGAGTGAATTAAAATGCCTGAACATGTGTTTCCCCGCCCTATGGGGCGTAAGTCTGGTCTGTATAAAGACCATATCATCCATCGGCCCCGCAGTGCCGATATAATAGAGGCGCCTCACTATCCATCATCCACATAAGTAAAACGCCTGGGCATGCAAAACACAGACACCACTCCTAGCTAGAAGGAAACGCATGCCCTCCCTGAGGTCCTCTCCCGTTTCTGCTTCACACCGGGGTGCAAGGCTCGTGAATTAACGCAACACAAAGCTATGCTATATTAAAGCCGTGCTTTGATCATCAACCACAAGACTCTGCTTTTCAACAGAAGCCTTGATCAATTACATCTCAGCATGCCACACAGGCAATTCACGCTATGCAACCGATGTCTATCAATCACACAGAATGAAATCCGATGTCATACACATATCCATTTACAATTTCATTCTGGGTCTGAACGAAACCGGAGGCACCTTATTCCTCGTCCCGTATGTCCAATACAGGAGAGAGGTCCTCGCATATCCGGTCGATCTCTAAGTACGTTTGAAACGATCACTACTTATTACCTCTTCTTGGGTGTACAGCCCAATAAAAACATCAGTAATCATCCAAACGATGTGAAGACCTCCGGTCTTCAACCACCGTCTTCATCCTCGATATATCGTCGAATAAGTTATTCAGAATGGGATAAACCCGGTCTTTCTGAATTACTCGCGTATATAATAAACAAGTGCTATAAAAACACAACATACGCCTCATCCCAATCCAGAATATTCCTTTATTCAAATATTCTTATACTTTGGGAAAGGTTCCCATTAGTTTTATCAAAGATAAATTCTTTAAATTTATTCTTTAATCTTCCTTTGGATATCAATTCAAACCAAACTATGGTTTATCCAAACTAGCCGGGATTAGCGCTCCTTACCAAAGTAATCATTTGTTTAATTTCCCAATCCCAACCTATTCATCCCATGAAGCAAAACTGGTAATACTTCATATGTAACACCACAGTGTTATCGACAAATTAAATTACCATTTCATGTTCAAATCTAATTAAATATTTAACTATCGCCTGGAGTAAAACTGGTGGTACTCCATTCTCGATCATTTCTTGGATTTGATAATTTTAGTTATCAAATTCACCTTTCAATCTATTTAAAGATTCATTAAAACTCTAATTCAGTTTTAATTTCCAACAATCATTACTTAATGATTTTTCCAATTCAGGAAATAAATCCCGTCTTTAACTGGGTTAAAGAACTAATGTCATTTAAAACACAGTTCACGATAAACCCAAAATTACATTCCATTAATTATGGAATTTTCATGGAAAAAAAATCCAATATATATAATCGATATCAATTTCCGTATTCGACTAAAATTATCAATGGAATAATGGCAAAGCCTTTTAAATTCCATATATATTTTCAGTCTTCCTCCACAGAAGTTCATTTCGATTATCATCAAATCGAATCCCATTCCATTCCAATTTATTTTATTAAACGGGAAAACTTTACTTTGGAAATCCCATTAAATCTTAGAATAAAGATTTATAAATTCCAAATCACATTTCACTGCAAATCGGGTTAAAGAACGAATGTCGTTAAAACACAGTTCACAATAAACCCGATTTACATTCCATTTCAATTCCAATTAAATGTTCATTAATTGTTAATTCTTCTTTAAATCTTAGTTAAAAGACTTATTCTTTTCACATGGGGTTTCAGAATAGTGGTAATGAAGACCCCATTCCATCAGTCTCTAACCGCAAATTAGTAAGAGAACAATTCCCTAAGTATTATTCCCGATAGCCGAAACCAACATCAGATCAATACCCAGGAAACCATTCAACTTAGCTACCCTCCAGTTAGTTTCTAATTTCCTTAAATCCATTGGGTTTAAGAACAGTGTTAGTGAAGACACCGTTCACGACAAACCCAAAATCCCATTTGATATTAAATATAAGGCTTCGAATAGAAAATATATCGGTTTATATTCAATATCAAATTCTGAACTCGACAAACATCATATTGGAATAACGATATATTTATATGTATATATTCCAAATTCCTTCACAATGCCTGTATAATCACGGAATCCATTATCGAAATATTACGAAGATAATTTCGATTCAAATCCATTCGAATTCATATATTGGAATTTCTGGTTATTTTTAAAACCATTTCAAATCCAATTTATGTATTTAAAAATAATTGGATTATAATTCTAGTTCATAACTAGTTCATTTCGATAAAAATCTATTTTTATCTTTTCAAATATGGAATTTTTCAACTTAATTCTTTCCAAATCATTTCTTATGATTTTACACTAATTATTGATATTTTTAATAATTTTATCAAGGCCCGTACAGTCGATTTCCATAAACGACCATCGAACTGCACTTACAGAAACCTTTTTAAAATTTGATTTGGGCATAATTCCAAATCCAACCGTTAGATTTCAAATCTCTACTATTCGTTAGAAAGCTCTTCTCGATACGAACCCAACGGTTCTGGTTTTAGGAGAATCCGACGGTCGGATCTCCCGTAATGTCCATTTGAAGTCAATGGTCGAAATTCGGGAACTACCGCAGCACGGCGCATTCTATTCAGGCCATTATATTGTATATATAATATATATTTCGTCGATTTCCATTTAAAACGTATTTTATAAATCGTTTTAAATTCGTTTTCAAAACGATTTCAACTTCATATTCAATTTCAAATCAAAATTGAATATTACATATCATTAATATATAAATGATAATATTTTCAAAACATTAGATTATGACATCACTTCCTTTTCGATATTCATTATAAAAATGTATAAAATCGATATAAATATTGTTCACGTCTAAATGGCGTTAATCTAATCAACACGGCTTTATATATTTAAATATTTTCGTGTCCATCCCAAATCGAACACCAAAATCAGATTTTGATCTATTACTAAATATTATTTTAAAATATTCATTATTTAAAATATTCATTCTTTCTGAACTGGAATCAGACACAGTCAATTACCATATAATGTTGTTTATATGGATTTCATATAATACATGTATAGAACAACAATGATAAATAATCAACCATCATCCAGAGTGCATTACACAACTGCATAAGCATTAAATATAAATATTTAACGCTTACAACAACATGTTAGCCAATCGATCGACATACAACTAAACAATTGGGATTAGTGTACGTCAAATATCATCCCAACACCCATGTGGTGTTTCAACCAACAAATACTGAATACTATTTGTGTAGTTGGGCGATGTGTAAAATTTTATTGTCCTAATCCATATCAGTCAAATGGATATACATAAACAAATCGTCTGATTTGTAAATGAAAATTTATCTTATTCATATACACGTTAAAAATTATATTTTTAACGATAAAATATTTATTCGACACATGAATATTCTATTCGGTTCATTTGTCTAATAAAAATGGTATTTTTATCGTTCTAATGTATTTTAAAAAATTTGGCTGCATAACGACGCGATAATAGAAACGGGATAAGGTCTAGCCTTATCCCTCGCCTAATAATGGCGCACGTCATACTCAAACCAAATTATATCAATTCGTTTCACACCCCAAACCAATATTCAAACAAACACATCAATCAACACAAACAACCAAACAAGTCGTCCATGGTCAGTGGATGACGGGAAATAGTTCATATATGCAGTTACATAATAAATAACCGTATAAAGAAAATTATAGTGAGGAGTTCTCACCTTTGGTTTCCACTCCGTCGTTCTTTGATTGTTGATCTATTCGCATACCTACGTTAAAAAATCAAATTTTTAACCCATTAATAATTATTCTTTGTATGACTATTTTATAAATATCATACATAAGCTAAAAATCATGTTTTTAACTTATAAAAATATTTTCTTCCATACGATAAAAACAAAGAAAATATATTTTTTGAATCAAAGAAAATGTAATTTTCAAATCAAAGAAATCCCATTTTTCAATTCAAGAAAATCGTATAATTCAATTCAATGAAATCATATTTTTTATATCTAAAAAGGATATCTTTTCATATGTAAAAATCGCATCTTTATACTTTTATTTTCTAAAACAAAGTGTATTTTTCTTTTCTAAAACAAAGTATATTTTTCTTTTCTAAAACAAAGTATATTTTTATTTTCTAAACAAAGTATATTTTTATTTTCTAAACAAAGAATATTTTTATTTTCTAAACAAAGTATATTTTCATAACATCGTTATTTATATTTTCAAAAATATCACTATTTATATTTTCATAACATCGTTATTTATATTTTCAAAAATATAGCTATTTATATTTTCATAAATCCATGCTAATTCTATTATTTTAAAAGCAATTGTAAATTTTATTTTAAAAGCAATTGTCTATATATTTTTATAACAAAATATTACATATAAAAATTACTTCTTCTTTTTTATAATAAAGCATTATATTGAGAATTTACATTTTAAACAATGCTCCTTTTTTTACTGAAAATAAATGCTAACTTTTAAATTAGCTAATTTTACAACATTTATAAACAATGTGAAAAACCGTTACCTTCCTCCATAATACCTCGTTCAGGTTCCAGGTCATTTTGAAGAAACCGACCTACCGTCGGCAATAGGGTTTTCGATTTTCTCCACCACCACCACGCTGGAGGATCATCGGCGCCTACCCCCGCATGCGCCTCAGGCGCGCCTACCCCCGTGTGTGCCTCAGGTCCGCCTACCCCCACCCCAAACATGGTGCAGCTCGCACCAGCACAGGACCCCCGCGACCGCTGCAAAGCGGCGCCCTTCGTGGCTTGAGATTGGTTAGTTCTCTTCACGAAAATACTTGAAATCCGTATGGATTTGTAGAACTCAGAACGCTCTTCCTTTTTTTGTTTGAAATCATATTGCAATTCGATTTGTACGATGAAAGAATTGAGGGTTTTGTTTCGGATATTACTGGCTATTGGAGATAGAGAACGACGGCTGCAAGAGCAGTTGACCACGTAGTGAATTCCTTTAGGGCTTTGACCAAATTGACCTTATATGTAAATATATTATTATTATTTAATTCAAAAATTGCTTGTTTAATGATATAAACTCCAATCCAAGCCCAACGAGTATCGCCCCAAGCCAATTACCCCCATTTCGAACGCAATGGGATTTGTTTCGTAACCCAATTCAGTTATTCGAATAGTTTTTTCAAAATTAAAATATAAATCTTTATATATTGAATTCAAACGTACATTTTAATTTACCGGGGCCACATACTGACTCTGAATATTCCAGGAAAATTATTTCTTGCTTCATATTGATGATACGGTCCTAACAAAACTAATTTCATCAAATTTGAAGACCGTTTGAAAAATGGCCATTTTCTAGTTGATCCAAATTGACTGAAACTATCAAAACACATTTTCTTTTGCCATGTTCACATATTAATCCCAAAAATTATGAATCTTGGAATCTAGCAATAATTTGACATCCCGGCTCCAACAAAAGTGGTTTCGTCGAAAACGGAGGTCGTTTGCAAAATGGCTATTTTTAAGGCCATATATATAAAAAAATTATAAATTCTACAACGACTTTTCTGAATTTTAAACTGGACATATTTTACACTCTATAAAGTGAAATCTCAGCTTCTTACATCCGTTAGAAAGATATAATCAAACAGATTCAAATATTTCTGGTTTCGTCCAATTTCGACTTAAAACGAATTTTGTATATTCATTTGAAATTTGAAATCGAATTTTCGAACTACCACGCCATTTCAGGGTCGTTTTTATAATTAAAATAATATTGTTCATTTTAACTTCGTCAAAAATAAATTTTTAGTCGTTATTATTTATAATAAACCATTTTAAATATTCAAAATTCATTAAAATTGCCAAAATTAAAATTTTAAATTGGTTCTGATTTTCCGGGTTATTACAACTGTCCTGATTGGTTTGATTATTGATCATTGACTGGGAATTCAACCCTCGTCTTGTTTTAACCATTGGAAAATATTGGTTGAGTAACCGACAATAAATGGCCTAAGAATAAATTGTTTTGTTTATATTGATTTACCGTCAGGTGAATCGATAGAACTGAAGTTGTAAAATTTATTTATAACTGGAGATAGATTTTGAAATATATTATTTTAAATAAAAGTTTGTTAAGAGGAAATAATTATTTATTATTTAAATTTATAATTCATTATTAAATGATTTTATAGAGTAAATTCTGAAGTTAATCAGATTTATAAACTTGTGAATATAAATTAACCTAGCCGTTAAGTTTGGATAATTGTTTTGTTAAGAAACAATTAAAAGGAATTAATTAAATTAATTATATAATTAATTAGTTTAAAGTGAGAACGAATTGGTATCTATTAATAAGATAACCGTGACTAAATCGACCATTTTTAATTGGGATTGATTATTAAATTAGTGTGTTTTGAATAAAATAGTTTAATGAATATTGTTTTAATTTTAATAAGATTAAAAAAAGGAATTTACCATTTATTTTAGTTAATAGAGAAATTAACTACTTTTACAGTAGTTAATGATTAAAGTAAATTATTATTCTGATTAATGATAATCTAGGAAATTACTTTTTAATTGAAATTCATTTAAGAAGTAATCGAAATTGAAATGAAATATAATGGAATGGTGTAAGGAGTTTATGAACAGGCAATTATTTTAAACCTGAGTTTTATAACATAGTCATAAAAGGAAGTTAAGCGAATACGATAGCTTAAATTAGGTTGACTTAATATGTGAACTAAATTAAAAGGAAATTGATATCAAAATGGTTTAGGTTAAACCAGAATTTATTTAAACAAGGTTTATAAAAGAGATGGGGTGTATATCGTTAATTTTAAATTAACGTTACTTAATAATGGAATTGAGTAAAAAGGGGGAGAATTAAAATAAGATTTCCAAAGTAGGAAATAATTGAATGGATTTGAAAAGGGATTGTGACACGACCGGAACTTCCCCGTAAAGGAAAGCCCGGATTGAGTTGAGAACAGGACTAATTAGAACACAAACATAAGAACATTTCATTGCTTATTACAACAATTTACATCGGAGTACAAGAATATACAGAGTATGAATAAATAAAATACATTTGATAAATATCAGATGTTTACAATTTACAATGCAGCAGAAAATAATACAAAACATAACTGAAAGGGATACACAGATACAGAGCTTTCCGGATATCGTTCCAGTTGTAAACTAGGATCCTGTGAATATAAATCATCAAAACCAAAACTACTAGCTGCCCATGTGGAAAATAGGGGCACCCAGAGTTTAGGGTAAAACAATAACTCCAGGTCAGTCATGTGACTGGTGTGAGAACTAAATCAGTTATTTAAAACTTTACTTAAAAGAGAGTAATTCAAGGGACCACGCCGTATAAAACGGAACGGGTTTCCTTCCAAGAATACTAGTGCATAGGATAAACAGCGCAATGATTTTGGAAGAAATGAAGCTATTATAAGACTCAGGTCCCATCACACAATGCAACGCAAGCTGGAGGATAGAGTTTAACCTTATAATAGCCAAACCTGCTTGGTACGTTTAAAACAAATCATTTTGATACTATTATAAGTGTAAATTGTATGAAAACAACTTCAAATATAAATGTACCAATCATAGACGGCATAGTGCCCCATCCCACTATGTCGCCAATACTAGGCTCTATAATCAAAACTGAAATGTCATGTATTGGAAATTGGATTTCCGTCATGAGTCAAGGTAAGGGATGTACTCCTAGCTCTCTTCAAGACACTATAGCAAATGTCTCAGGACTACACACTCTGGATAACCCCAGAATCCTGCAGTGCTGGTCCACTCAAAGTGTAAAAGCGGATTAGTTATACCTGAACACACGTTTCTCGGTCCTAAAGGACCCATCCATCGGCTACGTAGTAACCGATATATTCGAGGCGCCTCGCATTCCAACAACCACATAGGTACAAATATATAAATGCTAGGGCATATAAAACTCCAACACCACCCATAGCTAGACAGAAACGTCATGCACTCACTGCGTTCCCCCATCCCGTTTTTGACTCATACCGAGGTGTGAGGCTCGTGAATTAACGCTATGCACAAAGAGGCGCTATATTAAAGCTATGCTTTGATCATCAACCACAAGACTCTGCTTTGCAACAGAAGCTTTGATCACTTGCATCCCAGCATGCCACACAGGCAATTCATGCCATGCGACTGATATCTATCGATATATAACCACTAAGTTCGTACATCTCAGAGAAGGGCGTTAAGCAAGAGAATAGATTCTCTGCCACCAAACAGATATATATTTAATAGAAATCAATCAACACAGAATAAAATCCAATGTCAAACACACAATCCATTTACAAGTTCGTTCTAGGTCTGAACGAAACCGGAGGCACCTTATTCCTCGTCCCATATGTCCAATACAGGAGAGAGGCCCTCGCATATCCGTCGATCTCCAAGTACGTCTGGACGATCACCACTTATTACCTCGTCTTGGGTGTACAGCCCAATCAAGACGTCAGTAATCATCCAAACAATGTGAAGACCTCCGGTCTTCAACCACCGTCTTCATCGTCGACTTATCGTCGAATCAGTTATTCAGAATGGGTATAAACCCAGCTTTTCCGAATAACTCGCATATATAATAAACAAGTGCTATAAACACACAACATAGACCTCATTCCAATTCTGAATATTCTTTTATTTAAATATTCACAACTTTAGGGATTTTTTTCCATTAATTTTATCTAAGATAAATTCTTTCATCCTCCTTTGGATTTCAATTCAAACCATATTAAGGTTTTCCAAACTAGTCCGAATTAGCGCACCTTAACGAAGTAATCATTTGTTTAATTTCCCAATCCCAACCTATTCATCCCATGGAGCAAAACTGGTCATACTCCAAATACGGTGTTATTGGTAAAATTAATTACCATTTTCCGTTCAAATCCAATTAAAGATTTAACTTTCGCTAGGAGCAAAACAGGTAATACTCCGTCCTCGATCATTTCCCAAATTTGATAATTTAAATTACCAATTCACATTTCAATCTAATTAAAGATTCATTAAAACTCCACTTAGTTTTAATCTTCCCAAAAATCAATGTTAATGATTATTTAACTTTGGAAACACAAACATGTCGCATCGACAATCGACACCGTACTATTGATTTCTGCCGATATATAACCTCTAAGCTCGTAAGAGAAGGGTGTTAATCAAGAGAATAAATTCTCCGCCACAAAACAGATATATATTTAGCAAAGATCAACCACACAGTTTGAAATACAATGAAAAACATGTAACCCTGCCTTTAACTGGGTTAAAGAACCAATGTCATTTAAAACACAGTGCACAATAAACCCAAAACCTCTTCCATAAAAATGGAATCTTCACGGAAAACAGATCAATATATAATCGATATCAATTTCCATATCCGACTAATAATATAAATGGAATAACGGCAAATCCATTTAAATTCCATATGTATTAACATTCTTCCTCCACAGAAGTTCACTTCGATTATTATAAATCGAATTCCATTCAATTCCAATTCAATATATTAAATTGGAAAATGTTACTTTGGAAAATTCCTAATAAATCTTAATAAAAAGATTTATAAATTCCAAATCACATTTCATTGTAAATCGGGTTAAAGAACGAATGTCGTTAAAAACACAGTTCATAATAAACCCAATTCACATTCCATTTTTAATCGGGTTAAAGAACAAGTGTTATTTAAAACACTGTTCATGATAAACCCAAAAAAAATTCAATTCAATTCCAATTAAATATTAATTAATTGGTAACTTCATTAAATCTAAATAAAAAGATTTAATCTTTTCTCAACTGGGTTTAAGAACAGTGTCATTTAAAACACAGTTCACGACAAACCCAAAATCCAATTTGATATTAAATACAAGGCTCTGAATAGAAAATATATCAGCTTATATTCAATATCAAATTCTGAAAACAACAAATACCGTATTGGAATAAAGATATATATCTTCCAAATTCCTCCACAATATTCGTATAATCAGGAATCCAATTTTGAATTATTCCGAAGATGATTTCGATTCAAATCCATTCCAATTTATATATTGGAAATTCCGGTTATTTCTAAAACCTTTTCAAATCCAATTTAATTATTTAAAAATAATGGATTATAATTCTAGTTCATAACTAGTTCATTTCGATAAAAATAAATTTTTATCTTTTGAAATATGGAATTTTTCATCCTAATTCTTTTCAAATCATTTATTATGATTTTACACAAATTATTGATATTTTAAATAATTTTATCAAGGCCCGTACAGTCGATATCCATAAACGGTCATCGAACTGCACTTACAACGACCTTTTCCAAATTTGATTTAGACATAATTCCAAATCCAAACGTTAGATTAGAAATCCCTAATATTCATTGGAAAGCTCTTTTCGATACGAACCCAACGGTTCGAATTTCAGGAGAATCCGACGGTCAGATCAAATATTCGTTTTTTTTTATATTCATTCTTTCTGAACTGGAATCGGACACAGTCAATTACCATATAATGTTATTTATACGGATTTCATACAACACATGTACACAACAACAATCAAACGCATTCATCCATCATTCAGAGTGCATTCTACACTGCATAAGCATTAAATATAAATATTCAACGCTTACACAACTTGTCAACCAATCGATTGGCATACAAATAAATATTGGGATTAGTGTATCTCCAATATCATCCCAATACCCGTGTGGGGTTTCAATCAACAAATAATGAATTTTATTTGTGTAGTTGGGTGATGTGTAAAATTTATCGTCCTAATCAATATCAGTCAAATGTGTGTACATAAACAAATCGTCCGATTTGTAAATGAATATTTATTTTATTCATATACATGTTAAAAATTATATTTTTTAACTATAAAATACTTATTTCAATACATGAATATTTTATTTAGTCCATTTCACATCACAAACAATTTTCATAACACAATCAACCAAACAAACAAGCCATCCATGGTCTGTGGACGACGGGTGTCGGGTACTGCTAAGCACCGTTTGCATCCTAGTATATATTTAAACTAGAAAATAAAATTAAAGTGAGAAGTACTCACCTTGGGTTTCCACTCCGCCATTCTCTATTTCTAAACGGTTTGGATTCTTTTTTATTTCAGTCTGTTCCATCGCACTCTGTTTCACATAGTTGATATTAAAAATCACATTTTTAATAACACTTTCCATACAAAAAAATCATTCTTTTATTATGCTAAGAATATAAAATCATATTTTGACAATTCAGTTCTCTATATAAAATCCCTATTTTTACGTCTCTACTATATAAATAAAAATCATATTTTTATTTGTACTTCATATATATAAAAATCGAACTTTTTTCCTTATATAAAAATATAGTCTTTCCTTATATAAAAATATAATCTTTCCTTTTATAAAAATATATTCTTTTTCATTTCTAAAGATCATTCCTTTTTATTTCTAAAAATCTTATCTTTTCAAAGCTTCACATACAATTAAAATCATACAAATTCAACACTTCACATACTATAAAAATCATACCTTTTCTCTATGTTATCATATATAAAAATCAGATTTGTATACTATGTTATTTATAAAACTAAAAACCGAATTTAAACAATGTATCTAAATTAAAAACTGAATTTAATCTATGTATTTATATAAAAACTAAATCTAAAATAAAATAAAAAGGAGGAGCTTACTGTTTTTATCATTTGGAGGAGGAGGGGGTCTACGTCGGAGGTGGGGGTCCAGATGGGAGTGCAAGGACCTTCTGGTAGTGGGGGGAGGCACACACGGCCGGTGGTGGCGCTGGGATGGCCAGTAGTGGCGATTTGGGGTTGTGGATTTCAAATTAGAGGGGGGAAGGTGGAAGGCGAAGGAGGGAGGTGGGGTCAGAGGAGGGGCACCACCGATCGATGGTGACTGGGGTAGGGCACCGCCTCCTGCGGCTTCGGATGGGTAGAGCGACGGGAAAGGGGAGTTCAGGGAGAACGACGGGTTTTGGGGCTTTTTTTCTAAATGAAAATCTAGGGTTTATAATTTATATTTATAACCTTTCAAAAAATAGCAACTTTCTCAAACGAACTCCAAACCAAACCCACCGACTGCCGCCTATAGCTAATCACCGCCATTCTTAACACAATGTGAAATGTTTCGTAACCCAATTCGCTTGTTACGATCAGTTTCTGTTCAAATTAAAATATAAATCAATGTATATTGAATTTGAACGCACATCTCAATTTACCGGGGCCACATACTAACTCTAAAAATTCCCGAAAAATTATTTCTAGCTTAATATTGACGATACAGTCCTAACAAAACTAATTTCGTTGAATTTGGAGACTGTTTGAACAATGGCCATTTTCTGGTCGATCCAAATTGAGTGAAACTGACAAAACACGTTTTCTTTTGCCACGCTCACATATTGATCCAGAAAATTATGAAAATTGGAATCTAGAAATAATTTGACATTCCGGATCCAACAAAAGTGGTTTTGTCGATAACGGAGGTCATTTGCAAAATCGCTATTTTTAAGGGCTATATTTCCATAGCGACTATTCTGAATTTTCAACTGGACATAACTTTTTATTCCCGCTATGAAATTTCAATTTTTCGAATTCGTTGGAAAGATATTTTAAAGTAGATTCTAATATTTTTGGCTTCACTAAAATCCGGTTTATTTTGAATTATGTACATTCATTTGAAATTCGAAATCGAATTTTCAAACTACCGCACCATTTCCAATTCCTTTTATAATTAAAATAAAATTATTCGTTTTAACTTCGTCGAAAATAAATTTTCCCTAGTTATTATTTAAAATAATTCATTTTAAATATTCAAAATTCATTAAAATTTCCAAAATAAATTTTTTTAAATTGGTTCTGATTTACCGGGTTGTTACAATCTCCCCGACTTAAAATTTCGTCCTCGAAAAGTAACAGAGCTGAAAGTTGTTTAACTAATCAACTCAACTTTCATTATTTTCATAATGGCTTAAGTTCTTCAACTTTTCAGTTTCTAAGAACTTTTCAAATTTTTCAAAAATTTGGCTAACAACGAAAAATTTCACCATAACCTCCTTTGTTTGGGGAGCACCGGGAAAAATCCCCAAACCGCCACATAGGCCCTCTTATCTCAAAAAGAAAAAGAAAAAGCCAAGCGGCTAGCCAATCGGCTCATAAAATCTTCCAAACCCAATAAGTTAGTAAACATGTACCTATTTGTCGGGCATACAATTTTATTCCTCTTCTCTAACCTCCTTGCTATGACCTTTTCAATGTATATACATGTATTTGCATGCAATTTCAAACAATTCTCAAGTCAGTTCAACATTTGATTCAATTTTGCTAAATTTGCTTTCATTCACATATTGGTTTAAATGAATAATTACATAACACAATCAACAATCAGCAATCAATTAGTCGATTAACGTTTCAAACACATAACTTTACTACATAGTCAAAAATCATATTTTTGATGCCAATTCATAAACAATAAATCCTATCCTCACACCAGTCAATTGGAAATATATAGAAATCCCACCCTTGAAACTCGAACATAAATACTGATAATGTCCGAGCATCACCAGAATCATGTCCGGGCGACTAGAGCGTGGTTCTATATCTATCCAATATATTAATACTTTGAATATACATTTGCAAAGCGTATATGCAACGTCTTTATATATTGGATTATCCAAATCAATTTGAAATAAATATTCAAATACGTATATTATGATTTAAATTTTCAAAACAAAATTTTGTTTTCATTTTATTTTAAAAACACTACTCTTCACACTCGTTCTAGGATACTACTGATCCCATCTCTATCGAGTCATTATTATTAAATACTACTAATCCAATCTCTGATTAATTCTTTCGTATGGTTCTAATGTGCCTTGTTCTCGAGCGTTGTAAACCAAAGCTTTAATACCAAACTAACACGACCCGAACTTCCCCGTAAAGGAAAGCCCGTATTGAGTTGAGAACAGGACTAATCAGAACACAAACAGAAGAACATTTCATTGCTTATTACAACATTTTACATCAGAGCACAAGAATATACGGAGTATGAATAAATAAAATACAGTTGATAAATAATAGAGATTTACAATTTACAATGCAGCGGAAAATAATACAAAACATAACTGAAAGAGATACACGGATACAGAGCTTTTCGAATATCGTTCCAGCTGTAAACCAGGATCCTATGAATATAAATCTGCAAAACCAAAACTACAAGCTGCCCATGTGGAAAATAGGGGCACCCAGAGTTTAGGTTAAAACAATAAACTCCAGGTCAGTCATGTTACTGGTGTGAGAACTAAAACAGTTATATAAAACTTTACTTTAAAAGAGAGTAATTCAAGGGACCACGCCATATAACAAGGAATGGGTTTCCTACCAAGAATACTAGTGCATAGGATAATAGCGCAATGCTTTTTGGAAAAATTGAAGTTATTATAAGACTTAGGTCTCATCACACAATGCAACGCAAGCCGGAGGAAAGTGTTTTACCGTATAATAGCCAAACATGCTTGGTACATTTAAAACAAATCATTTTGATACTATTATAAGTGTAAAGTGTATGAAAACAACGTCAAATATAAATGTATCAATCATAGACGACATAGTGCCCCATCCCACTATGTCGCCGATACTAGGCTCTATAATCAAAACAGAAATGTCACGTATTGGAAATTGGAGTTCCGTCAAGAGTCAAGGCAAGGGATGTACTCCTAGCCCGCTTCAAGTCACTCTAGCAAATGTCTCAGGACTACACACTCTGGGTAACCCTGGAATCCTGCAATGTCGGTCCACTCAAAGTGCAAAAGTGGATTAGTTATACCTGAACACACCTTTCTCGGTCCTAAAGGACCCATCCATTGGCTCCGTAGTAACCGATATTTCCGAGGCGCCTCGCATTCCAACAACCAAATAGGTAAAAATATATAAATGCCAAGGCGTGTAAAACCCCAACACCACTCATAGCTAGAGAGAAACGTCATGCACTCACTGCGTTTCCCTATCCCGTTTTTGACTCATACCGAGGTGTGAGGCTCGCGAATTAACACTATACACAAAGCGGCGCTATATTAAAGCTGTGCTTTGATCATCAACCACAAGACTCTGTTTTGCAACAGAAGCCTTGATCACTTGCATCTCAGCATGCCACACAGGCAATTCATGTCATGCAACTGATATCTATCAATATATAACCTCTGAGCTCGTACGTCTCAGAGAAGGGCGTTAAGCAAGAGAATAAATTCTCCGCCGCCAAACAGATATATATTTAATAGAAATCAATCAACACAGAATAAAATCCAATGTCAGACAATCGTTTTGGGTCTGAATGGAACCAGATGCACCTTATTCCTCGTCCCATATGTCCAATACAGGAGAGAGGCCCTCGCATATCCGTCGATCTCCAAGTACGTCTGGACGATCACCACTTATTACCTCGTCTTGGGTGTACAGACCAATCAAGACATCAGTAATCATTCAACTGATGTGAAGACCTTCGGTCTTCAACCACAGTCTTTATCGTCGACTTATCGTCGAATCAGTTATTCAGAATGGGTATAAACCCGGCCTTTCCGAATAACTCGTGTATATAAAAAAACAAGTGCTATAAAAACACAACATGCGCCTCATTCCAATTCTGAATATTCTTTTATTTAAATATTCACATATTTAGGGATTTGTTCCAATTAAATTTATCAACGATAAATTCATTAAAATTTATTCTTTAATCTTCCTTTGGATTTCAATTCAAACCATATTAAGGTTTTCCAAACTGGTCGGGATTAGCGCACCTTACCGAAGTAATCATTTTTTTAATTTTCCAATCCCAACCTATTCATCCCATGGAGCAAAACTGGTCATACTCCATATCTAACACCACGGTGTTATTGGTAAAATTAATTACTATTTCCCATTCAAATCCAATTAAGATTTTACTATCGCTAGGAGCAAAACTGGTGATACTCTATCCTCGATCATTTCCCAAACTTGATAATTTAAATTATGAATTCACATTTCATTCTAATTAATGAATCATTAAAACTCCACTTAGTTTTAATCTTCCCAAAAATCAAAGTTAATGATTATTTAACTTTGGAAACACAAACATGTCGCATCGACAATTTACACCGTACTATTGATTTCTGCCGATATATAACCTCTAAGCTCGAACGTCTCAGAGAAGGGTGTTAAGCAAGAGAATAAATTCTCCGTCGCCAAACAGATATAAATTTAGCAGAGATCAACCATACAATTCGAAATACAACGATAGACATGTAATCCTGCCTTTAACTGGGTTAAAGAACCAATGTCATTTAAAACACGGTTCACAATAAACCCAAAACCTCTTCCATAAAAATGGATTTTTCACGAAAAATAGATTAATATATAATCGATATCAATTTCCGTATCCGACTAATAATATAAATGGAATAACGGCAAAGCCTTTTAAATTCCATATGTATTAACAATCTTCCTCCACAGAAGTTCACTTCGATTATTATCAATCGAATTCCATTCAATTCCAATTCAATATATTAAATTGGAAAACGATACTTTGGAAAATTCCCGTTAAATCTTAAAAAAAGATTTATAAATTCCAAATCACATTTCACTGTAAATGGGTTAAAGAATGAATGTCGTTAAAAACACAGTTCACAATAAACCCAATTCACGTTCCATTTTTAATCGGGTTAAAGAACAAGTGTTATTTAAAACACCACTCACGATAAACCCAAAAACGAATTACAATTCAATTCCAATTAAATATTAATTAATTGGTAACTTCATTAAATCTAAATAAAAAGATTTAATCTTTTCTCAACTTGGTTTAAGAACAGTGTCATTTAAAACACAGTTCATGACAAACCCAAAATCCAATTGTATATTAAATACAAGGCTCTTAATAGAAAATATATCGGCTTATATTCAATATCAAATTCTGAAACCAACAAATATCATATTGGAATAACGATATATACATCTTCCAAATTCCTCCACAATATCCGTATGATCACGGAATCCAATATCGAAATATTCCGAAGATAATTTCGATTCAAATCCATTCCAATTCATATATTGGAAATTCAGGTTATTTTTAAAACCATTTCAAATCCAATTTAAATATTTGAAAATATTGGATTATAATTCTAGTTCATAACTAGATCATTTTGATAAAAATATATTTTTATCTTTTCAAATATGGAATTT
This sequence comes from Allium sativum, assembly GCA_030737875.1. Lineage (NCBI taxonomy): Eukaryota > Viridiplantae > Streptophyta > Magnoliopsida > Asparagales > Amaryllidaceae > Allium > Allium sativum. The sequence goes on along the minus strand of CM060924.1, from coordinate 134,084,826 downwards.
TTCATCCCAATTCTTTCCAAATCATTTATTATGATTTTACACAAATTATTGATGTTTTTAATAATTTTATCAAGGCCCGTACAGTCGATTTCCATAGACGGTCATCGAACTGCACTTACAATGACATTTTCCAAATTTTATTTAGACATAATTCCAAATCCAACCATTAGATTTCAAGTCACTAATATTCGTTGGAAAGCACTTTTCTATACGAACCCAACGGTTCTGGTTTTAGGGGAATCCGACGGTCGGATCTCCCGTAATGTCCGTTCGAAGTCAATGGTCGAAATTCGTGAACTACCACGACGCGGCGTGTTCTATTCAGGCCATTATATATATATATATTATATATTTAGTCGATTTCCATTTAAAACGTATTTTATAGATCGTTTTGAATTCGTTTTCAAATCGATTTCAACTACATATTCAATTTCAATTCAAAATTGAATATTCCATATCATCGATATATAACCGATAGTATTTTCAAAACATTAGATTTTGAAATCACCTCCTTTTCGATATTCATTGTAAAAATGAATAAAATCGATATAAATATCGTTCATGTCAAAATGGCGTTAACCTAATCAACACGGCTTCATATTTTTAAATGTTTTCGTGTCCATCCCAAATCGGACATCAAAATCAGATTTTGATCTTTTAATGAATATTATTTTAAAATATTCATTATTTTAAAATATTCATTATTTTAAAATATTCATTCTTTCTGTACTGAAATCAGACATAGTATAATGTTATTTATATGGATTTCATACAAGACATGTACACAACAACAATCAAACGCAGTCAACCATCATGTAGAGTGCATTCTACACTGCATAAGCATTAAATATAAATATTCAACGCTTACATAGCTTGTCAACCAATCGATTGGCATACAACTAAATATTGGGATTAGTGTATCTCCAGTATCATCCCAATACCCGTGTGGGGTTTCAATCAACAAATAATGAATTTTATTTGTGTAGTTGGGCGATGTGTAAAATTTATCATCTCTAACAATATCGGTCAAATGTGTGTACATAAACAAATCGTCCAATTTGTAAATGAATATTTATTTTGTTCATATACATGTTAAAAATTAAATTTTTAACTATAAAATATTTATTTCAATACATGAATATTTTATTCATCCCATTTCACATCACAAACAATTTTCACAACACAATTAACCAAACAAACAAGCCGTCCATGGTCTGTGGACGACGAGTGTCGGGTGCTGCTAAGCACCATCTGCATCCTAGTATATATTTTAACTAGAAAATAAAATTAAAGTGAGAAGTTCTCACCTTGGGTTTCCACTCCGCCATTCTCTATTTCTGAACGGTTTGGATTCATTTTTGATTTTAGTCCGTTCCATCGCCCTCTGTTTCACGCAGTTGATATTAAAAATCACATTTTTAATAATGCTTTCCATACAAAAAAAAACATATTTTTATTATGCTAAGAATATAAAAATCATATTTTGACAATTCAGTTCTCTATATAAAAATCCTATTTTTACATCTCTACTATATAAATAAAATTCATATTTTATTTGTACTTCATGTATATAAAAAACGAACTTTTTCCCTTATATAAAAATATAGTCTTTCCTTACATAAAAATATAGTCTTTCCTTACATAAAAATATAGTCTTTCCTTTTATAAAAACAAAATCTTTTCATTTCTAAAGATAATTCCTTTTTTATTTCTAAAAGTCTTATCTTTTCAACGCTTCACATACAATAAAAATCTTACCTTTTCAATGCTTCATATACAATAAAATCATACCTTTTCTCTAGTTATCATATATAAAAATCAGATTTTTATACTATGTTATTTATAAAACTAAAAATGAATTTAAACAATGTATCTAAATTAAAAACTGAATTTAATCTATGTATTTATATAAAAACTGAATCTAAAATAAAATAAAAAGGAGGAGCTTACTGTTTTTATCGTCCGGAGTAGGAAGGGGTCTACATCGGAGGTGGGGGTCCAAACGGGGGCGCCAGGACCTGTTGGTGGTGGGGGGAGGCACACACGGCCGGTGGTGGCAATTTGGGGCTGTGGAGTTCAAATTAGAGGCCGGGAGAAAAGGAGGAAGGCGGAGGAGGAGGGAGGTGGGGTCAAAGGGGGGGCGCCACAGACCGTCGGTGGCTGTGGTAGGGCGCCGCCTCCTACGACGTTGGATGGGCAGAGCGACGGGAAAAGGGGGGAGTTCAGGAAGAACGACGGGTTTTGGGGCTTTTTTTTCTTTTTTTTCTAAATGAAAATCTAGGGTTTATAATTTATATTTATAACCTTTCCAAAAATAGCAACTTTCTCACACGAACTCCAAACCGAACCCACCGACTGCCGCCCCTAGCTAATTACCCCTATTCCGAACACAATGGGACTTGTTTCGTAACCCAATTCGCTAGTTACGATCAGTTTCCGTTCAAATTAAAATATAAATCAATGTATATTGAATTTGAAAGCACATTTCAATTTACCGAGGCCACATACTAACACTAAAAATTCCCGAAAAAATATTTCCAGCTTCGTATTGATGATACGGTCCTAACAAAACTAATTTCGTCGAATTTGGAGACCGTTTGAAAAATGGCCATTTTCTGGTCGATCCAAATTGAGTGAAACTGACAAAACACGTTTTCTTTTTCCACGCTCACATATTGATTCAGAAAATTATAAAAATTGGAATCTAGCAATAATATGACATTCTGGATCCAACAAAAGTGGTTTCGTCGAAAACAGAGGTCGTTTGCAAAATCGCTATTTTTTAAGGGCTATATTTCCATAGCGACTATTCTGATTTTTCAACTGGACATAACTTTTATTTCCCTATGAAATTTCAGTTTTTCGTATTCGTTGGATTTCAAGTAGATTCTTATATTTTTGGTCTCACTAAAATCCATTTTATTTTGAATCCTTTACATTAATTTGAATTTGAAATAGAATTTTCAAACTACCGCGCCATTTCCAATTCCTTTTATGATTAAAATAAAATTATTCATTTTAACTTCGTTGAAAATAAATTTTCTGTCATTGTTATTTAAAATAATTCATTTTAAATATTCAAAATTCACTAAAATTGCCAAAATAATTTGTTTTAAATTGGGTCTGATTTTCCGGGTTGTTACAATCTCTCCCACTTAAAATCTTTTCATCCTCGAATAGTAACGGAGCTGAAAGTTGTTTAACTAATCAACTCTACTTTCACTATTTTATTATGGCTTAAGTCCTTCAACTTTTCAGTTTCTAAGAACTTTTCAAATTTTTCAAAAATTTGGCTAACACCCTAAATTTTCGAAAAATTTCGCCATAACCTCCTTTGTACGGGGAGCACCGGGAAAATCCCCAAACCGCCACACATGCCCTCTTATCTCAAAAAGAAAAAGAAAAAGGAAAAGCCAATCGGCTCATAAAATCATCCAAACCCAATAAATTAGTAAACATGTGCCTATTTGTCGGGCATACAATTTTATTACTCTTCTCTAGCCTCCTTGCTATGACCTGTTCAATGCATATACATGTATATGGATGCAATTTCAAACAATTCTCATGTCAGTTCAACATTTGATTCAATTTGGCTAAATTTACTTTCATTCACAGTTGGTTTAAATGAATAATTACATAACACAATCAACAATCAACAATCAATTAGTCGATTAACATTTCAAACACATAACTTTACTACATAGTCAAAAATCTTATTTTTGATGGCAATTCATAAACTATAAATCCTATCTAGTTTTAGTTCTCACACTAGTCAATTGGAAATATATAGAAATCCCACCCTTGAAACTCGAACATAAATACTGATGATGCCTGAGCATCACCATAATCATGTCCGGGGGCTAGAGCATGGTTCTATATCTATCCAGTATATTAAAACTTCGAATATACGTTTGCAAGGTGTATATGCAACATCTTTATATATTGGATTGTCCAAATCAATTTAAAATAAATATTCAAATACGTATAATACGATTTAATTTTTCAAAACAAAAATTTGTTTTCATTTTATTTTAAAAACACTACTCTTCACACTCGTTATAGGATACTACTAATCCCATCTCTAACGAGTCGTTATTATTGTATATTACTAATCCAATCTCTGATGAATTCTTTCGTATGGTTCTAATGTGCCTTGTTCTCGAGCTCTGTAAACCAAAGCTTTGATACCAAACTGACACGACCTGAACTTCCCCGTAAAGGAAAGCCCGGATTGAGTTGAGAACAGGACTAATCAGAACACAAACAGAATAACATTTCATTGCTTATTTCAACAATTTACTTCAAATTACAAGATTATGCAGAGTATGAATAAATAAAATACATTTGATAAATATCGGAATTTACAATGCAGCGGAAAATAATACAAAACACAACTGAAAGAGATACACGGATACAGAGCTTTCCGAATATCGTTCCAGCTATAAACCAGGATCCTGTGAATATAAATCTACAAAACCAAAACTACTAGCTGCCCGTGTGGAAAATAAGGGGAGCCAGAGTTTAGGTTAAAAACAATAAACTCCAGGTCAGTCATGTGACTGGTGTGAGAACTAAAACAGTTATATAAAACTTTACTTTAAAAGAGAGTAATTCAAGGGGCCACGCCGTATAACACGGAACGGGTTTCCTCCCAAGAATACTCGTGAATAGGATAAACAGCGCAATGTTTTTTGGAAAAAATGAAGCTATTATAAGACTCAGGTCCCATCACACAATGCAACGCAAGCCGGAGGATAGAGTTTAACCTTATAATAGCCAAACCTGCTTGGAACGTTTAAAACAAATCATTTTGATACTATTATAAGTGTAAAGTGTATGAAAACAACTTCAAATATAAATGTATCAATCATAGACGGCATAGTGCCCCATCCCACTATGTCGCCAATACTAGGCTCTATAATCAAAACCGAAATGTCACGTATTGGAAATTGGATTTCCGTCATGTGTCAAGGCAAGGGATGTACTCCTATCCCGCTTCGAGACACTCTAACAAATGTCTCAAGATTACACACTCTGGGTAACCCTGGAATCCTGCAGTACCGGTCCACTAAAAGTGCAAAAGTGGATTAGTTATACCTGAACACACGTTTCTCGGTCCTAAAGGACCCATCCATCGGCTCCATAGTAACCAATATATCCGAGGCGCCTCGCATTCAAACAACCACATAGGTACAAATATATAAATGCTAGGGCATATAAAACTCCAACACCACCCATAGCTAGACAGAAACGTCATGCGCTCACTACGTTCCCCCATCCCGTTTTTGACTCATACCGAGGTGTGAGGCTCGTGAATTAACGCTATGCACAAAGAGGCGCTATATTGAAGCTATGCTTTGATCATCAACCACAAGACTCTACTTTGCAACAGAAGCTTTGATCACTTGCATCTCAGCATGCCACACAGGCAATTCATGCCATGCGACTGATATCTATCGATATATAACCACTAAGTTCGTACGTCTCAGAGAAGGGCGTTAAGCAAGAGAATAGATTCTCCGACGCCAAACAGATATATATTTAATAGAAATCAATCAACACAGAATAAAATCCTATGTCAAACACACAATCCATTTACAAGTTCGTTCTAGGTCTGAACGAAACCGGAGGCACCTTATTCCTCGTCCCATATGTCCAATACAGGAGAGAGGCCCTCGCATATCCGTCGATCTCCAAGTACGTCTGGACGATCACCACTTATTACCTCGTCTTGGGTGTACAGCCCAATCATGACATCAGTAATCATCCAAACAATGTGAAGACCTCCGGTCTTCAACCACCGTCTTCATCGTCGACTTATCGTCGAATCAGTTATTCAGAATGGGTATAAACCCAGCTTTTCCGAATAACTCGCATATATAATAAACAAGTGCTATAAACACACAACATACACCTCATTCCAATTCTGAATATTCTTTTATTTAAATATTCACATCTTTAGGGATTTTTTTCCATTAATTTTATCTAAGATAAATTCTTTAAAATTTATTCTTTAATCTTCCTTTGGATTTCAATTCAAACCATATTAAGGTTTTCCAAACTAGTCGGGATTAGAGCACCTTAACGAAGTAATCATTTGTTTAATTTCTCAATCCCAACCTATTCATCCCATGGAGCAAAACAGGTCATACTCCATATCTAATACCACGGTGTTATTGGTAAAATTAATTATCATTTCCCATTCAAATCCAATTAAAGATTTAACTATCACTAGGAGCAAAACTGGTGATACTCCATCCTCGATCATTTCCCAAATTTGATAATTTAAATTATCAATTCACATTTCAATCTAATTAAAGATTCATTAAAACTTCACTTAGTTTTAATCTTCCCAAAAATCAATGTTAATGATTATTTAACTTTGGAAACACAAACATGTCGCATTGACAATCTACACCGTACTATTGATTTCTGTCGATATGTAACCTCTAAGCTCGTACGTCTCAGAGAAGGGTGTTAAGCAAGAGAATAAATTCTACGCCACCAAAAATATATATATTTAGCAGAGATCAACCATACAGTTCGAAATATAATGACAGACATGTAATTATGCCTTTAACTGGGTTAAAGAACCAATGTCATTTAAAACACGGTTCACAATAAACCCAAAACCTCTTTCATAAAAATGGAATCTTCACGGAAAACAGATCAATATATAATCGATATCAATTTTCGTATCCAACTTATAATATCAATGGAATAATGGCAAAACCTTTTAAATTCCATATGTATTAACAATCTTCCTCCACAGAAGTTCACTTCGATTATTATCAATCGAATTCCATTCAATATATTAAATTGGAAAATGTTACTATGGAAATTCCCGTTAAATCTTAATAAAAAGAATTATCAATTCCAAATCACATTTCATTGTAAATTGGGTTAAAGAACGAATGTCGTTAAAAACACAGTTCATAATAAACCCAATTCACATTCCATTTTTAATCGGGTTAACGAACAAGTGTTATTTAAAACACCGTTCACGATAAACCCAAAAACTAATTTCAATTCAATTCCAATTAAATATTAATTGATTGGTAACTTCATTAAATCTAAATAAAAAGATTTAATCTTTTCTCAACTGGGTTTAAGAATAGTGTCATTTAAAACAAAGTTCACGCAAAACCCAAAATCCAATTTGATATTAAATACAAGGCTCTTAATAGAAAATATATTGGCTTATATTCAATATCAAATTCTAAAACCAACAAATATCGTATTGGAATAACGATATATATATCTTCCAAATTCCTCCGCAATATCTGTATAATCACGGAATCCAATATCAAAATATTCAGAAGATAATTTCGATTCAATTCCATTCCAATTCATATATTGGAAATTCTGATTATTTTTAAAACAATTTCAAATCCAATTTAATTATTTAAAAATATTGGATTATAATTCTAGTTCATAACTAGTTCATTTTGATAAATATATATATTTATCTTTTCAAATATGGAATTTTTCATCCCAATTCTTTCCAAATCATTTATAATGATTTTACACAAATTATTGAAATTTTTAATAATTTTATCAAGGCCCGTATAGTCGATTTCCATAAACGGTCATCGAACTGCACTTACAGCGACCTTTTCCAAATTAGATTTGGATATAATTCCAAATCCAACCTTTAGATTTCAAATTTCTAATATTCGCTGGAAAGCTCTTTTTAATACTTACCCAACGGTTCCGGTTTTAGGAGAATCCGATGGTCGAATCTCCCGTAATGTCCATTCGAAGTCAATGGTCGAAATTCGCGAACTACCGTGGCGCGGTGCGTTCTATTCAGGCCAGTATATATATATATATAATATTGTATATATTTCATCGATTTCCGTTTAAAACGTATTTTATAGATCGTTTTAAATTCGTTTTCAAAACGATTTCAACTTCATATTCAATTTCAAATCAAAATTGAATATTCCATATCATCGATATATAACTGATAATATTCTCAAAACATTAGATTTTGAAATCATTTCCTTTTCGATATTCATTATAAAAATGAATAAAATCAATATAAATATCGTTCACGTCAAAATGGCGTTAATCTAATCAACACGGCTTCATATTTTTAAATGTTTTCGTGTCCATCCCAAATCGGACATCAAAATCAGATTTTGATCTTTTACTGAATATTATTTTAAAATATTCATTATTTTAAAATATTCATTCTTTCTGAATTGGAATCAAACACAGTCAATTACCATATAATGTTATTTATATGGATTTCATACAACACATGTACACAACAACGATCAAAGGCAGTCAACCATCATCCAGAGTGCATTCTACATTGCATAAGCATTAAATATAAATATTCAATGCTTACACAGCTTGTCAACCAATTGATTGGCATACAACTAAATATTGGGATTAGTGTATCTCCAATATCATCCCAATACCCGTGTGGAGTTTCAATCAACAAATAATGAATTTTATTTGTGTAGTTGGGCGATGTGTAAAATTTATCGTCTCTAACAATATCGGTCAAATGTGTGTACATAAACAAATCGTCCGATTTGTAAATGAATATTTATTTTATTCATATACATGTTAAAAATTATATTTTTAACTATAAAATATTTATTTTAATACATGAATATTTTATTCAGCCCATTTCACATCACAAACAATTTTCACAACACAATTAACCAAACAAACAAGCCGTCCATGGTCTGTGGACGACGAGTGTCGGGTGCTGCTAAGCACCGTTTGCATCCTAGTATATATTTTAACTAGAAAATAAAATTAAAGTGAGAAGTTCTCACCTTGGGTTTCCACTCTGCCATTCTCTATTTCTGAATGGTTTGGATTCCTTTTTTATTTCAATCTGTTCCATCGCCCTCTGTTTCACACAGTTGATATTAAAAATCACATTTTTAATAATGCTTTCCATACAAAAAAATCTTATTTTTATTATGCTAAGAATATAAAAATCAAATTTTGACAATTCAGTTCTCTATATAAAAATCCTATTTTTACATCTCAACTATATAAATAAAAATCATATTTTTATTTGTACATCATATATATTAAAATCGAACTTTTTTCCTTATATAAAAATATAGTCTTTCCTTATATAAAAACATAATCTTTCCTTTTATAAAAATATAATCTTTTTCGTTTCTAAAGATCATTCCTTTTTATTTCTAAAAATCTTATCTTTTCAACGCGTCACATACAATAAAAATCATACCTTTTCAACGCTTCACATACAATAAAAATCATACCTTTTCTCTATGTTATCATATATTAAAATCAGATTTTTATACTATGTTATTTATAAAACTAAAAACTGAATTTTAACAATGTATCTAAATTAAAAACTGAATTTAATCTATGTATTTGTATAAAAACTGAATCTGAAATAAAATAAAAAGGAGGAGCTTGCTGTTTTTATCGTCAGAAGGAGGATGGGGTCTACGTCGGAGTTGGGGGTCCAGAGGGGGGCGCCAAGACTTGCTGGTGGTGGGGGAAGGCGCACACGGCCGGTGGTGGCGCTGGGATGGCCGGTGGTGGCGATTTGGGGTTGTGGAGTTCAAATTAGAGGCGGGGAGAAAAGGAGGAAGGCGAAGGAGGAGGGAGGTGGGGTCAGAGGTGGGGCGCCACCGATCGATGGTGGCTGGGGTAGGGCGCCACCTCCTGCGATGTCGGATGGGCAGAGCGACGGGACAAGGGGGTACAGGGAGAACGACGGGTTTTGGGGCTTTTTTCCCCTAATGAAAATCTAGGTTTTATAATTTATATTTATAACCTTTCCAAAAATAGCAACTTTCTCACACGAACTCCAAACCGAACCCACCTATTGCCGCCCCTAGCTAATTACCCTCATTCCGAACACAAAGAGACATGTTTCGTAACCCAATTCGCTTGTTACAATTAGTTTCCGTTCAAATTAAAATATAAATCAATGTATATTGAATTTGAACGCACATTTCAATTTACCGGGGCCACATACTAAATCTAAAAATTCTCGAAAAATTATTTCTAGCTTCGTATTGACGATACGGTCCTAACAAAACTAATTTCGTCGAATTTGGAGACCGTTTGAAAAATGGGTATTTTCTAGTCGATCCAAATTGACTAAAACTAACAAAACACGTTTTTTCTGCCACGCTCACATATTGATTCAGAAAATTATGAAAATTGGAATCTAGCAATAATTCGACATTCAGAATCCAATAAAAGTGGTTTCGTCGAAAACGGAGGTCGTTTGCAAAATCGCTATTTTTAAGAGCTATATTTCCATAGCGACTATTCTGAAATTTCAACTAGACATAACTTTTTATTCCCGCTATGAAATTAAAAAAATTCAGATTCATTGGAAAGATATTTTCAACTAGATTTTAATATTTTTAGTTTCACTAAAATCCGGATTAATTTTAATCCTTTACATTCATTTGAAATTTGAAATCGAATTTTCAAACTACCGCCCATTTACAATTCCTTTTATAATTAAAATAAAATTATTTGTTTTAACTTCGTCGAAAATAAATTTTCCATCGTTATTATTTAAAATAATTAATTTTAAATATTCAAAATTCATTAAAATTGCCAAAAAATAAAAAAATTGGTTCTGATTTTCTGGGTTGTTACATATTGGTAAAAGTGAATCTGGTAAAAGAAGTTGGTCATAGGGTTGTATAACCAAATCCGAATTATAAAATGAATTTGTTTAAAGAGGTAGAGGTTAAAAAGTGGTGTTTTATAAGAAATTGTTTAATTATTAAATTAAGAAAGAATGGGTATATCCGAGAAAGAAATTTTCAAAAAGTAAGAAGGTTTTATGAAATCGTACTTTAAATAAAATAGTCAAATGGAATTTGTATTGATATTAGAATGAAATATCGGTTTTTGGATTACAACTTATATTTATCTTAAAATAAGAACGTTGTTGATCAAGGTCTAAGAGGTAATTAAAATACCCCAACTTGAATGACTTCAGGATTATCTGAGGATGATATTAGTTGTAATGGTAAAAAGGTTAGTAAAAGTTTATTATTTCACTAGAGAAATTATAATGCAACATTTCTGGTGAAAATATATATAAAATGAGGACTCTAAAGTAAAAGAGAAATAATAGAGGATTCCATGAAATTATAACGATATACGCGAGATTAAAAGAAGTTGAGTATTGAGATAAATTTATCCTATAAGAATAAGCACTGAGTGTTGTCAATTAATTAACAAAGATATTTCGTAACGTTGTTTTACGAATAATAAGTTGAACGAATTTCCCAAATTTAAATAATGAATAATGATGTAGCAAATGTCTTGAAAGGACAATTAAGTGAAAATTGAATATGGTTATAAATTAATTTTCTAGGTATTGTAATGAAATACTTTGGGGGGGCATTAGTATATTAAATACGAAGCAAATATCGTACTTTTTTTAAAATATTGAAAGATTTAGAAATTTTAATTAAGCAAAAGTAAAATAGTTTTGATTTAAAGAGGACCGAGTGATACCGAGTACTGAATCAGTAAGCTCATTTTATTCTCATGATTATTTATTTGATAGTTAAATATCCAACTATCAAATCTGGCCTACATGATTGTTGGTTCGGAAAGACCGAGATCGAATTTATATTCGAAAACCATTCCGACCAACAAATACGTGAAGATATCATAAGATGACTAAGATGGAGCATTGAAGGTCGTAAATCTTCATAAAAGAAAGAACTGCTAATAATCTCCAGTCTGCAGCCAAAGATATACTGTGGTTCTGTCGTGGTTGAAATCTATGGATTGCAAGGACTACTCTCTACTGATCCCTTGGGTGATTTCTGTATAGGATGCAGCAGGAAAGTACCTTCGGTTCATCTTGTTCCTGGATGACTTGTATGGAAAAATGTCTGACAGAGTATTTCCAAAGGGATCACGTATGTTGATTTCTTCAAATGTATCATAGTTGGTGGCGGAGAATGGCCGTTTTCTTAGCTCCCAACTAGAATATTTCTGTGGACGTCAATTAGTGATATCTGGCGGATCTGACCATGTGGCATTCAAAGTGAATGGTGACTAGATATTCCAAAAGGTAATTTAACTCTCAAGCCTCATCAACTGGGAAATGACAAAAATCGGGCAGGCAGCATGGCTATGTGGGTCACTCCCATTAGCGTGTACAATCACCTATTTAGAGAAAATTCATTTCCTTCTTTAATCTATTTCGATGTTGTCCCTTTTGGGGAACGGTTGTTTAAGCCCAACCGTTGGTGATATACATTCGATACACTCAAGCGAAATGAGTGGTCGATCATGTGTGGGCCGGGTTGCAAGACGTTCTTATTGAACCCAGTGTATTCCCCTCTAGAGATACACAATCGGCAGGTGGTTCCACACCTTGTAATAGTCGGAATCCAATCCCTAATAAGCTCCCACGGTTTTGATTGTATACTATATATGTGGAGCGTAAGAAGCAAGCGTTCCACCAGATTATTACTTACTTGTATTTAAACACTATCATAATATCAGAATATATATATATATATATACACACACACATGATTTCAAAATGGTTTGGGTTAACGTAAGTTAAAAACCGTTCTTATTTATGTGTGGATTTGGTCTTACGATTATCCTTTTCTTTCAAAAAGATTTTGAACTTTAAAATCAAGTTGGATGATTCCTGTAACACGCCGTATTTTCTGTTAACATTAAAGTTACGATTAAAAGAATATTTAATTTTAAATGTGAGGATTAGTGGAAAGGGGTTACGACATTGCGTTCGTCTCAGAATTCTGCTTAGGATAGAGTCCGAGTTTGCGTGAATTGGACTCCGTATGAAGGAGTTATAGTCTTCAGAAGTTTCAGTAGTTTAAATAAACAGTTCAGAAATTCAAAATCAGAAGCAGAAGCGGGCTGGGCGGGAAATTTCCCGCCCAGGGACCAGGTCGACCAAGGGGTCGACCCTAGTGTTGACCTCCCCTATACAGGTCGACCTTAGGGTCGACCTGGGAGTCGACCTCCACCCCCCCTCCCCGGGGCAGATCTGAAAACTGATGTGTTCTGATTCCCTACTGAGTCATTAGGGCTGATTTGGCTGTTCTATCTTGTCTGGATGGTCTTGATCGCTTCTGGGTTGATCTGACAACTCTAAATTAAGCAAACTTCTATATAAGCAACCTAAATCTAAACCCTAAGCCACACAAAAAATATTCCTAGAGCCGTCAGTAGTGAACCTAGAATAGCCGTCATCTCTTTCAACTCAAAGGCAAGATAGAAGCTACATCAAAAATCAAATCAAATCAAATCTAATTCAACTAAGAGAATTCAACGATCTACATCAAAGGCGAGAAATTCAGTTTCAGAATACAGATTCTAGAACTCAAGAATTTCTTTTTGTTTGTAAGTGTAGTTACCTTTCAGATGTGAATAAATTAAAGACATGATTTGTAATGAATTGTAAAATAGAATTTGAACCAACTTGTATGTGATGCTGATTCATGTCTATTCTATCATGTTTGCCTATGAACTATTATGGTTTATCTTATTAAATTTGCGGTCATGTTGTATGTAGTTTGATGATAAAACTGCCATTGTAAAAGGCTTAGCAATGAACCTATGAGTTGTATGTTGAATGAGCGATGACATGTCATGTTGTATAAATTAGCGATGACATCTATATGTTGTATGTCAATTTGGGAATTTTGCCATGTTTATGCAAGTTAGGTGATGCTATCATGTTATGAATACATGCAAGTTTATAGGTTAGAAACATGATTATGTAAACCTATATGTTTAGATCTACACTTTATATGTTAGATCCATATGACTCTATGTTAGCATGATTCAACCCCTATGCCAGTTCACCACTACATGTCTAATTAAGTTTTGGTAGTTCTATGTAAAACTATTATGTTATGATTCATGTTGCATAGTTCTAGTTTGCAAGTTCATAAGTAGTTCTATGTAAAACTATTATGTTATGATTCATGTTGCATAGATCTAGTTTGCAAGTTCATAATTAAAAATATATTACGCCAAGTTCATGTGACACATCTATAGTGAGATCCATATTTTGTATGATGTTGGAATGTTGTAAGTTCCTCTTTTCCCCTTTTAATTTATAAGTTAGGCTAAAATGTCGAGCCTGACATTCTATGAAACTTTGTGAACGTACAACGGGGGTAACGTTGGGGGAAACACGAAAGCTACATGTAATTGACATATTTGGCTCATAACCATGTAAATGGTATGGCATTGAAATGGTATAATTTAAATACCAGAATTATGAATTTGAATTAAGAGGAAAGTGGGCCATGACAATAAATTGTTGACAAATTTATATATAAGCAAAAAAGGATAAATATGTAAATTTAGAAAAGACGAATATGCCTAACCCGAGGTTAGACTGAGTTGTGGTGTAAAACTGCCCGGAACCGACCGACACATCCAATGACCACGACAATACCTATCTAATGTGGGTGGTTAGTGCATTGAGCCCAAAAAGGACCCGAGGTTAGACTGAGTTGTGGTGTAAAACTGCCTGGAATCGACCGGTACATCCAGTGACCACTACAATACCTGTCTAATGTGAGTGGTTGGTGCTTTAATAAAGCTAAGTCAAGATTGGTAGGATTAAGTCAATTAAGGAAACACTTAACCAATTCAACATGTTAACTAAACTGATGGGTGGGGTTAGGTAAATTATGACACTTAACCAATTTAACATGTTGGCTAGAAAACCCTAGTACCGAGGACCCATTTCAGTAGTAACCCACATAGATGTATCATGGAACCCTGGACTAGGCATGGTGAGGTATGATTACTGGGCTGAATTGTAAGTGGTCAAAACGTCGGTGGGTGGCGCGTCAGTGTAGGTTCCGACGGAGTACGGGCGTGCACGTACTCCGGAGTGAAAAAAGAAGGCACTGGGCATCAGTAGTCATACACTTTGCATCTTGTATCATGTCGGGTTGCCACCATAGGATTTGATACACCCCGTGGTGGGACCAGCACAGGTATCTACAATCAAGCGGGGGCCGAATGACGCACGTGATGAATGCATGCGAGTAGGAGCCGATCGATATAAGGGGATCATTTCACCATGAACATGTGGTGCTAATTGGACAAGTATAAGTAGGTGCAGAGAATTAGACATGGGTGCGATGTATATTCGGTTTATCCTGCCTTATATAGCTTTATGTTAGTTTGTTGTTCTGGTACTGTCCTATTTTCAGTTTATTCCTATCATGACCTTTTCCTTATTCACACACTGAAAAGTCACTGGACTTACTCAGACTTAGTCTGACCCATTTTTCTTTCGTCTTCTTTTCTTTCGTCCCCCCCCCCCCTCAGGTAGCCAGGGAGGGAATAGCTCAGCTTAATTTGGATCGTTCACCTTTCCAAGCTTGAAGACTCTGTGATGTACGACTTGGAATCTCTTATGTTTGGCTATGGCTTTGACACACTAGACTTGGGGATTTATGCAGTTTTATTTATGTTTTATGCTTCTTTATGTTTTAATCAAGACAGAGATTATGATGAAATGTTTTGGAAGTTATTTTGAGATAATTTGCTGTAATGACTTTTGTATTGAACCATGTATGAAATAAATGTTTGTTTCCACTGCTTATATTTTCTGTGTCTTTTACCTATAATGCACCACCAAAGTTAAGGCATTCACTTTGTGAGTGACCTTAACGGAGGTGGGGTGTTTCACATGGTATCAGAGCAAAGGTTTACTAGATCAGATAAAAGTTTTCAAAAACTATTTTCAAAAATAAATATAAAGAAGCATTTTTCAAGAAAAAGTGTTATTTTACTTTAAAAGGCATAATGCCCCAAAGCCATATGCACTATCTTTTATCCTTTGTTTTGAATCTTTCCTTTTTCGTTTCAGCATGTCTGGGAATCTTAACCTTCCAGAGGGTGTACCGATACCTGGCTGGTTTAGGAGGTACCTAAAGGCTAGGGCCAACGACGCAGGCTCAACAGATATTCCTCCTCCCCCAGCTGCAGCGGTTCCTCTTCCTCCTCCTCGTGCAAATGCTTTCTCAAAGATTTGTAGAGACTTTAGAGCCATGGGTGGAAAGAGTTTTAATGGAACTGAATCATTCGTGGAAGCAAGGAACCGTCTCAAAGAAACTGAGGATCTATTCATTATCTTCGAGGTGGATGATAGGCAGAAGATACAGTTGGCGGTATGGTTTCTCAAAGACGAAGCTTCCTATTGGTGGGAAGTTACTAATGCTGAAAGACCAATTGAAACTTGGATGTATTTCAGAATGAGGTTTGAAATGAAATTCCTCTCACAAGCTGAACGAAGTCTATAAGTGGAAAAGTTCTTATCTCTTAAGAAAGGAAGTATGATGGTCAAAGAATACGTCTACCAATTCAACCAGTTAGCCAGATTCAGATTGGATTTAGTGAACACTCCTCATAAGAAGGCTCTCCGTTTTGTTAAGGGATTGAATGAGCCACTACACAGCCTGGCTATGACCCACATACCCATGGGGGCGACTTATGAGAGATTGGTGGACATGGAGCTCTTACGCGAGGAAGGCAAGGGCAAGAAAGAGGCAAAGGTGGAGGTGCCTCAAGACAAGAAAGCGGAGGGGTCACAGAATAAGAAAGCAGATTCAAAGAAAGGCAGGAAGAACAACAAACCCCGTGAAAAGAGGAAGTGTAACTTTTGTGGCATTCCTGGACATCTGGTTAAGGACTGCAGAAAGAAGAAGAGGAAGATGGGTGGTTGTTTCCATTGAGGCGAGACAGGACACATGGCTAGGGACTGCCCAAGAAAGCAAGGGCAAGGGCAGAGAGATGGACCTTCTTCTGGAGGACAAGTTCACGCTCTCACAGCACCTCCGCAAGAACGAGGTAGAAATATTTCTGTCGAAAGTTTAGTCTATCTTTTTGATCATCTTGTTCGTACACTCTTTGATTCTGGCGCATCGCACTCTTTTATATCTACTTCTTTAGTTGAATCTCTGCACCTAGACACCAGTATAGTAGAGGATCCCTTGGTTGTTTCAAATCCAATTGGGGGCTCAGATTATTTGTCAATGGTTTGTTTGGATTTGAAAATTTCTATACTAAGCAATGGGATTAGATGTAATGCCTTTGTATTGGGCTTCTCGGGAAATGGGTTGTTTCTAGGCATGGACTGGCTATCCAATAATGGTGCCATCCTTGATTGTGAAAAGAGAGTGGTTAGACTCATGACTCGCCAAGGTAACACTTTCGAAATCTCTTGTAATCCCTTGAACTCAGTTATGCTTAGTTATCTAGAATCTCTTGATGCGTCTGTTGAGAACTTGCAGTCTATTAGAGTAGTCCGTGAATACTCAGATGTATTTGAAGAGGTAAAGGGCTTACCTCCGAAGCGGGAGATAGACTTTGGCATATACCTGGTTGATAATGCAAAACACGTAGCTCTACCCGTTAGACACATGGCTCCTAGGGAAAGAAAAGAGCTCAGTAAGCAAGTCAAAGAGCTACTCGAAAAGGGGTTTATAAGGCGGAGTATTTCTGAATGGGGTGCTCCAGTAGTATTCGCAAATAAAGTGGATGGTTCACTTCGCCTATGTGTTCATTATAGGGAGCCAAACATGCTGACCAAGAAGAATAGGCACCCACTCCCAAGAATAGATGACTTGTTTGATCAGCTTGTAGGTGCGTCTATTTTCTCCCAACTAGATCTAGCGACCGGGTTCCATCAGCTAAGAGTGGCTGAAGACAGCATTGATAAGACCGCGTTCCATCAGATAAGACCCCGGATGGTTTCTTCGAATGACATGTCATGCCTTTCGGTTTGACAAACGCGCCCTCTTACTTCATTGATTCGATGAGTAGGGTGTTCAGAAAATTCCTTAATAAGTTTGTGGTAGCCTTCGTAGATGATATTTTGATTTTCTCGAAGAGTGAAGAAGAGCATGCTCAGCATCTAAGGGAAGTCATGGATACTCTTCATGCACATCATCTGAAAGTCAAGTTCTCCAAATGCCATTTTTGGAGAGAAGTGAGGTTTCTTGGACATGTGGTGTCCAAAGAACGGTTAGCTGTGGACCCCGCAAAAGTAGTTGCGGTGCAATATTGGAAGACCCCACGGAATGCAACCGAAGTCCGAAGCTTTCTCGGGCTAGCGGGCTTTTACCGAAAATTCTTTGAAGACTTTGCAAAAATCTCAGCCCCACTTACAAGGTTAACGAAGAAGAACCTAACTTTCGTTTGGGATTTGGATTGTGATATTGCTTTCCAACGTTTAAAGAGGGCTCTAACAACAACCCCAGTTATGACATTGCCTGATGGAAGCAAGATGTTTACCGTATATACAGATGCATGCGGTACGGGACTAGGCGTTGTCTTGATGCAAGAAGGGAAGGTAGTAGCTTATGGTGGAAGACTATGGAAAGTACATGAGAAAAACTACCCAACCCATGATCTAGAGTTGACTGCCATCGTCTTTGCGCTTAAGTGTTGGTGCCACTATCTCCTAGGTGAGAAATTTGAATTGTATACGGACCATAAATCGTTGAAGTACCTTTTCTCGTAGAAAGATCTCAACTTGAGGCAGCAAAGATGGATGGAGTGTCTTGCCTCATATGATTTTGAGATTTTCTATACTCCTAGCAAGGGTAATGTGGTAGCAGACGCTTTGAGTTGAAAGAAGCTGACCCTAAGCCCTCTCTTTGTAGAAAGACAAAGCTTGGAGTACATAGCCAACTTTGATTTTAGACCCTCTGTCGATCATGTGACTGGTTTGTTAGCACCGCTAGAAGTGCGGCCTACTCTTTTGGACTCAATAGGAACCGTGCAACGTGAAGACCCTCAACTAGTTGATGTGATAGATAAGCTGATTAGGGGTGAGACTTCTAGTCACCTCACTAGAAACTCCATTGATGACAAGGGATGGTTGAGGTGGGATGGAAGGCTATGTGTCCCACAAGCAAGGGATTTGGTGAAGAAAGTTCTTGAAGAATCACATCATTCCAAGTTGACCATACACCCCGGTGGAGACAAAATGTACAAAGACATCAAAAGGGTTTTCTTTTGGAATGGCATGAAGAGGGATGTAGCTGAATTCGTTTCTAAGTGCATGATATGTCAACAAGTCAAGACGGAGTAGAAGAAACCTGGTGGTTTGCTTCATCCTCTATAGGTCCCACAATGGAAATGGGATAGCATCTCGATGGACTTTATTGATGGGCTGCCTAGGTCAAGAAGAGGCAATACCAGTATTTGGTTAATAGTGGACAGGCTCACAAAAGCACTCATTTCTTACCCGTTAAGAGTAGAAGGACTACCTCATCCCTAGCATTCATATATCTTAAAGAGATAGTTCGACTCCATGGGATACCCTCCAGCATAGTGAGTGACCGAGATCCTATCTTTACGAGCGAGTTTTGGAGGAGTTTGCAAGAAGCTATAGGCACACAATTGTGCTTAAGCACGGCCTATCACCCCAAAACCGATGGTCAGACGGAAAGAGTGAACAGTATTAGAAGATCTCTTGAGACTATGCATTCTTGACTTTGGAGGTACATGGGAGGATCATCTACCTTTGGTAGAATTCGCTTACAACAATAGCTACCAAGCCACTATAGGCATGGCACCTTTCGAAGCTTTATATGGAAGACCATATCGATCACCAACTTGTTGGTGGGGAGTCTACAGACAAGCTCATACTTGGACCAGACATGATTAGAGAAACTACAGAGAAAGTGGACTTGATACGGAAAAGAATGAAGACTGCCCAAGATAGACAGAAGTCCTATGTAGACAAAAGAAGGACCGACCTTGAGTTTGAGGTTGGAGACAAGGTGTTCCTTAAAGTATCTCCTTTGAGGAATGTCGTTCGCTTTGGATTCGCAGGGAAGTTAGCAGCAAGATTTGTAGGGTTGTTCCCTATCACCGAGAAGATTGGGAAGATGGCTTATAGAGTAGAGCTACCCGAAAGATTGGCTGGAGTTCATAACGTCTTTCATGTTTCTCACCTACGGAAGTGCTTACATGAGTCTGCGGAAGTGGTGGAACCAAGCATATTAGAGGAAATAGAAGTAGAACGAGAGGCGGCCATGATAAGAGTTCCAACTCGTATCTTGGGTACAGAAATCAAAAAGCTACGCAACCGCGAAGTCAAACTTGTTAAAGTTCAATGGACAGACGCTGAGGAAGACGCGACTTGGGAGACTGAGGCCAAGATACGCGCAGCCTACCCTTTTCTTTTTTAGGGTACATCATTGATCTCTTTTTCCTTAAGTTTTTTCATGCTCGTATCTATCTTTTTAGTATTTTCCTCGGTGTTGTTTTTGATCCTTAAGTAGGAAATAATGGATGTAAACATGTATTTGAAACATGTTATGATTGATGGTTGCAAGTGGTTGCTAGTGGTTGCCCGTGGATGCATATACACACACATTAGGTATTAGATTGGCTCAGTCACTTTCATATTGCATATGCATATATGTACTTGTACATGATTAAAACTTGATGTGTTATCATGTGGACGTTGCATTTCTATGAATGATTGTGCACTCATGTAGAAAGTATGATTTGGGATGATTGCATACATAATGGACTCATGGCACCGACATGAATTGCATTAAGGAGGTCAACTGAATCAGTAGACCGCCTGATTTTGAATTAGATAAGGACATGTACACACACTTTACATATGATCGTGAAGCATTAGAAGTCTTTTAAGGACAATGGATGCATGTGTTTGATGGTTGAGTAGATGGACGATTGGATGGTAGGATATACGTTCTTCTCGACTTGAAGATTTCAGGGACGAAATCCTTAGAGGAGGGGAGAATGTAACACCCCGTATTTTCTATTAACATTAAATTTACGAATTAAAGAATATTTAATTTTAAATGTGAGAATTAAGGGAAACTGGTTATGCCATTCCGTTCGTCTCGGAATTCTGCTTGGGATAGAGTCCGAGTTTGCGTGAATTGGACTCCGTATGAAGGAGTTATAGTCTTCCGAAGTTTCAGTAGTTTAAATAAACAGTTCAGAAATTCAAAATTCAAAATCAGAAGCAGAAGAGGGCTGGGCGGGAAATTTCCCGCCCAGGGACCAAGTAGACCAGGGGGTCGAACCTAGTGTCGACCTCCCCTATACAGGTCGACCTTAGTGTCGACCTCCCCCCCCCCCCCCCCGGGGCAGATCTGAAAACTGATGTGTTCTGACTCCCTGATGAGTCATTAGGGCTAATTTGGCTGTTCTATCTTGTCTGGATGGTCTTGATCGCTTCTAGGTTGATCTGACGGCTCTAAATTAAGCAAACTTCTGTATAAGCAACCTAAATCTAAACCCGAAGCACACAAAAAATGTATTTCTAGAGCCGTCATGCCGTCAGTAGTGAACCTAGAATATCTGTCATCTCTTTCAATTCAAAGGCAAGATAGAAGCTACATCTAAAATCAAATCAAATAAAATCTAATCTAATTCAATTAAGAGAATTCAACGATCTACATCAAAGGCGAGCAATTCAGTTTCAGAATACAGATTCCAGAACTCAAGAATTCATTTTTGTTTGTCAGTGTAGTTACCTTTCAGATGTGAATAAATTAAAGACATGATTTGTAACGAATTGTAAAATAGAATTTGAACCAAGTTGCATGTGATGCTGATTCATGTCTATTCATGTCTATTCTATCATGTTTGCCTATGAACTATTGTGGTTTATCATGTTAAATTTGTTGCCATGTTGTATGTAGTTTGATGATAAAGCTACCATTGTAAAAGGCTTGGCAATGAACCTATGAGTTGTATGTTGAATGGGCGATGACATGTCATGTTGTATAAATTAGTGATGACATCTATATGTTGTATGTCAATTTGGGAATTTTGCCATGTTTATGCAAGTTAGGTGATGCTATCATGTTATGAATACATGCAAGTTTACAGGTTAGAAACATGATTATGTAAACCTATATGTTTAGATCTACACTTTATATGTTAGATCCATATGGCTCTATGTTTGCATGATTCAACCCTTATGCCAGTTCACCACTACATGTCTAATTAAGTTTTGGTAGTTCTATGTAAAACTACTATGTTATGATTCATGTTGCATAGATCTAGTTTGCAATTTCATAAGTAGTTCTATGTAAAACTATTATGTTATGATTCATGTTGCATGGATCTAGTTTGCAAGTTCATAATTAAAAATATATTATGCCAAGTTCATGTGACACATCTGTAGTGAGATCCATATTTTTTATGATGTTGGAATGTTGCAAGTTCCTCTTTTCCCCTTTTAGTTTATAAGTTAGGCTAAAATGTCGAGCCTAACATTCTATGAAACTTTGTAAACGTACAACAGGGGTAACGTCGGGAAAAACATGAAAGCTACACGTAATTGACATATTTGGCTCATAACCATGTAAATGGTATGGCATTGAAATGGTATAATTTACATACCAAAATTATGAATTTGAATTAAGAGGAAAGTGGGCCATGACAATAAATTGTTGACAAATTTACATGTAAGCAAAAAAGGATAAATATGTAAATTTAGAAAAGACGAATATGCCTAACCCGAGGTTAGACTGAGTTGTGGTGTAAAACTGCCCGGAACCGACTGGCACATCCAGTGATCACAACAATACATGTCTAATGTGGGTAGTTAGTGCATTGAGCTCAAAAGGGACCCGAGGTTAGACTGAGTTGTGGTGTACAACAGCCCGTAACCGACCGGCACATCCAGTGACCACAATAATACCTGTCTAATGTGAGTGGTTGGTGCTTTAATAAAGCTAAGTCAAGATTGGTTGGGTTAAGTCAATTAAGGAAACACTTAACCTATTCAACATGTTAACTAAACTGATGGATGGGGTTAGGTAAATTTGGAAACTTAACCAATTTCATTTCAACAGTAACCCACATAGATGTATCATGGAACCCTGAACTAGGCAGGGTGGGGCACGATTACTGGGCTGAATTGTAAGCGGTCAAAATGTCGGCCAGTGGTGCATCAGTGTAGGTTCCGATGGAGTACGGGCGTGCACATACTCCGGAGTGGAAAAAGCAGGCATTGGGCATCAGTAGTCATACACTATGCATCTTGTATCGTATCGGGTTGCCACCATAGGATTTGATACACCCCGTGGTGGGACCAGCACAGGTATCTACAATCAAGCGGGGGCTGAATGACACACGTGATGAATGCATGCTAGTAGGAGCAGATCGATATAAGGGGATCATTTCACCATGAACATGTGGTGCTAGTTGGACAAGTATAAGTAGGTGCAGAGAATTAGACATGGGTGCGATGTATATTCGGTTTATCCTGCCTTATATAGCTTTATGTTAGTTTGTTGTTATGGTACTGTCCTATTTTCAGTTTATTCCTATCATGACCTTTTCCTTATTCACACACTGAAAAGTTACTGGACTTACTCAGACTTATGTCTGACCCGTTTTTCTTTTGTCTTCTTTTCTTCCGTTCCCCCCCCCTCAGGTCGCCAGGGAGGGAATAGCTCAGCTTAATTTGGACCGTTCACCTTTCCAAGCTTGAAGACTCTGTGATGTACGACTTGGAATCTCTTATGTTTGGTTATGGCTTTGGACACACTAGACTTGGAGATTTATGCAGTTTTATTTATGTTTTATGCTTCTTTATGTTTCAATTAAGACATAGATTATGATGAAATGTTTTGGAAGTTATTTTGAGATAATTTGCTGTAATGACTTTTGTTTTGAACCACATATGAAATAAATGTTTGTATCCACTGCTTATACTTATGTCTTGTAAATATTCTTTGTCTTTTACCTATAATGCTCCACCAAAGTTAAGGCATTCCCTTTGTGAGTGACTTTAACGGAGATAGGGTGTTTCAATTCCCCTTAAAACTTTGCGAATTTTTTCTCACTCTGGTTCACCAGACTGACCCGGTGTTTGTAATGCTCGAGTTAGACCGGGTTGTACAGGTCTAAGTTATCGGATGCTGCGGAGTCCGGAGACGAGCTGGAGAAGTTCAGATGTAATATATATATAGTGTATTCCACTGAGTGCTGTGTATGGAGCGGATTATTATAACTGTCCAGAGGTGTTGATGTACTCAAATATTGTAGTATTTTCAAAAGATCTCAATAAAGATTTATTTCTGTATTATATTTTGTTCCAATGCGATGTGAGACTCTGATTATGTGGTATTTCTTCTTCTTTTCTTCTATTCTAACTTTCTTTCTTAACTTACCCTCTAATTTCTTTCTATTAGCTACCTGGTGTTTTCGATACTTGAGTTTTGGCAAGTAATGCGGGTTTATGTATTATTGTCAGAATTCGAGCATCGAATTCTTTTACCGGGTAGTTACATGTTGTATTCTCAGTTTTAGTATCTATTTCCTAAGTATGCTTTGATGATGTTTTAGTTGTTCTGTTGTATCAGCTCATGTTTCTAATCATATGTCTGTTGTATCATGAATCTTAGTAGTTATTGTGTTATCTGCATTGATGAAGCAGTTTAGAAACAAAGCTCTAATTAAAAAATGATTAACAGTTGCAATATAAGATTAGAAATACTTAAACAATGAAAGCAACACCAACGACGGATACATAGTTTCACTGACTTCTAATAAAAATAAGGAGGACGACCCCTACAAACTTACTTAAACAAAGGCACTTAAGATGAATAAAGGAGGATGACCCCTCTGCTAACGATACAATAAGATAAATAAAATGATACAACCAGCATAAATGCATAACACAGAAACAATTATAGCTTAATCAGATCCAAAGCGTGTTGAACAGCTATATTGAACTTCATAAGCTACATGACCAATGAACTTCTATCTCAACAAATAGTTTTACACTTTTCTGTCACCTTCAAATCCTTCTTTCCCAGCAAAGCCTAAATGTTCCTGTTATCGGCATACATAATTTCTCCATACTACGACCAATTACACTTTTCGTAATACACATCGCTAAATAGAAACATCAGTAAAAAAAACTATTCACGGTTAATACGTAAATAGTGGAAAGCCTACAGCCATTGCTTTACAAACAGTGGACCATGATGCATAAGTGAAGTAATGACACAAAACAAAAAGTGAATAATCTGCATCGAGTATCTGCATTATTTCAGCCTATATTTCGAAGCAAGAGCTAAGTGGACAATTTGACAAAAGAGAAAACGGTAGTGCCTCTATTGAACATAATGTCCTCATCTTAATATTATCAACGCTATGACTTTCATAAAGTTGGAACCTAGTGGGAAGATCTTAGCATAAAAGGGTGCAAATTATTCTGATATGGTTTCTTTTTAGCTATATGAATGTCGATCATGTATGATATAACTTTGTGTGTCATATATATATATATATATATATATATATATATATATATGACGAGTATGCATATTTTTACTTGATTGGTTTAAAGACAATCAAGTGAAAAGCATGAGTATGCATATTTTTACACTAAAGGAGATGTTAAGATAGTAAACAGTGCATTGCAATTATTAGTAAACCTTCTAGTTATGTTAATTAACCACAACAGAATTCTCCGTGTTATATTTCACTATTTCATTCAACTGATCCTAAAATTTTCCAAGGATTCAACTTTGCGGTTTATAAACAAAGTCTCCTTTTTTGTAAGAGAAGAACTCTTCTTCTCTTTGGAAAAATTCAAGTGTAGGCTCCATTTGTGTTTCTCATGTACTAAATGGCGCCTACCTTACAATTTTAAGTTCAAATGAAAATTTCAACCTTCAACCCATTCGATTCAGATTCAGATTCTGAGACTAACTTCAAACCAGTAAGAGATACTTCTGCTCATGTTCTAAACAAAGGAAGCACTAAACTACTGTAAGTGATTCTTGTTGTGCCTTAAGGCAAAACATAGATATCAACTGCAGGCAAGGAGGTGGGTATTATATTCCTCACCTATACTTGCACAGGCATAGAAATCAGCAGCTTGATACCATTCAGGTTGGAAAAAAACTTACATAAACTTTTTTCGATTTGTTGTCAACAAATGTGCCACTTGGTGCTGATAAGGCCTTCATTTTGTCTTTTCCTTTCTCCCTTTTCGTATGCCAATAACAAAAACTATCAGCAAAGGATACTGGTTGGCCAGTTTCATGTTCCATCAAAGATGAACATCAAAATTAATCCATTACAAA
Organism: Allium sativum; assembly: GCA_030737875.1. NCBI lineage: Eukaryota > Viridiplantae > Streptophyta > Magnoliopsida > Asparagales > Amaryllidaceae > Allium > Allium sativum. The sequence goes on along the minus strand of CM060924.1, from coordinate 134,058,718 downwards.
TAGGCAGCAGTAATTATAACAAGTTGTTACGTACGCACACAGAGTCGGAGCCAAGATACATTCGATGAGGTCAAGGGACCTCATCAGGATGTTGGACAAAAAAATTGAACCAAAAATGCTTTTCAGGTATTGTTCATTTTTAAAAGGCAAAACTAAAAGGAAATTTGAGTAGAATACAAAATAGATTATGTGCATTAATCAGTGTTTTTTGCATGTCAGAGCAAACTACTACAATGTTTTTCCCTTTTCAGCCCTTACTGTTTATAGCATTTCCTTTTCAAAAGTAGTTTTTCTTCCCTCAGTCATTTGCTACTTGTTACTTTTTTTTAACACAAAATAAACTATGCATATTTATTTTAGAAGACTGTTCCATTACATGAGGAAAAATGATCATACACATATTAAGTGACATCACCAATGTTTTTGTCTGGCTCCACCACTGCACGCACACACACACACACACATATATATACATACATACATATATATATATATATATACATACATACATATGTGTGTGTGTTAAGGTTCAGTTCTTATTTGGTTATATTATGTTATTCCGTAAGAAAGAAAAGTTTAAAATAAAGCTAATTTGTTATAACTTTTGCATTTGTAAAAACAAAAGAAAAAGAAGAAGAAAAAAATCTAAGATCCAATTGTTCAAAATACAATTTGATATTATCCTTATGAACCATGAGTACGAAAGACAATTATAGCTTACCACTTGTGCATCATGTGAAGCAACAGACACCGAACCAACAGTATGTCGTGTGTGGGTCCCTTCTTTTGATGTCAAACGATTATTTCTCATCTTGGTTCCTTTAGCATTATATGTACTTTTATGCCATTCCATATCAGTCATTTGATTCCAAACATTTTTTGTATTCATTTAGGTGTGTCACGACAATTAATCATCCTATTAGTTTGTCATAACTTTTTTGCTTTTTGTCGTGCACGGTACAGTTTCTTTTTAGAATTGAGGAAGTTGTTTTTGTACAAATCTCAAATACCCTTTGCTCATAACAACATCATATGTGTATTCTCGATGTGCATAGAAATGTCATTGAAATATATCGCATTAAAATAAATTTACCAACCAAAATAAAATAACTGTATCTTAAACTCATTAAATAGTATTATTCTTTTCTCATGAGGCACTTTAGAGAACGTATACCATTTTTCCGTAAACCACAAGTTCCAAATTCTCCCAATAAGATGGGAGGCGGATTTGTTTCTAAAACTAAAAAGCATATTGCAATAATTGTTAGAATATTCATAAAGTCAATTATATATATTAAAAAAAAGTATGATTAAATCTTTACTGGTTTCCTCTCCACTCCAATGGTTTTTTTTTGGGTAACAGGACCAATTGGAGTATCATATCCACAAACTGGAATGTAGCACCTCCTACCCACTTCTGTTGCTTCTTCCTCTCCTTCTTCCACACTAGTCTCTTCCATTTCTTGTGGACCACGTCTCATCTCTTGTTGTGTTACTTCAAGCTCATCCTCGCCTCTTTCGTCTCTATCTTCGAATCTTTCCTCCATCATGTCGGTCATTGCATTTGTGCTTGTGTTATGATTAAACTGTCTCAATATGCCATTTTCCTGTTGCGGTAGGCTAGAATGTGTGCTTGTCATTTTTCTAATAAGACCTCGAAATGCTAAGCCTGTCATTGTGTTTACTGCATAAAATAAAATTTTAACATATGCTAGTTTGTAATAAAATAAAGAAATATCAACTTATGTCAAATATTCCATCTTTGCAAAGTTTCATCAATTAAGCGATGCATGTATAAATATTCTCAACCCATTTACTCGTGTAGGCAAAAAAAACAATAGCCAAAGATCAAATGTACTCGCTATAAAATAAACAAGGGCAACAAGTAAATAAAAAAAGAGAAATTAATAAATATCAAAGTAACATTCATAGGTACTCTTAGCATATAAGTACTCATAGGTACGGCCTCATACAAATTGAATTTATTTTCACTAAAACCTAACAAACCACAATCTGAGCATTAAACAAAGAATGGAACCAAAAAAAAAAGACAAGATAAAACAATAAAAATAAGGATGGATATATTATAAAGATCTTTACCTGAAGTTGATATATTACAAAGATCTTTACCTGAAGTTAATTTGGAAACTAAGCCACTTTATAACGTACTCTGGTATTTCCTTGTTCTTCAAATGAGCTTAAAATTCTCCTTGAAAATCTGAAACGAAGAAGCAATCAAATAAGTGCAATTGTACATGAATAAACACGCTCAGCCACATAATATTTTAATAACAAAGTCATTGTTCATAAAGTGCATTTTGTGTTAAACATAAATATTGTATCATGAATAATGAAAAAGATTACATACATCGTATGGTTAGGGTTAGAAAATACACCTGTGAAGTCAGACATTGCATTAAATTATGAACTAACAACATCAATTATTATTGCATTAAACAAAAGAGAAAATGTTTATAAACTTTTAATGAATTCAATTATTTTAAAAAATAACATTCATGACATCATCAAATATTATTTTTAAACTAATATGGAGAATATTCCTCTTCAACGGCAAGTTCGCCCTCTATCTCTACCAAATCATCATCACTCTCCCCAAATTCATCATCTTCGTCATCAACTTCTATGTCCTCTTCCGATTCATCTTCCATTTCATCAATGTTTTCTATTGCAAACTCAAGTTCTTCGTTATCAACAACATCATAATGTTCAAATGTTACCGGTTGATCAAGAGTAACATCAAGTTGAATATCAGAGGGTGTATGTATCTCATCTGCTTCAATATTATTCCTTTTAAACTTATCTTTTTTCCTTCTAAATGGATGGTCCAATGGCAAGAATTGTCGATGATAATCAAAAAAACATGCTTTTCCACCATGTTCAAGAGTGAAAGGCTTTGTTTTCTCCATACAATAAGGACACACCAATCTTCCATGAGTACTCCATCCAAATAACATACCATATGCAGGAAAATCACTAATAGTCCACATCAAAGTTGCTCTTAGAACAAAGTTTTCTTTTTTTTGCACATCATAAGCTAAAACATCGTTCCACAACTTTAGTATCTCTTTAATTAAAGGTCGTAGGAGTACATCTAAATTTTTTCCAGGATTTTTAGGTCTTGGAATAACTGTGTTTAAGAACAAAAATGGTTGTTTAATGCACTTCCAAGGTAGTAAATTATAAACTGTCAAAATATCTAGCCAACAAGAATAAACTTTTGCAGAAACTCCAAACGGGCTAAAACAATCAATGCATAAGCCTAATCGAACATTTCGCTCAGAAGATGCAAATTCTGGATGTCGACGATTGTAACGACACGCATTTCGCCCGACCTTAATCGATCGCAAAATCGACCAAGACCGTTCAAAATCCGCATACGTTAACTCTGGGAATACAACAACGTCAGAACAATAACAGCAGACTTTTATAAACATCATAATAATGTTACATCAGAGTACAGAATATCAGAGTATATTGAATAAAATTACAGCGGAAGATAAATTACAATAAATTTAATACATTGCAGCGGAAACAATAAAATAGATACAGCGGAAGATAACTATACTCTGGACACAGCTTTAAGCTTCAATCCAGCATCCTGCTCGAGATAAGAACCTATAGACAAACTACTCGACTGCCCGTGTGGAAAAGAGGGCACCCGAGTTTGCAAAGTGAAACAAACTACGAGTCAGTCATGGGACTGGTGTGAGAATCCTTAACAAATATCCTACTAGTAATAAAGCAAATCCAAGGACCACGCCGCTAACGCGGAACAGGTTTACCCCAACGGATTGCCGTACATAACTTAAAGTAAATTGTTAAACAACGCAATGCTTTTGGAAAAATGAAATCACCATAAGACTCAGGTCCCATCACACAATGCAACGCACACCAGAGGATAGAGTTTTACCTTATGGTGATTAAACATGCTTGATACGTTAAAAACGAATTTGATATTATTATTAGTGTGTATATGTTTTAAAAATAATTTCAATCATAACGTATCAATCATAGGAAGAATAGTATCCCACACTACTATGCCTCCATACTAGTAATACAATCAAAACCGCATGAGGTCGTATTGGAAATTGGGTTTCCATCATGAGTCAAGGCTAGGGAGGAGCTCCTTACCGATTCGAGACACTCTAGCTAATGTCTCAAGATTCCCCGCAGTTAACCCTTGGATCCTGCAGGGCCAGTCCACACATACAGCTTCGTGGATTGGCAATTCCTGAACACACATTTCCCGGTCCTATAGGACTTATCCGAGGCGCCTCATTCCATCATCCACATAAGTAAAATGTCGGGCCGTGTTAAAACCCAAACACCACTTCTAGCTTGAAAGAAACGTGTTGCTCTCCCTGCGTTCCCTTCTCCCGTTTTAGACTCCGCCGGTGTGTGAGGATCGCGAAGTTACGTTATACACAAATCTATGCCTAAACAGGATATGCTTTGATCATCCCACAAGGCCTGCTTTTCAACAAAGCCTTGATCATATGCATCTTAGCATGCCACATCGTCACTCCATATCATACTACCAATCCTTTGCCGAAATATATGAAAGGGTGTTAAGCAAGAGAATAAATTCTCCGCCACCAAACATCCATACATTCGACAGAAGATTAATAACATGATATTTAATGGAGTACGATGTCAGACACACAATCCATTTATAAGCTTATGCTCTAGGTCTGAGCGAAAGCCAAATCCGTAATAATCAACACTACGTCCGGACGGCTACCATTATAGCCCCTTCAAGGTAGCTACTCCCATCACGGGCATCAGCAGTCGTCATCCATTCGATGTGAAGATCATCGGTCTTTAATCGCCGTCTTCAACTCTTGAATTTTAAACGTCGTTCAAATTATTTGGAATGAGATAAACTCGGGCTTTCCAAATAATTCTCGTATATATATAAGTTGGAAATCATTTCATATCATTATTAGTAATTTGTAACAGTCAATCTTTGTTTTTTATTTATATAAAAACAATAATTAAATTCTAATTCATTAACGAATTTAACACCACAAACAATGAATGTTTTGTTTCACAACCTATCGATATGTTTATAATGTGTAATGAAATGTATTTTATTACATTATATCTTGCTAACAACAAATTTCTTATTAATCTCAAACATTGATATATATCATCACACACAACCATGTTTTCCTTTATTTTTCAATTTCCATTCATATCTTATACACAAAATATATATTTTGTGTATCATTCCAATTTCAGCAAAAATAGGTATTTTTGTGTTTCATTCTCATTACAACAAACATGAATATATCTTTTTGTACGTTATTTATAATTTAACAAAAATGAGTATTTTTGTGTCACTTCATTTTCTAACAAAAATGTAATATAAATTTTGGTGTCAACTTCATTTCTTTACATATGAATATATTTTTGTTTGTTTAATTTCAATGTAACAAAAATAATAATTTTGCTATTATCTTAATGCCAAACAAAAATAACAATTCTTATCTCTTTCAATGCAAAACCAAAATGATCTTGGCTTTTTACAATGGCAATGTAAATTCTATTCTTAGGTGACATCATAAAAATGTAATTTTAACTTACAATGTAATATCATATTTTAAAAAGAATGTAATTCCAATTTACAGTGCAAATTTTCATTTATAGATACAAATAAAAATGTAAATTTTGTTCGCATAGAAAATCCCATATCATAACTACATTGGGAAACGTAAATTTTGTTCGCTTGCCAATTTTCATATCATAGTTACAAATAAAAATATAATTTTTATTTGCATAGCAAATATTATATCTTTAGTTCAAATAAAAATGTAATTTTTATTTGCAATGCAAGTTCTCATACTAAGTTACATAATAAAAATGTAGTCTTTATCATCAATGCACATTCCTACTTTTGTTTACATATAAAAATATAAATTTCATTTACAATGCAAGTTCATACTTTTGTTTACATTATAAGAATGTAAAACATAATTTACAGTGTAAATTCATTTTTTAAATTCATTAAAACAATGTAGTTTCTTTGCGGTGTAAATTCCATACTTTAATTACATTAATAAAAATGTAAATTTTCCTACGGTGAAAATTCCTATTTTATTTACATTAATAGAAAATGTAAATTTTCATACGATGAAAATTTCTACTTTATATTTACCTATAAAAATATAAATTTCATTACAGTGCAAATTCCTACTTTTTATTTCAATGCAAATCCTACTTTTTATTTCAATGCAAATCCTACTTTTTATTTCAATGCAATTCCTACTTTTTATTTTTACATATAAAAATGTTTTCTTCTTTTCAATGTAAATCATGTCTCAAATTACATAATAAAATGTGATTTTATTTTACAATGTAAATCTTCATCCTTAATCACATTAAAAATAATGTAATTTTCATACGGTGCAACTCATGTCTTAATTTACATTAAAAATAAATGTAAATTTCACACGGTATAATTCATGTCTTAATTTACATATAAAAATGTACTTTTGATTACAAAGTAAATTCTCACCTTTATTTACATATAAAAAAAAGGTGTACTTTTAATTTACGATGTAATTTTTTTACTTAATTACATATAAAAATGTAATTTCATTTTACAGCGTAAAATCATGTCTTTTAATTACATATAAAAACGTAATTTCTTTTATGGTGTAAAATCATGTCTTTTAATTACATATAAAAATGTAATTTCTTTTTACGATGTAAACTCTCATTCTATTGAAAATGTAATATTTTCTTCTTATTCTTTACACTATAGAAAAATGTGAATTCTCTTTTTCATTCTTTATACTATAGAAAAATGTGAATTCTCTTTAATTACATTATAACAAATGTAACTCTTTTGACTTCTTTTATTACATTATATAAGTGTAATATTTCCTTCTTTTGATTACATTAAATAGAAATGTAACTTTTCCCTTTTCATTTTTTTTAAATAAAAAAGGAATTCTTTCTCTTTTGATTTTATTACATGAAGATGAAATTTTCTTTTTCTATTACCTTAAACAAAAATGTAATTTTTGTTTTTTTAATTTTCATTAAACAAAAAAAATGTGATCTCTTGTTCTTTCTCTTTCATTAAACAAAAATGTGAATTTTTGTTCTTATTCCTTACTTTAAACAAAAATGTGAATTTTTGTTCTTATTCATTACATTAAACAAAAATGTGAATTTTTGTCCTCTGATCCATATTTAAGAAAAATGTCAATTTCCTTTTCTTTTCATTTTTTTTTGTTTCAACATTTGTATATATACAATGTGTATTTTACATGACCAATTCTAATTCACATAAAAAGGATAATTTTACATGACCAATTCTAACAAGGTGATATTAACATAACAATTTCCTATTCAACGAAACAAGTTATTTTGTTTTTCATATTATCCTATTCAACAATACCAGTATTTTGTTGTTCTATTCAACAAAATAAGTAAATTTGTTGTTCATATCCTTCTATGTAAACTAAGCAAAATAAGTGGTATTGTTATTTCTTAACAAACCTCTAATCAACCAAAAATGATATTTTAGTTTCAACCATTTCCTCTAAATCAAACATGAGACATTTGGTTTCAACAAAACAAACATGATGTATATTTTTTTTTCAACTATATTATCTTAACAAACATAATATACTTATTTTTCAACTAAACAAATAGGATATATTTGTTCTCAACTAAACAACAAATCAAACATCATACAAATTTCAGCACAAACAGATCTAAATTATATACATACAATCATCATATAGCAAATTGAATTGATTAATTATTTTTAAACAAAGAAATCTCACATTGATATTGAGTACTGCGCTGTTCAGAGCCAAAATTTGGCCAAAATTCAACTTGCTCGGAATCATGCCTAGTCCATGTCATCGTGAAGCTCTCGGTCTCATGTTCGTGGCGCACCTGAAATCGCTCAGTTTCGAGTTCGTACGAGCAAGATATGATCAAATTAAGATTGGTCAAATTGGATAAATTAAATAGTCAACTATAATTAGGAAAAAGTCAAGCTACCTAATCATCTTCCTCTCCATCGTGATCTAGCCGATACCTTTTCCCTGTTTGAACCCATAAAGCTCAATAATAGGTACCCATTTTTCTCCAAATTTATGCAACTAGAAGTTGATCGGAAGGCAGTATATCGGAGAGGAAGGAGGGGGCTTCGTGCGCCGGAGGAGGTGGGGGGTGCGGTGGGGCCATAGGGGGTGCGGTGGGCTGCGTTTGACACAGGGTTGAGTGGGAATTCCGGGCAAAATACTACTCTAGATCCGATCATCTCCGTATAGGATCAAAGAGCACAGAAATCTCTTCGATTTGGTATATAATGTGCGTTCTAATTTGTAGTATGCTAGGAGAAATTAAGGAATGAATTTCGGAGCTCCTAGGCCATGGAAAAAAATAGTGGCGGCTGATTTTCTAGAAAGGATTAGGGTTCTAGGATTAACCAATATAATATTATAATAATCTCTAATTACCCAATAAGGCCCGATTTGGCCCGAACTCAGAATTGGACATGCTTATTGTCAAACTATAGGTTTTGACGTCTTCTGAACGCAATGGCGCTAGTTGCTAAGCCCAATTTCGAAGTTTATAGAATAATTATTTTAATTTATAATATAAATCATTTATTTAATTGAACCGTACATATAAATTCACCGGGCCCACAAATTAACTTCAAAAATTCCCGAAAAATATATATAGCTATGTTTTGACGCTGCGAATCCAGAAAAATTAATTTCGTTCAATTCTGAGCCCGTTTGAAAAACGACCTTTTTTTCTAAGTCGCTTAAATTCAATTGAAATTAACAAAACACATTTTCTTGTACTGAGCTCACAAATTAATTCTAAAAATTATAAAAAATTAAACTTAGCAATAATTTGACATTCCGGTTCCAACAAAAGTGGTTTCGTCGAAAACAGAGGTCATTTGTAAAATGACTATTTTCAAGGCGTATATATTAAATATTAAAGATAAATTTTTATACCAATAATTTTCGAAACTCGAAATACATAAGTGTTTATTGTTTTTCAATGCAGAAACATCATTCTGAACTCAATGGAAGTGGTTTTGAGTCCAAGTTCCTTCATACGCAAAAAGTGGCATTTTTGACCTTTATATATTTCATAGCGACCTTTCTAAATTTTAAACTGAGCATAACTTTTGAATCCCGTTATGAAATTTCGATTTTTCAGATTCGTTATAAAGATGTTTTTAAAGAGATTCTAATATTTTTGGTTTCACTAAAATCCATTAAATTTTGCGTCCTGTACGGTCAGTCAAAGTTCAAGTTTGACTTTTCAAACTACAACGCTATTTTTAACACTTTTTATAATTAAAATTAAATTACTCATTCTAACTTCAACTTAAATCAATCCTTAATCATTATTATTTTAAATAAATTATTTTAAATTTCAAAAACCTCATTAAAATTACTAAATTTAAATTTTAAATTGGCCCAAAATTCCGGGTTGTTACAGTCTCCCCCACTTAAAAAAATTTCGTCCTCGAAAAGGAACGAAGCTAAAAATGTTCAATTATCCTATCTCATCTTTCATTCTTTAATTCGTTTCTATAATTCTATTAGTTGAACTAATAATTACACTACACAACCATCAATCAATTAGTTGATTAACTTTTAAAATATATATAACTTTTATATATTCAAAAATCATATTTTCTAAAATAGATTATAATTACAAATATGTATATTATAGGCTTGCTACTCTCAACTCATTCTAGGGCATTACTAACCCTATCTCTAATGAGTTTTCTCATTCTAGGATACTGCTGATCCTATCTTTAATGAGTATTCTTATTGGATATTACTAATCCAATCTCTGATGAGTCTTTTATTCAGTTATAACGAGTTGTACCCCCAAAGATTTGAGCTAACCAAAGCTCTGATACCAACTGTAACGACACGCATTTCGCCCGACCTTAATCGATCGCAAAATCGACCAAGACCGTTCAAAATCCGCATACGTTAACTCTGGGAATACAACAACATCAGAACAATAACAGCAGACTTTTATAAACATCATAATAATGTTACATCAGAGTACAGAATATCAGAGTATATTGAATAAAATTACAGCGGAAGATAAATTACAATAAATTTAATACATTGCAGCGGAAACAATAAAATAGATACAGCGGAAGATAACTATGCTCTGGACACAGCTTTAAGCTTCAATCCAGCATCCTGCTCGAGATAAGAACCTGTAGACAAACTACTCGACTGCCCGTGTGGAAAAGAGGGCACCCGAGTTTGCAAAGTGAAACAAACTACGAGTCAGTCATGGGACTGGTGTGAGAATCCTTAACAAATATCCTAGTAGTAATAAAGCAAATCCAAGGACCACGCCTCTAACGCGGAACGGGTTTACTCCAATGGATTGCCGTACATAACTTAAAGTAAATCGTTAAACAACGTAATGCTTTTGGAAAAATGAAATCACCATAAGACTCAGGTCCCATCACACAATGCAACGCACACCAGAGGATAGAGTTTTACCTTATGGTGATTAAACATGCTTGATACGTTAAAAACGAATTTGATATTATTATTAGTGTGTATATGTTTTAAAAATAATTTCAATCATAATGTATCAATACTAGGAAGAATAGTATCCCACACTACTATGCCTCCATACTAATAATACAATCAAAACCGCATGAGGTCGTATTGGAAATTGGGTTTCCATCATGTGTCAAGGCTAGGGAGGAGCTCCTTACCGATTCGAGACACTCTAGCTAATGTCTCAGGATTCCCCGCTGTTAACCCTTGGATCCTGCAGGGCCGGTCCACACATACAGCTTCGTGGATTGGCAATTCCTGAACATACGTTTCCCGGTCCTATAGATCCTATCTGAGCGCCTCATTCCATCATCCACATAAGTAAAATGCCGGGCCGTGTTAAAACCCAAACACCACTTCTAGCTAGAAAGAAACGTGCTGCTCTACCTGCGTTCCCTTCTCCCGTTTTAGACTCCGCCGGTGTGTGAGGCTCGCGAAGTTACGTTATACACAAAGCTATGCCTAAACAGGCTATGCTTTGATCATCCCACAAGGCCTGCGTTTCAACAAAGCCTTGATCATATGCATCTTAGCATGCCACATCGTCACTCCATATCATACTACCGATCCTTTGCCGAAATATATGAAAGGGTGTTAAGCAAGAGAATAAATTCTCCGCCACCAAACATCCATACATTCGACAGAAGATTAATAACATGATATTTAATGGAGTACGATGTCAGACACACAATCCATTTATAAGCTTATGCTCTGGGTCTGAGCGAAAGCCAAATCCGTACTAATCAACACTACGTCCGGACGACCACCGCTATAGCCCCTTCAAGGTAGCTACTCCCATCACGGGCATCAACAGTCGTCATCCATTCGATGTGAAGATCATCGGTCTTCAATCGCCGTCTTCAACTCTTGAATTTTAAACGTCGTTCAAATTATTTGGTATAAGATAAACTCGGACTTTCCAAATAATTCTCGTATATATATAAGTTGGAAATCATTTCATATCGTTATTAGTAATTTTTAATGATCAATCTTTGTTTTTTATTTATATAAAAACAATAATTAAATTCTAATTCATTAACGAATTTAACACCACAAACAATGAATGTTTTGTTTCACAACCTATCGATATGTTTATAATGTGTAATGAAATATATTTTATTACACTATATCTTGCAAACAAAAAATTTCTTATTAATCTCCAACATTGATATATATCATCACACACAACCATGTTTTCCTTTATTTTTCAATTTCCATTCATATCTTATACACAAAATATATATTTTGTGTATCATTCCAATTTCAGCAAAAATAGGTATTTTTGTGTTTCATTCTCATTACAACAAACATGAATATATCTTTTTGTACGTTATTTATAATTTAACAAAAATGCGTATTTTTGTGTCACTTCATTTTCTAACAAAAATGTAATATAAATTTTGGTGTTAACTTCATTTCTATACAAATGAATATATTTTTGTTTGTTTAATTTCAATGTAACAAAAATAATAATTTTGCTATTCTTTTAATGCCAAACAAAAATAACAATTCTTATCTCTTTCAATGCAAAACCAAAATGATCTTGGCTTTTTACAATGGCAATGTAAATTCTATTCTTAGGTGACATCATAAAAATGTAATTTTAGCTTACAATGTAATATCATATTTTAAAAAGAATGTAATTCCAATTTACAGTGCAAATTCTCATTTATAGATACAAATAAAAATGTAAATTTTGTTCGCATAGAAAATCCCATATCATAGCTACATTGGGAAATGTAAATTTTGTTCGCTTGCCAAATTTCATATCATAGTTACAAATAAAAATATAATTTTTATTTGCATAGCAAATATTATATCTTTAGTTCAAATAAAAATGTAATTTTTATTTGCAATGCAAGTTCTCATTCTAAGTTACATAATAAAAATGTAGTCTTTATCATCAATGCACATTCCTACTTTTGTTTACATATAAAAATATAAATTTCATTTACAATGCAGTTCATACTTTTGTTTACATAATAAGAATGTAAAATATAACTTACAGTGTAAATTCATGTTTTAATTTCATTAAAACAATGTAGTTTCTTTGCGGTGTAAATTCCATACTTTAATTACATTAATAAAAATGTAAATTTTCCTACGTTGAAAATTCCTATTTTATTTACATTAATAAAAAATGTAAATTTTCATATGATGAAAATTTCTACTTTATATTTACCTATAAAAATATAAATTTCATTACAGTGCAAATTCCTACTTTTTATTTCAATGCAAATCCTACTTTTTATTTCAATGCAAATCCTACTTTTTATTCAATGCAAATCCTACTTTTTATTTCAATGCAAATCCTACTTTTTGTTTTTACATATAAAAATGTTTTCTTCTTTTCAATGTAAATCATGTCTCAAATTACATAATAAAATGTGATTTTATTTTACAATGTAAATCTTCATCCTTAATCACATTAAAAATTATGTAATTTTCATACAGTGCAACTCATGTCTTAATTTACATTAAAAATGAATGTAAATTTTACACGGTATAATTCATATCTTATGTTAGCCTGCTTTATGACCAGGCTACCCAAAGTTAGGGACTTGAGTATGAACTTACATTGATTGGCGATCACTTGGATGGAGTGATAGAAAGATGGAAAATTTGAATTATTCATGCAAATGTCATCGGATCGGATCCCCCATTCGGATCGGATCGGATCCCTGCTTTCGGATCGGATCGGATCCCCCTCCCCGGATCGGATCGGAGTACCCTCTACCCGAACCGCTTGAAGTATTCTGCACAAAAGTGCGTGCAAGCATTCTGCTCGAACAACTGGTTCGGTTCGAATCCGATCCGAACCGACTGGACCTGCTTCTGCACACGGAGTTTGACCTCTTCTTTTGGCATAATAGACTCCTACAATTGCGGATCGGACTCCACTTGGCAAAGCACGACCTGGTAACCACTTTTCCACGTTCTCCACTACTTCTAAGATCTCCTTCGGTCACGCCACGTGGCCCATCCGAACCGGAAGCGCCCAGAGCTTATCTACAGCTATAAATACACCACAACATGGCCATTTGAAGGGACTTTTGGCATTTCATTCATTCATGGTAGCCATGGCCGAATTCCCCCACCAATAACCACCTTCTTCTCCAATGAAAATCAATGAAAATCAATGAATTCGGAGAGAATTATTCATTGTATTTGAGCGATTGAGTGATTGAATTCCTTATAATTGTAATCCATGAATGAAATGAGAAACTATGAAGTGGATGTAGGCTTGTTAACGCCGAACCACTATAAAAATCCTGTTGTCTTGCTTTTCTCTCACTTTTTCAGTTATTTCTTCATATCCTACGCTCTAAATACGATAATTTGGGTGTTAGAACCATTTTTTGGTCTAACATTATGGTGCTTTCACTGAGAATGAAGATTCTCAACGCTTAAGGATTCTCCAATCTACTTATTGGATTGTCAAGTCCGATGAGGAAATCCGGCAAATTCAACATTTTTAATAACTTTCCAGTTCGAAAAAGTCTCTGGATCGGATGCGGGTGACCAGCAGATCGGATTGAGTTAATGCAGAATCGCATGGCTTCGGTTCGGATAGCCCCACTCAGTTCGGGTCGGGTCCGACCCGACCCCACGAAGTTATACACTGAGACGCCAGAACTAGTAATAGCAGCATCGGTTCGGATCCAATGACCAGGGGTCCGATCCGACCCCAATAAAATGAAAAATCAATCCGACCCGAACCGCAGGAAAAGATCCGAATCGGCCGCTTGCTGATGACGTAACCCCGACCCGAACCAATGAAATACCCAATCCAATCCGACCCGAAGACGTCTAACCCGGAGTGGCACAACGAACCGACCCGGGGACAATGCTCCGACCCGACCCGTTGAGCAGGACTCGAATCCAGCTGCTGTTGATACCCCGATCCGACCTGATGATGCATCTCCGAACCGAAGTGGGTACCCCGAACCGAACCGAGGAAATGAATGTCACCGATGGTGCATCTATGATCCGACCCAACGTGAAGGCACTCCCGAGCCGCAATTTGAAGGGATGATCCGATCCGAACCGAAATAGCTGTTTTTGGGAAAAAATACATTTTTATGACCATTTCAGAAAAGGCTCCATCGTCCAAAATCGAAAAAATCGTGCGGTGCCCACATTTTCGACCTAACCGGTTAGGTCGATCGCCGCCGGGACTGCGGGGCCCCGGACCCCCGCCGGCGCTGCGCCCGGACCCGCTGACGGCCTCGCCTTCGGCTCGGAGCACAGCTCGCCTTCGGCTCGACGTATATTTTGACCAACAGTAGTCATCAAAGTTTGTTAATGAAGATAAGGTGGATAGTCAAAAAATATGACAACCAAATGGCAACGACTAGGATTCCTCCAGAAGCCATAACCTCTATTTGCCGATGCCATTCAATGGGAGGAGCTGTCAGTCAGATTCAGCTTGCTGTCAACGACAGTATACGAGATAATGATTGTCTAATAGTAGCCTCATCTTCTGGAACTCCGATAGTGTGGATTTCAGCAATGCAACTGATGTTGTTCCCTAATGAGTAGTGACCATCCCATTTATATGACTTAAATCTGTCCAATCGGCGGAGCATCGAATGACAGTTATATAGAACAGTTCGAACACTACTTCAAAGATGATTCATATGATTTTAGTGACCATGATTGTCAATAGTGGGATACCAGAAAGCAGCTAAGGATCCCAACATCCCAAAGCTACACTTCAATTGTATGATGTGATGAATAAAATGTCCTGCGTCTCACCTCCCGAAGAACTTAGCTAACCTTTGTAATGGCTATTTGTTGTCAATCGCATTGAGGAAGACCGATTTCCATCGAATAAGGGTTAGGTCAACATACTTTGGTGCCCAGCGATAGGTAACAGCTGAACCCCTGCAGGCCATGATTGGACATATGAATCTTTGCTCGGATGATAGCAACTTGACTGCTCACCAGTCACCATATGACCTTTGTCAAGAGATGAGAGTTCGAGATCAAAACAAATATGAATCGACCGTTAGCTCTCGACTTCATACATAAATTGTGATAGAAAACATGAACATTACTTCAAGCCTTGGAAGCCATGCTATTGTAGTCAAGTTTATCTGACTAAGGTCTAAACTGACCAGCTCTAGCGGCGATTAGAGCTTACATTACACCCTGGTATCTATTGCTAAAATTCCTAATGAAAGATGGAATGGGAATGGTCTGTGGCGACCATGTTACTGGAAGAGCCTGATATTTTGCTAATTAGGAGATGCTACTCGATAGAGGTGGCAAGTTAAAGGTTTAGAGCACTTAAGCCTTGATGCTGATTGATTATCTGTGCATTAGATCTTATTCCCAACGTGGGACTAAAGGCATATCTGCGGATGGATGAGATATGACTATCCCCCTAGCAGCCATGACTCCCTCATACTCAATCCTTGCCCTTAGCTTGGGGGCAAGAAGGCGATTCAAATAAGATGTGACCTTGTCATTCGCTTATAGTATTTACTTAATTGCCTTTGTCACTCCAAGTCCTCTTTCAAGGTCTGTTCATTCTTGGGACTGCCACCCCACAACGGTTTGAAAAGACATTCATCGCCAGCTAAAGATTTTGACAGCCATCCCCTGACAGAGATGTAGTGAGGAAAAATGGACCTGCAAAGAGCGTGCAATGCCATCTTCGCACAGAATGATATTCATTCCTTTAACAGGATTACTTTTTAACCATGACTCTTATATTTCCATGCTTTATGAGTTATTGATGTAACTAACCCAGATGAATTTATATGTGGATGATGTAGGTACCCCGAATCTAGTACCGATCAAACTTTGAGCACCCACAGGAAGAATTATGGAGCATTGTCGTAACGAGCCCGATTGAATTGCTCGTTTACAGAGCCACGTCCTTCGCCTGAGAGAAGTTGTATCCCTTAAGATGGATCCGAGGTGACCATCCACTCATTGGCTCACACGTGGCAGGCCTCAAGATAATTGTGCATTGAAGTTCAACGTCGGAATCCGATTCCGGATGGATGCAGTTCGACTGTCTACATGGCTCGATCCGTTAAAGGAGGCAGCACTGCCCCTTGATATGCTTACTTTTCAATCATACAATTTACTTTTACATGCTTCCTGAGTTATGGACATGACTAACTCATGCGATATGAATGATGAAGGTACCCGAAGTTTGGTGCCAACAACTCCTTCCATGGTTTAGTCGGAGGAACGTAAGGCTTTGGCGAACGTGATTCAACTATTCACCCTCCTGATGCCAACAACCTGACATAAATGAAGTTTGACCATTCATTCATGGACCTTTTGCCCTTGAAGTAGGGGGCAAGCGAATATATGCACATAATTTCAATATATCTATGCATAGGCATACAAATGAGGCATCCTCAACATCTAGCCTTTAATTTGCCAGACACGACATAGAGATATACTCGGGTGTGACATAACCACTTAGCAGTTCTATGACTCCATCCCCTGATCCAACGAGAAGAGTGCAAAAATGACAGGGGCACGATCACATGAACGACATAACTTTTGCCTTCGATGTGGGGGCAAAAGGGAAATGTTAAGACGAGGATGAGTGTGACTCGACCGCTCTCCAAAAACGTCTTTAACTCTTTCCCATGCTTCCGACGGGAGGAGTATAAAATCAATAGGGACGTGAACCGACCATCCCTGATGGCGACCTTTGCCCTTGATGTAGGAGCAAAGGGACGATGCCAAGGCAAATGTGACCCGACTGTTTGCCCGACTAACTCTAATCCTCAGAGCTTGGATATGAGTATAAACTTAGGATGAGTGTGACAGGCGCGCCAAGATTTAAGACCACTCGATCCACAACTCTAACCCAAACTGACTTTGGGAGAGTATAAAGGACGAACCGTGACGTCCATAACTCTAACTCTCACGACTTGAGAGAGAGTATAAATCTGTTGGGTCAGTGTGAATGGTGCACCATGACTTAAGACCACTAAACCCATAACTCTAACTCTCACGACTTGGGAGAGAGTATAAAGGACAATGCTGCGACGTGCATGCAATCTTCATTGCCCTCCGACTGAGGACAGGATTATAAAGGACTTATGGATCGAACATCCGAATGACTTAATCCGGTTCCCATCAACGCTGGGAGCACGGACATAGATTTTTGAATTAACTTCAAACACGTTTCGGACGTGACCCGTGTTTCAAAATTAAATGGAGGCTACATACACTATACCTCCAAACTACGACACCTGACACTTTGACATTTAATAATTCTATGCTAGATAGATTAGCACTCAACATGTTTTCATTTCGAGCCACAATTGCTTGTGACTTAAAGATTGACTTAGTAGCTTGCCAGACTAAGCTGACTATTCTTTTTCGAATTGCAAGATTATGTACAGATACAAAGCAAAGACACAAGGGATACTAGCGTACAACAACAAAGAGGTCGTGTTTGAAGGAATGACGTCGACTTCTAATGCTAAGCTTCCTACATGACTCAATGCAATCACCATATATCAAATCAACATACACACCCATGTGTGACTGGCCATAGCCCAAGTGCAACGACGAGTGTTACCTCGCAAATACGTTGAATGGAAAACGTGATAACTCGAGCACTTGGATAACTCGAGCACATAAGCTTGTAAAGCAATGTCTCTTTTCCATGCATCCATGTCTAAAGTTAAAAGGGATGTGATACAACTGTCGACCTTTCTCCATTACCCCCGGACTGGGGCCGCACTGCTGAAAATATTCATAAATGTTATATGTCTGTGACTAACTTATACCTCGATCTTCACAGGCTGCTTGAGGACCACGAAATGGATGCAGAGTGAATGTCCATTTGCTAGTCCGGACCGACTTCCCGGTTGAAAGACCCCATGTAAAGGGAGATGCCATTGCTTTGACTCCTAACTTGCGCGGAGGCGAATTTCCTGACACTCAGACTCAAAAGCGAAGAAGAAGGAAGATAGAAATTTCTTCCGTGCTAAGGATATTGGTGTAGAAGGCGCTAGGATCGAAGGAAGGTAGCAGATTTCTTCTTGTGATGATCCCTCAGCATGTCAAGCTAGATATGAAATGGATGGTACCCTTGCTGATTTGTGAACTCACATGGATCAGCGAGATGAACTTCTCCGGAAACGACAGAAAATGGTGGATAACTTCTCTACTCGGATAGATGGAGGGCCTAGTAGCTTCGACTTATTCTCTAGAGCGAGCTCCATGGGAATTCAAACGACAATGAACTTGGCTCATACGCTCCCTGCCCCGTGGTCCAGATAATATGAGATCCTAGGACAAGTTAGCATGGTCGTCTTTGATGACACAAAGATACAACCAACCTCCTCCCAGGTATTTGTAAAATGCAACTTCCGACCGTGACATTTTGGATGAAAACGATGGATATGTAAGAGTCGCCGAAAAATTTACGCGGAGCCCGACCAACCTTTGCTCCAATTCGGAGGAATGTTTAAAATCCAGCTCAACCTCAAAATGAGGCTCCCCATGTAGGGGGAAGACGAGAGCATTCGAAAAAGCTATAGTCTAACTTTATTTCCATCCGACTCCGAACCTCAAAGCTTGGATGGGAGACCAAGGACTAACATGAGCTGGACACGAATAAATCATTTTCTATCAAACTCTAACTCACAGCTCGATGAGGGAGTATGAATTCAGAGAATACGTGGATTTGATGACCACCGTTTAGTAAAACCCCCATGGATGGGGAGTACAGGATAAGAGCTTCGAACATCATCATCTGACTATCTGCCAGCCTTAGGCACATTTACGATTATCTGAGCTTCACAATAACCCAGACTATAAGCAGAAGAATGGCTCCTCAAGAGCAACCTGCATACATCCAAGTAGCGGATCACCATCCAGAATTAAAAAACAGAAGCCTGATTGATTGCTATTACATATGCATAACCAAGAAGCCAGAAACCGGCTTCCACCCAATTTAAGACTTCATACCAGGGGCACTGGCCTAAGTTAGGTAATTAGCGACAACTTCTCAAAGACGAGGGCCAAATTGGCAACATTAATTGATGCTTCAACAGAGATCAGGCAAGACCCTGCATGCATTCCTTAAGAGATTCAACGCCGCAGTGGCATCGGTAAATCGACCTGGACCATATATGGCGTTGATTGCTGTAGTATCTGGTATTCTGAATATCTCAAACTTCAAAATCTCTTTACATCGAGACCCACCAAGAGGACTTGGCGAATTCACCTCTGAAACAAACCTTGGTATCTCTCTATCATGAGATTCTCCTAGAAACGTTGGAAAATACTATCCTGAGACAGACAGATTCGTGCAATAAGAGTGTGCAAATGTCGAAATGGATGATCTCAATGTCTTCACGACAGAATGGAGCACCATCTGACTCTTCAAATAATAAAGGAAAAAGAAAAGCCCCAGGAAATACTAATAGGAATTTACAATTCTGGAAATGACCAATGTCATTAATTGGGGCCCGCGGTCTTGATTGTCAAGCTTAATGGAACCAAGCACGGGAGATAGACTCAACAAGACTATGATGGCTATTTCAGATTATGCCAAAGCGTGAACGAAGGAACTCGAATAACTCACTAACGATGTTCGCTCGCTTGCACGACTGACAAGCTTACTCAACTCTGCAGCTGATGCGAGGAGAGTATCTAAGTTTGCTGATATACTCAGTAAGGCGATCACTGCTTTCTGGCTAAACAGATGGGTTGACCCCAACGCGAATGTGATTCGACCATTCGCATATACAACTCCAACCCTTGATGACTGGGGAATGTGCACATAACGACACAGGGTGGCTAAGATTGTTGAACCTACATATCTAACCCGATGCGGGAGAAAAAAGTATAAAGGCTAAAAGATTGAATGTCTGATTGACCTATCATAACCCCCAACAATGCTGGGGGTATAAGCACTGACTTTGCTCGTCCTCCATTAATGCTAGGAACATCAACTTCAACCGACAGATTGACTTTAAACATGACCCTGACTCAATGCATGATTCAGAACATATACATTATATCTTTAGAATATGACGTGATTCATCCCGACCATCCAAGTGAGCGAAATTACGGATCAAGCAAGAATTCAAAGACTTGATCTACAACTGCATCAAACGGAGAGTATGATGAACTCCTCTGCTGCCTTACAATTGTGATAATCCTACCAGCTAGTGGCTTGCATGTTTTCAACACTCGCACTGACTCGTATGTGATCACGGGACTATAAAACAATCTGAAGTGGTCATGACTTTCGGATGCACTATTATTACGATTAGATGTAATCATGGAGTCCTAGATTAATATCCTGATATCAAGATTGTCCAGATCCAAGCAAAAATGACAAATTCATATGCCGACTCTGGTGCGCTCTATCCGAATGGTGACTTGGACGACTATTGTATACATTGCCTTATACACTAAAGAAATCTTAGCTTAGCAATGCACTTGACTGGTTTAGGAAGATGGCATCGTTTGGCATCAACTTTAACATGTACGATCTCACACGGGAGCCAAACATACCACATAACCTATGATGAAGGAATTCTACCTCTTGATTCGACGAAGTCTAAACGATTACTTGACCATCTTGACCACTTTAGCCATGAAATTTGGCCCGATAAGCATCAACGGAAGCAATGCGGCATATGACAAGCCATTTATACAGAAAAAGATCCAAAAAGAATCATCTCGACTTATTCAAAGCACATCTTATTTGCAACAAGATGTACTTTGGGGGGCAAAATGTTAGCCTGCTTTATGACCAGGCTACCCAAAGTTAGGGACTTGAGTATGAACTTACATTGATTGGCGATCACTTGGATGGAGTGATAGAAAGATGGAAAATTTGAATTATTCATGCAAATGTCATCGGATCGGATCCCCCATTCGGATCGGATCGGATCCCTGCTTTCGGATCGGATCGGATCCCCCTCCTCGGATCGGATCGGAGTACCCTCTACCCGAACCGCCTAAAGTATTCTGCACAAAAGTGCGTGCAAGCATTCTGCTCGAACAACTGGTTCGGTTCGGATCCGATCAGAACCGACTGGACCTGCTTCTGCACACGGAGTTTGACCTCTTCTTTTGGCATAATAGACTCCTACAATTGCGGATCGGACTCCACTTGGCAAAGCATGACCTGGTAACCACTTTTCCACGTTCTCCACTACTTCTGAGATCTCCTTCGGTCACGCCACGTGGCCCATCCGAACCGGAAGCGCCCAGAGCTTATCTACAGCTATAAATACACCACAACATGGCCATTTGAAGGGACTTTTGGCATTTCATTCATTCATGGTAGCCATGGCCGAATTCCCCCACCAATAACCACCTTCTTCTCCAATGAAAATCAATGAAAATCAATGAATTCGGAGAGAATTATTCATTGTATTTGAGCGATTGAGTGATTGAATTCCTTATAATTGTAATCCATGAATGAAATGAGAAACTATGAAGTGGATGTAGGCTTGTTAACGCCGAACCACTATAAAAATCCTGTTGTCTTGCTTTTCTTTCACTTTTTCAGTTATTTCTTCATATCCTACGCTCTAAATACGATAATTTGGGTGTTAGAACCATTTTTTGGTCTAACATCTTAATTTACATATAAAAATGTACTTTTGATTACAAAGTAAATTCACACCTTTATTTACATATAAAAAAAGGTGTACTTTTAATTTACGATGTAATTTTTTTACTTAATTACATATAAAAATGTAATTTCATTTTACAGTGTAAAATCATGTCTTTTAATTACATATAAAAATGTAATTTCTTTTATGGTGTAAAATCATGTCTTTTAATTACATATAAAAATGTAATTTCTTTTTACGATGTAAACTCTCATTCTATTGAAAATGTAATATTTTCTTCTTATTCTTTACACTATAGAAAAATGTGAATTCTCTTCTTCATTCTTTATACTATAGAAAAAGGTGAATTCTCTTTAATTACATTATAACGAATGTAACTCTTTTGACTTCTTTTATTACATTATAAAAGTGTAATATTTCCTTCTTTTGATTACATTAAATAGGAATGTAACTTTTCCCTTTTCATTTTTTTTTTAAATAAAAATGGAATCTTTTCTCTTTTGATTTTATTACATGAAGATGAAATTTTCTTTTTCTATTACCTTAAACAAAAATGTAATTTTTGTTTTTTTAATTTTCATTAAACAAAAAAAATGTGATCTCTTGTTCTTTTTCTTTCATTAAACAAAAATGTGAATTTTTGTTCTTATTCCTTACTTTAAACAAAAATGTGAATTTTTGTTCTTATTCATTACATTAAACAAAAATGTGAATTTTTGTCCTTTGATCCATATTTAAGAAAAATGTCAATTTCCTTTTCTTTTCATTTTTTTTTGTTTCAACATTTGTATATATACAATGTGTATTTTACATGACCAATTCTAATTCACATAAAAAGGATAATTTTACATGACCAATTCTAACAAGGTGATATTAACATAACAATTTCCTATTCAACGAAACAAGTTATTTTGTTTTTCATATTATCCTATTCAACAATATCAGTATTTTGTTGTTCTATTCAACAAAATAAGTATATTTGTTGTTCATATCCTTCTATGTAAACTAATCAAAATAAGTGGTATTGTTATTTCTTAACAAACCTCTAATCAATCAAAAATGATATTTTGGTTTCAACCATTTCCTCTAAATCAAACATGAGACATTTGGTTTCAACAAAACAAACATGATGTATATTTGTTTTTCAACTATATTATCTTAACAAACATAATATACTTATTTTTCAACTAAACAAATAGGATATATTTGTTCTCAACTAAACAACAAATCAAACATCATACAAATTTCAGCACAAACAGATCTAAATTATATACATACAATCATCATATAGCAAATTGAATTGATTAATTATTTTTAAACAAAAAAATCTCACATTAATATTGAGTATTGCGCTGTTCAGAGCCAACATTTGGCCAAAATTCAACTTGCTCGGAATCATGCCTAGTCCATGTCATCGTGAAGCTCTCGGTCTCACGATCGTGGCGCACCTGAAATCGCTCAGTTTCGAGTCCGTACGAGCAAGATATGATCAAATTAAGATTGGTCAAATTGGATAAATTAAATAGTCAACTATAATTAGGAAAAAGTCAAACTACCTAATCATCTTCCTCTCCATCGTGATTTAGCCGATACCTTTTCCCTCTTTGAACCCATAAAGCTCAGTAATAGGTACCCATTTTTCTCCAAATTTATGCAACTAGAAGTCGATCGGAAGGGAGTATATCGGAGAGGAAGGAGGGAGCTTCGTGCGTCGGAGGAGGTGGGGGTGCGGTGGGGCCCTAGGGGGTGCGGTGCGTTTGGCACAGGGTTGAGTGGGAATTCCGGGCAAAATACTACTCTAGATCCGATCATCTCCGTATAGGATCAAAGAGCACAGAAATCTCTTTGATTTGTTATATCATGTGCGTTCTAATTCGTAGTATGCTAGGAGAAATTAAGGAATGAATTTTGGAGCTCCTAGGCCATGGAAAAAAAAAATAGTGGCGGCTGATTTTCTAGAAAGGATTAGGGTTCTAGGATTAACTAATATAATATTATAATAATCCCTAATTACCCAATAAGGCCCGATTTGGCCCGAACTCAGAATTGGACATGCTTACTGTCAAACTATAGGTTTTGACGTCTTCTGAACGCAATGGCGCTAGTGGCTAAGCCCAATTTCGAAGATTACAGAATAATTATTTTAATTTATAATATAAATCATTTATTTAATTAAACCGTACATATAAATTCACCGGGCCCACAAATTAACTTCAAAAATTCCCGAAAAATATATATAGCTATATTTTGACGCTGCGAATCCAGAAAAATTAATTTCGTTCCATTCTGAGCCCGTTTGAAAAACGACCTTTTTTTCTAAGTCGCTTAAATTCAATTGAAATTAACAAAACACATTTTCTTGTACTGAGCTCACAAATTAATTCTAAAAATTATAAAAAATTAAACTTAGCAATAATTTGACATTCCGGTTCCAACAAAAGTGGTTTCGTCGAAAACAGAGGTCATTTGTAAAATGACTATTTTCAAGGCGTATATATTAAATATTAAAGATAAATTTTTATACCAATAATTTTCGAAACTCGAAATACATAAGTGTTTACTGTTTTTCAATGCAGAAACATTATTCTGAACTCAATGGAAGTGGTTTCGAGTCCTAGTTCCTTCATATGCAAAAAGTGGCATTTTTGACCTTTATATATTTCATAGCGACCTTTCTAAATTTTAAACTGAGCATAACTTTTGAATCCCGTTATGAAATTTCGATTTTTCAGATTCGTTATAAAGATGTTTTTAAAGAGATTCTAATATTTTTGGTTTCTCTAAAATCCGTTAAATTTTGCATCCTGTACGGTCAGTCAAAGTTCAAGTTTGACTTTTCAAACTACAGCGCTATTTTTAACACTTTTTATAATTAAAATTAAATTACTCATTCTAACTTCAACTTAAATCAATCCTTAATCATTATTATTTTAAATATCAAAAACTTCATTAAAATTACTAAATTTAATTTTTAAATTGGCCCCAAAATTCCGGGTTGTTACAACGATCAAACTCTTTCCATGTCTCACCGTCAGTTGGATGAGCCATTGTACCATCACTGGATCGATTATAATAGTGTCATGTCATGTCTTTAGCATGATTTGGTGACATGAATAACCATTTCAATCTTGGAATGATTGGGAAGTAGCGAACTTGTCTCTCGTAAATATTTTTCGAATTATTTTGAGTATCCCTAGTTTTGTAGCGAGGAATTTTACAGATTTCACAAAAAACCTTGGAAATGTTTTCTTTGTAACACAACATACAGAAATTAGGAAAAACATCAATTTTTTCATAACAAAGCCCAAGAGGTTTCAATAATTTTTTAGCTTCATAAAAATTTTGAACTAGCTTATGTCCATTTGGTAACATATTGCTAATCAGCCTACTCATATCTTTAAAACTTGCCTCAGTCAGACCTCTTCGAGATTTAATGGCCATCATCTTCGCGCATGTTAATAATTTGGTCTCTTTTCTGCATCCATCCCACAAAGGTTCATCAGCTGCTTTATGTATATCTAAGAACTTTTGAGCTTCGACATTGGTTGGTTGCTTATCCATATTATGATCAACACCCATTGCATCTAAAACCATGTCCCTGTATGGGTTTTCATCATTGAAATCACTAGCTTGTGGTTCAGACATTGTTGACTCATCAAGTTCTGCCTCTCCATGAAAAATCCAGGTAGAATAAAGTGGAACAAAACCTTTTCGTAGTAAATGTTTAGAGACTTCTTACTTTAGTTGAAATTTTTCGTTTTTGCACATGGAGCATGGGCATCTACTAGTTCCTCCATGTTCCACTTGTAGAAATGCAAATTCAATAAATTTTTTGACACCATCAACTAATTCTAGATTTATATATCCATCTTTAAGTCTAAAATACATCCATGATCGATCATTCATTTTGGTATCAATCCTACGAACAAGACAAATTTTGGTTACTTTATTATCACCATAAAAGATTAAAAATGAACAAAAATATACTACATAAAAGTTTTCTATACATGACCATTTATGCAATTCTATAGTGAAATAATTTATCGGGTGCGTTTTTTTACAGGTCCCTATTAAGTTTCAAAATATATAAAAAACCCGGTGATAAAAAATTTATAAAATACATCCCTATTTTTTAATTTCCGCTAAAAAAATTCCTTATCTACCCTTATGCACCTAAAAAACTATCCAATAAATGTTCGTCCTCATTTACTCAGTCCACCGCTCCTATTATCTCGCTCAAAAAACGAATCCTACAATTCTGGAAAACCGTCAATCATTCCAACAGTGTGATTTTTTTTTACGAAAAACTGGACAATTAAATACAAATATTATGTAAAATTGCATACATTTATGCAACTAAGTAAAATAATTGCATACATATATTAATATTATACAGAAAATAAATTATTACTTTTAAGCAACAATGAAGTAGACGTGCATACATTAACATTATACAGAAATAAATTTTTAGTTGAATGTAGTGACTACAATTTTTTTGTTTTTTATGAAAAACTAAAAAATTAGATACAAAAATTACATAAAATTGCATACATATATGCAACTAAGTGAAATAATTGCATACACATACATAACTGTACTGCATAATTGCTGAAACAAAATAAGTGACCTAAAAGTAAATACATATAATTATAACAAGATGCATATATATATATATATATATATATATATATATATATATATATATATATATGCAAATAACAGAAATATGTGCATACTTACATGAAAACGTTTGTAACATTTACATGTATTACATCAAAAAATACTTACAGACCACATTTACATTTACTACATCAAAAATTTCAGAACATTTACAAAGCAGAGCTAATGGTCTTTTGAAGAACAAATAATTTTGTTAAGACCCAGCTTATTGCACAAACCACATCTAGTAGACTCTGTAGAAGAAACTGCGGATTTCACTGACGGCCAAGCTTCAGCAACACTACTACACCAATATCCGCCAGAACACTGTTATCAAAAAAAAGAAAATCAACACTGATAAGCTTAATGTGCAGTAACCTAAATTACAAAAACAGCATCAGATTAATATAAATACATGCGTACAATACAGAAAAAAGCAATAATTTCTGATTATTTATATGCAAATATTCTACATATATGCATAGAAATATGAATATATTTGTAAAATAATATGTTTTCCAGATTGTTAGATAAAAATTTCATACAGATATGCATATATTAATAACAGATGCATATTTGTCCGCAACTTTTTCTCAGAACTACAACAAAAATCCACAAGTTCTAACAATAGTTTCATGAATTTATGTTTTTTTTCAAGTCCTTATCATATGAAAAATCGTATTTTTATGCTAATACTAATCGTGTTTTTACAGATCCAAACCGTCCATATGCAAGTATTCTAAATACATGCATAGAAATATGAATATATTTCTAAAATAATATGTTTTCCTGATTGTTTGATAAAAAATTGCATACAGATATGCATATATTAATAATAGATGCATTTTTGTCCGCAACTTTTAATCAGAATTACAGCAAAAATCCAAACCGTCCACAACAATAGTGTCATGAAATTTTTTTTTAGGTCCTTATCATATGAAAAATCGTATTTTTATTCTAATACTAACCTTATATGTATCCTACAAATAAAATCAGAAAGAAAAGGAAAAAAACTCACACAAAAAACTGGGTTTTGGATCGCTGGAGCCGGAAAGGGAGGAGGGTTATGCTGGAGGTGGGGGTGCGCCAGTGGGTAGCGGCACGTTGGCGGATCCTGGTGCTGGAGCATCGAGCGGCGGTTTAGGTTTTGGGGTCTCGTGATTTGGAAGTGGTCGATGGTGGTCGTCGCTGGTTGCTGCAGTGGGGACGCGCTAGTGGGTAGCGGCGCGTTGGCGGATCCTGGTGCAGGAGCGTCGAGCGGCGGTTTAGGTTTAGGTTTTGGATCCCGCCGCAATGGATTAGAAAATTAGGTTTCTGTAAGAAATAAAAACCTAATACGTGACATATGGTGTAAAACGCACCGTTAAAATCGAATGAGGGCATTTCCGGAAAAAAAAACTGCGTTTTAAAAATAGGGATGAAATTTATATGTTTCAAAAGGGGAGGATGTGAGCCTAATTAACTTTAGTTTTAAGGATATGAGACTAATTTTCACTAATTTATCTACATTGGCTTCCCACACCTTAAAATATATATGCCATATATATTATAAATATATATAATTATATTTGCACACATTTGAATTGTATGCTGTTGAGCCATTAGAATTGGTCTCTAAAAATAAATTCAAACATATTATTAACATTTGTATTTCCATAGCCATCCGGAATTTGTAGAAAAGTTCTAAATAAGTAACATAAAGTGGTTGTTCTGAATATTACACAATCTCAAAGTAGCATTCGACAAGGACAATGAAGTAGTTCGGATAACTTATTTGAATTTTGGTACTAACTAAGGTTTGTGCATAGCCATTGCAAAGTCTTTTGTCCATGCATAGTGATCTTTTGTTAATTTTGAATTATTAGCATCAGTTTAAGGTCGGTTGTGCAAATATTTAAATTTGACATTCGAACAAACAATTGTTGTTAAACTGTACTTCTTGAAACTAAAATTTATATGAATCTTTTGTTTAACCACGTTTGACAAGAAAAAAAAATTAGGTCTATTCCTGTTGTTTGTTTATAGTTATGTGTAAAGACGTGTAATGACCCGGAAATTCTGAACCATTTTGAAAATTTTAAATTGGCTAAAATAGTGAATTTTAAGCATTTAAAATAAATATTTTAAATAATAACGATGAAAAGTAAGTTTGAATCGAAGTTGAAAATAAATATAATCGCTTTGAATTATAAACAAGGCCTGAAATGGCGCGGCAGTTTCAAATTTTCAATTCAAACTTTGACTGACTATACCGGGTGCAAAACAAAACGGATTTGAGTGAAACCAAAAATATTTAAATCTGTTAGTGAATACCTTTCTAATGAATCTGAAAAATCGTAGTTTCATAGCGGGAAGCAAAAATTATGGCCAAATGAATTTTCAGAAAGGTCGCTATAGAAATTATATAGCCCGTGAAAATGGCCATTTTGCAAACGACCTCGGAATTCGACGAAACCACTTTTGGTGGATCCGGGATGTGAAGTTATTGCTAGGTTTCAAATTTCATAATTTTTGAAGCGAGTATGTGAGCGTGGCGAAGGAAAATGTGTTTTGGTCAATTTTAGTTAAATTGGATCGACCAGAAAAGGGCCATTTTACAAACGCTCTCAGAATTCGACGAAACTAGTTTTTTTGGGACCGTATTGTAAAAACATAGCTAGATTTATTTTTCTGGAATTTTTCGAGTCAGTTTGTGGCCGTGGAAAATTGAAATGTACGTTCAAATCAAATATTGAATGTTATATATTTTAATTTGGAAGAAAACTGACTGAAACAGATCGAATGGTCCTGCAAAACATATCCCATTGTGTTCGGAATGGGGGTAAAACGCTAGGGATGACAGTCGTTGGGTCTGGATTGGGGTTCGTGTGTGAAAGAGGGTATTTTCAAAATTTAAAAATTTATAAATTAATAAAAAAATCTGATTGGCCGTTCATTTCTCTCTCTCCCTTTTCTCTCTCCCCGCTCATCTCGATTAACGACGATAACCCCTAAAAACCTTCCCCCTCCGATTCCTCCTCCTACACGCAATAAATCACCATGCTCCATTGGAGAATTTTGTAGTGCTCCTCACGATCTTCAAATCCATACCAACCTTGGATTTTTTCGTGGCTATGGAGCTCGAATCGAGCTCGAGAACATCTTGTAACAACCCGGAAAATCTGGGCCAGTTTAAAATTTTTATTTTGGCAATTTTAGCGAATTTTGATTATTTAAAATGAATTATTTTAAATAATATCGACGAGAAATTTATTTAGAATATAAATCGAACGTATATATTATACGCGTCGTCGTTAGAATATAAATATTTATATATAATTATAAATAGAATTGAAAATGGCGCGGTAGTTCGATAATTCGATTTCAAACTTCAATTTAATGTACCGGGTGCAAAACAATCCGGATTTTAGTGAAACCAAAAATAATGGGATCTAATTGTGAATATCTTTCCAACGAATCCGAAAAATCAAGATTTCATATCGGGAATCAAAAGATATGTCCAGTTGAAAATTCTGAATAGTCACTATGGAAATCAGGCCCTTAAAAATGGACATTTTGCAAACGACCTCGGATTTCGACGAAACCACTTTTGTTGGGTCTGTGATGTAAAGTTATTGCTAGGTTTCAAATTTCATAATTTTTCGAATCAATATGTGAGCGTCAAAGGAAAACGCGATTGACCATTTTCAGTTGATTTTAATTGACTGGAAATCGGCCATTTTTCAAACGGTCTCAGAATTCGATGAAACTAGTTTTGTTAGGACCGTATCGTCAATACGAAGCTAGAAAATATTTTTATGGAATTTTTAGAGTTAGTATGTGACCCCAATAATTTGAAATGTACGTTTAAAATTCAATATAGCGATTTAAATGTAAATTCAACGGAAACTGATTCAAACAGTCGAATCAGCCTACGATGCATGTCCCATTGCGTTCGGAATGGGGGTAATATGCTATGGACGACAGGCGGCGGGCCTCGTTTCGAGGTCGTATGTAAAAGTCAACCCTTTTGAAAAATTAAATAATAATAATAATAAAAAAAATTCATTCCCTCTCTTTATCTCCGTTCTGGCCCCCGCCCCCCCCCCCCCCCCCCGATTTCATTCTTCAGAACAAAATCAAAAAAAAAAAAAAGAAGAAGCAGCGGCAGCTGCCATCGCCGCCGCCATGACCGCCTGCCTCCGCCGCCTCACCCTCTCCTCAGACCAACGACCCTCCCCCTTCTTCTCCCTCCTTCCCCATGCCCCGTTCGAGGGACCTCGAGCTTCCCCCTCCTCTTTGATTTAGACCTAGCCGCCCGCCACCAGCATCGTCGAACCCCTCCAGCGCCCTCCGACGAACAGCGCCCCTCCTCCTCCCTCTTCGTACAATAACAGTAAGTTTTTTTTTTCTCTTTATTTCGTTTTTATTTTTAAGTTCAAAAACTGATTTTTTTTAAGTTCAAAAACTGATTTTTTTTAAGTTTAAAAACTGATTTTTTTTAAGTTCAAAAACTGATTTTTTTTAAGTTCAAAAACTGATTTTTTTTTAAGTTCAAAAACTGCTTTTTTTTAAGTTTAAAAACTGATTTTTTTAAGTTTAAAAACTGATTTTTTTTTTTAAGTTCAAAAACTGATTTTTTTTATGTTCAAAAACTGATTTTTTTTAAGTTCAAAAACTGATTTTTTAAAGTTTAAAAACTGATTTTTTTTTAAGTTTAAAAACTGATTTTTTTTTTTAGGTTTAAAAACTAATTTTTTTTAAAAGTTTAAAAACTGATTTTTATTAGGTTTAAAAACTAATTTTATTTTAAGATTTTAAATAGAAAAAGATTTGAATTTTAAATGGAAAAAGATTAGAACTTTAAAAGGTGAAAAGGTCGTATTTTGAATCGAGAGAAAAATATGATTTTTATATATTGAACTTCGATAGAAAAATATGATTTTTATATATGGAACTTCGATAGAAAAATATGATTTTTATATATTGAACTTCGATAGAAAAATATGATTTTTATATATTGAACTTCGATAGAAAAATATGATTTTTAAATATTGAACTTCGAAGTAAAAATTCGATTTTTATATATTGAACTTCGAAGTAAAAATTCGATTTTTATATATTGAACTTCGAAGTAAAAATTCGATTTTTATATATTGAACTTTGAAGAAAAAAATTCGATTTTTATATATTGAACTTTGAAATAAAAATTCGATTTTTATATATGGAATAGCGAAGTAAAAAATTCGATTTTTACATATGTAGTGAAAGCGGACAACGAAGGTGACAAAAAGGCGGGAACGACGAAGATCTCTACAATAGAAGTGCCGTGGAGCTAGGATAGCTATATGTGAGAATTTCTCACTCTTCAATTTTATTTCTAGTTATATATATATACTAGGATGCAGACGGTGCTTAGTAGCACCCGACACAATCGTCCACAGACCATGAACTTGTTTGTTTGACTGTTTGGTGATTGATTGCGATATTGGTTTGAATGTGGTTTGTGGTGTGAAAAATCGAATCGATAAATTGGTTAGGATTAGACGTGCGCCGTTATAAGGCGAGGGAGTAAGGCTAGGTTCGACTCTTACTCCAAATTTTGTGGTTTGCATAACGAAAGTGATTTGATTGATATGGGTATGGCGGTGGCCATTATTAGACTGGGGACAAGGCTAGGCCTTATCCCGTTTCTAGCATAGCGCCGTTATGCCGCCGAAATTTTCTAAAATATGTTAGAAAAATAAAAATATCATTTTTATTAGAAATGAATAAAATAACATATTCATTTACAAATCGAAACGATTTGTTGATGTACACCCATTTGACTGATATGGATTGGGACGATAAATTTCACACATCGCCCAACAGCACAAATAAAATATGTGTTTGATTGTTTGAAACCCCACACGGGTGTTGGGATGAAATATGAAGTCCACTCATCCTGATTGATTAAATATGTCGATCGATTGATTGACAGGCTGTTATAAGCGTTAGATATCTATATTTGATGCTTATACAGTGTAGTGCACTTTGGTTGATGGTTGATTATTTTCAATGCTATTATATGTGTGTAATGTATGAAAATCCATATAATTAACATTATATGGTGATTGATTGGGCCTCATTCCAATTTGAAAAATAAAGAATATTATAAAATAAAAGTCCATGTGTTGACAGTACTCATTCATTGAGATTGGTCATGTGTTGAACGAAATATTTTAGTAATAAAATTTACACCTTTAATATTATAAAATAAAAGTTCATGTGTTGACAGTACTCATTCATTGAGATTGGTCATGTGTTGAACGAAATATTTTAGTAAAAAAATTTGCACCTTTAATATTAAAAAATAAAAGTTCATGTGTTGACAGTACTCATTCATTGAGATTGGTCATGTGTTGAACGAAATATTTTGAAAATAGCAACTATTTTGAATAAAGAAACATTTGAAATAGAATATTTGAAAATAGAAATATATGAAGCCGTGTTGATTAGATTGATGCCATTTTGACGTGAATCGATATTTATATCGATTTTATTCATTTCGAAATGAATTGAATTGAAAACAATTTCGAAATGAATTGAATTGAAAACGATTTCGAAATGAATTGAATTGAAAACGATTTCGAAATGAATTGAATTGAAAACGATTTCGAAATGAATTGAATTGAAAACGATTTCGAAATGAATTGAATTGAAAACGATTTCGAAACGAAATGAATTGAAAACGATTTCGAAACGAATTGAATTGAAAACGATTTCGAAACGAATTGAATTGAAAACGATTTCGAAACGAATTGAATTGAAAACGATTTCGAAATGAATTGAATTGAAAACGATTTCGAAATGAATTGAATTGAAAACGATTTCGAAATGAATTGAATTGAAAACGAATTCAAATTGAATTGAAAGCGAAGTGAAATGAATTCAAATTGAATTGAAATTTGAATTGAATAGAAATGGATTTTAAAACGAATTTATAAAGAAGAATTCAATTTTGATTTGAATTGAAATGGAAGTTGAAAATGTTTTTGAAACGAATTCAAAACTATTTATATAATTCGTTTTAAATAGAAATCGACGATATATATATTATATATATAATATAATGGCCTGAATAGAATGCGCCGCGCCGCGGCAGTTCGCGAATTTCGACCATTTATTTCAAACGGGCATTACGGGAGATCCGACCGTCGGATTCTCCTAAAACCGGAACCGTTGGGTTCGTATCGAAAAGAGCTTTCTAACGGATATTAGAAATTAGAAATCTAACGGTTGGATTTGGAATTATGTCCAAATCAAATTTGAAAAAGGTCGCTATAAGTGCAGTTCGATGGCCATTGATGGAAATAGACTGTACGGGCCTTGATAAAATTATTAAAAATGGTAATAATTTGTGTAAAATCATAAGAAATGATTTAGAAAGAATTGGGATGAAAAACTCCATATTTGAAAAGATAAAATTGATTTTTATCGAAATGAACTAGTTTTGAACTAGAAATATAATTCTATTTATTTTTAAATAAATAAACTGAATTTGAAAAGGGTTTTAAAAGTAACCAGAATTTCCAATGATTGCATTGGAGTGGATTTGAATCGAAATTGTCTTCGGAATATTTCGATGTTGGAATTCGTGATTATACAGGTGTTGTTATGGAAATTTGAAAGATATATTTATATCGTTATTTCCAATACGACATTTGTTAGTCGTGGAATTTGATATTGAATATAAGCCGGTATATTTTCTATTCAGAGCCTTGTATTGAATATCAAATGTGATTTGGGGTTTGTCGTGAATGGTGTCTTCACTAACACTGTTCTTGAACCCAGTTGAGAAAAGATTAAATCTTTTTATTTAGATTTAATGAAGTGTACCAATTAAATAATATTTAATTGGAATTGAATTGATATTGATTTTTGGGTTTATCGTGGACAGTGTTTTAAATAACACTCGTTCTTTAACCCGATAATTAATGGAATGTGATTTTGGGTTTATTGTGAACCGTGTTTTAAAACGACACTGATTCTTTAACCCAGTTAACGATTAAAACTAAGTGGAGTTTTAATGAATCTTTAATTAGATTGAAATGATCGAGAATGGAGTATCACCAGTTTTGCTCCAGGCGATAGTTAAATCTTTAATTAGATTTGAACGTGAAATGGTAATTGAATTTACCGATAACACCGTGGTGTTAGATATGAAGTACTACCAGTTTTACTTCGTGGGATGAATAGGTTGGGATTGGGAAATTAAAACAAATGATTACTTCGGTAAGGTTCGCTAATCCCGACTAGTTTTGAATTGATATTCAAGATAGAATAAAGAATAAATTCAAGACATTTATCTTGGATAAAATTAATGGGAACCTTTCCCTATGAATGTGAAATCAGAAACTAACTATCGGTTAGCTGAGCAGAATGGTTTTCTGGATATTGATCTGATGTTGGTTTCGGCCTTCGGGGTTAATATTTGGGGAATTATTCTCTTGATTAATTTACGGTTAGTGACTGATGAATTGGAATGAGGCGTATGTTGTGTTTGTGTAACACTTATTTAAAATATACGCGAGTTATTCGGAAAGACCGGGTTTATCCCATTCTGAATAACTGATACGACGATAAGTCGAAGATGAAGACGGTGGTCGAAGACCGGAAGTCTTCACGTCGTTTGGGTGATTACTGATGATCTTGATTGGGCTGTACACCCAAGAAGATGGAAACAGTTGGTGATCGTCCAGACGTACTTGGAGATCGATGGATATGCGGGGTACTAGGTGCCTCCGGTTTCGTTCAGACCCAGAACGGACTTGTAAATGGACTGTGTGTCTGACATTGGATTTTAGTCCGTGTGATTGATCTCTATTAAATATATATCTGTTTGGCGGCGGAGAATTTATTCTCTTGCTTAACGCCCTTCTCTGAGACGTACGAGCTCAGGGGTTATATATTGATGGATATCAAACGCATGGAGTGAATTGCCTGTGTGGCATGCCTAAGTGGCAATTGATCGAGGCTTCTGTTGAAAAGCAAAGTCTTGTGGTGATGATCAAAGCACAGCCTGTGTGGCACAGCTTTGTGTAACGTGAATTCGCGAGCCTCGCACCCCGGTTGTGAACCAAAAACGGGAGAGGACGTCAGGGAGGGCATGCGTTTCTTTCTAGCTAGAAGTGGCGTCAGTGGTTTTACACGCCCTGAAGAGTTTGACTTCTGTGGTTGTTGCTGTTGCGAGGCGCCTCGGTTATATCGGTTTCGGCCGATGCATTCTGGTCGGCAGACGGACCAGACTTACACCCCATAGGGTGGGGAGATGCATGTTCAGGGTTTAAGTTTAATCCACATCGGTGGACTGGCCCTGAGGATCCAAGGCTTGACTGAGTACTTGCCTGAGGCTCGGGCTAGAGAGTCTCGAAGTCGGTGAGGACTATCTTTTGCCTCGGTTCGTAGATGGAAACCCAATTTCCAAATACGTGACATGTGCGGTTTTAATTGTAGAACTAGTATGGCGACATGATATATGGTACCCATGCCGCCTATGATTGACACTTATGATTTGAAGTTGTTTTATACACTATGCACTTATAATAGTATCAAATGATTTGTTTTAAACGTATCAAGCATACTTTGGCTGTTATAAGGGAAAACCCTATCCTCGACTGTGTTGCATTGTGTGATGGGACCTGGGTCTTATAACAGCTTCATTTTTCTTTATTTAGCATTGCGCTGTTTGTTTTATGCACTGGTATTCTTGGGAGGAAACCCGTTCCGTGTTATACGGCGTGGTCCCTTGATTTGCCTAACTTTAAAAATAAAGATTAACTGTTTTAGTTCTCACACCAGTCACATGACTGACCTGGAGTTTATTGTTTTAACCTAAACTCTGGGTGCCCTTATTTTGACATGGGCAGCTAGTAGTTTTGGTTTTGCAGATTTATATTCACAGGATCCTGGTTTACAGCTGGAACGATATCCGGAAAGCTTTGTATCCGTATATCTACTTCTAGTTGTGTATTGTATTATTTTCCGCTGCTATGTATTTAAATGTAATTTAAATCTCTGATATTCTTGTGTAATATTCAATTATACTCTGTATATTCTTGTAATCTGGTGCATTGTTGAAATATACAATGAAACGTTCTTCTGTGTGCGTTCTGTTTTGTCATGTTCTCAAACGATAGGGCGTTTCGAACGGCCTGAATCGGTTTAGCGACTGGTTCGGACCGAGCGAAATTCTTTGCCGTCACAGTTGGTATCAGAGCTTTGGTTTACAAAGCTAGAGAACAAGGCATATTAGAACTATACGAAAGAATTCATCAGATATTGGATTAGTAATATCCAATTAGAATGACTCGTTAGAGATAGGATCAGTAGTATCCTAGAACGAGTGTGAATAGTATATTTTTTTTAAAATGAAAACCTTTGTTTTGAAAATTTAAATCAACTCTTCGTATTTGATTACTTAATTTAAATTGATTTGGACAATCCAGTATATATAGATTTTGCGTATACGTCTGATCCGCGTGTATTTGAAATTTTAATATACTGGATAGATATAGAATCACATTCTAGTCGCCCGGAGATGTTCTGATGGTGGTTCGAAACATCATCAGCATTTATATTCGTGTGACGAAGGTGTGATTTTCTATATATTTCCATTAGACTGGTGTGAGAACCAAAACTAATATAGCTAGAATACATTGTTGTGATTTGGCATCAAAATCTGATTTTTGTATATGTATCAAAATTATCAATTTGAAACTTTAATCCACTAATTGATTGATGTTTGTGTGGTTTGTTTATTTGTTTGATAATTTTGAACCATTATGCCTAATATAACCAAATATTGAACTGTATTGAAAATTGGTCGCATTTGCTTGCATATACATGTATACCATTGAACAGGTCATAGCAAGGAGGCTAGAGCCAGAGAATAAAATTTGTTTGCCCGACAAATAGGTACATGTTTACTACATAATTTCCTGTTTTGTTTGGGTGATGATGATTTTGTGAGCCTATTGGCTAGCCGCTTGGCTTTTTCTTTTTCTTTTTGAGATCTGAAGGACCGGGGAAGCTATTTGAAATTCCCCGATGCTCCCGGTGCAGGGGAGGTTATGGCGAAATTTTTCAAAAATTTAGGGTGTTAGCCAAATTTTTGAAATTTTGAAAATTCTCAGAAACTAAAGAGTTGGAGAATGGAAGCCAGAATGAGCGTAGAGTTGATTAATCAAACCACTTTCGACTTTGTTCCTTTTCGGGGACGAAAAGTTTTAAGTGGGGGAGATTATAACAACCCGGAAAATCTGGGCCAGTTTAAAATTTTTATTTTGGCAATTTTAGCGAATTTTGATTATTTAAAATGAATTATTTTAAATAATATCGACGAGAAATTTATTTAGAATATAAATCGAACGTATATATTATACGCGTCGTCGTTAGAATATAAATATTTATATATAATTATAAATAGAATTGAAAATGGCGCGGTAGTTCGATAATTCGATTTCAAACTTCAATTGAATGTACCGGGTGCAAAACAATCCGGATTTTAGTGAAACCAAAAATAATGGGATGTAATTGTGAATATCTTTCCAACGAATCCGAAAAATCAAGATTTCATATCGGGAATCAAAAGATATGTCCAGTTGAAAATTCTGAATAGTCGCTATGGAATTCAGGCCCTTAAAAATGGACATTTTGCAAACGACCTCGGATTTCGACGAAACAACTTTTGTTGGGTCCGTGATGTAAAGTTATTGCTAGGTTTCAAATTTCATAATTTTTCGAATCAATATGTGAGCGTGGCAAAGGAAAACGCGATTGACCATTTTCAGTTGATTTTAATCGACTGGAAATCGGCCATTTTTCAAATGGTCTCAGAAT
Organism: Allium sativum; assembly: GCA_030737875.1. Lineage (NCBI taxonomy): Eukaryota > Viridiplantae > Streptophyta > Magnoliopsida > Asparagales > Amaryllidaceae > Allium > Allium sativum. The sequence continues at coordinate 134,020,005 of CM060924.1, read as the reverse complement.
TCGACGAAACTAGTTTTGTTAGGACCGTATCGTCAATACGAAGCTAGAAAATATTTTTATGGAATTTTTAGAGTTAGTATGTGACCCCAGTAATTTGAAATGTACGTTTAAAATTCAATATAGCGATTTAAATGTAAATTCAACGGAAACTGATTCAAACAGTCGAATCAGCCTACGATGCATGTCCCATTGCGTTCGGAATGGGGGTAATATGCTATGGACGACAGGCGGCGGGCCTCATTTCGAGGTCGTATGTAAAAGTCAACCCTTTTGAAAAATTAAATAATAAATAAAAATAATAATAATAAATTTTCATTCCCTCTCTTTATCTCCGTTCTGCCCCCCCCCCCCCCCCATTTCATTCTTCAGAACAAAATCGAAAAAAAAAAAAAAAAAAGAAGCAGCGGCAGCTGCCATCGCCACCGCCAGGACCGCCCGCCTCCGCCGCCTCACCCTCTCCTCAGACCAACGACCCTCCCCCTTCTTCTCCCTCCTTCCCCATGCCCCGTTCGAGGGACCTCGAGCTTCCCCCTCCTCTTTAATTTAGACCTAGCCGCCCGCCACCAGCATCGTCGAACCCCTCCAGCGCCCTCCGACGAACAGCGCCCTTCCTCCTCCCTCTTCGTACAATAACAGTAAGTTTTTTTCTCTTTATTTCGTTTTTTTTTAAGTTCAAAAACTGATTTTTTTTAAGTTCAAAAACTGATTTTTTTTTTAAGTTCAAAACCTGATTTTTTTTTTAAGTTCAAAAACTGATTTTTTTTAAGTTTAAAAACTGATTTTTTTTGAGTTCAAAAACTGATTTTTTTTAAGTTCAAAAACTGATTTTTTTTAAGTTCAAAAACTGATTTTTTTTAGGTTTAAAAACTGATTTTTTTTAGGTTTAAAAACTGATTTTTTTTAGGTTTAAAAACTGATTTTTTTTAAAAGTTTAAAAACTGATTTTTATTAGGTTTAAAAACTGATTTTATTTTAAGATTTTAAATAGAAAAAGATTTGAATTTTAAATGGAAAAAGATTAGAACTTTAAAAGGTGAAACGGTCGTATTTTGAATCGAGAGAAAAATATGATTTTTATATATTGAACTTCGATAGAAAAATATGATTTTTATATATGGAACTTCGATAGAAAAATATGATTTTTATATATTGAACTTCGATAGAAAAATATGATTTTTATATATTGAACTTCGATAGAAAAATATGATTTTTAAATATTGAACTTCGAAGTAAAAATCCGATTTTTAAATATTGAACTTCGGAGTAAAAATTCGATTTTTATATATTGAACTTCGAAGTAAAAATTCGATTTTTATATATTGAACTTCGAAGTAAAAATTCGATTTTTATATATTGAACTTTGAAGAAAAAAATTCGATTTTTATATATTGAACTTTGAAATAAAAATTCGATTTTTATATATGGAATAGCGAAGTAAAAAATTCGATTTTTACATATGTAGTGAAAGCAGACAACGAAGGTGACAAAAAGGCGGGAACGACGAAGATCTCTACAATAGAAGTGCCGTGGAGCTAGGATAGCTATATGTGAGAATTTCTCACTCTTCAATTTTATTTCTAGTTATATATATATACTAGGATGCAGACGGTGCTTAGTAGCACCCGACACAATCATCCACAGACCATGGACTTGTTTGTTTGACTGTTTGGTGATTGATTGCGATATTGGTTTGAATGTGGTTTGTGGTGTGAAAAATCGAATCGATAAATTGGTTAGGATTAGACGTGCGCCGTTATAAGGCGAGGGAGTAAGGCTAGGTTAGACTCTTACTCCAAATTTTGTGGTTTGCATAACGAAAGTGATTTGATTGATATGGGTATGGCGGTGGCCATTATTAGACCGGGGACAAGGCTAGGCCATATCCCGTTTCTAGCATAGCGCCGTTGTGCCGCCGAAATTTTCTAAAATATGTTTGAAAAATAAAAATATCATTTTTATTAGAAATGAATAAAATAACATATTCATTTACAAATCAAAACGATTTGTTGATGTACACCCATTTGACTGATATGGATTGGGACGATAAATTTCACACATCGCCCAACAGCACAAATAAAATATGTGTTTGATTGTTTGAAACCCCACACGGGTGTTGGGATGAAATATGAAGTCCACTCATCCTGATTGATTAAATATGTCGATCGATTGATTGACAGGCTGTTATAAGCATTAGATATCTATATTTGATGCTTATACAGTGTAGTGCACTTTGGTTGATGGTTGATTATTTTCAATGCTATTATATGTGTGTAATGTATGAAAATCCATATAATTAACATTATATGGTGATTGATTGGGCCTCATTTCAATTTGAAAAATAAAGAATATTATAAAATAAAAGTCCTTGTGTTGACAGTACTCATTCATTGAGATTGGTCATGTGTTGAACGAAATATTTTAGTAATAAAATTTACACCTTTAATATTATAAAATAAAAGTTCATGTGTTGACAGTACTCATTCATTGAGATTGGTCATGTGTTGAACGAAATATTTTAGTAAAAAAATTTGCACCTTTAATATTAAAAAATAAAAGTTCATGTGTTGACAGTACTCATTCATTGAGATAGGTCATGTGTTGAACGAAATATTTTGAAAATAGCAACTATTTTGAATAAAGAAACATTTGAAATAGAATATTTGAAAATAGAAATATATGAAGCCGTGTTGATTAGATTGACGCCATTGTGACGTGAATCGATATTTATATCGATTTTATTCATTTCGAAATGAATTGAATTGAAAACAATTTCGAAATGAATTGAATTGAAAACGATTTCGAAATGAATTGAATTGAAAACGATTTCGAAATGAATTGAATTGAAAACGATTTCAAAATGAATTGAATTGAAAACGATTTCGAAATGAATTGAATTGAAAACGATTTCGAAATGAATTGAACTGAAAACGATTTCGAAACGAAATGAATTGAAAACGATTTCGAAACGAAATGAATTGAAAACGATTTCGAAACGAATTGAATTGAAAACGATTTCGAAACGAATTGAATTGAAAACGATTTCGAAACGAATTAAATTGAAAACGATTTCAAAATGAATTGAATTGAAAACGAATTCAAATTGAATTGAAAGCGAAGTGAAATGAATTCAAATTGAATTGAAATTTGAATTGAATAGAATTGGATTTTAAAACGAATTTATAAAGAAGAATTCAATTTTGATTTGAATTGAAATGGAAGTTGAAAATGTTTTTGAAACGAATTCAAAACTATTTATATAATTCGTTTTAAATAGAAATCGACGATATATATATTATATATATTATATATATAATATAATGGCCTGAATAGAACGCGCCGCGCCGCGGCAGTTCGCGAATTTCGACCATTTATTTCAAACGGGCATTACGGGAGATCCGACCGTCGGATTCTCCTAAAACCGGAACCGTTGGGTTCGTATCGAAAAGAGCTTTCTAACGGATATTAGAAATTAGAAATCTAACGGTTGGATTTGGAATTATGTCCAAATCAAATTTGAAAAAGGTCGCTATAAGTGCAGTTCGATGGCCATTGATGGAAATCGACTATACGGGCCTTGATAAAATTATTAAAAATGGTAATAATTTGTGTAGAATCATAAGAAATGATTTAGAAAGAATTGGGATGAAAAACTCCATATTTGAAAAGATAAAAATAGATTTTTATCGAAATGAACTAGTTTTGAACTAGAAATATAATTCTATTTATTTTTAAATAAATAAACTGAATTTGAAAAGGGTTTTAAAAGTAACCAGAATTTCCAATGATTGCATTGGAGTGGATTTGAATCGAAATTGTCTTCGGAATATTTCGATGTTGGAATTCGTGATTATACAGGTGTTGTTATGGAAATTTGAAAGATATATTTATATCGTTATTTCCAATACGACATTTGTTAGTCGTGGAATTTGATATTGAATATAAGCCGGTATATTTTCTATTCAGAGCCTTGTATTGAATATCAAATGTGATTTGGGGTTTGTCGTGAATGGTGTCTTCACTAACACTGTTCTTGAACCCAGTTGAGAAAAGATTAAATCTTTTTATTTAGATTTAATGAAGTGTACCAATTAAATAATATTTAATTGGAATTGAATTGATATTGATTTTTGGGTTTATCGTGGACAGTGTTTTAAATAACACTCGTTCTTTAACCCGATAATTAATGGAATGTGATTTTGGGTTTATTGTGAACCGTGTTTTAAAACGACACTGATTCTTTAACCCAGTTAACGATTAAAACTAAGTGGAGTTTTAATGAATCTTTAATTAGATTGAAATGATCGAGAATGGAGTATCACCAGTTTTGCTCCAGGCGATAGTTAAATCTTTAATTAGATTTGAACGTGAAATGGTAATTGAATTTACCGATAACACCGTGGTGTTAGATATGAAGTACTACCAGTTTTACTTCGTGGGATGAATAGGTTGGGATTGGGAAATTAAAACAAATGATTACTTCGGTAAGGTTCGCTAATCCCGACTAGTTTTGAATTGATATTCAAGATAGAATAAAGAATAAATTCAAGACATTTATCTTGGATAAAATTAATGGGAACCTTTCCCTATGAATGTGAAATCAGAAACTAACTATCGGTTAGCTGAGCAGAATGGTTTTCTGGATATTGATCTGATGTTGGTTTCGGCCTTCAGGGTTAATATTTGGGGAATTATTCTCTTGATTAATTTATGGTTAGTGACTGATGAATTGGAATGAGGCGTATGTTGTGTTTGTGTAACACTTATTTAAAATATACGCGAGTTATTCGGAAAGACCGGGTTTATCCCATTCTGAATAACTGATACGACGATAAGTCGAAGATGAAGACGGTGGTCGAAGACCGGAAGTCTTCACGTCGTTTGGGTGATTACTGATGATCTTGATTGGGCTGTACACCCAAGAAGATGGAAACAGTTGGTGATCGTCCAGACGTACTTGGAGATCGATGGATATGCGGGGTAATAGGTGCCTCCGGTTTCGTTCAGACCCAGAACGGACTTGTAAATGGACTGTGTGTCTGACATTGGATTTTAGTCCGTGTGATTGATCTCTATTAAATATATATCTGTTTGGCGGCGGAGAATTTATTCTCTTGCTTAACGCCCTTCTCTGAGACGTACGAGCTCAGGGGTTATATATTGATGTATATCAAACGCATGGAGTGAATTGCCTGTGTGGCATGCCTAAGTGGCAATTGATCGAGGCTTTTGTTGAAAAGCAAAGTCTTGTGGTGATGATCAAAGCACAGCCTGTGTGGCACAGCTTTGTGTAACGTGAATTCGCGAGCCTCGCACCCCGGTTGTGAACCAAAAACGGGAGAGGACGTCAGGGAGGGCATGCGTTTCTTTCTAGCTAGAAGTGGCGTCAGTGGTTTTACACGCCCTGACGAGTTTGACTTATGTGGTTGTTGCTGTTGCGAGGCGCCTCGGTTATATCGGTTTCGGCCGATGCATTCTGGTCGGCAGACGGACCAGACTTACACCCCATAGGGTGGGGAGATGCATGTTCAGGGTTTAAGTTTAATCCACATCGGTGGACTGGCCCTGAGGATCCAAGGCTTGACTGAGTACTTGCCTGAGGCTCGGGCTAGAGAGTCTCGAAGTCGGTGAGGACTATCTTTTGCCTCGGTTCATAGATGGAAACCCAATTTCCAAATACGTGATATGTGCGGTTTTAATTGTAGAACTAGTATGGCGACATGATATATGGTACCCATGCCGCCTATGATTGATACTTATGATTTGAAGTTGTTTTATACACTATGCACTTATAATAGTATCAAATGATTTGTTTTAAACGTATCAAGCATACTTTGGCTGTTATAAGGGAAAACCCTATCCTCGACTGCGTTGCATTGTGTGATGGGACCTGGGTCTTATAACAGCTTCATTTTTCTTTATTTAGCATTGCGCTGTTTGTTTTATGCACTGGTATTCTTGGGAGGAAACCCGTTCCGTGTTATACGGCGTGGTCCCTTGATTTGCCTAACTTTAAAAATAAAGATTAACTGTTTTAGTTCTCACACCAGTCACATGACTGACCTGGAGTTTATTGTTTTAACCTAAACTCTGGGTGCCCTTATTTTGACATGGGCAGCTAGTAGTTTTGGTTTTGCAGATTTATATTCACAGGATCCTGGTTTACAGCTGGAACGATATCCGGAAAGCTTTGTATCCGTATATCTACTTCTAGTTGTGTAATGTATTATTTTCCGCTGCTATGTATTTAAATATAATTTAAATCTCTGATATTCTTGTGTAATATTCAATTATACTCTGTATATTCTTGTAATCTGGTGCATTGTTGAAATATACAATGAAACGTTCTTCTGTGTGCGTTCTGTTTTGTCATGTTCTCAAACGATAGGGCGTTTCGAACGGCCTGAATCGGTTTAGCGACTGGTTCGGACCGAGCGAAATTCTTTGCCGTCACACATCTGGTCTTTGGACCGCCGCCGCCGTCAGTCGGAGCCACCGAACTGGCCCCACCTCCTGGCGCACGTGCGCCTCTCCTAGCTCTACGCTGTGGCGCTGGCCGATCGTTCTGAAGTGGCACGGATTTCGAGTTATTGGCAAACCTAGTTTTGAAGATCGAGGTGAGCTAACGGCTGAAACTATTTAATAGCAGTTTAAAGCGCTACGGTTTTTGATTTCACTGTAAAAATCATATCTTTTTCATTTCTTGACGAAATTCAGTGAAATAAGAGAGAGTGGACTCGTGTGGACGTCTTCTACATTCTAGAAGAGTCCGCATATTTTTCTGAGCCTCCTGCTATTTTTGGTGGATTGGAACCTAATGTGAGATTTCTAAATTATAAACGATATGGAAAACGACGATGTATAAATTATATAGTCGATGTATGACTTGTATAAGCGTTGTACACCTCATGTATAAGCGTTGTATAAGTTGTATGTTCGATATATAAGTTATATATGCGTTATAAAAATTATATATGTGTTGAAATGGAAGTGAAATGCTTATATAATATATATATATATATATATATATATATATATATATATATATATATATATATATATATACATGCCCCTCGTCCACAAACCATGGACGATATTTATTGATTGTGATTGGTGTGAAAATTGATTGATTGCGAATGGTGGATAAGAATTGTTTGTGGTTGAAATTGATTGATTGTGGTTAAAAAATACCCATTTGTGGTTAAGAAATATTTGGTTTAAACCACATTGGAATAGTATGTGGAAATGGAAAAATATACATGCCGCCTGCGTGCGAACTAGATGCATGATTCCCCATTGTCAAAAGCTGCGAGGCTTTAAGGTAGAGCGAGGAGCCGTACTAGGGACGGCCCCGGTTTTAACTACCCTGCCGTTATGCTGTTGAAATTTTGAATAATATTCATGTGCTAGAATTATTTTCATTTGTTGAAACTAAATTCATTCGTTGAATAGAAATCCATGTGTTGAATGGTATTCGTGTTTTGAAATAAATTGTTTTATAATAAAAATCATATTTTTATCATCTATACGAACTATATAAAATAATCGTGTTTTGAAATAAATTGTTTTATAATAAAAATCATATTTTTATAATCTATATGAACTATATAAAATGATCGGGTTTTGAAATGAATTGTTTTACAATAAAAAACACATTTTTACTATATACATGAATTGTTAAAAATAGCGAAGTACCGAAGTGAATGTTTGTTGAATAAAAATATCATTTTTATCAAAGATATGAAAAGCATATAGCTTTGAAATCGAAGAATCGATATATATATATATATATATATATATATATATATGTAGAATTAAAATATATCGAATAACGAAGCTGTAGTTCGTGTTTTGAAACCGTGATTTCAAACGATTAGTGCGGGAGATCCGACCATCGAATTTTCCCGTAACCGCAATCGTTTGGTTCGCTTTTGAAATATCTTTCCAACGGCACCAACTTTGTAAAGATCCAACGGTTGGATTGTCTGGAATGTTTAATTCAAATCTGAAGAAAAACAGCGCCAGAATCGATTATATTTATATATATATAAATATAATTATATTAAATCGAATAACGACGCTGCAGTTCGTGTTTTGAAATCGAAACTTCAAAGAGTGTACCGGGCGATCCAACCGTCGAATTTTCCCAAAACTAGAACCGTTGGATTCGTTTTGAAAAGATTTTCTAATGATGTAAATTTTGTGAAGATCCAACGGTTAGATTTTCTGATATGTGTAAATCAAATATAAAGAAAAATAGCGCCACGACCGCGTTATGGCCCGAAGCGTCGTTTAAATAAATTGGCTATTTTAAAATAAATAAAAATAGCGATAAATCATTATAAAATATTATAAACGATATGGATGTGAAATTTAGAAACTAACTGAAGGTTGGCTAAGTCGAATGGTTTCCTGGATTTTGATCTGATGTTGGTTTCGGCCTTCGGGGTTAATATTTGGGAAATCGTTCTCTTACTGATTTACGGTTAGTGACTAATGAATTGAAATGATGCGTATGATGTGTTTGTGTAGTACTTGTTTATTATATATGCGAGTTGCTCAGAAAGACCGGGTTTATCCCATTCTGAATAACTGAATCTACGATAAGAAATCGAAGATGAAGACGGTGGTTGAAGACCGGAGATCTTCACCTCGTATTGATGGTAACCGATGTCCTGATTGGGAGGCATCCTGAAATATGGATAATGAGTGGTGATCGTCCAGACATACGTGGAGATCGATGGGTTTGCGAGGTATATAGTGCCTCCGGTTTCGTTCAGACCCAGAACGGACATGTAAATGGACTGTGTGTCTGACATTGGATTTTATTCAGTGTTGATTGATCTCTATTAAATATACATATGTTTGGCGGTGGAGAATTTATTCTTTTGCTTAACGCCCTTCTCTGAGACGCACGAGCTCAGAGGTTGTATATCGATGGACATCAGTCGCATGGCATGAATTGCTAGTGTGGCATGCCTAAGTGGCAAATAATCAAGGCTTCTGTTGAAAAGCAAAGTCTTGTGGTGATGATCAAAGCACCGCTTGTGTGGCGTAGCTTTGTGTATAACGTGAATTCGCGAACCTCACACCCCGGTATGAACCAGAAACGGGAGAAGGACCTCAGGGAGGACATGCGTTTCTTTCTAGTTAGAGGTGGTGTCGGTGCTTAAACTGGCTGACATTTATATTATTTTCACCTATGTAGTTGTTGCTATTGCGAGGCGCCTCGGTTATATCGGTCGATCCAGGACCGATGGAGTTATTCGTTGGCTCACTTACGCCCCAAAGGGCGAGGAAACGCATTGTTCAGGAATTTTAATCCACATCGGTGGACCGGCCCTGACGATCCAGGGGTCACTCGAGCTCTGATCCTGAGGGGCGGGCTAGAGCGTCTCGAAGTCGGTAAGGACTATCTTTTGCCTTGGTTCATGACGGAAATCCAATTTCCATATACGTGATGTGGCAGTTTTGATTGTATATATATGTATATATATGGCGACATGATATATGGTACCCATGCCGTCTATAATTGATTGTTATGATTCGAAATTGTTTTTGAAACATGTAAACACTAGTAATAATATCAAATGCTTTTGTTTTATTCGTATCAAGCATATTTTGGCCATTATAAGGTAAAACTCTATCCTCCAGTTTGCGTTGCATTGTGTGATGGGAACTGAGTCTTATAATAGCTTCATTTTTATGAAAAGAAGCGATGTTTAAAAGAATTATTTGTTTTTAAAGCACTGGCAACCCAATGGAGTAAACCCGTTCCGCGAAAGTGGCGTGGTCCTGTGATTAGCCATATTTTAGATGTGTTGAGTAGATTTCTCATACCAGTCCCATGACTGACTCGTTGTTTGTTTCACTTGCAAACTCGGGTGCCCCTTTTTCTACACGAGCAGCCTTGTATTCAACTTTAGCAGGCTTTTTCTGGATAGCTGGAACTGAAGATGGATTCTATCATTTATCTCTTTTTATGCCGTTCAGCTCCTAGTGTACATTATGTTTTTTTTCCACTGTAGACATTGATGTATAACTGAACTGTATTTGTACTAAGTATGATCCTGTACTATGTAACTCTGATTATTTCGTTTATCCAGTGTATTATTTGTTCATTATCTGGTGTATTTATTTATTTATTTATGTTCTGCTATTATCTGTTTCTGTGTTATATTCCAAAGATTACCCTGAACACCGCAGTACGGGTTTTGGGGACGTCACATCGTGGTATCAGAGCTTTGGTTAAGCTTAGTGCTGGAATATAACATATGAACGAACTCGTCAGAAATAGAACTAGTAGTGTTCTAGTACGAGTAACTCATTACAGATAGGATCAGTAATATACTAGTATGAGTAAAGCAGGATGAAATACACCCAGTAGACATAATTACATTCAAGTATTTGTCTCTATATTTTGAAATATCTTTTCTGTTGACCTGACACTTGATCTGCTGTTTGCAGAAGTACTAGAAAATGAGTGTCAGAATCAGAAGAAATGCAGAATCAGATTTAGAGGCTCTATTAAAGAGATACCGAAATCTGGGCGAAGCACAATTTTCGGGCAATGAATCTATAATTCAGACTCAAGCTTGGATGAGTTCTGTTGAAAGAATTTTTGAACATATCCGGATGAGAGATGATTAGAAAAGATTAGTAGCATCTTGGGCGCTCAAAGAAGAAGCTTCAATCTGGTGGGAAACAATCATCAAAGATAATCCAGAAGGTGATGTCACCTGGGATAGATTCCAAGAGATTTTCCTAGAAAGATTTACTCCTCCTGAAGCAACTGGGCGGTTATGTGATGAATTCTCTTATCTGATACAAGGAGATATGACCATTCCAGAATATCATAAGAGATTCAACGAACTTTCTCATTTTGCCCCTCATCTAATTCAAAATCCAAAGCGGAAGAATCTAAGGTTCATTCATGGCCTGCAAAGAATATACCAGAATAATGTAAAAAAGAATGTGAAGCTTCCTTTTTCATAAAGGATTTATATGGCTTATCAGTATGAAGATCTCCATAAGAAAGGTATGTTGCGCGACGAAGAAGAAGTCAGTTCGAGTAACAAAGTGGAGTCTGTGACCGATAGTCCTGAGGTCAGTAGGAAGCCCAGTGCCAAGAGGAAAAGGGCTAATCTGAGAAGGAACCAGTAACGACCGCCGTATGCAATAACTACCATAAGCAAGGGCATTTGCATGGAAAGTGCAGATCTTTAAAGAAACTAAAGAAGAATGAACCTAAATCAAAGAGCAAGTTCCAAGAGACCACAGAATGCAGCATTTGCCATCGGTTTGGTCGTGTAAAGCAGGATTGCCGGCTATTAAAGGCAACTAATGAGGCCCAGGTAAATGAAGTGGCAGAAACCTCAGCACCCTCAGCTAGTCAGGGAAGATCTGATGTTTTAGAAGGCACGCTTACTGTCAAAAACATTCCTGTCAAAGTACTGTTTGACACAGGCGCATCACGAAGATTTATTGCAAAGAATGCAGTCAAGAAGTTGGACTTGAAATTGAGAAAGCTCAAAGAACCCATCACTGTCCGTAATCCTGTTGGAGGTTCTCTCGATCTTAGATGGATTTGTGTAGTACCTGTCTCTTTTTCCTGTTATAAGTTACCTACCATCTCTATCATCATGAAATTTTACTGAATTCGATCTTATTCTAAGATTGGATTGGTTAACCAAATATGAGGCAGAGGTCGGATGCGCCGAGAGAGTTGTTATGGCAAAGGCCCAATTAGGGAATTATATAACCATTCCCTGTGAAGGTCAGAATTCTAATAGAAAAGACTTCTGGGCAGCTCTCGATGTTTCTCCTGCTCAAATAAAAGATATCCCTGTAGTCACAGAGAATATACAGGACCTCATTAAAGATATTCCTGTAGTCAAGAATAATGCGGATGTGTTCGAAGAAGTTGTTAGCTTACCTCCGCAGAGAGAAATCGATTTCAAGATTGCTTTAATTCCGAATGCTTGGCCAGTAGTGCACGCTTTTCGGAGGATGACCCTAAAGGAGAAAGAAGAACTAGACAATCAAACACGACAGTGGAAGGGTCTGATCAGGCCTAGTTTCTCTGATTGGGGAGCAGCAGTGGTGTTTGTCTCAAAATCTGACGATACTCTGCGACTATGTGTGGATTATCGTGATTTGAACCAACAGACAATAAAGAATAATGGTAGAATTTATTCGATTAAATCACACATTGAACTGATTTAAATATATATACATGTGCATCATATATGTTTGAACAGGTAAATGGATAGCTGTTGAGTAAAGAAATTATTTGCGTGCCCGACAAATAGGTAAACCTTAATGAGTTGGATGCGAAATATTATTATATCGACTCCTATGAATGCCATAGGATGCGGAGTGCTGGTTGTTCTGTGTGTAATAATAAACATCGCCATAGGATAGTAACAATTAATTTTGAACTACATTACATGGCATACTTCTTGAAGATAGCATACTTCATCATATACCACACAAGCATTTGGAGCTTGTGTGACGAGGTTGAAGATTTACCATATGAGTGAGAAGCTTGTATGGCGATGAATATATATTACAGGTTGAACTGATGACAGCTATGGACTATACATTGCAGGTTGAACTGATGACTGATATGACCATATAAAATTGTAACGATAAATTGCCAGATTAATAAAAGCCCCACATGGGTCTGGAGTTGAAAATAATCACGTCTCTCTAGTCATTTGATACGACACATGGATTATTTATTTCCCACACGGGACGAGGTGACGAGAATTTATTCTCTGGAGCAATTAAAATACACACTCCCTCAGGCTTTGACAGGGTGACGAGAATTTATTCTCTGGAGTTATAATCTATACACGCTCCCCTGTAAACACCAGAATATATCACTATAAATATGTGTGTGCTTTATAGGATTTATTGGGTACCTAATACGGCCCAATAAATTTCCAAACCCCTCCCTGTACAAAGGAGGTTATGGCGAATTTTTTCGAAAATTCCGGGTGTTAGCCAAATTTTTGAAGAATTTGAAAATTCTCAAAAACTGAAAAATTGGAGAATGGAAGCCAGATTGGAAGTAGAGTTGATTAATCAAACCACTTTCAACTTTGTTCCTTTTCGGGGACGAAAAGTTTTAAGTGGGGGAGATTGTAATGACCCGGAAACTCTGAACCAGTTTGAAAATTTTAAATTGGCTAAAATAGTGAATTTTAAGCATTTAAAATAAAATTTTAAATAATAATGATGAAAAGTAAGTTTGAATCGAAGTTGAAAATAAATATAATCACTTTGAATTACAAACAAGGCCTGAAATGGCGCGGTAGTTTCAAATTTTCAATTCAAACTTTGACTAACTATACCGGGTGCAACACAAAACGGATTTGAGTGAAACCAAAAATATTTAAATCTGTTAGTGAATACCTTTCTAACGAATCTGAAAAATCGAAGTTTCATAGCGGGAAGCAAAAGTTATGGCCAAATGAATTTTCAGAAATGTCGCTATAGAAATTATATAGCCCGTGAAAATGACCATTTTGCAAACGACCTCAGAATTCGACGAAACCATTTTTGTTGGATCCGAGATGTGAAGTTATTGCTAGGTTTCAAATTTCATAGTTTTTGATGCTAGTATGCGAGCGTGGCGAAGGAAAATGTGTTTTGGTCAATTATAGTTAAATTGGATCAACCAGAAAAGGGCCATTTTACAAACAGTCTCAGAATTCGACGAAACTATTTTTGTTGGGACCGTATCATCAAAACATAGCCAGATTTATTTTTTTGGAATTTTTCGAGTCAGTTTTTGGCCCTGGCAAATTGAAATGTACGTTCAAATCAAATATTGAATGTTATACATTTTAATTTGGAAGAAAACTGACTGAAACAGTCGAATGGTCCTACGAAACATATCCCATTGTATTCGGAATGGGGGTAAAACGCTAGGGATGACAATCGTTGGGTCTAGATTGGGGTTCGTGTGTGAAAGAGGGTATTTTCAAAATTTAAAATTTTAAAAATTAATAAAAAAATCTGATTGGCCGTTCATTTCTCTCTCTCCCTTTTCTCTCTCCCCGCTCATCGCGATTGACGACGGAAACCCCTCAAAACCTTCCCCCTCCGATTCCTCCTCCTACACGCAATAAATCACCATGCTCCTTTGGAGAATTTTGTAGTGCTCCTCACAATCTTCAAATCCATACCAACATTGGATTTTTTTCGTGCCCTATGGAGCTCAAATCGAGCTCGAGAACATCCGGTCTTTGGACCGCCGCCGCCGTCAGCTGGAGCCACCGAACTGGCCCCACCTCCTGGCGCACGTGCGCCTCTCCTAGCTCTACACTGTGGCGCTGGCCGATCGTTCTGAAGTGGCACGGATTTCCAATTATTGGCAAACCTAGTTTTGAAGATCGAGGTGAGCTAACGGCTGAAACTATTTAATAGCAGTTTAAAGCGCTACGGTTTTTGATTTCACTGTAAAAATCATATCTTTTTCGTTTCTTAACGAAATTCAGTGAAACAAGAGACAGTGGACTCGTGTGGACGTCTTCTACATTCTAGAAGAGACCGCATATTTTTCTGAGCCTCCTTCTATTTTTGGTGGAGTGGAACCCAATGTGAGATTTCTAAATTATAAACGATATGGAAAACGACGATGTATAAATTATATAGTCGATGTATGACTTGTATAAGCGTTGTACACCTCATGTATAAGCGTTGTATAAGTTGTACGTTCGATATATAAGTTATATATGCATTGTAGAAATTATATATGTGTTGAAATGGAAGTGAAATGCTTATATAATATATATATATATATATGTATATATATATATATATATATATATATATATACGCCCCTCGTCCACAAACCATGGACGATATTTATTGATTGTGATTGGTGTGAAAATTGATAGATTGCAAATGGTGGATTAGAATTGTTTTTGGTTGAAATTGATTGATTGTGGTTGAAAAATACCCATTTGTGGTTGAGAAATATTTGGTTTAAACCACATAGGATTAGTTTATGGAAATGGAAAAATATACATGCCGCCTGCGCGCGAACTAGATGCATGATTCCCCATTGTCAAAAGCTGCGAGGCTTTAAGGTAGAGCGAGGAGCCGTACTAGGGACGACCCCGGTTTTAACTACCCTGCCGTTATGCTGCCGAAATTTTGAATAATATTCATGTACTAGAATTATTTTCATTTGTTGAAACTAAATTCATTCGTTGAATAGAAATCCATGTGTTGAATGGTATTCATGTTTTGAAATAAATTGTTTTATAATAAAAATCATATTTTTATCATCTATATGGACTATATAAAATAACCGTGTTTTGAAATAAATTGTTTTATAATAAAAATCATATTTTTATAATCTATATGAACTATATAAAATGATCGAGTTTTGAAATGAATTGTTTTACAATAAAAATCACATTTTTACTATATACATGAATTGTTAAAAATAGCGAAGAACCAAAGTGAATGTTTGTTGGATAATAATATCATTTTTCTCAAAGATATGAAAAGAATATAGCTTTGAAATTGATGAATCGATATATATATATATATATATATATATATATATATAGAATTAAAATTTATCGAATAACGAAGCCGCAGTTCGTGTTTTGAAACCGTGATTTCAAACGATTAGTGCGGGAGATCTGACCATCGGATTTTCCCGAAACCGCAACCGTTGGGTTCGCTTTGGAAATATCTTTCCAACAGCACCAACTTTGTAAAGATCCAACGGTTGGATTGTCTAGAATGTTTAATTCAAATCTGAAGAAAAACAGCGCCGAATCAATTATATTTTTAAATATATATAGATATAATTATATTAAATCGAATAACGACGCTGCAGTTCGTATTTTGAAATTGAAATTTCAAACGAGTGTACCGGGAGATCCGACCGTCGGATTTTCCCAAAACTGGAACCGTTGGATTCGTTTTGAAAAGATCTTTCTAATGATGTAAATTTTGTGAAGATCCGACGGTTAGATTTTCAGATATGTGTAAATCAAGTCTGAAGAAAAGCAGTGCCACGGCCGCGTTATGGCCTGAAGCGTCGTTTAAATTAATTTGCTATTTTAAAATAAATAAAAATAGCGATAAATCATTATAAAATATTATAAACGATATGCATGTGAAATTTAGAAACTAACTGAAGGTTGGCTAAGTCGAATGGTTTCCTGGATTTTGATCTGATGTTGGTTTCGACCTTCGGGGTTAATATTTGGGAAATCGTTCTCTTACTGATTTACGGTTAGTGACTAATGAATTGAAATGATGCGTATGATGTGTTTGTGTAGCTCTTGTTTATTATATACGCGAGTTGCTCAGAAAGACCGGGTTTATCCCATTCTGAATAACTGAATCGACGATAAGAAATCGAAGATGAAGACGGTGGTTGAAGACCGGAGATCTTCACCTCGTATGGATGGTAACTGATGTCCTGATTGGGAGGCATCCCTAAATATGGATAATGAGTGTTGATCGTCCAGATGTACGTGGAGATCGACGGGTTTGTGAGGTATATAGTGCCTCCGGTTTCGTTCAGACCCAGAATGGACTTGTAAATGGACAGTGTGCCTGACATTGGATTTTATTCTGTGTTGATTGATCTCTATTAAATATACATCTATTTGGCGGTGGAGAATTTATTCTTTTGCTTAACGCCCTTCTCTGAGACGCACGAGCTCAGAGGTTGTATATCGATGGACATCAGTCGCATGGCATGAATTGCTAGTGTGGCATGCCTAAGTGGCAAATAATCAAGGCTTCTGTTGAAAAGCAAAGTCTTGTGGTGATGATCAAAGCACCGCCTGTTTGGCGTAGCTTTGTGTATAACGTGAATTCGCGAACCTCACACCCCGGTATGAAACGAAAACGGGAGAAGGACCTCAGGGAGGACATGCGTTTCTTTCTAGTTAGAGGTGATGTCGGTGCTTAAACTGGCTGACATTTATATTATTTTCACCTATGTGGTTGTTGTTGTTGCGAGGCGCGTCGGTTATATCGGTCGATTCGGGACCGATGGAGTCATTCATTGGCTCACTTACGCCCCAAAGGGCGGGGAAACGTATTGTTCATGAATTTTAATGCACATCGGCGGACTAGCCCTGATGATCCAAGGGTCACTCGAACTCTGATCCTGCGGGGCGGGCTAGAGCATCTCGAAGTCGGTAAGGACTGTCTTTTACCTTGGTTCATGACGGAAATCCAATTTCCAAATACGTGATGGTGCGGTTTTGATTGTATATATATATAGCGACATGATATATGCTACCCATGCCGTCTATGATTAATAGTTATGATTCGAAATTGTTTTTGAAACATGTAAACACTAGTAATAATATCAAATTCTTTTGTTTTATTCGTATCAAGCATATTTTGGCCATTATAAGGTAATACTCTATCCTCCGGTTTGCGTTGCATTGTGTGATGGGAACTGAGCCTTATAATAGCTTCATTTTTATGAAAAGCATTGCGATGTTTAAAAGAATTATTTGTTTTTAAAGCACTGGCAACCCAATGGAGTAAACCCATTCCGCGAAAGTGGCGTGGTCTTGTGATTAGCCATATTTTAGATGTGTTGAGTAGATTTCTCATACCAGTCCCATGACTGACTCGTAGTTTGTTTCACTTGCAAACTCGGGTGCCCCTTTTTCTACACGGGCATCCTTGTATTCAGGTTTAGCAGGCTTTTTCTGGATAGCTGGAGCTGAAGATGGATTCTATCATTTATCTCTTTTTATGCCGTTCAGCTCCTAGTGTACATTATGTTTTGTTATTCCGCTGCAGACATTGATGTATAAATGAACTGTATTTGTACTAAGTATGATCCTATACTATGTAACTCTGATGATTTCATTTATCCAGTATATTATTTGTTCATTATCTGGTGTATTTATTTATTTCTGTTCTGTTATTATCTGTTTCTGTGTTATATTACAAAGATTACCCTTAACACCGCAATACGGGTTTTGGGGACGTCACAAGAAGTAACCAGAAATTTTGTTTGGAGTGGACTGATTATATAAGTGATGAATATCAGATGGAAGAAAGATAATTAAACGAAGATCAATAGAAACATTTATACTATATCAAAAGATCAATAGTTCCAACATGCAAAAAATTTTTACATTTGTATCTAACTAGTATCAAAACCTAAAGAGAAGAACGTATAAAAACTTACATCCAATTTGTCAATAGAGTTTTCAAAGCTGCAATTTGAATGATGCAAAGCATGAAAATTGTAAATCAAAGTGAGCTTATTATTTATGGCATTAGTCAATTAATCAAATATTACATATAAGCTTAATATGTAAGATATAATTAACTTTAGAAAACTCATTCAATGACATACTCAAGTTGAACTACAAGAACCGCATGTTAAGATTTTCAATTCAGCTGTTGGATTTTTTCCATCCTTAGCAAAAAAATTGTATTAAAATATCAATTACAATATCTCATACCAAGTCATGAGAAATTCAGGATTTTGGTTGTTCAATCAGCAAATAAATTGTGGAAGAACTGCAAAGCTTAAGGTGCGAAAATGGAAGAACCGCAAGCTAAGATTCTTGTGAACATTAGTTTTTTTATTTAGAGGCCAGTGAAAAATATAAGAAGTAACTTTTAGAATTTACCTATTGAGTTTATGTGCATTATTTCTCAGTTTTTTCATGCCTGTTGTCTTTGTTTTCTTGGGTATGGCAGATGCCCACCCGACTCTATTATTAGTTACGTCCCTGGTTATGTGTTTACAAAACCACAGGAAATATATTGTTTGAGCTGATATCTCAAAGGATGAATGAATAACTAAGGGTAAACTATAGTAAAACATTATCTTTTCAATTTGTTAACTATTTTCTTATTGTTTTTATTATTTTTTTCACTTTGAGAAATGAAGAAATAAAATAGGCCTAGCAGGAAAAAAATCATAGGAATCATCTTTAACTTAAAAACTAAAGATTAAGAGCGAGCAAATGGAAGATTTTTTTTGCAATGGGATAGATGGTAGAATGAATGCTATGAGAAGTTGAAAAGTTAGAAGCAAGAAGAAGCTTAGGATGATAACTCATGTTTAATCGTATAATGTAGATATAGATATTTTTTCATAGAAATTGTAGTGTATACATATACATATACATAGGTACACACACACACACATATATATATATATATATGTATGTTATATTATATATATATATATAAGATTTGCCTGCATATAAACTAAAAGTCATTCTCACATAAACTTGGTTAATTATGGCTTAGCTTTCACTCTTTCGGATAAGAGTTGGAGGTCATCTATCAATCTAAGTGTCTTATGAAGTTTAATATATAGTAAATCCTTGTACAACATTATAAAAATTAACTAGTGAAGTGTTCAGGTTTTGATGGTGCAATTAGTTTTCGACGTACTAACTTCATGCATCATCTTATAAAAATAAAAACTAAAAGATAAATACCTATAGCATCTTTTAGTATATAATTTAAAATAATATCCTCTAATCAAATATGCTATAGTTTAACAAAAAGCTGGTTATAGAGAAGTTTTCTACTATAATTAATCATAAAAGAAGGCACTAAGCACAACATATTACAACAAAGGAAGAACACAGGAGTTATCTATTAATGTGATTTGTTCGTCCATGCTCTGTTATTCATGATTATTTAGCCATCAAATATGCATTTTAATTCTTAATGCGTACAGACCAACATTATGAAAAAGATTATCTCACCTTTGTAGGAAACATATTCTGTTTCAAGGCACTAAATTGCTGACGCAATAAACATGTTAGCAACATTTTGGCCCTATAGTGATTGAAGGAAAATATCTTAAGAAATACATTAGATTTTGATGTAACTATACATAGGAAAATAAAATTAGACACCGACCACATAAAGATAACCATTGCAATATATAATATTTGGCTGTCGAAGGTAAGTTGACGTGCAACAAAAATTGAATACAAGAGGTTGCAATATGTAAAAGTTGATTAAACATGAATGATTGGAGGAAAAAATCTCTATCACAACATTGCAATATGCAAGTGAATTATTATTATACAGGTTTTTTTAATAAAATTCAAATAGTGGTTGAATGATGATATAAGTCATTGTAATATGGTTAGTAAAAAAACATTTACAGCCTACATAGCAGCTTTATTCCATACATAGATAGTGTTTCCTCGAAAACAGCAACAATATCCTTCTAAAAAAAATTCAAAACTGCCAGTGAATAATTTTATCATCATGCTTATGTAGTTCAGTTAATATAGCCAAGATGAACATAAGTCATATGTTATTCTTTACTTGGGTGATGTCCTTCTATATGCGGTACATATATTATGAAGTACAAGAGTGATCATTGTTTTAACTTCCAGCTCACCAAGATCACATATTGAAGCAAAGATTATATATGAAGATGGAACATACATACACCGTAAATTCTTTTCTACACTTAATTTATATTTCTTCAGGTTGGAAACAAATCTTTTGCAGTCATTATGGGTGGTGCAGTCATTATGGGTGGTGATGAAGTTGAAAACTGAAAACTACTATAATATTGTGAAAATTTGCGAAGTTCATTAGTACAAATAAAATGATAAAAGCATGCAGCTAGCTTGCCTTCTAAAAAACCCATTGTAGCATAAAGTATGCAGGGTATCCAAAATTATATAGTACCTAGGATACCTGTAGTTACATTGGTTATTATATAATTTTGGCGAAACAGTCTAGGACTATTAAATTGTTCGATGGAAAATTCAAACCTATCACTCTAAATTCATGATGATTACAGTCAAAATATAAGCAGAGTTGATTATCGGAAATCTGCCACTTTCAAATAGTACTTTGAACTAACCTACCCAATTAGTACTGCTACTATTATATATATATATATATATATATATATATATATATATGATAAACTAAGAAAAATAATTTAAAATATAAATAAAAAATCCATTTAAACAAACATAATTTTAGTACATGCCTAGGCCCGGGCCTTATGGTACTTTTTGGGTATAAAATTACAAGATGGACATAAAAACATGATTGAGTCATTTAAACAAACATGATATTTACATGTCCATATATGATAAGAGAAAGGATTTTTTTTCATAGTTTCCTAACAACCAACTAAATCAATGTAATTGTGACATAATCACATTAAATAGATGCAATTCAGAATTGGTAATCTAGGTGGTGGTTAATCTAATTCAACTAAGAAATTCTAATTCCCACGAAAATATAAAATACAGTCCAAAATCGGATTGGATAAGAAGGGTTTTGCAATACCATGAGAATAGAGAATTCGAAATAATAGATAAGATAGATATCGTACAAGATAATGTAAAAGCAAACCGTGTTCTTTAGATTTTCCATTCAGATCGATTACTGCTGAATACCTCTTGCCATTATTCCATTCAGATTTTCCCTCTCTTTTTTTCCGCTTTTTTGAGTGCACAAACTGCATACCGGAGAGATGTAAGACCTAGTAAGACATGTGAGAATACTGGGTTGTGGATTGTGAATAGGCAGCAGAGAGAATTAGATAGACGGCAGAATTATTTTGGTAGATAATTAGATACTTGAGACCTATTAATAACCAATATGAGGTCTCTTATCCAATGCGTTAAGACAACAGAATTTTGTCCTTAAATGGGCCTTCATGAAAGAGTATGATCGTGACCTTTTCATTAATCACCAACCCTTTAAATAGGGAGATATTTGTACTACAAGGATAGTACAAATAATTACAAGGATAGTACAAGGATATTAGGCAAGTAATTAAAACCTAGCCTAATTGATCAATATGAATGCTGATTAGGAAAATAATTACAACCTAGCCTAATTGTTCAATATGAATACAAAAAGATATATTTACATATATAGATATATTTACATATATAGTTTAACACACCCCGCAGTCGCAGCGGGAGGCTTGCGTACGTTGAGGCTGTCCCGAAAATCATCGAATAATATACGTGGAAGGCCCTTTGTAAAAATATCAGCAATTTGATAACGGGACGGAACATGAAGCACTCGGACTTCGCGTCTAGCGGCCTTTTCACA
Organism: Allium sativum; assembly: GCA_030737875.1. Lineage (NCBI taxonomy): Eukaryota > Viridiplantae > Streptophyta > Magnoliopsida > Asparagales > Amaryllidaceae > Allium > Allium sativum. The sequence continues at coordinate 133,997,925 of CM060924.1, read as the reverse complement.
GACAAATTGATTGTCCATCTCAATGTGTTTTGTGCGTTGATGTTGAACTGGATTTCCTGACAAATAAATTGCACTCACATTGTCATAGTAGACCAGGGTAGCTTTTTTTATTGGACAATGTAGTTCGAGTAGTAAATTCCTGATCCAACAAGAATCAGACACAACATTAGCAACTCCGCTATATTCAGCTTCTGCACTAGATCTAGACAAGGTAGGCTGACGTTTAGAGGACCAAGATATCAAATTGTCCCCAAAAAAGACACAATAACCAGACGTGGAGCGTCTGGTATCTGGACATCCACCCCAATCAGCATCTGTGTATGAGATAAGTTTGTCCAATGATGACTTGTACAGATGGAGGCCATAAGACAAATTACCTTGAATGTAACGCAAAATGCGCTAGAGAGCATTCATGTGTTCATTCCTTGGATCATGCATGTAGAGACACACTTGTTGCACTACATAAGAAATATCAGGTCTTGTAAAAGTAAGATATTGAAGAGCACCTGCAAGACGACGATACTTGGTGGGATCTTCATATGGATCACCGTTAGTAGCACTGAGTTTAGATTTGCTGTCAACAGGAGAGGGACAAGTGCTACAGTTAGACATGCCTACCCGCTTAATGATCTCTATAGCATATTGTTTTTTAGACAAGAACAAGCCTTTCGCATGGCAAGTAACCGCAATACCTAGAAAGAAACTCAACGGGCCAAGATCTTTCATTGCAAACTCCGAACCCAAAAGAGCCACGAAATGCTTACGTAGAATATCAGAAGAAGCTGTAAGAATAATGTCGTCAACATAAAGAAAAATATATGTAATATCAGATCCATGTCTGTATATAAACAATGAATGATCAGATTTACTGTGGGTGAAACCAATTGAGGCAACATAATCAGCGAAGCGCTGATACCATGCCCGAGGAGCCTGTTTCAAACCATACAGAGATTTCTTTAGTAAACAAACATGATTAGGCCGGCTATTGTCACGAAAACCCATAGGTTGATGCATATAGACCGTTTCATTGAGATGACCATGTAGAAAAGCATTCTTGACGTCTAATTGATGGATTGACCAAGATTTGGAGAGAGCAATGCTAAGAACAGCGTGAATAGTAGCAGGTTTGACTACTGGACTAAAAGTTTCATCGCAATCAACACCCTGTTGTTGAGTTTTACCTTCACCTACAAGATGGGCTTTATGCCGCTCAAAAGAACCATCGGATTTACGTTTATGACGAAAAATCCACATAGATCGAATTACATTCACATTAGGTGGCCTAGGCACTAACTCCCATGTTTTATTATCAATTAAAGCATTAAATTCATCCAACATTGCAGTTTTTCAATTTTGATCACGAAGAGCACTAACCGGGTCCTTTGGTATAGGAGAGATGGTTGTAGTGGTGGTCATGTGAAGATTGGTAGTATATTTGGGGTTTGGTTTAAAGATGCCATTAATTTCCCGGGTTGTCATACGGTGTAGCATGGGATTATTAGGCCTTGAAGAGCTGTTGGGTGAGTGTGATGAGGGGCTTTGTTCGCAAACTGGAGTGGGTTGAGCAATGGGGTGGGGTTGTCTCACGGTTGATGTGACAGCAGGAGTATTGTGAAGAACTGAACCTGTGGGTGAGTGCAACCCAGTTTGAGAAGAGGGGTGCTAATCGGTAGGATTTAAAGGGGGAGGGAGAACTGGGCCCGTGTGAGATTGTTGTCCAGTTGGAGATAGATACTGCAGTGGGCAAGTTTGCATAGTGGGCTGGGTTGTGTTTTGAGCAATGTCATTTGTGGTTTGCGCAATTGATTTTTCACACAAATGATGCAACAAGTATGGAGAAATATTTTCATCAAGAAAAGCATACAAGTTACTTGTGGCCTTGTGGATTTTAGAGAATGGAAACTCAGTTTCAATGAAACGCACATGGCGACAAATAATAAATTTTCCACTTGACATGTCGTAACACTTAGAGCCTCTATGATTTGAGGCTGGACCAAGATAAGTACATGGAGTAGACTGTTCCTGTAATTTGTGAATAGAGGTTACAGGAAACAAGGGAAAACATAAGCAACCAAAGACACGCAAGTCAGAATAAAGCGGTGTACTTTGATATAGAATTTGAGTGGGAGATTGGAATCCCAGAACTTTTGTTTGAAGAATGTTTAAGAGGTATGTGGCCATTGCTAGAACATGATGCCAGAAGCTAGGGGGCATAGAAGCATGAGCAAGTAAGGTCCTAATGATATTATTTATAGATTTAATATGTCGTTCAGCTTTGCCATTTTGTGGGGATGTATGAGGACATGAGAGACGCAATTGCATCCCATTTTGGGTAAAGAACTGTTTTAAAGTGCCATTTATATATTCTGTACCATTGTCACATTGGAATGTTTTGATGTTACGTTCGAATTGTGTTTTGATTAAAGCATGAAAAAAATGAATAATTTTTTGACCTGAGATTTTTTGGAAATGGGAAAAGTCCAAAGAAATTTACTGTAGCCATCAAGAAACAAAACATAATAACAATGACCAGAAGAACTTATAACAGGAGATGTCCACAAATCACTATGAATAATATCAAAAGGCAAAAGAGTATGCGACATAGAATTATAAAAAGGCAATTTAGAGTGTTTCCCAAGAGGACAAGAAGAACAAAACATTTTACGAGAATCATTACAACCAATCATGTGTTTACTATGAAGAGAGCTAAGAATAACATTTCCAGGATGTCCTAGACGACTATGCCAAAGATCAGATGACACGGCAGTAAAAGCGGGTGAATTAACTGAGAATGTGTCTCATTTTTTTGTAAAATAGGATAGAGATCTCTAGTGCTCTCACATCTCATTAGTTTGGTCCCCGTCTGTAAATCATTAACAGAAAACCCAAAAGGATCAAACTCAACCGAAACCATATTATCAGTGGTAAATCTTCGAACAGATACAAGGTTTTTAATGAGTTGAGGAGCATGCAATACATTGTTTAAGGTTAATGGAGGGTATGGTGGTGGCAAGTTAGTGCTACCATGACCAACAACGGGGATCAAATGACCACTACCAACAACAATGTTATGATTATTATTGCTTGAATTGAAATAAGAAGAGAGTATACCTTGATCCGCTGTCATATGAGATGTAGCACCGGTATCCATGTAAAAATTTCCGTCTTGTTGAGAGAAGGAAAGGGCGTGCATTGCGGCCTCGATGTCAGTTGGTGTGTAGCCGATTGGACCATGAGGTGAGTGGGCAGTATAGGCTTGTGAGGGCTCTTGTGGGGGGTTTTGGACCCAAAAGTCCAGAGTGCCTACTTTCTTGTTGAGATCTTTGCTGCTGCATGTTTGTGGATGGGTACGGGCAAGGTGGAAGTCCCCATGGCCCTCTCCATTGCTGTGTCCAACCTCCCCAAGGTGCAACAGTACCATGCATCCATGATGGGGGAGGACGAACTGCCCATTGCTGTTGTTGCAAATTGCTGCCGCTGGTTGCCTGTCCCCCACCACCATTCACTCTGCCGTAGCTTCCCCTGTCGGGGTTCTTGCGATTTCCCTTGCCTCTATTGTTTTTATTATTATGATTTTGGCGAGGGTAATTTGAAGAATTTCCATGGTTATTGTCATTGGAAGACGCTATGAGAAGAGCAGTAGGTTTAGTTATGGTGCTTCCTTCCTTGGCGAGGCGGTTTTTTATGGTCCGCTCCGCTAGTTTCAACCGTGAACCGCAATTTTCAGAAGGAGGTAATGGATCTTGATTTTGTATGAAATCTACCGTGCCAGCGTAGGACTCCGATAAACCTCCAGTCAGCTTCAAAACAAGGCGGCTATTTGTGACCGGAGCATCAACGTCCGCAAGACGGTCAGCAAGAGACTTGATGTGATTGCAATAAGCATAAATCGAGCCGAAATTATCAAAATCGGCATGAGCCAATTCCTCCTCGAGATGGGTTGCATGAGAGGCTTTGTTGTCTTGGAATTGTGCCTCCAACCGTTTCCACACCTTCTCGGCCGAGTCATCTTTAAAGAGAACTGCATGGAGGAGGTCTTGGGAAATGGTGGCATACATCCATTGCTGTACAACTGCATCAAGACGATCCCAAAGCTCGGGATCCGCCGGTTTTTGTTCATTATATTTGACCTTGGCTTTCTCTTCCGTAGGAGGAATTATATGATGCAAGAGATTATGAACCCTAGCTTGTACCTTGAATAGAGCAGCCCATGAATGATAAAGACCGGTCTCATTATCCAATGTGATTGGAATCAAGGATTTGACATTAGTGATAGAAAGAGCAGGATGGAATTTTTCAGCCATGGAAGAAGAAATTATGGAGATTTGGAAGTAGGAAGATAGAATACGGCTAGGTTTTGAGAGGATCGTAACAGCTCTGATACCATGAAAGAGTATGATCCGTGACCTTTTCATTAATCGCCAACCCTTTAAATAGGGAGATATTTGCACTACAAGGATAGTACAAATAATTACAAAGTGTAGTACAAGGATATTAGGCAAGTAATTACAACCTAGCCTAATTGATCAATATGAAAGCTAATTAGGAAAATAATTACAGCCTAGCCTAATTGATCAATATGAATACAAAAATATATATTTACACATATAGATATATTTACATATATAGTTTAACACTTCCTTTAAGACCCAATAATACGTAGTCTTTAGATTTGGTATTAAAACCAAGCTTTTATTGTAGTGATGCTTAGTCAGAATTTCAAACTAAGCATCACACTTGATTATTGTTCTCTGTAGCAGTTAGTTATATCTTTTGTTTTATTCAAACCATATTATATATCTAGAAATGAGAAAAATAACATGTTAGTGCGTGCAGTTATATATTTGTATGTATAAAAAAAACATGGTGTTGCTTCAGGATGCGTTAATGTAGAACAGTAGCAAACTAAAATAATACATTAGAGAAGTACAACGGACGAAATAATAGACTATAAAATACCAACAAACAAAATAGTCAATTACAATTTATTGAAAAATATACAAAGGTGCACGTGTTAGAGCATCCCCAACACGGAGGGTTGGTCGTGGTCAAATCGAAGCCGGTTGACCCGAGCAACCCCCCAACGGGGGAGAGTGTCAAAGGAGCTTTAGGCGGCTTTTACAAAGCCGGCTAAGGCTCTCATCCCTTAGCTGGCTTTAACAAAGCCATCTAAGGGGGGAGAAATTAATTCCCCCCTTCGCCGGCTTTGTTAAAGCCGGCTAAGCTTAGCCGGCCTTGACAAAGCCGGCTAAGCTCGGTTGTTGGAGCAACCATTTGGTTGCTCCAACAACCTCCAGGGTTGCTAAAGCAACCCTGGACCCCTATCTGGCTCCCGCGTTGGTGGTCGGTTGCTTTTCAACCGACCCCGCATTGGGGATGCCCTTACAAGTTGTACGCGTATTAATATAGCATAATTTTGACCGAAAATAACAATAAATAAAAGATAACAATGGAGGAGCACAACCTATACACTGCCATCCTAACGATCTTGTACATCTCCGCCGTGATCAATGTCGTATCGCTTCCCTTCAACTCCGCTCCATACGGTAAACATTTCCACGGCGGAAGCTCCCGCACAATCTCGGCCTCGCTCGCCTGGCTCTTAATGGAATCTCCGACCGTATTTCTGACAATCTCCTTGTATCCTTTCGGCCGCCACGCGCTGCACCCCCTCTCTCTTGTCCTGCTCTCCCTCTACCTCATTCACTACTGTAACAGAACCCTCGTTTATCCGCTCAGGTTGAGGAAGGGAGCCAAAAGGTTCCCCGTTCCTGTTGCGGCTGCTGCCTTTGTCTTCAACTTGTTGAATGCGTACGTTCAAACGAGGTCGCTTTCGCATTATTCCGTGTATAAGGAGCGCCTTTCTACTTGGGTGAGAACTATTCATTATTTTCCTCCTTCTAAAGGAACTAGTCCATTTTCATTGTCAGTTTGTGGAGTATTTTGCAATGTTTAGTGCTAATGAAGCATTGATTCTCTTTTCTACATGGCTCGTTCAAAAACAAATTCAGTTTTTGTGTTAGTACCACTGCCCAAAGTGGGGATCTCCTCTAACATTTCATTTAATTAACTAAAAATCTTGAGCCTTTTATCATGTACATTTCAATGGAATATCATTACTATTTGAATGGTTTCAGCCTTTCAGGAAGGGAAACAAGATGCCTCCTTGTCCTTGGGCAGTGCATTTTTACAATTTTATTTCTTCCCAGTATGTTAATTCGTTTCTACTTTAGTGTTTTATATATATAAAGAGATTTTTGTGTTTAAGACTGTTTACTGTAGCGTTTTAATGAGTTGTTGCCAATGTTTATATAACCACACGCATGAATCGAACAGTGAGGACTCAGAATCCAAGGTTTTGAAGGTCTGACCGGTCGAACCATCAAGAACCGCACGTGCTTGTTAATGATGGAAATGTGGATAATCAAGTTTTACGTATACTCAAACAAATAAATAGTAAAATTTGAAATCATATGTTTATTCACTAACATCAATAAATTGAATGGTATAATCAAATAGCAAAGGAACAAACAAACACATGTTTTTAGAATAAAATGGTAAAGTTTACGGTTTAGATGTTGGAACAGTAATGACTTTTGAATTATTCTTGTTGTTATTTTCAAAACAATACAAAATATGAAATGATCAGAGAGAATTAATTACACAATGAGAATTAGGAGAAAAAAAACCGTAGTTTAACCGTGTATAATTGAAGGTTAGACCGCGGGTTTGAAGGTCCGACCAGGGTTGATGCATGAATGAGGTCTAATTGAGTTCCGTGCCGTAATGGTCTAAGGTTCAGGATTATTCGAGGTCGGACCGCGGTAGGGTCAGATTATGAAAACTATGGTTGTTGCACAATTCCTTTCATTCTGAATTCTCAATGGGGTTAATGTTCGAACTTCATTTTCAACACTTGGCAGGGGAATCTAATTCTATGCACCTGTCAGGACGACACGTCAGAATATATTTATTGCATGTATATTACATGAGGACGAAAATAGCTGGTTTTTTAAAAGGTAATTTTTATTCTAATCCACAATATTAGTAAGTTAATCCACCCAATTTAATAGCATTTTTGACTTTTACTAAAATTTTAATTTTAATTAGTACATCCACCAAAAAAAGAAAACAGTACGTATTCCCCTCTTCTCAATCTTCTGTATTTTCTTCTTTTGTGCGTTTTCTTCTTCCATGCGATTTCTTCTTCCTTGCTTTTTCCGTCTTCTTCTCGGTTCTGGAATCCTAGCATCTAAATCCAAGTTTAAGCGATAAGCGGAGTAATTCAACGTAATAATAAGTAGTTTTTTTTTTGAAGTTGATTAATTGTATGCAAAATTGTATTTTTTTAATTTCACCATTATCAAATATAATTGTAGTTAGTTATTTTTTGAATCTTGAAAAATTGATAGAAATATGTCTGAGAAGAAAAACCGTTTACATCTTGATGAGGGAGACGGTAGTTACAGTATTAAGGAAATTGTAGGAAATCAAGGGTTTTATTCAAGACTGATAAATTTATATAAGAAACATCTTGCATATAGTAGATTTATAATACGTATTTTTTTCACATAATTATCTGGTACGAGATCTAGATTTTTGGCTAGCTGGATTATTATTATTAATCTGATATGACAATTGTGAAATAACGCAGAATTGTGAAACAAGAAGCACAAAATCAATTGTTAGATATATAATAGGTGAAATCTATAAGTTATTCCACTCGTGGATTAACTTACAAAATAGTTGTGGATTAACTTATTAAAGTAAAATGGTGGATTAACTTATTAAAACTGTGGATTAGAATAAAAATTACCTTTTTAAAATTATTATTGTTGTTGTTGTTGTTGTTGTTATTATTATTATACTACATATATACAATACCCAACTACTTTTGTCATATATCGGAAAGTAAGATTCTCAATATCCACACATGCAATGGTTTTCATTGGTTTGAACATGGCTGTATCATTTTCGATAATCTTATTCTGAAAATTCAGATGAAAACCTTGCATTACTATGTTGTAACATCAATGAAATCAAGCAAAATGGATCACCCAAGTACTTGCAAAATGATTAATCTTGTGCCTCATCAATTTGTCATTGAAAACTAAATGACATGTGAGCTAACAACATGATCAATCCATGATAAATTTATGAAACATATGCATACTGAAGTTTAGCCACTAGTGTATATGGTTGGTGAAAGCCCTTGATGATTTATAATGTGCATTATTTTTTTTAACTTTTTTCTCTATTTTTTACTAGGTAAATAATATAATGTGGGAAATATATGTATACTGAACAGGCTAAGATGAGGGTATTAATAGGGGTGATGCTGTTTGCACGGGGCATGTGGGTGAATGTACCGTCTGATTTGGCACCGTTACGGCTTAAAAAAGAGAGTGGGGGAGGGTACAAAGTACCAAGAGGCGGGTGGTTTGAGTACGTCTGCAGTCCGAACTACATGGGTGAAGTGGCAGAGTGGCTCGGGTGGGCGGTGGTGGCATGGTCTCCAGCTGCTTGGGGATTCTTTTCTTATGCTTGCTCCAATTTGGTACCGAGAGCTCATGCTACTTTGAGATTGTACAGGGAGAAATTTGGAGAGGACTATCCCAGGTCCATGAAGGCCATTCTGCCTTTCATTTTTTGAAGTTACAGCCGTTATCTGTTTCATGGGTTAATTGTTTAAGGTTGATGATGCTGTAGTGGTCTATAATACAACTATGAATCTGTCTGTGTTTTGTGTTATTATGCCAAAATAAGAAGACAATTTGGATTTCAGTAAGGTTGTTTTTCTTAGTAGGCAAATGAATTTTTTTAGTTAGTGAATGAAGTTGTGCGGGTATCATTGTATCTACAAGGTCATCTCAACTGTGGAATATCATACCTGGGTATATTGATGATTTGACAAACTTCGTGTTATAGTTCCATACAAGACCCTCTTATTAACAAAATGTATAAATCTTGTATTCTGATTATTCGAGAAGAAGAAAGCGTAATGTATAATTCAGAAATGAATCGACAGATATATAACCATGAGTCTGGCTGTATATAGCCTTGTACATAACAGATGATGAGTACCGGTAAACAGGTCGGCCCAATATTGTAAATAAAGAATAAGACTTGTATAATGTATTCTATGTATTCGCAGTTCTGTTATTTTTTCAATTCTCTCGATTTGAGGGAAACATGAAAGGAATAACATTTGTCGGATCTGGTGACATTCATCAGATCCGACGAACTTCCTGGCTATTGAGGTTAGCGACAGTATGCTTTGAGTGGAAAGAGCCTGTTGAGGACCTGGTTTCTCAGGATCTCTCAGATTGCTCGAAAGATTTGTAAGATTCCTTGATGACTTCGATGATGCAAAGCTCTTTCCTGAATCTATCAAAGTTTGAGACAGATAGGGCTTTTGTAAGAATGTCGGCATTTTGGTAAGTGGTTTATGTTAATCTTCCCTTTCAACACATGTTCTCTTACAAAGTATAGATCTAGCTCCTTGTGTTTTGTTCTGGAGTGTAAAATAGGATTGACTGTTAGAGAAACTGTACTGAGATTGTCACACCGTAATGTAGCTTTGCTGATGTTAAATTTAGGTTCACTTAGAAGAGATTCTATCCACATTATCTCGGATGTGACACTTGCTACACTCCTGAATTCAGCTTCACTGCTTGATCTAGATACAGTGGACTATTTTTTTAACACCAAGATATATTGTTTTTCCGTAGAAAGATATAGTATCCACTGGTTGACCTTTTGACATCAGGTTCGCTTTCCAATTAAGCATTTGCAAAACCAAATAGATTAAAATTAGAAATGGATTTCAAGATTAAGCCATAACTTGTTGGTCCATTTAAATATCTTAAAATCCTTTTTAGTGCTTTCTAGTGTTGATCTAATGACTTTTGCATAAATTGACTGACTTTGTTTACACTATAAGCAATTTCTGGTCTAGTGATTGTACCATACTGAAGCGCACCTTATAGTGCTTCTATATTCAATAACATTCATAATTGGTTCTCCGTGATATTTTGATAGGTGTAAATTTGTTGTCATTGGTGTGGGTAGGCTATTGGCTTTATCCATTTGTTTCTTCATTAGAATTTCAGATATGTACTTCTTTTGATTGAGAACTATTTCATTGTCTGAGATTCTCTTAACTTCAATTCCCAGGAAATAGCTTAGAAGCCTTAGATCTTTGACAGAAGACGCTCTGTTTAATTAGCTGATGAACTAGTAGGTTGATTTCATTGTCATTATTTATAGTGATACTGAAATCATCTACATATACTAGTACATACATAATATTTCCGGTCCATTCCTCCACTGCTCAGAATCTCAAATCCGATCTTATCCTAGCGAAATCCACGAGCGCTAAAACTTTTTCCCCTCTTCCCACGATTCTTTCGCGATCCAGTTATCACCGATCCCGCAGCCACCATCGCTCACCATCTCTGAATTTTTATTAAGAGATTTCACTTCGCTTCTGCCTAAAAACCCTAGTGCCCTGATCACCCCTTAAGCGTCGACTTCAACCTCCGCTTAATACCTGCAACTCTCAGTAGTTGTAAAAGAATTTCAATACACATTACTGACAAGCGTGGGACTGCTAAACTCCTACATCATATCATAGATTTAGCTCTAATATGGTTTATTTCAAGGACAATATGCTCTTTATGGAAACTCTTTGGTGCATTTATTTGTGTGTTAGATCTTGTTTTAGTTGTTCTTTCAAATGCTAGAGAAACTAATAAAGGGAACATGTATCATATTCTAGGTGATATACTAGTTATATCAGGGACATTTTGCAATGTTGCATAGGGATTATCTTAAACTACCTTTTTCCAGATTGTGACATTTAGTTGAAACATTGGTTACGGAGATTAGAGAAAGTTAATAATTGGTGGAAGAAAAAATAAGCTCTCAAGTGGTATATTGGAATAATTCCTTTAACGCAGTTTTCTAAGTCGCGTACAATGCTAGAATTGAATGGAGAAGATGCCGCTGACTATGATGAAGTTTGTCATACTGGAATCATGAATCTTTTCACTCAGTTGATTTGGTGGGGCACTGTTTATTTAGTAGATAATTGGATCTATTATTGAATTTGTGGTAGTCTATTGTAAGATAGCGAAATCGGTGGTAGAGTCCTAAGCTCTCCTATTTTTCTTGACTAATTTTGATTGAAGGCTTCCTATTTGAAATGGCAACTGTTATCCCAACTGTAATAGTTGTTAACTGAATTTTTAAGAAAGATCAAATTGAAGAGATGACCATGTTCAACATCTTTGGTGCTCTACTTAGTGTTTGTGAGAAAAAAGTGAGCATGGTTACATGAAAAATACTTAATACGGAACTATTCAAGGATGAAAAAAATCCAGAGTCAAACACAATTAGCAAAATCAAGATCGGTGATTTCATTATATGGTGCAAGTCATTCCTTAGACTGCACTAAAATGGATTGATTTAATGTACTTTTTCATTATCTTCTCTTAAAGTTTCTCTAATTGAGGTTGGTAAAGTATGTATAGTCCTTGTTGGGGAATAAACATACATATGAGTTTTGGAATTAAAAAAATACATACACTAGTACATACATTACTATTCCATTCTTGAATCTGGTGAACAGAGAGTTATCTGATTTGGAGATATTAAATTTTAGCTTGATTAGACTTGCCTTGAGCTTTTCAAACCAGACTCTGGGGGCCAGCTTAAGTCCATATAGATAGATTTATTTAACTTACATACATACTCTGGCTTGTCTCTTTGAATGTAGCCTAGGGGTTGTTGCATAAAAACTTCCTCCTGCAAAACTCCATTGAGGAAGGAATTATTAACATCCAATTGCCAGATGCTCCACTTTTTGTGTAGAGCTATAGTTAGGATAACCCTTATAGTGGTTGGCTAAAAAACATGAGACACGATCTTATTAGTCGTTGAGAATGCCCTTTTGCCACTACTCGGGCTTTAAACTTCTGAAGTGCCATCTGCACTCTTTTTCAGTTTGTAAGTCCATCAACATCCTAAAACATTCTTATGATATGGTAGCTTAACAAGGCAATATGTTTTGAATTTAATGAGAGCTCTGTATACATCATCCATAGCAGTTTTCCATTTGTCATGTTACATAGCTTGTTCATGATTGCATGGTTCTTCATAGTTTAAGTTTGCTATGAAAGCCTTTGGTTTAATTATTCCACATTTTCCCCTGGTTAACATGGGATGCCTAGTTGCTGGTTGTGTTGATTGATAGTTTTCACTTTCAGTTTGAGGTTGAGAAGGCTGATGGCTTTCACTTCCAATAACAGGATCACTCGGACTTATTGGAACATTCTCAGATTCAGAGTGGTATGAGTTGGAGTTATTGTCATCAACACTCCCTGTACTGTCTAGATTGACATTAGCCTCATGATTGTTGCAGTGTCCAGTTGCATTCTCTATGATGATTTTCCTTTGCATACTAGATATTATCTCAGTAAACACAGGCACAAGTGGTATTGAAAACTTTGCATTGTAAATTTTGTTGGTTGTTTTAATCTCTTTTTCCTTTAAGGGAAAAGTATGCTTATTAAAGATCACATGTCTGGAAATAAAAACTTTACTATTACTATCAAGACACTTGTATCCCTTAATATTATTAGCATAACATATACATGTACATGGCGATGATCTAAAGTCTAGTTTATGAGTCTTGAACATTCTCAGTCATGGGAAACATAAACAACCAAACACTTTTAACCTGGAGTAATCAGGTTTTTGTTTGAATAATAATTCAGTTGGACATTTATTCTGAAGTACTCTAGTAGGTAGCTTGTTAATAAGACAGACAGCTGTGGCAAAGGCATCAGGCTAAAATTTTAGTGACGTTGATGCTTGTGCAAGCAAAGTAATTCTTGTTTCAATAATGTGTCTGTGTCTCCTTTTAATTAAACCATTCTGCTCGGACGTATGAGGAAAAGTTAATCTATGAACTATTCCTTTTTTCATGAAAAAACCTTTTTAGCGATTTAAACTCAACACCACTGTCACTTTATTTAATTTTGACTACATTTCCAGTTTGTTTCTCTGCATAATTAATAAACTGCAGAACTGCACTACATATTTCAGATTTATTTTTCAGAAAATATATCCACCCGTATCCAAAGTGAGCATCAACAAAAGATATATAATATTTAAAAGTGAAAATTAGGCACATGTCCCTAGAATTGTTCATAATATAAACGACCCTCCCCCTCCAAAGTTTAAATACAAAGCAGGTCCTTATTTTTGACCTGTTCATGTTTTTCAGGAAATTTTAGACGCTGCATTATAAAAAAAAATAAAAAAAATTGAAAATATTCAAAGAAGCAATCTAAAAAAACCGGCAAAATAGTTAGGCAAAAATATGCAATAGTTGCTGATATGTATTCAATACTACATCTCGTGTTTCACTTGAAAATGGGGATGAATTATTGCATACAAATCAATAATTATTGCATATTCTTGCTGATATATCAACAACTAAAGTTGAATAATTTTGCAAGGCTTACGAATTGTTGCTGAAATGTCAGCAATTATTTTTTATAATTGCTGAAACGTCAGCAATAATGTTAAATCCGGTGAAGGCTTATCAATATGTGCTGATATATCTGCAATTTTTGCTTATAGTTGTTGAAACATCAACGATAATGTTTAAAAGTGATGTATAGCTGAAAAAACGGGCGGTAGATGAAATATTACATCAAAAACTGCAATTATTACAAATTATTGCTGATATTTCAGCAATAATTCTGCAGTTTGATGCAATAATTGCAATAGTTGCTGAAATATCAACAACAATTGCAAATTATTGCATTGTTTGCTGCAATATACTAAAGTTCGTCATTTATTTGTTATTTTTTTCGATGCTTTATTTGTAGTTCTTGTTGAATTTAATTGCGAACTTACGTTTTTTATTATTTTTTGACTAATTAACGAAAAATAGGGACCTAATTTATAAAATTTCAAGGTAGGGATGTGAGCTGAATTTCAAACCTATTAGGGATGCGAGACAAACTTACCCTTATTGGATTCTACTGAATTTCAAAAAACGTTTATTTTTACCATGCTTGCATACTAATTTCAATTGACTTGAAATTTTAAACCAAAAATAATTTGACGTTCCAGATCCAAAAAAATGGTTTTGTAAAAAAGGAGGTCGTTTGTAAAATGACTATTTTTAAGGCCTATGTAGTATTATTAAAATATTATTAAATTCCAAGATTATCCAAATTAATAATAAACTTATTATTATTATTTCATATATCCAAATAAAATATTATATAGCTGTAAAATAAACATACTTGAGATTCTAACTCGATATTACAATTTTCTAGTCAAATGGTGTTCGATTTACATGAAAATCCTTTTATTTAATTTAATAAATTGTTATAATTTATAAACGATTTCGTAGCGACTATTTGAAATTTTATTTTGGACATAACTTACAATTTATAACATGAAATCCTGATTTCTTACTTTCGTTAGAAAGATCTAATTAATTAGATCCTAAGTTTCTTGTTTTACAGAAATCCGATTTATATTGAATTATGAACATACAATTGAAATTCAAAACTAAATTTTCGAACTACTGAGACGTTACGAGTTCGTTTTAATTAAATTTTAAATTTATACATTCAAACTTCATTTTAAATAAATCCTAAGTCATTAATTCTCAAAATAAATCGATTAAAATATTTAATTTCTGTTAAAATCAAGTAAAAGTAAATTTTAAATTGGCTCCAAAATTCAGCGTTGTTTCAGTATCACCCACTTAAAACTTTTCATCCCCGGAAAGGAAGATAGAATTGAAAGTAGTTTACTTAGCCAACTCAATCATCGCTCAACTCAAGTGTTTTAACTTTTCAGTTTCTAAGAACTTTTCCAATTTCTCGAAATTTGGCTAATGCCTTAAATTTTCGAAAATTTTCGCCAAACCTTCGGTATATAGGTCAATCGGTAAAACTACAGCTTGTCTCTATGGGCTCTCATCAATCAAAAAGAAAATTCAAAGCCTAAATGGCTTGCCAATCGACTCATAAAATCAACAAACCTATCAATATAATAAATATGTACCTTTGTGTCGGGCATGCAATTTTATTCCTCTTCTTTGCTCCCAATCAATATCATGTCCAACATATGTATGTATGTACACACACGCACACACACGCGCGCACACACACACACATACATACATACATACATACATATATATATATATCCAATTCCAACTAATTTCCAAATTAATTCAACATTAAATTTGATCTGGCTCAATTTACCTTCTACTCTAGTATTGATTTTATTATTCCAATTTTATTTAACTTCATGTAAGTTAAATTTTAATTCATTTGATTTACTTTTACCTTTTCAATCTATTTAAATAATATTAGTTAAATTTAAATCTCAAATCATTTCCAAATACTTACTTAAATTAGTTTAAGCATATTTCGACGTTATAATTAGAATTATATAGTCATCCCACTTTCGAAACTTCAAAATAAACACTGATGATGATGCATCAATCACCAGAATCATCCTCAAGCGACTACAATGTAGTTATATATCAATCAAGTATATTTGAGACTTCGTATATACATCGACCAAATGTATACATCTAAATCTTCTTATACTCGATAGTCTAACCTCAACGTCAAATTAAACATCCAAAATCATATTATAAAATAATCAGATAGGTTATCCATATACTTTCAAAACGGATTCCTTTTTTTATTCAAAATATAATCTTTTAAAACCAATTTCATTTTTAATGAATACCCAAATTCATTCTTTTCTATATATATAATACTCTTTCAACTCATTTTAGGGTATTACTTACCCTATCTCTAATAAGTCACTCATCCTAGGATACTACTGATCCCATCTCTAATGAGTTATTCTTATAGGATATTATTAATCCTATCTATGATGAGTTATTTCATCTCGTTTTAATGCGTTGTACCCCAAAGCTTTGTAAACCAAAGCTCTGATACCACATGTAACGACCCGAAAATTGTCGCCCTTCGAATCGAGCGTAAGCTGCTCGGGTTCGATCCTGAATGACAGAAATCCTCGAACCATTATGGGATACATCAGAATAAAAAAAAAATTCATTGCTATTACAACAATTTCACATCTGACTAAAAGAATGTTAGAGTATAGATAATAGTACACAGCGGAAAATATCAGAGATTAATAAATTACAATATAGTGGAAATATAAATACATAGGTAGAGTCGGCGAGGACTACAAAATAAACTAGAGTACAACTCCATCCATAATCCAAGATCCCGTTGAATAATATCTGCAAAATCAAAACTACTAGCTGCTCGTGTGGAAAATATGGGCACTCAGAGTTTTGGTGAAAAACAAAAAACTCTAGGTCAATCATGGGACAGGTATCAGAACTAAAAACAGTTACTATACTTTGTTTTAAAGTTAGGTAAATCACGGGACTACGCCGTATAACACGGAACGAGTTTCCTCCACATAATACCAATCATAAACTAGTCGCAATGCTTTTTGAAAAATGAAGGTATTATAAAACTCTATCCCATCACACAATGCAACATAAATAAAAGGATAAAGTTTTACCTTATAATAGCCAAAAATGCTTGATACACAAAATTCTCCTTTATTATCACAAGTTCATAGTGTAAAAATCATTTTCACTAATAAATATATCAATCATAGTAGACGTAGTGTACTATGACTACATACATAGATTACAATTAAAAACCGTGAAGGTTTGTATTGGAAGTTGGGTTCCATCAATGATTGAGGCTTTTTTGGCACCGCTGATGGATATCCCAGGACTCAATGGTCCTAATTCGGATACCTTTAATGTCTAGGATCAACTAATTCTCCTTAACCATCATGTTTATTGGGGTGAATCTGGATTCCTCATTAGTGGAGTCAGCTTTATCCATGTGCTCCTGAATACTCTCTCTGGACCATAGATACACAATGATGACGCCTGGATTCCTCAGGAAACATCCATACCTTTTGTCCATCCTCGACCTAGAATCGTTGCAACACAATGATTATGCCCGGATCCCCCAGGAAACATTCATTGTCGTGTGGGCATTCATGTAGGCTTTCACAGCCCTGCGACTTACGCTTGAGTCAAACAAAACCGATTCCAACATGCCGTTTATTATCCAACATCAACCATTCATGGTTTGTGAAGCCCGTCGAAGTCACGTCTCGACACACAAAGCTATGCTATATCAGCCATGCTTTGATCATCATCCACAAAGCTCTACTTTTCAATCAGAAGCTTTGATATATCTTCCTGCAGCACTTAGCATGCTATACTGTCATTCACACATATGACAGTTTCTATTAATAGTATAACCTTTGAGCTCATACATCTCATAGAAGAGTGTTAAGCTAAGAGAATAAATTTTCTGCCACCAACATATATATCATAAATAGCAATTGACCGGCTATGTTATGAAATATAATGTCAAACACACAATCCATTTGCAAGTTCATTTAGGGCCTGAATGAAACTGGAGGCACCTTATTCCTCGTCCCACATGTCCAATACAGGAGAGAGGCCCTCGCATATCTGGTCGATCTCCAAGTACGTCTGTACGACCACCACTTATAACCTCGTCTTGAATTGTACACCCCAATTGAGACATCAGCAATAATCCAAATGATGTGTAGATCTCCAGTCTTCAACCACCATCTTCAATATCGTCGACTGTTAATCGTCGTATCAGTTATTCGGAATGATTCGAAATCCGATCTTTTCAAATAACTATGCATCTTTCAAATCATGTGATATATAAGCATATCATACATCTCATTACCATCTAGAATATTCTTTTATTTAGATGTTCTTTACATTGGGAATTATTCTCATAAATCTCATTTCGATTCAGAATATTCTTTTATTCAAATATTCTTTACATGGGGAATTATTCCCACAAATCTTATCAAAGATTTATTTCATTTAAAATTCTAGTTTAAACCTTTCTTTGGAAACCATTGCAAAAGATTATATAATATCTTTTCACAAACTTAAACCAAAATAAGGTTTATAAACTTTATTGGGATCAACGAGCCTTACCCAAAAGATAATATTTCATATTGTTATCCCTTCCCAACCTATTCATCCTACGGAGTAAAACTGGTAGTACTCCATATCTAACACCCATCGTGTTTCCGGTAAACTTAATTACCTCTTTACATTTCAAATCTATTTAAAGATTCATTAATTGCATGGAGTAAAATGGGTGGTACCCCATATCTAACGCCCATCGTGTTACGGTAAATTTAATTACCTCTTTATATTTCAAATCTAACTATAGATTTATTAAAAATCTACTTAGTTTCAATCTCCGGAAATCATTATTTACTGATTATTCAACTTTAGGAAATTAATCCTGTCTTTAACTGTGTTAAAGAACAATGTCACTTAAAACACCATTCACGATAAACCCAAAATCAAGTTCCATTCAGAATGGAATTTTCACGGAAATCATACACTTCAAAATCGATATAAATTTTTGTATCAAACTAATATTATAAGTGGAATAACGGCAAAGCCTTTTAAATTCTTTAAATAGTAAAGGTCTTCTTCGATGGAGGTTCATCTCGATTATCAATAAATTGAATTCCATTCAATTCCAATTTAACTTATTAAATATGAAAACTTAACCTTGGAAAAATCTGTTAAATCTTAATTAAAATATTTATTCTAAATCATATCTTTACTTTTGGTGGGTTAAATAACAAATGTTATTTAAAACGTTGTTCAAGGTAAATCCAAATCAAATTTCCATTCACTTCCAATTATATTTATTAGAAAACTTTACTTTGAAAGACTTCATTAATCTTAATTAAAAGATTTAATCCATAAACTTCATTTTTAACTGGGTTTAAGAGTAGTATTATTGAAGACACCATTCACGATAATCCAAAATCCAATTTGATATCAAATACAAGGCTTTGAATAAAAATCGTATCGACTTATATTCAATATCAAATTCCGAAACCAATAATACGATATTGGGAATAACGATGTCTCTATCTTCCAAATTCCTCAAAATGGTATAGATCCAATATCAAAATATCCGAAGATAATTTTGTTCATATCAATTACAATTCATATATTGGAAAACTGTGGTTATATTAAAACCATTATAGTTCCTTTCAGTTCTCTATTTTAGTTGATAAATAACTTTCCCAGATAAATATATCTTTTATCTTTCCAAAACTTAGAATATTTCATCCAAAAATATTTTCAAACCTTTTATTATGATTTAACATAATTTATTCATATTTTTAATAATTTTATTAAGGCACTTACAGTCGGTTTCCAATTCTAGCCACTGAGCTGTATCCGTAGCGGCCTTTCCCAAAATAGATTTGTACTTATATTAAAATCAGGTTGTTGGATTTTAAAATTTCTTATTTCATTTGAAAGCAATTTTCATTACGAACCTATTGGTTCTGGTTTTAGGAGAATCCAACGGTCGGATCTGCCGTTACGTCTATTTGAAGTTAATGGTTAAAATTCACGGACGGTCGCTGCACGACTCGTCCTATTCAAACTATTTTATTATTTATAATAAAATTCGTCGATTCCTCCTAAACTTATTTTATAAAATGTTTAAAACCTCGTTTAAAAATGATTTCCATTTCAATAGTTGTTTGAAATTATAACAATTTCATTTTTAAATCAGTTTGGACTTAAAAATCTCATTTCTAATATTCTGACAAATTTCACCATAATGAATATAAAATTCATTTAAAAATCCAAAAGATTGAAATTTAATAAATTTCCAATTTTCATATTCATGGTATAAATTTTGTGTCAGCAATATGAATACATCCATATCAACTACCATCCATCAACCAATAATTATAATATAAGTGTTTCTATCGAGAACGCTTATATTCACAGTTAAATAATATGAGCAAAAATAACAGTGAATTCATCCATCAACCACGAAGCAAATATTGCAATTACAAGCAATCAATATACATTTAAATAATAACATAATCAATCAGTCATCCATCCGGTTTTTAAACAACTTGTGAGGTGAGCTACCATATACCGTATAACAATTTCTGATAGTTAATTAAATAATATTCAGTTTTCTCACATAAGCTACCATTAACATATTAGCAATATTTTAACTTACTAATTTATTCGATTTCACTTTTCTAATTATATCACAAATTCATATTAACTCAACCACATAACAACTAGCCATTTAACTATTTAATTATAATTAAACTGCAGAAATAAAATATTTTGAGTGGGAACCCCTCATTGGCAATTAATATATATTTAAGTATGATTTTAATAACATAACAAAATAGTTGAGTGAGATAGTTCTCACTTTGATCAGATAGAAATCGTTTTAAAACGATTAGTTTCATTTAAATTAACCAGATGTTTAAGTCAATGAAATATTTCAATTGATTTTGGATTTGTCCCGATCTATCCCATGGCGTAGATCTTGCCAAGATGAATCTAACACATCTTGAATCATCTGATTCTGATAACACAATCAAAAGTTATTAACGTTTCAAGTTAATACCATTTAATAATAATATTTAACTAATCTCTTTACCACTATAATTAGTTACAATCAATTACATTTTAATTAGAGATAATATGGTCGGTTAATACATCTTTTTCCTGGAGTCGAGAAACCCACGCACACCCATCTCCCTCTACAACGTACGACGATTGGCCTTATCTGCCGATCATCAGAATATGCCGTGCTATCCCCCTTCGCCAAACCCACACGCTAGGCGTCGTTCCTCACTCGCACCACCCTGGCTTCGGAAAAGGGTTGCGAATGACGTGCCTTTGAGCATGGATTTCGAACGACTCACGCCATGAAAACTCATCTATCCTGCATTAATTCGAAGAGCTCAAGTGGATCTTCAATTTTTGTGTTGAACATAAGATCTAGTTCATGGTAGTTTGGGTATGATTGAGGAACCAAAATCCAACTATCATAGCCATTAAAAATGTAAGAGGCGACGCATGAATAAAATGCTAGGGTTTCGATGGGGAGAGGATTTATATATATAATATTTTAATTTAATTTTACTTCTTTATGAAGTTTAACGCTCCAAACTCCAAACGAATCCCGACGACTAACGTCCCTAGCCAAATGCCCTTATTCCAGATACAATGGAATACGTTTCATAAGCTGATTCGATCGTTTCAAATAGTTTTTTTCAAAATTAAAATATAACGTTAAATATTGAATTTGATTGTGCGTTTTAATTTTCCATGACCACATTTAACTCAAAAAACTACGAAATTTGAAATCTTGTTATGTTTCACAAATATGGTTCTAATGGACCTGGTTTCGTTGAGTTTGGAGACCATTTGAAAAAATGTCCTTATAACTAGCTTTATTGAATTCTATTAAATTTCAACAGGCATTTATTCTTACCATGCTTACATACTAATTCCAATTGATTTGAAATTTTAAACCTAACAGTAATTTGACGTTCCGGATCCAACAAAATTAGTTTCGTCAAAAAGGGAGATCGTTTGTAAAATGGCTATTTTAAGGCCTATGTAATGTTATTAAAATATTATTAAATTCCAAGATTATCCAAATTAATAATAAACTAATTATTATTATTTCATATATCCAAATAAAATATCATATAGCTTTAAAATAAGCATACTTGAGATTCTAACTTGATATTACAATTTTCTAGTCAAACGATGTTCAATTTACATGAA
This sequence comes from Allium sativum, assembly GCA_030737875.1. Lineage (NCBI taxonomy): Eukaryota > Viridiplantae > Streptophyta > Magnoliopsida > Asparagales > Amaryllidaceae > Allium > Allium sativum. The sequence goes on along the minus strand of CM060924.1, from coordinate 133,976,174 downwards.
TATCCTTTTATCTAATTTAATAAATCAAAAATTTGGACATAACTACAATCTATAACACGAAATCTGAATTTCTTACTTTGTTAGAAGGATATAACTAATTAGATCCTAATGGTTCTTATTTTACAGAAATCCAACTTATATTGAATTATGTACATACAATTGAAGTTCAAAACCAAATTTTCCGAACTACCATGACGTTATGAGTTCGTTTTAATTAATATTAAATTTATACTTTCAAATTTTATTTCAAATAAATTCTAAGTTGTTAATTCTCAAAATAAATCAATTAAAATATTTAATTTCCATTAAAATCATTTAAAAATAAATTTTAAATTGGTTCCAAAATTCAGGGTTGTTACAATTGTGCTGTGAGTTATTTACGTGAGCTTTGATAAATATTTATATTTATTTGAAAAATACCAAACCAAACATTCTAATTTCGCTGGACTTGGTTTATACTTTTTGCGAAAATTCGGGCATATTGAGATGTGGGTTATCACAAGATTTTAGTCCATCTTTGGCAGCTAGTTATTTAAAAATTAAAACACACAATACAATAAATTATTTATTATCCATTTAATCCCTAAGCCTCATTTAATAAACTATTGTAATTTAGATCTCTTTATATACATGGAAATGATTCCATATATTTATATTAGTGATATAAGTATATTCACAAAATATTATTTCAATACTTAGAAGTATAAATCTCATGTAAATTAAATATCTTTATATACTTGGAAACATTTCCATATACTTATCTTAGTAATATTAGTGTATACACGGAACATTATTTCAGTACTTAGAAATATACATACATACGTATGCTTGTTTCACCGAAATAAGTAAATGTATAAAACATCATATTTTAATACAAAGTAAATATATTCATACACATATATCATCAACCCTGGTATATTCATAAAACATTAAAAAGATTTCTTATTATAAAATCATATCAAAGATTAAACTTCTTTCTTTAAATTAGGGTTGAATAACCAAAACCATGATTTCTTTAAAAATCCTTTATAAACCCTTTAAATCTCTTTCATTTATGGAAAGCTATAACTTAAAATTCCAAATCTATTTATAAAAGTTGATAAACTATTTTATTAAAACTATCACATGCCAAGTTTTCAACTATCAACGCGTTCAGCATCAATAACATCGCCAGCGAAACAAAGCCGTTTGGTCGAAGTCGCATCGCAAACATAAAAAGGCCCAAAACTCCTATCAGATGACCTCTTTTGGGCCCGAAAATGTCAATTACAAAGTCAAGCATGATAACTCTTGTAGCAATCTGAATTAGCTTTAGGTACAACTTTCATTTAGCCCATCCGGACTTACGGTTTGAAAGTTATGCCCGTTTTCGTGAATGCATGTCGGTCAACTCAAGAACTTCGGACCCCCCCCCCCCCCAGGATTTTGGCTCCCTTTCCTTTCTCATATCCCTTAGAGAGATACGAAAATTCGTATCTCTTAGGGGATACAAAATTTTGTATCCCATGGAGTGGTACGAAATTCGTATCCCTCAGGGGGAACGAATTTCGTACCCCAGGATGGATACAAATTTTGTGTCCCTTAACAGAGGGATACAAATTTCCTATTTATTGGCTCTTCTGGAGTCCGAATTTCTACTGCATGGTCCCCATTTCCTACCTACACGACTACCAACCTTCATCTATAAATGACCCAAAGCTTGGCCTTCATTTGGATTTTTGTCTCTTGGAATTTTGGCCTTCTAGAGCTCCTTAAGCATCAATAATGGCAGCCACCTTCTTCTCCATGGCCATTGGACATGGGATTAGACATTAAACCATTGCACAAACGTTTTCCATTGCTTTTTGGACATCTAAAAGCTTTAAAATGCCACTTTTGGGCTGTTTTGAACCTCTTGGACATTGAAGCTAATTTTCGTCATAATTGACCAACATCTCAACGAAGAAGAAGAAGGGAACTTTAGTCAAAGTTTAGAATCAACAATCCTTTTGTTTATTCTATTGTAATGATTTGTACTTAAAAATTGTCCGAGCTTGCATAACTTTGTAATTGACAAATATACAATGAATGATCACTATAATATGGACATAGGTGTCAGTACCTAACCACTATAAAAAGTTGTGCCTCCCGCATTTACTTATTTTACTTTGGATTCCTGTGTTCATGATACACACACACATTGGGTGTTGGCGTGCATTAAGTAAACGACAGTTTTCCACGTCTAAATTTTGGTGTGCCAAGTAGAGTACGCACAACTTCGAATTCAGTCTTCAGCTTAGTTCTCGAATTCTGACCTCACTCGCTTTCCGCTATGGTTAAGCGAAAGCAAGTAATTTGCTCGGAAGGAGTAGGTGTCGAGGAAGAACAGGAACTTTCCTCGGCCGAAAACCCATCTAACTTTGTCACCCCAGATGACATCGATGAGGTCGTAAAGGATCTGACCAAAGATCTTACTTCCCGCTTGGAGCAACAGGAAGAATACTTCTGTCACCAAGAGGCTTCCATAGCTACCCTTCTCGCCGGATTCGAAGGATTTACAGAGCAGCCGGGCCAAGCAAACATTGTCAGAATGAGTGCTAGCGTTCCGCGACGATTAACTCGGGACTAGGGGAAATTCCCAAAGAACAACCTCGCATCAACACCAATCCATAGATAGCCATCGGGTTGGCTAGGCTCGAGGGAAACACCCCAATCCCATTCAAGTCTTAGCTCGCGTTATAGCCAATCAAGCTTCATGGTCAAGTACTGGAAATGCCACTTAAGTGCCAGTGTGTGCAACTTTGGAGATAGGAACTCCCATAGTTCCTAATCTTGGATTTACGCTCGCTGAGGCACCTCAAGCTAGGGTCGAGCCGGATATTATACTTGGCGGTCGACCTTTCGCTAACTTTGGACTAGATATTGAGGGCATCGATGTCGATGTACCTAATCTAATCCCATTCCTTGGTTTGGGTAGCGAAAACGAAGTCGCTGATGCCATCCGACGCTACGCCCATGGCGAGGCACCTCATGTCAGCTTGGAATGCGTCACTCGCAGCCCCTTCAATATAGACATCATGACTTTTCAAACCCACCGGACTTCAAGTTGTCGGTGCTAGAACCATTTAACGGTAGGACAAACTCTATTGTTCATCTCATGTGCTACGTGTGCCACATGGAAGTACATTCAGCCTCAGAAGGCATCATGGCTAAGTGCTTCCCGCTTTACCTCACCGACGTTGTTGCTCTATGGTTCAGACAGGTGGAACCAGAGTCCATTAACAGCTAGAACGTCTTGGTCTAGAGATTCATCGAGCAATTCAGAGTTCACATCGCTCAACTTAGGAGCGTCATGAATCTAACGTCTGTCATGCAGAGAACAGGCGAGACTCTACGCAAATTACTCGAACGATTCAATGCAATGGTGGCCTGTGTTGACCAAGAAAATCCATCCATGGTATTAATGGCCGCCGTTTCCAGCATTCGTGACAAAACAGACTTCAGGACTTCATTAAGACGAGACCCGCCAATGGATCTTGTTGAATTCTACTTCGAGGCCGAGAGATTTCTTAGGGAGGAAGACTCCCACGATGAAAAGTCGGCGCAATGAAACAACTCTATGGCAATTTAGGGCCATACACGCTCGACAAAGGCAAAGGCAAATCTCGGGAAAACCAAAACTCGCAACCTCGGTTCCAATCCTACACCGAGCTCAACCGAAGCCTGGAAAGGATCTACCTCAGCATATAAAAGACTTCTCCTTTCCCAAAGCCTTACAAAGGATACCCGACTCCGCAGCAAGTAGCCTCCGACAGATATTGCCTCTTTCATGAGCTGCCGAGTTTCGACACTGATCGCTGCAGAGTGCTCCACGATCACATTGAAGCCCGCATCAGGTGTGGCGAGCTACAACAGTATGTCTTGAATCTGACTGCAACAATAGCTTCACCACAAGCTATGCCCCTTACAACATCTCAGGATAGGGGCATAACTAGTTGTCAATGCATCATCATCAATTGATCCCGCTCAACTGATCTTCCTGGCTCCATAACCCCGGTCTGTTACCTTTGCTTAATTTTAACGTTGGCGACTTCTCGCATTGTTTTTTCCTTTTTTATATAATCAAAGCGGCAATGTTGGCACATATGCACGGAACCGGCTTGTGGTCTCTAGTCATGTACGGGGTTGGACAAACGACTGTTGTACTCATGAGGGATTAATAAAATGTTGTTTTCAAGCTTCGTCTCAAGCTGGGTCAGCCCAAGATAAATAAAGTTCATGCTGGGTTAGCCCAGGATAAATAAAGTTCACGCTGGTTTAACCCAGAATAAATAAAGTTCATGCTGGGTCAGCCCAGGATAAATAAAGTTCATGATGGGTCATCCTAGGGTAAATAAAGTTCACGCTGGGTCATCCTAGGACAAATAAAGTTCACGCTGGGTTAGCTCATGATAAATAAAGTTCACACTGGGTCAGCTCTGGATAAATAATGTTCAAGCTGGGCCAGCCTTGGATAAATAAAGTTCACGCTAGATCAATCCAGGACAAATAAAGTTCCAGACTCTGGCGTCCCCTCCCTGATCAGTCGGGTGTGAGCTTTGAATTTCGATTCTTAGCTTCGGACTCCGGTCCGTGACATCCTCCAAGGGTTGGGTCCATCGGTTGTGAAGATTCCATGGATGAGTTTGCCAAACATAAGAACTACCTGACTTGGTCCACCGAGCACAGGAGTTCCTTATCGCAACCCTCTCATCATAGGAACCTTAATAGCCTAGCCTCCACACACATAACACTACACAACTTGATCTGCCAAGTGCAAAACTCTCTTTTGTAGGTACATACTTGCTCCGACAAGATTCAGCCAGCTTATAACCTTCTATTTTCTGGATATCGAGCATCCCGGACTCGACAGTTCATTTTAATACGGTCTGACAAGATTGTGGCTCTTTAGTTTTCTAATCACAGGAGTTCACTTTGAACTTCCCTTAGCTTCGGTTTTCTGGATTTCTAGTCTTCTCGCAAAATACATCTTCCTTATATTAAGAAAGACATGTTTTGGGGGGCAAATGTTGATATGTTTTTTTGTCAAAGCTATCACACGTCAAGTTTTCAACTAGTAACGCATTCAAGCATCAATAACATCGACAGCCAACACAAAGCCGTTTGGTCGAAGTGGCATCGCAAACAAAAAAAAGTCCCAAAACGCCTATTAGATGACCTATTTTGGGCCCGAAAACGTTGATTATGGTATGCACCATAACCCTTGTAGCTGTAACACCCCGAATTTTAGTTAATACTAAAATTCACCAATTACAGGATAAATAATCTCAGATGTGGGAATTAGGGGAAACGGGCAGCGTCATTACGTTCGTCTCGGAAAAATACGCGAAATAGAGTCCGAGTTTTCGAAAATCGGAGTCCGTATGGCCCAGTTATGGCCTGATGAAGTTTGCAGAAAATTTAAATCTAAAACAGATTTTAAAAATTCAAAATATTCAAATTTGGAATGGGCCAGGCGGGGTCAGGCGGGAAGCTTCCCGCCCAGCCCATGTCGACAGGGCTGTCGACAGGCCTGTCGACAGGGGTGTCGACATGCCTGTCGACTTGCCTGTCGACAGGGTCCAGGCGCCCAGTGAACCTGGGTGCACCAGGTTGCACCAGGTTGGGTTTCAGGCTGGCTAGGAGGGCTGGTTCTAGAGATTTCCTAAATCTAAGGGTCCTAACCTAATCTAGGGTTAATCTAAGGGCCTAAAACACTCACCTAATCCTATAAATAAGACCCCAACCCTACCCTAATTCATTCATAATTAAGTCTTGTAACTAAACTATGGCAAAATGAAATTTGAGCATGGCCTCCACTAGTTCATGAAGGAGTTGCAAGCAAATCCCTCTCAAATCATTCTCTAATCCATTCTAAGTATCTTAATCTTCTTCATTAGCTTGCTAATTGTGTTTTGGTGAGCTTCTATCCCCTTAATAATCAATTGTTAAATTGATTAAGATAGGATATGATGATGTATGGTTATGTTTGTGGATCAATGTGTTTATGCAAGCTTAATATTGTATATGTCATGTGTTTTGCAAGTTATATGCTCTATGTCATGCAAGTTTAGTGTATGTGTTCATGACATTTTTATGCAAGTTTAATGTTATATCTTTATGCAAGTTTGGTGCTATGTTTCATGATGATTATGATGCAAAACACTAAGTTGGACATTGATCTATTATGCAACATGTTAAGCATGCTTATGAAGTTATGTGTATGCTCAAATTCAAGATTAACATGTTATGCATGCATATGAAGTTATGTGAATGATGATGCAAGTTATGTGTATGTTTAAATGCAAGATTAACATGTTATGCATGCATATGAAGTTATGTGAATGATGATGCAAGTTATGCGTATGTTTAAATGCAAGATTAACATGTTATGCATGCATATGAAGTTATGTGAATGATGATGCAAGTTATGTGTATGTTTAAATGCAAGATTAACATGTTATGCATGCATATGAAGTTATGTGAATGATGATGCAAGTTATGTGTATGTTTAAATGCAAGATTAATATGTTATGCATGCATATGAAGTTATGTGAATAAATATGCAAGTTAAGTGTATGCTCAAATGCAAGATTACCATGTTATACATGCTTATGAGGTCATGTGAATAATTATGCAAGTTATGTAGATGCTTAAGAGCAAGTTGGGTTAATATGTGTTCATATATGCAAGTTGACATCCTCTTAACCCATGACAAAGTTATATGCTAAACCCATGATATGTGTGATGGATCTTCCCCTTTTATTATGTTATGAAATGAGAACGATTTACGTGGGGAACGATGGGGTGGGTAAATATGTTAATAAATGAATGGTTGGGTATGATTAAGCATACCGTAAAAATAAATTACCATAAGTGGGAATTTACCTATTGAGTTAGGTCTACCCCATGGGAATTTACCTATTGAGTTAGGTCTACCCATGTTATGGTAAACTTGATATTAATTAGGGATAATTAATATGGGGGGGTGATTAATTAGGTGTAATTAATCGACTAAGACACGAGGTTGGACTCATTTGTAGTGTAAAACTGCCCGGACCCGACCGGCTTAACCAGTTGCTACAAATGTCAGCCCAATGTGAGAGGTCTTAGCCATAAATTAAATACGTGATTAAGGTAAAGACACGAGGTTAGACTCTGTTATGACGTAAGACTGCCCGGATTCTACCGGCTTAACCAGGCGGTCATAACAGCCAGTCTAATGTGGGAGGTCTTTATGGGAGATCACGGTCTTAATTAATTAAGAAACACTTAACCATAATAGCATGTAGTGGGACATGAGGGGTTAAGTGGGTGCCTTGGGTGGCATGAGGAAATTTTGTGGTTGCCTTGGGTGGCATGTGGAATCTAGTGGGTTGCCTTGGGTGGCAATAGAAAATACGATTAGAATACTTAACCAAGTGGAAACATGTAACTAAACATGATTAAAGGGTTAAGTGGGATACACTAGATATATGACAAGCTTAAGTGGGTAGCTTGTGGGGGCCCATTTCAACCAATATCCCAAACGTATCTTTGTGGGCTCGACCCATGTCGAGTGACGGGACACGCATATTGGGCTTGATTATAAGAGGCCAAAACGGGTTAGCGGTGGCAACGCAAGTCCAACGGGCTTCATATGCGTGTGTGGGCCCGGGCTGGTAGATAAGCCGTTGTTGCATCGTGTAGATATAAAGCCGTGCACCGTTAGTATTGGGTAGCCACTTTAGGGGAGTGATACACCCCACTGTGGGACCAGCACGGGTATCTACGGTAGGGAGCCGATCGATGGGGAGTAGTGGGTACACCTAGTGAAGATAGGGGCAGACGGCACCTATGTAGGGGTACACGAAACTACTGGGTAAGAATTACTGAGTACACCTAGTGGAGATAGGGGCAGACGGCACCTATGTAGTGAGCTAGGAGTACATGAAATTATTGGGGAAATTTTCTAAGTCCTTGGAAGGGATCAACCTTTAAGTAGGAATGACTGGTGTGGTGCAGTTAGTAATTATCCTTGGGTGGGTAGATGCGTCCTGACGGTTATCTTAGTTCGTCCTATGTTGTTGGCTACTTAGTGTAGTTATTATCCCCAAAGGTACCGTACCGAGTTCATGTCATACCCTAATTACTTTAATAATTGTATTGTTAAGGTTATAGGGCTCACTCAGACTTATGTCTGACCCCGTTGTTTTTATCTTTTTTCCCAACCCTCAGGTCCTACGGTGGATCCTAGCGGTAGTAGAGCTTGATCGGATTGCTGTTCCAGCCTTTGGGAGCTTGGGTAGATGTAAAGCTCCAGTTATCCAGTTATCTTCTCTTTTGTTATGGCTATTGTATGAGAGAGTGGGATTATGTACTTCTTTATTTTGACGGATATTGTACTTGACTTTTATCATGGCTTTATGATGTAACCAGACATGTTTATTTCCGCTGTTATGAGATGATGTTTTAAAATTTCAAGTACTATTTATATCTGTCTTGGTGTAATTTTTCTGTTCTATATTCACTAAAATACTCCACCGATGCTATGGCATTCCCTCTGTGAGTGATCATAGCGGGTGTGGGGTGTTACAGTAGCCCTTTAAATTAGCTTCAGGTACAACTTTTGTTTGGCCCAATCGGACTTACGGTTTGAAAGTTATGCTCGTTTATGTGAATGCATGTCGGTCAACTCAAGAACTTCGTATCCCCTGGAGGGGTACAAAATTTGTATCCCTCAGTGGGTACGAATTTCGTACCCCTTGGAGTTTCGTGTCCCTTACCAGATGGATAGGAATTTCCTATTTATTGGCTCTTCTAGGGTCTGAATTTCTGCTGCATGGTCCCCACTTCCTACCTACTCCACTACCAACCTTCACCTATAAATAGCCCCAAGCTTGGCCTTCGTTTGGATATTTGGACCTTTAAATTATGGCCTTTTAAAGCTCCATAAGCATCATTAATGGAAGCCAACTTCTTCTCTATGGTCATTGGACATGGCATGAGACATTAAAACATTGCACAAATGTTTTCCATCACTTTTTGGACTTCTACAAGCATAAAAACACCACTTTTGGGTTGTTTTAGACCTCTTGGACATTGAAGCTAATTTTGGACATGGTTGGCCAAGTCAACTCATCTTTACGAAGAAGAAGAAGGGCATTTTAATCAAAGTTTAGAATCAACAATATTTTTGTTATTCTATTGTAACGCTTTGTACTTAAACATTGCCCGAACTTGTACAACTTTGTAATTGACAAATATATGATGAATGATCACTATAAGGTCGACGTAGGTGTTAGTGCCGAACCACTATAAAAATCTGTGTCTCCCGCATTTACTTATTTTATTTTGTATTTCTGTGTTCACAATACACACACACACATTGGGTGTTGTCATGCGTTAAGTAAACGACAATTTTTCGCGTCAACACAAAACTTCTAAAAAATCTGCAAATATCTTTATAAAAATCTTCAAACAAATATCAAACCATCAAAACTCTTTATAAGATCCAAAATACATTATAAACATCCTTCATACATATTCAAATCATTTATAAGCTATATTTTTAAAAATTTAAAGACATTTATAAACCATTTTTTAAAGATAAGAGATGATTCGAAAAACTTCAAGATAAACAAGTTACTATTCAAAAAAAAATATTTCTTGAAGTTTTCTTAAATCATATTAACAACTGCTGGCTTTAAATATACTTTTCCAAAGGGTATTTATTGCTTCAAAAAACATTTAAATAAATCATTATTTAATATACTTTAGATGTTTTATTTAAGATAAAATAATCTTGAGTACCTTTAATAAATAAATTATTTGTTTCAAAATAGAGGAGTTTTAGGAACCATAATGTTTTTGGTTATCTAATGTACACAACCAAGTTACAACAATAGTAGATGGGATGTTGCTCTGCTAAAACATGTAACCAAGTTAACTGTACACCAAAGTGGATTTTTTCCTACTTTATAGATGTCAGATATAATTAGCAATCAAGTTATATTAGAATGAAGATGAATTCCATTTGTGGATGTCCATACATCAAATAATATGTAATACAACAATCACAACAATATAATAACGGGATAGCGATTTGTCCTATTAAAAGATGTCCAGGTTAATTCAGTTTAACTAGCATAACAGATCTTTATTCTGTTAACAAGTGTCATGACAATTTATTCAAATTTGAATATTAGCATGTTAGTTTGGTTCAACTAAATAATGTCTCTTAATTTCGAATCCATGAGATATTTTAAAGGTGATTGACAATGATCCCTTTGAATTAGCTTCAGGTACAACTTTCGTTTGGCCCAATCGGACTTACGGTTTGAAAGTTATGCTCGTTTCAGTGAACGCATGTCCGTCAACTCAAGAACTTTGTATCCCCTGAAGGGGTACAAAATTTGTATCCCTCAGGGGGGTACAAATTTCGTACCCCTTGTAGTTTCGTGTCCCTCGCCAGAGGGATAGGAATTTCCTGTTTATTGGCTCTTCTAGGGTCCGAATTTCTACTGCATGGTCCCCACTTCCTACCTACTTCACTACTAACCTTTACCTATAAATAGCCCCAAGCTTGGCCTTGGATTGGATATTTGCACCTTTAAGTTATGGCCTTTTAAAGCTCCATAAGCATCATTAATGGAAGCCACCTTCTTCTCTATGGTCATTGGACATGGCATGAGACATTAAGACATTGCACAAATGTTTTCCATCAATTTTTGGACTTCTACAAGCATAAAAACACCACTTTTGGGTTGTTTTAGACCTCTTGGACATTGAAGCTAATTTTGGACATAGTTGACCAAGTCAATTCATCTCAACGAAGAAGAAGAAGAGCATTTTAATCAAAATTTAGAATCAACAATCTTTTTGTTATTCTATTGTAACTCTTTGTACTTAAACATAGTCCGAACTTGTACAACTTTGTAATTGACAAATAAACGATGAATAATCACTATATGGTCAACGTAGGTGTTAGTGCCGAACCAATATAAAAAGCTGTGTCTCCCGCATTTACTTATTTTACTTTGTATTTCTGTGTTCACAATGCACACACACACATTGGGTGTTGTCATGCGTTAAGTGAACGATAATTTTCCGCGTCAACATAAAACATCTTAAAAATCTACAAATATCTTTATAAAAATCTTCAAACAAATATCAAACCACCAAAACTCTTTATAAGTATCCAAAATTCATTATAAACATCCTTCATACATATTCAAATCATTTATAAGCTATATTTATAAATATTTAAAGACATTTATAAACCATTTTTAAAGATAAGAGATGATTTAGAAAACTTCAAGATAAACAAGTTATTATTCAAAAAACAATTCTTTCTTGAAGATTTCTTAAATCATATTAACAAATGTTGGTTTTAAATATCCTTTCCAAAGGGTATTTAATGCTTCAAAAAACATTTAAATAAATCATTATTTAATATACTTTATATGTTTTATTTAAGATAAAATAATCTTGAGTACCTTTAATAAATAAATTATTTGTTTCAAAATAAAGGAGGTATAGGAACCATAATGTTTTTGTTTATCTAATTTAACCCAACCAAGTTACAGCAATAGTAGATGGGATGTTGCTCTGCTAAAACATGTAACCAAATTAACTGTACAACAAAGTTGATTTTTTTTCCTACCTAATAGATGTCAAATATAATTAACAATCAAGTTATAGTAGAATGAAGATGAATTCCACTAGTGGATGTCCATACATAACAAATAATATGTAATACAACTTATTGTAATGACCCGAAAATTTGCGACCTTGGTTATCTGATATACAACAAACATCGAACATCAAGAGTCGAAAATACCAGATGGTTAATGAAAGAAATTAGAGGGTGAGGAAAGATAAAATAGAAACTTAGAATAGAAGAAGAAGAAGAACACAACATCAGAGTAACACGAACCTCACAGCGGAACGAATAACATATAATAGATAACATATCTTTGAAATAAAAGATTGTACTTGATTATACATATCATTATCGAGTACAGCACTTACAACACAGCGGAAATAAACTATAGTTATATGATCCTGAAGCCTCCTGCTCCAGCTCTTCAAGTATCTGTAAATCCCGACTACTTGACTGCCCGTACAAAATTGGGAACCCAAGAGTTTAGGGAAAACAAAACAAAATAAACTCCGGGTCAGTCATGGGACTGGTATGAGTAAAACAATTTAAAACAGTTCGAACAAGTAAACGATATCTCATAAGACCACGCCGTATAACGGAACGGGTTTTTTCCCTTATGAGAATCCAAAATATCTTCATATCAAAAACCTTTTGATATTATGATAATGTCTATCAACCACAATACAATAATCATCTAGCAGAAACGCTTCCATCTCACGTTCTACATATATAGTATACAATCAAAACCATAAGCACGTATTGGGTAATGGATTTCCATCTAAGACATGGTATGGAACCACCTTTCGCTAGTGTACCTCTAGAGAGGAATACACTAGGTTCAACAAGAACATCTTGCAACCTGGCCACACATGACCGACCACTCATTTCGCTTGAGTGTATCGAATGTATATCACAAACGGTTCGGACCAGCAACCATTTCCCGAATAGGACAGCATCAACAATAGATTTTTTAGAAGTAAATGAAACTCTAGATCAGGTGATTATACACCCTAATCGGTGTGACCTACATAGCCATGCTACTTGCCCGATTTCTGTCATTTACCGGTTGATGAGGCTTGAGGTTACGCCTTATCATCACATTAGATTCACTTTGAATGCCACATTGTCAGATCCATCGAAAATCACTAATTGACGTCTACAACAGTACATTACGTGTTAGCTAAAGAAGTTTCCTTCTCCGCTTCCACTCCTGGTACGGTTGAAGAAATCAATGTACGTGACCTTTATGGAAATACTCTGTCAGACATTCATCCATACAAGTCATCCAGGAATAGGATGAACCGAAGGCACTATTCAGTACATCCATCTTAGGCACTGTCATCTAAGACTTATACAATAGCCTTTGCACTTTACTCCGTCTTCAATTATCTTTGGCATATATGATTCACAACGCTTATACCAATAAGGAGTGGTTCTTTGGATAAAAATCCAACCGGTCTCCCTATATTAACAACGTTAAAATGATCAAAAACTTTGATAGTCGGTGAGTTAACTATCGAATAAAACAGGTGTGCAAACAACGATAAAAAATTTCAGATGGAAATTCTATCAATCAATCATCAATCGTATATATACATATACATATATATATATATATATATATTTCCTTATTTTCTATGTTTAGAAAATATACGTTAACGCTGGAAAACATTTCCATAATTTTTTTACGTATCACTATTCTTCTACAACTATCAGTCTCTGATTGTAAACTAGTAGAAGAACAATTCCCTAAGTACCAATCCCAAAGGTCGAAACCAACATCAGATAGACACTTAGGAAACCATTCAACTTAACAAGTCTCTAGTCAAATTCTGATTTAGCTTAACTCCATCTCTTAACTCCTTATACATGAACACTTCCTTATCTAATTCATATTTCCAATTTTAATATTTGATTACTTTTCTGATTCTATTTGGAAAACATTTCCAAATCTTCTTTACTTGGATTTAAACAGATGTTTAAATTAACATCGCGACGAAAACTCAAACCACTATACTTATTTACTAAAATCACTTAACCACTTTCACTCTCGAACCTTAACCATTTCTAAATTAAAAACGAAGTCAATCAAGTTGGGGTATAACTACCTCTCATACCTTAACTGAAAAACATTTCAAATCTCGAAATGGGGTAAGTTCATCTTTTAACCCTTTAACATTTCCTTATGAACCCTCGGATTCTATTTATGAACCCCTTCTTTTACAAGTTTACATGATTACAACAATGGTGTTGAAATCTCCTGCATCTGAAATATATTATCTTTAATATGACTTTTACTTCCTAACTCGAATAATATAACAACAACTAATTTATTTACTCCTGTTCGATTAACTCTAATCTATAACTCTTCTTCGAATAACTCCAATCTAATAACTCTTATTCAATTAACTCTAACTCTATTTAACTCTTACAGGATTAACTCTTATTCGAATAACTTACATCTGAATAACTTATATTTGAAAATCTCTCTTCTTCGAATAAACTATATTTGATTTAACTCCTGTTGAATAACTAGATTCGATTAACTCCCTTCGAATATATCTGATTCGATTAACTCACTTCGAATATCTACTATATTCGTTTAACTCCTTTATTCGAATAAACTAATATTCGATAACCTTTTTCTTCGAATAAACTAATATTTGATTTAACTCTAACCGAATAACTCTTAATGATTCACTCTAATTGAATAACTTTAACTGGTTAACTCTTCGTCCTTATTTAGTTTCAGATGTCGATGTTGAAATCAATTCTTACATCTCTATATAAGACCTGACTTATATATATTCTATTTATTCACTGATAAATAATTACTTAATTTATAAATATCATTTATAAATTAATCTTCTCCATTTATCTATTTTCTCCATATATAAGTCCTGACTTATATATATATATATATATATATATATATATCTATTTATCCAAAGATAAATATTTCCTTTATAATCTATTTATTTCTAAATGCCTTTACCAATATTTCCTTTATTAACCTTATTTATTTATCTTAAGTATTTCCTTTATTAACCTTGTTTATTTATCTTAAGTACTTCCTTTATTAATATCTTATTTATTTTCTAAATAAATATCTCCTTTTCTTATTCTATTTGCTTAACAAATTAAAACTCCTTTTAATAACTTATTATGTTTCCTAAGTCAATATCTCTTTTATAACTTATTTACTTAATAAATAAGTATCTCGTTTAACATCTCCCATTTATTTAACCAATAAATATCTCATTTATAAAATCTTATGATTTTATAAATATTCCCTTTTCTTTATAAATATTTCATTTATAAAGATTTCCCCTTTCTATATAATTTCACCTATAAAGATTTCTATTTATAAATATTTCATTTATAAATATTCCATTTATAAACATTTCATTTATAAATATTCCATTTATCAACATTTCATTTATAAAACCCTTTTGATTTTATAAATATTTTATTTTCAAATACCATTTGAAAATACCCCTTTTTCACATTTCGGTATGTTAGGGTGTTTAACATATCAAGTCATGATGTCAAATATTGTCCATACACATATAATCAACAACAGATTATAAACCACATCATAAATCAAAATATTTGAAAATAATAAAATAGCTGTTGAGGAATCTAGTCGGATTCCTCCAACCTGTTTCCCTGCATCCACAAATGTTACACAATATGATTATCATCACTTTCAGTTCAATATGAATTATTCTGTTAACAGAATCAGTATATAAGGATTTAACGGTTTATATATATATATATAATTTCCACTAACTGACCAACAGTTCAATCAAACAGTCAACACACAGTCAATCAGACAATTTTTAACAGTTCTAAAAATAAAACATGAAAATATAAACTGTTCAGAGTTAGTGAGATTTACTCACATTTGCAGTTCATCATTAAAGAATGATAAACTGTTTGTTTGATTTGAATCAAACAATTTATTTCGCCATAAATTGTAACGAGCCCTGATTCGCTCCCAGTCAGTTCCATTTGGTAGTATCCATCCATACGATCACATCGAATCTTGTTTTGTGGAATTCTGATTGCGTATGACCAAGTTATTTAGATTACAAGCTTTTTGAACAAATTAAACTAAAATAAACTTAACCTTTTCTTTTAATTGGGTCTTCACTATGAATTGTCGACCAATCTTCATGACAATAAAAACCCGGACCCGCCCCTAATTTCCTACTTCCTGCCAAGAAATTTCCGTGTTCTAGTAAATTTCCACTTCTCAACATAACCGAATTTGAACTTCCCAAACCAAAGCCGACATCTAGAAAAATACAAGCATCCTTCATATTTAAATCTCCAACTGGGCTCATTACTAAAACAAGGCCTATACCCATTTTATAATACTAGACCCGCTTCTCTCGACTTCCACGTTTTTGTCTCCTGTTCCCCAAAACACCCTCTCCAAACACTACCGTAACCCCTTCGAGCTGCTCCTCATTCCTTTAACGAACATTCAAACCGATAACACCAATGAACATCCCAATCAAATCTCCATCCATTTATGTAAACCTAATCAAACTCGTACGCGAAACCCATATAGCGTTTCCCAGCTTTGCCTCATCGACACTTTACAAGTATCTAACCAAAATGTGTAGAATGCTGCATGACTCGGCGCGTAGGTAGTATTCGAACTCAGAAATCCAAATATCATACTGAAATCCAGAATTAAAACTCCAGAACCCCAAATTCACTAACCCTAGTTTTACTGTGAAGACTTGACATCGACGTAGATAGAGTACGAGCGCCACCAAACCCATATCAAAATGAAGAGAAAATTACTAGGATCCAAAATATAAAACTCTTTTGATTTATAAGAATTTATTTCTATTTCTTTTGGATTTGATTTCCATGAATTTTTTTTGTTGTAAGAAAGAGGAACGGCGGAATAATTGGGTTGACTTGTGAAAGTGAAAATTAGGTTTAGGATTCCTTTTGGGGAGTATTTATAGGCCATGAGTTAGCTTAGAACTTAAGCTACATTTTAATTTAAATCCTTTTTATTACTTGTATCCTTGATCTAAAAATCCCTACATTCACATATAATACCCAAAAATCATGAAAATTGACATGAAGCTAGAGTTCGATGTTACGATCCAAACAAAACTGGTTTCGTCGAATTCCCACTCCGTTTGCTCACACAGCGTATTTTTAACCATTAAAATACTGACTGTTTTTCACTCTAAAAATCTGTACGGCCACACAGTGACTCTAGAAATCACGAAACTTGACATCTAGTAATAAATTAATATTGCAGATCTGTGACGGCCCACCCCGCACCAACTGACATTTCCTCCAACGGTGCGCTGTACACATGTCCAGTTAGCACGGAACGGTCGTTAGGAGAAAAGAAAGAAAATGAAGAATCAACAAAGAACGTGTATAGTGTCTCACAGCGCTTGGAACAAAATATAATAACAACATACTTGACATAAAATAGGTGAGACAGTGCATAAGCTGAAAACAAACTATCATAGCAGCGGAAAATCCAACTACAGCTTATGATCCAAAGCCCACATTATTACTACTTTTAAAACTGTCTCAAAAAGCAAAGCAAGAAAGGTACACTACTAATGCCCAAAGTAGTGACCACCAACGACACAGGGAGAATATCTATATATATCATACGTGGGAGCCTCCTTCTCGTCTTCAGATCAGCTACTCATGCATCACCAGCTAACCTGTCTCTAGTCTGCTCATGAGAGCCCCCAGAGTAATAAGAAGAGACCTAAAACTCTGGGTCAGACAAAAAGTCTGGTATGAGCGATAAGCAGCTAAACAGAACAATAACAGGTATACTAAACCATACCTGAACCTGGACCTGCAACCAAAGAGTTAGCACTACATACTGTACTACACTCTAAGGTGCCACTAACATATGGTGTACTAGCATACGGGGGTGGGGGTGTGTATGTCATAGTGATGGCAAACAAATCAAACATGGCAACCATCCTCACATCTCTCACTCAGTGCGTAAAGCATACGACACTCACTGCTTCGATCACCCAATACTTTGCTATGATCACTTTGCCCCATGAAGTCACAACGACTTCGCTGCACTGATCCATAGCCACTAATCCTTCGCTATGTCCACTTTGCCCCATGGAGTCGTACACACCCCACTGCACTGGCTCATAGCCTTACTAATCCTTTACTATGTCCACTATGCCCCATGGAGTCACAATGGCTCTACTGCACTGGCTCATAGTCTTACTACGATCACTTTGCCCCTTGAGTTGCGGGGACTCTACTGCACTGATACGTAGTCCTGCTACGATCACATTGTCACTTGAGTCATAACAACTCTACTGCACTGATACGTAGCCCATCATCCTTTTTCAATGGTGAATCGAAGTTATGAACGTCGACAACTCCTTAGCACACGTCCCGCAGCAAAGCCCAACCATGAAGTGAACTCATTGGTTCCCAACTGGATCCTGAGCTCTAACTTCCATTTGGACTACCTTTGCATCTTGAGTTTTTGGTCATCACTGGATCAGTTCAGTTCTCACCTCTTCTTCTCTGTCGGTTCGGATCGGTCTCTTCCAAGTGCTCCGGGTCAGATCGTAGCCTCCAGGTCCCTTCATAGTATATCGGTTCGGTTCGGGTGCTCTTTGGCGGGTTGGGTCGGGTAGATGCATCTTTGTTCGGTTCGGTGTACACTTGTTCCATCAGTTCGGTTCGGGTTCTTGGTCTCCGATCCGATCCACTTCCTCTTCCTCTTCAGTTCCGATCCCCTTCTCTTCCCTTTAGTTGATCCGACTCCCCCTTCTTTAGCTCGATCCGATCCCAGTTCAACCATTGTGGCCTTCCCTTTTTTCATACTTTCCCTTGTGCCAAGCCTCGGTTCCGTTCGGTGATCCCTTGCCCGGTCCACTATCCGGTCCGAGCCCATTCCTTCGATCCGATCCAAAAACCTGCACCATTTTTCTGCAACTTTTCCAGCGAGTGTTTTACACCATTCGATAACGTTTTCGACCATTCTATCTATTCTAATCAATCACAAAGCATACCATACAGTCATAGCAACAAGTAGATGTGACCTCAAACACCAAAACATAAATATGATAGGTTAAAATGGATCAAACATAGCCAAAACCACATATTTTCCCTTAACCATGTTCAAGCATAATTAATGATAGGATTAGCGAAACCTAACCAAATTAACCCAAATTCATATCTGAGGTCTAAAACATCATTTAAGAATTTATAAGTATTTTTCCAGATTTTTATCATGTTTAAATTCGCTAATTAACACTAATTACCCTTAATTAACTCTAATTAGTGAGGAACTATGCAAATCACTCACCTTAGCCACAAATAAACCTTAGATCTGAAATAAATCTCTGATATGACACGGATACCAATGCTAAACAACAGCTCTAATCTTGATTTTGTGAAGATCTCCCTTGATTTGATGTTGCTAAGCTTAATCCTTGATTAGAATGTGATTTGGAGGTGATTTAGAGATTGGAGGCCATTTTTAGGGGTTCTAAGAGGTAAGTGGAGGCTAGAAAACTAAAATGGAGTGAAACCCTAACCATTTTCAGCTTCCCCATAAACCTAATCCTGAAATGGGTTATGGGCCCATCCACTAATCACCCTATTTGGCCCGGTTAAGCAGTTTTTCACCTTCCCAACCTTATTTCAGCCATTTCTCCCAAACGGTAAGTCCGTTTTCCACATGTGACCACTCTACGGAAAGGTAAACCATCATCCGAAGCCAATGGAAGTGGTTTCAGGTCAAAACTCCTTTCCAATCAAAAGTTATGGCCGAAACAAGATCAGCTAGGGGCAAAACGGTCATTTAAATATTGGCAAAAATCTTGAACATGGGAAATGACCCCATTGGTCGTTTCCCAAAGCCACATGACCATACGACTTCATATAAGAAAAAAATAAATATTCTACGATCCTCCGATGCGTAGAATGCGGGTTGTTACATTCTCCCCCCCAAGAAATTTTGGCCCCGAAATTTCCTAACCAAAAGACACAAAGGGCCCCGCATGCCTATCAGCCATAAAACAACAATCAAACATGCAAAACAAGTCTATCCTAGCTTGTGGAAATAACTAAATTGCAAAGTAAATCTTACAGGGCAAAGAGTTCTGGATACGTCTTCCTAATGCTCTCCTCTGTCTTCCAAGTACAGTCATTCTCGTTCTCGCCCCCATTGAACCTTGACTAGCTTCACTGCCTTCCTTCGAAGTTGCTTCGTATCGTGCTCGACAATACGAATCGGCTTGCGGTTCCCAACCGCCTCGGGTTCCACTTCGAAGTCCTCTAACTGATCAGGTGAAATAGTCATATCTGGGTCGTGTACGAACTTCCTTAGCTGGGAAACATGAAATACGTTGTGAACTCCAGCCATCTTGTCGGGTAAGTCAACTCTATACGCCAAATTCCCAACTTGTTCGAGAACTGGGAATGGGCCAACAAATCTTGGTGCCAACTTGCCCCTCCTGCCAAATCGTATCACGCTCTTCAATGGAGAAGTATTGACAAACACCAAGTCACCAACGGAGAATTTTAAGTCTCTCCTCCTCTTGTCAGCATAACTCTTCTGCCTATCCTGGGCAGCCTTTATCCTTTGTTGAATGATCTTTATCTTATCCGAAGTTTCCCTTACCACATCTGGTCCAAGCACAAACTTCTCACCGGTCTCTATCCAACATGAGGGTGAGTTGCACGGTCTTCCGTACAAAACTTCATAGGGAGCCATACCGATACTGGATTGGTTACTATTATTATATGAAAACTATACTAGATGCAAATGGTCATCCCATGATCCACCAAAATTCAATATACAAGCTCTCAAGAGATCTTCCAATATACGATTCACCCTCTCTGTCTGATCATCGGTTTGAGGATGATACGCGGTACTGAGATATAATTCCGACCCTAGAGCCTCTTGTAAGCTCTTCCAAAACCCACTAGTAAACAACGGGTCCCGGTCACTCACAATGATTTTAGGTACTCCATGAAATCTCACTACCCACTTCATATACAGTTCTGCTAACTTAGCTGCTGTTCTGGTCGATTTGACTGGTATGAATCTTGCACTCTTGGTCAATCGATCCACAATTACCCAAATGCTATCACATCCCGATTTTGTCCTTAGTAAACCATCAATGAAATCCATCGAGACTTGCTCCCATTTCCATTCGGGAATTTCTAATGGTTGCAACAAACCACTAGGCTTCTTTTGCTCGGCTTTAACTAGCTGGCAATTCATGCACTTGGATATAAACTTCCCAACGTCTCTTTTCATCCCTTCCCAGTAGTAAGTCTGCTTCATGTCTCAATACATCTTATCACCACCGGGGTGTATAGTCAGTTTTGAGTGATGACATTCCCTAAGCACTTCATCTCTCAAACCATTCACGTTGGGTACAACTAGTCTTCCATTCTTTCAAAGCCATCCTTCTCGATCAAGCCCATACAAATTCATCTCCTCACCATCGATATTCGTCTCTAACTTGGAGATGATTTCCAATAGATTAGGATCGTCCCTCTGACTGGAACCAATCCTCTCAATCAAAGTGGGTCTGATCGTCAAACTAGCTAACATCTCTAGATCCAATTCGCACTTTGGTCTGAAATCATACCCTGCGATATACTCCAGTTGCTTCCATTCAAGAAACATAGCCCCTAAACTGGCATGTCTCCTACTCAAGGCATCGGCTACCGCATTGCCTTTCCCAGGTGTATATGCGATATCAAAATCATACGAAGCCAAGAACTCTAACCATCTCTGTTGACGGAGATTCAAATCCTTCTGAGAGAAGAGATACTTTAACGATTTATGATCGGTAAACAACTCGAATCTTTCTCCCAAGAGATAATGTCTCCACATCTTCAGCGCAAACACGATCACTGCCAATTCCAAATCATGGGTAGGATACCTTTTCTCATGTGGCTTTAGTTGCCGACTAGCATAAGCTACAACCCTACCTCCTTGCATCAATACAACACCTAGTCTGGTACCACAAGCATCCGTTTATACCGTCATCCCTTCATTCCCTTTGGGAATGACTAATACTGGTGCATGCATCAACTTTTCTTTCAGACTCTTGAATGCATTCTCACACACTCCGTCCCAGACGAAGGCTTGATTCTTCTTAATCAACTGAGTCAACGGTGCTGCTATTTTGGAGAAGTCTTGGATAAACTTACGATAATATCCAGCTAACCCCAAGAAGCTTCTTATGCCTGTTGCATTCTTGGGCGTAGACCAGTCCTGTACCGTAGCCACCTACGCAGGGTCCCCGGAAATACCATTCTCTGAAACAACATGGCCCAAGAATCTCACTTCCCTCCTCCAGAAGTGACACTTAGAAAATATCGCTTTCAATTGGTGTTTTCTCAACATCTCCAACACTATCCTCAAATGTTCCTTGTGTTCCTCCTCTGTCCTCGAGTAAACAAGGATATCGTCCACGAACACAAGAACAAACTTATTCAATTGATCTCTGAATACCCTATTCATAAGATCCACGAAGTATGCTGGTGCATTGGTCAACCCAAATGGCATGATCAACCACTCATAAAATCCAAACGGCGTCCGAAATGCCGTTTTAGCTATTCTATCAGCTGCTACTCGGAGCTGATGAAACCCTGTCGCGAGGTCCAACTGGGAGAACACTCTTGCTCCTTCCAGATGATCAAACAAATCATCTATCCATGGTAGAGGATATTTATTCTTCCTCGTCACCTTATTCAACTCGCGATAGTCCACACACAAACGAAGGGAACCATCTGCCTTAGTGGCAAACACAACTGGTGCTCCCCACTCGGAGACACTTCTTCTAATAAACCCCTTCTTCAAAAGATCGCTTACTTGTACCCCGAGCTCTCGCTGCTCCCTTGGTGCCATTCGACGAAGTGGCATCACTATAGGTCTGGCATCTTTCACTAAATCAATACGGAACTCAATTTCTCGGTGTGGTGGAAGCCCGGTCACTTCCTCGAAGACGTCCAGATACTGGCCAACCACGGGCACATCTGACAATTCATCATGCGGGATGTCGAGGGAATTTATAAAACTAGTCATTACGCCATCACTAGGTAGACTACCAAACACTACCCTCCGCCCATCATCCGCCCTAATTGTCACCAAAAAGCCCTCACAGTCTACCACCACCCCGTATCTTTGGAGCCAATCGACCCCCAATATAATGCCATACCCAGTAAAGCCCAAAACAAAGCAATCACAAACAAACATACATCCATGACTCGATAAGGCCAAATTTCGGAAAATCATACTAAGGTTAGTCGAACCACCAATCGGGTTCGTCACAACCAACGGTCTATCGACTATCTCGGGTTCCAGTCCTAACCTATCTACCAGGTCACTAGATATGAAGGAACGGGAAGCCCTAGTGTCAAACAATACTTGAACAGGTACATCATAAATAGAAAGCATACCTTGAATGACGACGTTCTTTCCTTTCTCCGCCGCAGTTGGGGCATTCGACGAAGAAGGAACAACATTAATAGCATATGCTTTCACAATCTGCTTCTCTTCAAGAGGTTGGGGATATTTATCCTTATGATGTCCCACTTGGCCACAGTTGTAGAACTTCCATTCCGCTGGCTTGGCCCGACATTATTTGGCATAATAACACTTCTTACCGCAGCTGAAGCACTCAACATCTTTCTTGCTCTTTTTCTGGACATCCTTAGCTTGGCTCTGCTTCCTCTTATTCTGAGAGTTATTCTTGCCTCCACCGCCTGCTTGCGGCTTTGGCCCTTCTGCAGATGCAACCTCAGTCTATGACTTAGGGTAAAGACTCTCTGATCTCAAAGCTTTCCCCACAATTGATTCAAAAGTCTCATCGATGTGGTTGATAAGCCTTTCCCCCAAGTATCCATCTAAACCAGTAATGAACTTCTCATTCTTCTTCTCAGGAGTATAAATAAGAGATAGTCCATACTTCGATAAAGTGTCGAACACAGCAATATAGTCCGAGACTGCCCTACCATTCTGCTTAAGCTCCAAGAACTTCCTAAACAATTCCGACTTCTGAGCAGATGGGATGAACTTGTCGCTAAAGCGAGCCTTAAACTGATCCCAAGTAACCTGATCCTCTAGAGTGGCTTTCCTAATAGCATTCCACCAATTCATCGCTTGCCCTTGCAGCTGACGAGACGCTAGCCTTCTCTTCATCGCATCCTCGATACCCAAGTCGTCGAAGATACGATCACAGCTATCCAACCAATCCTGAACATTTGTGGCTAACTCCGTTCCGTGGAACGGCTTCCTACCAAGGTTAGTGCAATCCTTGGACAGCTTGGCAAAATCGGCCCTAGACGCCTGCACTACTGGACCACCGGCATTGGGAACTGCTCCCTGAACATCCCGAAGCATCTCTCTCATGAAGTCAGTGAACATCGCCCTCATGTCAGGAGCAATCCCATCATTGGACCCTCTACCAGCACCCCTCGTGTCTCGACTCATCGTCCAATCTATAAAGAGAAAACGATTAACTATCTCCATAGTGGTGCTAGTGTAGTACGACTTCATCCTTATACTACTAATAATACATATATATAGCTTTTGAAAACCAAAGTAATCACAAATACGCAATCTCATATACGTACTATCTCTCCCTAGTGTCTTTTCCTAGGTTAACTACGCAACCTAGAGCTCTGATACCAAATGTGACGGGCCGCCCCGCACCAACCGACATTTCCTCCAACGGTGCGCTGTACACATGTCCAGTTAGCACAGAACGGTCGTCAGGAGAAAAGAAAGAAAACGAAGAATCAACAAAGAACGTGTAGAATGTCTCACAGCGCATGCAACAAAATATAATAACAACATACTTGACATAAAACAGGTGAGACAGTGCATAAGCTGAAAATAAACTATCATAGCATCGGAAAATCCAACTACAGCTTATGATCCAAAGCCAACATTATTACAACTTTTAAAACTGTCTCAAAAAGCAAAGCAAGAAAGGTACACTACTAATACCCAAAGTAGTGACCACCAACGACATAAGGAAAAAAACTATATATATCATACGTGGGAGCCTCCTTCTCGTCTTCAGATCAGCTACTCGTGCATCACCAGCTAACTTGTCTCTAGTCTGCTCGTGAGAGCACCCAGGGTAATAAGAAGAGATATAAAACTCTGGGTCAGACAAAAAGTCTGGTATGAGCGATATGCAGCTAAACAGAACAATAACAAGTATACTAAACCATACCTGAACCTGCAACCAAAGAGTTAGCACTACATACTATACAACACTCTAAGGTGCCACTAACATATGGTGTACTAGCATACGGGGGTGGGGGTGTGCATGTCATAGTGATGGAAAACAAATCAAACATGGCAACCATCCTCACATCTCTCACTTAGTGCGTAAAGCATACGACAGTCACCGCTTCGATCACCCAATACTTTGCTATGATCACTTTGCCCCATGAAGTCACAACGGCTTCACTGCACTGATCCATAGCCACTAATCCTTCGCTATGTCCACTTTGCCCCATGGAGTCGTACACACCCCACTGCACTGGCTCATAGACTTACGAATCCTTTACCATGTCCACTCTGCCCCATGGAGTCACAATGGCTCCACTGCACTGGCTCATAGTCTTACTACGATCACTTTGCCCCTCGAGTCACGGGGACTGTACTGCACTGATACGTAGTCCCGCTACGATCACTTTGCCCCTCGAGTCATAATGAATCTACTGCACTGATACATAGCCCATCATCCCTTTTCAATGGTGAATCGAAGTTATGAGCGTTGACAACTCTTTAGCACACGTCCCGCAGCAAAGCCCAACCATGAAGTGAACTCATTGGTTCCCAACTGGATCATGAGCTCTAACTTCCATTTGGACTACCTTTGCATCTCGGGTTTTTGGTCATCACTGGATCGGTTCAGTTCTTAGCTCTTCTTCTCTGTCGGATCGGATCGGTCGCTTCCAAGTGCTCCGGGTCGCATCATAGCCTCCAAGTACCTTCGTAGTACATCGGTTCGGTTCGGGTGCTCTTTGGCGGGTCGGGTTGGGTAGATGCATCTTGGTTCAGTTCGGTGTACACTTGTTCCATTGGTTCGGTTCGGGTTCCTGGTCTCCGATCCGATCCACTTCCCCTTCCTCTTCCGTTCCGATCCCCTTCTCTTCCCTTCAGTCGATCCGACTCCCCTTTCTTTAGCTTGATCCGATCCCAGTTCAACCATTGTAGCCTTCCTTTTTGCCATACTTTCTCTTGTGCCAAGCCTCGGTTCGGATCGGTGATCCCTTGCCCAGTCCACTATCCGGTCCGAAGCCATTCCTCCGATCCGATCCAAAAACCTGCACCATTTTTCTACAACTTTTCTAGCGAGTGTTTTACGCCATTCGACGACGTTTTCGACCATTCTATCTATTCTAATCAATCATAAAGCATACCATATAGTCATAGCAACATGTAGAAGTGACCTCAAACACCAAAACATAAATATGATAGATTAAAATGGATCAAACATAGCCAAAACCCCATATTTTCCCTTAAGCATGTTCAAGCATAATTAATGATAGGATTAGCAAAACCTAACCAAATTAACCCAAATTCATATCAGAGGTCTAAAACATCATTTAAGAATTTATAAGTATTTTTTCAGATTTTTATCATGTTTAAATTCGTTAATTAACACTAATTACCCTTAATTAACCCTAATTAGTGAGGAACTATGCAAATCACTCACCTTAGCCACAAACAAACCTTAGATATGAAATAAATCTCTGATATGACGCGGATACCAATGCTAAACAACAGCTCTAATCTAGATTTTGTGAAGATCTCCCTTGATTTTATGTTGCTAAGCTTAATCCTTGATTAGAAAGTTATTTGGAGGTGATTTAGAGGTTGGAGGCCATTTTTAGGGTTTCTAAGAGGTAAGTAGAGGCTAGAAAATTGAAATGGAATGAAACCCTAACCCTTTTCAGCCTCCCCATAAACCTAATCCCGAAATGGGTTAGGGGCCCACCCACTAATCACCCTATTTGGCCCGATTAAGCAGTTTTTCACCTTCCCAACCTTATTTCAGCCATTTCTCCCAAACAGTCATTCCGTTTTCCACATGTGACCACTCTACGGAAAGGTAAACCATCATCTGAAGCCTATGGAAGTGGTTTCAGGTCAAAACTCATTTCCAATCAAAAGTTATGGCCAAAACAAGATTAGCTAAGGGCAAAACGGTCAATTAAAAATTGGCAAAAATCATGAACAAGGGAAATGACCCCAATGGTCGTTTCCCAAAGCCACATGACCATACGACTTCATATAAGAAAGAAATATTCTACGATCCTCCGATGCGTAGAATGCGGGTTGTTACAGGATCCAACAAAATTGGTTTCGTCGAATTCTGACGTCGTTTGCAAACCTGGCTATTTTTAAAGCTCTGAATGACCCATTTAAATATATAAATATATTTAAATATAATTAAATTAAATACAAATAAATTTATATTATCGTATATACTCACAGTGGAATACCATACAGCTCTACTGGGATTTATAACTTGATATTTCAAATCCCGATTAAATCGATATTCGATTTAAAATGAAATTCCTTTTTTAAAATATAAATAATTCCTTTATAAATTATAAAGGAATTCCACAGCGACTTTTCTAAAATTTGATTTGGACATAAATCAAAATCTGCACGACGAAATCCAGATTTTTCTCGTTCACTAGAAAGATATACTCCACCAGCTCCACATGTTTCTTGTTTCACAGAAATCCAGCTTAAAACGAATCCTGTACATTCAGTTGAATTTCGAATCGCCAATTTACGAACTGCAGCGCCATTTCGAGCTCGATTTTAATTATATTATAACTCTACGTTCAAAATGTCGTTATTATAATATATTCGTTATTCGAATTAAATTCCAAGCTGAATTAAATATCACAGATGATCCAGTTCACACCATATCTCCCTTTCAGCCAATTCTGGTTATTTCAGAATTAAATATATTATTTAATTTATTATTTTAAATTAAATATTCATCATTATTTAATCAAACCACCATTTAATTCACTATATCACTATTTATATAATTAAATAAATTAATTACAATACCTCTGCAAATGCGGGTCATTACATTCTTCCCCACTTAAAATAATTTCGTCCTCGAAATTGCTAAGGTAGGAAACAAACCCTATCGACCGATTTAAACTTATTTGTTCACTTCTAAATCTTCAGTTTCAACTGAACCAATTTAATTTCAATTAAAATATTAATTAATTCTTATCAACGAAAATTTTCAAAAATCCTGAAAATTTTCTAACGCCTTAATTTTTTTAAGAATTTCGCCAGCACCTCCTTTGTACGGGTCAATACCTCAAACCACCACTCGCCTCTCTGGGCCATCTCCATCCCAAAAGAAAATCAAACAACCTAGCTGCTTGCCAATTCGGCTCATAAATCTTATATCCAATAGAAATATAAACTTGTACCTTTTGTCGGCATATCATTTTATCCTTTCCACCTGTTATCAATTCAACGGATACAAGGGTCATCCCAATCAAATTCCAATCTGCTTTTATCCACAACACAACCATTTGCTTATATCCGAGCCAAATATCATTTCAACTCGAGTTTCTTCTCGATTCCCAACTCTTAACTTGATTATCACATTACACTTCAAATTTGAATCTCGCAATCCAATTTGTCTTGATATCATTCTAATTCAATCTCAGTTACCACTTTACTGGCTTTACTTTAATTCAAATTTGCTTTCACAAATTTCTGTTAAATTTGTTTTTAATTCAAACAGTCTTTCCCTGGGAGTTTTTAAACAGTTTACTCTTTTCAAAAATCAAAATTTCCTTTTTGAAATTCAACACAACTTGTCTTTCCCAAAATAAATTCAAAACAGTACCTCTGGTAGTAATTTGTCACTTACAACTCGAAAATGAATACTGATGATGTAGTTGTCATCATCAGAATCTATTTTCCAGCGATCGAAGTGAGTTCAATACTATAAAACCATTTCTAAACATTTCCACTTTGAAATTCATTTCAAAATATAATTCACACTGCTTGTAAAACAATTTAAAATCTCCCAGGAATTTAAATTTTCCTTATTTTTAATCCAAACCCATTTACAAACACCAATTTTCCAGCATTTTAATTCAATTTCTGGTTTAAATTTCAGATTTAACTCCTCTGATTTTACGTATTTCACTTATATGAATTCTGATTGGTTATTTACATAACCATTTAATTTATAATCTTACTCGATTATAATAACAACCAATATATCCACTATATTATAATTTCTATATATATCTTCTCTATATCAAGATATACCTTGGGTAAACTTATTTTAATTTACCCTCTTTTCAAAATTTATCGTGTCGACCCATCGTATTCGAGTGTTTATAAACTCCTACCGATATAGTGGATCAAACTGATCGACCAGAACTCATAAACAACTCAACCCATAAATCACCACAATATAAAACAATTTTTATATCAATAACAAATACGCTTACTCGTATATAAACACTCAACTCAATCTTGGGTATTACTAACCCTATCTCTACTGAGTCACGCCACAGAGCAAAAGTAATTCACTTAACCTTAAGCTCTGATTCCAACTGTAACGACCCGAAAATTTGCGACCTTGGTTATCCGATATACAACACACATCGAACATCAAGAGTCGAAAATACCAGATGGTTAATGAAGGAAATTAGAGGGCAAGGAAATATAAGATAGAAACTTAGAATAGAAGAAGAAGAAGAAGAAGAACACAACATCAGAGTAACACGAACCTCACAGCGGAACGAATAACATATAATAGATAACATATCTTTGAAATAAAAGATTGTACTTGAATATACATATCATCATCAAGTACAACACTTACAACACAGTGGAAATAAACTATAGCTATATGATCCTGAAGCCTCCTGCTCCAGCTCTTCAAGTATATGTAAATCCCGACTACTTGACTGCCCGTACAAAATTGGGCACCCAAGAGTTTAGGGAAAACAAAACAAAATAAACTCCGGGTCAGTCATGGGACTGGAATGAGTAAAACAGTTTGAACAAGTAAATGATATCTCACAAGACCACGCCGTATAATGGAACGGGTTTTTCCCTTATGAGAATCCAAAATATCTTTATATCAAAAACCTTTTGATATTATGATAATGTCTATCAACCACAATACAATAATCACCTAGCAGAAATGCTTCCATCTCACGTTCTACATATATAGTATATAATCAAAACCGCACGTATTGGGTAATGGATTTCCAACTATGACAAGGTATGGAACCACCTTTCGCTAGTGTACCTCTACAGAGGAATACACTGGATTCAACAAGAACATCTTCCAACTCGGCCACACATGACCGACCACTCATTTCGCTTGAGTGTATCGAATGTATATCACCAACGGTTGGGATCAGCAACTGTTTCCTGAATGGGACAACATCAACAATAGATTTTTTTGAAGTAAATGAAACTCTAGATCAGGTGATTATACACCCTAATAAGTGCGACCTACATAGCCATGCTACCTGCCCGATTTCTGTCATTTACCGGTTGATGAGGCTTGAGGTTACGCCTTATCATCACATCAAATTCACTTTGAATGCCACATTGTCAGATCCATAGAAAATCACTAATTGACGTCTACAACAGTACATTACATGTTAGCTAAAGAAGTTCCCTTCTCTGCTTCCACTCTTGGTACGGTTGAAGAAATCAATGTACGTGACCTTTTTGGAAATACTCTGTCATACATTCATCCATACAAGTCATCCAGGAACAGGATGAACTGAAGGCACTATTCAGTACATCCATCTTAGGCACTGTTATCTAAGACTTATACAATAGCCCTTGCACTTTACTCCGTCTTCAATTATCTTTGGCATATATGATTCACAACGCTTATGCCAATACGGAGTGGTTCTTTGGATAAAAATCCATCCGGTCTCCCCATATTAACAACATTAAAATGGTCAAAAACTTCGATAGTCGGTGAGTTAACTATCGAAGAAAAAAAGGTGTGCAAACAACGATGAAAATTTTCAGATGGAAATTCTATCATTCAATCATCAATCATATATATATATCTATAGATATATATATATATATATATTTCCTTATTTTCTATGTTTAGAAAATACACGTTAACGCTGGAAAAAATTTCCATAACTTATTTACGTATCACTATTCTTCTACAACTATCAGTCTCCGATTGTAAACTAGTAGAAGAACAATTCCCTAAGTACCAATCCCGAAGGTCGAAACCAACATCAGATAGACACTTAGGAAACCATTCAACTTAACAAGTCTCTAGTAAAATTCTGATTTAGCTTAACTCCATCTCTTAACTCCTTACACATGAACACTTCCTTTTCTAATTCATATTTCCAATTTCAATATTTGATTACGTTTCTGATTCTATTTGGAAAACATTTCCAAATCTTCTTTACTTGGATTTAAACAGATGTTTAAATTAACATCGCGACGACAACTCAAACCACTATACTTAATTACTGAAATCACTTAACCACTTTCACTCTCGAACCTTAACCATTTCTAAATTAAAAACGAAGTCAATCAAGTTGGGGTATAACTACCTCTCAGACCTTAACTGAACAACATTTCAAATCTCGAAATAGGGTAAGTTCATCTTTTAACCCTTTAACCCTTCCTTACGAACCCTCGGATTCTATTTACGAACCCCCTTCTTTTACAAGTTTACGTGATTACAACAATGGTGTTGAATTCTCCTGCATTCGAAATATATTATCTTTAATATGACTTTTATTTCCTAACTCGAATAATATAACAACAACTAATTTATTTACTCCTATTCGGTTAACTCTAATCTATAACTCTTATTCGAATAACTCCAATCTAATAACTGTTATTCGATTAACTCTAACTCTATTTAACTCTTACAGGATTAACTCTTATTCGAATAACTTACATCTGAATAACTTATAATTGAAAATCTCTCTTCTTCGAATAAACTATATTTTATTTAACTCCTGTCGAATAACTAGATTCGATTAACTCCCTTCGAATATCTCTGATTCGATTAACTCACTTCGAATATCTACTATATTCGTTTAACTCCTTTCTTCGAAAAAACTAATATTCGATAACCTTTTTCTTCAAATAAACTAATATTCAATTTAACACTAACTAAATAACTCTAACTGATTCGCTCTAATTGATTAACTTTAACTGGTTAACTCATCATCCTTATTCAGTTTCAGATGTCGATGTTGAAATTGATTCTTATATCTCTATATAAGTCCTGACTTATATATATTCTATTTATTCACTGATAATTAATTACTTAATTTATAAATATCAATTATAAATTAATCTACTCCATTTATCTGTTTTCACCATATATAAGTCCTGACTTATATATATATATATATATATATATATTTATCCAAAGATAAATATTTCCTTTATAATCTATTTATTTCTAAATGGCTTTACCAATATTTCCTTTATTAACCTTATTTATTTATCTTAAGTATTTCCTTTATTAACCTTATTTAATTATCTTGAGTATTTCCTTTATTAATATCTTATTTATTTTCTAAATAAATATCTCCTTTTCTTATTCTATTTGCTTAACAGATAAAAACTCCTTTTAATAACTTATTATGTTTCCTAAGTCAATATCTCTTTTATAACTTATTTACTTAACAAATAAGTATCTCATTTAACATCTCCCATTTATTTAACCAATAAATATCTCATTTATAAAATCTTATGATTTTATAAATATTCCCTTTTCTTTATAAACATTTCATTTATAAAGATTTCCCCTTTCTGTATAATTTCACCTATAAAGATTTCTATTTATAAATACTTCATTTATAAATATTCCATTTATAAACATTTCATTTATAAAACCCTTTTGATTTTATAAATATTTTATTTTCAAATACCATTTGAAAATTCCCCTTTTTCACATTTCGGTATGTTAGGGTGTTTAACATATCAAGTCATGATGTCAAATATCGTCCATACACATGTAATCAGCAACAGATTATAAACCACGACATATATCACAATATATGAAATTAACAAAATTGCTGTTGAGGAATCCAGTCGGATTCCTCCAACCTGTTTCCCTGCATCCACAGATGTTACACAATATGATTATCATCACTTTCAGTTCAATATGAGTTATTCTGTTAACAGAATCAGTAAATTAGGATTTAACGGTTTATACATACATATATATATATATATATATATATATATATATAAAATTTCCACTAACTGACCAACAGTTTAATCAAATAGTCAACACATAGTCAATCAGACAATTTTTAATAGTTCTAAAAATACAACATGAAAATATAAACTGTTCAGAGTTATGTAGATTTACTCACATTTGCAGTTCATCATTAAAGAACGATAAACTGTTTGTTTGATTTGAATCAAACAATTTATTTCTCTATAAATTGTAACGAGCCCTGATTCGCTCCCAGTCAGTTCCATTTGGTAGTATCCGTTGATACGATCCCATGAAATCTTGTTTTGTGGAATTCTGATAGCGTATGACCAAGTTATTTCGATTACAAGATTTTTAAACAAATTAAACTAAAATAAACTTAAACCTTTTCTTTTAATTGGGCCTTCACTATGAATTGTCGACCCATCTTCATGATAATAAAAACCCGGACCCGCCCCTAATTTCCTTCTTCCTGCCAAGAAATTTCCGTGTTCTAGTAAATCTGCTCCTCATTCCTTTAACGAACATTCAAACCGATAACACCAATGAACATCCCATTCAAATATCCATCCATATGTGTAAACCTAATCAAACTCGTACGCGAAACCCATATCGTGTTTCCCAGCTCTGCCTCATCGACACTGTACAGGTATCGAACCAAAATGTGTTCGAATGCTACATGACTCGGCACGTAGGTAGTATTCGAACTCAGAAATCCAAATATCATACTGAAATCCAGAATTAAAACTCCAGAACCCCAAATTCACTAACCCTAGTTTTACTGTGAAAACTTGACATCGACGTAGATAGAGTTCGAGTGCCACCAAACCCGTATCAAAATGAAGAGGAAATTACTAGGATCCCAAACATAAAACTCTTTTGATTTATAAGAATTTATTTCTATTTCTTTTGGATTTGATTTCCATGATTTTGTTTTGCTCTAAGAAAGAGGAACGGCGGAATAATTGGGTTGACTTGTGAAAGTGAAAATTAGGTTTAGGATTCTTTCTAGGGAGTATTTATAGGCCATGAGTTAGCTTTGAACTTAAGCTACATTTTAATTTAAATCCTTTTTATTACTTGTATCCTTGATCTAAAAATCCCTACATTCAGATATAATATCCAAAAATCATGAAAATTGACATGAAGCTAGAATTCGACGTTACGGTCCCAACAAAACTGGTTTCGTCGAATTCCAACTCCGTTTGCTCACACAGCATATTTTTAACCGTCAAAATAGTGACTGTTTTTCGCGCTAAAAATCCGTACGGCCACACAGTGACTCTAAAAATCACGAAACTTGAGATCTAGCAATAATTTAATATTGCGGATCCAACAAAATTGGTTTCGTCGAATTCTGAGGTCGTTTGCAAAACTGGCTATTTTTAAAGCTTTGAATGACCCATTTAAATATATAAATATATTTAAATATAATTAAATTAAATACAAATAAATTTATATTATCGTATATACTCACAGTGGAATACCATACATCTCTACTGGGATTTATAACTTGATATTTCAAATCTCGATTAAATCGATATTCGATTTAAAATGAAATTGCTTTTTTAAAATATAAATAATTCCTTTATAAATTATAAAGGAATTCCACAGCGACTTTTCTAAAATTTAATTTGGACGTAAATCAAAATCTACACAAAGAAATCTAGATTTTTCTCTTCCACTAGAAAGATATACTCCACCAGCTCCACACGTTTCTTATTTCACAGAAATCCAGCTTAAAACGAATCTTGGACATTCAGTTGAAGTTCGAATCGCCAATTTACGAACTGCAGCGCCATTTCGAGCTCGATTTTAATTATATTATAACTCTACATTCAAACTGTCGTTATTATACTATATTCGATATTCAAATTAAATTCCAAGCTGAATTAAATATCACAAATGATCCAGTTCACACCATATCGCCCTTTCAGCCAATTCTGGTTATTTCAGAATTAAATATATTTTTTAATTTATTATTTTAAACTAAATATTCATCATTATTTAATTAAACCACCATTTAATTCACTATATCACTATTTATATAATTAAATAAATTAATTATAATACCTCTGCAAATGCAGATCATTACAACAATCACCACAATATAATAACGGGATAGCGATTTGTCCTATTAAAAGATGTCCAGGCTAATTCAGTTTAACTAGCATAACAGATCTTTATTCTGCTAACAAGTCATGACAATTTACTCAAATTTGAATATTAGCAGGTTAGTTAGGTTCAACTAAATATTGTCTCTTAATTTCGAATCCATGAGATATTTTAAAGGTGATTGACAATGATCCCTTAGATGAAAATACTTTTTAAAAACATCTTCAAAAAATAATGAATTCAATATAAAACCTTTATTTATAATTTAATATTCAATAATATTAAAATCATTACTAAATAAACACTAACTTGCTAAATAATAAATTAATTATTAAATAAATAATTTAATTCCAAATAAACATTTAAATTAATAATTAATAAAATTGAGTTAGCAATTAAACATCTATTTGATCATTTAAATAGTAAATAGATAATAATAATCAATTATTTATCATCATTAATTAAACTATTATAAAATAATGGTAGCTGGTGAATTCTACGGTTCCCATCATTTTCCCGTTCTCTTCTCTTCCTTTATTACTCTTCCTTTATTATCTCTCTTCCTCACCACGCCAATCTTCTCCTTTTCAAACCCTAACCCTTCAATCTCTTCTTTGATGGCTAAGAAATGGAAAGATAAAGCCCAGCTCACGAAGTAATTTACACTCCATTTGTCTTAAACAACACGCTCTGGTCACATCTTTGCGGCTATTGGATCATTGGTCATGGACGTTGTTCTAGGTATTTTGAATATTGTTTTGTTGTGAATCCCCTTTTCTCTTTTGGTTTGGATTCAGCTTTAATTTGGATGAACTTGGTCCTGCTCTATTCATTTTCGAAGCTTGGCAACTTCATTCTGACCTCTCTATTTGCTACTGGCGAGTCTCCTCTTGAACGATGGTATGATGTTTAATTAACAATTAATCATCTCTTGAAATGAAATTGAAAGTGGCAAATGTGATGGTAGTGATATGGTCACAGTTGAGTTGACTGATTCTAAGGAAAATTCGACCCTTTTGAAAGGTGATGCTCACTAGTCAAGTGCTTGTGCAAATGCTTTAATCTTTTACATTTTCAACCTGTTGCATTGGAATGGCCTCCACCATCTTCTCTTAAGAAATCAAATCCTTTTCCTCCTAAGTGGATATCATTTTTTTCACCTTACCTTAAAGTGATGGAGTATATTCTCTTTATGAGTTAGTCTCATCTCGATCCAATGTCAACCTCATGCCGACATAATTCGAGATGGTGTCAAATATTTCTTGCTTTTTTTATTCATAAGCCTCTTATTACAGCGTTCGCGAGCATTGCCGAAGTGCATGGAAACTCAAAGGAGGATTGCAAATTAATTTTGTTTATGGAATTTTCTTTTTTCAACTCTCTACTAGGGAAGAAAGAATGGTGGTCCTTAAATTTGAACCTTCCATTATCATAGGCAAACCTTTCTATTGACATGAAGTAGATTTCTTTGGTTGATAAAGCAATAAAATAGGTACTTTCAATATCAGTCTGGACTATTTTTACTCATACACCCTTAGTCATTCAGATATTACCTAACCTAAGCTAGCTTGCCAGTAAAGTTGGTAAATATAAATGGTTTGATGTTAATAAGCTAGGAAATTTTAGTTATTGGAAACTCACACGAGAAGCCGCCAATTCATAAGTCTTTTGAGATGCGATATTCCCTTATTCTACTTTTTCTTAATGTTCACAAGCGAAGAAGAGGGCAAGGCCATTCGTTTGCATTATCTTGATGATGGTTCTAACATTTTTCACTTTAGAGCTGGTATTTTATATTAAAGTAATGAAAAGGGTTCTATATTTTTATAGCTGCAACAGAATAAAAAGTGCTATTATGCATTTGTGCCAACCCTCTCTCGTACTTTGCAAGTTATTTGCATGCCATATGCCTTGGTTCTCCTTCCACTCGGAGTGTTTCTGTAGCGATACGCATTTTGCCCGACCTTAATCGATCGATAGATCGACTAAAACCATTAAAAATCCGCATACGTTAACTCTGGGAATACAACATATTAGAACAACAACAGTAGACTTTTATAAACATCATAATAATGTTACATCAGAGTACAGAATATCAGAGTATATTGAATAAAATTACAACGGAAGATAAATTACAATATTTTAATACATTGCAGCGGAAATAAAATAACTAAGGCAGCGGAAGACAACTATGCTCTGGACACAGCTTTAAGCTCCAATCCAGGATCTTGCTTGAGATAAGAACCTGTAGACAAACTACTCGACTGCCCATGTGGAAAAGAGGGCACTCGAGTTTGTAAAGCTGGAAACAAACAACGGGTCAGTCATGAGACTGGTGTGAGAATTTTTAACTAATTTAACTAATGGCAATAAGGCAAATCCAAGGACCACGTCGCTAACGCGGAACGGGTTCACTCCAATGGATTGTCGTGCATAAATTAAAGTAAATCGTTAAACAACGCAATACTTTTTAGAAAAATGAAACCATCATAAGACCCAAGTCCCATCACACAATGCAATGCAAACCGGAGGATAGGGTTTTACCTTATAATGGTCAAAAATGCTTGATACGATAAAAACGATATCTAATATTAGTGTGTATATGTTTCAAAAACATTTCAAAGTAAATGTATCAATCCTAGGACACATAGATACCATAATACTATGCTTCCATACTAGTAATACATTCAAATCCGTGGGTTCGTATTGGAAGTTTGGATTTCCATCATGAGTCAAGGCTAGGGAGGAGCTCCTTACCGATTCGAGACACTCTAGCTAATGTCTCAGGATTCCCCGCAGTTAAACCCTTGGATCCTGCAGGGCCGGTCCACACATACAGCTTCGTGGATTAGTTATTCCTGAACACACGTTTCTTGATCCTATAGGGCCTATCATCCGAGGCGCCTCATTCCATCATCCACATAAGTAAAATGTTGGGCCGTGTAAAAAACCAAACACCACTTCTAGCTAGAAAGAAACGTGCTGCTCTCCCTGCGTTCCCTTCTCCCATTTTTTACTCAACCGGTGTGTGAGGCTCGCGAAGTTACGTTATACTAAAAGCTATGCCTCAACAGGCTATGCTTTGATCATCCCACAAGGCCTGCTTTTCAACAAAGCCTTGATCATATGCATCTTAGCATGCCACATCGTCACTCCATATCACACTACCAATCCTTTGCCGAAATATTTGAAAGGGTGTTAAGCAAGAGAATAAATTCTCCGCCACCAAACATTCGACAGAAAATCAATAAATACAATATAAAGGAGTAAAATGTCAGACACACATTCCATTTATAACCTTATGCTCTGGGTCTGAGCGAAAGCCAAATCCGTACAAATCAGCACTACGTCCGGATAACTACCAATTTAGCCTCGTCTTGGGAGCAAATCAATCAAGGGCCTCAACACTAGTTACCCATTCGATGTGAAGATCGTCGGTCTTCAATCGCCGTCCTCAATTCTTCGAATGTCGTATCATTATTTGGAATGAGAGTAAACTCGGACTTTCCAAATAACTCTCGCATATATAAATTTGAAAACCATTTCAAATCGTTGTTAACAATTTATAATGATCTATCGCTATTTTTACTTTACGTACACATCCTAAACATAACAATGTATATTTTACTCTTCCATTTTTCAATTTACACCAAATGTATATTTTTTTCATTATTTTTCTAATGAAAATCCATTCCTTAGAAATGTAAATTTCTAATCTTATTATTTACATTGAATAATGTAAATTTCTATTCCTATTTTATTTACATTGAGAAATGTAAACTTATACTTCAATATATTATTATATTGAAAATGTAACCTTTATTTCATATTCTATTTATATTGGAAAATATAAATTCCTAATCATTCTTTTGTTTACATTGAAAAATGTAAACTCTTTTATTTGCATATAAAAATATAATTTCTATTTCATCCTTATTTACATTGAAAAAATGTCGGTTTCTATATTACACCAATTACATATAAAAATGTAACTTCCTATTTTCCTTTTATTTACATTAAGGAAAATGTAACTTTTCTAATATTTACATTAAGAAAAATGTAAAACTTTTGTAATCCTTATCTTATTTTATTAAAAATGTAACTTTCTTTTATAACAAACTTGGAGGTGAAAATATTCATTTCATTATTAACACATAACGGCATGAAAATGACGTCAATTTCTAAGTTATCCATTTATATTTTAATATGGGCTAGACCTCTCACATTAGGCCTACAACTTGTGGATGCTGGATAGGCCGGTCGGTTCCGGGCAGACTTCTCCCACAAGTTGGGCTTAACCTCGTGTCTTGGCCCAATTTGTATTTGCGCACTTGGACCTCTCACATTAGGCCCAACATTTGTGGCTGCTGGATATGCCGGTCGGGTCCGGGCAGACTTCCACCACAAATGTAACCTAACCTCGTGTTCAAGCACAATTATAATTTTTTTTTCAAAACATGTCATTATTCGAAATTATCCTTTCCATTAAAGAATCTTAATTTTAAGGTATTCTTTATTTCAAAATCTCTTGATTTCAAGTATCTTAATATAAATTGTAACTTTCCCTATTTTTATGATTTTCTAATAAAAATCTTTTCAAGATGTACAATTTTAAAACCATATCTTTTTACTTTAATATATCGACGCCAAAGATGTAATCTTTCTAAACCAACGTCAATTAATATCATTAATTGAATATAACATAAAAACATTCCTTTATTTCAAAATTGATAACATTTTGAAACCAAAATCTTCTTAATTTAACACATTGACAATTAACAAGGTAATCTCTTTAAATTCTAACTTTGTCTACTGTAATAAATGACATACTTTTATATCGACATAATTGACATAAAAAAAATGGAATTCTATTTACAGTCCAAATTCTCCCTTCTAATTACATATAAAAATGTAATTTTTTTTTATATGCGGTATAAATTATACTTTTGTTTACATATAAAAATGTGATCTTTATTACAATGCAAGTTCATACCTTAATTACATATAAAAATGTAATTTTTATCATGTGATGTAAATTCATATATAAATGACATATAAAAATGTAATTTTTATCATACAGTGTAAATTCAATTTTAAAGGAATGTAATTTTTAATTTACCATTCACATTCATATCTAAATCACATGTAAAAATGTAATTTTTATCATACAGTGTAAATTCACATTTTAAAAATGCAAATTTTCATTTCATTCTTTATTTACATAGGAAAATATAAATTCCTATGAAATCTTCATTTACATTGAAAAATGTAATTTTAAATACTTTGCTTTGATTACATATAAAATGTAATCATCCATTTACATTCATTTGTTACCTTATAGAAAAGTGAAATCTTTTCTATTCTTTGACTACATTAAATAAAATGTATTCTTTTCTACTCTTTGACCAAAATGTAAATTTTGGTTTTCATTCTTTTTCTTCACCAAAATGGAAATTTTGGGTTTTTCCTTTTCCCTTTACATTTTATTTTCATCTAACATAACACTTTTATTTCCCTACCTCTTTCTTATGAACTCTAGTGACAAATAAATATATATTTCATTTGTTAATCTTTTCTATATGTACTAGTAACTTATAACAGAATATTTTATTTGTAAACATTTTCTATGTAAACTAAACAAAATAAAATGATAATGTTATTTCCTAACAAATCTCTAATTAACCAAAAATGATATTTTGGTTTCAACCATTTCATCTTAATCAAACATGAGATATTGGGTTCAATAAAACAAATATGATATATTTGTTTTTCAACTATATTATCTTAACAAACATGAGGTATTTATTTTCAATCAAAACAACCGTGATATATTTGTTTACACAGATTTATAATAACAAATGATATATTTCTAACATAAAGGGATTTTTTTGGTTAAATCACTTCTAACATTTCAACAAAACAAATAAAAAGATAACTTTGTTTGTCGTCAATACTTTTTAATGAAAACAACAATATTACATAAAAAGGTAATCTTTTAATCCCATTCTTTTTAGTTGAAACAATCCACACTAAAAATATGTTCTTTTTAACGTAAGCAATTTTGACGCTAAAATCTATTCTTTTTAGTTGAAATAGAACGACACTAAAAATCAAATCTTTTTATTTTAAACAAAACGACGCTAAAAAAAAGATATGATCTTTTTATTTTGAACAAAACGACAATAAAACCCTCCCAAAAAATTCAATAGACAAAATGATAAATGTTGTTTAACTATTTCTAACGTCATATTTTGCATAAAATGTAATTTCTATTTCTAATGTCATATTTTAAATAAAATGTAATTTTTATTTCTAATGTCATATTTTACATAAAAAGTAATTTCTATGTAAAGTGATCTTTTTATTTACATACCAAATTTCTAATAAAAATGTTATTTTTATTTTCCTAACATGTTTCTAACCAAAAGGTTATTTTTCTTTTTGTAACAAATTTTTTATATAAAATGACAAATTTTGATAACATAACCTTTTCTACATACAATGACAAATTTTGTTAACATACGTTTTCCATATGAAAAGAGAAATTTTGTTAACATACACTTTTCATATGAAAAGACGAATTTTGCTAATATATACTTAATTAACTAATGGATATTTTTAATCTAAACTAAATATTTCAGTGAACGACATATGTTTCGATCTAACAATTCACTACAACCGACATACATCAATCTAAAATTTATACAACAATCTATATGTGTTTTCTATTACAAATGTTTTTTTTAATATCACAATCAAAATGTAATAAACCGGAAATGCGAGCCAGTTTAAAATTTTTATTTTGGCAATTTTAACGAATTTTGAACATTTAAAATGAATTATTTTAAAT
The DNA here is from genome assembly GCA_030737875.1 of Allium sativum. Taxonomy (NCBI): domain Eukaryota; kingdom Viridiplantae; phylum Streptophyta; class Magnoliopsida; order Asparagales; family Amaryllidaceae; genus Allium; species Allium sativum. The sequence goes on along the minus strand of CM060924.1, from coordinate 133,934,278 downwards.
AATATCGACGAGAAATTTATTTTGAGATAATTCGAACGTATATATTATATACGTTGTCGTTAGAATATAAATATTTATTTTAAATTATAATAGAATTGAAAATGGCGCGGTAGTTCGATAATTCGATTTCAAACTTCAATTGAACATACTGGGTGCAAAACAATCCGGATTTTAGTGAAACCAAAAATAATGGGATCTATTTGATAATATCTTTCCAACGAATCCGAAAAATCAAAATTTCATAGCGGGGATCAGAAGACATGTCCAGTTGAAAATTCTGAATAGTCGCTATGGAATTCAGGCCCTTAAAAATAGACATTTTGCAAACGACCTCGGAATTCGACGAAACCACTTTTGTTGGGTCTGTGATGTCAAATTATTGCTAGATTCCAAATTTCATAATTTTTCGAATCAATATGTGAGCGTGGCAAAGGAAAACGCGTTTGACCAGTTTTAGTTGATTTTAATCGACCGGAAATTGGCCATTTTTCCAACGGTCTCAGAATTCGACGAAACTAGTTTTGTTAGGACCGTATCGTCAATACGAAGCTAGAAAATATTTTTTGGGAATTTTTAAAGTTCTTGTGTGACCCCGGTAAATTGAAATGCGCGTTCAAATTCAATATATAGACTTATATGTTGATTTTGATGAAAACTGGTCGAAACGATCGAATCAGCTTACGATATATGTCACATTGTGTTCGGAACGGGGGTAAAACGCTAGAGATGACAGTCGACGGGTTCGATTTCGAGTCCGAAATTTAAAGTTTGTAACAACCCGTATTTTCAATAACCTGTTATAACGTAAATCGAGGCAGAATTTAATTCAAAAATCTGAATCAAGGGAAACGGGCTATGCCATTGTGTTCGTCTCGGAAAAATACGCGAAATAGAGTCCGAGTTTTCGAAAATCGAAGTCCGTATGACCCGATTAAGGCCCAACGAAGTTTTCAGAAAATTCCTAAGTAAAAACAGATTTCAAATTCAAGTTTGAATTTGGAAATTTGGGGCAATTGGGCCAGGCGGGAAAATTCCCGCCAGAACACCCAAGTCGACAGCCCTGTCGACTTGGGAGTCGACTTGGTTGGACCCAAGTCGACAGCCCTGTCGACTTTGTCCAGCCGGGCTGTTTAGCCTGGTGCACCATTTAGAGATTGTGTTGAGCTTAGGGGCCAGATTCGGTTTTGAGGGCTGAGATTGGAACTAGGGTTTAATCCTAGGGTTGAAACTAGTCCTAATCTCTATAAATAAGACCCAAACCTACCCCAAATCATCATTAAACAATCCTACAACTAAACTATGGCAAAATTTTACCTCTCATGGCCTCCACTCTCTTCATAAAATTCCTAAATAAATTTCTAAGTGATTTTCCATGCATACAAGTGTTTTCAAACTTGTATGAGCATCATTAGCTTGCATTCAAGTCAAGTTTCTATATTTGCATCATAAAGAGAGAGTTTTGATCATTTTAGCTCAAGGGTTTTTATGTTAGAGCTTGCATTTTGGGTCTATTTGATTGCATAAGGGCTTTGTCATATCTTTTGTGCCTTCATAAGTATTGTAAGCCCTATTCTACTTTCATACTTAAACTCTAAAGTTAAATGTTGTGATATGCAAGTTTATATGCAAGTTTACTATGCCATGATATGCAAGTTTGCCATGTTGTGATATGCAAGATTATCAAGTTATGATATGCAAGTTTATGTGCAAGTTTGAGATGTTATGATATGCATGTTTATCATGTTATGTTATGCAAGTATGCCATGTTATGATATGCAAGTTTTGTTATGCAAGTATACCATGTTATGATGTGCAAGAATGTCATGTTATGATATGCAAGTTTATCATGTTATGTTATGCAAGTTTGTCATATGGTATGCAAGTTATGTTATGCAAGTTTGGGATGATCATTTGGTTCATGTTATCATGTTATGCAAGCTCATCTTGAGTATATGAACATAAAGCTTCAAGCTTTATGCTAAAGGTTGCATTTTGGCAACATGTAAGTTATCATATCTCTTATGATAACTTGCATGTGTGGCTAAATGCGAACTTATGGCCATTTCTACATGTCATTTATCAACATGTATCACCAATATGCTAAGTTTGGTTTTATGCATGCTTTTGAGGCCTAAAAATGTAATATGCAAGTATATGAACATATGTACATTTCATATGCCACCATGTTGAACTTGTGGCTTCAACACCTTTTATGTCATGATTATGCCAAGTTCGCTCTTTCTATCCTTTATGCGCTATTGCGATATGTAAGCGATGGGATTGCGTTTGGGGTTGGGTAAAAGTAAAAGACATAAAAACATAAGCTTGGGAATTTACCTATTAAGTTAGGTCTACCCATTGGGAATTTACCTATTAAGTTAGGTCTACCCAATTGCTGGAAAATTTGTAACATGTTTTGGAAACATGATGGACATGACACTTAGAAAAGATAAGTGTGACCAACTCGAGGTTGGGTTGAGTTTGTAGCGTAAACCTACCCGGAACCGACCGGCTTAACTAGTTGCTACAAACAATAGGACCCAATGTGAGAAGTTGGCCATGTTGTACCTTGAACCCGAGGTTAGACCAAGTTGTGGTGTAAAGCTACCCGGACCCGCCCGGCTTAACTAGTAACCACAACAAGGTCTAATGTGAGAGGTTAAGGCGCATTAAATTAATTAATGCCTCGTGATTAGGGTTAAGTCATGGTCCACTTAATACTTAACCAATTTGGGCTTGGTAGATTAATCAGGGTTAAGTCGTGAACTCATCGTTACACTTAACCAAGTTAGCAAGAGGGTTAAACCGTACTTAACCCACTAGAAAATGCTAGCAATGGGGGCCCACTCCGCAGTAAATCCCCAAAAATTGGTATCATTAAGGCCCTAGGGACTAGGCTAGGGAGGGGGCACGATTACTGGGCTGGAGGTAAGCGACCCAATAAACGACGGCCGGGTGGTACGCCGATGTAGTTCCGGACGGACTATGGTCGTGCACGTAGTCCGTATTTGGAGAAGTCACCCATGGGTACCAGTAGATCGAGACTGTGCACTCATGTTTATGGTGTCTAGGGGTTGGCACCCTAGGGCTTGATACACCCGAAGGGTGGACCCGGCACAGTTCGACTACAATTATGTTTGGGCCGTGTTGACACCAACACGTGACGAGTTAAGCTTAGGGAGCCGATCGACTAGACCGTTTGATTGGACCTTGTGTTAGGGTCACTTCATGTTATTGGACCTTGTATTAGGGTCACTTCATGTTATTGGGCCAAAGCTTGGGCCAAGGGATCAATACTTGTATATTCAAGTCATGTTAGTTTGCTAGTACACCTGTGGTTCAAAACCTTAAACCTGATTATGCGATGACACCTTTTGTTAGTTAATCATCATGCTAGTATATTGTTATCCTTATGTTCGTCCCTGCTGCTCATGATAGTTAACTTTATCAGTTTACATTGATTGTAGTAGGGCTTACTCAGTCTTTTTGACTGACCTGTTTTCTTTCGCCTCTTTTCTTCCGTTCCCCCCCCCCCCCCCCAGGTTCTCAGGGAGGGAATATTGGAGCTTAGCTGGATTTCTGATCGCTTTCTTGTGGGATTTTAGCTCATGTACGGTCTTGACATGAAGCTAGCTATGGTTATCACATATTTTGGGGATAGTACTTATGTATTTCAGTTTTTCAGTAATGTTGTTTTTATCTAGACTTGTGTATTTGGGAAGTTAACATTATGCTGTACCAGACTTGTTTTGAAATGGTTTGAAAATCTTCCGCTGTTTTATCTATGTTATTTACTTTGTTTACATATATACATATGTTCTTGTTCTGCCTTGATATATCATTATGCATGTTTACCTGATTCAAATGCCCCTCCAAAGTCAGAGTGCTTGCAGGAGTCACCCTGGCGGAGGTGGGGTGTTACATTTGGTATCAGAGCATATGGTTTACGAGAAGGAACAAAAAGGTTTTTTTAAAACTTTTTGGAAAACTATTTTCAAAACCAAGTATAAAGTATTTTCCAAAGAAAAGTCTAGTTTATTTTAAAGGCTATTCCCCAAAAAGCCATTAGCAAAATTCCTTCGTTTTTCTCCATTCTGAATCTATTTTTTTCTTCGTTTTCAGTATGGCCGATAACTTTGCCATTCTGGAGGGAGTACACGTACCTGTTTGGTATAGGAGACTTTTGGAGGCTAGGGCGACCGAAGCCGGCCCCGCAAATAATACTCCTCCTCCGGTAGTTGATGTTCCTCTTCCTCCTGTCGCTGAGGTACCTCTTCCTCCTTCCCCTCAGCATCCTCAAACTGACTTCGCAAAGATTTGCCAAGATTTTAAGGCGATGGGTTGCAAGAATTTCTTTGGAACCGAGACTTATGTGGAGGCAAGGAATTGGTTGAAAGAAACCGAAGATCTTTTTGCCTTCTTTGATATAGATGACCGTATGAAGGTTTTATTGGCAGTATGGTTGCTAAAGGAGGAAGCTGCACGTTGGTGGGTGGTCACCACCGTTACTAGGCCAATTGAGACTTGGGATGACTTTCGGGGAAAGTTTGGACTAAGGTTCCTATCACTGAAGCAAGGGGACATGACTATTAGGGAATACATAGATAAGTTTAATCAACTGGCTCGGGTTGGTTTAGACTTGGTCAACACAGCTACGAATAAGGCCCTATCCTTTGCTCTAGGATTAAACGAGCCATTACATGGTTTAGCCATGACTCATATACCCTTGGGGGCAACTTTCGAGAGTTTGGTGAATATGGCCCTACTCAATGAAGAGAATAGGAGTGACAAGAAAGAGATCAAGATGAATGATACTCAAGCCAAGAAGACTGATTTCCAGGGAAAAGGAAATCAGGGTAATCCAAGTGGTCCGAGCAGTCAAGGCAATAAGAACAAGAACAAGAGTCAAGGGAACAAGGGGAACAACAACAAGGGCAATAACAAAAAGGGAAAGTGCTATTATTGCGGTTTAGTTGGGCATCTTATTAAGGAGTGTAAGAAGAGGAAAAGGAATAATGGTGAATGCTTTTTCTGCGGTGAGACGGGACATTTCAGTAGGGATTGCCCAAAGAAGCAAGGGCAAGGCCAGGTTCAGACTCAGCGTGCTGGACCTTCAGGAGGGCAAGTTCATGCTCTCAATGCCGCTCCAGTTCCCGATCGAGGTAGTATTTCTGTTGAAAGTCTTGTTTACATTTCTGATTTTCCTATTTATACCTTGTTTGATTCTGGTGCATCGCATAGTTTATCTCGTCTGATCTAGTTGAAAGTTTGCACCTAAGTACTAGTCTAGTTGATGATCCCGTGTGTGTTTCAAATCCAATTGGGGTTTCCGCCCATTGGTCTATTATCTACGTGGATTTGAAAATCTCTATCTTGAGTATAGAGTTCTCGTGTGATGCTTATATTCTCGGTTTCATGGGGTATGGGTTGATTTTGACCATGGATGGGTTGTCCAGTTTTGGAGCCATCCTTGATTTTTGAGCATAGGGTTGTGAGGCTCATGACTCGCCTCGGTAATACCCTAAAAATTTCTAGTAACCCTATGAGTCCCGTCATGTTGTGTTATCTTGAATCCCTCAACTCGTCTATCGATGGTTTGTAATCGGTGAGGGTGGACCGAGAATATCCTAATATCTTGGGTGAAGTGAAGGGGGTTACCCCTAAACGAGAGATTGATTTCCGCCATTGTCTGGTTGATAATGCCAAGAAAATTTCGTGGCCGGTAAGGCACATGGCCCCGCAAGATGAGAGTTAAGAAAGCAAGTCAAGGAGCTGCTTGAGAAGAACTTCATTAGATGAAGTATATCTGAATGGGGGCGCCTGTAGTATTTACTACCAAGGCAGATGGTTCTCTTCGACTTTGTGTCGATTATCGTGAGTTAAACAAAGAGAATAGACAACCATTGCCAAGTATCGATGATTTGTTTGATCAGCTTGTAGGAACATCTGTTTTTTCTTGATCTTGCTACTGGATTCCATCAGCTCAGAGTAGCTGAGGATAGTATAGACAAGACTGCGTTCAGAACTCCGGATGGATTCTTAGAATGGCTGGTCATGCCATTCGGTTTGACTAATGCACCCGCCAACTTCGTGGACTTGATGAGTAGGGTGTTCAGGGAGTTCTTGAACAAGTTTGTCGTGGTCTTCGTAGATGATATTCCGATCTTCTCTAAGGATGAGGAAGAGCACGCAAGGCATCTCGTGGAGGTGATGGATACGCTTAGAGCGCATCAGTTGAAGGCCAAGTTCTCCAAGTGTCACTTTTGGAGAAGGGAAGTTAGATTCCTTGGGCATATAGTATCTAAGCAAGGCTTAGCGGTGGATCCCGCTAAGGTAGTTGCAGTTCAGAATTGGAAGACTCCAAAGAATGCAATTGAAGTAAGAAGTTCTCTCAGTTTAATTAGTTAGCGTCCCTTGGGTTTAGACCTACCCTTCTGGATCAAGTAGGGACTTCACAGAAAGAAGACCCGCAGTTAGTCGGGATCATGGACAAGTTGACTCGAGGCGAGATGACAAGTCACCTCGCTATAGATGATAAGGGATGGCTAAGACGTGATGAGAGAAAGAAGGTTCTTAAGGATGCACATCACCCAAGGAGGTGGCCGAATTTGTCCCAAGGTGCATGTTGTGCCAACAGGTTAAAGGCCGAGTCATAGAAGCCCGGTGGGCTATTATATCCATTGGAGGTCGCCGCAATGGAAGGAGTAAAGCGTCACGAGGGATTTCGTGGATGGACTGCCTAGATCAAGAAAAGGGAATAAGAGCATGTGGGTCATAGTAGGTAGACTCACGAAGAGTGCTCATTTCACTCCGGTAAAGAGCGAAAGGGCTGCATCATAGCTAGCGACAGTTTACTTTCAAGAAATAAAGCAGTTGCACGGGGTTCCCTAAAGTATAGTTAGTAACCATGACTTAATCTTCACTAGCCAGTTTTGGGATAGTCTACGGGAAGTCATGGGCAAGCAACTGAATCTAAGCACGGCCTATCATTCGCAGGCGGATGGTTCATTAGCAACATGGATTGGTAGTTTTAAGAAAAGTTCTGCTGCGTGGAATACTTTATGGTAAGTAAACGAGATCCAGGATTCACTAGTGAATTTTGGAGAGCTTGCATGAAACCATGAGGTCATAGTTATGTTTAAGCCAAGGATGTTAGAAGAGTAAGTGAAAAAGGAAGACGAGAGACGACAATGAAATGGGTTCCAACTCATATTTGGAAATAAGAGTTAAGAAGCTAAGAAATCATGAGGTAAAAGACGGTCAAAGCACAGTGGAGTTAAGCTCAAGGAAATGTGACTTAGAAGACTGAAGGCTAGATACGCGCATCATATCTCTTTTTTTAAGAGCATATCCTTGATCCTTGTTTTCCGGTGGAACTTACTCGCATGTTATCTTTTTTATGTATATCCTCTCGGTCCCATTTTCGGTTCTATTTCTGTCGGGAGGTATGACTTATTGGCTAGTAATACATGTCAGGGTTTGAAGGGGTTCCGTTAGGTTGACTAAACCTTTTGGGCTTTTATAGAATATGGGTTGGGTTAGGAAGGGATTTCTTGTAATCCGAAAGAGGAGTATATCCTGCCTATCTTCCCGATCTCTTTGTAGCATATCTTTTGCTATCCATGTTTGTCTTGATTATCTAGTTTATCATGTAAATCTGGTCATGAGAACCTTAGGTAGAAACCCTTTGGATGAAACATGTGTTTGAAACATGTTATGCTTGATGGTTGCAAGTGGTTGCAAGTGTTTGCAAGTGGTTACTCGTGGATGCATTATACACGTTAGGCACTAGATCGGCTCACACACTCCTCATATTGCATATGCATGAGTGTTTATGCTTATTCATGGATGAAAATTTTTGTGTTATCACATGGATGTTGCATATGGATGTATGTTATGTGCACACATATAGATGTTATACATTATGTTAGGAATTGCATACATATGGATTCATTTCACTAACATAATTTGCATTGATGATATTTGCATTAGATAAGTACATATACACACACCTTTGCATATGTTCATACAACATTTAGAATCTTGTAAGGACAATGATTGCTCGTGGATGATGTTTTGAGTAGATGGATGTTGGATGGTAGGATACGTTCTTCCTAACTTGAAGATTTCTGGGACGAAATCCTTTAAGGAGGGGAGAATGTAACAACCCGTATTTTCAATAACCTGTTATAACGTAAATCGAGGCAAAATTTAATTCAAAAATCTGAATCAAGGGAAACGGGCTATGCCATTGCGTTCGTCTCGGAAAAATACGCGAAATAGAGTCCGGGTTTTCGAAAATCGGAGTCCGTATCACCCGATTAAGGCCCAACGAAGTTTTTAGAAAATTCCTAAGTAAAAACAGATTTCAAATTCAAGTTTGAATTTGGAAATTTGGTGCAATTGGGCCAGGCGGGAAAATTCCCGCCAGAACACCCAAGTCGACAGCCCTGTCGACTTGGGAGTCGACTTGGTTGGACCCAAGTCGACAGCCCTGTCGACTTGGCTGTCGACTTGGTCCAGCCGGGCTGTTTAGCCTGGTGCACCATTTAGAGATTGTGTTGAGCTTGGGGGCCAGATTCGGTTTTGAGGGCTGAGATTGGAACTAGGGTTTAATCCTAGGGTTGAAACTAGTCCTAATCTCTATAAATAAGACCCTAACCTACCCTAAATCATCATTAAACAATCCTACAACTAAACTATGGCAAAATTTTACCTCTCATGGCCTCCACTCTCTTCATAAAATTCCTAAATAAATTTCTAAGTGATTTTCCATGCATACAAGTGTTTTCAAACTTGTATGAGCATCATTAGCTTGCATTCAAGTCAAGTTTCTATATTTGCATCATAAAGAGAGAGTTTTGATCATTTTGGCTCAAGGGTTTTTATGTTAGAGCTTGCATTTTGGGTCTATTTGATTGCATAAGGGCTTTGTCATATCTTTTGTGCCTTCATAAGTATTGTAAGCCCTATTCTACTTTCATACTTAAACTCTAAAGTTAAATGTTGTGATATGCAAGTTTATATGCAAGTTTACTATGCCATGATATGCAAGTTTGCCATGTTGTGATATGCAAGATTATCAAGTTATGATATGCAAGTTTGAGATGTTATGATATGCAAGTTTATCATGTTATGTTATGCAAGTATGCCATGTTATGATATGCAAGTTTTGTTATGCAAGTATGCCATGTTATGATGTGCAAGAATGTCATGTTATGATATGCAAGTTTATCATGTTATGTTATGCAAGTTTGATATGCAAGTTTGTCATATGGTATGCAAATTATGTTATGCAAGTTTGGGATGATCATTTGGTTCATGTTATCATGTTATGCAATGTAACAACCCACCTCCGCCAGGGTCACTCGCAAAGGAATGCACTAGCTTTGGAGGGGCATTATTGGTAAACATGCATAATGATATAGCAAGGCAGGACATGACATATATATATATGTAAATAAACAGAGTAAGTAAATAAAACAGCGGAAGATTTTTAAAACCCTTTCAAAAACAAGTCTGGTACATCAAAATGTCAATTTCCCAAATAAACAAGTCCAGTACATGAAATAACATCATCTGAAACTGGAAAAGAAAACATAATAGTAGCTATCCCCAAAGTGAAAGAAACCATAGCGAGCCCAAGTCCAAAGCATACATGAGCTATCCAAGAAAGCAGCTAAGATCCAAGCTAGGCTCCTGTATTCCCTCCCTGAGAATCTGGGGGGGGGGGAACGGAAGAAAAGAGGCGAAACAAAACGGGTCAGTCAAAAAGACTGAGTAAGCCCTGCTACGATCAGTCTATAAACTAATAAAGTTAACATCATGATGGAAACTGAGATGATCATAGATAACGACATACTGGCATGGTAAATTAACTACAAGATAGATAGAGGTGTCATCGCATAAACTTGGTCAAGTTTTTGCACCACGGTGTACTAGCAACCCAACATAACAGGTATTGATCCCTTGGCCCACGCTTTGACCCAATAACATGAGGTGACCTTAATACAAGGTCCAGCCCAACGGTCTAATCGATCGGCTCCCTATAAACCTAACACGTCAAGTGTTGGTGTCCATATGGCCCACGTATGGTTGTAGTTAGACTGTGCTGGGTCCCCCTTTGGGTGTATCAAGCCCTCGGATGTCAACCCCAGACACTTAAGCAATAATGCACAGCCCTAACCTACTGGTACCCGTGCCTCGAGTTTGTCCAACATCGGACTACGTGCACGTCCGTAGCCCGCCGGACCCGCACCGCTGTACCACTCGGCCATCGCCCTTTGGTCGTTTACATCCGTCCAGTAATCGTGCCCCGCCCTAGCCTAGCCTCTAGGGTTGTGAATGATACCAAACTGGGATTACTGTTAGAACAGACCACGTTGCTAGGGTTTTCTAAGAAGGTTAAGTGTGATTTAACCTTTCACTAATCATGGATTAAATTAGTTAAGTGTAATCAACGGTTCACCACTTAACCCCATCCAATCCCTTGTATCCCCAAATTGATTAAATTGGTTAAGTGTAACTTAACCCCATTTTCATCCCTTGAATCCCCAAATTGGTTAAGTATTAGTGGACCCTGACTTAACCCTAATCATGAGGCATTAATTAACTTAATGCACCTTAACCTCTCACATTAGACCTTGTTGTGGTTACTAGTTAGGCCGGGCGGGTCCGGGTAGGTTTACACCACAACTTAGTCTAACCTCGGGTTTTGGCACCACATGACCAACTTCTCACATTGGGTCCTATTGTTTGTAGCCACTAGTTAAGCCGGTCGGTTCCGGGTAGAATTACGCTACAAACTCAACCCAACCTCGAGTTGGCCACACTTTTGTTTTCTAAGTGTCATGTCCACTTTATTTCAAAACATAATTACAAGTTAACAAATGCTTGGGTAGACCCAACTTAATAGGTAAATTCCCAAGGGGTAGACCTAACTTAATAGGTAAATTCCCAATCTTATATTTTCATGTATTTTAAGTTTACCCAAAACCCCAACGTCATTCTATCGCTTACAAATTCGTAATAACGCATAAAGGATAGGAAGAGGGAACTTGGCACAACATACATGACAAACTTGCACAACAATCATGCATAACATGTTAGACTTGCACAACTTAGCATAGTGAACTTGCATATTACCATAAACATGCATAACATGTTAAACTTGCATAACTTAGCATAGTGAACTTGCATATTACCATAAACATGCATAACATGTTAAACTTGCATAACTTAGCATAGTGAACTTGCATATTACCATAAACATGCATAACATGTTAAACTTGCATAACTTAGCATAGTGAACTTGCATATTACCATAAACATGCATAACTTGTCAAACATGCACAACTTGTCATTTTAAACTTGCATAAACATGCATAACTTGTCAAACATGCACAACTTGTCATTTTAAACTTGCATAAACATGCACAACTTGTCAAACATGCACAACTTGTCATTTTAAACTTGCATAAACATGCACAACTTGTCAAACATGCACAACTTGTCAAACTTGCAAATCATGGCTTAGTAAACTTGCATAAACATGCATAACTTATTAAACATACAAATCATGGCTTAGCAAACTTGCATAAACATGCATAACTAAATAAACATACAAATCATGGCTTATCAAACTTGCATAAACATGCATAACTTATTAATCTTGCAAATCATGGCTTAGTATACATGCATAACTCAATAGATTTGCAAATCATGGCTTAGTACCCTTGCATAACATGCACAACTCAATAAACATACATAAACCCCAACTTTCATCACACATTAACTTTAGAGTTTCTAAAATGAAGGTAAGAGGGCTTACAATGCTTATGCGGACTCAAATGAGTGTAACAAGTGCAAGAAACCCCTTATGCAACTAATTAAAACCCCCAAATGCAAGCAAACTTGATCAAGACTCCTCCTTTATGATGCCAATAGAAAAACAAGCCTTTAATGCAAGCTAAGGAGGATCATACAAGCCTAAATATGCTTGTATGCATGGAAAATCACTTAGGAATTAATTTAGGAATTGTATGAAGAGGGTGGAGGCCATGAGAGGATGGATTTTGGCATAGTTTGGTTGCAAGAATGATTAATGGGGTTTTAGGGTAGGATTAGAGGCTTATTTATAGAAGATTAGAGTGTTTTTAGCCCTAGGATTAACCCTAAGATAGTTTTGGCCCGTCAGATTTCAGAATTCTCTAGAACCAGACCACACAACCAAGCCCAAACCAAAGTGGTGCGCCAGGCTAATCTGCCTGGCTACCCCCTGTCGACAGGGCAGTCGACATGCCTAGACCCCTGTCGACAGGCCTGTCGACATGGGGTCCTGGGCGGGAATTTTTCCCGCCTGCCCAGTTTGCCCTAGCCCATGTTTTTAATTTCAAATTTAAATCTGTTTTTACTTAGAAATTTTCTGCAAACTTCAATGGGCCTTAACTGGGTCATACGGACTCCGATTTTCGAAAACTCGGACTCTATTTCGCGTATTTTTCCGAGACGAACGCAATGGCATAGCCCGTTTCCCTTGATTCAGATTTTATAATTAAATTCTGCCTCGATTTTCATTATTACAGGTTGTTGAAAATACGGGTTGTTACATGCAAGCTCATCTTGAGTATATGAACATAAAGCTTCAAGCTTTATGCTAAAGGTTGCATTTTGGCAACATGTAAGTTATCATATCTCTTATGATAACTTGCATGTGAGGCTAAATGCGAACTCATGGCCATTTCTACATGTCATTTATCAATATGTATCACCAATATGCTAAGTTTGGTTTTATGCATGCTTTTGAGGCCTAAAAATGTAATATGCAAGTATATGAACATATGTACATTTCATATGCCACCATGTTGAACTTGTGGCTTCAACACCTTTTATGTCATGATTATGCCAAGTTCCCTCTTTCTATCCTTTATGCGCTTTTGCGATATGTAAGCGATGGGATTGCGTTTGGGGTTGGGTAAAAGTAAAAGACATAAAAACATAAGCTTGGGAATTTACCTATTAAGTTAGGTCTACCCATTTGGAATTTACCTATTAAGTTAGGTCTACCCAATTGCTGGAAAATTTGTAACATGTTTTGGAAACATGATGGACATGACACTTAGAAAAGATAAGTGTGACCAACTCGAGGTTGGGTTGAGTTTGTAGCGTAAACCTACCCGGAACCGACCGGCTTAACTAGTTGCTACAAACAATAGGACCCAATGTGACAAGTTGGCCATGTTGTACCTTGAACCCGAGGTTAGACCAAGTTGTGGTGTAAAGCTACCCGGACCCGCCCGGCTTAACTAATAACCACAACAAGGTCTAATGTGAGAGGTTAAGGCGCATTAAATTAATTAATGCCTCGTGATTAGGGTTAAGTCATGGTCCACTTAATAATTAACCAATTTGGGCTTGGTAGATTAATCAGGGTTAAGTCGTGAACTCATCGTTACACTTAACCAAGTTAGCAAGAGGGTTAAACCGTACTTAACCCACTAGAAAATCCTAGCAATGGGGGCCCACTCCGCAGTAAATCCCCAAAAATTGGTATCATTAAGGCCCTAGGGACTAGGCTAGGGAGGGGGCACGATTACTGGGCTGGAGGTAAGCGACCCAATAAACGACGGCCGGGTGGTACGCCGTTGTAGTTCCGGACGGACTATGTTCGTGCACGTAGTCCGTATTTGGAGAAGTCACCCATGGGTACCAGTAGATCGAGACTGTGCGCTCATGTTTATGGTGTCCAGGGGTTGGCACCCTAGGGCTTGATACACCCGAAGGGTGGACCCGGTACAGTTCGACTACAATTATGTTTGGGCCGTATTGACACCAACACGTGACGAGTTAGGCTTAGGGAGCCGATCGACTAGACCGTTTGATTGGACCTTGTGTTAGGGTCACTTCATGTTATTGGACCTTGTATTAGGGTCACTTCATGTTATTGGGCCAAAGCTTGGGCCAAGGGATCAATACTTGTATATTCAAGTCATGTTAGTTTGCTAGTACACCTGTGGTGCAAAACCTTAAACCTGATTATGCGATGACACCTTTTGTTAGTCAATCATCATGCTAGTATATTGTTATCCTTATGTTCGTTCCTGCTGCTCATGACAGTTAACTTTATCAGTTTACATTGATTGTAGTAGGGCTTACTCAGTCTTTTTGACTGACCTGTTTTCTTTCGCCTCTTTTCTTCCGTTCCCCCCCCCCCCCCCAGGTTCTCAGGGAGGGAATATTGGAGCTTAGCTGGATTTCAGTTCGCTTGCTTGTGGGATTTTAGCTCATGTACGGTCTTGACATGAAGCTAGCTATGGTTATCACTTATTTTGGGGATAGTACTTATGTATTTCAGTTTTTCAGTAATGTTGTTTTTATCTAGACTTGTGTATTTGGGAAGTTAACATTATGTTGTACCAGACTTGTTTTGAAATGGTTTGAAAATCTTCCGCTGTTTTATCTATGTTATTTACTCTGTTTACATATATACATATGTTCTTGTTCTGCCTTGATATATCATTATGCATGTTTACCTGATTCAAACGCCCCTCCAAAGTCAGAGTGCTTGCAGGAGTCACCCTGGCGGAGGTGGGGTGTTACAAAGTTGCTTTTCGGAGAAAATAAATAATAAAATATAATATAAACCACTTTCTCTCACCCATATCCCTCAGTCAAACATTCCCCCCCCCCCCCCCCCCCCGCCGTCATTTATTCCAAATCGATTAAGAGAAAAAAATTCGAAGGCGGGAAATGCGCCGCCGCCCCTCGTCATCGCCTCCCCCCCCCACCAGTTTATCGCGCCGCCCACGACAAGGCCCCCCCTTCGGTCCCCCTCGCACCTCTTCTCTCCTCTCCTTTCCTTCTGAAACGCGATTGCCACCGCCCCCCTCATCATCGCTTCCTCCCCTGCCACCTCGCGTGACGGCGCCGACCACCCCTCCTCCTCCCTCTCGCGCACCCCCCTCCGTTCCCTCTCTCTACTGCTCCGAGCCCTCCTTCCCGCCTAGAACTGCCAGAAAACGTTCAGCCCTAGCCCACCGAACCCTAAGCCACCCACCTGCGACGCCCTACAACGCCCGACGCCAAGCCTTCACCAAATTGAACCCTGTAAGTTTCTGATTTTTGAATGAACTATTGTTTTTATTATTTTCTTTCCTTTTCCTTTTTACTTGGTTAGGAAAAATAAAAGAAGTTTATATGAGTAGAGTATACTTTTATAAGGAAAAGAGTATATTTTTATTTATGAAAACTTATATTCTTATCTATAGGAAATGATTAAAAATGCGATTTTTATATTTTTATTATGGAAAAGATTATATTTTTGTGAAGTTAAAGTTTATATCTTTTTGAAGTTAAAGATCATATTTTTATGAAGTTCAAGATGAGGTTTATGATGTCAAATATATAATTTTTAATTAGAAAAATATAATTTGTTTGACTAGAAAAGATTTGATTTTTTTTAATATAGAAAGGATAAAAATATAATTTGATTTGAATTGATTAGAAAACGAATTTGAATTGAATTGAAAAGAAAACGAATTTGAATCGAATTGAATTGAAAAGAAAATGAATTCGAATCGAATTAAAATCGATTTGAATTGAAATCGAATAGAAATGAAAGTAAAAAGGATTTATAATAGAAAATTCAATTTTGATTTGAATTTGAAATAAAGGTTGAAATTGTTTTTGAAACGAATTCAAAACTATTTATAAATTCGTTTTAAATAGAAATCGACGAAATATATATTATATATATAATATAATGGCCTGAATAGAATGCGCCACGCCGCGGCAGTTCGCGAATTTCGACCATTGACTTCGAACGGATATTACGGGAGATCCGACCGTCGGATTCTCCTAAAACCGGAACCGTTGGGTTCGTATCGAAAAGAGCTTTCTAACGAATATTAGAAATTTGAAATCTAGCGGTTGGATTTGGAGATACGTCCATATCAAATTTGGAAAAGGTCGTTGTAAGTGCAGTTCGATGGTCGTTGATGGAAATCGACTGTACGGGCCTTGATAAAATTATTAAAAATAGTAATAATTTGTGTAAAATCATAAGAAATGATTTGGGAAAAATTGGGATGAAAAACTACATATTTGAAAAGATAAAAATAGATTTTTATCGAAATGAACTAGTTTAGAACTAAAATAACAACCCATTTATTTTTAAATAAATAAATTGGATTTGAAATGGGTTTTAAATAGAATCGATTAGTGGGTTTATCGTGAAGGGTGTTTTAAATGACACTTGTTCTTTAACCCGATAATAAATAGAATGTGATTTGAGTTTGTCGTGAACTGTGTTTTAAATGACATTAGTTCTTTAACCCAGTAAAAGGAGTTTTATTGAATCTGCAATTAGATTGAAATTTGAATTGATAATCTAAATCATCAAATTTGGAAAATGAGCGAGGATGTAGTATTACAAGTTTTGCTCCAAAGCGATAGTTAAATCTTTAATTAGATTTGAACGTGTAATGGTAATAAACTTTACTGATAACACCGTGGTATTAGATATGGAGTATCACCAGTTTTGCTTCATGGGATGAATAGGTTGGGATTGGGAAATAAAATAAATAATTACTTCGGTGTGGTTCGCTAACCTCGACTAGTTTGGAAAACCATAATTTGGTTTGAAATGACATCCAAAGGAAGATTAAAGGATAAATTTTAAAGAATTTATCTTGGATAAAATTAATGGGAACCTTTCCCTAAGAATATGAAATTTAGGAACTAGCTGTAGGTTAGTTAAGAAGAATGGTTTCCTGGATATTGATCTAATGTTGGTTTTGGCCTTCGGGGTTAATATTTGGGGAATTGCCCTCTTACTGATTTACGGTTAGTGACTGATGAATTGGAATGAGGCGTATATTGTGTTTGTGTAACATTTGTTTTTAATATACGCGGGTTGTTCGGAAAGGCCGGGTTTATACCCATTCTGAATAACTGATTCGACGATATGTCGAAGACGAAGACGGTGGTTGAAGACCGGAAGTCTTCACTTCGTTTGGATAATTACTGATGATCCTGATTGGGCTGTACACCCAAGAGGATGGAAATAGTTGGTGGTCGTCCAGACGTACTTGGAGATCGATGGATATGCGAGGAAAGTGCCTCCGGTTTCGTTCAGACCCAGAACGAACTAGTAAATGGATTGTGTGTCCGACATTGGATTTTATTCTATGTTGATTGATTTCTGTTAAATATATATATGTTTGGCGGCGGAGAATTTATTCTCTTGCTTAACGCCCTTCTCTGAGACGTACGAGCTTAGAGGTTATATATCGATGGACATCAATCGCAAGGCATGAATTGCCTGTGTGGCACGCTGAGTTGCATGGATCAAGGCTTCTGTTGAAAAGCAAAGTCTTGTGGTTGGTGATCAAAGCACGGCCTTTGTGGCGTAGCTTTGTGTATAACGTGAATTCGCGAGCCTCACACCTCGGTATGAGTCAAAAACGGGATAAGGACTACAGGGAGAGCACGACGTTTCTTTCTAGCTTTGGTGGTGTCAGTGACTTACCAGCCCTGACATTGATATACTTTTCACCTATGTGGTTGTTGGATGAGGCGCCTCGATTTTAGGTCTGTAAGGACCGGGAAACGTGTGTTCAGGCATAATTAATCCTCAAACGTAAGAGAGGACCGGCCCTGAAGCATCCAGGATTGCCCAGAGTGTGTAGTCCTGAGACATTTGTTAGAGTGTCTCGAAAGCGGAGAGGAGCTTGCCCCTTGCCTCAACTCATGACGGAAATCCAACTTCAAATACGAGATATCTCAGTTTTATTTGTAGAGCCTAGTATGGCGACATGATAGATGGTACCCATGCCGCCTAGGATTGATATTTATGATTGAAAATGTTTTGACACTATACACTTATTATAGTATCAAATGATTTGTTTTAAACGTACCAAGCATGTTTGGCTATTATAAGGGAAACCCCTATCCTCTGGCTTGCGTTGCATTGTGTGATGGGACCTGGGTCTTATAATAGCTTCATTTTTCGAAAGAGCATTGCGCTGTTTTGTTATATGCACTAGTATTCTTGGGAGGAAACCCGTTTTGTGTTATACGGCGTGGTCCCTTGAATTACTCTCTTTTAAAGTAAAGTTTTAAATGACTGTTTTAGTTCTCACACCAGTCACATGACTGACCTGGAGTTTATTGTTTTAACCTAAACTCTGGGTGCCCCTATTTTCCATATGGGCAGCTAGTAGTTTTGGTTTTGCAGATTTATATTCACAGGATCCTAATTTACAGCTGGAACGATGCTCGGAAAGCTCTGTATCCGTGCATTACTTCTAGTTGTGCTTTTATGTTATTTTCCACTTCGATGTATTTAAATATAATTTAAATCTCTGATATTCTTTGTTGTATAATATTTATTCATACTCTGTATATTCTTGTATCTGATGGAATTGTTGTAATAACAATGAAATGTTCTCCCGTCTGTGTTCTAATTTGACCTATTCTCAAAACGATCAGGGGTTTCGAACGGTCTAGATCGGTTTAACGACTGATTCGGATCGAGCAAAATTCCTTGTTGTTACACAAAACAATCTAAATATACATATATATATATATATATATATTTATATATACATACATATATTATTCTTAAATCAAGAAATTTCACAAATCAGTTCAATAACTCATCGCAATCATCAACCAATCACCGAATAAATATACACAACAATAACGTGAATTTTATATAAGATGAATATAAATTTTTGTAGTGGGATAAATGAATAATAATGTTATTTTAAAATAGAATTCTCACCTCGTTACTGGGTTCTGCGCGGTTCAGACCCAAAATTTGGAAAAAATTCGACTTCTTTAGAATTAGGTCGAATAAGTTTCACTGCGAAGATCTCGTTCTCAGGATCGTGGCGCACCTGAAATCGTTCGAATCGGAGTTCGTATGAGTGAGATATCATTATATTAAGATTGGACAAAATTGAATTTAAATTAATTAAATAATTAAAGGTTGAAAAAGTCAACCTCCCTCCACTTTCCTCTTCAACGTTCCAAGCCGTCCCCTTTTTCATTTTTGAACCCATAACCTTCAAAACTAGGTTGCCATTTAACTCGAGATTGGTGAAGCTTGAAGACGATTGGAGTGTGGCACATCTGTAACACCCCGTGATTCTGTAACGCTAAGATTCACAAATCAAGGCAGAATTAAAAGTTAAAATCAAAATCAAGGGAAATGGGTTGCGCCATTGCGTTCGTTTCGGAATTCTTCATGAAAACGAGTCCGAGTTTGCGTAAATCGGAGTCCGTATGAGGGAGATATAGCCTCCAGAAGTTTCAGAATTAAAATTCGAACAGACAGAAAACAAATTCAAATTTCAAAATCAGGCCGGATTGGCCAGGGCGGGAATTTTCCCGCCCAATACACCCAGGTCGACTGGGTAGTCGACCTGGGCTACCCCGGTCGACTACATAGTCGACCTGGGGGTCAACCCCCCCTGTTTTTCCAGCTTTCTGCACCCTGTTCGTTCTGATGTATCTGGACGCCATTCTGACCAGGTTCGTCCGCCTAACACTATATAAACAGCCCTAGTCTTCCTCTCTATTCACAATTCTTTTCTACCTTTATGCTGCAAAGATGCTTGGCGAACATGGCTTCTTCTCCTCCTCTTAATTAAATAAAAAATAGAATAATATATATATAATAAATCAAGGCGAGGAGGTGCTGCTCAAAGACTTTCAAAGAGGAGATTCAATCTAGAATTCAAGTGAAGATTCGAACGACTGCAACGACTGGTTTTCTACGAATCTTAGCAACGCCATCTTTCTGTTCTGATCTAATCTCAGTAAGTCAATTATTTCTAGATTTGAACGTTTTTCTTTGTTCGTGACATGAAATTAAAGGAATAAAAGAATATGCCAATTCTCTCTCTCTCTATTCGAACCAGTGCCTATACTCTTGAACCTAATTAAAAACTGTTATGATTCGAGGACAAAATAGACCATGACTATGAAACTATGGACCTTAAAAACCGTATGCCTATGACCATGAACATTTGCCTATGACTATGAACATTGCCTATGACTATGGACATTGCCTATGACTGTGACTGTGACTATGAGAATTATTTCCATGACTATGAACACAAGCCTATACCTTTGATTAGGAAGCAAAACTAGTGTCTATGACATAAATGGGACAGCTGTGATTAAGCATCTATGGCTCATGACTAGGAAAGTGTTTAAGTTTTGTGATTGTGAACCCGATTATCTATCCTGTTTGTTCTTTGTTTTCTTTGGTTTTAGACCTTGGGAATTTACCTATTGAGTTAGGTTTACCCATGTTCTTGAACCTACGCCTTTATTCTGTTTATTCTTGGTTTTAGACCTTGGGAGTTTACCTGTTAAGTTAGGTCTACCCATGTTCTTGAAACGACGTCGTTATTCAACCCTTTTTATGCCAGTTAGTATGTCTATCTTTTGCATAGCATCTTTGGTTCATTCCCTATTTTCTACGAACCTAGCTTTATTTATAATCTAGACTGAATCACGATTATACGAACGGTGGGAATGCGGTTTGGGCAAAATATGAAATTTACTAAAAACGTAGTTTAACTTGGAAATTGGCATAAATTGGGAACATGTATTATGGCATGTTCATAGAAATGCAAATTGGATAAATTTGACATGAATTATAAGATGTGTAATTTGAATCTAGTATTGACATGTAAATTTAGCATTTAAGTCTAGTTTGACGTGAATTAGAATGTTGAATCGGAATTGGATTAGCTAATTTGGCATGGTAAGTATATTGGCATAAATGTGAAATTGGCCATAATTGAGAATAACTGTCAGGTTTAGAAAAATCATGGTTAGTGACACTTAATTTGGTATGGTCTACAAACCAAAAAGCATAAATATGATTTAGGAAGGGAAATGGACCATAGAAATAAATGTAGACAATTTACATTAAAAGAGTAATTGGGAAATAAGTAAATTAGGAATAATTTACCTATAGAATCTGGCCTAAATGAGGAAATGAGAATTTAGACAAATTAAAGGTTTATTAACGACATCTCTTTTAATGACACACCAGAAAGTTCTAGGGTGACAGAGAGGATAGTGTCTAGGCTTGGGTTTGGAAAATACAAGTTTCCTGCTCTCCCTGGCTATCCCTAATTGATCCGACGGATGGTATGGTTACTTTTAAAACCAATCTGATTTGGAAATTAATCAAACCCTTTGAACTTAGAAAACACGAATGTGCCTAACCCGAGGTTAGACTGAGTTGCGATGTAAACCTGCCCGGAACCAACCAGCACATCCAGTAGTCGCAACAATACCTGTCTAATGTGAGTGGTAGCGGCTTTAATTCATTTAATTAAAGCTAGAACAAGAATGGTAGGGTTAAGTTAACTAAGACATTTAACCAATTCAACATGATAACCAGACTGGTGGGTGGGGTTAGGGCCATACAGTTAAGTTAGAATGGGAGGGTTAAGTCCATAGGAACACTTAACCAATTTAAACACAGTTAAGCTAGAATGGGAGGGCTAAGTCCATAGAGACACTTAACCAAACTCAAGGTAGCAAAACGAGACTTGTAGGGGTTAAGTAAAGTTAATACACTTAGCCAAATTAATATGTTAACTAGACTAGAGGTTGGGGTTAAGTAAAATCTAATACACTTAGCCAATTTGATAGGTTAGCTGGGCTATACCGTAGGGTTAAGTAAACCTGAACACTTAACCATCAGGTTGTGATAAAGTAATGGGGTTAAGTCTAAAACATGAACGGATAATACTTAACCATTAATAACATGTTAGTTAAAACAGACGGGCAGGGTTAAGTTAAAAAGGAACACTTAACCAATACAAAATGAATGGGGTAGGGTTAAGTAAATACTTAACCTATATAACTTGATGTTGGTAAGGTTAAGTCAACATGAATTACTGATAACACTTAACCAGTATAACAGGATGAATGAAGGGGGTTAAGTTGGCTCTTAACCAATCCAAATTGACGGGGAAGGGAACTAAGTAGTAAGCCTTAGTTAAGAAAACAACGATTCTGGAAACTAAGTGGTAAATCTTAGTTAGTAAAACTAAGTAGTAATTCTTAGTATAACACGGGAAGGAGCTAATGTCCGTCTAAGTAGAAAGAAGGCTCCAACGAATGGGATTACAAAGCCCGAGGCTTCGAGGGGACGTGAGGGTACTCTTGGTATCCCTCTGTGAGGCTGCAGATGATCCGCCTGGGCCCACAGAGGTTAAGGTCTGCGTAGAAGAACCAGGGGTATGCCTTGGTTGCAATACATGGCAACCTAAAGACTAGGATGGACCAGTGTGATTCGGCGAGCAAACGGTTGCCCTGTGATAGCGACTCGTCGTCTACCATCCATCTTCAGTCAATCGAGATACGTGAAGCGGAAAGGCGGAGAACTCCAAAAGACCATATACTTGCTATCTAGTTATGGGTGAGGATGGCCATAAGATAGTGGGGCACCGGGGGCCGGCGTATAGTTCTCATTTTACAAGGTGTGCCTTTCTTTAGTTGAGGGAGGGGTCAAGTGGGACCATAGCCACTGAAATAAAAACAGACCTTAGCATATGCATCGGCAGATATCTGAAAGCTCCCGACCGAGTTCTGTATTCCTTGATTTGCCCTGACACAGGACTCGGGTCGAACATTATGGGACATGTGCATCTAAACAAGCGATAACGATTCGCGATACATGCGTAAGGAAGTATAGGAACATATACCACTCTAGGGGGTGTGTCCTAGACTTGGGGGCATCGTTCGATAGGTAGCATAATTCCTAGTTGAACTAGGTGGCATAAATCCTAAATCCGAGAAGCGTTCAGCTGATAACGTAAACTCTAGTTAAATCTAGAAGACACTTGGTAGAAAACCCTAGATTAAATCTAGGTAACAAATAAATAAATGTATGCCTGAAGGCAGTAGGGATTGGGATCACGTTATCGTTACTAGTTGGGGCACTAGTTAGGTGGTGCAGAGATAATAGAAATCCGTATAACAAGGAAATGGCAAAGCGGCGAAAGTATTAAAGAACATCCAGTTTATCTTATCTTAGCAAATCTTGTGTTGATCTCGTCCAATCTTGCTGACCCTATCATCATGATGTTATATTGTATTCAGTTAATTCATGTCGTTTTGTTTTCCATGTTCACATGCTAGAAGTTACTGAACTTACTCAGGCTTTATGTCTGACTCTGTGTTTCTTTCGTCTTCTTTTCTTCCGTTTCCCCCCCCCCCCCAAGGTAGTAAAGGAGGGAATAGTTTAGCTCAGGTTAAGTTGGACTGTCACCCTTTCCATCTTGAAGATTTGTCGAAGTTTGCTTGGATTCTCTTTTCAGATGCTATGGCTGGCTCTTGCAAAAATCGGGGAATATAAATGTATTTTTATGCTTCTTTATTTTGTAAGACAGATGATACTCTGATATTGTAAAGAAACCATTGTACAAATTATTTTGTCAATAAAGCAAAGTTTTATTTTCCAATGTTTAATTTATGTCTGTCTTGTAATTTATCTGCATCTTTTACCCTAAATGCTCCACAGAACTTAGTGCATTCCCTTTGTGATTGACAATAACGAACGTGGGATGTTACAACATCGGAGAGGAAGGAGAGGGCTACATGCGCCCTAGGTGGAGGAGGGTGCGGTGGGGCCTACAGGGGGCGGTGGGGGCTGTTCGGCCGCGGGTTGAGGGGATGGGTTCGGCCAAATCTCTTGCCTAAATCCGATCATCACCTTATGGAATGGTAGAGGAGGAGAAGGGCTTTGAAATGGTATATAGTTTGTCTTCTAATTCGTAGAGAGGAGGGAGAGATTGAGGGAGGAAGTTTCGGCCATTCTAGGCCATGAAACCTGAAGTGGCGGCTGAGTTTTTGTAGGGAAGGATTAGGGTAGGGATTAAGAGTATATTTATATTATTATATTCACTAATTAGCCCATTAAGGTCCGATTTGGCCCGAACTCAGAATTAGACATGCTTACTATCTATCTTAATGTTTTGACATCTTCTGAACGCAATGGCGCTAGTGGCAAGGCCCAATTTCGAAGTCTACAGCAGTTTTACTTTACTTTTAATATAAATCACTTAATTTTTAATTCAACCGTACGAGTAAATTCACCGGGGCCACAAATTAATTTCGAAAAATCCCAAAAAATATATTTAGCTATGTTTTGATGCTGCGGACCTAGGAAAATTAACTTCTTTCAATTCTGAGCCCGTTTGAAAAATGACTATTTTCAAGTCGATTAAAATTGACCAAAATTGACAAAACTGAAATCTTTTTGCCACGGCTACAATTTAATTCTAAAAATTATGAAAAATTTAACTTAACTATATTTTGACATTCTGAATCCAACAAAAGTGGTTTCGTCGAAAACAGAGGTCATTTGAAAAATGGCTATTTTCAAAGTGTATATATTTAATATTAAAAATACATTTTTAAACGGATAATTTCCGAAACTCAAAATATATAAGTGTTTACTGTTTTTCAATGTAGAAACATCATTCTGAACTCAATGGAAGTGGTTTCGAGTCCAAATTCCTTCGTATGCAAAAAGTAGCATTTTTGTCCTTTGTAAATTTCATAGCGACCTTTCTAAATTTTAAACTGGGCATAACTTTTGATTCCTGCTATGAAATTTCAATTTTTCGGATTCGTTAGAACGATATTTTTAAATAGATTCTAATATTTTTGGTTTCACTAAAATCCGTTAAATTTTGCATCCTGTACGTTCAATCAAAGTTTAAGTTTGACTTTTCAAACTACCGCGTTATTTCTAATTCCTTTTATAACTAAAATTAAATTATTCATTCTAACTTCGATTTAAATCAACTTTCAATCATTATTATTTTAAATAAATTATTTTAAATATCAAAACTCATTAAAATTACTTAAAATAAATTTTTAAATTGGCCCCAAAATTCAGAGTTGTTATAGTCTCCCCCAATTAAGAACTTTTCGTCCTCGAAAAGGAACGAAGCTAAAGTTTTAATTATCCTACTCAATTTTTTTATTCTTTATTAATCTCAATAATTTTATTAGTTGATTAACCTTTTATATATAACTTTTATATATTTAAAAATCATATTTTCTAAAATAGATTATAATTACAAATACGTTAATTATAAGCTTGTTACTCTCAACTCATTCTAGGGCATTACTAACCCAATCTATAATGAGTTTTCTCACTCTAGGATACTGCTGATCCTATCTCTAATGAGTATTCTTATTGGACATTACTAATCCAATCTCTGATGAGTCTTTTGTTCAGTTCTAACGAGTTGTACCCATGTAATAACCCGGAAATCTGAGCCAATTTAAAAATTTTATTTTGGCAATTTTAGTGAATTTTGATTATTTAAAATGAACTATTTTAAATAAAAACGACGATAAATTTATTTTGAATAGATTAGAACGTATATATTTATATTCGTCGTCGTTAGAATATAAATATTTATTTTAAATTATAAAAGGAATTGAAAATGGTGCGGTAGTTCGATAATTCGATTTCAAACTTCAAATGAATGTACAGGATACAAAATAAACCGGATTTTAGGGAAACAAAAATTATTAGAATCTATTTGAATATCTTTCCAACGAATCCGAAAAATCAAAATTTCATAGCGGGAATCAAAAGATATGTCCAGATGAATTTTCAGAATAGTCGCTATGGAATTCTGGCCCTTAAAAATAGCCATTTTGTAAACGACCTCGGATTTCGACGAAACCACTTTTGTTGGATCCGTGATGTCAAGTTATTGCTAGATTCCAATTTTCATAATTTTTCGAATCAATATGTGAGCATAGCAAAGGAAAACACGTTTGACCAGTTTCAGTTGATTTTAATCGACTGGAAAATGGCCATTTTTCAAACGGTCTCAGAATTTGACGAAACTAGTTTTGTTAGGACTGTATCGTCAATACGAAGCTAGAAAATATTTTTTGGGATTTTTAGAGTTAGAATGTGGTCCCGGTAAATTGAAATGCGCGTTCAAATTCAATATATAGAGTTATATGTTGATTTTGACGAAAACTGATCGAAACAATCGAATCAGCTTACGATACATATCCCATTGTGTTCGGAATGAGGGTAATTAGCTATGGACGACAGTCGGTGGGCTTGATTTCGAGGTCGAAATAAAAAGATGATTTTTGAAGAAAAATTAATAATTAAATAATTTATATATATTTTCATATAACCCCCCTTCATTGTTTTCTCCACTCAGACAAATTAAAAAAAAAAGAATGGGGGCTCGACGATGAACTGCGCCGCCCCTCCTTTCGATCCAGCGCCGCCGCCCAGGTGGCCCACCGCACCTCGCCCTCTTCACGCCCTCCTCCTCTTCTCTCCTCCTCCTCAGTTCTGAGAACCCCCTCGCCTGGCCTCCGACCCCACCAGCGACACCACCTCCGGCGAGTCCCCCCTCGTTCAAATCGCGTCGCCGCCCCACATCTGACACCCCCTCTCCTTCTTCTTCTCCACGCGCCTCCACCTCCCCAATCCGCCCTCCGTTCGTTGCTGGACCCAAACCCGCGAGCCACCAGCACTTCTTCGACAGCGGACACCCTTTCCCCCTTCTCCGGCAATTAAAACAGTAAGTTTTTCCTTTTTTTTCTGATTTCTATTCGCATTTAACAAACCAATCTTTAAATGATATCAAAATATGATTTTTAAAGATTTAAAAAGCTATGAAATTTAACGTTTAAAAGAAATGATTTTCATTGTTTCAAGATATGATTTTTATTGGATTCCAAGTACGAATTTTTATTTAGTTCAAAGTGATGATTTTTGTATAAAAAATAAAAATAAAAAAATAGATTTTTAGTAAAGAAAAAAACACGATTTTTAGTCATATATAAAAGGAGATTTTTAGTAGATAAAAATATGATTTTTATATTATAGAAGTAATAAAAATATGATTTTTATATATTATAGATAATAAAAATATGATTTTTACATTATAGAAGTGTTAAAGATTTGATCTTTATTTGGTAGAAGGAGCAAAGATCTGATTTTTATATAAGTGGAGATATAAAAATGTAATCTTTATTATATGGATACTATTGTAAAAATAGAATTTTTATCTATATGGTAGCGAAATAAAAATCTGATCTTTCTTATATATATATTGAAATAAAAATGTGATTTTTATAGCGATGATATATAAATAAAAATTCAATCTTTATATAAGAAGTAGAAATAAAAATATGAATTTTATTTATTAGAATGAAGCAATAAAAATATAACTTTTATTTGAATAGTGTGAAAAGAACTGCATTGGAAGTTCAAACCAATCCAAACGGTTCAGCAGTTCGACAGCAAAGCACAGCGGAGTGGAACCCTCTGTGAGAACTTCTCACCTTTCAATTTTGTTTTCTAGTTAATAATATATACTAGGATGCAGACGGTGTTTAGTAGCACCCGACACCCGTCATCCACAGACCATGGACGGCTTGTATGCTTGTTTGTTTGATTTTGATGTGTAGTTGATTGTGTGATGTGATGTGAAATGAAATAAAATATTTATGTAGTTAAAAATATTTTATAGTTAAAAACAGAATTTTTAACGTGTATCTAAAATAAATATTTATAAACAAATCGGAGATTTTTTTATATACACTGATTTGATTGATATTGATTGGGATGACCAATTTTACACATCGCCCAACTGCACAAATAAAATTTGTGTTTTATTGTTTGAAACCCCACACGGGTATTGGGATGATATATGACATACACTAATCCCAATAATTAGTTGTATGTCGATCGATTGATTGACAAACTGTTATAAGCGTTAAATATTTATATTTGATGCTTATACAGTGTAGAATGCACTTTGGATGATGGTTGATTATTTGTCATTGTTGATATATACATGTGTTGTAGAAAACCATATAATCAACATTATATGGTAATTGATTGGCCCTCATTCCAGTTTTGAAAAGAAATATTTGAATAGAAATATTTGAAATTGAATATTTGAAAATAGAAATATATGAAGCCGTGCTGATTAGATTGACGCCATTTTGACACGAACGATATTTATATCGATTTTATTCATTTTTCAATGAATATCGAAAGTGATTTCAAAATCTGATAAATTGAATAGAAATGAATTCGAATTGAAAGTGAACAGAAATGAATTCGAATTAAAATTGAACAGAAATGAATTCGAATTGAAATTGAATAGAAATGAATTCAAATTGAAATTGAATAGAAATGAATTCAAATTAAATTGAAATGAATTTAAATTCAAATTAAATTGAAATTGAAATTGAATTGAAATCGTTTTGAAATGAAATTAAAACGAATTTATATTGGAATATTCAATTTTGATTAGAAACTGAATATGAAGTTGAAATCGTTTCAAAAACGAATTTAAAACGATTTATAAAATTCGTTTTAAAAGGAAATCGACGAAGTATATATTATTTATATTATATATATAGTATAATGGCCTGAATAGAACGCGCCGCACCGCAGCAGTTCGCGAATTTCGACCATTGACTTCGAATGGATATTGCGGGAGATCCGACCGTCAGATTCTCCTAAAACCGGAACCGTTGGGTTCGTATCGAAAAGAGCTTTCTAACGAATGTGAGAAATTAGAAATCTAACGGTTGGATTTGGAATTATGTCCAAATCAAATTTGTAAAAGGTTGTTGTAAGTGCAGTTCGATGGCCGCTGATGGAAATCGACTGTACGGGCCTTGATAAAATTATTAAAAATAGTAATAATTTGTGTAAAATCATAAGAAATGATTTGTGAAGAATTGGGATGAAAAACTCCATATTTGAAAAGATAAAAATAGATTTTTATCGAAATGACCTAGTTTTGAACTAGAATTATAATTCATTTATTTTTGAAATAAATAAAGTGAATTTGAAATGGTTTTGAAATATAACCAGAATTTCCAGTAATTGAATTGGAAGGGATTTGAATCGAAATTGTCTTCGGAATATTTCGATGTTGGATTTCGTGATGATACAGATATTGTTATGGGAATTTGAAAGATATATTAATATCGTTATTTCCAATACGATATTTGTTGGTCGTAGAATTATATATTGAATATAAGCCGGTATATTTTCTATTCAGAGCCTTGTATTTAATATCAAATGGGATTTGGGTTTGTCATGAATGGTGTCTTCATTAACACTATTCTTAAGCCCAGTGGAGAAAAAGATTAAATATTTTTGTTTAGATTTAATGAAGTGTACCAATTAAATGATATTTAATTGGAATTGAATTGGTATTGATTTTTGGGTTTATCGTGAACAGTGTTTTAAATAACACTTGTTCTTTAACCCGATAATTAATGGAAAGTGATTTTGGGTTTATCGTGAACCGTGTTTTAAATGACACTGATTCTTTAACCCAGTTAAAGATTAAAACTAAGTGGAGTTTTAATGAATCTTTAATTAGATTGAATAGATCGAGAATGGAGTATCACCAGTTTTACTCCAGGCGATAGTTAAATCTTTAATTAGATTTGAACGTGAAATGGTAATTGAATTTACCATTAACACCGTGTTGTTAGATATGAAGTACTACCAGTTTTACTTCATGGGGTGAATAGGTTGGGATTGGGAAATAAAATAAATGATTACTTCGGTGTGGTTCGCTAATCCCGACTAGTTTGAATTGATATTCAAAAAGGAGATTAAAGAATAAATTTAAAGAATTTATCTTTGATAAAAATTAATGGGAACCTTTCCCAAAATATAAGAATATTTGAATAAAAGAATATTCTGAATTGGAATGAAGTGTATGTTGTGTTTGTGTAACACTTGTTTATTATATACGCGAGTTATTCAGAAAGACCAGGTTTATCCCATTCTGAATAACTAATTCAACGTGGCGTCGAAGATGAAGAAGGTGGTCGAAGACCGGAAATCTTCACATCGTTTGGGTGATTGCTGATGATCTCGATTGGGCTGTACACCCAAGAGGAGAGAAACAGTTGGTGATCGTCCAGACGTACTTGGAGATCGATGGATATGCGAGGAAAGTGCCTCCGGTTTCGTTCAGACCCAGAACGAACTTGTAAATGGACTGTGTGTCTGACATTGGATTTTATTCTGTGTGGTTGATTTCTATTAAATATATATCTGTTTGGCGGCGGAGAATTTATTCTCTTTCTTAACGCCCTTCTCTGAGGCGTACGAGCTCAAGGGTTATATATTGATGGATATCAAACGCATGGAGTAAATTGCCTGTGTGGCATGCCTAAGTGGCAATATGATCAAGGCTTCTGTTGAAAAGTAAAGTCTTGTGGGTGATGATCAAAGCACAGCCTGTGTGGCACAGCTTTGTGTAACGTTGATTCGCGAGCCTCACACCCCGGTGGTGAACCAGAAACGGGAGAGGACCTCAGGGAGGGCATGCGTTTCCTTCTAGCTAGAAGTGGCGTCAGTGGTTTTACACGCCCTAACGAGTTTGACTTATGTGGTTGTTGGTTTGCGAGGCACCTCGGATATATCGGTCGATCCGGGACCGATGGAGTCATTCGTTGGCTCATTTATGCCCCATAGGGCGGGGAAACGCAGTGTTCAGGAATTTTAATCCACATCGGTGGACCGGCCCTGTCGCTCCAAAGGCTTGAATGAGTACTTTCCTGGGACATGGGCTAGATTGTCTCGAATCGGTAGAGGACGATCCCTAGCCTCAGTTCGCAGATGGAAATTCAATTTCCAAATACGTGACTTTGCGGTTTTATTTCTAGAGCCTAGTATTGGCGACATAGTGGCATGGGATGCTATGTCGCCAATGATTGATATTTATGATTGAAATTGTTTTGACACTATGCACTTATAGTAATAATAAAACATAAAATTTCACGTATCAAGCATGCTTTGGCTATTATAAGGAAAAACCCTATCCCTCGGCTTGCGTTGCATTGTGTGATAGGACCTGGGTCTTATAATGGCTTCATTTTTTCTTTAGTCAGCATTGCGTTGTTTGTTTTATGCACTGGTATTCTTAGGAGGAAACCCGTTCCGTGT
Organism: Allium sativum; assembly: GCA_030737875.1. Taxonomy (NCBI): domain Eukaryota; kingdom Viridiplantae; phylum Streptophyta; class Magnoliopsida; order Asparagales; family Amaryllidaceae; genus Allium; species Allium sativum. The sequence goes on along the minus strand of CM060924.1, from coordinate 133,903,257 downwards.
TATACGGCGTGGTCCCTTGATCTCCCTAACTTTAAAATAAAGATTAATAACTGTTTTAGTTCTCACACCAGTCACATGACTGACCTGGAGTTTATTGTTTTATCCTAAACTCTGGGTGCCCTTATTTTGACACGGGCAGCTAGTAGTTTTGGTTTTGCAGATTTATTTTCACAGGATCCTGGTTTACAGCAGGAATGATATCCGGAAAGCTTTGTATCCGTATATCTCTTCTAGTTGTGTATTGTATTATTTTCTGCTGCTATGTAATGTATTGTAATCTCTGATATTTTTCGAATGTGTAATATTAATTTATACTCTGTATATTCTAGTATTCTGATGAATTGTTGTAATATACAATGAAATGTTCTTCTGTTTGCGTTCTATTTGTCGTGTTCTCGAAACAATCAGGTGTTTCTAACGGTCTTGATCAGTTTAGCAACTGATTCAGATCGAGCGAAATTCCCGGTCGTCACAACCCCAAAGATTTGAGCTAACCAAAGCTCTGATACTAACTGTAACGATACGCGTTTTGCCCGACCTTAATCGATCGATAGATCGACTAAAACCGTTCAAAATCCTCATACGTTAACTCTGGGAATACAACATATCAAAACAACAACAGAAGACTTTTATAAACATCATAATAATGTTACATTAGAGTACAGAATATCAGAGTATGTTGAATAAAATTACAACAGAAGATAAATTACAATATTTTAATACATTGCAGCGGAAATAAAATAACTAAGGCAGCGGAAGACAACTATGCTCTGGACACAGCTTTAAGCTTCAATCCAGGATCTTGCTTGAGATAAGAACCTGTAGACAAACTACTCGACTGCCCGTGTGGAAAAGAGGGCACCCGAGTTTGTAAAGGTGGAAACAAACAACGGGTCAGTCATGGGACTGGTTTGAGAATTTTTAACTAATTTAACTAATGGCAATAAGGCAAATCCAAGGACCACGCCGCTAACGCAGAACATGTTTACTCCAATGGATTGTCGTGCATAAATTAAAGTAAATCGTTAAACAACGCAATGCTTTTTAGAAAAATGAAACCATCATAAGACCCAAGTCCCATCACACAATGTAACGCAAACCGGAGGATAGGGTTTTACCTTATAATGGTCAAAACTGCTTGATACGATAAAAACGATATCTAATATTAGTGTGTATATGTTTCAAAAACATTTCAAAGTAAATGTATCAATCCTAGGACACATAGGTACCATAACACTATGCTTCCATACTAGTAATACAATCAAATCCGTGGGTTCATATTGGAAGTTTGGATTTCCATCATGAGTCAAGGCTAGGGAGGAGCTCCTTACCGATTCGAGACACTCTAGCTAATGTCTCAGGATTCCCCGCAGTTAACCCTTGGATCCTGCAGGGCCGGTCCACACATACAGCTTCGTGGATTAGTTATTCCTGAACACACGTTTCTCGATCCTATAGGACCTATCATCAGAGGCTCCTCATTCACTCATCCACATAAGTAAAATGCCGGGCCGTGTAAATACCCAAACACCACTTCTAGCTAGAAAGAAACGTGCTGCTCTCCCTGCGTTCCCTTCTCCCGTTTTAGACTCAACCGGTGTGTGAGGCTCGCGAAGTTACGTTATACACAAAGCTATGACACAATAGGCTATGCTTTAATCATCCCACAAGGCCTGCTTTTCAACAAACCCTTGATCATATGCATCTTAGCATGCCACATCGTCACTCCATATCACACTACCAATCCTTTGCCGAAATATATGAAAGGGTGTTAAGCAAGAGAATAAATTCTCCGCCACAAAACATTCGACATAAAATCAATAAATACAATATAAAGGAGTACAATGTCAGACACACATTTCATTTATAAGCTTATGCTCTGGGTCTGAGCGAAAGCCAAATCCGTACAAATCAGCACTACGTCCAGATAACTACCATTTTAGCCCCGTCTTGGGAGCAAATCAATCAAGGGCCTCAACACTAGTTACCCATTCGATGTAAAGATTGTCGGTCTTCAATCGCCGTCCTCAAATCTTCGAACGTCGTAACATTATTTGGAATGAGAGTAAACTCGGACTTTCCAAATAACTCTCGCATATATAAATTTGAAAACCATTTCATATCTTGTTAATAATTTATAACAATCTATCGCTATTTTTACTTTACATACACATCCTAAACATAACAATGTATATTTTACTCTTCCATTTTTCAATTTACACCAAATGTATATTTGGTTTCATTATTTTTCTAATGAAAATCCATTCCTTAGAAATGTAAATTTCTAATCTTATTATTTACATTGAAAAATGTTAATTTCTATTCCTATTTTATTTACATTGAGAAATGTAAACTTATACTTCAATATATTATTATATTGAAAATGTAACCTTTATTTCATATTCTATTTACATTGGAAAATATAAATTCCTAATCATTCTTTTGTTTACATTGAAAAATGTAAACTCTTTTATTTGCATATAAAAATATAATTTCTATTTCATCCTTATTTATGTAACAACCCGAATTTTAACAACGTGTTAAGACAAGAATCAAGGCAGAATTAAATTATAAAATCTGAATCAGGATAAAGGGGTTGCGCCATTACGTTCGCCTCAGAAAAATACGCGAAATAGAGTCCGAAATTTCGTAAATCGGAGTCCGTATGACCCAGTTAAGGCCCAACGAAGTTTCACGAAAATTCAAATCCGAAAACAGATTTGAAATTCAGCCCAGAAAGAGAAGGCGGGAAAATTCCCGCCAGACACACAGGGTGTCGACCCCTGGGTCGACCCCCCCTCCAGGGGGTCGACATGGGTGTCTACCCCTGGGTCGACCCCCCCTGGTCGAACCAGCGACCTGGTGCACCTGCTTGTCATGTTGGCTCGGTTTTGGAGGCTTGTGACGATTTTTGAGGGTTCAGATCTATCCTAGGGTTTATCCTATGGCCTAAACTACTCCTTATCTCTATAAAAAGACCCCTAAGCCTACCCTAAAGCCTCACAAATCACTCATGCCACGAAGTGCTGCCCAAATGCCAAGTGATCATGGCCTCCATCTCCAATTTCAAGAGACTATGCATGCAAATCGGATCCGAATCGAAAGGTGCAAGCTTGCTACACCAAATCGAGGCTCGATCAACGTTGCTATGCAAATTCCGTGACGATTCTTCGACAAAGGAGCCACCTTTCTTCGTCCAGACGGATCATGCTCATTCCATAAGCCTCGCTATGTAAGTTCTAGCTACTTGTAGATTCTAACGGTGGTTCTAATGTGACATGGAATAAAATGCGATGAAACATAAGTATGCTAGCTTATGTGAACCTAAATTTGCCCCTACTCTATGATCTATGACCTTGGGCTAAGTTGTAGCGACTTCATCATGCCATTCATGTTATGTTTAACCTAGTATATCTTGAAAGTTTTAATCTTTATCTATGAAATGTTAGCATGAACGTTTGGGAACCACTTGACATGTGAAACATGGGCAAAGACTTGACTTTGGGGCTTATGCATGTTTGTGGCCAAATTCACTTATGGTACTATACATATTTGTGGCCAAATTCCCTTATGACACTAAGCATGTTTATGGCCAAATCCCTTTATGAAACTATGCATGCTTGTGGCCAAATTTCCTTATGATACTATGCATGTTTATGGCCAAATTTCCTTATGATACTATGCATGTTTGTGGCCAATAGGTTGGCATAATACCCTACTATGTGACTCGCTTCCACTTGGGTTGGAAATACGTTTGGGTAGTTTAGGAAGAACGTGGGTATGACATGAAAAACTTGACATGGGGTTTACATGAGAACATGACATTCATGATACACTTAAATATGGTCATGACACGTGGGAAAACATGGAACTTGAACTAGACATGGGTGGGTTGTAAGTGTAATAAGACACTAGACCAAACATGAAAGTGGCCAACTCGAGGTTGGGTTGAGTTTGTAGCATAAATCTACCCGGACCCGCCCGGCTTAACTAGTGGCTACAAACAATAGGATCCAATGTGAGAAGTTGGTCATGTCGCGCTTAAGACCCGAGGTTAGACTAGGTTGTGGTGCAAAACTACCCGGACCCGCTCGGCTTAACTAGTAACCACAACAAGGTCTAATGTGAGAGGTTGAGAGTGCATTAATTAAATTAATGCCACATGATAAGGTTAAGTAAATTTGACTAATGACACTTAACCGATATGACACGAATGGGTAGGTTAAGTGGGACCGGGCTTGATTTCTTAATGACACTTAACCATACAAGACAATTAGGGGATGGGGTTAAGTAATTTACGCTTAACTAATCCGACTTGGTAATTAAATGGGGTTAAGTAATTTACACTTAACTAATCCGACTTGGTAACTAGATGGGGTTAAGTAGCACTTAACTAATCCGACTTGGTAATTAGATGGGGCTAAGAAATTTAGACTTAACTAATCTAAACACGGTAATTAGATGGGGTTAAGTAACCTATACTTATCTAATCTAAACACGGTAATTTGATGGGGTTAAGTTAAACACTTAACCAATCTAAACTTGGTAATTCAATGAGGTTAAGTAACCAATACTTAACCAATTTAATATGTGGACCTGGTAGGGTTAAGTCACAAGACCTTTTAAATTAGGCTTAACCATTGTAATACGATTAGTGGATAGGGATAAGTTAACCTATACTTAACCAATCCGACTCGATAATCTGATGGGATTAAGATAATCTGTGCTTAATCAATCTAACATGATAATCTGATAGGGTTAAGACAAATAAATACTTAACCGATTTGACTTGATAGGGTTAAGTCATGAGCTTCTTGGCATACTTAACCAACTTGTCGGGCTAAACCTTGAACTTAAATACTTAGCCAATCTTGACATGATTCGTAGGCGGGCTAAGTCATGAACCTGAATAACAACACGTAACCCAATAGACAAAACCCTAGTGAGAGGAACTAGGTAGAAAATCATGGTTAATCAAGGGTAACGGGGAAAAGAAGCTAAGTGGTAAAACTTAGTTAAGTATAACTAAGTAATAATTCTTAGCCAAGGACATGGGACTAGTTCATGAATGGATGAGTAACCCGATATGGTAGGTCGTCGCTTAAACACACGAGGAGGAGCAAATTATCCGACTTGGATAAGGGCTCCAACGAACTGGGTAGCGAAGCGGTAGCTTCGGGGGACGTGAGGGTACTCTTGGTATCCCTCTATGAGGTGGCAGGTGGTCCATGAAACCCGGCCTCACAGAGGTTAAGGTCTGCGGTAGAAGAGCCAAGAGTATGCCTTGGTTGCTATGCGAGCGACCTAAAGACTGGGATGGATTAGCGTGGAGTCGACTATACTTGATTTTGCCCTGGATAGCACGTCGCCGACTACCTACCATCTTTAGTCAATCGTGTACGAACGGAAAGGCAGAGAACTCCCAACAGACCATGTTCTTGCTATCGAGTCATGGGTGAGGTTGGCCCATAGGAAAGTGGGGCTATAGTGGGGCCGGGATGTGGTTCTCATACATGACTTTTCTTGGATTGCCTTTCAGTAGTTGAGGGAGGGGTCACGTGGGACCATAGCCACGGATACAAAAACAGACCTTGATATCTGCATCAGCAGACGACTTAAAGCTCCCGACCGAGTTCCGTATTTCTCGATTTGCCTTGGCACGGAACTCGGATGGCACATTGGGATACATGTGCGTCTAGACATGGGAAACGGTTCACGATACATACGTGGGATAAAAGGGCGCGGTTGACGGGTGGCATAATCCCTAGTGGTCCTAGGTGGCCAAAACCCAAACCGAGACACGAAAACGTTCATTAGGTAGCATAATCCCTAGTGGTCCTAGGTGGCATAAACCCTAAGTGAACACGCGATAGTTCATGGTAAGAAAACATAACTTGATCAAGGGTAGCAGTCCAAAACAACTTCAAGGATAAAATTGTACTACGTTGAAGTGGTATAGATTTACATAGGAAAGCCCGTACGACCTACGGCAAGGGACTGAACTTATACATGGAAAGAAACATACGAGTTGGGAAAACCTACATATGCTATATATTAGGTTGACATGGACCATTACATGACATTGGGAAAGGGACATTCATAGTTAACACATGACGCGGGTTGGGATACTAGTACGAGAGGTGCAGAGCAAATATACATGTTAGAACCATGAGAAATATACATGATAGATACTGTGGGATGTTATACAGGATAGATACCTTGGGATGGTAAACTTGATAGAAACCTGACGATGTGATACCTTGATTTATTATGACACCGTAATTTATCATGATATCTTTGTTTACCTTGCTACAGTAGTTCAGCCTGTTACCCTGGTTTAGTTTATCTATCTTGTCGTCATCCTTATGTTTAGTTTCAGTTTATGCATGTCATGTTACCTTTACCTGTTTTTATACTGGAAGTAGATAGGACTTACCAGTCTTTATGACTGACCCCGTTTTGTTTCGCCTCTTTGTCTTCCGTTTCCCCCCCAAGGTTTCAGGGAGGAAACACTGTTATCTAGTTCGGACTTCTTCTGCCTGAAGATCATCACGCATGGCTTGGACTTTTCTTGGCTATGGCTACTTTACTGTTTTACTTGGGGAATAATTTATGAAATGGTTTTATGCTTCTTTACTATTACAAGAAAGGTTTTGATGTATTCTGATGTGAAAGGCCTTAGACCTTATTTTATAAGGTAATGAAATTTGTTTTACTTCCGCTGTTTTATATATGTTCTGTCTTGTAATATTTCTGTGCATGCTTACCTCGATAATGCTTCACCAAACCTAGTGCATTCCCTTTGTGAGTGACCCTAGCGGAGGTGGGGTGTTACATTTGGTATAAGAGCAGAAGGTTACCAGACTGGGCAAAAGTTTTTAAAACCTTCTGAAAACTATTTGAGAAACCGTTTTACAAAGAAGCATTTTTTCAAGAAAAGTTTGTTTTAAAAGGCTATTCCCCAAAGGCCATTAGCACTATCCTTTGATTCCTTGATTGAATCTCTTTTCCTTTCTTTCCTCCATCTGTAGTCACAGTAGTTCTATCTGGGACTAATCTTTGTCTAGCCACGTAGGTGTTCTCTGTACGATGGAGGTGGGTCTCGAGAGACCTGTTGCCGTGGTACAAGGAAGGATAATAAGAGTAAGGATAAAGGACGCGAGCTTAAGGATAAGCAACTTGTTGGTATGGCTTTGTCCATCAAGGAGGACAAGGACAAGATCATCGAAGAGGGAAGTTGTACGCTCCCATTTCTAGGGTACCTAAAAGAGAGGGTACCGTTTCTGGTAAAGGTTTAGTCGTTCTTTTCTATCATCCCGTCCAGACTTTGTCTTGATCATCGTATCATTTAAGTCTGCTTGGATAGTTGAGTCTTTGCACCTTAGTACTAGCATGGTAAAGGATCCCAGTTTTTGTCCCAAAAATCTGGTTGGAGAGTTGTTCCATTTCTTCATAACTTGTTTGGATTGGAGAATGACATGTGTAACACCCCGTGTATTCTATAACAGTGAAATTCACAAATTAAAGTATAATTAATTTCAAATCAAAGAATTAAGGGAAACGGGATACGCCATTGTGTTCGACTTGGAAAAGTACGCGAAATAGAGTCCGAATTTTCGAAAAACGGAGTCCGTATGAAGAAGATATGGCCCCCGGAAGTTTCAGAATTCAGTTTAAAATTCAAATAGACGAAAGCAGCTCAGAAAAACAAGTTTAAAATTCAAAATCGAGCCCAATTGGCCAGGGCGGGAAAATTCCCATCTAAGGCACCTAGGTCGACTTGGCAGTCGACCTGGGCTAGAGGTCGACAGGGCTGTCGACACCCGTGTCGACTGCCAAGTCGACACGGTGTCGACTGGGTTGTCGACCTGGCCCCAGAGCCAGGTCGAACCCAGCCCACCCTAGCTGGCCTGGTCTATGTTTAGTCGATTTTCTTAGCCTTGCCTTGTCACTAGGGCTAGGTGTCAGCTCCGGATTGGCCGCTCCTTCAAACGAGCGGCTATTATTGAATCAAGCTCCATCGACGGTCTAAAACAACTCACAAACATTATAAAAAGGACCTAAGACCTAGCCTAAATCATACTATCTCATTTTAGCCTCAGGCCGCCGCCATTAAACCTAGAGCTCTGAATTAAAAATACAAAGAATAAAATTATAGAAGATGGAGGACGATTCTTGAAGGCTACAACTAGAAGCTACAACAACTACGACGCCTTAGACAACGAATTTGGGACTATTTGATTTGGGATTTTTATTTGGGTTATTTGCTTCATATTGTAAGTTCTATGTTACTTTTTAGGCAAAAACGCTAAAACAATATGGACATGCCATGAATTGAAACCGGATTTAGGAACTATTGTTAATCCATTGTTTATATTGTTTATCTTTGAATTATAATTTGGGGATATTGCTATGGCAACGTTGCAAGTTAAACTTGTCATGATTTTGATGTTGTTATGAATCACTTGGGCTTAATTGTTTGGCAAGTTGGACTAATACATGTCCATGGAATCGCTATGTTTATTGAAATCTTTATGTTGATTAAACCATGCCTATGGTATTAATTAAACCATGGCTATGACTATTGATGGAATTATGCCTGTGATGTAAATATACCCATCATGATTAATGAAAAATTGGGTATTGCTAGGTTATGATGAAAAGTTGGAATTATTATGTTTATAATGTTAGATATGTTAAAAACGCTAAATTGGAATCATTATGTCTATAACGTTAGTTGAGAATCATTATGTTAAAAATACTAAATTGGAATCATTATGTCTATTATGTTAGTTGAGAATCATTATGTTAAAAATGCTAAATTGGAACCATTATGTTTATAATGTTAGTTGAGAATCATTATGTTAAAAATACTAAATTTGGAATCATTATGTCTATAATGTTAGTTGAGAATCATTATGTTAAAAATGCTAAGTTGGAACCATTATGTTTATAATGTTAGATGAGAATCATTATGATAAATTGGAATCATTATGTCTATGAGAATTATTATGTTAAAAATGCTAAATTGGAATCCACTATGCCTATTAGGATTACTATGCCTTTAATGTTTCATGTTTATAATAAAATTATTATTATGCCCGCAATGATTATTATGCCTATGATGTAAAGTTGAAATCATCATGTTAAATTAAGTTGGAATCATTACTATGCCAAGTTATCATCATACTAGTATTGCAACCATGTGATATGTTATAGCCTGTTTATTATGCAAGTGATGTTGGAATTGTCACATATGCCTATCACATGTTTGGTGTTATTCCCCTTTATCTCTTGAATTATTTATGCTTGTGAACGAAGTGCGTTTATATACGTTGGGGATACGATTGGGTAGAATAGGCAAAACTTGAATTAATTATAAGCATAAACTGTGAAATTTGGCATAAGTAGAACATGAAATATGGCACGAAAACTTGACTTGAACATGCCATAACTTGACTTTAAACATGCCTTAGTTGGGCATGAAGTTGACATATGAACATGATGTGGAAATAGCAAAATCTGATAAGAACATGGGCATGACTTTAGAAAACAAGAAGGTGGCCAACTCGAGGTTGGGTTGAGTTTGTAGTGTAAATCTGCCCGGAACCGCCCGGCAAATCCAGTTGCTACAAACAATAGGATCCAATGTGGGTAGTTGGTCAGATCGCGCTTGAAAACCCGAGGTTGGGTTGAGTTCGTAGCGTAAACCTGCCCGGAACCGCCAGGCAAATCCAGTGGCTACGAACAACAGGATCCAATGTGAGTGGTTCGGTGCATTCACAAATCAATTAATGCCAATTAGGGTTAAGTCATGAAAAGACAACTTAACCAACTTGAACATGGTTTGTAGGGCTAAGTCATGAACTTGAAAACGACAACACTTAGCCAACTTGACATGACACGTAGGCGGGTTAAGTCGCGAACTGAAATGACATACTTAACCATCTTGACATGACTAGACTAGAAAAGGATTAAGTCACGAATTACATGACTTAATCTATTAGGAGGGTTAGGTCACGAATTACATGACCTAATCTATTAGGCGAAACCCTAGATACGACCCCTTTCAGCAGTAACCCTCTAGAAGTATCACGGTACCCTGGGGCTAGGCCAGGTGGGGCACGATTACTGGGCTGATTGTAAGAGGTGAACGACGGCAGTAGAGTACGCCAGTGTAGGTTCAGCGGACTACGATCGTGCACGTATCCGGGGCAGACACTGGGTATCCGTAGATTTATCTGTGCATCTTGAGTCGTGTCAGGGGTTGACACCCTAGGGCTGATACACCCGAAGGTGGACCCAGCACAGGTGACTACATTCGTGATTAGCCGTATGACACGGACACTTGACGAGCTAGAACTTGTAGGGAGCCGATCGACTAGATAATCGCTCCGTAGAACCCCATACTTGGGTCAGACCCCGTTTCAGGGTCATTTCATGACATTGGGCCGTGGGATTTATTTCGTGATGAACTTGTGATATGGGCTTAGTATACTAGTACAGTCGATGCAACGAATCTCGAACATGTGATGCTTTACTTGACTTGTCTCGACTTATCCTGATCACCTTAGTCTATCTTGTTCACCTTGACACCATTCTTAAGTTTAGTTCCAGTTCATACATGACAGGTTGTTTTAACCGTTTCTACATTGAAAGTCACTAGAACTTACTCAGTCTTTATGACTGACCCTTTTTCCTTTCACCTCTTTTTCTTCCGTTCCCCCCCCCCCCCAGGTTCTCAGGGAGGGAATACCGCAGCTTGACCAGTTTTCACATCCAGCTTGAAGAGAAAGAATGTATTGCTTGGATCTTTTCCGTTTTGGACTATGGCTTTGGACAGCAATTAGGGGACTTTTACAGTTTATTTATGTTTTCTTCATGCTTCTTTAAATAATGTAATCAAGACAGTTATGATATTTGGAAGTATTGTAAGACAATTATGACATGGCTTGTGTAACATGTATTTTGGTGAAATAAAAGTTGTTGTTTTCCGCTGTTCAAAAATATGTGTTATTATATCTGTCTTGTATATCTGTGACTTATACTTATAAACCTCCACCAAAATTAGGGCATTCCCTTTGAGAGTGACCCTAACGAAGGTGGGGTGTTTCACTTGGTATCAGAGCATAGGTTTACCAGATAAGATAAAAAGTTTTGAAAATTTATTTTCAAAAGAAAATTTAAAGAAGCATTTTTAAAAGATAAAATATTATTTTATTTTAACAAGGCGAAGTCCCGCAAAGCCATAAGTACTATCTCTTATCCTTCGTTTTGAATCTATCCTTCTTGTTTCAGCATGTCCGAAGAACTTAACTTGCCAGAGGGTGTACCAATACCTGGTTGGTTTAGACGATTCTTAGAAGTAAGGGCCACCCAGCCAGGTCCTACCGTTCCTCCTCCCCCAGCTGCAGGAAATCATCCAGCTGCAGCAGCACCTCTTCCTCCACCTCCTCCGCGGGGAAACACTTTTGCTAAGATATGTAAAGATTTTAAGGCTATGGGAGGAAAGGACTTTCACGGAACGGAGTCCTTCGTGGCAGCTAGAAATTGGCTGAAAGAAACCGAGGACTTATTCGTCATCTTTGAGGTAGAAGATAGGCAGAAAGTACAACTGGCAGTGTGGCTACTAAAAGGTGAGGCTTCCTACTGGTGGGAAGTCAATAATGCAGAAAGACCAGTGGAAACATGGGAGGACTTTAGGGCAAGGTTTGAGGCTAAATTTGTCTCAGAAGCTGAAAGGAGTCTTCAATTGGAATTTTTTTATTTCTTAAGCAAGGAAATATGACAGTCAAAGAGTACGTTAATCAGTTCGACGAGCTGGCTAGGTTCGGACTAGACCTAGTCAACACCCCGCACAAAAAGGCTCTCCGCTTTGTCAAAGGGTCGAATGAGCCATTACACAGTTTGGCCATGACCCATATACCCATGGGAGCTACGTACGAAAGTTTGGTGCAGATGGCATTGCTGAACGAGGAAGATAAGGGCAAGAAGGAGACAGAGGCAGAAAACTCTCAAGGGAAGAAAGAGGTCAAGCCTAACGATTCTAAGAATAAGAAGGTAGACTCCGAGAAGGGAGGCAAGAACAACAACTCACGCGATAAAAGGAAATGCAATTACTGTGGTACGGAAGGGCACATAGCCAAGGATTGTAGAAAGAGAAAGAGAAAGCAAGGTGAATGTTTTCATTGTGGGAAGACTGGACACATCAGCAAAGACTGCCCTGAGAAGCAGACCGGACCCTCTGGCGGTACATCGTTAACCTATTCTAGATGCTTTGTTTTATCTTATTTCTCTCCTTGATCCTATCTTGAGAACCATAGTTAGAATCTTTTTGGATGTAAACATGTAATTGAAACATGTTATGATTGCAAAATGGTTGCAAGTGGTCGCAAGTGGTTGCTCGTGGATGCATGAATACACATTAGGCACTAGATCGGCTTAGACACATTTTCATGTCGTATATGCATGAGTGTTTATTTTGGAAACTTGGTTGTGCTATCATTTGGTTGTTGCATATGATTGAATATTCGAGCACTCATGTAGAAATTATGAATTATAATAGGAAAAATTTGCATACATATTGGATTCATTTCACTAAACATATTTTGCATTTAGAAGATCAATCAGGCCTGATCATTAGCATTAGCTAAGGAACATATACACACACTTCACATATGATCATAAAGCATTAGAAGTCTTTTAAGGACAATGGATACTCGTGTTTTATGGATGAGTAGATGGATGTTTGGATGTTAGGATATATATTTTTCCTAAACTTGAAGATTTCGGGGACGAAATCCTTTTAAGTGGGGGAGAATGTAACACCCCGTGTATTCTATAACAGTGAAATTCACAAATTAAAGTATAATTAATTTCAAATCAAAGAATTAAGGGAAACGAGATACGCCATTGTGTTCGTCTCGGAAAAATACGCGAAATAGAGTCCGAGTTTTCGAAAAACGGAGTCCGTATGAAGAAGATATGGCCCCCGGAAGTTTTAGAATTCAGTTTAAAATTCAAACAGACGAAAGCAGCTCAGAAAAACAAGTTTAAAATTCAAAATCGGGCCCAATTGGCCAGGGCGGGAAAATTCCCGTCTAAGGCACCCAGGTCGACTTGGCAGTCGACCTGGGCTAGAGGTGGACAGGGCTGTCGACACCCGTGTCGACTGCCAAGTCGACACGGTGTCGACTGGGTTGTCGACCTGGCCCCAGAGCCAGGTCGAACCCAGCCCACCCTAACTGGCCTGGTCTATGTTTAGTCGATTTTCTTAGCCTTGCCTTGTCACTAGGGCTAGGTGTCAGCTCCGGATTGGCCGCTCCTTCAAACGAACGGCTATTATTGAATCAAGCTCCATCGACGGTCTAAAACAACTCACAAACATTATAAAAAGGACCTAAGACCTAGCCTGAATCATACTATCTCATTTTAGCCTCAGGCCGCCGCCATTAAACCTAGAGCTCTGAATTAAAAATACAAAGAATAAAATTATAGAAGATGGAGGACGATTCTTGAAGGCTACAACTAGAAGCTACAACAACTACGACGCCTTAGACAACGAATTTGGGACTATTTGATTTGGGATTTTTATTTGGGTTATTTGCTTCATATTGTAAGTTCTATGTTACTTTTTAGGCAAAAACGCTAAAACAATATGGACATGCCATGAATTGAAACCGGATTTAGGAACTATTGTTAATCCATTGTTTATATTGTTTATCTTTGAATTATAATTTGGGGATATTGCTATGGCAACGTTGCAAGTTAAACTTGTCATGATTTTGATGTTGTTATGAATCACTTGGGCTTAATTGTTTGGCAAGTTGGACTAATACATGTCCATGGAATCGCTATGTTTATTGAAATCTTTATGTTGATTAAACCATGCCTATGGTACTAATTAAACCATGGCTATGACTATTGATGGAATTATGCCTGTGATGTAAATATACCCATCATGATTAATGAAAAATTGGGTATTGCTAGGTTATGATGAAAAGTTGGAATTATTATGTTTATAATGTTAGATATGTTAAAAACGCTAAATTGGAATCATTATGTCTATAACGTTAGTTGAGAATCATTATGTTAAAAATACTAAATTGGAATCATTATGTCTATTATGTTAGTTGAGAATCATTATGTTAAAAATGCTAAATTGGAACCATTATGTTTATAATGTTAGTTGAGAATCATTATGTTAAAAATACTAAATTTGGAATCATTATGTCTATAATGTTAGTTGAGAATCATTATGTTAAAAATGCTAAGTTGGAACCATTATGTTTATAATGTTAGATGAGAATCATTATGATAAATTGGAATCATTATGTCTATGAGAATTATTATGTTAAAAATGCTAAATTGGAATCCACTATGCCTATTAGGATTACTATGCCTTTAATGTTTCATGTTTATAATAAAATTATTATTATGCCCGCAATGATTATTATGCCTATGATGTAAAGTTGAAATCATCATGTTAAATTAAGTTGGAATCATTACTATGCCAAGTTATCATCATACTAGTATTGCAACCATGTGATATGTTATAGCCTGTTTATTATGCAAGTGATGTTGGAATTGTCACATATGCCTATCACATGTTTGGTGTTATTCCCCTTTATCTCTTGAATTATTTATGCTTGTGAACGAAGTGCGTTTATATACGTTGGGGATACGATTGGGTAGAATAGGCAAAACTTGAATTAATTATAAGCATAAACTGTGAAATTTGGCATAAGTAGAACATGAAATATGGCACGAAAACTTGACTTGAACATGCCATAACTTGACTTTAAACATGCCTTAGTTGGGCACGAAGTTGACATATGAACATGATGTGGAAATAGCAAAATCTGATAAGAACATGGGCATGACTTTAGAAAACAAGAAGGTGGCCAACTCGAGGTTGGGTTGAGTTTGTAGTGTAAATCTGCCCGGAACCGCCCGGCAAATCCAGTTGCTACAAACAATAGGATCCAATGTAGGTAGTTGGTCACATCGCGCTTGAAAACCCGAGGTTGGGTTGAGTTCGTAGCGTAAACCTGCCCGGAACTGCCCGGCAAATCCAGTGGCTACGAACAACAGGATCCAATGTGAGTGGTTCGGTGCATTAACAAATCAATTAATGCCAATTAGGGTTAAGTCATGAACATGAAAAGACAACTTAACCAACTTGAACACGGTTTGTAGGGCTAAGTCATGAACTTGAATACAACAACACTTAGCCAACTTGACATGACACGTAGGCGGGTTAAGTCGCGAACTGAAATGACATACTTAACCATCTTGACATGACTAGACTAGAAAAGGATTAAGTCACGAATTACATGACTTAATCTGTTAGGCGGGTTAGGTCACGAATTACATGACCTAATCTATTAGGCGAAACCCTAGATACGACCCCTTTCAGCAGTAACCCTCTAGAAGTATCAAGGTACCCTGGGGCTAGGCCTGGTGGGGCACGATTACTGGGCTGATTGTAAGAGGTGAACGACGGCACTAGGCTACGCCAGTGTAGGTTCGGCGGACTACGATCGTGCACGTATCCGGGGCAGACAATGGGTATCCGTAGATTTATCTATGCATCTTGAGTCGTGTCAGGGGTTGACACCCTAGGGCTGGTACACCCGAAGGTGGACCCAGCACAGGTGACTACATTCGTGATTAGCCGTATGACACGGACACTTGACGAGCTAGAACTTGTAGGGAGCCGATCGACTAGATAATCGCTCCGTAGAACCCCGTACTTGGGTCAGACCCCGTTTCAGGGTCATTTCATGACATTGGGCCGTGGGATTTATTTCGTGATGAACTTGTGATATGGGCTTAGTATACTAGTACAGTCGATGCAACGAATCTCGAACATGTGATGCTTTACTTGACTTGTCTTGACTTATCCTGATCACCTTAGTCTATCTTGTTCACCTTGACACCACTCTTAAGTTTAGTTCCAGTTCATACATGACAGGTTGTTTTAACCGTTTCTACACTGAAAGTCACTAGAACTTACTCAGTCTTTATGACTGACCCTTTTTCCTTTTGCCTCTTTTTCTTCCGTTCCCCCCCCCCCCCCAAGGTTCTCAGGGAGGGAATACCGCAGCTTGACCAGTTTTCACATCCAGCTTGAAGAGAAAGAATGTATTGCTTGGATCTTTCCCGTTTTGGACTATGGCTTTGGACAACAATTATGGGACTTTTGCAGTTTATTTATGTTTTCTTCATGCTTCTTTAAATAATGTAATCAAGACAGTTATGATATTTGGAAGTATTGTAAGATAATTATGACATGGTTTGTGTAACACGTATTTTGGTGAAATAAAAGTTGTTGTTTTCCGCTGTTCAAAAATATGTGTTATTATATCTGTCTTGTTTATCTGTGACTTATACTTATAAACCTCCACCAAAATTAGGGCATTCCCTTTTAGAGTGACCCTAACGGAGGTGGGGTGTTTCAACATGTCTCGGCTACGGATGGATTCTAGGGATAAAGTGGACACCCAATAAGGGGTGCCATTCTCGTTTTTGGAAAGAGGGTAGTTAGACTCTCGACTCACCTTGGTGATACCCTCGAAGTCTCGAGTAACCTTTTGGGTTCTGTCATGGTCAGTTACCTAGAATCTCGGGATGCAGTTGTTGGTAATCCGTTCGAATAGAATTCACCGCTGAGGCGGATGGTTCGTTTCGCTTATGCATGAGTTATGGGAATCACCCTAGTAAGTACTCTTGGCAACATGGATTGGCATCGGCAAACGAGATCCAGAATTCCCTAGTGAATTTTGGGGAGCTTGCATGAGTAAGTGGATACGTTTGAGACAAGTATACTAGGGAAAGGATAAGTGAAAGTGGAATAAGAGGAGACAATGAAATGAGTTCTAACTCATATCTTGGAAATAGGAATCAAGGAGCTACGAAATCATGGAGTTAAAAAGATGGTCAAGGCACCGAGGAATTAAGCTCAAGGAAACGCGACTTAGACGACGTAAGGCTAGACACGCGCATCATACCTCTTTTTAAAGAGTGTATCCTTGATCCCTGGTTTTTCCTGTAGAGCTTGCTCGCATGTTATCTTTTGGTGGATACCCTCTCGGTCCTGTTTCTGTCGCAAACCCCGTAGGGAGTTTACCTTGTTTATCTCCTCGATCCTATCGTGAGAACCTTAGGTAGAATCCTATGGATGTACACATGTATTTGAAACATGTTATGATTGATATGGTTGTAAATGGTTGCAAGTGGTTGCTCGTGGATGCGCGAATACACATTAGATACTAGATTGACGCGGTCACGTTTCACGTTGCATATGCACGAGTATTTATACTTGTTTATGGATGAAATTGAATGTGTTATCATGCGGATGTTGCATATGAATGAATGTTTGTGCATGCATATAGTACTTATATGACTAGGACTATTTGCATACATGTTGGACTCATGGCACTAAACATATTTTGCATTAGAAAGATCATTCAGACCTGATCATTAGCATTAGCTAAGGAGCATATACACACACGTTTTGCATATGTTCATATGGCATTAGAAATCGTTTAAGGACAATGTTTGCCTGTGGATGATGTTATGAGTAGATGGATGGTAGGATGCGTTCTTCCTAACTTGGAGATTTCGGGGATGAATCCTTAAAGGAGGGGAGAATGTAACAACCCGAATTTTAACAACGTGTTAAGACAAGAATCAAGGCAGAATTAAATTATAAAATCTGAATCAGGATAAATGGGTTACGCCATTACGTTCGCCTCGGAAAAATATGCGAAATAGAGTCCGAAATTTCGTAAATCGGAGTTCGTATGACCCAGTTAAGGCCCAACGAAGTTTCACGAAAATTCAAATCCGAAAACAGATTTGAAATTCAGCCCAGAAAGAGAAGGCGGGAAAATTTCCTCCAGACACACAGGGTGTCGACCCCTGGGTCGACCCCCCCTCCAGGGGGTCGACATGGGTATCGACCCCGGGGTCGACGCCCCGTCCAGGGGGTCGACATGGGTGTCGACCCCTGGGTCGACCCCCCCTTGTCGAACCAGCGACCTGGTGCACCTGCTTGTCATGTTGGCTCGGTTTTGGAGGCTTGTGACGATTTTTGAGGGTTCAGATCTATCCTAGGTTTATCCTATGGCCTAAAATACTCCTAATCTCTATAAAAAGACCCCTAAGCCTACCCTAAACCCTCACAAATCACTCATGCCACGAAGTGCTACCCAAATGCCAAGTGATCATGGCCTCCATCTCCAACTTCAAGAGACTATGCATGCAAATCGGATCCGAATCGAAAGGTGCAAGCTTGCTACACCAAATCGAGGCTCGATCAACGTTGCTACGCAAATTCCATGACGATTCTTCGACAAAGGAGCCACCTTTCTTCGTCAAGACGGATCATGCTCATTCCCTAAGCCTCGCTATGTAAGTTCTAGCTACTTGTAGATTCTAACGGTGGTTCTAATGTGACATGGAATAAAATGCGATGAAACATAAGTATGCTAGCTTATGTGAACCTAAATTTGCCCCTTTTCTATGATCTATGACCTTGGGCTAAGTTGTAGCGACTTAATCATGCCATTCATGTTATGTTTAACCTAGTATATCTTGCAAGTTTGAATCTTTATCTATGAAATGTTAGCATGAACCTTTGGGAACCACTTGACTTGTGAAACATGGGCAAAGACTTGACTTTGGGGCTTATGCATGTTTGTGGCCAAATTCACTTGTTGTACTATGCATATTTGTGGCCAAATTCCCTTATGGCACTATGCATGTTTATGGCCAAATCCCCTTATGAAACTATGCATGCTTGTGGCCAAATTTCCTTATGATACTATGCATGTTTATGGCCAAATTTCCTTATGATACTATGCATGTTTGTGGCCAATAGGTTGGCATAATACCCTACTATGTGACTCGCTTCCACTTGGGTTGGAAATACGTTTGGGTAGTTTAGGAAGAACGTGGGTATGACATGAAAAACTTGACATGGGGTTTACATGAGAACATGACATTCATGATACACTTAAATATGGTCATGACACGTGGGAAAACATGGAACTTGAACTAGACATGGGTGGGTTGTAAGTGTAATAAGACACTATACCAAACATGAAAGTGGCCAACTCAAGGTTGGGTTGAGTTTGTAGCATAAATCTACCCGGACCCGCCCGGCTTAACTAGTGGCTACAAACAATAGGATCCAATGTGAGAAGTTGGTCATGTCGCGCTTAAGACCCGAGGTTAGACTAGGTTGTGGTGTAAAACTACCCGGACCCGCCCGGCTTAACTAGTAACCACAACAAGGTCTAATGTGAGAGGTTGAGAGTGCATTAATTAAATTAATTCCACATGATAAGGTTAAGTAAATTTGACTAATGACACTTAACCGATATGACACGAATGGGTAGGTTAAGTGGGACCGAGCTTGATTTCTTAATGACACTTAACCATACAAGACAATTAGGGGATGGGGTTAAGTAATTTACGCTTAACTAATCCGACTTGGTAATTAAATGGGGTTAAGTAATTTACACTTAACTAATCCGACTTGGTAATTAGATGGGGTTAAGTAATTCACACTTAACTAATCCGACTTGGTAATTAGATGGGGCTAAGTAATTTAGACTTAACTAATCTAAACACGGTAATTAGATGGGGTTAAGTAACCTATACTTAACTAATCTAAACACAGTAATTTGATGGGGTTAAGTTAAACACTTAACCAATCTAAACTTGGTAATTCAATGAGGTTAAGTAACCAATACTTAACTAATTTAATATGTGGACCTGGTAGGGTTAAGTCACAAGACCTTTTAAATTAGGCTTAACCATTGTAATACGATTAGTGGATAGGGGTAAGTTAACCTATACTTAACCAATCCGACTCGATAATCTGATGGGATTAAGATAATCTGTGCTTAATCAATCTAACATGATAATCTGATAGGGTTAAGACAAATAAATACTTTACCGATTTGACTTGATAGGGTTAAGTCATGAGCTTCTTGGCATACTTAACCAACCTGTAGGGCTAAACCTTGAACTTAAATACTTAGCCAATCTTGACATGATTCGTAGGCGGGCTAAGTCATGAACCTGAATAACAACACGTAACCAAAAAGACAAAACCCTAGTGAGAGGAACTAGGTAGAAAATCATGGTTAATCAAGGGTAACGGGGAAAAGAAGCTAAGTGGTAAACCTTAGTTAAGTATAACTAAGTAATAATTCTTAGCCAAGGACATGGGACTAGTTCATGAATGGATGAGTAACCCGATATGGTAGGTCATCGCTTAAACACACGAGGAGGAGCAAATTATACGACTTGGATAAGGGCTCCAACGAACTCGGTAGCGAAGCGGTAGCTTCGGGGGACGTGAGGGTACTCTTGATATCCCTCTGTGAGGTGGCAGGTGGTCCATGAAACCCGGCCCCACAGAGGTTAAGGTCTGCGGTAGAAGAGCCAAGAGTATGCCTTGGTTGCTATGCGAGCGACCTAAAGACTGGGATGGATTAGCGTGGAGTCGACGATACTTGATTTTGCCCTGGATAGCACGTCGCCGACTACCTACCATCTTTAGTCAATCGTGTACGAACGGAAAGGCAGAGAACTCCCAACATACCATGTTCTTGCTATCGAGTCATGGGTGAGGTTGGCCCATAGGAAAGTGGGGCTATAGTGGGGCTGGGATGTGGTTCTCATACATGACTTTTCTTGGATTGCCTTTCAGTAGTTGAGGGAGGGTTCACGTGGCACAGATACAAAAACAGACCTTGATATCTGCATCAGCAGACGACTTAAAGCTCCCGACCGAGTTCCGTATTTCTCGATTTGCCTTGGCACGGAACTCGGATGGCACATTGGGATACATGTGCGTCTAGACATGGGAAACGGTTCACGATACATACGTGGGATAAAAGGGCGCGGTTGACGGGTGGCATAATCCCTAGTGGTCCTAGGTCGCCAAAACCCAAACCGAGACACGGAAACGTTCATTAGGTAGCATAATCCCTAGTGGTCCTAGGTGGCATAAACCCTAAGTGAACACGCGATAGTTCATGGTAAGAAAACATAACTTGATCAAGGGTAGCAGTCCAAAACAACTTCAAGGATAAAATGGTACTACGTTGAAGTGGTATAGATTTACATAGGAAAGCCCGTACGGCCTACGACAAGGGGCTGAACTTATACATGGAAAGAAACATACGAGTTGGGAAAACCTACATATGCTATATATTAGGTTGACATGGACCATTACATGACATTGGACAAGGGACATTCATAGTTAACACATGACGCGGGTTGGGATACTAGTACGAGAGGTGCAGAGCAAATATACATGTTAGAACCATGAGAAATATACATGATAGATACCGTGGGATGTTATACAGGATAGATACCTTGGGATAGTATACTTGATAGAAACCTGATGATGTGATACCTTGATTTATCATGACACCGTAATTTATCATGATATCTTAGTTTACCTTGCTACAGTAGTTCCGTCTGTTACCCTGGTTTAGTTTATCTATCTTGTCGTCATCCTTATGTTTACTTTCAGTTTATGCATGTCATGTTACCTTTACCTGTTTTTATACTGGAAGTAGATAGGACTTACCAGTCTTTATGACTGACCCCGTTTTGTTTCGCCTCTTTGTCTTCCGTTTCCCCCCTAGGTTTCAGGGAGGAAACACTGTTATCTAGTTCGGACTTCTTCTGCCTGAAGATCATCACGCATGGCTTGGACTTTTCTTGGCTATGGCTACTTTACTGTTTTACTTGGGGAATAATTTATGAAATGGTTTTATGCTTCTTTACTATTACAAGACAGGTTTTGATGTATTCTGATGTGAAAGGCTTTATACCTTATTTTATAAGGTAATGAAATTTGTTTTACTTCCGCTGTTTTATATATGTTCTGTCTTGTAATATTTCTGTGCATGCTTACCTCGATAATGCTTCACCAAACCTAGTGCATTCCCTTTGTGAGTGACCCTAGCGGAGGTGGGGTGTTACAATTTACATTGAAAAATGTCGGTTTCTATATTACACCAATTACATATAAAAATGTAACTTCCTATTTTCCTTTTATTTACATTAAGAAAAATGTAACTTTTCTAATATTTACATTAAGAAAATTGTAAAACTTTTATAATCTTTATCTTATTTTATTAAAAATGTAACTTTCTTTTATAACAAACTTGGAGGTGAAAATATTCATTTCATTATTAACACATAACGGTGTGAAACTGACATCAATTTCTAAGTTATCCATTTATATTTTAATATGGGCTAGACCTCTCACATTAGGCCTACAACTTGTGGATGCTGGATAGGCCGGTCGGTTCCGGGCAGACTTCTCCCACAAGTTGGGATTAACCTCGTGTCTTGGCCCAATTTGTATTTGCGCACTTGGACCTCTCACATTAGGCCCAACATTTGTGGCTGCTGGATATGCCGGTCGGGTCTGTTCAGACTTCCACCACAAATGTAACCTAACCTCGTGTCCAAGCACAATTATAATTTATAATTATAATTTTTTTTTTCAAAACATGTCATTATTCGAAATTATCCTTTCCATTAAAGAATCTTAATTTTAAGGTATTCTTTATTTCAAAATCTCTTGATTTCAAGTATCTTAATATAAATTGTAACTTTCCCTATTTTTATGATTTTCTAATAAAAATCTTTTCAAGATGTACAATTTTAAAACCATATCTTTTTACTTTAATATATCGACGCCAAAGATGTAATCTTTCTAAACCAACGTCAATTAATATCATTAATTGAATATAACATAAAAACATTCCTTTATTTCAAAATTGATAACATTTTGAAACCAAAATCTTCTTAATTTAACACATTGACAATTAACAAGGTAATCTCTTTAAATTCTAACTTTGTCTACTATCATAAATGACATACTTTTATATTGACATAAAAAAATGGAATTCTATTTACAGTGCAAATTCTCCCTTCTAATTACATATAAAAATGTAATTTTTTTTATATGCGGTATAAATTATACTTTTGTTTACATATAAAAATGTGATCTTTATTACAATGCAAGTTCATACCTTAATTACATATAAAAATGTAATTTTTATCATGCGATGTAAATTCATATATAAATGACATATAAAAATGTAATTTTTATCATATAGTGTAAATTCACATTTTAAAGGAATGTAATTTTTAATTTACCATTCACATTCATATCTAAATCACATGTAAAAATGTAATTTTTATCATAAAGTGTAAATTCATATTTTAAAAATGCAAATTTTCATTTCATTCTTTATTTACATAGGAAAATATAAATTCCTATGAAATCTTCATTTACATTGAAAAATATAATTTTAAATACTTTGCTTTGATTACATATAAAATGTAATCATCCATTTACATTCGTTTGTTACCTTATAGAAAAGTGAAATCTTTTCTATTCTTTGACTACATTAAATAAAATGTATTCTTTTCTACTCTTTGACCAAAATGTAAATTTTGGTTTTCATTCTTTTTCTTCACCAAAATGGAAATTTTGGGTTTTTCCTTTTCCCTTTACATTTTATTTTCATCTAACATAACACTTTTATTTCCCTACCTCTTTCTTATGAACTCTAGTGACAAATAACTATATATTTCATTTGTTAATCTTTTCTATATGTACTAGTAACTTATAACAGAATATTTTATTTGTAAACATTTTCTATGTAAACTAATCAAAATAAAATGATAATGTTATTTCCTAACAAATCTCTAATTAACCAAAAATGATATTTTGGTTTCAACCATTTCATCTTAATCAAACACGAGATATTGGGTTAAATAAAACAAATATGATATATTTGTTTTTCGACTATATTATCTTAACAACCATGAGGTATTTATTTTCAATCAAAACAACCGTGATATATTTGTTTACACAGATTTATAATAACAAATGATATATTTCTAACATAAAGGGAATTTTTTTTGTTAAATCACTTCTAACATTTCAACAAAACAAATAAAAAGATAACTTTGTTTGTCGTCAATGTTTTTTAATGAAAACAACAATATTACATAAAAAGGCAATCTTTTAATCCCATTCTTTTTAGTTGAAACAATCCACACTAAAAATATGTTCTTTTTAACGTAAGCAATTTTGACGCTAAAATCTATTATTTTTAGTTGAAACAGAACGACACTAAAAATCAAATCTTTTTATTTTAAACAAAACGACGCAAAAAAAAAAAGATATGATCTTTTTATTTTGAACAAAACGACAATAAAACCCTCCCAACAAATTCAATAAAAAAAATGATAAATGTTGTTTAACTATTTCTAACGTCATATTTTGCATAAAATGTAATTTCTATTTCTAATGTCATATTTTACATAAAATGTAATTTCTATTTCTAATGTCATATTTTACATAAAATGTACTTTCTATGTAAAGTGATCTTTTTATTTACATACCAAATTTCTAATAAAAATGTTATTTTTATTTTCCTAACATGTTTCTAACCAAAAGGTTAATTTTCTTTTTGTAACAAAAATTTTATATAAAATGACAAATTTTGATAATATAACCTTTTCTACATACAATGACAAATTTTGTTAACATACGTTTTCCATACGAAAAGAGAAATTTTGTTAACATACACTTTTCATATGAAAAGACGAATTTGGTTAATATATACTTAATTAACTAATGGATATTTTTAATCTAAACTAAATATTTCAGTGAACGGCATATGTTTCGATCTAACAATTCACTACAACTGACATACGTCAATCTCAAATTTATACAACAATCTATATGTGTTTTCTACTACAAATGTTTTTTTTAATATCACAATCAAAAAAATCTAAATATATATATATATATATACATATATTATTCTTAAATCAAGAAATTTCACAAATCAGTTCAATAACTCATCGCAATCATCAACCAATCACCGAATAAATATACACAACAATAACGTGAATTTTATATAAGATGAATATAAATTTTTGTAGTGGGATAAATGAATAAATAATGTTATTTTAAAATAGAATTCTCACCTCGTTACTGGGTTCTGCGCGGTTCAGAGCCAAAATTTGGCAAAAATTCAACTTCTTCAGAATCAGGTCTAATTAGTTTCACTGCGAAGATCTCGTTCTCAGGATCGTGGCGCACCTGAAATCGTTCGAATCGGAGTTCGTATGAGTGAGATATCGTTATATTAAGATTGGACAAAATTGAATTTAAATTAATTAAATAATTAGAGGTTGAAAAAGTCAACCTCCCTCCACTTTCCTCTTCAACGTTCCAAGCCGTCCCCTTTTTCATTTTTGAACCCATAACCTTCAAAACTAGGTTGCCATTTAACTCGAGATTGGTGAAGCTTGAAAACGATCGGAGTGTGGCACATCGGAGAGGAAGGAGAGGGCAACATGCACCCTAGGTGGTAGAGGGTGCGGTGGGTCCTATAGGGGGCAGTGGGGGCTGTTAGGCCGCGGGTTGAGGGGATGGGTTCGGCCAAATCTCTTGCCTAAATCCGATCATCACCTTATGGAACGGTAGAGGAGGAGAAGAGCTTTGAAATGGTATATAGTTTGTCTTCTAATTCGTAGAGAGGAGGGAGAGATTGAGGGAGGAAGTTTCGGCCATTCTAGGCCATGAAATCTGAAGTGACGGCTGAGTTTTGGTAGGGAAGGATTAGGGGTGGGATTAAGCCGTACATTTATATTATTATATTCACTAATTAGCCTATTAAGGTCCGATTTGGCCCAAACTCAGAATTAGACTTGCTTACTGTCTATCTTAATGTTTTGACATCTTCTGAACGCAATGGCGCTAGTGGCAGGGCCCAATTTCAAAGTCTACAGCAGGTTTACTTTATTTTTAATATAAATCACTTAATTTTTAATTCAACCGTACGAATAAATTCACCGGGGCCACAAATTTACTTCGAAAAATCCCAAAAAGTATATTTAGCTATGTTTTGACGCTACGGACCTAGGAAAATTAACTTCGTTCAATTCTGAGCCCGTTTGAAAAATGACTATTTTCAAGTCGATTAAAATTGACCGAAATTGACAAAACTGAAATCTTTTTGCCACGGCTACAATTTAATTCTAAAAATTATGAAAAATTTAATTTAACTATATTTTGACATTATGAATCCAACAAAAGTGGTTTCGTCGAAAACAGAGGTCGTTTGAAAAATGGCTATTTTCAAGGCGTATATATTTAATATTAAAAATACATTTTTAAACCGATAATTTCCGAAACTCGAAATATATAAGTGTTTACTGTTTTTCAATGTAGAAACATCATTTTGAACTCAATGGAAGTGGTTTCGAGTCCAAATTCCTTCGTATGCAAAAAGTAGCATTTTTGTCCTTTGTAAATTTCATAACGACCTTTCTAAATTTTAAACTGCGCATAACTTTTGATTCCTGCGATGAAATTTCAATTTTTCGGATTCGTTAGAAAGATATTTTTAAATAGATTCTAATATTTTTGGTTTCACTAAAATCCGTTAATTTTTGCATCCTGTACGTTCAGTCAAAGTTTAAGTTTGACTTTTCAAACTACCGCGTTATTTCTAATTCCTTTTATAACTAAAATTAAATTATTCATTCTAACTTCGATTTAAATCAACCTCCAATCATTATTATTTTAAATAAATTATTTTAAATACCAAAAACTCATTAAAATTACTTAAAATAAATTTTTAAATTGGCCCCAAAATTCAGGATTGTTATAGTTTCCTCCTCCGTTGAGGAAGATTAGTTTTATGTTACTTAGTTGCTGAAGCTCTATGATTCTCTCTTGTTTCGTTTTGTAAAAGCGGCCTGGCCACTACAAATCCAGTTTTATTTGCTTTGTGCTATTGCAAAACACTATTTTCTTATTTAGCAATAAAGAGTGGCACTAACTACTTTAAATGTCATCTTGCCTTACCAAAAATAACAATAATAATTCCTTATAAAAACTAAAACCAAAATAAATATTTATTAAATAATTAAATAAACATTTAAACTTTAATTTGTAGTTAAACGAACTTAATTATGATCCTAAGTTAAAACTTAACATAATTATAATAATTAAATATTTAATAAATAATTAATATAATTTTTATTAAGAAGTTTATCATATTGGCTACTTAGTTAACATCAATATATAATAATTAACTTTCGGTAATTATACGAATTAAATCTATTTTACTCAGTTAAAACTTAAGTATAAATTATTGAATTAGTTTGCAATCAAGTACTAATAAACAAATAAATAACTTAATAATCATTAAATAAATAAATAAATAATAAAAATTCCTTAGTTAAACATGAATTATTTTACAACAATTTCCAAACAGACTTAAGTTAAAAACAAGTTCTTATTACTAAAATGTTTCGTTATCACAAACTGCACTTATAACGGCTATCGCTATAGACAATGATTTGAAAATTTGATTTTTAACAAAACAAATTTAAAATAATTTCTTAAGCATTTAAAACAATATCATTAACTTATTAATGTAATTTTTAGACAAAATAAAGATCTTTGAAAAGCTACAACAAATTTGAACTTGAAAATTCTTCCTTTTAAAAAATAAATTCAACAAGTGTTGATTACTCCCCATTGATATTAATCAACCCAAGTAAGAACTTGAATTATCATATACTAACAATGGTTCCAAGCCGCAACATATATTATCAGCTCAAACATTAGTAAATAACTAACTTATTATAAGTTTAGTAACTTTACTTATCTTCCAATTTAACAACACATACACAATCACATATAGGAAATTAGGATTACACATTCAAAAAACATTTTACATCATACAAGAATCACGTACTAACTTCTACAAATAAATGGTATAACACCAAGTTGAAGCCTTTAAAATAAAATGTGACAGTAACTCACCTTAACTTGACCAAATTCTCCCAAGCTTACAAATACACATAGATCTTCACATTTTTACAAATAAAATTGATTTCAATTATCACTGGTGCACATATAGGTTCATCTTGTGCTAGGGAGGCTTGACATGGAAGCCATTAATGGAGTTCTAAGAACATTTATAAGAGAAGAAAAAATTAAAAATAAGAAAAGAAAATTGAAATGAAATGGAGGAAAGAGAAGCAAAAAGGTTTTATACAAAATGTATAAGGCAAAAATTACAAAATACTCTCCATCCATCCTAGGCCGCCTCGTTGATACCATTGTGATCCCCTTTCCCCTTTTTTTTACGCATCAACTAGGCCTCCTTCCTTTGCCATTACTTAGAAACAACATTACAACATATGGTACATATATATATTTAATTACATGTTTTAAGTGTACTTTTTTTTAAACAATTTTACTTTTTTAATTAATGTACATCTCAAATTAAAGCTTATAATCATTTAACTAACTTATTAGATTAATATTAACTCAATTATACTTGTATATTTAATTTATAAATATAAACAACATTTTAAATCACTTTATATGGGCAAAATTTATTAGGTTTTAGAAAAATTAAATCACATTTTCTACTTATTTTTGAACTGTGACGACCCGACGTGCCGCCCGATTCGAACCGGTAATCCAACCAAGTTAATCCGATCAACAAGACGTATCGCTTGGGATGACGACTAATAAGACTAAAAAACAACTTCTACCATTATCATTATAATAACTTCTACATTAGTATATAGAAATATATCAAAGTACGTTAATAAATACAATGCATAGAGGAAATAACAATATAAAAGTATATCATGTACACATCACAAACACAAAATCAGCGTAAGAAATAAAACGATCTGGACATAGCTTTTTCTTTAATCCTATACTGCTCTATAAAAATCTGCAGACCGAAACTAGTAGATTGCCCGTGGGGAAAATATGGGTATCTAAAGTTTAGGTGGGAAACAATAAACTCTGGATCAGTCATGGAACTGGTGTGAGAACTTTAACAGTTATTAATCTTTATTTTAAAGTAAGGTAAATCACAGGATCATGCCTTATATGTGACAACGTACACTTTTCTAAGCACAAATTTCGAAAAGAATCGAAATTTGAACACATCCAAGCATGGAGCGTGTAAATCTGGTACTTGCAAATAAATAAGCATAAGGATAATTGTTGTATATAACAGTGTTGTATACACAATTATATGATTTTTGTTTGATAATAACAGCCAAATAAATAATTTGAATGTGTTTGTTATCGTACTGTTTTATATATACATCAAAGACAGGAATATAATATTTATATTTAAATAGAATACGACTTTACAAATATTCATATATTCATACAGTATTTAAATTAAATATTATATTTCAAACATTCAAACAGTACAACTATTTATAACTCCACTATTTAAACTCATCACAGGAATATGTACTTGTAAATAAACTGAATTTGATAGACAAATTTGTTTGAACACAATAAAATAATATTTTAATGTAAGAACCCGTAACTTCCCCGTGAAGGAAAGAGTGGATACTTTGAGAACAACACACAAATGAACGCAGACGGAAGAACATTTCATTGTTATTACAACAATTCCATCAGATACAAGAATATACAGAGTATAAATGATTAAATTGCATTCGACAAATATCAGAGATTACAATAAATTACATAGCAGCGGAAAAATATACAAAACACAACTAGAAGTGATACACGGATGCAGAGCTTTCCGAGCATCGTTCCAGCTGTAAATCAGGACCCTGTGAATATAAATCTGCAAAACCAAAACTACTAGCTGCCCGTGTGGAAAATAGGGGCACCCAGAGTTTAGGTTAAAACAATAAACTCCAGGTCAGTCATGGGACTGGTGTGAGAACTAAAACAGTTATAATTCTTTATTTTAAAGTTCGGTAAATCAAGGGACCACGCCGTATAACACGGAACGGGTTTCCTCCCAAGGATACCAGTGCATAGAACAAACAACGCAATGCTAAATAAAGAAAAATGAAGCTGTTATAAGACCCAGGTCCCATCACACAATGCAACGCAAGCCGGAGGATAGGGTTTTTACCTTATAACAGCCAAAGCATGCTTGATACGTTTAAAACACATTATTTGATACTATTATAAGTGTATAGTGTCAAATCAATTTCAATCATAAATATCAATCATAGGCGGCATGAATGACCCATACCACTATGTCGCCATACTAGGTTCTACAAATAAAACCGAAACACACGTATTGGAAATTGGATTCCATCATGAGTCGAGGCAAGGGGCAAGCTCCTCTCCGCGTTCGAGACACTCTAGCAAATGCCTCAGGACCCTACTATGATCCTTTGATCTTCAGGGCCGGTCCTCTCTTACTTTTGAGGATTAATTATTCCTGAACACACGTTTCCCGGTCCTTACAGACCTATATCCGAGGCGCCTCATATCCAACAACCACACAGGTGAAAAGTATATAAATGTCAGGGCTGGTAGGTCACTGACACCACCCTAGCTAGAAAGAAACGTCGTGCTCTCCCTGCAGTCACTATCCCGTTTTTGACTCATACCGAGGTGTGAGGCTCGCGAATTCACGTTATACACAAAGCTACGCCACACAGGCTGTGCTTTGATCATCAACCACAAGACTTTGCTTTTCAACAGAAGCCCTGATCAATTGCTACTTACGCGTGCCACATTGGCAATTCACTCCATGCGACTGATGTCCATCGATATACAACCTCTGAGCTCATACGTCTCAGAGAAGGGCGTTAAGCAAGAGAATAAATTCTCCGCCGCCAAACAGATGTATATTTGATAGAGATCAATCAACACAGAATAAAATCCAATGTCAGACACACAATCCATTTACAAGTTCGTTCTGGGTCTGAACGAAACCGGAGGCACTTTCCTCGCATATCCATCCATCTCCAAGTACGTCTGAACGATCACCAACTGTTTCCCTCATCTTGGGTGTACAGCCCAATCGAGATCATCAGTAATCACCCAAACGATGTGAAGACTTCCGGTCTTCTACCACCGTCTTCATCTTCGGCATCTCGTCGAATCGGTTATTCAGAATGGGTTTAAACCCGGCCTTTCTGAATAACCCACGTATATAATAAATGAATGTTACACAAACACAACAAACGCCTCATTCCAATTCAGAATATTCTTTTATTCACAAAATCACATTCTTAGGGAAAGGTTCCCATTAATTTTATCCAAGATAAATTCTTCTAAATTTATTCTATAATCTTCCTTTGGATATCATTTCAAACTAGTCGGGATTAGCGAACCACACCGAGGTAATTATTTATTTTATTTCCCAATCCCAACCTATATATCCCATGGAGAAAAACCGGTAATACTCCATATCTAACACCACGGTGTTATCGGTAAAATTAATTACCATCTCACGTTCAAATCTAATTAAAGATTTGCCTATCGCTGTGGAGTAAAACTGGTGGTACTCCATTTTCGATCACCTTTCAGATTTGATAATTTAAATTATCAATTCACATTTTTAATCTAATTAAAGATTCATTAGAACTCCACTTAGTTTTAATCCTTTTCAAAAATCAATATCCTGCCTTTAACTGGGTTAAAGAACCTATGTCATCTAAAACACGATTCACGACAAACCCAAATCATATTTGATATTAAATACAAGGCTCTGAATAGAAAAAATATCGGCTTATATTCAATATCAAATTCTGAAACCAACATATATCGTATTGGAAATAACGATATAAAATATATCTTTCAAATTCCCATAACAATATCTGTATAATCACGAAATCCAACAACGAAATATTCCGAAGATAATTTCGATTCAACTCCAGTCCAATCCACGTATTGGGAATATTGATTATTTTTAAAACCACCTTCAAACTCAATTTATTTATTTCAAAAATAGATTGATTTTAATTCCAGTTCAAAACAAGTTCATTTCGATAAAAATCTATTTTTATCATTTCAAATGTGGAATTTTTTAGCCCAAATTTTCCCAAATCATTTCTTATGATTTTACACAAATTATTGATATTTTTAATAGTTTTATCAAGGCCCGTACAGTCGATTTCCACCAACGGCTATCGAACTGCACTTACAACAATCTTTTTCAAATTTGATTTGGACATAATTCCAAATCCAACCGTTAGATTTCAAATTTCTAATATTAATTGGAAAGCTCTTTTCGATACGAACCCAACGGTTCCGGTTTTAGGAGAATCCGACGGTCGGATCTCCCGCAATGTCAATTCGAAGTCAATGGTCGAAATTCACGAACTACCGCGGCGCGGCGCGTTCTATTCAGGCCATTATATATATAATATATATATATATATTATATATTTCGTCAATTTCCTTTTTAAAACGTATTTTATAAAACGTTTTAAATTAGTTTTCAAAACCATTTCTACTCTATATTCCATTTCAAATCAAAATTGAATATTTCATATCATTACTATATAAATGATAATATTTTCAAAACGTTATATTTTGAAATCACTACCTTTTCTATATTCATTATAAAAACGAATATAATCGATATAAATATCGTTCACGTCAAAATGGCGCAACTCTAATCAACACGGCTTTATATATTTCAATAAATTCGTTATCCTATTCAACAAATGAATATTTATTCTATTCAACACATGAATCTACATTTCTTTCAACACACGAATAATCTCAACACATGAGTACTGACAACACATCACTATTTTTGTTATGTAAAATATTTTATAAAACTATGGTATCTATCGTTTGATTTTAATTAGACTCCACCATGAAGTAGATTCTAATTGTAAATAAGATAAAGATGTAAATTTTATTATTAAAATATTTCACTCAACACATGAATAGATTCAACACATGAATTTTCCTTTATAATATTCATTATTTTCCCAATTGGAATGAGGCCCAAACAATCACCA
Source organism: Allium sativum (assembly GCA_030737875.1). Taxonomy (NCBI): domain Eukaryota; kingdom Viridiplantae; phylum Streptophyta; class Magnoliopsida; order Asparagales; family Amaryllidaceae; genus Allium; species Allium sativum. The sequence continues at coordinate 133,870,389 of CM060924.1, read as the reverse complement.
TATAATGTTAATTATATGGATTCCATACAACACATGTATATAATAGCAACAATAAACAATTAACCATCATCCAAGGTGCACCACACTGTATAAGCATCAAATATAGATATCTAACGCTTATAACAGCCTGTCAATCAATCGATCGACATATTTGATCAATTAGGATGAGTGAACTTCAAATTTCATCCCAACACCCGTGTGGGGTTTCAAACAATCAAACACAGACTTTATTTGTGCAGTTGGGCGACGTGTAAAATTTATCGACCCAATCGATATCAGTCAAATCAGTGTATATAAACAAATCGGCCGATTTGTTTATAAATATTCATTTATCCACTTTCACGTTAAAAATTATATTTTTAACGATAAACATTTTATTTTAACACATGAATTTCTATTCAGTTCGTTTATTCAATAAAATGATATTTTTATTTTTCTAACATATTTTAGAAAATTTCGGCGGCATAACGGCACGATACTAGAAACGGGACAAGGCATAGCCTTATCCCCGGTCTAGTGAAGGCCCACGCCATTCACACATCATTCAAATCAATTTCAATTCACCAAACAATTCAATTCAAACCAAATAGACTAACCAACTACACAATTAAACAATTTAACAAACAAGCCATCCATGGTCTGTGGATGACGGGTGTCGGGTGCTACTAAGCACCGTCTGCATCCTAGTATATATATATATAACTAGAAAAGAAATTTAGAGTGAGAAGTTCTCACCAATAGCTATCCAATCATCTCGACACTTCATTTATAGAAGTCTTCTTCATTCTCGCCTTTTGTCGCTTTCGTTGTCCGCTTTCACTACATATGTAAAAATCACATTTTTATATACTGATGTCTTTAAAATAAAAATCACATTTTTATTTATTCACTTTCAATTAAAAGAAATCATATTTTTACTTCAAATCCATATGGATAAAAATCGCATTTCCATACCGCTAATATATAGATAAAAATTCCATTTCAAAAATAAAGATTTCGCCTTTATAAAAATAAAGATTTCGCCTTTTCTAATTTAAAAATCTAATCTTTTCATTTATAAAAATCTCGTCTTTTCAAATAAAGGTTTGCCTTTCTATAATATAAAAATTATATTATTCCCGAAGTAAAAATCATATTTTTACTTCACTACTCATCTCAAAATATCGTCTTTTCACATCAAAAAATATCGGCTTTTCGTATTTAAAACAAATTTTCCTACTATATAAATACACACAAAAACTGATTTAAATTAAACATAAAAACTGAACTTACTTTTCGAAGAGAGGGGGTGGTCTCAGCAACGTCGCGGTGGAAGGGGGAGGGATCGGCGGCTTAGGGTTTAGAAAAGGGGGGCGGCGGTTTTCCAGGCAGAAGAAGGAGGAGATGGAGGCGAGAGAGGGAGGAAGAAGAAGAGAGGGAGGCGGCGACAGAGGTGGCTGGGGGTTGCGGGTAGGGGGGGCGGCGAGGTGGACGAAGAAGGAGGAGGAGAAGAAGGTGGCGGCGTGGCAGGTGAAGGGGAGGCGGCGGCTCTTCTGGGTGGTGGTGCGGTGGTCTCGGGGAGGGCGGCGGCGGCTGCTGCGCCCCTCCTTTCTTTTTTTTCTGAAAAATGATTTTTTTGAACCGGGGGGGGGGGGGGGGGGGCAGAGAAAGATAAAGGAGAGGGGAGAGATTTAATTTTTAATTTATTTAATTACTTTATTTTCAAAAAGTTGACTTTTACATACGACCTCGAAACGAGGCCCACCGCCTGTCGTCTATAGCGTTTCACCCCCATTCCGAACACAATGCGATATGTATCGTAGGTTGATTCAACTGTTTCGATCAGTTTCTTTTAAATTTACATTTAAATCACTATATCGAATTTTAAACGTACATTTCAAATTACCGGGGTCACATACTAACTCTATAAATTGCAGAAAAATATTTTCTAGCTTCGTATTGACGATACGGTCCTATCAAAACTAGTTTCGTCGAATTATGAGACCGTTGGAAAAAAATGGCCAATTTCCAATCGATTAAAATCAACTAAAACTGGTCAAACGCGTTTTCCTTTGCCACGCTCACATATTGATTCAGAAAATCATGAAATTTGAAACCTAGCAATAACTTGACATCACGGACCCAACAAAAGTGGTTTCGTCGAAATCCGAGGTCGTTTGCAAAATGTCTATTTTTAAGGGCCTGAATTCCATAGCGACTATTCAGAATTTTCAACTGGACATATCTTTTGATTTCCGCTATGAAATTTTGATTTTTCGGATTCGTTGGAAAGGTATCATCAAATAGATCCTAATATTTTTGGTTTCACTATAATCCGGATTGTTTTGCACCTGGTAGATTCAATTGAAGTTTGAAATCGAATTATCGAACTACCACGCCATTTTCAATTCTATTTATAATTATATATAAATATTTATATTCTAACGACGACGTATATAATATATACGTTTGAATTATATTCAAAATATATTTCTCGTCGATTTTATTTAAAATAATCTATTTTAAATGTTCAAAATTCGCTAAAATTGCCAAAATAAAAATTTTAAACTAGCCCAGATTTTCGGGTTATTACAATCTCTCCCACTTAAAACTTTTCGTCCCCGAAAAGGAACAAAGTCGAAAGTGGTTTGATTATTCAGCTCTACGTTCGATCTGGCTTCCATTCTCCAACTTTTCAGTTTCTGAGAATTTCCAAATTTTCAAAAATTTGGCTAACACCCTAAATTTTCGAAAAATTTCGCCATAACCTCCCCTGCACCTGGAGCATCGGGGAATCTCAAATAGCTTCCCCGGTCCTTCTAATCTCAAAAAGAAAAAGCCAAGCGGCTAGCCAATAGGCTCATAAAATCATCATCACCCAAACAAAACAGTAAATTATGTAGTAAACATGTACCTATTTGTCGGGCAAACAAATTTTATTCTCTGCTCTAGCCTCCTTGCTATGACCTGTTCAATGATATATATGCATATGCAAGCAAATGCAACCAATTTTCAATACAATTCAATATTAGGCATAATGGTTAAAAATTAGCAAACAAATTAATAAACAACACAAACATCAATCAATTAGTGAATTAGAGTTTCAAATTCATAATTTTGATATATATACTGAAAATCTTGTTTTTGATGCCAATTTACAACAAATGAATCTATCTATATAAGTTTTGGTTCTCACACCAGTCTAATGGAAATATATAGAAATCACACCTTCGAAACATGAACATAAATTTTGGTGATGGAGCTCCATCAACAAAATCATCTCCGAGCGACTAGAGTGTAATCCTATATCTATCCAGTATATTAAAATTTCGAATATACGTTCATGACGTTTATATGCAAAATCTTTATATACTCGATTGTCCATATTCAAAATAAATAAATAATCACATACGTTTAAAACGATATAAATTTCAAAATAAAATTGTTTTAATTTGAAAAATATACTCTTCACACTCATTATAGGATACTACTGATCCTATCTCTAACTAGTTATTCTAATTGGATATTACTAATCCAATATCTGATGAATTCTTTCGTATGATTCTAATGTGTCTTGTTCTCGAGCTCTGTAAACCAAAGCTCTGATACCAACTGTAAGAACCCGTAACTTCCCCGTGAAGGAAAGAGCGGATACTTTGAGAACAACACACAAATGAACGCAGACGGAAGAACATTTCATTGTTATTACAACAATTCCATCAGATACAAGAATATACAGAGTATAAATGATTAAATTGCATTTGACAAATATCAGAGATTACAATAAATTACATAGCAGCGGAAAAATATACAAAACACAACTAGAAGTGATACACGGATGCAGAGCTTTCCGAGCATCGTTCCAGCTGTAAATCAGGACCCTGTGAATATAAATCTGCAAAACCAAAACTACTAGCTGCCCGTGTGGAAAATAGGGGCACCCAGAGTTTAGGTTAAAACAATAAACTCCAGGTCAGTCATGGGACTGGTGTGAGAACTAAAACAGTTATAATTCTTTATTTTAAAGTTCGGTAAATCAAGGGACCACGCCGTATAACACGGAACGGGTTTCCTCCCAAGGATACCAGTGCATAGAACAAACAACGCAATGCTAAATAAAGAAAAATGAAGCTGTTATAAGACCCAGGTCCCATCACACAATGCAACGCAAGCCGGAGGATAGGGTTTTTACCTTATAACAGCCAAAGCATGCTTGATACGTTTAAAACACATTATTTGATACTATTATAAGTGTATAGTGTCAAATCAATTTCAATCATAAATATCAATCATAGGCGGCATGAATGACCCATACCACTATGTCGCCATACTAGGTTCTACAAATAAAACCGAAACACACGTATTGGAAATTGGATTCCATCATGAGTCGAGGCAAGGGGCAAGCTCCTCTCCGCGTTCAAGACACTCTAGCAAATGCCTCAGGACCCCACTATGATCCTTGGATCTTCAGGGCCGGTCTTCTCTTACTTTTGAGGATTAATTATTCCTGAACACACGTTTCCCGGTCCTTACAGACCTATATCCAAGGTGCCTCATATCCAACAACCACACAGGTGAAAAGTATATAAATGTCAGGGCTGGTAGGTCACTGACACCACCCTAGCTAGAAAGAAACGTCGTGCTCTCCCTTCAGTCACTATCCCGTTTTTGACTCATACCGCGGTGTGAGGCTCGCGAATTTACGTTATACACAAAGCTACGCCACGCAGGCCGTGCTTTGATCATCAACCACAAGACTTTGCTTTTCAACAGAAGCCCTGATCAATTGCCACTTACGCGTGCCACATTAGCAATTCACTCCATGCGACCGATGTCCATCGATATACAACCTCTGAGCTCATACGTCTCAGAGAAGGGCGTTAAGCAAGAGAATAAATTCTCCGCCGCCAAACAGATGTATATTTGATAGAGATCAATCAACACAAAATAAAATCCAATGTCAGACACACAATCCATTTACAAGTTCATTCTAGGTCTGAACGAAACCGGAGGCACTTTCCTCGCATATCCATCCATCTCCAAGTACGTCTGGACGATCACCAACTATTTCCCTCATCTTGGGTGTACAGCCCAATCGAGATCATCAGTAATCACCCAAACGATGTGAAGACTTCCGGTCTTCTACCACCGTCTTCATCTTCGACATCTCGTTGAATCGGTTATTCAGAATGGGTATAAACCCGGCCTTTCTGAATAACCCACGTGTATAATAAACGAATGTTACACAAATACAACAAACGCCTCATTCCAATTCAGAATATTCTTTTATTCACAAAATCACATTCTTAGGGAAAGGTTCCCATTAATTTTATCCAAGATAAATTCTTCTAAATTTATTCTATAATCTTCCTTTGGATATCATTTCAAACTAGTCGGGATTAGCGAACCACACCGAGGTAATTATTTATTTTATTTCCCAATCCCAACCTATATATCCCATGGAGAAAAACTGGTAATACTCCATATCTAACACCACGATGTTATCGGTAAAATTAATTACCATCTCACGTTCAAATCTAATTAAAGATTTGCCTATCGCTGTGGAGTAAAACTGGTGGTACTCCATTTTCGATCACCTTTCAGATTTGATAATTTAAATTATCAATTCACATTTTTAATCCAATTAAAGATTCATTAAAACTCCACTTAGTTTTAATCCTTTTCAAAAATCAATATCCTGCCTTTAACTGGGTTAAAGAACCTATGTCATCTAAAACACGATTCACGACAAACCCAAATCATATTTGATATTAAATACAAGGCTCTGAATAGAGAATATATCGGCTTATATTCAATATCAAATTCTGAAACCAACATATATCGTATTGGAAATAACGATATAAAATATATCTTTCAAATTCCCATAACAATATCTGTATAATCACGAAATCCAACATCGAAATATTCCAAAGATAATTTCGATTCAACTCCAGTCCAATCCACGTATTGGGAATATTGATTATTTTTAAAACCACCTTCAAACACAATTTATTTATTTCAAAAATAGATTGATTTTAATTCCAGTTCAAAACAAGTTCATTTCGATAAAAATCTATTTTTATCATTTCAAATGTGGAATTTTTTAGCCCAATTTTTCCCAAATCATTTCTTATGATTTTACACAAATTATTGATATTTTTAATAGTTTTATCAAGGCCCGTACAGTCGATTTCCACCAACGGCTATCGAACTGCACTTACAGCGATCTTTTTCAAATTTGATTTGGACATAATTCAAAATCCAACCGTTAGATTTCAAATTCCTAATATTAATTGGAAAGCTCTTTTCGATACGAACCCAACGGTTCCGGTTTTAGGAGAATCCGACGGTCGGATCTCCCGCAATGTCAATTCGAAGTCAATGGTCGAAATTCACGAACTGCCGCGGCGTGGCGCGTTCTATTCAGGCCATTATATATATAATATATATATATATATATTATATTTCGTCAATTTCCTTTTTAAAACGTATTTTATAAAACGTTTTAAATTCATTTTCTAAACCATTTCAACTCTATATTCCATTTCTAATCAAAATTGAATATTTCATATCATTACTATATAAATGATAATATTTTCAAAACGTTATATTTTGAAATCACTACCTTTTCTATATTCATTATAAAAACGAATATAATCGATATAAATATCGTTCACGTCAAAATGGCGCAACTCTAATCAACACGGCTTTATATATTTCAATAAATTCGTTATCCTATTCAACAAATGAATATTTATTCTATTCAACACATGAATCTACATTTCTTTCAACACACGAATAATCTCAACACATGAGTACTGTCAACACATCACTATTTTTGTTATGTAAAATATTTTATAAAACTATGGTATCTATCGTTTGATTTTAATTAGACTCCACCATGAAGTAGATTCTAATTGTAAATAAGATAAAGATGTAAATTTTATTATTAAAATATTTCACTCAACACATGAATAGATTCAACACATGAATTTTCCTTTATAATATTCATTATTTTCCCCATTGGAATGAGGCCCAATCAATCACCATATAATGTTAATTATATGGATTCCATACAACACATGTATATAATAGCAACAATAAACAATCAACCATCATCCAAGGTGCACCACACTGTATAAGCATCAAATATAGATATCTAACGCTTATAACAGCCTGTCAATCAATCGATCGACATATTTGATCAATTAGGATGAGTGAACTTCAAATTTCATCCCAACACCCGTGTGGGGTTTCAAACAATCAAACACAGTTTTTATTTATGCAGTTGGGCGACGTGTAAAATTTATCGACCCAATCGATATCAGTCAAATCAGTGTATATAAACAAATCGGCCGATTTGTTTATAAATATTCATTTATCCACTTTCACGTTAAAAATTATATTTTTAACGATAAACATTTTATTTTAACACATGAATTTCTATTCAGTTCATTTATTCAATAAAATGATATTTTTATTTTTCTAACATATTTTAGAAAATTTCGGCGGCATAACGGCACGATACTAGAAACGGGACAAGGCATAGCCTTATCCCCGGTCTAGTGAAGGCCCATGCCATTCACACATCATTCAAATCAATTTCAATTCATCAAACAATTCAATTCAAACCAAATAGACTAACCAACTACACAATTAAACAATTTAACAAACAAGCCATCCATGGTCTGTGGATGACGGGTGTCGGGTGCTACTAAGCACCGTCTGCATCCTAGTATATATATAACTAGAAAAGAAATTTAGAGTGAGAAGTTCTCACCAATAGCTATCCAATCATCTCGACACTTCATTTATAGAAGTCTTCTTCATTCTCGCCTTTTGTCGCTTTCGTTGTCCGCTTTCACTACATATGTAAAAATCACATTTTTATATACTGATGTCTTTAAAATAAAAATCACATTTTTATTTATTCACTTTCAATTAAAAGAAATCATATTTTTACTTCAAATCCATATGGATAAAAATCGCATTTCCATACCGCTAATATATAGATAATAATTCCATTTCAAAAATAAAGATTTCGCCTTTATAAAAATAAAGATTTCGCCTTTTCTAATTTAAAAATCTAATCTTTTCATTTATAAAAATCTCGTCTTTTCAAATAAAGGTTTGCCTTTCTATAATATAAAAATTATATTATTCCCGAAGTAAAAATCATATTTTTACTTCACTACTCATCTCAAAATAACGTCTTTTCATATCTAAAAATATCGGCTTTTCATATTTAAAACAAATTTTCCTACTATATAAATACACACAAAAACTGATTTAAATTAAACATAAAAACTGAACTTACTTTTCGAAGAGAGGGGGTGGTCTCAGCAACGTCGCGGTGGAAGGGGGAGGGATCGGTGGCTTAGGGTTTAGAAAAGGGTGGGGCGGTTTTTCAGGCAGAAGAAGGAGGAGATGGAGGCGAGAGAGGGAGGAAGAAGAAGAGAGGGAGGCGGCGGCAGAGGTGGCTGGGGGTTGCGCGCAGGGGGGGGAGGGCGGCGAGGTGTAGGAAGAAGGAGGAGGAGAAGAAGGTGGCGGCGCGGCAGGTGAAGGGGAGGCGGCGGCTCTTCTGGGTGGTGGCGCGGTGGTCTCGGGGAGGGCGGCGGCTCTTTGGGAGCGGCAGCTGCTGCGCCCCTCCTTTCTTTTTTTTCTGAAAAATGATTTTTTTGAATTGGGGGGGGGGGGGGGGGGGGCGGCAGAGAAAGATAAAGGAAAGGGGAGAGATTTAATTTTTAATTTATTTATTTTCAAAAAGTTGACTTTTACATACGACCTCGAAACGAGGCCCACCGCCTATCGTCCATAGCGTTTCACCCCCATTCCGAACACAATGGGATATGTATCATAGGTTGATTCAACTGTTTCGATCAGTTTCTTTTAAATTTACATTTAAATCACTATATCGAATTTTAAACGTACATTTCAAATTACCAGGGTCACATACTAACTCTATAAATTGCAGAAAAATATTTTCTAGCTTCGTATTGACGATACGGTCCTATCAAAACTAGTTTCGTCGAATTCTGAGACCGTTGGAAAAAAATGGCCAATTTCCAATCGATTAAAATCAACTGAAACTGGTCAAACGCGTTTTCCTTTGCCACGCTCACATATTGATTCAGAAAATTATGAAATTTGAAACCTAGCAATAACTTGACATCACGGACTCAACAAAAGTGGTTTCATCGAAATCCGAGGTCGTTTGCACAATGTCTATTTTTAAGGGCCTGAATTTCATAGCGACTATTCAGAATTTTCAACTGGACATATCTTTTGATTTCCGCTATGAAATTTTGATTTTTCGGATTCGTTGGAAAGGTATCATCAAATAGATCCTAATATTTTTGGTTTCACTAAAATCCGGATTGTTTTGCACCCGGTAGATTCAATTGAAGTTTGAAATCAAATTATCGAACTACCGCGCCATTTTCAATTCTATTTATAATTATATATAAATATTTATATTCTAACGACGACGTATATAATATATACGTTCAAATTATATTCAAAATAAATTTCTCGTCGATTTTATTTAAAATAATCTATTTTAAATGTTCAAAATTCGCTAAAATTGCCAAAATAAAAATTTTAAACTGGCCCAGATTTTCGGGTTATTACATTTAATTCAACCAAATTTGTTTGTTACAAATTTCAGTACAACTTTTTATTTTCTGTACATCACCTCTTCACTACTGTTCACTCAACACTCATTTACATCTCTATATAATTCATATATACTAACACATATGAACATCATCATCTTCAACCTTCTTGTCTTCACAGCATTCCACAGTCAATCCAGTTCATCATCTTCATACCTGTCAATACAAAGAACACACACAGTAGACTGAAACAACAAAAAATTCAATACAAACAAATAAGAATTTTTTTAGTTTTTATTTGCCTCAGAATTACGGTGTGTTTCTCATCATTTTTCTAGACTTGGTCTGATATGCAGGGACAGGAAAATTGACTGATGGCTGCATGTACACATGTGTATACACATGTGCACTGCCTCGCCAATCAGCGTGCAACTGAGGAGTAGCCACGTGGACCTTCTCGACTCAGTGCAAATCAATATGAAAATAGTCGAGTCATAAGTGCAAATTAAAAAAAAAAGCCAGAAAAATTAAAACAAAAGTTTCAGGTCATGGCAAAACAAGCAAAGACATGCATGGTGGAGGACAAAATTATTTGACATGGTCGAACTCTCACAAAACTAGTTTCAAGCCAACATGTTCACAACAATCATATCTGCAAGCAATTATACATACAACAATGAGCAGTATCTATATGCAAAATTGGTCGAGCCATGTACAAGGAGAAAGTGGCAAGTCAAAGAGACAACATGGTGACATACAGGAAGTGTTTGAGAAGGGTGAATCATGGATATCACATGGATGGTACTTCCAACATGTTTTCCAGCATTTACAAACATAAAGCAATAACATGGTCAGGTTCATAACAGCAAGTACATGAGGCAGAACAAGTCAATCCAAGTGTGAATGGTCAAACTATAGTTGATCACAAGTTATACAAATATACATGGCAGGCTCAAGTATGCGACCAGGGTAATTATGGCATATGGCATGTCCAAGTTCAAGAGCAATATTAAAGTTTTAAAATTGATCAAGAATAGTATATGCTCAACTATTCAAGGCAAATCCTAGTGTAGTATCAACTCAATACAAAAGGAAAGTACTTAAAGTAAAATATACATTCACAAGTTCAAATTTGGCATCAGAGTTCAAAGTCGAGAATACAAGGCACTGTCAAATTCAAGTGTAAAGCAACTGTTCAAATCAGACTTAAAGACAGGAAAAATGGTTTTGTTTTTGAAAAGAATGATTCAAAAAATCTTTTAAATTTCCAGAAATCAGGATTTAAACATGGAAGTATTAAAGAGCAGAATCAAGTTCGTGTCGAAGTTTATAGGTCATGGTAAAAAGGCATGGTATTCAAATACCAATATATATATATATATATACACAAGTGACTGCAGGTATCTGTTCAATCAGCAGGAAGTTAAACTGAAGGTGTATACAAGTTTGAACATCAACAAGTAAAACATCAGTTTAAAAACTCAAGAGAAGTTCAACTAATGTCTATCACAAAGCATAATCAAATACAGTATCAGTTTGTATCAATTTATTTTTGTATCAAAAATATCATGAGAATGAAATTCAAGCAGTGTGGCAAATAAAGTATAATATTTGCTCAAGTTTGTCAGCTAGAAAGAATCCAACAGTCCAAGCAAATGATTCATGTTTAAGCTAAAGAACTGAGAAGGTTCAAGAATTCTAGCATTTATGTTTATCAGTACAAAAGCAAGTATAAAGGGAGCAAATTCAAGCATGCACGTTTCAATAATAGCAAAATGAAAATTGCATTCAACCAAGTTAGAGAAGCATTTGTATGATCAAGTATAGCATCAGTTCTTAGTTCTCGGCAAAGCAAGTTCAAGTGCAAATCTGTTCAATAAGATAGCAGCTGTTCTTATTAGTTCAAAAACAGTCAAGTATTAAATCAAATTCAATGATCAAGTTTTGTTAAAAGGCAAATATCAAGTGCGGTATCAGTTAAAAAGATAATCAATGAGACTGCTCTCAACAAAATCAAGAGAAACTTCTGTTCTGGTTTTTAAATCATCAGAATAGCATCCATTCAAAGGAATTGACAGTTTTAGCAAACCAGAAAATTAAAGGTTCCAGAAAACTTGCTCAAGCCCTAATTTCCAGGAAAAATATACACTGCAAGTTTCAAATCAAGGGTTTCAAAGATCAGACTTAATCAAAAATTCCAGAACATACGATGATTTAAAGTTCCAATATTTCCGTATATATCATGACCAAAGTCTAATACGAAATCAGAGCACATATTTAGGAATTTAATCCTATAAATAACCACTGATTCATCACAAGCAAGGTATCCAAGTTCTAGCACCAATTAAAACTAAATCTCAAATTAAAAAATCATACCAGGAAAGGAGGAAGCTTGGATCGAGAATTCATCATCAAATCGAAGAGGATAGCCGCTGAATAACTCGAGATCATCACACGACAGAGCGGTGGCCTTCAGATTGAAAGAAAATCGAAACCCTAATAGTCAATCGCCACTTTTCAGAAGGAAACCCTAGCAGCTGCCATTTTTGTTAGACAGAGACAAAGAGTTAGGGCTTAATAAAATAAAGTGGTGAAGCAATTAAAAAAGTGGCCGGCCAAGTTTATACCAAAGGGCTAAGAGATTTTAAAAGGGGATAACCCATCTTTTTAAACTCCTAAAGGATTTTGGATTTGTTTTTTTTTCTTGTTTGTTTTTTCAATTTAAATTTGTAATCAAATCTGTAGTTTTCTAGTTTGTCTCTAAAACTAGGGAGACGAATTACAGAGTTTGTAATTCGGGGAAATCTGGTTTTGGGGATAAAAACCAGTGCAGGGTTTTGAGCGTAGGGTTAAGAACAGTTTGGAGCGAGTGTCGCGAGTTTACAGTGGATTGTAAGCGTAGAGATTGTTTTAACTCCTAGTACAAACCTTGGGAATGCAGCAGTAGGCAGGGTTTTGCCGAAGCTGGGTAAATCTGTGTGTTATTTATTTTCCGCATTTACTCTGATTATTATCTGTGCTGTGATTATTTAATTACTCTGTGGAAATCTGGTACTTGCAAATAAATAAGCATAAGGATAATCAGAGTATGCTAAAATAACTCACAGTGGAAACATAATAGGATAGACTGGTATTAAATCAAGTAACTACCTTTCTAAAAGTAAGTCACTTTGCGAATACCGAGCATGAGAGGGAATGAGAACCGAAAGCCAAACCTAAACACCTGTGAGAACCCGAACTTCTCTAAATAACCTAGGAGGTTGTAATGAGGAGGGATCAGAACAACAAGTTCCGGTGGACAAGAAAAGTACAACACAGATTACAATACATAGATGTATCCCGTTTTGTTCAGTCCAAGATATTGCCTACCAGGGCTAGTAATTCTAACCTAACCTTGTAAACATTTAAGAACTATGCTAACTATCCTTCCCAAGGTAGTATTCCCAACAATATCGACACCGAGATAGAAAGTTTATGCATATACCTATGAAGCCTTTAAACTAATTATTGAATCAAGAACTGAACTACCAACTACGGAGTTTATTTATTTACAAGAGTGTACATAACCACTTAATGCCTCACTATCAAATGATAGATAGGGTGGATTTCTCCGATCTCTGAAGACCCTAGGTTGACCTATTGGTCATCTAACAGCTCTCGATGATTACTCAGTACTATTATAAACTAGAGGACACTGGCTACAAGACCCTGCTAGTTAAGGCTTCCGTCATTCACGCATATAAATCCATGCTCCGCATAAGGCGAGAGATAGTAAGCAGCCACTTAATACTATTACTACCAAGCTGGCCTCATTGGATATTCTCCTAAGTCGCTTAATATTTCCCATAGGATAGGTAGTCCTATGGAATGACCGTACCAGACATTAGTGAACCCAGGTTTAGGTAGGATTCACACACCATTTAAGACCCCTAATTGAGTGACCTATCCCAGGTAGACCCCTCGACCCAAGCCACTTAAGACCCAAGGAAGAGGACTATACGCGAAGACTACCAAGTTCGTACCCAATTAGCCTTTAATGTTTCTATTTATAGGAGGTGGGATATACGATCACTTAATACCTTTTTCATAGGTTGATCTCATTACTTAAGACCTTAATCCCAAAGCACGCTATGTTGTTGAGTTATTCTCGTTTAGTTTCTCCTTACGGAAATACCATACGCAGATGATTAATTATTGTCATAGGTTCCTATGGTTAATAATGCTTCACATCATTAATCTACTAAGTCCAATTCTAACTTCTATTTTTTTAAGTTCTGCATTGTCTACTATAAATAAGGAAAGTTATATCCTTCTTAGCTTAGGATATTTGATTAGTTATTTTCCTAGTATTTTAAAGTGGCAATCAATACCCATGAATCCCTTTTTTATTCCATTTGTTTTGTTCATAGGGTTATTGTCATTTATAACCATAATGGTCATATTCGCCTAAGGCAACAATCTATTTTTAATTACCTTTTATTCCCATTGATTATAATTAATGCCACTTATGGGCCTAACGGTCATAATTTCCTAAGACATTAATAAGCAATGAAATATCCCTATTTTATCGGTCCTGAAATAACTAATTTTGTACCCCAAAGACATTACTAAATTTTATTTATTTATTTATTTGTTGGTTATATATATGTGTTTATATTATTTATGCACTAGACCTTTCACATTAAGTTGACAGCTTGTGGATGCTAGATTCGGCGGGCGGTTCCGGACACATTTCTACCACAAGTTGAACTTAACCTCTGTCTTAGAGCAGTTATATTTTTAATTCCCTAATTGGGGATTACAAAATTAATCCTAGCCAAGTTTAGAAATCGTAACCATTAGGGTTAATGGCCTAATTAAATTGGTTTTCCCTAATCAATGTCGATTACAATTGCTATTTATTTATTTATGGCCCTATTTATACCAATCAATTAGACTAATTGCTAAAATGGTCACCCCAAATATATTCATTTAATATGGATCACATTTACATGTTTAATTCCATAAAATGAATACCATTCCAACATTCAAATATTCAAAATAATGTATATTTATGTAAATTCAGACGGATTTATATATATATATATATATATATATTTGCGTAGTTAGCATAGTTATTTTCTTTTATTATTGTTGTGTTAAGTTCGACAACTTGGTTTAGTTAGTAACCAATCATTCCTTTTCATATACAATCTTGCAATAAGGTTATAAATCTTTCGAAAGACTATCAACTACAATTATTGTAAATTATTCCTAAATTTAGGAATAAACACATTTCAAACCACAAGAAATATATATTATATATGTTTTGGAATAGTTGTCGTAAACCATGCACAAATATTATCTATTTGTATTTATATGTGAGTTTACACAACTTTCCCTTTTTCACTATTTGGTATATTTCTTGTTGGTCTCAAATGATGTCTTTTTGTTTAAAAAGAACAAAAAAGGCACAAATTTCAATAATTAAGTTAGACCCTAACAAAATTGAGGACAAACAGTTTGTATCTTTTTAACCAAATTTACAGTGTTTCATGGGACTGATTTCCAGATCCATAGTGTTTTGCAATAACCATAATATAATTTGAAAGAAAACTACATTTTTACAGTGTTTCATGGGACTGATTTCCAGATCCATAGTGTTTTGCAATAACCATAATATAATTTGAAACACAATTGTAGGTAATATGTAAAAACAATTTAGTAAACAAAAAAAATTATTCAAACCAAAAATCTTTATTTTCAGGTTTTTGACAACATTCATAGGAAGATCTGATAGGTATCATTTCAGATTTTATAATATTATAAACAGATCTGATAAATGTTAGGCATACATTTTTAGATATAATACAAATGAGATAATTAAGCTATTATAACTTCATATATAAACTTCCGACTCACCTAAAAGCATCCAAATCTGAAATCTGAATAATCTTTTAGGCCTACAATCCTCAATTTTTTATAGATCTACAATTAATCTGAAAAAGGGATACTTTCGGATTTGTAGATTTGCAAGAAAATAGGAAAAAGGGGAGAATCTGATGAAGAATATCTTAGATGTCAATTCATACTCTTTTCCACTTGAATCTGATAGCCCCTTCCAAATCCATAAGATTTATGTTTGATCGATTGTGTATGAATATGTTTTATATTACAAAAATTATTTGAAGGGAAAGGGAAATGACAGAGCTTCATTGCTTCCTACATATTTGTGTGGAAAATAATAAGGCCTTACCCCTTTATTTATAAGAGTAGATTTGGCCATGAACCGTTAGATTTAGTTAAACAAATATCTGTCCATTTATATAATAATATATATAAAAATAAATCATCTTAACCTAACCTTCACTAGGCGCTTCAGGCTCGAAGTGGTCGATCACTCCCACAAGGTTATCGACCGCCCTTCGGCTGATTCGCCCAGTGAGGGATGGTTATAAATGGAAAGACATCATATATTTATTCTGTTTATTTATTTTCGTCCATTTATTGTATTTCGTCCGTAACTTTTTCATACGGAATTTGGTTGCAAAACTCCAAACATGAAAGTCGACTAGAATTCTGAGACGAATGCAACAGTGAAAGTTTCATGGTCAAATTCCATCGTTTGCAGAGATTCCTATTTTGAGATCTAATTAAATAACCAATTTATTGTCAAAATTATGAGTTGTTACATTCTTCCCCCCTTAGAAGGAATTTCGTCCTGAAATTCTGACACCTACTTATCCTATCCTACACAACTAATTTGTGTACATCCACTTTGCAACCATGTGCGCATGTGCACAATGCACATAACGCATTCCGATCACAAAACATATATGCACAGTGATTCCCAATTGGATCCTCCTACATGTATGCATTAATTTTTTATAAACACTTTTGGAAACATGATGCAAAATATCCTAAATATATTGGCAGTTCTACATGAATGAAAATTTATAACATTCTTTTTCATCCATAACCCTCACACGATTACGAATAAAAGTGTGAAGCAAACAATTTTGCTACCAAACCATACCATACCATCCAAAACGTCAACGCATCTAATCGCTTACTATTTTATTACTCGTAAACCAGTAAAAGGAAATTAAAGTGAAGAAGTTTATCGTTCCCTTCGCTTTAAAATATTCCATTTCTCGACCTGCAATGGAAATTTCATCTCAGTTACCCAAAATACTCCAAAAATTTCCTTCTCTATACTGTAAAGGAGGCTTAGAACAAGCTCTAAAATGTAAAATGGGTTAAATACCAGCTCGTGCGCATCGCTAATAAGGTATGGAAACAACGTTCTCAAGGCTAAAACAATCTTATCCTTATTGTCTTAACATTTTTATCGCATTGTTGGTCCTATTGCACCGCAGAACACACACATAAATCATCCAAAAAATATTTCTTACGTAGTTAATGTGACCAAAAATCGAAATTTTTCACAAAAACAAATTACCGCTTTAAACTTTTTTGTATTTATTTTGAAAATTTCCTTCCAATACCGTTTCACTTTCCATATGAGATTCGTATGAAAATCAAAATTCGGGTGGCGTGCACTTTGTTTAATTCAAACCATTTATTTTAATGTAAAATAGATGTTTTAAAGATGCGCAAACTGGTGTACCCAAATTCTACGTTCTCACGCAAACCGAAAAAGAAGAAAGTAAATCAGTAAAAACTTGAATTTTAAAAATGATAACTTTTTTTTTCAAACAACATTTTCCAAAAGTTTCTAAAATGTATTTTACAGAAACTTAAACGATTCAAATCACATTTTAGCGAAAAAGAAAGTCAGTCACACAAAAATGCGAAAACTGAAATCACACACAAAAGACGAAATAAGTTTTAGCTTGACAAGGAACGGTGATTCATTTATACCCATGACGAAAACAACACAGAACCGGTCATATTGCTAAAATTTATCCAACACAAGATTTTATTCTTTCCAGCTCTAGGACAACTGCTAGTTAGATAAGAGAAATGAGATTTCACTCATGTGTGTATGCGCGAATGACACAAATATTTTAAAACATAGAAATCCCATTAACATAAGTCCTGCGATTTAAACAACACTGCTAGTTACAAACAATACAACATCTAAGATAAAAATGTCCGGAAGGGAAACACACAATACAAGATATAATATACAATATACACAAGGCATAAGCTAACAACGACTAAGCATTACGGGATGGTCGTGCCCCATGGGTGGAACTCGATCCATTACTACATCCATGTCAGGAACGTAGTTTGGATGAGATGCAACCAATCTCATGCACCTTCCGATGCTAATCCCTACTGACCCCTCGAAGCTCGGCCTGGATGTTGCGGAGGGTGGCAAGCTCTGGGTTCTCCTAGCCAAGCTACGGGAATTTCTAAGGCTGCTACGGAGGCGGGAGAACATGAGTGGGAGGCGCTGAAACTTGAGCATCGGGCAGCTGAATGCCTATCTTATGGAGAGTGGCGCAGCTAATGGCTGTCGATGCCTTCTTCGCCGTCATCTCCCGAGTAAGCCTCACCTGGAACTACCGAAAGACATGGTAAGAAGATGACTATAAGGAAAGTGGATCCGTGGGGTGCTGATGAAAGGCTCATGAAGATGGATCATAAGCCCGTGCGCCCTATTGACGAATATGCCGGCAAGAATAACATAAGTGGCACGACGCATAGAAGGATAAATCTGGTCCAAGTTTCCTGTCTTCGGGACGATGTTGTGCTGTATGATACACACAACTACACGGGTAATGGGACGTAAATGAGAGGTAGTCTAGACTCTGTGGTCTCCAAGGAAGATACGCTGAAGAATTAAGGGTCCTCCATCTCGACAGCATGAAGCTTGTCTCCGACTGCTAAGATGCCCAAAATCTATGAAAAGTCATCGTCGGTGAACTCGATATGGGTGCCCATAATCTCAGGTCGGACGGCGCAAGACTCATCATCGATGTCAGCATCCATATGAGCATCGAATAGACAGACGCAACTCTGATACAGGTCGCGCTCAAAAGTGTTGAAATGCTGGATCAGCACTAGGCCTAGAACAACAAAAATCTCCTCCAACCTAAAAGCGGATAAATCAACGAACTTCACCGGTCGGCCAAAATGAAAATCATAATTGGCCGTGGCCAAGTAACGCTTAATCCTCTCCTCATCGCGGTCTAGCCATGCGGCTTCCTAAGGTGTGAGACTTGGGTGTTGAGCAACGACAATTCGAGGAGGTGCGATGGAGGAATCGAGGGAACGAAATTACAGATTTAGAGTATAATAGGTTGGAGATCCACACGAGAAGGATTTTGGTGGTAATTAGGGATGAAACAGAGCGGAGGTTGCTCGGATTGTATCTTGGAAGTGGAAGAGTGTTTGGGTTTGTTGGAAATGAAGTTTGGGGATGGAGATGTTGGCTGGAACAATATATATAATTTCGGTCGGTTTTGGGTCGGGCTACAACCGCTTGCCCCCAAAAGGTGCGGTCTAAACCTCGGCCTAATGGAATGAATAAATTATATAAAAATTATAATAAAATACCTATAACGTTGAAACGACTTCAGAACCCACCCGAATTCTCCTGTCGCCTTCCACCACTCTTCGAATCGAGAAATTAAATTTCCATCTCCTCTTTCCCTGGCTCCAAGCGGTTGTGACCACCAAACGAACGAACCAATTTAGAGTAGAAAATCAGCTAGAAATACGAAATAAAATTAAATGGATTTTCCAAAATCAGCTGGAAATGCGAAATAAAATTAAATGGATTTTCCCTTTAACTAGCCGACCTAAAATTAGACGATTTGAAATCAAATACCCCAAGAATTACGACAAAGGATTTTACTTTGCCTTTTCAAAGGAAATTTTAAAACTTTTTCAGAAATGGATTTTTTTTATAAACTAATGGTTTCGTATTATAATTCCAGTTTATTATTGCTATTATTATTATTATTATTTATATTCCAGTTTGTATTGCAAACCAAAAATCTTTTCACATTCAAAAACGTTGGAACTTTACAATCTCGAGGATTAAGTATAATAATTTTTGTAAATCACCCAATATATATAAAAAGAGGGATACTAAAAATCACTAGGAATGGGTATTAATTATTTTCAAGTTTTTGTGGCATATTCCTTATTATCTCCAATTCTCTTCTTTCTACTAATTAGACTATATTTATTAAAATTACACGAAGCCCACCAATTATGAAACATAAATATATTAAAATTTTAAAATCATATCTTTATAATATCATTTTTCCAAAATTGTAAAATCAAAGCTTTAGGAATCCTTTTTTTTTCTAAATAGCTTTAAAATAAAATTTCCTCGAATACAAGGCAAGGATTTCAAATGAATACTTTCAAGTAAAGGAAAATCCGAAAATTTAACGAAGTAACGAATGGATATACCTCGTAATTACTTCTAAATGAACACGACATATTAATAAGGATTTCCTATTTGAAGACCAAGAAAAGGCCTTTGATTGGAACTACCAACCGAAAGCAAAAACCATAAAATCACGACTATCTCGAATGTAGCTAAATTTTTGTCTAGTCTCTAAACTCGAATCAACGGAATCACCATATGTTGTCCTCATGATCTTCACAATGACATTGCAAACGTACTGTTGGGGTAAGATAGAATTGACTAGAAACCCAAACCCAACATATTTCAACTCTTAGTTGCTTAAAGACCATTCTAAATAATTAGGCCCAGTACTAGTTCTTCATCGAAATAAATTAAAGTCGAGTAAGAAAGACGAAGAAAATGGAAAAGAAAATCGAATTATCTCTCACGAGTCCTAATTTGAACTAATTCCTCTAATCGTTTAACCTAAGCTCTGATACTAAATGTAACACCCCACACTTTTTTAAGCCTAAATTTCGATAAAAATCGAAACACGAACACATCCGAAATGGAGCATGTAAATCTGGTACCGACAAATAAATGAGCATGAGCATAATCAGGGCACGATAAAATAACTCATAACGGAAACATAATAGGATAGAATAGTATTAACTTAATTATCTATCTTTATAAAAGTTTGTCACTTTGTCAATACCGAGCATAAGAGAGAACGAGAACCTAAAGCCAAATTTAAACACCGGTGAGAACTCGACCTTCTCTAGATAACCTAGGAGGTTATATTGAAGAGGGGCCGGAACAACAAGTTCTGGTGAACAAGAAAAGTATAACACATATTACAATACACATATGTATCTCGTTTGGCTCAACCCAACATATATGCCTACCAAGGCTAGTAATTCTAACCTAACCTTGTAAACATTTACGCACGACTCTAACTACCCTTCCCAAGGTAGTTGTAACACCCCACTCTTTTCTACGCCCAAATTTCGACAAAAATTGAAACTCGAACACATCCAAGTAGGGAGCATGTAAATCTGGTACCTGCAACAAATGAGCGTAAGCATAATCAGAGTACGATAAGATAAATCACAACAGAAACAAAATAGGATAAACTAGTATTAACGCAAGTAACTCACTTTCTCAAAGTAAGTCACTTTGCCAATACCGAGCATGAGAAAGAACGAGAACCGAATCAAAACTTAAACATATGTGAAAACTCGACCTTCTCTAGAGAATCTGGGTGGTTGTAATGAGGAGGGGACTCAGACCAACAAGATTCTAATGAGCAGGAAATGTATAACACAGATTATAATACACATGTGTATCCCGTTTGGTTCAACGCAAGATGTATGCCTACCAAGGTTAGCGATTCTAGCCTAACCTTGTAAACGTTTACGCACGACTTTACTAATCTTCCCAAAGTAGTATTCCCAAAGTATAATATGGAGATAAGACGTTTATGCACATGTTTGTGAAGCCTTTATACTAAAGCACGACTGGTTATTTAATCGAGGTTAGACATTTAGTTACGGAGTTTCTATATATATAAATACTTTCATTCACTCATCCCTTATTATTTAGTGCCTCATTATTAATGATAGATTGGGTGGATTATTCCCGATTGCTTATGACCCTAGGCGGACCTATTGGTCACTTATTATTAATCGAAGATTTATTTAACATTAACATAAACTAGAGGGCACTAGCTACGGGCCCTACTAGTTAAGGCTTCCATCATTCACACATATACCCTTTCCCACGTAAGGTGGGAGATGGTACTTTGTCGCTCGTTGTACCATCTAGCTGACCATATTAGATAACCCTATTAGTCGCTTATTACTTCCCATAGGATAGGTAGTCATATCTGACATTTTTTGTTTCCAGGTTTGGGTAGGCCCACACACACATGCCATTTAAGACCCCTAAATTGAAGACCTATTCCGATGTTGACTCTTCAACCCCAACCGCTTAAGACCTAGGAAGCGGAATATACGCGAAGGTTATTAGGTTCATACCCCATTAGCCTTAAATACTTTTCCCTATTGGGATAAAGTGAGCTACGTTATTAAGTCATTCATGTTTAGTCCCTCTATACAGAAATACTATTCGCACACAATTCATTATTGTCACGGGCTCATATGGTTAATAATAATTTACATTAAGTCCAACTCTAAATTGTAAATTATATATATTAACTAGCATAAATAAGAAAGTTATATCTCCTTACCCTAAGATATATTTAATTACCTTCCCTAATTGGACTTAGTATTTAAACAACGATCAATACCCATTAACCCCCTTTTTCTTTTGCATAAGTTTATTTCCATTTATGACCATAACAGACATATTTTCCTAAGGCAACCTTTGACTCTGGATATCCTTATTTTATCAGTCCCGGAGAATTTATTTGTTGTACCCCCAACAAATAAATACTATTCATATTTATTTATTTATTTATTTGTTGACAGTGTGTGTGTATATATATTTATGCACCAGGCCTCTCACATTAAGTTGACTACTTATGGATGCTGGATTTGCCAGTCGGTTCCGGGCAGACTTCTACCACAAGTTAAACTCCACCTCGTGCCTTGGTAAATTTATTATTACGCATTAGACCCCTCACATTAAGCAGACTTCCTGTGGATGTTGGATTTGTTGGTCGGTTCCGGGCAGGCTTCCACCACAAGTTGAACTTAACCTCGTGTCTAAATGTAGTTAAAATTTAAATTTCCTAATTGGGGTATACAACATTTATCCTAATTAATTTAGGAATCATAAACATTATCCTATTATATTTATTTTCCCCAATCAGCATTGGTTATAATTGTTATTTAATGATTTGTAGTCCTATTTATAGCAATTAATTATAATGATTGCTAAAAATGGTCACTACAAATATATTAATTCAATATGGATTACATTTTTATATAATTCCATAACTGAACCTTATCTAGACATTCAAACATTCAATACAATGTATATTTGACTTTTTTACGCTGATTTGGATGGATAATATGTATATATTTATATTTTATGTTTTCGTGCGGCCAACGTAGTTATTATTTTTATTAGTATCCTTTAAATTTAATGATTTGGTTAAGTCAATAACCAAACATTTGTAACAACCCAAAAAATCAAAACCAATTTAAAAATTTTATTTTTGCAATTTTAATGAATTTTGAATATTTGAAATGATTTATTTTAAATAATAACGACGGAAAATTTATTTTCGACGAAGTTAAAACGAATAATTTTATTTTAAATATAAAAGGAATTGAAAGTGGCGCGGTAGTTTGAAAATTCGATTTCAAATTTCAAATGAATGTACATGATTCAAAATAAACTAGATTTTAGTGAAACCAAAAATATTTGAATCTATTTGAAGATATCTTTCCAACGAATCCGAAAAATTGAAATTTCATAGCGGGAATAAAAAGTTATGCCCAGATGAAAATTAAGAATAGTCGCTATGGAAAATATAGCCCATAAAAATGGAAATTTTGCAAACGACCTCCTTTTTCGATGAAACCACTTTTGTTGGATCCGCGATGTCAAGTTATTGCTAGATTCCAAAATTCATAATTTTTGGAATCAATATGTGAGCGTGGCGAAAGAAAACGTGTTTTGTTGGTTTCAATCAATTTGGATCGACCAGAAAATGACCATTTTTCAAACGGTCTCCAAATTCGATGAAATTAGTTTTGTTAGGACCATATCGCCTAAACATAGTTAGATTTATTTTTCTGGAATTTTTGGGGTCCAAATGTGGCCCCGGTAAATTGAAATGTGCGTTCAAATTCAATATATAGATTTTGATGGAAAACTGGTCGTAATGGTCGAATTGGTTACGATACATATCCCATGTGTTCGAAATGAGAGTAATTAGCTAGGGGTGACAGTCGTTGGGTCACGTTTGGGGTTCGAATAAAAGGTCAACCTTTTTGAAAATTAAATTAAATAATATATATATTATAATATACCCCTCCATCGTTTCTCTCTCCCTCACCCTCCACTCAGAATTCATGAAAGAAAAAAAAGAAACCCAAATCGATCGTGACTCAACCCCCCTCCACCACCGACGCGCCACCACCAGAGAACCGCATCCCCTCCAGCACCACCACCCTCTACCCCTCGTGCCTCTCTCTCCTTCCTCCACCAGCTGCCATCGATCGAACACCCACCTGAAACCCTAGCTCGAACGCTGCCGCCAGTAATGAGGACCCCCGACCACCGCGCGAGCCTCTACCACCTCCTCGACCCTGGCGTCTCTCCTCCACATCCCAAACACCAAAAAACAATAAGTTTCTTTATTTTATTTACATTTATTTTTCAGTTTTAATGTTTAATGATCGTGTTAAAAGATTAGAAGAGAGATTTTTATATGAAAAGCTTAGAGTATAAAAAGATGACTTTTGTTCATGAAAGTTATGATTTATAAAACTAAAAAGACCGGGTTTTTCTAAAAACTAAAAAGATTAGTTTTTTTTCAAACTAAAAGGATTATACTTTTATCATAGAGAAAGGTTGGATTTTTATATACGAAGAAAAATAGGATTTTATCTAGATATTAGCGAAGGAAAAATATGATTTTTATCAAAACAAAGATATGATTTTTATCAATACAAAGATACGATTTTTATGCAAATTACATCGTTATAAAAATGTGATCTTTATATATATATATATATATATATATATATATATATGAAAACGAGATAAAAATACTATTTTTATTTATTATATTTGAAACGAAAATATAATCTTCATTATCTAGAAAGCGATGTAAAAATCTAATTTTTAGCGATGTAAAAATCTAATTTTTAGCAATGTGAAAAATATAATCTTTTATATACATGTAGCGATATAAAAATATAATCTTCTCCATAGAAGCAGCATTATAAAAATATATTTTGTATAATGTAGTAGCGATGTAAAAATATGATTTTATATAGAAAACTGAATTGTCAAAATGTGATTTTTAATGTCAACTGCGTCAAACAGATGACGACGGAACGCACTGAAATCAAAATGGAATCCAAATCACCATCCGCTAAAGAATGACGGAGTGGAACCCAAAGGTGAGAACTCATCACTATAATTTTCTTTATACAGTTATTTATTTTTAATTGCATATATGAACTGCTCCCCGTCGTCCACAAACCATGGACGACTTGTTTGGTTGTTTGGTTTGGTTGATTGGGTTATTTGGTTGAATTTGGTTAGAGAATTGAATTGAATTGATTGAGTTGTTATGTGTGTATGGCGCGAGCCGATATCAGGAGAGGCGTAATGCTACACATTACCCGATTTTGATATTGCGCCATTATGCCGCCAAAATTTTCTAAAATATGTTAGAACGATAAAAATATCATTTTTATTGTGTAAATGAACCAAATAAATATTTTATCGTTAAAAATATAATTTTTAACAGGAATAGGAATAAAATAAATATTCATTTACAAATCAAATGATTTGTTTATGTACAACCATTTGACTGATATGGATTGGGACGATATATTTTACATGTCGCCCAACTGCACAAATATCATTCAGTATTTGTTGATTGAAACCCCTTATGGGTATTGGGATGATATTTGATGTACACTAATTCCAACTGTTTAGTTGTATGTCAATCGATAGGTTGACAGGCTGTAGTAAGCGTTAAATATTTTAATGCTTATGCAGTGTAGAATGCACTTTGGATGATGGTTGACTGTGTTTGATTATTGTTGTGTACATGTGTTGTATGAAATCCATATAAATCACATTATATGATAATTGGCTGTGTCTGATTCCAGTTCAGAAAGAAGGAATATTTAAAAATAACGAATATTTTAAAATAATGAATATTTTAAAATAATATTCCGTAAAAGATCAAAATCTGATTTTGATGTCCGATTTGGGATGGACACGAGTATATTTAAATATATAAAGTCGTGTTGATAAATTTGACGCCATTTTGACGTGAACGATATTTATAACGATTTTATTCATTTTTGTAATGAATATAGTAAAGGAATTGATTTCAAAATCTAATATTTTGAAAATATTATCATTTATATATGAATGATATGGAATATTCAATTTTGACTTGAAGTTGAATATGAAGATGAAATCGTTTTGAAAACGAATTTAAAATGATTTATAAAATACGTTTTAAATGGAAATCGATGAAATACATATTATGTAATGACCCAGGGATTTCGGCCCCGGAAATTGACATAAATACCTTTACTGTAACTCATGCCGACCCTCCGAGCACCGAAACACTGGATAGTTATTAGAAAGAAATTAGAGGGTGAGATAAGAAAGAAAGAAATATTAGAATAGAAGAAGAAGAAGAAAGCAACACCACACAGAGTCTCACATCGCAGCGGAACAAAATATAATACAGAAATAAATCTTTATTGAGAGCTTTGAAAATACTTACAGTATCAGAGTACATCATACAATGGGACAGTTATAATAGCCTGTTCCTATATACAACACACAGCGGAATAGTAGCTATATAGTATCATATGCCTGAACATCTCCAGCTCGTCTCTGGACTTCACAGCATTCGATAACCTGAACCTATACACGCTGGGCTAATCCGAGCATTTACAAAACACCGGGTCACTCTGGTGGACCAGAGTGAGATAAACTCGCACAGTAATAAGGGGAAATCATCAAATCATGATTTTAAAGTTCAAAAATCTTTTCAAAAGAAAAGGATAATCGTAAGACCAAATCCACACATAAACACGGACGGTTTTTACCTTACGATAACCCAAAACGGTTTTGAAACCAATATCTTTTCTGATATTATAATAATGTCTAAATACAAGTAAATATCAATCTAGTGGAACGCTTGCATCTCACGCTCCACATATATAGTATACAATCAAAACCGCAGGCGCTTATTGGAATTTGGATTCCGACCTTGACAAGGTATGGGACCACCTGCCGATAGTGTATCTCTAGAGACGAATACACTGGGTTCAACAAGAACGTCTTGCAACCCGGCCCTCACATGACCGACCACTCATTTCGCTTGAGTGTATCGAATGTATATCACCGATGGTTGGGATCAGCAACCGTCTCCCGAAAAGGGACAGCATCGAAACATAGATTTAAGAACAAATAGGAATTTCTCTAGATAGGTGATTATACACCCTAATGGGAGCGACCCACATAGCCATGCTGCCTGCCCGATTTTTGTCATTTCCTGGCTGATGAGGCTTGAGGCCAGAATTAACCTCTGGTCATCTGGTCGTCATTCACTTGAATGCCACATCGTCAGATCCGTCAGAAATCACTAATTGACGTCCACAAAAATACTCTAGCTGGAAGCTAAGAGAGCGGCAATTCTCCGCCAACAACTATAGCACATTTGAAGAAATCAACGTACGTGACCCGTTGGAAATACTCTGTCAGACATTCGTCCATACAGGTCATCCAGGAACAGGATGAACCGAAGGTACACTCTTATTGCATCCAATATAGGAATCACCCCATGGATCAGTAGCGAGAAGTCCTTGCAACCCGTAGATTCCAACCACGATAGAATCACAGCTCATCTCTGCTTGCCAGGCAGAGAATATTAGTGGTTCTTCCGTTTATGAAAATCAACGTTCTTCAACGCTCCATCTCGATCATCTTCTGATATCTTCACGTATTTGTTGGACGGAATGGTTTTCGAATATAAATTCGACCCGGTCTTTCCATACCAACAATCGTATTGGACAGGTTTGATAGTCGGTGTTTTAACTATCAAAATATACAGTGTTCCAATCATGACACTCCAATGAGTTCACTGGTTAAGTATTCAGCATCACCTGGCCTTTTAACACTTGATTTGCTTTGTTAAATCAAAACTTCTAACTCTGTTAATATTTAAAAATACGATATTTGAATAACTCTAAATCGATTTAACTCTAAGCGATTAACTCCAATTGATTAACTCAAAGTGGTTAACTCTAACTGATTAACTCGACTTCTTTAACCCTATCGATTTACTACTATTTTACTTAACTCCATTCGCTTGACTCTAGATCGCGGCGGTCACAATGGTTACGCCTGATTCCCTCAGGAAACATCCGACCGCCGTAGGCTCTCTGCAGCCCTGCGAATTACGCTAGCAGTCGTACGAAATGGCACTCATCTTGAAAAACTATGTTCGACTAACTCTAGGTCGAATAACTATATTCAATTTCCCACTTAAATCTTCCTTCCAATCATCTTTTAAATTCGGAAATCCATTAGTTTTAACAAAGAAATTTATAGCACATATGTTATAACAATAGCGTTATAATTACTATTTAGATTTACAAAACAACAGTACTATAATCGCTGTTTAGGTTTACAACCCATTTACTATAGCAAAAGCGCTACAATCGCTATATTAGATTTACAAAACATATATTATAACAACAGCGCTAAAATCGCTGTTTAGATTTTCAAAACATATCCACTAACGTCTCTTACGATTACCAACTAATACTATCTTCAGATAATCCCGATGTTGTTCAAGTAGGGGTATTTTAATTACCTCTCAGACCTTGATCAACACCGTTCTCATCCTTGGACAAATATAAGCTATAATCAAACCACTATTCTATTCCAGTCTCAAAACCATTTCCCTTTATAATTTGGTTTTGGTTATACAACTCTACGACCCACTTCTTTACCCAAAATCAGTTTTACCAATCTCCTTTCAAACATATATTTAAGCATTACCCACTTAGGAATCTTATTTCAATTCCCCTTTCTTGCTTAATCCAAATTTTAAGTAACATTAACCTAAAATTTCGCTTTCCAATCTTGAACCTCAAGTATATATAACACTGGTCTATATCGATCCTTTTATCCCCATCTTCTTTTACTTAACCCAAATATTGGGTCCGTCTAATCTTTGCTATCGTATTGGCCTAAAATTCTCTTTATAACTTTGGTATAAAACTCAAATTTAACATAAAACCTGTTCATAACTCCTTTCACCGTTCTCTTGGATTTTATTTTCCAAAATCGTTTACTTCTTAAATGCATCTCAATTACAAAGTGATCTTCTAAGTTAATTAGAATAATATTTTATTTAAATCATTAACTACCTCAGTAGATAATTCCCTATTAACTAAATTAATGGAAAATCCCTTCGTTAAAATCTTATTTGAATTTAAACAATATTTAACCAACTATTTTAAACCACACACATTAATTTGATAATCAATTCAAAAAGGTCGATTTAATTCTCTCAAAAACTCGATTTATTTTATTAACCAATTCCACTTAATCCACACTTTAAATTTATTAAGTATATAATTAATTTAAACAATCCCATTGATTATTTCCTTTACACAACAATTATCAAAGTTTAACCACTCGATTCCCCTCTCATACTCCTACTTGTAAATCTAATTAACATCAGCATTTATTTTATAAAATAAATTAATAACAAATCAAGGTCTTAAATAAATAAAATATTTATTTATCTCTTTAATATCTTTTATTAAAAATATTATAATTCAAAATCTAACTCTGGTTAAAATAAATTTTTAACCTCAACTCTATCGATTCACCTGACGGTGAACCACCATTTGTAAACAATTGATTTAATAGGCCATACTTTGCCAAATACCCAACCAATCCCACTTATTAGTCTAAACCAACCAGATGTTGAACATGCAGTCAAAATTAACAAATCAAATAAATCACATTCAACTGAAAGTAAATAGCAACCATTTAGCACCAATCAAATAACCGAACAATTCAAACAACTAAGCACGCTTATAAATAAACGTAACCAACAGGATGAGTTATCTCCGTTGGGTCCAATCGTTAAAATAACGATTTGGTATTCCACTGAAATTAAACACAGTTTAATTTCATCGGTTAAATCAACAGTTAAGTAGATAACTAGCAAAGCAGTCAACCATTGGCAAACAGAGCACACAAAATAACAATACCCAATTTATATAAAATATAAAAAGGGCAACTGAGTGAGTTTAACTCACCTTGATCTGATTCCGCTGTTGATGGCTTGTTTTAATTAAATTAAATAGTTGTTTAATTTAATTAAAATTTTTGGTTGATTCCAGTTCTGTCCGGTTCTGTTTCCGACGTTGTGCTCGTCAAGAAGATTCCAACAGCACCTGGTTTCTCCAGTTTTTGTTTATTGGTAAATTTCCAGAGCCGATTACTTTTAAATTCTAGTGTTCCCTTTTTCCTCCCTACTCTTCGTTCACGCAGTTTTTGCCATTTGACTTAATTACGTTTTACATATAAGGTATAGGCAGCTAAATCTAAGGACCCTACAGGCCGATTACTATCATCTACTCTCCAGTTCAAAGTTGTTCTCTTCGTACCCCTCAAGACCGAATGCCTGCACATCCATTTATTCCTTAGTATAGGATAATGATTAAGATAATTAGCTATAAATTTTGTGATTAGTTTATTTGATTGTAATTACCCTTAACAAAACTGCCGATACCACAATTTCCAAACAGGCTTCTTCTCGTTTGTTTCAGGCAGCTACTATACTGGTTTCGGCTTCAACTGTATCAAGTTCTTTTGGTTTCAGCTTCCATACGCGGTGACCAAAAACCAACGGGCTTCTCCCTTCGAACTGTTCTTCTGCTTTGATCAAGGCGTCCCCTTTTCTTTCTATTTCCTTCGTTTGTTTCATCTGCTTGCTATATAGGACCACCGAAGCACAGTTCGACACCATCAAGTTCACGCCGCACCGCATAGCCTCCACCGGAAGCCGATCAGAAACGTCCAGAAGTTTCGCCTGAGTCCCCTCATCAGTCGACCCCATCCTCTTCAAGTCCAGCTCCTCCTTCCTAACGTTGATTGTCGCGCCTTTACTCCTCGAAACCAGCTCCCCAAGTATGTCACCATACGATGACTGTGCACACAAAAGGGTATAACAGTGGTGATGTTTTAGATTTTTAAAACAGAATGGTTTGCGTTTTTAATTTGCTTGCCAGGAAGAAAAACAAAGGGATATAATATGGGTATATATAGGCAAACGATGGTTTGGGTAGCATGAAATTGGGGTACACTTTTAGGATAGGTAGCTGCAAATACAGCTAGCTGTAAGTCTGGGAATCCACGACCCTTGGTCGGCAAGGCTTCACAAATTTGGGACAGGAGTTTGTACGTCAGAACAACTATAATTTTGATGTATCACTTAGCTTGCATGGGTAGGAAATATTATATAAGTATTATAATGAAACTTGGGCGTAAAGTAACACACAAATTCTACTTCATATGATTTCTATTTACTGATAAAAAGGCTAATCCTGGTGTAAAAAGGTATTCTGAACCCAATGGGACAAGTTTCATCGAAATCCGAGGTCGTTTGGAAAAATTCCCTTTACAAAACTAGAAATAAACATGCGTTTAATTTTTCCACGATCACCAGATAAGTCAAATGAACTTGAAACCTTGATATCTTGCAATAACTTTTCGATACGAGCCCAACGGCACTAGTTTCGTCACATTCTGAAACTGTTTCCCTGATAGGCTATTTTTACCCCGAACTGCCCTACCCTTTTTAACGCCAAATTTCTCGATCTCTAAAAATAACAATCTATATACCTATCCTGACTCTAATCGACGATACGAACTCAACATAACCGGTTTCGCGGCCTAATTCGATCGTCTGCTCAAATTACGTCCAAATATCCCTTTATAAATTTAATTACGCGTTATAGAAAATAACTGGGCGTTTATGGCTACTGTGGCCACATATGACATCGGTTTTCCATGCCATTCACCACCGTACAATAATTTAACGTAATGGTCCCAATGAAACTGATTTCGTCGAAATCTGAGTCCGTTTGCAAAACGGCTATTTTAAAGGCTTATAATTAAATAACGATTTCTATAGCGACTATTTCAAATTTTGTTTTGGCCATAACTTACCATTTAAAATATGAAATCTGAATTTTTCTCTTTTATATGAAAATTATCGTCAATACGGTTCCAACGTGTCTTGTTTCACAGAAATCCGACTTATATCAGACTCTGTATATTCAGTTGAAGTTCAGAACTCGAATTTTCAAACTGCAGTGCTATATTTCAAGCTCTATTTATAATTTTATAAATATACAACGTCGAACTTTGTTTAAATAGCAAATTAGATATTAATTCCATCGATATTCCAAATATAATATTTAAATTAAATAAATTAAATAACATATTCGAGTGCCAAAAACACGGGTCGTTACATTCTTCCCCCCTCAAAATAATTTCGTCCTCGAAATTGCTAAGGTAAGAAAGACATTACAAACCCACTAACTTCCAAATCCAATTTATTTTAAATTAGAAACCAATTTCAACACTATATATAGATATTTTCAAAAATATTGAAAATTTTCTAACACTTTAAATTTCCGAAAAATTTCGCTAGCATCTCCTCTGTACGGCTCAATCGATACAACTACAACTCGCCTTTCTAGGCCTTCTCCAATCCAAAAGAAAATAAACAGCCAAGCGGCTTGCCAAATAGGCTCATAAATCACCAAACCCATATAAAAATAAACGTGTACCTTTTTGTCGGGCATATTATTATATTCTTTTCATCTGCTGCCCTATCAGCATATACAAATGCATTTCCAAACAAAATTCCAACTTTATCCTCAAAACCAAATCCTTCACGCTTCCAGGCAAATCCCATTCTTAACCCAACTTCCATCCATTATCGATTTCAACTCTTAACTTACCCGTCCAACACCATTTCAAATTCCCGCCTCCCAGTTCAAAATCTGATTCCACTTGATATATTATATCCCGATTCAATTTCTAGTTAATTAGTTTCGATTCAATTCATATTTGTTTCCCAATTTCTATTGAATTTTTTTTTGTTCAAACAATTTCCCTGAGAATTTTTAAATAGTTCATCTCTTTTAAAAAAATCAAATATTCCTTTTCTGGATTCAAAATAACTTGTTTTTCTCGAAGCAATTCAAAACAAAATCTTTGGTAGTAATCCGTCACTTAGAACTCGGAAATGAACACTGATGAGGTGGCCAGCATCATCAGAGTTATCCCCCAGCTATCGAAGTGAGTTCAATACTATATCACTTATCAAAACCATATTCAAACATTTTCATTTCGAAATCTATTTCAAAATACCAAACACAATACTCGTAAAACCAATTAAAATCTCCCAGGATTTTAAATTCTCATATATCCAATTCAATTCCATTTGCAAACTCCTTTCCCACTTTTAGAAATTTTATTTCCAATCCTGATTTTAATTTCAGATTTAATAAATCTTCTTTTATATTAGATGAATTCTAATTGGTTATTTATATAACCATTTCAATTATAATCAACCAACACATCCAATATAGTATAATACTTTAAATGTTTATCATTCTTTATATCAAAATATAACTTGGGTAAATTATTTCATTTACCCTCTTTCAAAACATACTGTGTCGGTCTATCGTACTTGAGTGTTTAGAAACCCCTATCGATAAGTGGATCAAACTGATCGACCAGAACTCATAAACAACTCAACCAATAAATTTCCACAATATAAAATTATTTTTATAAAATCTACAAATACGTTCACTAGTATCTATACACTCAACTCAATCTAGGGTACTGCTAACCCCATCTCTACTGAGTCACGCCACCGAGCCAAGGTAATCACTTAACCTTCAGCTCTGATACCACTGTAACGACCCAGGGATTTCGGCCCCGGAAATCGACATAAATACCTTTACTGTAACTCATGCCGACCCTCCAAGCATCAAAACACTGGATAGTTATTAGAAAGAAATTAGAGGGTGAGATAAGAAAGAAAGAAATATTATAATAGAAGAAGAAGAAGAAAGCAACACCACACAGAGTCTCACATCGCAGCGGAACAAAATATAATACAGAAATAAATCTTTATTGAGAGCTTTGAAAATACTTATAGTATCAGAGTACATCATACAATGGGACAGTTATAATAGCCTGTTCCTATATACAACACACAGCAGAATAGTAGCTATATAGTATCATACGCCTGAACATCTCCAGTTCGTCTCTGGACTTCACAGCATTCGATAACCTGTACCTGTACACGCCGGGCTAACCCGAGCATTTACAAAACACCGGGTCAGTCTGGTGGACCAGAGTGAGATAAACTCGCACAGTAATAAGGGGAAATCATCAAATCATGATTTTAAAGTTCAAAAATCTTTTCAAAAGAAAAGGATAATCGTAAGACCAAATCCACACATAAACATGGACGGTTTTTACCTTACGATAACCCAAAACGGTTTTGAAATCAATATCTTTTCTGATATTATAATAATGTCTAAATACAAGTAAATATCAATCTAGTGGAACGCTTGCATCTCACGCTCCACATATATAGTATACAATCAAAACCGCAGGCGCTTATTGGAATTTGGATTCCGACCTTGACAAGGTATGGGAGCACCTGCCGATATTGTATCTCTAGAGACGAATACACTGGATTCAACAAGAACGTCTTGCAACCCGGCCCTCACATGACCGACCACTCATTTCGTTTGAGTGTATCGAATGTATATCACCGACGGTTGGGATCAGCAACCGTCTCCCGAAAAGGGACAGCATCGAAACATAGATTTAAGAACAAATAGGAATTTCTCTAGATAGGTGATTATACACCCTAATGGGAGCGACCCACATAGCCATGCTGTCTGCCCGATTTTTTTCATTTCCTGGCTGATGAGGCTTGAGGCCAGAATTAACCTCTGGTCATCTGGTCGTCATTCACTTGAATGCCACATCGTCAGATCCGTCAGAAATCACTGACGTCCACAAAAATACTCTAGCTGGAAGCTAAGAGAGCGGCAATTCTCCGCCAACAACTATAGCACGTTTGAAGAAATCAACGTACGTGACCCGTTGGAAATACTCTGTCAGACATCCGTCCATACAGGTCATCCAGGAACAGGATGAAGCGAAGGTACTCTCCTATTGCATCCAATATAGGAACCACCCCATGGATCAGTAGCGAGAAGTCCTTGCAACCCGTAGATTCCAACCACGATAGAATCACAGCTCATCTCTGCTTGCCAGGCAGAGAATATTAGTGGTTCTTCCGTTTATGAAAATCAACGGTCTTCAACGCTCCATCTCGATCATCTTCTGATATCTTCACGTATTTGTTGGACGGAATGGTTTTCGAATATAAATTCGATCCCAGTCTTTCCATACCAACAATCGTATTGGACAGGTTTGATAGTCGGTGTTTTAACTATCAAAATATACAGTGTTCCAATCATGACACTCCAATGAGTTCACTGGTTAAGTATTCAGCATCACCTGGCCTTTTAACACTTGATTTGCTTTGTTAAATCAAAACTTCTAACTCTGTTAATATTTAAAAATACGATATTTGAATAACTCTAAATCGATTTAACTCTAAGCGATTAACTCCAATTGATTAACTCAAAGTGGTTAACTCTAACTGATTAACTCGACTTCTTTAACCCTATCGATTTACTACTATTTTACTTAACTCCATTTGCTTGACTCTAGGTCGCGGCGATCACAATGGTTACGCCTGATTCCCTCAGGAAACATCCGGCCGCCGTAGGCTCTCTGCAGCCCTGCGAATTACGCTGGCAGTCGTAAGAAATGGCACTCATCTTGAAAAACTATGTTTGACTAACTCTAGCTCGAATAACTATACTCAATTTCCCACTTAAATCTTCCTTCCAATCATCTTTTAAATTCGGAAATCCATTAGTTTTAACAAAGAAATTTAAAGCACATATGTTATAACAATAGCGTTATAATTACTATTTAGATTTACAAAACAACAGTGCTATAATTGCTGTTTAGGTTTACAACCCATTTACTATAGCAAAAGCGCTACAATCGCTATATTAGATTTACAAAACATATATTATAACAACAGCGCTAAAATCGCTGTTTAGATTTTCAAAACATATCCACTAACGTCTCTTACGATTACCAACTAATACCATCTTCCGATAATCCCGATGTTGTTCAAGTTGGGGTATTTTAATTACCTCTCAGACCTTGATCAACACCGTTCTCATCCTTGGAAAAATATAAGCTATAATCAAACCACTATTCTATTCCAGTCTCAAAACCATTTCCCTTTATAATTTGGTTTTGGTTATACAACTCTACGACCCACTTCTTTACCCAAAATCAGTTTTACCAATCTCCTTTCAAACATATATTTAAGCATTACACACTTAGGAATCTTATTTCAATTCCCCTTTCTTGCTTAATCCAAATTTTAAGTAACATTAACCTAAAATTTCGCTTTCCAATCTTGAACCTCAAGTATATATAACACTGGTCTATATCGATCCTTTTATCCCCATCTTCTTTTACTTAACCCAAATATTGGGTCCGTCTAATCTAAGCTATCGTATTGGCCTAAAATTATCTTTATAACTTTGGTATAAAATTCAAGTTTAACATAAAACCTATTCATAACTCCTTTCACCGTTCTCTTGGATTTTATTTTCCAAAATCGTTTACTTCTTAAATGCATCTCAATTACAAAGTAATCTTCTAAGTTAATTAGAATAATAGTTTATTTCAATCATTAACTACCTCAGTAGTTAATTCCCTATTAACTAAATTAATGGAAAATCCCTTCTTTAAAATCTTATTTGAATTTAAACAATATTTAACCAACTATTTTAATCCACACACATTAATTTGATAATCAATTCAAAACGGTCGATTTAATTCTCTCAAAAACTCGATTTATTTTATTAACCAATTCCACTTAATCCACACTTTAAATTTATTAAGTATATAATTAATTTAAATAATCCCATTGATTATTTCCTTTACACAACAATTATCAAAGTTTAACCACTCGATTCCCCTCTCATACTCCTACTTGTAAATCTAATTAACATCAGCATTTATTTTATAAAATAAATTAATAACAAATCAAGGTCTTAAATAAATAAAATATTTATTTATCTCTTTAATATCTTTTATTCAAAATATTATAATTCAAAATCTAACTCTGGTTAAAATAAATTTTTAACCTCAACTCTATCGATTTACTTGACGGTGAACCACCATTTGTAAACAATTGATTTAATAGGCCATACTTTGCCAAATACCCAACCAATCCCACTTATTAGTCTAAACCAACCAGATGTTGAACATGCAGTCAAAATTAACAAATCAAATAAATCACATTCAACTGAAAATAAATAACCATTTAGCACCAATCAAATAACTGAATAATTCAAACAACTAAGCACGCTTATAAATAAACGTAACCAACAGGGTGAGTTACCTCCGTTGGGTCCAATCGTTAAAATAACGATTTGGTATTCCACAGAAATTAAACACAGTTTAATTTCATCGGTTAAATCAACAGTTAAATAGATAACTAGCAAAGCAGTCAACCATTGGCAAACAGAGCACACGAAATAAAAATACCCAATTTATATAAAATATAAAAAGGGTAACTGAGTGAGTTTAACTCACCTTGATCTGATTCCGCTGTTGATGGCTTGTTTTAATTAAATTAAACAGTTGTTTAATTTAATTAAATTTTTTGGTTGATTCCAGTTCTGTCCGGTTCTGTTTCCGACGTTGTGCTCGTCAAGAAGATTCCAACAGCACCTGGTTTCTCCAGTTTTTGTTTATTGGTAAATTTCCAGAGCCGATTACTTTTAAATTCCAGTGTTCCCTTTTTCCTCCCTACTCTTCGTTCACGCTGTTTTTGCCATTTGACTTAATTACGTTTCACATATAAGGTATAGGCAGCTAAATCATAGGACCCTACAGGCCGATTACTATCATCTACTCTCCAGTTCAAAGTTGTTCTCTTCGTACCCCTCAAGACCGAATGCCTGCACATCCATTTATTCCTTAATATAGGATAATGATTAAGATAATTAGCTATAAATTTTGTGATTAGTTTATTTGATTGTAATTACCTTTAACAAAACTGTCGATACCACAATTTCCAAACAGGCTTCTTCTCGTTTGTTTCAGGCAGCTACTATACTGGTCTCAGCTTCAACCGTATCAAGTTCTTTTGGTTTCAGCTTCCATACGCGGTGACCAAAAACCAACGGGCTTCTTCCTTCGAACTATTATTCTGCTTTGATCAAGGAGTCCCCTTTTCTTTCTATTTCCTTCGTTTGTTTCATCTGCTTGCTATATAGGACCACCGAAGCACAGTTCGACACCATCAAGTTCACGCCGCACCGCATAGCCTCCACCGGAAGCTGATCAGAAACGTCCAGAAGTTTCGCCCGAGTCCCCTCATCAGTCGACCCCATCCTCTTCAAGTCCAGCTCCTCCTTCCTAACGTCAATTGTCGCGCCTTTACTCCTCGAAACCAGCTCCCCAAGTATGTCACCATACGATGACTATGCACACAAAAGGGTATAAAAGTGGTGATGTTTTAGATTTTTAAAACAGAATGGTTTGCGATTTTAATTTGCTTGCCAGGAAGAAAAACAAAGGGATATAACATGGGTATATATAGGCAAACGATGGTTTGGGTAGCATGAAATTGGGGTACACTTTTAGGATAGGTAGCTGCAAATACAGCTAGTTGTAAGTCTGGGAATCCACGACCCTTGGTCGGCAAGGCTTCACAAATTTGGGACAGGAGTTTGTACGTCAGAACAACTATAATTTTGATGTATCACTTAGCTTGCATGGGTAGGAAATATTATATAAGTATTATAATGAAACTTGGGCGTAAAGTAAGACACAAATTCTACTTCATATGATTTCTATTTACTGATAAAAAGGCTAATCCTGGTGTAAAAAGGTATTCTGAACCCAATGGGACAAGTTTCATCGAAATCCGAGGTCATTTGGAAAAATTTCCTTTACAAAACCAGAAATAAACACGCGTTTAATTTTTCCACGATCACCAGATAAGTCAAATCAACTTGAAACCTTGATATCTTGCAATAACTTTTCGATACGAACCCAACGGCACTAGTTTCGTCACATTCTGAGACTGTTTCCCTGATAGGCTATTTTTACCCCGAACTGCCCTACCCTTTTTAACGCCAAATTTCTCGATCTCTAAAAATAACAAACTATATACCTATCCTGACTCTAATCGACGATACGAACTCAACAGAACCGGTTTCGCGGCCTAATTCGATCGTCTGCTCAAATTACGTCCAAATATCACTTTATAAATTTAATTACGCGTTATAGAAAATAACTGGGCGTTTATGGCTACTGTGGCCACATATGACATCGGTTTTCCATGCCATTCACCACCGTACAATAATATAATGTAACGGTCCCAATGAAACTGATTTCGTCAAAATCTGAGTCCGTTTGCAAAACGGCTATTTTAAAGGCTTATAATTAAATAACGATTTCTATAGCGACTATTTCAAATTTTGTTTTGGCCATAACTTACCATTTAAAATACGAAATCTGAATTTTTCTCTTTTATATGAAAATTATCGTCAATACGGTTCCAACGTGTCTTGTTTCACAGAAATCCGACTTATATCAGACTCTGTATATTCAGTTGAAGTTCAGAACTCGAATTTTCAAACTGCAGTGCTATATTTCAAGCTCTTTTTATAATTATATAAATATATAACGTCGAACTTTGTTTAAATAGCGAATTAGATATTAATTCCATCGATATTCCAAATATAATATTTAAATTAAATAAATTAAATTACATATACGAGTGCCAAAAACACGGGTTGTTACATATTATATATATATATATATATATATATAATATAATGGCCTAAATATAACGTGTCGCGCTGCGGCAGTTTGCGAATTTCGACCATTGACTTCGGATGGACATTACGGGAGATCCGACCGTCGGATTCTCCTAAAACCGGAACCGTTGGGTTCGTATCGAAAACAGATTTCTAATGAATATTATAGATTTGAAATCTAACAGTTGTATTTGGAGTTATGTCTAAATCAAATTTGGAAAAGGTCACTGTAAGTGCAGTTCGATGGTCGTTTATGGAAATCGACTGTACGGGCCTTAATAAAATTATTAAAAATATCAATAATTAGTGTAAAATCATAAGAAATGATTTGGAATGAATTGGGATGAAAAATTTCATATTTGAAAAGATAAAAATAGATTTTATCGAAATGAACTAGTTATGAACTAGAATTATAATCCAATTATTTTTAAATAAATAAATTGGATTTGGAATCGTTTTAAATATAACTAGAATTTCCAATATATGAATCGGAATGGATTTGAATCAAAATTATCTTCGGAATATTTCGATATTGGATTCCGTAATTATACGAGCATTGTGGAGGAATTTGGAAGATATATATATCGTTATTCTAATACGATGTTTGTTGAGTTCAGAATTTGATATTGAATATAAGCCGATATATTTTCTATTCAGAGTCTTGTATTTAATATCAAACGGTATTTTGTGTTTGTCGTGAACGGTGTCTTCAGTAACACTTTTCTTGAACCCTATGCGAAGAGAATAAATCTTTTAATTAAGATTGTTAGAGTTTCCAATTATATTTAATAATCGGAAGAAAATGGAATGTGAATTGGGCTTATCGTGAACTGTTTTTTTAACGACATTCGTTCTTTTAACCCGATTTACAGTGAAATGTGATTAGGAATTTATAAATCTTTTGTTAAGGTTTAAAGGAGATTTTCCAAAGTAAAGTTTTCCAATTTAACATATTAAATTGGAATTGAATGGAATTCGATTTGGTAATAATCGAAGTGAGCTTCTGTAGAGGAAGACTGTTAATATATATGGAATTTAAAAGGCTTGGCCATCATTCCATTTATATTATTGTTGGATATGGAAGTTCATATCGATTATGTATATTGATCTGTATTCCGTGAAGATTCCATTGTTAATGGAATGTGACTTTGGGTTTATCGTGAGCCGTGTTATAAATGACATTAGTTCTTTAACCTATTTAAAGGTAAGATAAATTTCTTAACTTTGAAAAATCATTAAGTAATGATTTTTGGAAATTAAAACTGAATTAGAGTTTTAATGGATCTTTAAATAAATTGAAAGGTGAATCTGATAACTAAAACGATCAAATTCGAAAAATTATCGAGAATGGAGTACCACTAGTTTTACTCCAGGCGATAGTTAAATCTTTAATTAGATTGGAACGTGAAATAGTGATTGAATTTACCGATAACCCCGTGGTGTTAGATATGAAGCATTACCAGTTTTGCTTCATGAGATGAATAGGTTGGGATTGGGAAATTAAACAAATGATTACTTCGGTAAGGCTCGCTAATCTCGGCTAGTTTGGATAAACCATAATTTGGTTTGAATTGATATTCAAAGGAAGATTAAAGAATAAATTTAAAGAATTTATCTTTGATAAAATTATTGGGAACCTTTCCCAAAGGATATGAATATTTAAATAAAAGAATAATCAGAATTGGAATGAGACGTATTTTTACAGCACTTGTTTATTATATATGCGAGTTATCCAGAAAGACTGGGTTTATCCCATTCTGAATAACTGATTCGACGATAAGTCGAAGATGAAGACTGTAGTTAAAGACCAGAGGTCTTCACATCGTTTGTATGATTACTGATGTCTTGATTGGGATGTACACCCAAGACAAGGTAACAAGTGGTGATCGTCCAGACGTACTTAGAGATCGACCGGATATGCGAGGGCCTCTCTCCTGTATTGGACATACAGGTCTAGTAATAAGGTGCCTCCGGTTTCTTTCAGACCCAGAACGAACTTGTAAATGGATGTGTGCCTGACATCGGATTTCATTCTGTGTGATTGATAGACATCGGTTGCATAGCATGAATTGCCTGTGTGGCATGCTGAGATGCAAATGATCAAGGCTTCTGTTGAAAAGTAGAGTCTTGTGGTTGATGATCAAAGCACGACTTTAATATAGCATAGCTTTGTGTTGCGTTAATTCACGAGCCTCGCACCCCGGTGTGAACCAGAAACGGGAGAGGACTTCAGGGAGGACATGCTTTTACTTCTAGCTAGGAGTGGTGTCAGCATTTTGAAAGCCCTGACTTTTTACTTATGTGAATGATGGATAGCGAGGCGGCTCGGTTATTTCAGTCTCTACGAAGCCGATGGATGGTCTTTATACAGACCAGATTTATGCCCCATAGGGCGGGGAAACGTAGTGTTCAGGCATTTTAATCCACATCGAGTGGACCGGCCCTGACGATCCAAGGGCCCACCTGAGTCTGGGTCCTGAGACATGGTAGGCTAGATTGTCTTGAAGTGGTAAGGACGATCCCTTGCCTTGGTTCACAGATGGAAATCCGACTTCCAATATGTGACTTTGTGGTTTTATTTGTAGAGCCTAGTATGGCGACATAGTAGGATGGGGCACTATGCCGTCTTTGATTAACATATTTATATTTGTAGTTGATTTCTTCACTTATAGAAATAATAAAAGATGAAATTTCACGTACCAAGCATATTTGGCTATTATAAGGTAAAACTCTAGCCTCTGGCTTGCGTTGCATTGTGTGATGGGACCTGAGTCTTATAATAGCTTCATTGTTCATTATTTAGCATTGTGCTGTTGTTTTTATGCACTGGTATTCTTGGGAGGAAACCCGTTCCGTGTTATACGGCATGGTCCCTTGATTTACCTTACTTTAAAACCAAGATAATAACTGTTTTAGTTCTCATACCAATCACATGACTGACTTGGAGTTTATTGTTTTAACCTAAACTCTGGGTGCCCCTATTTTCCACACACGCAGCTAGTAGTTTTGGTTTTGCAGATTTATATTCTCAGGATCCTGGTTTACCGCTGGAATGGTATTCGGAAAGCTCTGTATCCGTATATTCCTTTCAGTTGTGTTTTGTATTATTTTCCGCTGCATTGTAAATTTAATTCTCTGATATTTATCAAATGTGTAATATTTATTCTTACTCTGGTATATTCTTGTAATCTGATGAAATTGTTGTAATAAGCAATGAAAAGTCCTTCTTTTTGTGTTCCGATGTGTGCTATTCTCAAAGCAATCCGGGCTTTCCTTTATGGGGAAGTTCGGGTTGTCACAACATTCCTCTTTGCATTCAATCTTTCCAAAAGATTTCAATCTTACAAAAAGACCGTTAGCTATGGTTATTGCAATTGCAATTTATGCATAATTAGTGGA
Source organism: Allium sativum (assembly GCA_030737875.1). Classification (NCBI taxonomy): domain Eukaryota; kingdom Viridiplantae; phylum Streptophyta; class Magnoliopsida; order Asparagales; family Amaryllidaceae; genus Allium; species Allium sativum. The sequence continues at coordinate 133,827,358 of CM060924.1, read as the reverse complement.
ATTGACATATTTCCAAATCACAAGAAATAGAAGTAAATGTATAACTTGGGATAGTTGATGCAAATTACACACAAATATGTATATATATACGTAGATTTACACCAATTTTTCCTTTTTCAATTTCTTTATCATACTCTTGTGATTTATAAATTATGCCTTTTGTTCAAAAAGAAGAAAACGACATATTTACAACAATTAAGCCAAAACCTAATAATATTGAATACAAATAGGCATATTTCTTTTAATAATACAATCACATAATTTACCGATCGTATCTTTTTATCCAAATTCACATAATTTATTACTCAACACTGAACTAAAGATCCGGAATGTAACTATATATAATCGTTGTTTACATGGGACTGATTTCCAGAACCACAGTGCTTTTCAACAATTGCAATATATTTTACAACATAACTGTAGGAATATGTGTAAACAAATTTAAGAATCCTACAATTAATATTATGCATAACCAAAATTTATAATTCACAAGTTTTGACAATTTTTTAAAATTAGATTTAATTGGTGCTAATCCATTACAACAATATTATGAGCAGATCTGATGAAAATAGACAGTATATTTTGAGATCTATTACACATGAGATAAATGCGTTATTAAAGGTATATATAAATTTCAAACTCACCTGCAAGCATCCAAATCCAAAGTTCGAATCTTTTAGGCCTACAATTTCCCAAATTCTTATAGATCTACAATTTATTTGAAAAAGGGATAATTTCAGATCTGTAGAGATGTAAGAAAATAAGAAGAGAGAGGAGAATCTATTATTGAGCACTAATTTGCATTCTTTTCCATTGGATCTGATAATCCTATCAATCCTATATAATTTGAATTTGATTTGTTGTTTTAGATTATATTTTTAATTAAGAAATTAGGTTTGGAGAAGGAAGAAAGTAGGCAGAGCTTCGCTGTTGCCCACAGATTTGTGTGGAAAAGAATGAAGCCTTACCCCTTTATTTATAGGAGTTTTATTGGTCTTGGACCATTAGATCTATTTTAATTAACATACGTTAATTCGTTAAAAATATATAATAATCTAACCTTATAAAAACCAGTCGTCACTGGATGTTCTGACGCCTAGTGGGTCGACCGCTAGGGTCGACTCAGTCGATCGCTAGGGTCGACCACCTGGGTCATCAAATGCTTAGTAAGGCTAGTTTTAAATAAGGTATATAATATGTATAAATTCTGATTTATTTATTTTCCTTCCAATTTCGTATTTCGTTCGTAACTTTTTCATATGGACTCCGTTCGCGAAACTCCAAACATGAAAGTTGACCAAAATTCCAAGACGAAAGCATCAAATAAAGTTTCATTGAATTCCATCGTTTGCAGAAATTCCTATTTTAGAAATTCTACTAATTAATTATTATTGCCAAAATTCCGGGTTGTTACAACAGTATTCCCAACAATATCGATAGCGAGATAGAACGTTTACGCATCTATGATGCTTTTAAGCTAATTATTAAACCGAGAAGTGGACTCCCAGTTACGGAGTTTATTTATTCACAAGTGTATACGCAGCCTCTTAACGCCTCACTATCGAATGACGAATAAGGTGGATTCCTTCGATCGTCTAAGACTCTAGGAGGACGTATTGATCATTTAATACCTCTCAATGATTTACTCAACATTATTATAAACTAGAGGACACTTGCTACATGGCCCTACTAGTTAAGGCTTCTATCATTCATGAATATGAACTCATGCGCCGTATAAGGTGAGAGATAGTAAGCAGCCACTTAAGGCCGTTACTACCAAGCTGGCCTCATTGGATAGTCTCCTTAGCGGCTTAATACTTCCTGTAGGATAAGTAGTCTTACAGAATGACCATAACAGGCATTTGTGAACCTAGGTTTAGGTAGGATTCCCACACCATTTAAGACCCCCTAAATGTGTGATCTATCCTTCGTGAACCGCTCGACCCAAGCCACTTAAGACCCGAGGAAGCAAACTATATGCGAAGATTGTCAAGTTCGTACCCAATTACCCTTTAATGTTTATATTTATAGGAGGTGGGCTATTCGATCGCTTAATCCTTTTTTCATAGGTTGATCTCACCACCTAAGACCTTAATCCCAAAGCAGGCTACGTTATTGAGTTATTTTCACTTAGTTTCTCTTTACGAAAATACCATACGCCCACGATTAATTATCGTCACGAGTTCATATGGTTAATAATGCTTCACATCATTAATCTACTAAATCCAATTCAAACTTTACTTTTTTAGGTTATGTATTGGCTAGTATAAATAAGGAAAGATGTATCCTTCTTAGCTTAGGATGTTTGATTATTTATTTTCTTTATTGGACTTGGTATTTTTAAACAGCAATCAATGCCCATAAATCCCTTTTCAATTCATTTATTTCTATTCATAGGGTTATTGACATTTGTAACCATAACGGTCATATTCTCTTAAGGCAGCAATTAATTTTTAGTTACCTTTTATTCCCATTGGCTGTAATTAATGCCACTTATGGTCCGAACAGTCATAACTCCCTTAGAAATTAATTAAAAATGGGATATCCTAATTTTATCAGTCCCGAAATATCTATTTATTGTAACCAAAGACATTACTAAATTTTATTTATTTATTTATTGCATATTATATATATATATATGCACCAGACCTCCCACATTAAGCCGACCGCTTGTATAGATGCTGAATTTGTCGGGACGTTCCAAGAAGACTTTTACCACAAGTTGAACTTAACCTCGCATATTAGTGCAGTTGTATTGTAAATTCCCTAATAGGGGTTTACAACATTAATCCTTGCCTTATTTAGAAATCATTACAATTAGGCTTAATGGCCTAATTAAATTGGTTTTCCCCAATCAGTGTCGACTACAATAGTTATCTATTTATTTATGGCCCTATTTATAGTAGTTAATTACACTAATTGCTACAACGGTCACCACAAGAAATATTCATTTAACATGGATCACATCTACATCTGTAATTCCATAGAATGAATACCATTCCAGCACTCAAACATTAAATATAATGTATATATATTTCGTCGTATATGTAAATTCGAACGAATAATGTACATATTTATTTATTTATTTATTTATATTTATATTTTTGCATAGTTAGCGTAGTTATTTTCTTTTATTATTATTATTGTTAAGTTCAAGAATTTGGTTCAATAGCAACCAAATATTCCTTTTCGTATTCAATCTTGCAATAAGGTTATATATCTTTCAAATGACTATTAGTTACAGTTATTATAAATTATGCCTGAATATAGAAATAAACACATTTAAAAAAAAATTATTATGTATGTTTTTGAGTAGTTGATGCAAACTAAGCAGAAATATTATCTATTTGTATTTATACGTAAATTTGCACAACCTTTCCCATTTTCACTATTTGGTATATTTCTTATTGGTTTCAAATGATGCCTTTTTGTTTAAAAAAAGTAAAAAGGCACAAATTACAACAACTAAGTTAAACCCCAACAAAATTGAGTATAGACAGGTTATTATCTATTTAACCTAATTTACATAATTCTCCGTCTAATACTGAAACTAGAGATCTGGAATAAAACTACATCTTTACAATGTTTCTTGGGACAGATATCCAGATCCATAGTGTTTTGCAATAAACACTATATAGTTTCAAACACAATTGTAGGTAATATGTAGAAACAATTTAGTAAACCTATAAATAATATTATTCAAACCACAAATCTTTATTTTTAGGTTTTTGATATCATTCATAAGCAGATCCGATAGGTATCGTTTCTAATTTTACAATATTATAAACAAATCCGATAATTGTTAGGCATATATTTTTAGATCTAATACAAATGAGATTATTAAGCAATTGTAACTTTTTATATAAATTTTCCACTCATCTGAAAGCATCCAAATCTGAATTTTGAATAATCTTTTAGGCCTGCAATCCCCAAACTTTTGCAGATGTACAACTCTAAAAAGGGGATACTTTCAGATTTGTAGATTTGCGAGAAAATAGGAAAAGAGGGGAGAATCTAATGACGAATAACTTAGACGTCAACTCATACGCTTTTCCACTTTAACCTGACAACTCCTTTCAAATCCATAAGATTTATGTTTGATTGGTTGTGTATGAATATATATTTTTGATTAAGAGATTTATTTGAAGAGAAAGGGAAATGGCAGAGCTTCGATACCGCCTAAATATTTGTGTGGAAAAGAGTGAGGCATTACCCCTTTGTTTACAGGAGTGGATTTGTGTAACACCCCGTATTTTCTGAGAATATTAAAATAACAAATTAAAGAATAATTTATTTGAAAAAGAGGAATGAGAAAAGAATCATGTTTAGCATTGTTCTAAGGTTTGTAAGCAAAAGACTTAGTAGCTCATTTGGTTAGAACATGTGATTTGCATACAAAAGGTACAGAGTTCGATCCCCACCAGCGCCATATTTTTGTTTTAGGGGAATGGCTAAAAAGTGGCTTAGTGTGAACGCAGTTCAAAAGTGGTTTAGTGTGAAAATGGTTAATTATGAAGAAGTTATTAAGCCATGAATTTTGTATGCATATGAGAGAAATATATATATATATATATAGATATATATAAAAATTAAATAAATAAATATTCAAAAAAAAGTTCAAAACACCGAATCGGGAGGGGGAATAACCGAACCGCACCATTTTTGGAGTTGACCCAAGCTCCGCTGGGTCGACTAGAGGTCAATCCAGGGTGTTTGGCTGCCAACCCGTGGCCCGATTCGCCCTAAGGGCTGATATGACATCTGAGTGGTCCAGATCAGTTCTAGGTTAATCCTAAGGCCTAAATAACTTCCTACACTTATATATACACCCTAAGACCTAACCCTAATCCATAAATATTATCTATGACACATTATGCTGTCAAATTCTCTCTTAAACCCTAGCCGCCGCCTCTAAATCAAATCTCAAGTGTTCAACTTCAACTCAAATTAAAGATTAGATCTTCTACAACAATTCAAGAGGATAAATCAGCAACACCGCAACGTTTCTACACCAATTTCAGTGCATAATTTTATTCTTTAACCACGAAAGGTGAGTACGGTTATTTTCACAATATAATGGGATTAAAAGTAACATGATGAAGTTGTAAAGAGGATTCATATGTATGTATGTAATTTAAATCTCATCCAAGTCTTCACCTTTTTGATTCATGTCATCATATGCCTATATTTCTATGTAAAGTTCATACCTTTATCAGTTTATTCATGTTGAATCTGTCATTATGCCTCTATGCCAGTTTACATGCCCCTTTATTTCATGATGTTGTGTTAATTCCAAATTTATGTGATTTGATTCTCTCATCTTATCCCTATTCCTTTTATTTTTGGATCTTGGCTACCTTCGAGCATATGTTAAAAATACGCGCGAATGCAAATACGTGGGAACGATGGGAATATGTGAAATATGGAAAATTGGATATTATTGGATATTTTGGATAATTGGATAATATGTGAAATTGACATATTTGGGTATGAATTACATGGAATTGATGAAATTGCCTATAATTGTAAATTTGTAATTGAGGCTAATTAATATGTAATTAGTGACAATTTGGAATAGGCAATATTATAAACATGATTATATGTTTAATTGGATATACATGACATGAAAATTGGGTATGGGTGAAATACGATTATTACCAAACCTTTGACACGAGGTTAGGCGCAATTGTGGCGTAAGACTGCCCGGAACCGCCCGGCAAATCCAGCTGCCATAATTGGACGTCTAATGTGAGAGGTCAAAGGAATGAATTGTAGGCGCAACAGTTAATGACACGAGGTTAGACCCGGTTTGTGGCGTAAGACTGCCCGGAACCGCCCGGCAAATCCAGCGGCCACAAAGCATTCGGTCTAATGTGGGAGGTCAAGCACCGTTCATCATAAGGAATGAATTAAGGAATACTAACCATAATAAGACATAGGTATGGTTAGAGGGTTAAGTGGGGTGACATGTAAATTATGACATGTAAATATGAACTTAACCGGTATAAGATAAGACATGTAAATTATGACATGTAAGTATGGACTTAACTATAGCATGTGTAAGACATGGAAATTTAAATTAAAATGATTAAGTGGGAGAAAAACCTAGTGGGGACCAAGAATAGGTGGGAGGCTTGTGTCGGATGGGGGACCCGTTTCAACCAGTAACCCGTTTGAGAATCTAATTGGGCACGGTACTAGGTCGCGGTTGGGGCACGCTTACCGGACTTGAATGTAAGAGGTCGAAACGTGAATTGCGGTGGCAGCGCGAGTCCAACGGGTTCATGTGCATGCATGGGTCCGGTCTGGTAGGTAAGACGTTGTTGCATCGTGTAGGTATGGCCGTGCATTTTATGTTGGTATCGGGGTTGCCACTTTGGGGAGTGATACACCCCACTGTGGGGCCAGCACGGGTGCCTACGGGGTTTAGGGAACCGATCGAATGGGTAGGGTAAGGGTACATTAGCGGTGCTAGGAGCAAGCCGACACCTACGATAGCAGCTAGGTACAAGTAACTACCAAGTTTGTCACGTGAGTACAGTTAGTGGGAAGCGATCAACCTTTAGTAAATAGAGACTAGTAGATGTGCGGTGTAATTAAGTAATGTGGTGTAACTTAGCAAAAGTGCGGTGTAACGAAATACATGTTGGTTGAGTTGGATAGTCCATTGGGTGTTAGTCTGATGTTGACTTCGGTCTTCCGGGTTAGTACTTGAAGGGTTGTTCGCTAAGCCAAGGTGTAGGACTGTCTTTGTACTTAGGAACGGAATCATCTTGTCCATCCTTTTTATCTACCTTATCTATGTTACAGCCATATCATGATGCCTATTTATGTCTTGATCATTTACCTTACCTATTATTTGTTAAAATTACTGGACTCGCCAGACTTTATGTCTGAGTTTCCACCTCTTTTCTTTCCTCCCCGCTCCCCTCAAGTTTGCAAGGAAGGAATACTACAGCTTAGTGCCAATTTCTTTCAGTTGCTTGAAAAGAGTAGATGTATCACTTTGGACTCTCTCATCTTTATGGCTTTGCTTATGCTCAGTGGGGATTTATACATTTATGTTATTTAAGTATTTGCTTCTTTATGTACTTTGAAGTTTTTGGAAAAGACTATTGATCTTGTTGTAATGGTTTTGGAGTCTACTTATGTAAGCTTGTTTTGAGTTATGATGCTGAAATAAGTTTTATCTTCCGCTGTGTTGTTTTATTTATTTATTCTTGTAATTTATCGGTTCTATGCAACAATAACGCTTCATGGACATTGATGCATTCTCTTTGTGAGTGACATTAATGGACATGGGGTGTTACACGTGGTATCAGAGCTATGGTTACAAGTACAGATAGAAAGTTTTGAAAAGTGTTTTCAAAAGTATTATTTTCATAGAAAGTATTTTCAAAAACTTGTTTTAAAGAAGCTATTTCCAAGGAAAGTTTACTTTAAAGAGCATAATCCCCGCAAGCCATACATCTCTCTTTCGCTTCCCTTGTTTTGAAACTCTTTTTTTTCTTTTTAGCATGTCTGGAGCATCTGAGATACCAGAGGGTGTTCATGTACCCAATTGGTTTCGTCAATATCTCGAGGCTAGGGCCGCTGCCGCGGGTCCAGCCGACGTTCCTCCTCCTCCTCCCCCAGCTCCAGTCATTCCTCCGCATGGAGATGCTTTCTCCAAGATATGTAAAGACTTTCGTTTGATGGGTGGAAAACCTTTTAGTGGGACTGAAACATTTGTAGAAGCTAGAAATTTGTTGAAAAAAGTGGAGGATCTGTTTGGCATTTACGATTTGGACGATTATAGGAAGGTCCAATTGGCTGCTTGGTTGATGAAGGACGAAGCTTTGATTTGGTGGGAGGTTACTAATGGAGAACGTGCTGTAGATACGTGGGCAAATTTTAGGGGAAGGTTTGAGTTGAAATTCCTTTCTCAAGCTGAGGAGAGTATGTACATGGAGAGGTTCTTGACATTGAAGCAGAAAAACTTGACCGTGAAGGAGTATGTGACCGAATTTAATAAGCTGGCGAGATTTGGACTAGAGTTGGTGAATATGCCTCACAAGAAGGCCTTAAGGTTTGCAAAGGGCCTAAATGAACCGCTTCACAGTTTGGTTATGTCCCACATTCCAATAGGGGCTACGTATGAAAAGCTTGTTGATATGGCATAGATGCATAAAGAAGAGAAGGGTATAAGTAGTTTTAGGTCGCAAGATAAGAAGGAGGATCCAAAAAAAGCCCAACAACAAAAGAAAGGTGGTAAAGAAAAGAGGAAGTGTCACAATTGCGGGATACCCGGCCATTTGAAGAAAGACTGTAGGAAGAAGAAGAAGTTCGCTTGTTATCATTATGGTGATCCAGGTCATACTGTCAAGGACTGTCCTAAGAAGCAAGGGCAGAGGGCAGGTTCTACTTCGGGAGGGCAAGTTCACGCTCTCATGGCTCCGAGACAGGAAGGAGGTAGAAAAATTTCTGTCGAAAGTTTGATTTTCTTGTTTGATCATCCTATCCGTACTTTATTCGATTCTGGCGCATCACATTCATTTATCTCTACATCTTTAGTTGAAACACTGCACTTAAATACTAGTCTCGTTGTGGATCCCATTGTAGTCTCAAATCCTATTGGTGGGTCGGCTCATTTATCCATGGTTTGTAGGGATTTGAGATTGTCTATCATAGGCGTTAGTTTTGAATGTAATGCTTTTGTGCTTGGTTACATGGGCTATGGGTTGATTCTAGGGATGGATTGGCTAGCCATACATGGTGCCATCCTAGATTGTGAACGAAGGGTAGTAAAATTGTTGACTCGTAGTGGAAAGACCCTTGATATTTCTTGTGACCCTAGAGGATCGGTGATGCTTAGTTATCTTGAGTCACTTGACGCATCCAATGTTGATTTACATTCTGTTCGTATAGTTTGTGAATATGTTGATGTCTTCGATGAGGTAAAGGGTCTACCCCAAAACATAAGATAGACTTTCGTATTTATCTTGTAGACAATGCAAAACCCGTATCTCTGCCAGTACGCCACATGGCTCCTCGTGAGAGGAGGGAACTCAATAAGCAAGTAAGGGAGTTGCTTGAGAAGGGGTTCATAAAACGTAGTATATCAGAGTGGGGTGCTCCAGTAGTATTTGCCACGAAGGTGGATGGGTCCCTTAGACTTTGTGTGGACTATAGAGAACTTAATAAGCTTACTAAGAAGAATAGGCACCCACTGCCGAGGATTGACGATCTTTTGGATCAGTTAGTTGGCGCCTCAGTGTTTTCGCAGTTGGACTTAGCCACTAGTTTCCATCAATTGAGAGTGGCTGAGGATAGCATAGACAAGACTGCGTTTAGGACTCCAGATGGTTTCTATGAGTGGCTTGTGATGCCCTTCAGTTTGAAAAATGCTCCCACATACTTTGTTGACTTGATGAGTTGGGTGTTTAGGGAGTACCTGAATAAATTCGTGGTGGTCTTTGTGGATGACATCTTGATCTTTTCTAAGAGCGAGGAAGAGCATGCCCTACATCTTAGGGAAGTGTTAGAGACCCTTCAAGCGCATAACCTTAAAGCTAAATTTTCTAAATGTCACTTTTGGAGGAAGAAAGTGCGATTCTTAGGGCACGCGGTTTCCAAAGAAGGGACAGCTGTGGATCCCGCGAAGGTGGTGGCCATCCAAGATTGGAAGGTCCCTAAAAATGCTACCGAGGTGAGGAGTTTCTTGAGGTTGGCTGGCTACTATAGGAAGTTTATCAAGGACTTCGCAAAGATATCAGCCCCATTGACACGCTTGACGAAGAAGAACCTAGTTTTCACATGGGATGTAGATTTTGATGATGCGTTCCAACGTTTAAAGAGAGCTTTGACCACAACCCCAGTCTTAGTGTTGCCAGATGGGAGTAAGCCATTTACCGTTTATACCAATGCTTGTGGGACAGGACTAGGCGCAGTCTTAATGCAAGAGGGGAGGGTAATAGCCTATAGAGGAAGGCAGTTGAGAGTGCATGAGAGAAATTACCCTACACATGACCTAGAGTTGGCCGCTATTGTTTTCGCGCTTAAATCTTGGCACCATTATCTTTTTGGCAAGAAATTTGAATTGTCCACAGACAACGAATCGCTAAAATACTTGTTCTCTTAGAAGGACTTGAACTTAAGGCAGTAAAGGTGGATGGAATTCTTAGCGCCCTACGATTTCGAGATAGCATATACCCCTGGCAAGGGTAACGTGGTGGCAGACGCCTTAAGTAGGAAAAGATTGTCCTTGAGTTCGTTGTTTGTTGAGCGGAGAAGCTTAGAGTTCATCTCTATGTTTGACTTTAGACCTTCCATTGACTTTGTACCCGGTTTGCTAACATCCTTAGAGGTCAGACCTACGCTTTTGGGACGGATTGGTGAGGCACAATGAGATGACCCACAGTTGGTTGAGTTAGTAGAGAAGCTCATAAGGGGGGAGTCATCGAGCTATCTCAGTAGGTATACCCTAGATGATAAGGGTTGGTTACGTAAGGATGGTAGACTTTGTGTACCACGAGACGAGAACTTGAGGAAGACCATTCTTGATGATGCACATCGTTCGAAGATGACCATTCATCCCGGTAGGGACAAGATGTACATGGACATGAGACGAGTTTACTTTTGGGCTGGTATGGAGATGGATGTGGCCGAGTTTATCGCTAGATGCTTGGTGTGCCAACAAGTAAAAGAAGAGCAAAAGAAGCCCGGTGGGTTGCTTCACCCATTGGAGGTCCACAATTGAAGTGGGAGAGTATCTCGATGGACTTTGTTGATGGGTTACCAAGATCGAGGAAGGGTAATACAGGGATTTGGGTCATGGTAGACAGACTTACTAAGAGCGCCCATTTCATTCTCGTGAAGAGTAAGAGGACTGCTCAATGGTTAGCCTCCGTATACATTCGAGAGATAGTTCGTTTGCATGGTGTTCCTTCTAGCATAGTGAGTGATCGCTATCCTATCTTTATTAGCTAATTTTGGAAGAGCTTGCTTAGAGAGGTGGAAATAGAGCATGATGCGACGATTCGACGAGCTCCTACATGCATTCTTGGGTCGGAGATTAAGAAGTTGAGGAATCGAGAGGTCAAGCTAGTCAAAGTGCAATGGGGAGATGATGAGAGTGACGCTACTTAGGAGACGGAAGAGAAGATGCGTTCATTGTACCTTTTTCTTTTCGAGGGTATGTTTTTTAATTTCTCCTTTATCGCTTAGCTTGTACTTGTTCCATCTTTTGTATGTCCTCTCACTAGTATCTTTGACCTTTAGATAGGGTAGTCCTATGGTTGAAACATGTGTTTGAGACATGTTATGTATGGTGGATGCATGTGGATCCAAGTGTTTGCTAGTGGTTGTTCGTGGATGCATATACACACACTTTAAGCACTAGATCGGCTCAGTCACTTTCATATTGCATATTGCATATAAATGGATGTATTTAGTAAAATGAATGTACGTTGAATGTGTGTATCATATGGATGTTGAATTTAAATGAATGGTTGTGCACATATGTAGTAATGATATGTATAGGGTTCTTTGCATACATGATGGATACATGGCACTATCATTATTTGCATTAAGGAGGTCGACTGAATCACTGGACCGCCTGATTTTGCATTAGTATACGGACATATACACACACTATGCATATGTACATGAAAAGCAATAGAAATCTTTTAAGGACCATGGTTGCTAGTGGATGATGGTTGAGTAGATGGATGATTGGATGGTAGGATACGTTCTTCTTGACTTAGAGATTTCGAGGACGAAATCCTTTAAGTAGGGGAGAATGTAACACCCCGTATTTTCTGAGAATATTAAAATAACAAATTAAAGAATAATTTATTTGAAAAAGAGGAATGAGAAAAGAATGATATTTAGCATTGTTCTAAGGTTTGTAAGCAAAAGACTTAGTAGCTCATTTGGTTAGAACATGTGATTTGCATACAAGAGGTACATAGTTCGATCCCCGCCAGCGCCATATTTTTGTTTTAGGGGAATGGCTAAAAAGTGGCTAAGTGTGAACGCAGTTCAAAAAGTGGTTTAGTGTGAAAATGGTTAAGTTTGTATGCATATGAGAGAAATATATATAGATATATATAAAAATTAAATAAATAAATATTCAAAAAAAGTTCAAAACACCGAATCGGGAGGGGGAATAGCCGAACCGCACCATTTTTGGAGTCGACCCGAGCTCTACTGGGTCGACTAGAGGTCAATCCAGGGTGTTTGGCTGCCAACCCATGGCTCAATTCGCCCTAAGGGCTGATATGGCATCTGAGTGGTCCAGATCAGTTCTAGGGTTAATCCTAAGGCCTAAATAACTTCCTACACATATATATACACCCTAAGACCTAACCCTAATTCATATATATTATCTATGACACAATTATGCTGTCAAATTCTCTCTTAAACCCTAGCCGCCGCCTCTAAATCAAATCTCAAATGTTCAACTTCAACTCAAATTAAAGATTAGAGCTTCTACAACAATTCGAGAAGATAAATCAGCAACACCGCAACATTTCTACACTAATTTCAATGCATAATTCTGTCTTTTAACCACGAAAGGTGAGTACGGTGACTTTCACAATATAATGGGATTAAAAGTTACATGATGAAGTTGTAAAGAGGATTCATGTGTATGTATGTAATTTAAACTACATCCAAGTCTTTACCTTTTTGATTCATGTCATCATATGCCTATGTTTCTATGTAAAGTTCATACCTTTATCAGTATATTCATGTTGAATCTGTCATTATGCCTCTATGCCAGTTTACATGCCCCTTTATTTCATGATGTTGTGTTAATTCCAATTTTATGTGATTTGATTCTCTCATCTTATCCCTATTCCTTTTATTTTTGGATCTATGCTACGTTCGAGCCTATGTTAAAAATACGCGCGAATGCAAATACATGGGAACGATGGGAATACGTGAAATATGGAAAATTGGATATTTTGGATAATTGGATAATATGTGAAATTGGCATATTTGGGTATGAATTACATGGAATTGATGAAATTGCCTATAATTGTAAATTTGTAATTAAGGCTAATTAATATGTAATTAGTGACAATTTGGAATAGGCAATATTATAAACATGATTATATGTCTAATTGGATATACATGACATGAAAATTGGGTATGGGTGAAATACAATTATTAATAAACCTTTAACATGAGGTTAGGCGCAATTGTGGCGTTAGACTTCCTGGAACCGCCCGGCAAATCCAGCTGCCACAATTAGACGTCTAATGTGAGAGGTGAAAGGAATGAATTGTAGGCGCAACGGTTAATGACACGAGGTTAGACCCGGTTTGTGGCGTAAGACTGCCCGGAACCGCCCGGCAAATCCAGCGGCCACAAAGCGCTCGGTCTAATGTGGGAGGTCATGCACCGTTCGTCATAAGGAATGAATTAAGGAATACTAACCATAATAAGACATGGGTATGGTAAGATGGTTAAGTGGGGTGACATATAAATTATGACATGTAAATATGGACTTAACCATTATAAGATAAGACATGTAAATTATGACATGTAAGTATGGACTTAACCATAGCATGTGTAAGACATGGACATTTAAATTAAAATGGTTAAGTGGGAGAAAAACTTAGTGGGGATCAAGCATAGGTGGGAGGCTTGTGTTGGATAGGAGACTCGTTTCAACCAGTAACCCGTTTGAGTATCTAATTGGGCCCGGTACTAAGCCGGGGTTGGGGCACGCTTACTGGACTTGAATGTAAGAGGTCAAAATGTGAATAGCGGTGGCAACGCGAGTCCAACGGGTTCATGTGCATGGATGGGTCCGGGCTGGTAGGTAAGACGTTCTCGCATCGTGTAGGTATGGCCTTGCATTTTATGTTGGTATCGGGGTTGCCACTTTGGGGAGTGATACACCCCACTGTGGGGCCAACACGGGTGCCTACGGGGTTTAGGGAACCGATCGAATGGGTAGGGTAAGTGTACCTTAGCGGTGGTAGGAGCAAGCCGGCACCTACGATAGCAGCTAGATACAAGTAACTACCAAGTTTGTCACGTGGGTATAGTTAGTGGGAAGGGATCTACCTTTAGTAAATAGAGACTAGTAGATATGCAGTGTAATTAAGTAATGTGGTGTAACTTAGCAAAAATGTGGTGTAACGAAATACATGTTGGTTGAGTTGGATAGTCCTTTGGGTGCTAGTCTGATGTTGACTTCAGTCTTCGAGGTTAGTACTTGGAGGGTTGTTCGCTTAGCCAAGGTGTAGGACTGTCTTAGTACTTAGGAACGGAATCAACTTGTCCATCCTTTTTATCTACCATATCTATGTTACAGCCATATCGTGATGCCTATTTATGTCTTGATCATTTACCTTACCTATTATTTGTTAAAATACTGGACTCGCCAGACTTTATGTCTGACTCGTTTTTTTTCCACCTCTTTTCTTTCCTTCCCCCCCCCCCTTAGGTTTGCAAGGAGGGAATACTACAGCTTAGTGCCGATTTCTTTCTGTTGCTTGAAAAGAGTAGATGTATCGCTTTGGACTCTCTCATCTTTATGGCTTTGCTTATGCTCAGTGGGGATTTATGCATTTATGTTATTTAAGTATTTGCTTCTTTATGTACTTTGAAGTTTTTGGAAAAGACTATTAGTCCTGTTGTAATGGTTTTGGAGACTACTTATGTAAGCTTGTTTTGAGTTACGATGCTATGAAATAAGTTTTATCTTCCGCCGTGTTATTTTATTTATTTATTCTTGTAATTTATCTGTTCTATGCAACAATAACGCTTCATGGACATTGATGCATTCCCTTTGTAAGTGACATTAATGGACATGCAGTGTTACAATTTGGCCATGAACCATTTTACTTAATTAAATAAATATTCGTCCATTTATATGGTTATATATATATATATATATATATATATATAATAAACCATCTTAACTAGGCCATCATTGGGTGCATCCGGCCAGAAGCGGCCGACCGCTCTGCCATGGTGTCGACCGCACTTCGGATGATTCTCCCAGTGACGGCTGGTTATAAATGGTAAGATATATTATAGTTATTCTGTTTATTTATTTCATCTGTAACTTTTTCATACGGACTCCGTTCGCGAAACTCCAAATATGAAAGTTGACTAGAATTCCGAGGCGAACGCAATGGTTAAAATTTCGTGGTCACATTCAATTGTTTGCATAAATTCCTATTTTGAGATCTAATTAAACAACTAAGTTATTGTCAAAATTCTGGGTTGTTACACTATAACACGGAACGGGTTTTCTATACATGAATACCAATCATAAACTACTCGCAATGCTTTTTGAAAAATGAAGCTATTATAAGACTCAAGTCCCATCACATATTGCAACGCATACCAAGGGAAAGATTTTTACTGTATAATAACCAAAAATGCTTGATACGTGAAATTCTCTTTTATTATTACTAGTGCATAGTATCGAAATCACTTTCGAAAGTAAATGTATAAATCTTAGATCGCATAATGCCCTATCCTATTATGTTGGCTATTAAGTTATTACTGAAAACGCAAAGCTTGCATTGGATGTTGGATTCCATTAATGACCAAGGAAAAAGTTCTTCATTAATTGTTTGGAACACCTCTAGTGGAATGTCCCAAGAATCACACGTAGTTCATACTTCAGATTGACAAAGCAGACCTGTGACGACCCCAAACCCCCGTTCCACGGTGGCAAGGGTAATCTTTGGAATATAACACATAAACAAATAACTACAGAACAGAAATAAATAAATACACCTGATAATGTACAATAGAATACACTAGATAGACATAATCATCAGAGTTACACAGTATACAGGATCATACTTAGTACAAAATACAGTTCAGCTTTACATAAAATGTCTACAGTGGAAACAAAACATAATATGTACAACTGGAGCTGAACAACATAAAAAGAAATAAATGATAGAATCCATCTTCAGCTCCATAGCTATCCAGAAAGAGCCTGCTAAAACCTGAAGACAAGGTTGCCCATGTAGAAATAGGGGCACCCGAGTTTACAAGTGAAACAAACTACGAGTCAGTCATGGGACTGGTATGAGAAATCTAGTTAACTTATTTTATAATATGGCCAATCACAGGACCATGCCGCTAACGCGGAACGGGTTTACTCCATTGGATTGCCAGTGCTTTAAAACAAGTAAATCTTTTAAACATCGCAATGCTTTTTATAAAAATGAAGCCATTATAAGACTCAGTTCCCATCACACAATGCAAACCGAAAGATAGAGTTTTACCTTATAATGGCCAAAATATGCTTGATATGAATAAAACAAAAGCATTTGATAATATTACTAGTGTTTATATGTTTCAAAAATAGTTTCAATCATAAGTATCAATCATAGACGGCATGGGTACCATATATCATGTTGCCATATATAGGTATACAATCAAAACCGCACGATGCCGTGTTTGGAGATTGGATTTCCGTCATGTACCAAGGCAAGGGATCATCCTTACCGCTTCGAGACTGTCTAGCTCGAGTCTCAGGAACAACCGCAACCGCACCATGGATTTCAGGGCCGGTCCATACGGGGTGGATTATAATGCCTGAACAATGCGTTTCCCCGCCCTATAGGGCGTAAACTGGTCATATCCGACCAAACCATCGGATCTGAAGAGACCAAACTAACTGAGGTGCCTCGCTATCCATCATCCAAATAAGTAAAATTCTCGGGCGTGTAAAACCCAAAGCACCACTCCTAGCTAGAAGGAAACACATGCTCTCCCTGCAACCCTCTCCCGTTTCTGGTCCATACCGGTGTGTGAGGCTCGCGAATCAACGTTAAACACAAAGCTATCTATTTAAAGCCCTGCTTTGATCATCAACCACAATGCTTTGCTTTTCAACAAAAGCTTTGATCACAGCAACTCTGTATGCCATGTTGTCAAGTTACAACGTCAGACACACATCCATTTACAAGTCCGTTCTGGGTCTGAACGAAACCGGAGGATCTTTATTCCTTGCACATCCAAACGATTAACAAGTACGTCCGGACGACCACCACTGTAACCCCGTTAGGGCAGCAACTCCAATCAAAGGCATCAGTAGCCATCCATTCGATGTGAAGATCATCGGTCTTGCACCATCTTCATATCTTCGACTTCTAATCGTCGATCAATTATTTGAAATGAGAATTAACTCGGCCTTTTCAAATAATTCACGTATATTTAGAATTTCAAATCAATTCATTTCAATGGTTAAATTACTTGACATCCGTAATTCAGTTCATTAATGTAGTTTTCACGTCCAACACATTCAACCATCAAATATCCAATAAACCGGGTAAATTCGGTTTATTTCCATTCCATATTGTTTATAATATTTTATAATGATTTATTGCCATTTTTGTTCATTTAAAAATAGCCAATTTATATAAACGACGCTTCAGGCCATAACGCGGCCATGGCGTTGTTTTTCTTCAGATTTGATTTACACATATCTGAAAATCTAACCGTTGGATCTTTACAAATTTTATATAATTGGAAAGATCTTTTCAAAACGAATCCAACGGTTCCAGTTTTGGGAAAATCCGACGGTCGGATCTCCCGGTACAATCGTTTGAAGTTACGATTTCAAAATACGAACTACAGCGTCATTATTCGATTTATTTTAGTTATATATATATATATATATATATATATATATAATCCATTCTGGCGCTGTTTTCATTCAGATTTGAATTAAACATTCCAGGCAATTTAACCATTGGATCTTTGCAAAGTTGGTGTCGTTGGAAAGATATTTCCAAAGCGAACTCAAAGGTTTTGGTTTCGGGAAAATCCGATGGTCGGATCTCCCGGTACAATCGTTTGAAATAACGGTTTCAAAATATGAACTGTAGCTTCGTTACTCAATTTATTTTAATTATATATATATATATATATATATATATATAATCCGTTCTTCGATTTCAAAACCATTTCATTTCATATATGTGATAAAAATGATATTTTTATCCAACAAAATATTTATTTCAACACATGACTATTTTTAACACTTCATATATATAATAAAAATGTGATTTTTATTTGTAAAACAATTTATTTCAAAAATGATGATTTTTAGCAATTTATATATATTATAAAAATGTGATTTTTACTGTTAAAACAATTTATTTCCAACACGATTATTTTATATACTTCATACTGATGATAAAAATGTGATTTTTATTGTTAAAACAATTTATTTCAAAAATGAAGATTTTTAGCAATTCATATATGTTATAAAAATGTGATTTTTTTTTGTAAAACAATTTATTTCAAACATTCGGTAAAAATGTTATTTTTATCGTTCAAACCATTTTATTTCATATATACGATAAAAATGTTATTTTTATCGTTCAAACCATTTTATTTCATACATTCAATAAAAATGCTATTTTTATCGTTCAAACCAATTATTTCAAAAATGAATGTCTTTCCCATGCATGAATATATTTCCAATACATGAATATATTTCAATACATGAATATAAATCAAACACCGGAATATTTTAGAAAATTTTGGCAGCATAACGGCAGGGTAGTTAAAACCGGCACCATCCTGAGTATGGCTCCTCGCTCTACCTTAAAGCCTCGCTGCTCTTGACAATGGGGATTTCAATATCTAGTTCGTACATAGAAGAATTTTCCCATATACTAATCCTATTGGGATTTCAACCACAATCAATTATATCAAATCAACCATTCGTGATATTCACCAAATTTCACATCAATCAAAATCCACACAATATCACAACCAATATATATCGTCCATGGTCTGTGGACGAGGGGAGTGTGTGTGTGTATATATATATACACGTATATAAATATATTTTGATTTCATTTCAATATCGTTTCAATTCCATTCAGCGCATACATGATTTTTACAATGCATATATAACTTATACATCGCACATACAACTTATACAACACTTATACATGATGTGTACAACGCTTATATAGCTCATACATCGACCGTATAATTTATACATCATCATTCCATATCTTTTATAATTCAGAAATCTCACATTGGGTTCCACTCCTCGAGGATAAGGTTAGACGTGGAGAACTGCATGAGTACATCTAGATACCTACACAGGCCATGCTGCCACAATCTTCTGCTCAAGCTCCTTAGGTCGGTCCTCGAGCTCCTAGAAACGGAAAGGATCCTGAGCCCAGCAATCGAGGCATCATCATCAACTAACAAGATTTAGATTTTTTTCCCATTTCTTAAAGATACAAGAAATGTACTTTTAGTATTTTCTTTCACTAATGTGGATATGTTGAAGTACACATGCACGGAATTAGCTCCTAGGCGTTCTCTGGATTCAACTATTACTCCCTTAGAGTTTACTTTCATTTCCATGTAATAGGTCTTTAGCAGCAATAAACTTTCTTTTCTGAACATAGATAATGTTTGAAACGATTCAAAGCCGAGCATGATTGACGCTTGCCGAGCCAAATTTAGTCAGTGCTAAGCCACCATTTTCAAGCCACGATCGGTGCCTGCCACCATATCCAAACTAACTCCACAAGCCAAGTGCGGGTAATATTCCATAAGCCGAGTATGGTTAATACTCGCCACCTGCATAAGCCGAGTATGATTGATACTCGCCTTCATATTTAAGCCAACCGCGCGAGTCAGGTGTGGTTAACATTCCATAATCCAAGTATGGTTAATACTCGCCACCTCTATAAGCCAAGTATGATTGATACTCGTCATGATATTTAAGCCAAATTCGCGAGCCGAGTGTAGCCCACATTCCATAAGCCGAGTATGATCAATGCTCGCCACCTTAATAAGCCGAGTCTGGTTGATACTCGCCCCCTCTTCAAGCCGAGTATAGTTTATGCTGCCAACTCGTTAAGCCGAGCATGGTTAATACTCGCCACTATTTTCTGACTAAGCTCGTAGCCATCTCTAAACCGAGAATGGCCAATACTATCTATGCAGGCATTACGATAAAATCTGTCATCAGCTAATCTCACAACATTCTTGGCCTTAATATGATCTTCAGTGGTTGTCGGTTTTCTGCCTTAATACGATCCAAATCGATTGTCGGTTTCCAGGCCTTAATACAACCATCAGTATCGTCTGTTTTATGGCCTTAATATGGTTTAACGCAACCATAGCTAGTATGCACATCAAGCTCTGATGCAACATTCTTCAGAAGATCCAGAACACATCTCCCTTTATCAAAGAAGATGTATTCTAGGGGGGAAAGTGTTGACCAATTTTTTGGCAAAAGTCGTTAAGGCTCAACGGATGAGAGCCTAATGCCAAAAAGCTCGCCATACAGTATCAATCGATTCCAATGGTCGGCCCTCTATTCCAAAAACATTCCAAACAACGCTCGGCTCGATCCAGATTCCTTCCAGCAGCAACACAACTCTTCCCTGCATAATCGCTCTCCCAGCCAACCGAGCCAACCTCTCATTAAAAGTCGAATCGATCAGAGATTTACTTGGGAAAATATCCAGATGAGTCATCCAACTTCTAACGAAGTCTGATCCCAAAGGCAATTAAAGTGTCAAACGCATTCGGTCGAAACACTGTTTTTGATACACCATAGTTCAAGTGCCATGCATGCCACACTTCCCGAGAGAACTATTACTCAGCAGTAGACTAGGTCCCACCGCCGCAACTATTTGGCCGGATCAAGCTCCACGTGTCCAAGCTAAACAAAAGAAGCAAGCCATGTGGCACGCCGCTCGTTCCACTCCTCCAACTATAAATACTCCATTGCTGAGAATAGAAAGGCATGTTGAATTCTCCACATCTAACCCACGCTCGGTATCTTGGAAAGCTTCACACCAAGCATTTCAAACATTACAAAATATTGTAATTCCTACTTCTCTTCCACCGGGAAAACAAATTAATTGTACTTCTAATCCTCAAAAAATAAGTAAATATAAAGTTGACGTAGGCACCGATTTTGCCGAACCACTATAAAAATTCTGTATGTTCCCTGTTTTTACTTACTTTATCGTACTCTGTGATTGTTATTCGTGTGTTCTACGCATGATTGGGGGTTGACCATCACTAGTGACCAACTTTTGACGTCAATAATAATTTAAATTGAAATTCGTCGATTCAATCCAAATGTATTTTATAAGACATTTATAAATTCGTTTAAAAACGATTTCAATCTCAAATTCAATTTTAAATCAAAATTGAATATTCTATATTATTATAATATTAAAATAATAATATTTTTCAAAATATAATATTTTAAAATCCAAATTTTCTTGAAATCCATTATAAAATTAAATAACATCATTGGGAAAATCCATTCGAGTTAAAAACGTCGTTTATATACCTAACTCGAGTTCAGTTTTTAAATTTACTATTCAAATTTTAATTTGAACTAAAACAAGCCATTTCCTATTCAAATCTCTTTCTAAAACATTTCAACCTTTTCAATGATTATTTGAAATCATATCAACTTCATTTCCAAATTGTTTAATATTTAAAAATCCAATTTTCATTTTCACGCCTTACTTTTTTAAATGAATATAATATTCATTTACAATCCCAGAGGAACTCGACTCAATCAATTTCCAAATAATTTCATATTCGTGGTGTCAATTTGTGCGAACAATAATAATAACAACCACCACAATTCATTGTCCATCAAACAACAGTCATAAGATAAGTGTTATAATTTTTAATGCATAAATGTACATTAACAGTATATAAATTATTGTAAATAAACATCCATCATCCACGAAGCAATTGTAGCAACCACAAGCAACCAGTATATCAGATAACAATTACAATAACTTTTTAAATCAGTTCAAGGAGTTCTCACATTGATCTTTTTTATTGTTAAAATAAAAAAAGCTTTTGGTTAAATTAAACATGGGTTTAATCTAACCTGAAATTGTATCTTGCTCCAAATTAAACCAAATTAGTTTATTTTTGAAGCTCTTCACTCTACAATTCCAATGGATCTAGTTTCGTCCAATTCCGAGTTCGTATGGACAGGTTATAAACATAAGAACTTTGAAAAATCATTGAATTAATTAATTAAATAATAATTCAAACCTCTTCTTCTCCAAATCAAAACCCGTTCATGCTCCTCCCGAAATCACCAACGACGCCACGCCTACGGGCCACCGTCGGCTGAACGAACGCCACCACTCTCTCCTCCTCGAAAACCATGCCACTGCCAGGAGCCGCCACCCCCGACGCCTCCCCGTTCGTCCCAGAACCCCCACGAAGGTGCACCACTTCGGGCACCAATAAACGCCACCAATTCCGACAAAAATTGACGTGCAGCTAGGTCTCACCACCCTAGATGTTTCTCTAGTTGGCTAATTCACTTATCGTTACCCCCATCGACCGAAATTCGTCAAAATCCATTTACACCTCCTAAAATTGTTCAACGCCGATCATCTACCAATTCCAATCACCTTAGCCACTTTTAGACAAAATCCCCAACTTCTAACTTGTAGACTTGTCTCCCCTCTGCAACTTCCTGGTTGTCCACTACATCCAACTCTCGCTAGTTCCCACAAATTCACAAACTCTAAAAGTTACTCCGTCGCCGTTAATCTCAGATTCTGGCGAACTCTTTCACCCGTTCGCCACCAAATTTTTACAGCAAGTAGCCCTCACTGAGTGCTCCAACATTCATCTTAGGGACTCTGGCTGATTCCTAATGGTTTAGGAAATAAAAATTATTATAGAGGGACAGGCTTATTTACAAATTGTGGAGGAGGAGGAGGAAATGGGCTGAGGTTTGGGGAGTAAGGGTGTACTTATAGGGTAGGGTTTAGCTTGTTGCTGAAGCTTCGTTTATTATTTTAAATTGTTATGTGCCTATCGCTATCTCCAATCGCCATCTAAAAATTCGCACGGGCACATACGAACCCCGTTCGGGTTGAAAATTTGTATGTAGCTATGGTTTATCATTACGATCCAAATGAAACTTGTTTCGTCAAATTCCGAGTCTGTTTGCTCAAAAAGCGCTCGTTCGAGCTCAAATTATTAATCGGTTCACATTTCAATTACGCATGGTCACAAAACAACTCTTAATGGCGTGAATTTGAAATCTTGCAATAATTTACTAGTCTGAATCTGATAAAATTAGTTTTGCCGAAAACTGAAATTGTTTGCAAAATGGATATTTTGAGGTGTGAATAAAACCAATAAAATATTAATAAATTCAAAACCAATTTAATTGAATAATAATAAATTAATATTATCGTATATATCCAAATAACATATCATGTGGCTTCAGAATAACCTATAGGGGATTTAAAACTCGATATTTCCATTTTCATGCTAAATAGATATTCAGTATATTTTAAAAAAATATTTTATTAAATGAAACGTTAGGGATTATAAACGATTCCATATGGACATTTTGGAAATTTGATTTTGACATAACTTACAATCTATACGACGAAATCTAAAATTTTCACTTTCTTTAGAAAACTATAGTTAAATGGATTCTAACTTTTCTTGTTTCAATATTTTGACTTATATTGAATCATATACATTAATTGAAAGTTCAAAACATAATATTACGAATTACCACGTCGTTGCGAGCTCATTTTTAATTATATTATAAATTATACGTTCAAACCTTAAATTAAATAAATTTCAAGTTGTTAATTCTTAAAATAAATCATTTTAGATGTTTAATATCCATTAAATATTTCTTAATAAAATACGGGTCGTTATATTCTCTCCCACTTAAAAGTATTTCATCCTCGAAGCCGAAGATGTAACCAACTCAACCTTTATTCTACTAACTCAAATTATTCAACTTTTTAGTTTCTAAGAACTTCATATTTTTCTAAATTTGGCTAATGCCTTAAATTTTTGAAATTTTTCGCCACAACCTCCTTTGTACATCCCTATCGGTAGAACAACAACTCGCCTTTCTAGGCCCTCGTCAATCAAAAGGAAATCCAAAAGCCATACAGTGCCAATCGGATCATAAAATCATCAAACCCAGTCAATACAGTAAATATGTACCTTTGTGTCAGACATAATTTTATTCCTCTTCTTAACTTCCAATCCATAATGTCTAATATATATACGTCCAATTTCGGTCGACATATTTCAAATCCAATCCAAATTTATTTTACTTCACTTAAGTTAAATTTTAATTCTTTTGATTCACTTTTATCCTTTCCAATCCTTTAATGTGTATTAGTTAAATTTAAAGATCAAATCATTTTAATTTGTCTAAGTATATCTCGATGTTTCAATTGGAATTATATAGTCATCCCACTTTCGAAACTCAAAAATAAACAATGTTGATGTTGCAACAATCACCAGAATCATCCCCAAGCGACTAATGTGATTCTATATCTATCTAGTACATTTGAGACTTTGGGTATATGTTTGCAAGGCGTATATTCAAAACTTCTTATACTCAGTAGCCCAACCTCAACGTCAAATTAAATACTCAAAGTCTTATTATAAGATATAATCTTTCAAAATCAAATTCATATATATATATATGTATGTATGTATATGAAAATTAATTTTTTCTATATATAATACTCTTCAAAATCATTTAAGGATATTATTAACCCTATCTCTAATGAGTCACTCTTCTAGGATATTACTACTCCTATCTCTGATGAGTTCTTTCCTTCTGTTCAAACGATTCGTAACCCAAAGTTTTGTATAAACCAAAGCTCTATTACCAAGTGTGACGTCCCTCCCAACCGCCCGGTTCGAATCGATAATCTAATCGACTTAAACCGATCAACAAGACGCATCGCTTGGGATTATGACTAATAAGAACTGAAAAAAACAGCTTCTTCCATTATCATTGCAATAACTTTTACATCAGAGTACATAAATATATCAGAGTACATTAATAAACACAACGCACAGCGAAAATAACAATATAATGTTCACAATGGAAAATGTAAACTTAGCGGAAGAAAGAAAATGCTCTGGACTTAGCTTTAGCTTTAATCCAGCACCTTTTCTATAAAATACATGCAAACCAAAACTACTAGACTGTCCATGTAGAAAATATAGGCATCTAGAGTTTAGGTGGGAAACAATAAACTATGGATCAGTCATGGGACTGGAATGAGAATTAAACAGTTATTAATCTTTATTTTAAAGTAAGGTAAATCAAAGGAGCACGTCAAATAACAATGTAACACCCCGTAATTTTAAATATTGAAATTAGCAAATTTAAGAACACTTAATTTTTAAGAGAAGAATTATGGGAAATGGGTTACACCATTGCCTTCATCTTGGAATTCTGCTTGGAACAGAGTCCAAGTTTTCGTAAATCGGACTTCGTATGAGGAAGTTATGGCCCTCATAAGTTTCAGAAATTTAAATAAATTAAAACAGCTCGAATTTAAAAATTCAAAATTCAAATTGAAAACACAGAAGCGGGCTGGGCGGGAAATTTCCCGCCCCAGGCCAGGTCGACAAAGGGGTCGACCTCCCCTATACAGGTCGACCTGGGGGTCGACCTACCCCCTCGGGCAGATCTGCATTGTGACGACTTCTGACTTGTGGCTGAGTCATTGGGCTTAGGTGGCAGGTATGAATGGTTCTGATTGCTCCTATGATAATCTAACGGCTAATATTGATCTAAACTTTTATATAAGCATGCCTAGACTCAAGCTCTAAACCTAAATTAAATTAATCTCTTGGCCTCCATGTTGCTGCTGGAATAATTCTCCTTCTTCTTAAAGCTTAGGAATTGCAACTTCTTCTTAAAGCTTAGGAATTGCAAGTCAGAATTCTTATACAAACGACGAACGTATTATTCTCTTCTCTAATCCGTCTTTGTGAGTACAATTTCTTTCACAAAATAATTAATTATGATGAGTTATAATTTGGATTATGAGAACATGCCTACTGAATGATGTGACGTTGCTTAATTTTGTTATCGTCTATTTGCGAACATATGACAGTTTTGTTAACTTATGTTAGTAGATCTATTTCATATGTCTAATCACATATGTTTAACTTGATTCATGTTATGACATCAGTTTGTATGCAAGTTGGGATGTAAATTATATGCTTGTTTGTATGTGAATCATAAGCAAGTCTGTATACGAATTATACACATGTTTATATGTGAATCAAGTATATATATATATACATATATATGCAAGTTTATGTGTAAAGCATGTGGTAATAGTTTACATGTTTAGATTCATATGCAAGTTTGTAGGAATCTATATGCATGTTTAGGTGAAAACTATATTCACATATGCAAATTTAGGTGAAAACCATATTCACGTATGCAAGTTTAGGTGAAAACCTTATTCATATATGCAAGTTCACAATTTCATGTTTAGATCTATATTTAGATCCATGGCAGTACATAGTTTATGCAAATGTATGTTCTATATGTCCATTGCCTATGCAGGTTATTGGCTATGCAAACTTATGCTATAATTCTTATTTGCAAGTTAGATCTATTTTATGTGTTATGCAAGTTGTGATGTTTCTTTTCTTTATTATGAGTTAGACTATTTGCGAGTCTAACATATTTTCTATTAAACGTACGAATGACGTGGGGACAATGGGAAAATATTAAATATACATATTGTGAATTGGCATAAAATGGCTTTAAAGACATATAATTAATTTGAGACATTAATTGGTATAATTTATATACCTGAAACTATGGACATAATTTAGGTAACAATTATGGACATAGATTAATTTGGAAATTATTGACAATTTGAATAGGGATAATTAATTCATATTGGGGTAAAATTATTATGTGTAATAATAAACGCATAAGACACGATGTTAGACTCGTTTGTGGTATAAGGCCGCCCGGACCCGCCCGGCAAATCCAGCAACCACAAATTGTAGTGTAATGTGAGAGGTCGAAGGCATAAATTAAATGCGTAACAATTGTAAAGACACGAGGTTAGGCTCGTTTGCGGTATAAGACTGCCAGGACCCGCCCGACAAATCCAGCAACCGCAAATGGTAGTCTAATTTGGGAGGTCTTTACAAGGTTACAGTTATAATGAATTAAGTAACACATAACCAAGATAAACATGTAGTGGGATATGGGGGTTAAGTGGGTGACATGGGTGACATGTGAAATACGATTAGAAATACTTAACCAAGTTGACAACATGTAAGAAGACATGAATAAAAAGGGGTTAAGTGGGAAATCTTAGTGGGGACCAAGCATAGTTGGAAAGCTTGTGTCAAGCATGGGGGCCCTTTTCAAACCAGTAACCCATTAAGTATCTTTGTGAGCTCGAATTAGATCGAGGACGGGACACGCTTACTAGATTTGATTGTAAGAGGTCAAAACGGGTTAGCGGTGGCAACGCAAGTCCAACAGGGTCATGTGCGTGCGTGGGCCCAGGCTAGTAGGTAAGACGTTATTGCATCGTGTAGATATAAGCCGTGCATCTTTAGTGGTATCGGGTTGCCACTTTGGGGAGTTACACACTCCACTGTGGGACCAGCACGGGTATCTACGAGTTAGGGAGCCGATCACATGGGGGTAGTGGGTACAACTAGTTGAGATAGGGGCAGGCAGCACCTATGAAGACAACTAGGGGTACACGAAACTACCATTATGATTATTATGTTCAGTAGGCGAGATCAACTTTTAGGGTGACCAGTGATGGTGTAGCGTAGTAATTATCCTATAATGATTAGGAGATCAACACCAACATATTCCTCTTGTTTGTTTTGTCTTTCCCACTTGTTTCACAGTCATTCCTTGTTTTACCAATTTATGCCTTATCCTAGTTACATTAATAATTATATTGTTAAAGTTATTGGACTCGCCAGACTTTATGTCTGACCCCTTTTGTTTTCTCCTCTTTTCTTCCTCCCCCCCTCAGGTTCTCAGGGTGGGACTAGTGCTAGTGGAGCTTGATTTGGATCTCTTTCTCTCTCTTTTGGAAGTGCTTGGATTGCTGAAAGAAAAGTTCAGCTCATATCTTTTATGGCTACTTATGTTGGGGTTATGCTTTTTACTTTATGTATTCCGAAAACAATTTTTCAAGATGGATATTAAGTGTACTTGGTTTTATTGTTGGTTTTTGATGTTGTTGTAACCAAACTATTTCTCCACTGCAATAAAAGTTGTTTTAAAACTTTTAAGTACCCTTATATGTATCTGTCTTGTTATATTCTGTTCTATACACCAATAATACTCCATGAAAGTTAATGCATTCCCTTTGAGAGTGACTTTAATGGACGTGGGGGGTTAGACGTGGTATCAGAGCCGAAGGTCACCAGAACAGATATGAGATTTTGAAGAAAAAAAAACTATTTTTCAAAAGCATTTTATAAAGAAATACTTTCAAAAATATGTTTTAAGGAGAGTATTTTCAAGAGAAAAGTTTGTTTTAAAAACATAACCCCCAAGAGCCATATATCTTTCCTTCGATTCTCCGTTTTGAACCTCTTCCTTTTTCTTTTCCAGCATGTCTGGGGAACCCGAGATACCCGAGGGCATACCGATACCAGGCTGGTTTAGAAGGTATCTGTAGGCTAGGGCCACCACCGCAGGCCCAACAAACATTCCTCCTCCTCCAGCTACAGCCGCTCCTCCTCCTCCCCCTCCCCGCGTTGGTACTTTTTCGAAGATATGTAAGGACTTTCGGGCAATGGGCGGGAAACCTTTTCACGGGTCAGAGATGTTTGTTGAAGCTCGAAATTGGCTTAAGGAGGTGGAAGATTTATTTGGTATCTTCAAGATAGAAGATGGAAGGAAGGTCCAATTAGCTGCTTGGTTAATGAAGGACGAAGCCTCGTTTTGGTGGGAGGTCACGAATGGAGAACGTCCAGTGGAGACATGGATAGATTTCAGGCATAGGTTCGAGATGAAATTTCTCTCACGAGCAGAAGAGAATTTATACATGAAGAGGTTCTTGGCGTTAAAGCAAGGGAATTTATCAGTAAAGGAGTACGTCAACAAGTTCAATCATTTGGCGAGGTTCGGCTTAGACTTGGTGAACACACCTGAAAAGAAGGCCCTGAGGTTCGTTAAAGTTTTGAATGAGCCGTTACATGCATTGTGTATGACCCACATTCCTATGGGAGCTACCTTTGAGAAACTGGTTGACATGGCGCTTATGCATGGAGAGGATAAAGGTGCTAATGCTAATAAGGCACCGAAGAAGAAAGGGGATCAAAAGAAATCACAACAGCAAAACAAGAAAGGTGGTAACAATAGTAATAGCAAAGGAAAGAAGAGGTGCTTTAATTGTGGAACACCAGGCCATCTGAGCAAGGACTGTCGAAAGAAGAAGAAGAGTGCCTATTTCAACTGTGGTGAGGCAGGACTCTGATTAAAGATTGCCCGAGAAGACAAGGGCAAGGGCAGAGGACAGGGTCTACTTCTTGAGGGCAGGTTCAGGCTCTCATGGCACCAGGGCAGGCAAGAGGGTAGGTTCATGCTCTCATGGCACCAGGACAGGAGAGAGGTAGAAACATTTCCGTTGAAAGTTTGGTTTTTCTGTTTGATCATCCTGTTTATACTTTGTTTGATTCTGGTGCTTCACACTCATTTGTATCTGCTTCGTTAGTTGAAACACTGCACCTCTAGTCTAGTTACGGATCCCATAGTAGTCTCAAATCCTATTGGTGGTTTGGCTCATCTTTCAATGGTTTGTTGGGATTTGAGAGTGTCTATCTTGGGCGTTGGGTTTGAATGCAATGCCTTCGTTCCTGGCTTTAGGGGCTACAGCTTGATTCTAGGCATGGATTGGCTAGCTAGATACGCTGCCATCCTAGACTGTGAAAGAATGGTAGTTAGATTGTTGACTCATTGTGGCAAGACCCTTGATATTTCTTGTGACCCTAGAGGTCCGGTAATGCTTAGCTACCTAGAATCCCTTGACGCATCCAATGATGATTTGGAATCTGTTCGTGTGGTTCGTGAATATAGTGACATCTTCGACGAAGTCCGAGGTTTACCCCCGAGGCGTGAGATAGACTTTCGAATATACCTAGTAGATAATGCAAAGCCAGTTACATTACCAGTGCTCCACATGGATCCGAGAGAGAGAAGAGAACTCAGTAAGCAAGTGAAAGAGTTGCTTGAGAAAGGGTTCATAAGAAGAAGTATTTTGGAATGGGGTGCTCCAGTTGTTTTTGCTATGAAAGCTGATGGTTCACTTAGATTGTGCATGGACTATAGAGAGCTGAATAAGCTCACAAAGAAGAACAAACACCCATTGCCGAGGATAGATGATATATTCGATCAATTGGTGGGTGCTTCGGTTTTCTCGCAACTGGATTTGGCTACAGGATTTCATCAGCTAAGGGTAGCTAAAGACAACATAGATAAGACTGCATTCAGAACTCCTGACGGTTTCTTCGAATGGCTCGTCATGCCTTTTGGTTAGACGAATTCACTCGCATACTTCATTGAATTAATAAGTAGGGTGTTTAGGGAGTTTTTAAACAAGTTTGTAGTAATCTTTGTGGACGATATCTTGATTTTCTGTAGAAGCGAGGAAGAGCATGCCCTACATCTTAGAGAAGTCTTAGAGACCCTACGAGCGCATCAATTCAAAGCTAAGTTCTCCAAATGCCATTTTTTGAGAAAAGAAGTGAGGTTCTTAGGGCACGTGGTCTCTAAGGAAGGGATAGCTGTGCATCCCGCAAAGGTAATGGCAATCCAAGATTGGAAGATTCCTAAGAACGCAACAGAAGTAAGAAGCTTTTTAGGGCTGGCTGGTTATTATAGGAAGTTCGTTAAGGACTTCGCGAAGATATCAGCCTCACTTACTAAGTTGAAGAAGAAGAACTTGACTTTTTCATGGGTTGTTGATTGTGACGATGTTTTCCAGCGTATGAAGAGGGCTTTGATGACAGCTCCAGTTTTAATTTTACCAGATGGGAGTAAGTCATTCACAGTATACACCGATGCTTGCGGGACAGGGCTTGGCGCAGTTTTAAAGCAAGAGGGAAGGGTCATATGCTATGGTGGAAGGTTGTTGAAAGTCCATGAGAAGAATTACCCTACCCACGACTTAGAGTTGGCTGCCATAGTTTTTGCGCTTAAGTCATGCCATCATTATTTGCTTGGCGAGAGGTTTGAGTTGTTTACAGACCATAAGTCGCTAAAGTACTTATTCTCTCAGAAAGATCTAAACTTAAGGCAATAGAGGTGGATGGAGTTTTTGGCATCCTACGATTTGAGATCGCATATACCCCTGGCAAGGGTAACGTTGTAGCCGACACCTTAAGTAGAAAGAAGTTGACTTTAAGTCCTTTGTTCGTAGAGCGGCAGAGTTTAGAGTATATATCTACCTTTGACTTCAGACCCTCTGTCGATTATGTACCCGGATTGTTGGCATCACTAGAGGTGCAACCTACACATTTGGATCGGTTTGGAGAGGCACAGCGGGATGACCCACAGTTGGTTGAGATTGTAGGCAAACTTATAGGAGGGGAGTCTTTGAGTCATCTTAATAGATACGCTGTAGATGAGAGAGGCCGGTTGCGTAGAGATGGGAGACTCTGCATGCCACAAGATGAGAGCTTGAGGAAGACAATTCTTGAAGACTCACATTGCTCTAAGATGACCATACATCCCGATGGTGACAAGATGTATAGGGATATGAAGCGAGTTTTCTTTTGGGCCGGAATGAAGAAGGACGTGGTTGAGCTCGTTTCTAGATGCTTGGTGTGCTATAAAGTCAAGGCGGAGCAAAAGAAGCCCAGTGGTTTGCTCCACCCTTTAGAGATTCCTCTGTGGAAATGGGAAAGTGTTTCCATGGATTTTGTAGACGGGTTGCCAAGATCTAGGAAGGGTAATACGGGGATTTGGGTAGTTGTAGACAGACTTACCAAAAGTGCCCATTTTATTCCCGTTAAAAGTAGGAGGACCGCCGCATGGTTAGCATCTGTTTACCTTTGAGAGATAGTTCGTCTGCATGGCATACCCACTAGCATTGTGAGCGATAGAGATCTCATTTTCACTAGCAAGTTTTGGAAGAGCTTACAAGAGGCGTTGGAACACAATTGTTCTTAAGTACCACTTACCACCCTCAGATGGACGGCCAGACCGAGAGAGTAAATCGGATTCTAGAAGATCTTCTGAGGCTATGCATCTTAGACTTTGGTGGATCATGGGAAGAACATCTTCCATTGGTAGAGCTCGCCTAAAATAACAGCTTTCAGGCTAGCATTGGCATGGCACCTTTTGAGGCTCTTTATGGACGACCATGTCGATCACCTACTTGTTGGTGGGAATCTACGGACAATGTTTTGCTTGGACCCGACATGATTAGTGTGACTTCAGAAAAGATAGACTTGATTCGACGGCGAATGAAAACGACACATAACCGACATAAGTCATATGCTGATAAGAGATGAACCGATCTTGAGTTCAATATTGGGGACATGGTTTTTGTTAACATGTCACCGTTGAGAAACGTAGTCCATTTTGGATCAGGAGGGAAGTTGGCACTAGGTTCGTAGGAACCTTTCCAATTATAGGAAGGATTTGGCAGATGGCGTATAGAGTAAAGTTGCCAGAGAAGCTCAGTGGTGTTCATGACGTGTTTCACGTTTCGCATTTGCGTAAGTGTTTACATGATACGGCGGAAGTGGTGGAGCCGAGCACGCTCAAAGAAGTGGAAGTAGAGCCGAATGCCATGGTTAGACGAGCTCCTACACGAATTTTCGAATCGTAGGTCAAAAAGCTACGCAACAAAGAGATCAAGTTGGTCAAGGTGCAAGGATGAGATGATCAAGGAAACGCGACTTGGGAGACAGAAGACAAGATGCGTACGCTGTACCCTTTCCTTTTTGAGGGTATGTTTTTAGCTTCTCCTTTTTCTACCGCTTTGTTCATACTTGCCCTATCGTTTAGTATGTCTTTGCGATGATGTCTTCGATCTTTAGTTAGGAAAAACCCTACGGATGTAAACATGTGTTTGAGACATGTTATGTTTGGTGGATGCAAATGGATGCGAGTGGTTGCTAGTGGTTGCTCGTGGGTGCATGTACACACAAATTAGGCACTAGATCGGCTCAATCACTTTCATATTACATATAAATATGTGTGCATATTTAAATTAATGGATGTGTAATGGTTGTTTTATCATATGGATGCTGCATTTTGATAAATGGTTGTGCACACTTGTATAAATAATATGTATCGTTAGGATTCTTTCGCATAAATAATGGACGCATGGCACTATCATGATTTGCATTAAGGAGGTCAACTGAATCAGTAGACCGCCTGATTTTGCATTAGATAAGGAACATATACACACACTTTTTGCATATGTTCATATGACATTAGAAATCTTGTAAGGACAATGGATGCCTGTGTTTGATGGTTGAGTAGATGGATGATTGGATGTTAGGATATATATTCTCCTTAACTTGGAGATTTCGGGGGCAAAATTCTTTAAGGAGGGGGAATGTAACATCCAGTAATTTTAAATATTGAAATTAGAAAATTTAAGAACACTTAATTTTTAAGAGAAAATTAAGGGAAATGAGTTACGCCACTGCGTTCGTCTCGAAATTCTGCTTGGGATGGAGTCCAAGTTTTCGTAAATCGGACTTCGTATGAGGAAGTTATGGCCCTCAGAAGTTTCAGAAATTTAAATAAATTAAAACAGCTCGAATTTAAAAATTCATATTGAAAACACAGAAGCGGGCTGGGCGGGAAATTTCCCGCCCCAGGCCAGGTCGACAAGGGGGTCGACCAGGGGGTCGACCTCCCCTATACAGGTCGACCTGGGGGTCGACCTACCCCTTCGGGCAGATCTGCATTGTGACGACTTATGACTTGTGGCTAAGTCACTAGGGCTTAGGTAGCGAGTTTGAATGGTTCTGATTGCTCCTATAATAATCTAACGGCTTATATTGATCTAAACTTCTATATAAGACGTATAGACTCAAGCTCTAAACCTAAATTAAATTAATCTCTTGGCCTCCATGCTGCTGCTGGAATAATTCTCCTTCTTAAAGCTTAGGAATTGCAACTTCTTCTTAAAGCTTAGGAATTTCAAGTCAGAATTCTTATACAAATGATGAACGAATTATTCTCTTCTCTAATTCGTGTTTATGAGTACAATTTCTTTCACAAAATAATTAATAAATTGATTATGATGAGTTATAATTTGGATTATGAGAACATGCCTGTTGAATCATGTGACGTTGCTTAATTTTGTTATCATCTGTTTATGAACATATGAAAGTTTTGTTAACTTATGTTAGTAGATCTATTTCATATGTCTAATCACATATGTTTAACTTGATTCATGTTATGACATCAGTTTGTATGCAAGTTGGGATGTAAATTATATGCTAGTTTGTATGTGAATCATATGAAAGTAGGTATACGAATTAGACACAAGTTTATATGTGAATCAAGTGTGTGTGTGTGTGTGTATATATATATATATGCTAGTTTATGTGTAAAACATGTGGTATTAGTTTACATGTTTAGATTCATATGCAAGTTTGTAGGAATCTATATGCAAGTTTAGGTGAAAACTATATTCACATATGCAAATTTAGGTGAAAACCATATTCACATATGCAAGTTTAGGTGAAAACCTTATTCATATATGCAAGTTCACAATTTCATGTTTAGATCTATATTTATATCCATGGCAGTACAAAGTTTATGCAAATTTATGTTCTATATGTCCATTGCCTATGCAAGTTATTGGCTATGCAAACTTATGCTATAATTCTTATTTGCAAGTTAGATCTATTTTATGTGTTATGCAAGTTGTGATGCTTCTTTTCTTTTTTATGAGTTAGACTATTTGCGAGTCTAACATACTTTCAATTAAACGTAAGAACGACATAGGGACAATGGGAAAATATTAAATATACATATTGTGAATTGGCATAAAATGGCTTTAAAGGCATATGATTAATTTGAGACATTAATTGGTATAATTTATAAACCTGAAACTATAGACATAATTTAGGTGACAATTATGGACATAGATTAATTTGGAAATTATTGACAATTTGATTAGGGATAATTAATTCATATTGGGATAAAATAATTATGTGTAATAATAAACGCCTAAGACACGAGGTTAGACTCGTTTGTGGTATAAGACTGCCCGGACCCACCCGGTAAATCCAGCAACCACAAACAGTAGTCTAATGTGAGAGGTCGAAGGCATAAATTAAATGCGTAACAATTGTAAAGACACGAGGTTAGGCTCGTTTGCTGTATAAGACTACCCGGACCCGCACGACAAATCCAGCAACCGCAAATGGTAGTCTAATGTGGGAGGTCTTTACAAGGTTACGGTTATAATGAATTAAGTAACACTTAACCAAGATAAACATGTGGTGGGACATGGAGGTTAAGTCGGTGACATGGGTGACATGTGAAATACGTTAAGAAACACTTAACCAAGTTGAAAACATGTAAGAAGACATGAATAAGAAGGGGTTAAGTGGGAAATCTTAGTGGGGACCAAGCATAGGTGGAAAGCTTGTGTCAAGTATGGGGGCCCTTTTCAAACCAGTAACCCATTAAGTATCTTTGTGAGCTCGAGTTAGATCGAGGACGGGACACGCTTACTAGATTTGATTGCTAGAGGTCAAAACGGGTTAGCGGTGGCAACGCAAGTCCAACGGGGTCATGTGCGTGTGTGGGCCCGGGTTGGTAGGTGACGTTGTTGCATCGTGTAGATATAAGCCGTGCATCTTTAGTGGTATTGGGTTGCCACTTTGGGGAGTGATACAACCCACTGTGGGACCAGCACGGGCATCTACGAGTTAGGGAGCCGATCGCATGGGGGTAGTGGGTACAACTAGTGGAGAAAGGGGCAGGCGGCACCTATGAAGACAAGTAGGGATACATGAAACTACCATTATGATTATTATGTTCAGTAGGCGGGATCAACTTTTAGGGTGACTAGTGATGGTGCTGTGTAGCAATTATCCTGCAGTGATTAGGAGTGCGATTAACGCCAGCATATTCCTCTTGTTTGTTTTGTCTTGCCCACTTGTTTCACAGTCATTCCTTGTTTTACCAATTTATGCCTTATCCTAGTTACTTTAATAATTATATTGTTAAAGTTATTGGACTCGCTAGACTTTATGTCTGACCCCCTTTGTTTTCGCCTCTTTTCTTCCTTCCCCCCATCCCCCAAGTTCTCAGGGTGTGACTAGTGCTAGTGGAGCTTGATTTGGATCTCTTTCTCTCTCTTTTGGAAGTGCTTGGATTGCTGAAAGTAAAGTTCAGCTCATATCTTTGATGGCTACTTATGTTGTGTAATAACCCGGAAAATCCGAACCAATTTAAATTTTTTATTTTGGCAATTTTATTGAATTTTGAATATTTAAAATAGTTTATTTTAAATAATAACGACAAAATATTTATTTTGAATAGAATTAGAATGTATATATTTATTTGAATCGACGTTAGAATATAAATAATTATTTTTAATTATAAAAGGAATTGAAAATGGTGCGGTAGTCTGAAATTTCGATTTCAAATTTCAAATGAATGTACAGGATTCAAAATAGACCGGATTTTAGCGAAACCAAAAATATTTGAATCTAATTGAGAATATCTTTCCAATGAATCAGAAAAATTGAAATTTCATAGCTGGATTAAAAAGATATGCCCAGTTGAAAATTCAGAATAGTCGCTATGGAATTCTGGCCCTCAAAAATGGAAATTTTGCAAATGACCTCTGTTTTCGACGAAACCACTTTTGTTGGATTCGAGATGTAGAATTATTGCTAGATTCCAAAATTCATAATTTTTCGAATCAATATGTGTGGCACAGTAAAACGTGTTTTGACAGTTTCTGTCAATTTGGATCGACCAGAAAATGGCCATTTTCAAACGGTCTTCAAATTTGACGAAATTAGTTTTGTTAGGACCGTATCGTCAATAAGAAGCTAGAAGATATTTTTTGGGAATTTTTAGAGCCCGTATGTGGCCCGGTAAATTGAAACGTACGTTTGAAATTCAATATAATTATTTATATTTTGATTTTAATGAAAACTGATCGTAACAGCCAAACTGGCTTACGATTCATATCTCATTGTGTTCGGAATGGGGGTAATTAGCTATGGGGACGACAGTCGGTGGGTTTGATTTCGAGTTCAAAATAAAAAGGTACTTTTAAAAATTAAATAATTAAATAATAATAAAAAAACCTCTCTCTCTCTATACTCTCTCTCTCAGCCCCCCCCCCCCCCCCCCCCCCGTTCATTTTTAAAATAAAAAAAGGGAAAGCGACAGGGGGAGGAAGCCGCCGCCGCCCGCCTCCAGCAGGGGCGCCGCTGATGATCGCAACCCACCCCTCCTCCGGCCTCTCGCTCCTCCACTTCTCTCTCTCTTCATCGACCCCTCCATTGAAGAACCGCACCCCAATCCGCCACCCCTCCACCCACTCCAGTCTCCGATTGCACCTGCGCCTCCTCCAATGGTCCAGCGCACACCCCCCCTCTGAAGACGAACAATAAGCTTTGTTTTTAATTTATTTACATATATTTCAATTTCAGTTTTATTATATACAATAGCGTAGGGAAAAAAATAGATTTTGAATTATAAAAAGGTTGGTGATTTGATTTTTTTTTTAAAACAAAAAGATTTGATTTTTATAGGTAAAATTTTGATTTTTATATATATGAAAGCAAAGTAAAAATTGGATATTTATATATGAAGTAGAGATAGTAAAAATATGATTATTATATTATAGAAGTATTAAAAATATGATTTTTGTATTGTATAGATAATAAAAATATGATTTTTAAAATATGAATAACGATATGAAAAATATATTCTATCGTATGAATGTAATAATATAAAGATTCGATTTTTATATATGTAGAATGGCGATAAAAATATAATTTTTATTTTGTAGGAATAATTATAAAAATGTGATTTTTATAAATAAAAATACGATTTTTATAATGTTTTCATTACGATATAGATGCGATCTTTATATGAATATCATTAAGGTAAAAATTCGATTTTTATTATATATGAAGCAAAATAAAAATTTGATCTTTATATATGAAGTAGAAATATAATTTTTATCTAGAAAGAAGCGTTGTAAAAATATATGAAGTAGAAATTAAAATATGATTTTTATTTATTGGAATGAAACGATAAAAATATATGATTTTTATATATGAAATGCCATTGTAAAAATGTGATTTTTAATGTGAAAAGCGGGAAAAGATAGCGATGGTATCGACGGAAATCAAAACGGAATCCATACCGTTCAGAAGGAAAGACTGGCGGAGTGGAACCCAAAGGTGAGAATTTCTCACATTTATTTTATTTCTGGTAAAAATATATACTGAGATGTAGATAGTGCTTAGCAGCACCTAACACCCGTCGTGCACAGACCATGGACGACTTGTATGTCTGTTTGTTTGATTTTGTGTGAAAGTTGATTGTGTGATGTGGAATAGAAAAAATATTTTATAGTTAGAAATATAATTTTTAACGTGTATATAAAATAAATATTTATAAACAAATCGGACGACTTGTTTATGTACACACATTGGACTGATATTGATTGGGACGATAAATTTTACACATCGCCCAACTGCACAAATAAAATTCATTATTTGTTGATTGAAACACCACATAAGTATTGGGATGATATTGGACATACACTAATCCCAATAATTAGCTGTATGTCGATCGATTGATTGACAGGCTGTTATAAGCGTTGAATATTTATATTTGATGCTTATGCAGTGTAGAATGCACTTTGGATGATGGTCGATTGTGTTTGATTGTTGTTGTGTACATGTATTGTATGAAATCCATATAATCAAATTATACAGTAATTGACTATGTCTGATTCCAGTTCAGAATTATCAAATATTTTAAAATAATATTCAATGAATATTGAAAATGTGAAGCCGTGTTAAGTAGTCAAACGCCATTTTTACACGAACGGGAATTTTGTCGATTTTATTCGTTTTATAATGAATATCGAAAAGTGATTTCAAAATTGAATATTTTGAAAATAATTCGAATTAAATTGAATAGAATTGAAATTCTAATTAAATTGAACAGAATTGAAATTCGAATTAAATTGATTAGAATTGAAATTCGAATTAAATTGAATAGAATTGAAACTCGAATTAAATTGAATAGAATTGAAGCTCGAATTAAATTGAATAGAATTGAAATTCGAATTAAATTGAATAGAATTGAAATTCGAATTAAATTGAATAGAATTGAAATTCGAATTAAATTGAATAGAATTGAAATTCGAATTAAATTGAATAGAATTGAAATTCGAATTAAACTGAATAGAATTGAAGGATAGAATTGAAATTCGAATCAAATTGAAATGAATTTGAATTTCGAATTGAAATGAATTTAAAACGAAATTATCAGGAAAAATTCAATTTTGATTTGGATTTGAAATGGAAGTTGAAATTGTTTTTGAAATAAATTTAAAACGATTTATAAAATCCGTTTTAAATGGAAATCGATGAAATATATATTATAAATATTGTATATATAATATAATGGCCTGAATAGAATGCACCGCGCTACGGTAGTTCGCGAATTTCGACCATTGACTTTGAACGGACATTACGGGAGATCCGACCGTCGGATTCTCCTAAAACTGGAACCGTTGGGTTCGTATCGAAAAGAGATTCCTAATGAATATAAGAAATTAGAAATCAAACTGTTGGATTTGGAATTATGTCAAAATAAAATTTGGAAAAGGTCGTTGTAAGTGTAGTTCGATGGCCATTTATGGAAATCGACTGTACGGGCCATGATAAAATAATTAAAAATATCCATAATTAGTGTAAAATCATAAGAAACGATTTGGAAAGAATTGGGCTGAAAAATCCCATATTTGAAAAGATAAAAATATATTTTTATGGAAATGAACTAGTTTTGAACTAGAATTATAAATTCAATATTTTTAAAATAAATAAATTGGATTTGAAATGGTTTTAAAAATAACCAAAATTTCCAATATATGAATTGGAATGGATTTGAATCGAAATTACCATCGGAATATTTCGATGTTGGATTCCGGATTATACGAATATTGTTATGGAAATTTGGAAGATATATATATATATATATATATATATATATATATATATATATATATATATCGTTATTTCCAAAGCGATATTTGTTGGTTTCAGGATTTGATATTGAATATAAGCCAATATATTTTCTAATCAGAGCCTTGTATTTAATATCAAATAGGATTAAGGTTTGTCGTGAATAGTGTCTTCATTAACACTATTCTTAAACCCAGTTGAAAAAAGATTAAATCTTTTTATTTATATTTAATGAAATATACCAATTAATTAATATATTTAATTGGAATTGAATTAGAATAGATTTTTGGGTTATCGTGAATGGTGTTTTAAATAACACTTGTTCTTTAACCCGATTATAATTAATGGAATGTGAATTAGGTTTATTGTGAACTGTGTTTTTAATGACATTCGTTCTTTAACCCGATTTACAGTGAAATGTGATTTGGAATTTATAAATCTTTTTATTAATATTTAACAGGAATTTTCCGAAGTAACGGTTTCCAATTTAATATATTAAATTGGAATTGAATGGAATTCGATTAGATAATAATCAAAATGAAATTCCGTGGAGGAAGACTGTTAATACACATGGAATTTAAAAGGCTTTGTCGTTATTCCATTTATATTATTAGTCGGATACGGAAATTGATATCGATTATATATTGATTTGTTTTTCCATGAAGATTCCATAAATAATGGAATGTGATTTGGGTTTATCGTGAACTGTGTTTTAAATGACATTAGTTCTTTAACCCAGTAAAAGACAGGATTACATGTCTGTTGTTGTATTTCGAACTGTATGGTTGACCTCTGGTTAATATATATCTGTTTGGCGGTGGAGAATTTATTCTCTTGCTTAACGCCCTTCTCTAAGACGTACGGGCTCAGAGATTATATATCGGCAGAAATCAATAGTACGGCGTAGATTGTCAATGCAACATGTTTGATTTTCCAATGTTAAATAATCATTAATATTGATTTTTGGGAAGATTAAAACTAAGTAGAGTTTTAATGAATCTTTAATTAGATCGAAATGTGAATTGATAATTTAAATTATCAAATTTGGAAAATGATTGACAATGGAGTATCACCAGTTTTGCTCCTAGCGATAGTTAAATCTTTAATCAGATTTGAATGTGAAATGGTAATTAAATTTACCGATAACACTATGGTGTTAGTTATGGGGTAATAACAGTTTTGCTCCATGGG
Source organism: Allium sativum (assembly GCA_030737875.1). Taxonomy (NCBI): domain Eukaryota; kingdom Viridiplantae; phylum Streptophyta; class Magnoliopsida; order Asparagales; family Amaryllidaceae; genus Allium; species Allium sativum. The sequence goes on along the minus strand of CM060924.1, from coordinate 133,786,165 downwards.
ATGAATAAGTTGGGATTGGGAAATTAAATAAATGATTACTTCGGTATGGTTCGCTAATCCTGACTAGTTTGGAAAACCGTAATATGGTTTGAATTGAAATCCAAAGGAAGATTAAAGAATCAATTTAAAAGAATTTGTCTTTGATAAAATTGATGGGAACAAATCCCTAAAGATGTGAATAATTAAATAAAAGAATATTCAAAACTGGAATGAGGCGTATGTTGTGTTTTTATAACATTTGTTTATTATATACGCGAGTTATTCGGAAAGGCCGGGTTTATACCCATTCTGAATAACTTTTTCGACGATAAGTCGACGTTGAAGACGGTGGTCGAAGATCTGAGGTCTTCACATCGTTTGGATGATTACTGATGTCTTGATTGGGTCGTACACACAAGCCGAGTTAATAAGTGGTGATCGTCCAGACGTATTTGGAGATCGACGGATATGTGAGATATAAGGTGCCTCCGATTTCGTTCAGACCTAGAATGGACTTGTAAATGGATTGTGTGTTTGACATTGGATTTTTTCTGTGATGATTGATTTCTATTAAATATATATCTGTTTGGCGGTGGAGAATTTATTCTCTTGCTTAACGCTCTTCTCTGAGACGTACGAGCTCAGAGGTTATATATTGATAGATATCACTCGCATGGCATGAATTGCCTGTGTGGCATGCTGAGATACAGTGATCAAGGCTTATGTTGAAAAGCAGAGTCTTGTGGTTGATGATCAAAGCACGGCTTTAATATAGCGTAGCTTTATGTATTGCGTTAATTCGCGAGCCTCGCACCTCGGTATGAGTTAAAAACGGGATACGGACCGCTGGGAGAACACGAAGTTTCTTTCTAGTTATGGGCGGTGTCAGCGTTTACTAGCCCTAATATCATTGATTATTATAACCTTGTGGATGTTGGAATGCGAGGCACCTCGGATATATCGGTCTCTTTGGAGCCGATAGATATAGGACCGATAGGACCGGGAAACGTGTGTTCTGGAATAACTAATCCTCAAACGTAAGAGAGGACCGACCCAGCCAATTCCATGGGCTACCCAGAGTGTGTAGTCCCGGGGCATTTACTAGAGTGCCCCGAAGCGGTGAGGAGCTTGCCCCTTGCCTCAACTCATGACGGAAATCCAATTTCCAATACGTGACATTTCGGTTTTGATTGTAGAGCCTAGTATTGGCGACATGATAGATGGTACCCATGCCGCCTTTGATTGATACATTTATATTTGAAGTTGTTTTCATACACTTTACACTATAATAGTATCAAAATGATTTGTTTTAAATGTACCAAGCATGTTTGGCTATTATAAGGGAAAAACTTATCCTCCGGCTTGCATTGCAATGTGTGATGGGACCTGGGTCTTATAATATCTTCATTTTCCCAAAAAAGCATTGCGCTGTTTTGTTATATGCACTAGTATTCTTGGGAGGAAACCCGTTCCGTGTTATACGGCATGGTCCCTTGAATTACTCTCTTTTAAAGTAAAGTTTAAATAACTGTTTTAGTTCTCACACTAGTCACATGACTGATCTGGAGTTTATTGTTTTAACCTAAACTCTGGGTGCCCCTATTTTCCACACGGGCAGCTAGTAGTTTTGGTTTTGCAGAATTATATTCACAGGAACCTGGTTTACAGCTGGAATGATATCCGCAAAGCTCTGTATCCATATATTTCTTTCAGTTCTGTATTGTATTATTTTTCCGCTGCAGTAATGTATTTAAATCTCTGATATTTTTCTGATGTATAATATTCATTCATACTCTGTATATTCTTGTATTCTGATGGAATTGTTGTAATTAACAATGAAATGTTCTTCTGTTTGTGTTCTGATTCGTCTTGTTCTCAACTCAATCCATGCTTTCCTTCACGGGGAAGTTCGGGTCATTTCATGTTGGGGTTATGCTTTTTTACTTTATATACTCAGAAAACAATTTGTCAAGATGGATATTAAGTGTACTTGGTTTTATTGTTGGTTTTTGATGTTGTTGTAACCAAACTATTTCTCCGCTGTAACAAAAGTTGTTTTAAAATTTTCAAGTACCAATATATGTATTTGTCTTGTTATATTCTGTTCTATACACCAATAATACTCCATGAAAGTTAATGCATTCCCATTGAGAGTGACATTAATGGACGTGGGGTGTTACAAACAAGGAATAGGTTTTCTCCCCGTGAATACCAATCATAAACTACTCGCAATGCTTTTTGAAAAATGAAGCAATTACAAGACTCAAGTCCCATCACACAATGCAACATATACCGGAGGAAAGAGTTTTACCTTATAATAACCAAACATCCTTGATACGCGAAATTCTCTTTTATTATTACTAGCGCATAGTGTTGAAATCACATTCAAAAGTAAATGTATAAATCTTAGCTCTCATAATGCCCTATCCTATTATATTGGCTATTAAGTTACAATTAAATATGCAAAGCTCGCATTGGAAGTTGGATTCCATCAATGACCATGGCAAAGGATCTTCCTTAACCATTCGGAACACCTCAAGCGGGAAGTCTCAGGAATCACATGCAGGTCATCCTATGGATCGGCAAAGCCGACCCAACTTTACCTGGTGAGTACAGGTTACTCCTGAACATAACATCCCCCGATCGTATCCGACCTTCATCCAAGTCGTATTCAACCATCATCCAAGGCGCCGAGATCTATCTTCTATATAAGTAAACTTGCCTGGGCACCATACCATGGCATCATTTTTAGCTAGAAAGAAACATATGTCCTTACTCTTTTGTCCATCATCCTGTTTTCGTCCATTCACGGTTTACGAGGCTCAAAAATAACATTTCAACAATGCTACGATATAGCAGTCATGCTTTGATCATCATCCACAAAGCTCTGGTTTTAAACAAAAAACTTTGATCGGCTCATCACTTAACATGCTACATTGTCAATTCACAACATATAATCATTGTTTATTAATATATAACCCTCTAAGTACATAAGTCTCATAGGAGGGTGTTAAGCTAAGAGAATAAATTATTCGCCACCAACTGATGTATCATCAATAGAAACCAATAGGTTATGTTGTAAAATACAATGCCAGACATACATTGATTTACAAGTCTGCTATGGGTCTTAATGAAACCGAAGGCACCTTACTCCTTGTCCAATTAAGGAGAGAGGCACTAGCTAATCCGAACAATCTCTAAGTATGTCTGGACGACTGCCACTTATAACCTCGACTTAGGTGTACCTCCCAATCGAAACATCAGCAATAATCCAAACGATGTGAAGATACCCGGACTTCAATCAATGTCTTCAGTATTTTCAATACTCATCGTATAGTCATTGAGAATGGGTCGAAACCCGGTCTTTCCGAAACGACTAGCGCATCATTCAAACCAATTTTGATATATAAAAATATCATGACTCTCATTCCATTTTAGAATATTCATTTACTCAAATCATTCTTCACACTGGGAATTACTTCCCTAAATCTTATCAGAGATTTACATTATTTAAATTCTTGATTAAATCTTTCCTCAATCATACCTCTCACCCAAAATTGTACTATCAGTTTCTTATTCTTAACAATGTTCGCATTTGAAAACTTGTTAACCAATCCAAAATCCATTTCTTTCAATCTTTCCATTAAGGTAAACTCGTTTATTTCCAAACGATCTTTAAAATTGGTTCTCATTATCATTTATTTGGGAAAATTCTCTCATTCAATCTTTATATTCAAATTTAATAAAGATTTCTTTTCAACAAGTCTTGAGAAATCATCTTCTCCTTTTACTGGGTTAAAGAACAAATGTTATTTGAAACATAGTTCACGATAAACCCCAAACCATTCTTCCATTAGGAATGGGATCCTCATGGAAATAACATCTTTCATAATCGATATACATTCCAGTATTGGACTAATACTATAAGCGGAATAAGAGCCAAGCCTTTTAAATTCCTTAAATAGTAAAAGTCTTTACCTACGGAGACCCATCTCGATTAGCACTAAATCGATTCTAATTCAGTTCCAATTTAATTTACTAATTGGAAAATTTACTTTGGAAAACTTCATTAAATCTTATTTAAAAGATTTTTCATTCTGTTCCAAATCATATCTTCATCATAGTTGGGTTAAAAGAATAACGTTATTTAAGACGGCATTCATAACAAACCCAAAATCCAATTGATATCAAATATAAGATTTAAACAGAATTTTCATCAACTTATATTCGACACCGATTCTTGTAATCAACGAATACTATAAGTGGAATAATGCTGTAAAACATCTTCCAAATTCCCCAAAATAGTAACATCTACACAACGGTAATCAGTACCAGATATCCGAAGATCATTTCTATTCATATCCAATTTTATAAAAATTTCGATAGTCACATATTTCAAGATCTAACTGTTGGATCTTAAAAATTCCATTTGCATTTGAAAACTCTTTTCATTACAAATCAATCGCTTTTCGTTTCTGGAAAATTCGATCATCGGAGATCCTGGTACGTCAATTTGAAGTCAACGGTCGACGTTCGCGAACTATCGTTGTGCGATTAGTCCTATTCAGACCAAGCTCGACTTATATTTTAAAATCAAGTTGTATTTCTTTCCAGCTTATTTATTAATTATATAGACCATATATAATAGCTTTTAAAAATTACATAGTCAATATTTAATTTTAAACATCCAAAATGTTGTTTACTGTGTGTTCAGCCAGTTAGGCTGAAAACAAAAAATTTGAAATATAGTTCATAACTTCATATTTCTTTTCAAAATCTCTTTAGAATCGCTTATTATGATTTATCATAATTTTTCCATATTTTAAATAATGTTTATATGGCCATTTCGAACAATTTCCAATTATGGTCATCAAACTACGTTTACACGACCTTTTCAAAAACTGATTTAAACATAACTTGAAATCTACAAGTTGAAATTCCAAAATTCTTCTTTCATTTAAAAGATTTTATCGATAGAAAACAACATTTCCTGTTTCAAGGAAATTCGATTTAAATTTCATTAGTTATAGCCGTTTGAAGTTCAAGGTTGAAATTTTCGACCTATAGCTGCTCGACACATTTTATTCAAACCATATTACAATTTAAATTAAAATACGTCGATTCAATCCAAAGGTATTTTATAAAATGTTTATATATTCGTTTAAAAACGATTTCAATCTCAAATTCAATTTTAAATCAAAATTGAATATTTTATTTTATTTTAATATTAAAATAATAATATTTTTCAAAATATAATATTTTGACATCTAAACTTTCTTGAAATCTATTATAAAAAAAATCACCGGAAAAATCCATTCGAGTTAAAAATGTCGTTTATATACCTAACTCAAATTCACTTTTTGAATATACAATTCAAATTAAAACAGGCCATTTCCAATTCAAATCTCTTTGAAAAAAAAATTCAACCTTTTCAATACTTGTTTGAAATCATTTCGAAATTAAAAATCCAATTTCCATTTTTACGCCTTATTTTATTTAAAAGAATGTAATATTCATTTAAAATCCCAATGGAACTCGATTCAATCAATTTCTAAATAATTTCATATTCGTGGTGTCAATTTGTGTGAATAATAATAATAATAACCATAACAGTTCATCAACCAACAAACAACAGTCATAAGATAAGTGTTATAATTTTTAATGCTTAAATGTACATAAACAATATATAAATAACTATAAATAAACGTCAATCATCCACGAAGCATTTATAGCAATCACGAGCAATCAATACAACCACATTATGATTATAATAACTTTTTAAACCAGTTCACAAAGTTCGCACATTTATTTTTTTGATTGTTATAATAACAATAGCTTCTGGATTAAATTAAACGTGGGTTTAATTTAAACCAAAATTCCAACTTGGTCCAAATCCAACCAATCAGTTTTTTGTGAAGCTCTCAGCTCTACGATTCCAACGGATCCAGTTTTGTCCAATTTTGAGTTGAGTTCATATAAACAAGTTATAAATGTACGAACCTTGAACAATCATTGAATTAATTAATTAATTGATAATTAGAACTCTTCTTTCCCAAATCAAAGCCTGTTCATGCTCCTCCCCAAATCACCAACGCAGTCGCGACTATAGCCCCTATCGGCTGAACGGACCCCACCACCCTCTCACCTTCGAAAATTATGCCACTACCAAGAGCCGCCACCCACGACGTCGCCCCGTTCATCCCAGAAACACCCTCGACCGCGCATCACATCAGACGACACCATCGCCGCCACCAACTTCTGTCAAATTTACCTATAGCTTGGTCTTACCACCCCGGACATTTCTCTAGTTGGCCACTTTACCTATCGTTACCTCCATCAATCGGAATTCATCGAAATCCGTTCGCACCACCTAAAAACTATTCGTCATCAATCAACTACCAATTTCGACCACCATAGCCACTTTAAACAAAACCCCTAACTACAAACTTGTTGCATTGTCTCCCCTTTCTAACTTCCTAGTTGGCCACATCGTCTAACCCTCGATCATTTGCCCACAAATTCATGTAATGCGAAAGTTACCCCATCACAATCGATCTCATATTCTGGCGAGCTCCTTCACCCATTCACCACAAAGATTTTACAGCAAGTAGCCCTCATCGAGTAATCCAATTTCATGTTAGTTACATTGGCTAACTCCTGATTATTTGGAAGATAAAAATTATTATAAAGGGAGGGGCTTTTTGCAAAATATGGAGGAAGCGGAAATGGGTTGAGGTTTTGGAGAGTAGGGGTGTACTTATAGGGAAGATGTAGCTTGTCGATGAAGCTTCGTTTATTATTTTATATTGTTATGTGCCTATCGCTATTTCCAGTCATGGTTTAAAAATTTGCACGGGCACATACGAACTCTGTTTAGAGTGAAAATTAATATGTAGCTGTAGTTCGTCATTACGATCCAAATTAAACTTGTTTCATTAAATTTTGAGTCCGTTCTCTCAAAAATCGCTCGTTCGAGCTCAAATTATTGATCCGTTCACATCTTAACTATGCATGATCACAAAACAACTCTGAATTGCGCGAAATTTGAAATCTAGCAGTATTTACTATTCCAAATCCAATAAATTTTATTTCGTCTAAAAAAGAGGTCGTTTACAAAATGACTATTTTTAAGCCTTGAATAAAACCAATAAAATATTAATAAATTCAAGAACAATTTAATTTAATTATAATAAATTAAAATTATCGTATATATCCAAATAAAATATCATATAGCTTCAAAATAAACTATAGTGGATTTAAAACTCGATACTTCCATTTACAGGCTAAATCGATATTCAAAATATTATAAAATTCTTTTATTTTATTAAATAAAACATTATGTTTTATAAACGATTCCATAGCTACTTTTTGGAAATTTGATTGGATATAACTTACAATCTATATGATGAAATATCGATTTTTTCACTTTTGTTAGAAAACTATAGTTAAATGGATTATAACGTTTCTTGTTTCAACAAATCCCAATTTATATTGAATCATATATATTCATTTAAAGTTTAAAACGTAATATTATGAACTACCGCGCTGCTATGAGCTCGTTTTTAATTATATTATAAATTATATGTTCAAACCTTTGATTAAATAAATTCGAGGTCATTATTCTTAAATTAAATCATTTTAATATTTAATATCCATTAAATATTTCTAAATATAATCAAGGTCGTTACATGGACTGTTTATATTTGCAAACTAAATTAAAAAAATATCTTATTACCATTCACTATAAATTAAAATAGGTTATTATTAACATAAAAATAATTATTCTGAATATTTAAAAATTATTTGAATTTTCTCAAACAAAAGCGATAAAATTGTATCGACCTGGATTTTTCGACCATTTAAATTGAATATTTAAATTGGTTTTAAATATTATATTAAAGGATTTGATATGAAATTCGTTTCTGAGACGACGATTAAACGTTTTTATTTAATATAAAACGAACTCGAAATGGCTCGGTAATTCGTAATATTGAGTTTGAACTTCAATTGAATATACAGAATCCGTTTCAAGTCGGATTTCTGTGAAACAAGAAACATTAGGATTGATTTGACTATATTTTTCTAACGGAAGTGGAAAATCGGGATTTCATCGTTTGGATTGTGAGATATGTCCAAATCAAATTTTCAAATAGTCGCTATAGAATCGTTCATCGACCGTAACAGTTTATTTGAATTAACTGCATACCGGTTTCAAATTTAGACAGGATTCTTTTGAGACGTAAGCATAATTTAATTTTTAGAATTTTACTGTAATTTCTATTTCTTAATATAAACAACTTTTTATTTGGAGTATTTTGCACCCTATATCAATATTTTGGGGTTTCACTATAGAAGTTAAACTACCGATATTATTATATTTTTGGGATCGTGGCACATTGCTTATCTCAAGGACATGTTTATTTCAGTCTGTACCCCTCGTATATGGATAAAATTGTACATAGCAGGTACGTAGCTTTAAAAAAAAAAAAAAAAAACTCAGACAAATAAGTAAATAAATATGCGCCACCCTAAGCTTTTACGTAACCCAGACACTATAGTTCAAAAATATATATACAAATAAAAATAAAAACAAAACCGTACATGTTATTGCATTGGAAACACAAACCGTGCCGACCAAGTTTACAAACTTCTAGCCTATTCAATCAAATTAAATGCAGCAAAGCCTAGTCGCAGACCAAAATTATAATATATAATATAATGTCGTGGCCACCACGTAAAATTCTATTATAAATACATGTTGTTCTTTCCATTTAGTCAGAGAACTTTTAAACAAAGCTTCTCCTCCACAAACTTAAACGAATTTTAAACATCTCATTTTCTTTTTCCAAAGCAATGAACTGGAGCGACATGAGGTCCGGTGGCGTTGAGAAGGGGGGCGATGATGAAGAAGTAGTGGATGGGTTTGGTGATACATGCAGTGGTGTGGGGACTGTTTGGGGTGCACGCTGGAATTGGTTCCAGGCAAAAGCAAAAAGAGAGAGTGGCTTCAACTTGGACGCTGGAAGGTTAGTGGAGTTGGGTGTGTTTTTGGTAGAAATGTGTACACTGATGTGTTCACAGGAGGTTTCAGCGAAGAGAATACATATTTGAAGAAGAAACCCCACTGTAGCTTGCGGGTTCATTTGAACGTGGGTAAGTTAATGGGTTTAGGCCCATTAGGGAGAAAAAAAAAAGGAAAAAAGGACGTGGGCGGAGACATGCAGAAATGGCATGGGGGAAGTCTGCACGTGTTGTTCTATGGGGGGGGGGGAGATGACTAGCTGTTTATGCGGTGATGGGCTTCGAAATAATGTGGCCTTTGTATATTAAAAATATATATATATATATATATATATATATAAAGAAAGAATCAGCAAAGAGGAGATAAAGAGAGGGAACGAACGAAGCTTCCAGCAACTCATTGGAGAAGACAAAGTTTGTAGTAATGGGCCGAAAGGGGACGCTGGGCTTTGGCCCTGAAAAGGGAAAATAAAGAGTAGAAGAAAATAAATTATAAAAGTTTGCATCTGCTTTGCAAATTCAGAAGTCATCTGGTAAATTGTTGGAGCGGGATGACTTTTCTTTTTGGGACGAACCAGTATGTATTCATGAAGGGGGCAACATTTCGAAGCTGGTTTGATCAGCATTTGAAACGAATCGTTCTAACGACAGAATAAAACCAAGGTGAGTTAAACTCACTCAGTTTTTCAACTTATAATTTTTATAAGTCGGGTTTATCATTTATATGCCTTGTTTGCTAATGGTGGGTTGATTTGATGATTGTTGAACGTTGTTGAACATTGTTAGATCGTTTATTTAAATTAAACATTGTTTAATTTAAATGATATGACATCGTTATTTTTAACGATGGTCTCCAAACAAGGTAACTTACCTTGTTGGTTACGTTTATAATATAAACGTATTTGATTGAATTGTATGCTTGAACTGATGTTAGTAGTTGACCGTTAGCAGTTAAATTTATTATCATCATCACGTGAACTGTTGAACCCATATGATTAGATTATTGAATTGGTTGTTGACTGTTAAACCCAAATTCAACATTTGTTTGGTTATTAACCAATGTGTGATATTGGATGAGGAATGTATAGCAGATGGCCAAATATATAAACTATTTTATAAAGACAGATCTACCTTTGGGTAAATCGATGGAAATGAAGTTATGAAATATATTTTATAACTGAATATAGATTTAAAAATATTATTTTAATTGAGTTTATAGAAAAGGGAAATTAAACCAACCACATATGGTTGTTTTGATCATTATTTTTATATCAAAATCTGCCGTGTGCGAAGCACGTGCTTCATCTTGATTATGATCTAGGAAACTAGTTCTCGTGTTTTGATAAGCAAGTGGACAAGAGTTAACGTAACGATTTATTTTTATAAACAATTAAAATGGGATTTTTTTGAATTGATTATTATTTAAATAAAAATCAAGTGGAATCATTTAAAATAAGCGGAAAGATGGATTAAAGACTTGATTAACAAAGTTAATCATGTTAGAGTCGACTAAGCCAGCTGTTTTGACAAAAATGGAATTTCTAAATTTATTTATTTAGTGGAAATGTCAAATGGTTAAGTAAAACATTTTTAAATGTTGATCTTTGTTAAATAATGATCAAAGTGGTATCTAGGGATTGAAAAGGTATAAATGAATGGTTATGAAGTTTTAAACCATTGGTTATAATAAAGTGATGTTTCTAAGCAACTTTATTAACTAATAATAAGTTAAGTTTAGTTCAAAGTTTTAATTAAATACTTAATGGGGTTTTATTTTGAATGGATTTATAAAACCCAAGCTTTATTGAATATTATTGGGAAGTGTATTAGAAATGACATATGAACGGGAACGAAATGGAAACGAAATTGGAAATCCAAGTTTGAATTAAAAGGGTTAGGCGAATTGAGTTAAAATGGAGTAATACAAATTCGCCATACTGAATGAGAGATGGAGTTTTATCAAGATATAACTAAAAATGGAATGTATTTTGATAATGGAATGAGTGTGGGGTTTTGGTATTACATCTGATATCATCTTAAGATAAGACCGTCATTGATCAAGGTCTGAGAGGTAATTAAATACCCCAACTTGAACGACTTTGGGATTATCGGAGGATGGTATTAGTTGTGATGATAAATATGTTAGCGTAATTCATTTTGAAAATAATAGTGTAACATTATTTGGGAATATATAAATGGGGTTCCAAATAAAAGGGAATAAAGGGGACTTGAGATAGGAAATTATATTTCCATTGTTGAAAATATAACGATATTTTCAAAGAAGAGAAATGAGATTTGAAATGGGTTATCCTGAAAAGGAAAGTGGCGATTATAGTTCAAATAACGAAACATAAGAGATATCGTAATGGCTATTCAAAATGATAAGTTAAAGGTTTTCCCAAGTATATGAGAGAATAAGTAACACTATAGAAGTGTGTTGAAATGATAGAAAAGGGAAAACTGGACATGTCTTAAGACATTTTCCTATGTATAAAATGAAATGATTTGAGAATAATTACATATTAAAATGATTTGAGAATATTGTGGATTAAAACTGATTTATTATTTTTAAAGGCCAAGTGATGCTGTATAAACCCATGGATTCATTTTATTTATATGTTTGTTTATTTTGATAGTTAAATAACCGACTATCAAAGTCATACCCAATGCGTTGTTGGTATGGAAAGACCGGGATCGAATTTATATTCGAAAACCATTCCGACCAATGAATACGAAAACGTAGGAGATGCTGGTCGAGATGGAGCTATTGAAGACCGTATATCTTCATGAATGGAAGGACTATTGTTGGGTTTCTCTAGCTGATCCCTAGAGATATTTTGACAATGATTCTGTCAAGAGTGAAATCTACGGATTGCAAGGACTGCTCGCTACTGATCTATAGGGTGATTCCTAGGATGCGGTAGGAGGGTGCCTTCGGTTCATCCTGTTCCTGGATGACGTGTATGGATGATCTGAACAGAGGCCAGATGTGTCAAAAGTCGATTATAGCCTCAAGCCTCATCAACCGGGGAATGACAAAAATCGGGCAGGCAGCATGGCTATGTGGGTCGCTCCCATTAGGGTGTATAATCACCTATCTAGAGAAAATCCTTTTGCTTCTTTAATCTATCGATGCTGTCCCATTTCAGGAGAGACGGTGGGTCGCACCCAACCGTTGGTGACATACATTCGATACACTCAAGCGAAATGAGTGGTTGGTCATGTGTGGGCCGGGTTGCAAGACGTTCTTGTTGAACCCAGTGTATTCGCCTCTAGAGATACACTATCGGCAGGTGGTCCCATACCTTGTCATAGTCGGAAACCAGTCTCCAATAAGCGCCTGCGGTTTTGTTTGTATACTATATATGTGAAGCGTGAGATGCAAGCGTTCCACTAGATTGATATTTACTTGTATTTAGACAATATTATAATATCAGAAAAGATATTGATTTCAAAACTGTTTTGGGTTATCGTAAGGTAAAAACCGTCTGTATTTATGTGTGGATTTGGTCTTACGATTATCCTTTTCTTTCGAAAGGATTTTAACTTTAAAATCAAGTTGGATGATTTCCCCTTTATACTGCGTGTGTTTATCTCACTCTGGTTCACCAGACTGACCCGGTGTTTTGTAAATGCTCGGGTTAGACCGGGTGTACAGGTTCAGGTTATCGGATGCTGCGAAGTCCAGGGACGAGCTGAAGGTGTTTAGACGTATGATATTATCTAGTATTATTCCGCTGGGTGATGTATGTGAGGACAGGTTATTATAACTGTCCCAGTGTATTGATGTACTCTGATGATTCGTAAGTTTTATTTCAAAGCTCTCAATAAAGTTTATTTATATATTATATTTTGTTCCGCTGTGAAGTGAGATTCTGTGTTGTGTTCTTCTTCTTATTCTTCTATTCTAACATTTCTTTCTTTCTTTTCTCACCCTCTAACTTCTTTCTCCTAGCTTTCTGGGGTTTTCGGTACTTGAGTTCTGGACAAGAGATGTGTAAATGTCAGGATTCAAGTGTCGAAATCCCCGGGTCGCTACATAAATGGGTTTCACTGCACATCACCTAGAAAACTATCCTAATCTTAGAAGGGTGTACCGTTTCTTTTCAGTCAGTTGAGGGTGTATCGCCTTAAAATCATGTGAACCTTCTGTTAACCGACCTTTTGGTCTAGTTCCCAAAAGTATGCAAGGCATGCTCGACTCAATGTGTCGTGTGAAGTTAAAGCCTAGAGTGTCACCAAGGAGTAAAGGAAATGAGTTGAGAAGGGATAAAGCCAAAGGGACCTCGGCTCTCCTCCAAACATCGCCAAGCTAATGCCTCGAACCTCGAAAACTCACAAATCCCATTTACCTTGACTCCTCGTATCTGTTCCTATATTCTACGTACCCTATGGGGTACGAGTTTCGTACCCCTCGTGGCACAAAAGTCATACCCTAGGGAGGGGTATGTGTTTTAGGGGAGCGAGGATTTCGGGTCTGAGATTCTGGTGGTTAGCACTATGGGATACGAGATTCCTGGTGTTGTCCCCTATTTCTACTTACTCCTACCTACTCCCACTTAACCACTCCACTATAAATACCATCTACCTCACACTTCAAAGCGTTTGGAATTTGGTAATTTGACATCTTTTGAGAGCTCTAAGTAGCCTCTTTAATGGAATCTATGCTTTGAGGAAGAAGAAGGGAAAAATGTCTTTTTCCAAATATTCATATATGATAGTTATGAAATCATATAACTTAGAGATGTATGTAAAGAGATGTCATTAGATGTTCTCAACCTTTTAACTCTTTGTTATTAATAATATTCCAACGACTCTTCCAAAATGGACGTAGGCCTCTTTCGAGACCAAACCACATAAATCTCTTGCGTTATTTATTGCTTTCCGCACTTACTTTTCCGCGCGAAACTATAATTCTTAAGTAATAAGAATCTTGGGTGTTTAGGACATATTTTTGCCGTCAACATTTTGGCGCTTTCATTGAGAGACTCATATTTTCTTCTTTGTCGCACATTACCATCTCGACTCCGGCGTGCTTTAGGATCCATCGCTAACCTGCCGCCAAGTCGCTTACAATAGCAAAGCGACCAAAGAATGCAATAATCGGTTCTTCCGCCGCAGCCGAAGCTTGAACTTCCCAGCAACCTCAGCCGGCGGATATCCCGGCCGAAACTAACACCCTTCCTCATGTGGACCCCGAATCTCCCACAAGACAAGTGTAGATCCGAATGCTTAATGAAATATATGAGGGTATGGCACTTGAGCTTAATCAAGTGTGGAGAAATAACATCGACCTCGTGCGCCAACTCCAAGAAAGTCAACACATCGTCGCTCGACTTTTGCTCGCCCAGAACAACGCCCGACCTCGACGTACTATCTCGGAAACCTCCTCTTCCAAGTGAAGAGGCCCACATCAAAGAAGGAGGTTTAGCCTCATCAACAATGTCACCGTCCGCTCCAACTCCCCGGCCAACGACAATAGCAACGGCTACGCCAATGGCAATGGAAATAGAAACGACGACCGAAATATAGTCACTTATAGCAGGGGTGCACAGTCTTGAGACCATTCCTGGCTGATTATCAATGATGAACTGGGTCTGAGCAACCGACCCCCCCTCAACAGAACCCGACAGCTGCAATCCAGGATCAGGGACATACTCTTCCAACGGGCCGTGCTCTTTCGGATCAAGATGCGCATCAACCTGCTCAGCCTTATCGTCCACACCAAAACCCGATCATAGATGCTGATGACATGGAAGAAGATGGCTTGAATGTGCATCATAGAAGGCGACAACGGAACAGAACCCTTGTCGTCCGACAAAACCCAAGGATACCGCCAGCGGTTCCGAATCCGACATATCTCCTCTACATGGTCCGAAGGATTATGAGGGAAATGCGAGGGAATGCCAATGACTCATGGGAAAATCACCTAAGGCGTAATCCCTTCACGAGAATCGTGTACTAAGCCGAATGGTCACAACGTCAGTATACCACAGATGTCATTTATAATGGCACGACTGATCCTTGTGCCTTCCTGAATCGCTATGAATGGCAAATGGATTCTAGCTGGTCTACTGGCTCGGTCAAATGCAAGTGTTCCCAGTCTTCCTTTTAGGCACTAATTTGCTCTAGTTCTCCCACTCTCTGCTCTATTCGGTCAAGAGCTTCGGCTAACTAGCCACATAATTAGTTAAGCATTTCAGAATGCACGTTTCCACTCCGAAGAACGTACTCACCCTATCTAATCTGTACCAAGGACCCACTGAGTCACTCAAGAGCTACCTGTCGTAATTTAATATCGCCCTTGCCGAGGTAGATGACATAAAGCCTCGTACCGTGCTTTTACAACTTGCAAAAGGAGTCCTCCCCACATTCGAGTTTGGAGCCTAGATTGACAGAAAGCAACCCAAGAGTCTTTATGCTTTCTACGAAAAGGACGGACAAATCTTATGTCAAGAGGAAGCGAGGCGCAACCGAATCTCCGAGACCAACTCCTCCAACAACCCGCTTGTCGATACCATCGACGACAACACCAAGGAGAAACTGATTGGAGAAACTTTCGACAAGAAAAAGGCGGCAGGTCCCTACAAATCAAAGCCAGGTAACGGCAGGCAGGGTGGCTGCAACACCAACCAGATCCCAGCGGATCCCAAGAGGCCCAGTCGCCACCAGGCTTACGAGACATACACTCAATTGAATGAAGACTTGGAAATATGTAATACACTTCAGTACAAGAAGCCACATATTTGGGAGTCCACTATCCATGAGAAGAACACCATCAAGTACCGCCAATACCTCGACATGTATGGGAATAATACCAATGATTGTCGCCTACTCAAGGACGCCATCGAGAAGCTTATCCGTGAAAAACGCCTTAAGCAATATGTTCGAGAACCTTTCCCTCCCAAAACAAACTCGGACCCTCCTACGCCCGCGCCTCCAGCATCTACCAAGATGGCCCTTGGTCCGTCAAATCCAAGGCGAGGAATTGTAATCTACACTTACTATGGAGGACCTTACCCTCACACACAAAAGCTTTCGAAAAATGGAAGAATACGTGAGCGCTATAAAGCACGCCACTTATGAAGCTTGCTCCACTCCAGACGAGTCCATCCCGACCAAGCTTCAGCAAACGATGTGGGGCGACATCGTCTTCCACGAAAGGGAATCTATGGGAATAAATATCCCAACTACAAACCCTCTCATGATCACAACTCAGATTGGTTTTGCCTCCGTCCGAAGAGTATTGATTGATTCAGGAAGCTCGGTTAGCATCATCTTCAAAGATGTCTATGACTAAATGAAGCTGGAAACCAAGGTCTTGAAACCCTACCATGCCTTCAATGGATCTTCCAATCACCCAGTAGGTATGATCGACCTACCTTTTGAACTAGATGATGAGGATCGGAGCCTGGTCCGAATCCTCACTTTCGTGGTTATTGACATTATCTCTCCCTACATTGTATTCTTCGGATGACCCTTCCTTATAGAATTCCGAGTCTGCATGTCATTATGGTCTCTCCTAATTAAATTCTGGATGAAAAACGGGATCGGCATAGTTAAAGGCGACCAAGCAACTGTGAAAGATTGTTACGCGATAGAATGGAAGAATGTGTGCAACAAGGACAAGGGGAAGCCTTTCTGCACCAAGACCGTCTCCTTATAACAATTAAAGGTGTTTGGACCTTGACTCAGGCGCCACTATCGTCTTTCCAACGATCTCGATCCAAGGAAGGATGAAGAGCCCGACTACTAGAGGGCTACTCCAGTTGAAGCTATGGTGGATGTTCCGATCGAACCCAACGACCCATCAAAGGTCTTGAAAATCAGATCGCAACTCCCCCCACGATAAAAGACAATCTTGTGAATTTCCTAAGGGCCAACCTAGACATATTCTCTTGGACCCACTCATACATGAAAGTCATCGACCTCGCAATAGCTTGCTACCGATTAAACCTTGATCCCACGCTACCTCCAGTCAAACAGAAACACCGCTTCTTAGGCCACAAAAGATCTAATTCACTCAAGGAAGAAGTAGATAGGCTACCCAATAACAACTTCATCCGTGAAGTCGACTACCCTGAATGGGTCTCCAACCTGGTTCTAGTCAAGAAAGCCAATGGCAAGTGGCAGACATATATCGACTTCTCCGACTTGAATAAGATGTGTCCCAATGGCAACTTCCCACTTCCGAACACCGATCGACTAGTTGACTCGACCGCCGGATACCAGCTTTATCTTTCATGGACACTTATGCAGGCTACAATCAGACTCCGATGTGTCCTCGTGACCAGGAACACACTTCTTTGATAATCGATCTCGGGCTCTACTGCCACCGCGTCAAGAACGCCGGAGCCACTTATCAACGAATGGCTAACCGCCTCTTTAAAATGCAGATCAGGAGATATATGGAGGTGTACGTGGATGACATGCTGGTAAAATCTAAAATATCAAGATACCACATCCACGACCTTTCTGAAATGTTCGATGTCCTCCACCAATACAACGTGAAACTCAATCCCTTAAAATGCTCCTTTGGGGGTGCCTCGGGAAAATTCTTGGGTTTCATCGTCAATTCCCGAGGCATCGAAGCCAATCTAACAAAATCGAAACCATCTGGGATATCCAAGTTCCTCAGAACATCAAGAATGTCCAAAGTTTAAATGGGAAGGTCGCCGATTTAAGTCGATTCATCTCCAAAGCAACTGACAAATGCATTCCCTTTTTCGATTTGCTTCGGAAGGGGAAGCGCAACTTCGAATGAACCCCAGAATGCGTGACTACATTCGAGGACCTGTTGAATAACTTAGAGCGACGACCTATCTTGTCTAAGCCTGTGGACCATGAGGACTTATATGTTTATTTGGTTGTTTCCATGCAAGCAATCAGGTCAGCACTGGTATGCATCGAAGAACGTGTCGAACGACCTATCTACCACATCAGCAAACGATCGATAGGGGCGAAGAAGAACTATCTAAAGCTTGAGAAACTAGCTTATTGATTTCCTCTCGGAAGCTCCAACCATACTTCCAGTCTCATCCTTTAAAGATTTATATCGACTGACCGCTACGACCGATCCTGCAACGGCCTGAGGAGTTTGGACGACTGTTAAAGTGGAGTATGGAACTAAGTCAATTTGAGATAGCATTCATCCCCATCGATCCATCCTCGGACAAGCTCTCTTTGATTTCATAGTAGAATTCATAGCTTCCGAGGGGACTCCTACAAAGGACGTCGAAGCTCCCGACACTCACTGGAAATAATTCGTGGACGGGTCCTACAATTGCAAATGTTCTAAAGCCAGAGTCGTGCTCATCACTCCGAAAGAACACCCGATATACTACGCATTAAAGCTCAACTTCCCTGTTACCAACAACGATGCAAAGTATGAGGCCTTGATAGTTGGACTTAGAATCGTGATCGAACTTAAGCTAAAGACCATCCAAATTTCTTTGATTCACAACTCTTTGTGCGCCAGGTACAGGGAGAATATCAAGCCAAGGGGGCATGGCTCGCTCCATATCTAACCAAGGTTCAAGAATTGCTCACGAATTTCGACTACTTTGTCATTACACACATTCCTCAAGAATAGAATGAGAAAGCAGACTCGCAAGCCAAGTTGGCGAGCTCATAGGATGCACAACTCATGGGACTCGCACCAGCTGAAGTGCTCGATTCATTGAATATTAAACAAATGCAAACCGAGGTGGTGATGAATGCCGAAACCGAACCTGAATCCTGGATGATCCCGATCAAGAACTATCTGTAGCACGAGACCCTCCCGAGACGTTATAAGGAAAGACGAGTGCTTACTCGCCAATCAGCCCGCTACATTCTCATGGATGGAGTATTCTACCATAGAGGCTTCTCTATCCCATTACTAAGGTGTGTAGCCCAAGATGATGCCAAACATGTGTTAATAGATATACATGAAGGCGAGTGCGATGATCACACCGAAGGGCAAATCTTAGCAAGAAAGATCATCAGGCATGGCTATTTTTGGCCTACGCCCGATCAAGATGCCATAGACTATGCACGTAAGTGCGACAAATGCCAGTGCTTCTCAAAGATTCCAAGATCCCCGCCTACTGAAATGACACAAATGGTCAGTCCTTGGTCATTTTCTGTATGGGGAAGAGATATCATTGGGACTCTTCCAATGGTTAGAGGCAGGGTGCGTTATGTTATCGTCACATTTGATTACTTTACCAAATGGGCAAAAAGCCGAAGCTATTGCTATGATCACCACCAAGAAGGTAATCAACTTCATCGTCCACAACATCATCACCCGCTATGGTTTCCCCCAAGCCATCATCTCCGACAATGGAACCCAATTTGAGAGCGTAAAGTTCAAGACCTTCTTTCAGCAGCACAACATTGAAAAGAGATTCTCAACGGTAGCTCACCCTCAAGCCAATAGGCAAGTCGAGGCTGTTAAAAAAGTGATCAAATCCATTATCAAGAAGCGTTTGGAAAAGGCCGGAGGCATATGGGCAGATGAACTCCCTATGGACCTATGGGCCTGCCGGACCACACACAAGTATGTGACCGGACACACTCCATTCGCCTTTGTCTATGGAACCAAAGCCGTCAGCCCCATCGAGCTGAAACTTCGTTCCCACCAAGTTACATACTATGATTCGAAAAACAACCAAGATTTGCTTATGGGATCATTCGATTTACTTGAGGAAAAAATTAACGAAGCTAAACTCAGAGCTGCCGCCCAGGGACAACGAGTGGCCTGATACTTCAACTCCAGAGTCCGCCCTAAGGACCTCAATATCGGCGGTCTCGTCCTGAAGCGGGTATTTACCCCCAACAAGTGGCCTCAATCCTTGCTGGGAAGGCCCGTACACCATACAATGTAAGATCAGAGATGGAACTTTCAAGCTAGCAACTATAAATGGAGTTCGTACTCCCTAGGGCATGAAGCAGCGAGCCCATCATCCGCTACTTTACATAACTTAGTGTGCAGTTGTTTATGCTTTCCAACAATGTTTTGTTTTTCTTGAAATTCAAGGCATTATAAAGGCTGTTACTGCCAAAGTTATTAGTATAAGTGATCTTTAGTTTCCTTTGTCCTCTCCATGTCTGCTTTCTGCACTATATGTTTGATTGAGCACGATAGCTGACTTACGTACACCACTATTCGAACATCGAATCGGCACCCCGAGCACGGGTGTAACGACCCGAGTTTTCACGATCTTGAATAACCGACATAACTCAATGTCGAATATCCAAGCATCAGAAACACCGGATAGTCTATGAAAGAAATTAGAGGGTGAGAATAGATAAGATATAAACTTAGAAAAGAAGAAGAACATACAACATCAAAGTAAACACGAATCTCACAGCGGAACGAAAAATATACATTTGATACGTAACTTTGAAATAAAATCAGTATATGTATACAATAACGTTATCGGAGTACAACACTTACAATACAGCGGAAATAACAATAGCTAAATAATCCTGAAGCCTCCTCCTCCACACTCTCAGTATTTGTAAATCCCAACTACTTGATTGCCCATACAAAATTGGGCACCCAAGAGTTTTAGGAAAACAAAACAAAATAAACTCCGGGTCAATCATGGGACTGGTGTGAGTAAATAATTTAAAACAGTTTGAGAAAATAAACGGTATCTCATAAGACCACACTGTATAACACGGAACGGGTTTTTCCCTCATGAGATCGAAAACACTTGATTCACCATTTCAAAATCTTTTTGAACGAAATGACAAACTTTATATCAAACTCGTTTGATATTATAATAGTGTCTATCAATCACAACTAAATAATCAACTAGCAGAACGCTTTCATCTCACGTTCTACATACATAATATATAATCAAAAACCGCAGGCGCTTACTGGGTAATGAACTCCAACTGGCAAGGTATGGTACCACATTCCGAAAGTGTATCTCTAGAGAGGAATTGTAACAACCCGGAAATCCGAACTAATTTAAAAATTTTATTTTGACAATTTTAATGAATTTTGAATATTTAAAATGATTTATTTTAAATAATAACAATGAGAAATTTATTTTGAATAGAATTAGAATGTATATATATATTTGAATCAACGTTAGAATGTAAATAATTTATTTTAATTATAAAAGGAATTGAAAATGGCGCGGTAGTTTGAATATTCGATTTCAAATTTCAAATTTCAAATGAATGCACAGGATTCAAAATAAACCGGATTTTAGCAAAACAAAAAATATTAGAATCTATTTGAGAATATCTTTCCAACAAATCCGAAAAATTGAAATTTCATAGCGTGAATAGAAAGTTATGTCCAGTTGAAAATTCAGAATAGTCGCTATGGAAAATATAGCCCTTAGAATGGAAATTTTGCAATTGACCTCCGTTTTCGACGAAACCACTTTCTTTGGATCCGGGATGTCAAGTTATTGCTTGATTCCAAAATTCGTAATTTTCTAAATTAATATGTGAGCGTGGCAAAAGAAAACGTGTTTTAACAGTTTCAGTCAATTTCGATCGACAAGAAAATGGCCATTTTTCAAACGGTCTCGGAATTTGATGACATTAATTTTGTTAGGACCGTATCGTCAATACGAAGCAAGGAATAATTTTTCTGGAATTTTTAGAGTCCGTATCTGGCCCCAATAAATTGAAATGTACGTTCAAATTCAATATATAGACTTATATTTTGATTTTGACGGAAACTGATCGAAATGATCGCATTAGCTTACGATACATATCCCATTGTGTTCGGAATGGGGGTAATTAGCTAGGAACGACAGTCGGTGGGTTCGAAAAGGAGTTCGAATAAAAGTCAACCGTTGGTGGAATAAAATATAATATAAATTAATTAATTATAAATCCCCTAACCCCCCTCACTTCCTTTCTCTCTCTCTCGTTCTGAATAAAAAGAAAAAAGAAAAAAAACCACTTGCCCCCAAATCCCGTCGCCCCCCTCCGATTGGCCACGCCACCCGCCGCCCTAGCCGTGCGCCTCACCACCGAACGTTGCCCCGCCCCTACAGCTCTGGCGCACCCCCGTAGGCTCCTCCCACCTCTTCTCCTTCCTCTAAATCCACTCCTCCGCCCACAAACAACCCCAAACCCGAGAAGAACCCGCTGCCACCGCCCCTGAGGACCCACCGCCGACGCCGGACTACCGCCACCACCTCCGGACCGTGGCGCGCTTCATCCACAAACCATGTATTTCATTCGTTTATTTATGTTCTATAAAATTGGTTATAAAAACTAAAAATTAGTTTTTTTATGAAAAGCCAAATAAAAATTGATTTTTATTGTAAGGGTAGCAAACAAACATTTAATTTTTATATATATGAGAAGCGATATAAAAATATCATTTATATATATATATATATATATATATATGAATAGCGAATAAAAATCAGATTTTTATGTATATTAAAGCAAGATAAAAATATGATCTTTGCTTAGAAAAAAGAAATGATTTTTATTAGTAAAGATATCATCTTTCATTAGAGAAAGATTAGATATTTCATAAGAGAAAAATATGATTTTTATATTATATAGATAATAAAAATATAATTTTTATATTATAGGGATAATAAAAATATAATTTTTATAATATGGATAACGATATGAGAATATAAATTTTATTGTATGTATGCAATAATATAAAGATGCGATTTTTATATAAGTAGAATGGCGATAAAAATATAATTTTTATTTTGTAGGAAGAATTGTAAAAATGTGATCTTTGTAGATAAAAATATGATTTTTATAATGTTGTCATTATGATAAAGATGCGATCTTTACATGAATATCATTAAGATAAAAATTCGATTTTTATTATATATGAAGCGAAATATAACTTCGATCTTTATATAAAAAGTAGAAATATAAAAATATAATTTTTACATAGAAAGAAGCGTTGTAAAAATATATGAAGTAGGAATAAAAATATGGTTTTTATTTGTTGAAATGAAGTGATAAAAATGTGATTTTTATACATGAATAGTGGGAAAAAGTCACATTGGAATTTTGGGCATATCAAAACAGTTCAGAAAGAAAGACTGACGGAGTGGATCCCAAGGCGAGAACTCCTCACTTTTATTTTATTTTCTAGTTAAAATATATACTAGGATGCAGACAGTGCGTAGCAGCACCCGACACCCGTCGTCCACAGACGATGGACGACTTGTTTGTTTGATTGTGTGATGTGGAATGAAAACAAATATTTTATAGTTAAAAATATAATTTTTAACGTGTATATGAATAAAATAAATATTTAAAAAAAATCGGATGATTTGTTATGTACACACAATTGACTGATATTGATTGGGATGATAAATTTTACACATCGCTCAACTGCACAAATAAAATTCATTATTTGTTGATTGAAACCTTACACGGGTATTGGGATGATAGTCCTAATATTTTAGTTGTATGTCGATCGATTGATTGACAAGCTGTTATAAGGGTTGAATATTTATATTTAATGCTTATGTAGTGTAGAATGCACTATGGATGATGGTTGACTGTGTTTGGTTGTTGTGGTGTACGTGTGTTGTATGAAATCCATATAAATCACATTATATGGTAATTGAATGTGTCTGATTCCAGTTCAGAAGAATGAATATTTTAAAATAACGATTAATTTAAAATAACAAATATTTTCAAATAATATTCAAAAATAAAAAGAATCAAAATATGATTTTGACATCCGATTTGGGATGGACATGAATATATTTAAATATATAAAGCCGTGTTGATTAGATTAACACCATTTTGACGTGAACGATATTTATATCGATTTTATTCATTTTTATAATGAATACAAAAAAGGGATTGATTTCAAAATACAATGTTTTGAAAATATTATCATTTATATATCGATGATATGGAATATTCGATTTTGATTAGAAATTGAATATGAAGTTGAAATCGTTTTGAAAACGAATTTAAAACTATTTATAAAATATGTTTTAAAAGGAAATTGATGAAATATATATAATATATAGTATATATATATAATGGCCTGAATAGAACGCACTGCGCCGCGGTAATTCGTGAATTTCGACCATTGACTCCGAACGAACATTACGGGAGATCCGACCGTCGGATTCTCCTAAAACCAAAACCGTTGGGTTCGTACCGAAAAGAGCTTTCTAAAAATATGAGAATTTTGAAATCTAACGGGTGGATTTGGAATTATGTCCAAATCAAATTTGGAAAAGGTCCCTGTAAGTGCAGTTCATTGGCCATTTACGGAAATCGACTGTACGGGCCTTGATAAAATTATTAAAAATATCTGTAATTTGTGTAAAATCATAATAAATGATTTAGAAATAATTTGGATGAAGAATTTCACGTTTGAAAAGATAAAAATATATTTTTATCGAAATGAGCTAGTTATTAACTAGAAAAATAATTTATTTATTTTTTTAAAATAAATAAATTGGATTTGAAATGGTTTTAAAAATAACCAGATTTTCCAATATATGAATTGGAATGGATTTGAATCGAAATTATCATCGAAATATTTTGATGTTGGATTCCGGATTATGCGGATATTGTTATGGAAATTTGGAAGATATATTTTATGTCATTATTTCCAAAGCGATATTTGTTGGTTTCAGGATTTGATATTGAATATAAGCCGATATATTTTCTATTCAGAGCCTTGTATTTAATATCAAATGGGATTTGGGTTTGTCGTGAATGGTGTCTTCATTAACACTGTTCTTAAACCCAGTTGAGAAAAGATTAAATCTTTTTATTTAGATTTAATGAAATATACCAATTAATTAATATATTTAATTGGAATTGAATTAGAATTGATTTTTGGGTTTATCGTGAACGGTGTTTTAAATAACACTAGTTCTTTAACCCGATTATAATGAATGGAATGTGAATTGGGTTTAGTGTGAACTGTGTTTTTAATGACATTCGTTCTTTAACCCGATTTACAGTGAAATGTGATTTGGAATTTATAAATCTTTTTATTAAGATTTAACAGGAATTTTCCAAAGTAATGGTTTCCAATTCAATATATTAAATTGGAATTGAATGGAATTCGATTAGATAATAATCGAAATGAAATTCCGTGGAGGAAGACTGTTAATACATATGGAATTTAAAAGGCTTTGTCGTTATTCCATTTATATTATTAGTCGGATATGAAAACTGATATCGATTATATATTGATTTGTTTTTCTGTGAAGATTCCATAAATAATGGAATGTGATTTGGGTTTATCGTGAACTGTGTTTTAAATGACATTAGTTCTTTAACCCAGTAAAAGACAGGATTACATGTCTGTCGTTGTATTTCGAACTGTATGGTTGACCTCTACTTAATATATATATATATATATATATATATATATATGTGTGTGTGTGTGTGTTTGGCGGCGGAGAATTTATTCTCTTGCTTAACGCCCTTCTCTGAGACGTACAAGCTCGGAGATTATATATCGGCAGAAATCAATAGTACGGTGTAGATTGTCGATGCGACATGTTTGATTTTCCAAAGTTAAATAATCATTAATATTTATTTTTGGGAAGATTAAAACTGAGTAGAATTTTAATGAATCTTTAATTAGATTGAAATGTGAATTGATAATTTAAATTATCAAATTTAGAAAATGATCGATAGTGGAGTATCACCAGTTTTGCAACTAGCGATAGTTAAATCTTTAATCAGATTTGAATGTGAAATGGTAATTAAATTTACCGATAACACCGTGGTGTTAGTTATGGGGTAATTACAATTTTGCTCCATGGGATGAATAGGTTGGGATTGGGAAATTAAATAAATGATTACATCGGTATGGTTCACTAATCCCGACTAGTTTAGAAAACCGTAATATGGTTTGAATTGAAATCCAAAGGAAGATTAAAGAATCAATTTAAAAGAATTTATCTTTGATATAATTAATGGGAACAAATCCCTAAATATGCGAATAATTAAATAAAAGAATATGCAGAATTGGAATGAGGCGTATGTTGTGTTTTTATAACACTTGTTTATTATATACGCGAGTTATTTGGAAAGACCGGGTTTATACCCATTCTGAATAACTGTTTCAATAATAAGTCAACATTGAAAATGGTGGTTGAAGACCGGAGGTTTTCACATCATTTGGATGATTACTGATGTCTTGATTGGGCCGTACACCTAAGCCGAGGTAATAAGTGGTGATCGTCCAGACGTATTTGGAGATCGACGGATATGCGATGTATAAGGTGCCTCCGATTTCGTTCAGACCCAGAACGGACTTGTAAATGGATTGTTTGTCTGACATTGGATTTTATTCTGTGCTGATTGATTTCTATTAAATATATATCTGTTTGGCGGCGGAGAATTTATTCTCTTGCTTAACGCCCTTCTCTGAGATGTACGAGCTCAGAGGTTATATATCGATAGATATCAATCGCATGGCATGAATTGCCTATGTGGCATGCTGAGATGCAGTGATCAAGGCTTTTGTTGAAAAGCAGAGTCTTGTGGTTGATGATCAAAGCATGGCTTTAATGTAGCATAGATTTGTGTATAGCGTTGATTCGCGAGCCTTACACCTCGGTATGAGTTAAAAACGGGATAAGGACTACAGGGAGTGCACGACGTTTCTTTCTAGCTATGGGTGGTATCAGCGTTTTACTAGCCCTGATATCGTTGTTTATTATACACTTGTGGATGTTGGATTGCGAGGCGCCTCGGATATATCGGTCTCTACGGAGCCGATTGATAGGTCCGATAGGACCGGGAAATGTGTGTTTAGGAATTGCCAATCCTCAAACGTAACGGAGGACCGGCCCTGAAGATCCAAGGGTTACCCAGAGTGTGTAGTCCTGAGGCATTTGCAAGAGTGTCTCGAAGCGGTGAGGAGCTTTCCCCTTGCCTCGACTTATGACGGAAATCCAATTTCCAATACGTGACATTTCGGTTTTGATTGTAGAGCCTAGTATGGCGACATAGTGGGATGGGGCACTTATGCCGTCTATGATTGAAATTGCTTTGACACTATACACTTATAGTTATAATAAAAGATGAAATTTCACGTACCAAGCATTTTTTTTGGCTATTATAAGGTAAAATCCTATCCTCCGGCTTGCGTTGCATTATGTGATGGGACCTGGGTCTTATAATAGCTTCATTGTTCTTTATTTAGCATTGCGCTGTTTGTTTTATGCACTGGTATTCTTGGGAAGAAACCCGTTCCATGTTATACGACGTGGTCCCTTGATTTACTGAACTTTAAAATTAAATTAATTACTGTTTTAGTTCTCACACCAGTCACATGACTGACCTGGAGTTTATTGTTTTAACCTAAACTCTGGGTACCCCAATTTTCCACACGAGTAGCTAGTAGTTTTGGTTTGCAGATTTATATTCACAGGAACCTGGTTTGCAGTTGGAATGATATCCGGAAAGCTCTGTATCCGTATATCTCTTTCTGGTTTGTATTGTATTATTTTTCAGCTGTAGTAATGTATTTAAATCTCTAATATTTTCTGATGTGTAATATTTATTCATACTCTGTGTATTCTTGTATTTTGATGGAATTGCTGTAATAAGCAATGAAATGTTCTTCTGTTTGTGTTCTGATTCGTCTTGTTCTCAACTCAATCCGTGCTTTCCTTCACGGGGAAGTTCGGGTCGTGTTAGTTTGGTATCAGAGCTCCAGGTTTACAGAGCTCGAGAACAAGACACATTAGAACCATACGAAAGAATTCATCAGAGATTGGATTAGTAATATCCAATGAGAATGACTCGTTAGAGATAGGATCAGTAGTATCCTATAACGAATGTGAAGAGTATATTTTTAAAATGAAAACCAACTTTGTTTTGAAAATCTAAACAAGTTCAACGTATTTGAATATTTATTTTAAATTGATTTGGACGATCCAATATATAAAGATTTTGCATATACCCCTTGCAAACGTGTATTCGAAGTTTTAATATACTAGATAGATATAGAATCACACTCTAGTTGCCCGGAGATGATGCTGATAATGACCATGGCATCATCATTATTTGTGTTCGAGTTTCGAAAGTGGGATTTCTATATATTTCCTATCGACTGGTGTGAGAACCAAAATTATATAGGGTCTATTGTTGTGAATTGACATCAAAATCATGATTTTTGTATATGTATCAAATTTATGTGTTTGAAACGTTAATTAACTAATTGAATGCTGATTGTTGATTGTGTTATGTGACTATTCATTTAAACCAACATATGAAAGAAAGGTAAATTTAGGCCAAATTGTACCAAACTTTGAACTGTAGTGAAAATTGTTTGAAATTGCACGCACATACATGTGTATCCATTGAACAGGTCATTGCAAAACGGCTAGAGCAGAGGAATAAAATTGTTTGCCCGATAAATAGGTACATGTTTATTGTATTTCTTGGGGTTTTTGATGATTTTATGAGCCGATTGGCTAGCCGTTTGGCTAGCCGTTTGGCTGTTTCTTTTTCTTTTTGGATTGGGGAGGCTTATATGGTGATTTCGGGATTTTCCCATTGGTCCCGTACATGGGAGGTTATGGCGAAATTTTTCGAAAATTTAGGGTGTTAGCCAAATTTTTGAAAAATTTGAAAAGTTCATAGAAACTGAAAAGTTGAAGAACTTAAGCCATAATGAAAATAATGAAAGTTGAGTTGGTTTGTAAAGCAACTTTCAGCTCCGTTCCTTTTCGAGGACGAAAAGATCTTAAGTGGGGGAGATTGTAACAACCCGGAAATATGAACTAATTTAAAAAAATTATTTTGACAATTTTAATGAATTTTGAATATTTAAAATGATTTATTTAAAATAATAACAATGAGAAATTTATTTTGAATAGAATTAGAATGTATATATTTATTTGAATCGATGTTAGAATATAAATAATTTATTTTAATTATAAAAGGAATTGAAAATGGCGCGATAGTTTGAAAATTCGATTTCAAATTTCAAATTTCAAATTTCAAATGAATGCACAGGATTCAAAATAAACCGGATTTTAGCAAAACCAAAAATATTAGAATCTATTTGAGAATATCTTTCCAACGAATCTGAAAAATTGAAGTTTCATAGCGGGAATAAAAAGTAATGTCCAGTTGAAAATTCAAAATAGTCGTTATGGAAAATATAGCTCTTAAAAATCGAAATTTTGCAAACGACCTCCGTTTTCAACGAAACCACTTTTTCGGATCCAGGATGTCAAGTTATTGCTAGATTCCAAATGAGACGGCCCGATTTCCCGTTCTCACGGAAACAAGGTTATCTTTTGGAATATAACACAGAAACAGATAATAGCAGAACAGAATTAAATAAATACACCAGATAATGAACAACAAAATATAGTGGATAAAAGTAATCATCAGAGTTACACAGTATACAGGATCTTACTTAGTACAAATACAGTTCAGCTATACATAAATGTCTACAGCGGAAATAAACAAAATATGTACAATAGGAGCTGAACAGCATAAAAAGAAATAAATGATAGAATCCATCTTCAGCTCCAGCTAACCAGAAAGAACCAGCTAAACCTGAATACAAGGCTGCCCGTGTAGAAAAAGGGGCACCCGAGTTTGAAAGTGAAACAAACTACGAGTCAGTCATGGGACTGGTATGAGAAATCCACTCAACACATATATAATTGGCTAATCACAGGACCACGCCACTTTCGTGGAACGGGTTTACTCCATTGGATTGCCAGTGCTTTAAAACAAATCTTTCTTTTAAACATCGCTATGCTTTTCATAAAAATGAAGCCGTTATAAGACTCAGTTCCCATCACACAATGCAACGCAAACCGGAGGATAGAGTTTTTACCTTATAACGGCCAAAATATGCTTGATACGAATAAAACAAAGGCATTTGATATTATTGCTAGTGTTTATATGTTTTGAAAACAATTTCAAATCATAACTATCAATCATAGACGACATGAGCGTCCCATGCCACTATGTCGCCAAATGTATGTATACAATCGAAACCGCATCGTCACGTATTTGGAAATTGGATTTCCGTCATGAACCAAGGCAAAAGATAGTCCTTACCGAATTCGAGACGCTCTAGCCCGTGTCTCAGGATCAGAGCTCGAGTGACCCTAGAATCGTCAGGGCCGGTCCACCGATGTGGATTAAAATTCCTGAACACTGCGTTTCCCCGCCCTTTGGGGCGTCAACGAGCCAACGAATGACTCCATCGGACCCGGATCGTCCGATCAAACCGAGGCGCCTCGCAACAGCAACAACCACATAGGTGAAAAGTATATAATGTCAGGGCTGGTAGGTCACTGACACCACCCTAGCTAGAAAGAAACGCATGCCCTCCCTGAGGTCCTTCCTCCCGTTTTAGGTTCCTACCGGGGTGTGAGGCTCGCGAATTCACGTTATACACAAAGCTACGCCACACAGGCGGTGCTTTGATCATCACCACAAGACTTTGCTTTTCAACAGAAGCCCTGATCACTGCATCTTAGCATGCCACACAGAATAAATCCTATGTCAGACACACAGTCCATTTACAAGTCCGTTCTGGGTCTGAACGAAACCGGAGGCACTAAATACCTCGCAAACCCTTTGATCAACACGTACGTCTGAACGATCACCACTCATTATCCATATTTCGGGATGCCTCCCAATCAGGACCTCGGTTACCATCCAAACGAGGTGAAGATCTCCGGTCTTCGACCATCGTCTTCATCTTCGAATTTCAATCGTCGGTCGATTATTCGAAATGAGAATTAACTCGGCCTTTTCAAATAATTCACGTATATTTAGAATTTCAAATCGATTTATTTCAATGGTTAAATTATTCGACAAAACCAATTGTGTTCTTTAATATAGTTTTCACACCAAACACATTCAACCATCAAACATCACATAAATCAAGCCAATTTAGTTTATTTCCATTTCATATCGCTTACGATATTTTATAACTATTTATTGCTATTTTTATTTAATTTAAAATAGCCATTATATTCAAAACGACGTTTCGGGCCATAAGGCGGCCGTGGCGCTGTTTTTCTTCAGATTTGATTTACACATATCTGAAAATCTAACCGTTGGATCCCCACAAAATTTACATCATTAGAAAGGTCTTTTCAAAACGAATCCAACGGTTCCAGTTTCGGGAAAATCCGACGGTCGGATCTCCCGGTACAATCGTTTGAAATTTCGATTTCAAAATACGAACTGCAGCGTCGTTATTCGATTAAATATAATTCTATTTATATTTATATATAAATAAAATCGATTCTGGCGCTGTTTTTCTTCATATTTGAATTAAACATTCCAGACAATCCAACCGTTGGATTTTTACAAGGTTGGTGCCGTTGGAAAGATTATTCCAAGGCGAACCCGACGGTTGAGGTTTCGGGAAAATCCAATGGTCGGATTTCCCGTACTAGTCGTTTGAAATCACGATTTCGAAATACGAACTGCACGGCTTCGTTTCGTTTTAATTTTATTTATATTTATATAGTTATATAAATATAGTTCATTCAATGATTTCTATATCGTTTTCACTTCAAAAATTTTTCTAACACCTTAAATTTTGGAAAAATTTCGCCATAACCTCCCCTGCACCGGGAGCGTCGGGAAATCGCAAATAGCGTCCCGGTCCTTCTAATCTCAAAAAGAAAAAGAAAAAGCCAAGCGGCTAGCCAACAGGCTCAAAATCATCACCCAAACGAATCAGTAAATGTGTACCTATTTGTCGGGCACAAAATTTTATTCCTCTTCTCTAGCCCCTTTGCTATAACCTGTTCAATGAATATTGCATGTACATATATATACAGTCCATATCATTTTTCATTTTCTATTCAACTTCATATTCGATTTCCATTTGGTTTAAAAACACCATTCATCCTAATGTTACATAAATAGGTGCAAATCATTTCATTAGCTAATTAATGAATATTTCAACTCATCTATGTTTATTTTGAACAAGTGGCTATTTTTAACACTTCATATTTTAACGATTTATGCATACAATAAAAATGTGATTTTTATTGTAAAACGATTCATTTCAAAACACTATTTTTCTATATAGTTCATATAGTCGATAAAAGGTGATTTTTATTATCAAACAGTTTATTTCAAAATATGAATACCATTCAACACATGAATTTCTAAACAACGAATGAATATCAATTCAACACATGAATGTTTTCAATAGTTTTTATATATAGATACAAATGTGATTTTTATTATCGAACTATTTATTTCAAAATATGAATACCATTCAACACATGAATTTCTAAACAACGAATGAATATCAATTCAACACATGAATGTTTTCTATAGTTTTAAGCATATGAAAATAATTCAAACACACAAATATTATTCAAAATTTCGGCAGCATAACGGCAGGGTAGTTACACCGGCACCGTCCCTAGTACGGCTCCTCGCTCTACCTTAAAACCTCGCGGTTTTTGACAATGGGAAACATGCATCTAGTTCGCACGCAGGCGGCATGTATATATATTTATTCATTTCCACAAACTAATCCTATGTGGTTTCAACCAAATATTTCACAACCACCAATGGGTATTTTTCAACCACAATCAACCAATATTAATCACAAACAATCCCAAACAATCATTCTATTTTCACCACAATTTCAACCAATAAATATCGTCCATGGTTTGTGGACGAGGGGCGTATATATATATATATATATATATATATATATATATATATATATATATATATTTATATATAGCAATTCACTTTTACTTCACACGTATATATATATAAATTTTAAATCAGAAATCTCACCAATAGCTATCCAACTGCAAGACTCTTCTTAATAGAAATCTTCGGCTTTTGTTGCTTTCGCCCGTATTCTCTACACATGTAAAAATAGAATTTTTACTATGTTATTCAATATATAAAAAATCGAATTTTGACTTCGCTATTCAATATATAAAAATATGATTTTTCCTTTTGCTTTCAACATATAAAAATATGATTTTTATTTTTGCTTTCAACATATAAAAATATGATTTTTATTTTTGCTCTCACATATAAAAATATGATTTTTATTTTTGCTTTCAACATATAAAAATATGATTTTTCCTTTTGCTTTCAACATATAAAAATATGATTTTTATTTTTGCTCTCACATATAAAAATATGATTTTTATTTTTGCTTTCACATATAAAAATATGATTTTTATTTTTGCTTTCAACATATAAGAATATGATTTTTCCTTTTAACAAAATCCGTTTTCTAGTTTATAAATCATTTTAAAATCAGTTTTTATATTCTTTTAAAAATTCAGTTTTAAAATCTTTGAAATAAACAGTTTTTCTCTTTTTCAAAAATTTCAGTTTTAAAATCTTTGAAATAAACAGTTTTAACTTTTAATAAAAATGCAGTTTTTATACTTTTTAAAAACAAAACAGATTTTATTTTTAAAAAATGCAGTTTTTATTTTTTTATTTCAAAAACAGGTTTTTATACTTTTTAAAATTCAGTTTTATAACTTTATATTTTAAAACAGTTTCAGTTTTAAACTTTATTTAATTTATTCAGTTTTTAATTTACTTTTCAAAACAGTTTTTATATTTTATAAAAATGCAGTTTTTATAACTTAAAATAAAAATACAGTTTTATAACTTAAAATAAAAATACAGTATTTAGTTTTAACAAAACTAAATTAAAACTAAAAATAAAATAAAATAAATAATAAAAAAAAAGTAAAATGGCTCACCGAGGTGTCGAAGGGGAGGAGGCGTTCGTCGGTTTTGGGTCTCTCGAGGGTAGCGTCGCGACTGGATTCGACGGGGGGGTGGGGGCTCTGCGTCTTCGCGAGCTTCGAGGGGGGGGTTCGAAGTACGAGGAAGAGGGGGGGTACGGTGAGGGCGGCGGCTTCGCTTCAGGGGGGGGCTCTTCGTCGGCGTTCGAGGTTGGGGGGGGGGGCGGCTCTGGCGATTCGATTAGGTTTTGTTTTTTTTTTCTTCTGAAAATAAAAGGGAACGGGGGGGGGGGGGCAGTGAAGATAAAGGGAGGGAAAAGGAAATTAAAATAATATATTTTTTTTTTATTTAATTTGTAAAAAGGTTGACTTCTACATTCGACCTCTAAACGAGGCCCACCGCCTGCCGTCCATAGCGTTATACCCCCATTCTGAACACAATGGGATATGTATCGCAAGCTGATTTGATCGTTACAGTCAGTTTCCTTTTGAATTTACATTTAAATCACTATATTGAATTTTAAACGTACATTTCAAATTACCGGGGTCACGTACTAACTAGAAAAATTCCAGAAAAATATTTTCTAGCTTCGTATTGACGATACGGTCCTAACAAAACTAGTTTCGTCGAATTCTGAGACCGTTTGAAAAATGGCCAATTTCCAGTCGATTAAAATCAACTGAAACTGGTCAAACGCGTTTTCCTTTGCCACGCTCACATATTGATTCGAAAAATTATGAAATTTGAAACCTAGCAATAACCTGACACTGCGGATCTAACAAAAGTGGTTTCGTCTAAATCCGAGGTCGTATGCAAAATGTCCATTTTTAAGGGCCTGAATTCCATAGCGACTATTCAGAATTTTCAACTGGACATATCTTTTGACTCCCGCTATCAAACTTCGATTGGTCAGATTCGTTAGAAAGATATTATCAATTTGATTCCATTATTTTTGGTTTCACTAAGATCCGGATTGTTTTGCACCCGGTATATTCAATTGAAGTTTGAAATCGAATTATCGAACTACCGCGCCATTTTCAATTCTATATATAATTATAATTAATTATATTCGTTTTCAAATGTCGATTCAAACTCAGTTTTCATTGCCATTATCTAAAATATTTATTTTAAATATTTAAAATCCATTATTTTAGCCAATTTAAAAATTTTAAATTGGTTCAGATTTTCTGGGTCGTTACAATCTCCCCCACTTAAAACTTTTCGTCTCCGAAAAGGAATAAAGTCGAAAGTGGTTTGATAAATCTACAATCACACAACACAACAACCAATCCAATTGTTTTTAACCTTTAAAAATATACTAATCAACTCCTATATTCTTTCATAAATCATTCAGAGTATAGAATAAATAGTGCACATCCATGAAAAAGAAATAACAATAGAATAGAGAATTGAATGGTAGTGCAAAGTAGGGTAAATGTACCTTGCACCGGAGTCAATCAGAGATATCTACTCGGCATCTAGGATAAGCTTTCTGAATGCTCTCCTCAGTTTCCCAAGTACAATCTCGCGGATCTCCACTCCATTGCACTTTGACTAAGTGAACCTTCTTGTTCCTCAGCTCTTTGGTTTCTTTGCCGATAATCTTTAGCGGCTCACGCCTCACAGCTAATTCTGGAGTAATTTCAATGTCCTGCTGAGCTGCTTCTTCCACGATCAAGTCTGGATCATGAACGTGCTTTCGAAGTTGAGATATATGAAATACATCATGCACTCCAGGCAACCAGTCTGGCAATTTAACTTTATATGCGAGAGTTCCAATCCGTTCCAGAATAGGAAACGGACCAATGAATTTAGGCGCTAACTTTCCAGTTTTACCGAACCTGATAACTCCTCTCATCGGCGATACTTTCAAATATACATAGTCGCCAAGTTCGAAGGATATATCTCTTCTTCTTTTATCGGCATAGCTCTTTTGTCGGCTTTGAGCGGCGAGCAATCGTTTCTTAATAAAATCGACTTTGTCGGCAGCTTCTCGGATCATATCAGGACCCAACACAAGTCTATTTCCAGGCTCGACCTAACAAGCAGGAGATCGGCACGGTCTACCATACAATGCTTCGAATGGCGACATTGTCAGACTCGCCTGGTAGCTGTTGTTATAAGAGAACTCAGCCAAATGTAGATTGTCTTCCCATGATCCACCGAAATCTATAACACAAGCCCGCAATAGATCTTCTAGAATGCGATTCACCCTCTCAGTCTGACCGTCTGTCTGAGGATGATAAGCGGTGCTCAAGTTTAACTTTGTTCCTAGCTCGACTTGAAATGCTTCCCAGAATTTGCTAGTGAATATTGTATCTCTATCACTGACTATACTGAGCGGCACTCCATGTAGTCTAACTATTTCCCTGAAGTATATCTGCGCCAGACTCTGAGCAGTTCTATTTGATCTGACAGGTATAAAATGGGCGGTCTTCGTGAAACGATCTACGATCACCCAAATACTGTCATTTCCTTTTCTGGTTCTGGGCAAACCATCAATGAAATACATAGAAATATGCTCCCACTTCCAACCAGGAACTTCCAGCGGTTGTAATAATCCAGCCAATTTCTGTTGGTCGCTTTTAACTAGCTGACAAGTAGGGCATCAACTAACATATATTGAGATGTCTCTTTTTAACGACTTCCACCAGAATGTGCGTTTGATGTCGTTATACATTTTATTCACGCCTGGATGGATACTGAGCTTAGATTTGTGGCATTCATCAAGCACTTCTCTTCTTAGTTCAGGAATTTCTGGAACGCAAATTCGTCCTTCTAACCTCAGAATCCCTTCGCTGTCTAACTGGAAATCCGAAGCATTGCCTTCACGAATTCGCTGACTTATTCCTTTGATAAATTGGTCGTCTTCTTGGAGAGCCGATATCTTATCAATCAACGAAGTCGCAATGATGAAACTGGCGATCATTTCATTCTTTCGGCTTAACGCATCAGCCACGACATTGGCTTTCCCTGGAGTATATATAATTTCAAAGTCATATGCTGCAAGAAACTCCAGCCAACGTTGCTGCCTCAGGTTTAAATCCTTCTGAGTGAAAAGATACTTTAATGACTGATGATCGGTAAACAGTTCGAATCTCTCACCGAGAAGATAGTGTCTCCAGATTTTCAAAGAGAATATGATAGCCAATAACTCAAGATCATGAGTTACATAGTTCTTCTCGTGTGGCTTAAGTTGACGGCTAGCATAAGCAATTACTTGGCCTCTTTGCATTAACACTGCGCCGAGGCCCTCTCTGGAAGCATCAGTCCACACCTTTAAATCCTGGTTGCCATCTATAATGGTTAACACTGGAGCTGTCGTTAATCTTAACTTTAGCTCTTCGAAAGCCTCCTCACTTTCCTGAGTCCATTTGAACTTAGAATGCTTCTTTGTAAGCTTAGTTAAGTGACCAGATATCTTCGAAAAGTCTTTAACGAACTTTCGGTAATAGCTAGCCAATCCGAGAAAACTGCGGACTTCAGTGGGAGTACTGGGCTGTTTCCAATTCTGAATAGCTGTGATTTTGCTTGGATCCACAGCGATTCCATCTTTCGATACGACATGGCCCAGAAATTTCACTTCATCTTGCCAGAATATACATTTGGAAAACTTGGCTTTTAATACATTCCGTCTGAGAATTTCTAACACTTGTTCCAGATGCTTTTCATGCTCGGCCTTTGATTTAGAGAAGATTAGAATATCATCAATAAAAACCAGAACAAATTTATTCAAAACCCCTCTGAACACTCTGTTCATCAGATCGACGAAGTAAGCTGGAGCGTTACATAAGCCGAACGGCATTACTAACCACTCGTAGAATAAGTCGGGGCCTCTGAACGCTGTCATTGGAACACACTCTTCGGCAATTCGAAGTTGATGGAAACCTGTAGCTAGGTCCATTCGTGAAAATACTTGTGCTCCATTTAATCGATCCAACAAATCATCTATTCGCGGCAATGGATATTTGTTCTTTATGGTCTGCTTGTTCAAATCACGATAATCCACACATAGACGTAGAGTACCGTCAGATTTTGGGACAAACACCACTGCTGCACCCCAATCAGAGAAACTAGGCCTGATCAGACCTTTCCATACTAGCTGTCCCGTTTGATTGTCTAATTCCTCCTTCTCTTTGAAGGACATTCTTCGAATAGCGTGAACTACTGGCCTAGCATTGGGAACTAAAGCAATCTTGAAATCTATTTCTCTCTGCGGAGGTAAGCGAACAACTTCCTCGAACACATCCGCATAATTCTTGACGACAGGAATATCTTTGATGAGGTCAGGAATATTTTCAGTGATTTCAGGGATATTTTCTATTTGGGCTGGAGAAACATTCAAAGCTGCCCAGAAGTCTTTTCTATTAGCATTCTGACCTTCACAGGGAATGGTTATATAATCACCTGATTTAATCTTTGCCTTTACGACTCTCTCGGCGCATTTGACTTCAGCTTCATATTTGGTCAACTAGTCTAATCCCAAGATAAGATCAAACTCTTTGAAATTCATGACGACTGCGATGGTAGGAAACCGATAACGAGAGAAAGAAACCGGCACTCCACAAACCCAACTGAGATCAACTGAACCCCCAACCGGATTCTGTACAGTCATTGGTTCTTTGAGCTTTTTCAAATTCAAATCTAGTTTCTTAGCTGCATCTTTTGCAATGAAGCTTCGCGACGCGCCAGTGTCAAACAGTACTTTAACTGGAATATCTTTGACAGTTAGCGTGCCTTCTAAAACATCTGGCCTTTCCTGAGAAGACGAGGATGCAGGTACTTCTGCCACTTCGTTCACATGCACTGCTTCAGGTTTTCTAAATAACGGGCAGGCCTTAGAAAGATGACCGACCTCATGGCATTGACTGCACTTTCTATTCTCTTGAAATCCCTTCTTGGATTGAAATCCGCCTCTTAATCGCTTCTTTAAGGGTCCGCAGTTAATCGACAAATGTCCTGGCTTCTTACAGTTACTGCATATGGTAGTCGTTGCTGGCTCTTTTTCGGATCTGGCTCTTTTTCGATTTACTTCGGGCTCCTTACTGACTTCAGACATTGTACTGGCTTCAGGAATATCCGTTTCCGAATCTTCTTTGCCACTACAACAAACTTCTTCTTCGTCACGCAACATCCCTTTCTTATGGAGATCTTCATACTGATAAGCCATGTATATCATTTCAGAAAAAGGAAGCTTCACATGTCCCAATACTTTATTCTGGTATTTCCTTTGAAGCCCGTGAATAAATCTCAGATTTTTCCTCTTCGGATTTTGAATTAGATGAGGGGCAAAGTGAGAAAGTTCATTGAATTTCTTATGATATTCGGGAATGGTCATATCTCCTTGAATTAGATAGGAAAATTCATCACATAATCTTTCTGTTGCTTCGGGGGGAGTAAATCTTTCTAAGAAAATCACTTTGAATCTGTCCCAGGTGATATCACCTTCTGGATTATCCTTAACAACAGAATCCCACCAGAACAAAGCTTCATCTTCGAGTGCCCAGGAGGCCAGTAATCTTTTCTGGTCATCCCTAAGCTTTAATGCTTCGAATATTTTCTCAACCGAACGAATCCAAGCTTGGGTTCTCATAATAGATTCTTCGCCCGAGAACGGCTTTCCACCCAGATTTCTATATTTCATAAATAGAGCTTCTATATCCGGGTCAGTATTACTTCTTCTATTTCTGGCACTCATTTTCTAGTTCTTCTGCAAATAGCAGATCAAGTGTCAGGTCAACAGAAAAGATATTTCAAAATATAGAGACAAATACTTGAATGTAAATGTGTCTATCGAGGTGTAATTTTATTCTGCTACTCATACTAGGATATTGCTGATCCTATCTGTATAGAGTTGCCCGTCCTAGAACACTACTGGTTCTATTTCTGACGAGTTCGTTCAAATGTTATATTCCAGAACTAAGCTTAACCAAAGCTCTGATACCACGTTGAGACGGCCCGATTTCCCGTTCTCACGGAAACAAGGTTATCTTTTGGAATATAACACAGAAACAGATAATAGCAGAACAGAATTAAATAAATACACCAGATAATGAACAACAAAATATACTGGATAAAAGTAATCATCAGAGTTACACAGTATACAGGATCTTACTTAGTACAAATACAGTTCAGCTATACATAAATGTCTACAGCGGAAATAAACAAAATATGTACAATAGGAGCTGAACAGCATAAAAAGAAATAAATGATAGAATCCATCTTCAGCTCCAGCTATCCAGAAAGAACCAGCTAAACCTGAATACAAGGCTGCCCGTGTAGAAAAAGGGGCACCCGAGTTTGAAAGTGAAACAAACTACGAGTCAGTCATGGGACTGGTATGAGAAATCCACTCAACACATATATAATTGGCTAATCACAGGACCACGCCACTTTCGTGGAACGGGTTTACTCCATTGGATTGCCAGTGCTTTAAAACAAATCTTTCTTTTAAACATCGCTATGCTTTTCATAAAAATGAAGCCGTTATAAGACTCAGTTCCCATCACACAATGCAACGCAAACCGGAGGATAGAGTTTTTACCTTATAACGGCCAAAATATGCTTGATACGAATAAAACAAAGGCATTTGATATTATTGCTAGTGTTTATATGTTTTGAAAACAATTTCAAATCATAACTATCAATCATAGACGACATGAGCGTCCCATGCCACTATGTCGCCAAATGTATGTATACAATCGAAACCGCATCGTCACGTATTTGGAAATTGGATTTCCGTCATGAACCAAGGCAAAAGATAGTCCTTACCGAATTCGAGACGCTCTAGCCCGTGTCTCAGGATCAGAGCTCGAGTGACCCTAGAATCGTCAGGGCCGGTCCACCGATGTGGATTAAAATTCCTGAACACTGCGTTTCCCCGCCCTTTGGGGCGTCAACGAGCCAACGAATGACTCCATCGGACCCGGATCGTCCGATCAAACCGAGGCGCCTCGCAACAGCAACAACCACATAGGTGAAAAGTATATAATGTCAGGGCTGGTAGGTCACTGACACCACCCTAGCTAGAAAGAAACGCATGCCCTCCCTGAGGTCCTTCCTCCCGTTTTAGGTTCCTACCGGGGTGTGAGGCTCGCGAATTCACGTTATACACAAAGCTACGCCACACAGGCGGTGCTTTGATCATCACCACAAGACTTTGCTTTTCAACAGAAGCCCTGATCACTGCATCTTAGCATGCCACACAGAATAAATCCTATGTCAGACACACAGTCCATTTACAAGTCCGTTCTGGGTCTGAACGAAACCGGAGGCACTAAATACCTCGCAAACCCTTTGATCAACACGTACGTCTGAACGATCACCACTCATTATCCATATTTCGGGATGCCTCCCAATCAGGACCTCGGTTACCATCCAAACGAGGTGAAGATCTCCGGTCTTCGACCATCGTCTTCATCTTCGAATTTCAATCGTCGGTCGATTATTCGAAATGAGAATTAACTCGGCCTTTTCAAATAATTCACGTATATTTAGAATTTCAAATCGATTTATTTCAATGGTTAAATTATTCGACAAAACCAATTGTGTTCTTTAATATAGTTTTCACACCAAACACATTCAACCATCAAACATCACATAAATCAAGCCAATTTAGTTTATTTCCATTTCATATCGCTTACGATATTTTATAACTATTTATTGCTATTTTTATTTAATTTAAAATAGCCATTATATTCAAAACGACGTTTCGGGCCATAAGGCGGCCGTGGCGCTGTTTTTCTTCAGATTTGATTTACACATATCTGAAAATCTAACCGTTGGATCCCCACAAAATTTACATCATTAGAAAGGTCTTTTCAAAACGAATCCAATGGTTCCAGTTTCGGGAAAATCCGACGGTCGGATCTCCCGGTACAATCGTTTGAAATTTCGATTTCAAAATACGAACT
Source organism: Allium sativum (assembly GCA_030737875.1). Lineage (NCBI taxonomy): Eukaryota > Viridiplantae > Streptophyta > Magnoliopsida > Asparagales > Amaryllidaceae > Allium > Allium sativum. The sequence goes on along the minus strand of CM060924.1, from coordinate 133,744,580 downwards.
GCAGCGTCGTTATTCGATTAAATATAATTCTATTTATATTTATATATAAATAAAATCGATTCTGGCGCTGTTTTTCTTCATATTTGAATTAAACATTCCAGACAATCCAACCGTTGGATTTTTACAAGGTTGGTGCCGTTGGAAAGATTATTCCAAGGCGAACCCGACGGTTGAGGTTTCGGGAAAATCCAATGGTCGGATTTCCCGTACTAGTCGTTTGAAATCACGATTTCGAAATACGAACTGCACGGCTTCGTTTCGTTTTAATTTTATTTATATTTATATAGTTATATAAATATAGTTCATTCAATGATTTCTATATCGTTTTCACTTCAAAAATTTTTCTAACACCTTAAATTTTGGAAAAATTTCGCCATAACCTCCCCTGCACCGGGAGCGTCGGGAAATCGCAAATAGCGTCCCGGTCCTTCTAATCTCAAAAAGAAAAAGAAAAAGCCAAGCGGCTAGCCAACAGGCTCAAAATCATCACCCAAACGAATCAGTAAATGTGTACCTATTTGTCGGGCACAAAATTTTATTCCTCTTCTCTAGCCCCTTTGCTATAACCTGTTCAATGAATATTGCATGTACATATATATACAGTCCATATCATTTTTCATTTTCTATTCAACTTCATATTCGATTTCCATTTGGTTTAAAAACACCATTCATCCTAATGTTACATAAATAGGTGCAAATCATTTCATTAGCTAATTAATGAATATTTCAACTCATCTATGTTTATTTTGAACAAGTGGCTATTTTTAACACTTCATATTTTAACGATTTATGCATACAATAAAAATGTGATTTTTATTGTAAAACGATTCATTTCAAAACACTATTTTTCTATATAGTTCATATAGTCGATAAAAGGTGATTTTTATTATCAAACAGTTTATTTCAAAATATGAATACCATTCAACACATGAATTTCTAAACAACGAATGAATATCAATTCAACACATGAATGTTTTCAATAGTTTTTATATATAGATACAAATGTGATTTTTATTATCGAACTATTTATTTCAAAATATGAATACCATTCAACACATGAATTTCTAAACAACGAATGAATATCAATTCAACACATGAATGTTTTCTATAGTTTTAAGCATATGAAAATAATTCAAACACACAAATATTATTCAAAATTTCGGCAGCATAACGGCAGGGTAGTTACACCGGCACCGTCCCTAGTACGGCTCCTCGCTCTACCTTAAAACCTCGCGGTTTTTGACAATGGGAAACATGCATCTAGTTCGCACGCAGGCGGCATGTATATATATTTATTCATTTCCACAAACTAATCCTATGTGGTTTCAACCAAATATTTCACAACCACCAATGGGTATTTTTCAACCACAATCAACCAATATCAATCACAAACAATCCCAAACAATCATTCTATTTTCACCTCAATTTCAACCAATAAATATCGTCCATGGTTTGTGGACGAGGGGCGTATATATATATATATATTTATATATAGCAATTCACTTTTACTTCACACGTATATATATATATAAATTTTAAATCAGAAATCTCACCAATAGCTATCCAACTGCAAGACTCTTCTTAATAGAAATCTTCGCCTTTTGTTGCTTTCGCCCGTATTCTCTACACATGTAAAAATAGAATTTTTACTATGTTATTCAATATATAAAAAATCGAATTTTGACTTCGCTATTCAATATATAAAAATATGATTTTTCCTTTTGCTTTCAACATATAAAAATATGATTTTTATTTTTGTTTCAACATATAAAAATATGATTTTTATTTTTGCTCTCACATATAAAAATATGATTTTTATTTTTGCTTTCAACATATAAAAATATGATTTTTCCTTTTGCTTTCAACATATAAAAATATGATTTTTATTTTTGCTCTCACATATAAAAATATGATTTTTATTTTTGCTTTCACATATAAAAATATGATTTTTATTTTTGCTTTCAACATATAAGAATATGATTTTTCCTTTTAACAAAATCCGTTTTCTAGTTTATAAATCATTTTAAAATCAGTTTTTATATTCTTTTAAAAATTTAGTTTTAAAATCTTTGAAATAAACAGTTTTTCTCTTTTTCAAAAATTTCAGTTTTAAAATCTTTGAAATAAACAGTTTTAACTTTTAATAAAAATGCAGTTTTTATACTTTTTAAAAACAAAACAGATTTTATTTTTAAAAAATGCAGTTTTTATTTTTTTATTTCAAAAACAGGTTTTTATACTTTTTAAAATTCAGTTTTATAACTTTATATTTTAAAACAGTTTCAGTTTTAAACTTTATTTAATTTATTCAGTTTTTAATTTACTTTTCAAAACAGTTTTTATATTTTATAAAAATGCAGTTTTTATAACTTAAAATAAAAATACAGTTTTATAACTTAAAATAAAAATACAGTATTTAGTTTTAACAAAACTAAATTAAAACTAAAAATAAAATAAAATAAATAATAAAAAAAAAGTAAAATGGCTCACCGAGGTGTCGAAGGGGAGGAGGCGTTCGTCGGTTTTGGGTCTCTCGAGGGTAGCGTCGCGACTGGATTCGACGGGGGGGTGGGGGCTCTGCGTCTTCGCGAGCTTCGAGGGGGGGGTTCGAAGTACGAGGAAGAGGGGGGGTACGGTGAGGGCGGCGGCTTCGCTTCAGGGGGGGCTCTTCGTCGGCGTTCGAGGTTGGGGGGGGGGGGGGGGCGGCTCTGGCGATTCGATTAGGTTTTGTTTTTTTTTTCTTCTGAAAATAAAAGGGAACGGGGGGGGGGGGCAGTGAAGATAAAGGGAGGGAAAAGGAAATTAAAATAATATAATTTTTTTTTTTAATTTAATTTGTAAAAAGGTTGACTTCTACATTCGACCTCTAAACGAGGCCCACCGCCTGCCGTCCATAGCGTTATACCCCCATTCTGAACACAATGGGATATGTATCGCAAGCTGATTTGATCGTTACAGTCAGTTTCCTTTTGAATTTACATTTAAATCACTATATTGAATTTTAAACGTACATTTCAAATTACCGGGGTCACATACTAACTAGAAAAATTCCAGAAAAATATTTTCTAGCTTCGTATTGACGATACGGTCCTAACAAAACTAGTTTCGTCGAATTCTGAGACCGTTTGAAAAATGGCCAATTTCCAGTCGATTAAAATCAACTGAAACTGGTCAAACGCGTTTTCCTTTGCCACGCTCACATATTGATTCGAAAAATTATGAAATTTGAAACCTAGCAATAACCTGACACTGCGGATCTAACAAAAGTGGTTTCGTCTAAATCCGAGGTCGTATGCAAAATGTCCATTTTTAAGGGCCTGAATTCCATAGCGACTATTCAGAATTTTCAACTGGACATATCTTTTGACTCCCGCTATCAAACTTCGATTGGTCAGATTCGTTAGAAAGATATTATCAATTTGATTCCATTATTTTTGGTTTCACTAAGATCCGGATTGTTTTGCACCCGGTATATTCAATTGAAGTTTGAAATCGAATTATCGAACTACCGCGCCATTTTCAATTCTATATATAATTATAATTAATTATATTCGTTTTCAAATGTCGATTCAAACTCAGTTTTCATTGCCATTATCTAAAATATTTATTTTAAATATTTAAAATCCATTATTTTAGTCAATTTAAAAATTTTAAATTGGTTCAGATTTTCTGGGTCGTTACACCAAAATTCGTAATTTTCTGAATTAATATGTGAGCGTGGCAAAAGAAAACGTGTTTTAACAGTTTCAGTCAATTTCGATCGACCAGAAAATGGCAAATTTTCAAACAGTCTCAAAATTTGATGAAATTAGTTTTGTTAGGACCGTATCATCAGTACGAAGCTAGGAATAATTTTTCTGGAATTTTTAGAGTTCGTATGTGGCGCTAGTAAATTTAAATGTACGTTCAAATTCAATATATAGATTTATATTTTGATTTTGACGGAAACTGATCGAAATGATCGCATCAGCTTACGATACATATCCCAATGTGTTCGGAATGGGGGTAGTTAGCTAGGGACGACAATCAGTGGGTTAGAAAAGGAGTTCGAATAAAAAGTCAACCGTTGGTGGAATAAAATATAATATAAATTAATTATAAATTCCCTAACCCCCTCACTTCCTTTTTCTCTCTCTCTCGTTCTGAATAAAAAAGAAAGAAAAAAAACCGCTTGCCCCCAAATCCCGTCGCCCCCCTCCGATTGGCCACGCTACCCACCGCCCTAGCCGCGCGCCTCACCACTGAACGTCACCCCGCCCCTACAACTCCGACGCACCTCCTTAGGCTCCTCCCTTCTCTTCTCCTTCCTCTAAATCCACTCCTCCGCCCACAAACAACCCCAAACCTGAGAAGAACCCGCTGCCACCGCGCCTGAGGGCCCACCGCCGACGCCGGGCTACCGCCACCACCTCCGGACCGTGGCGCGCTCCATCCACAAACCATGTAAGCCTGTTTTGATTTCATTCGTTTATTTATGTTGTAGAAATTTGGTTATAAAAACTAAAAATCAGTTTTTTTTATGAAAAGCTAAATAAAAATTGATTTTTATTATAAGGGTAGCAAACAAACATTTAATTTTTATATATATGAGAAGCGATATAAAAATATCACATATATATATATATATATATATATATATGAATAGCGAATAAAAATCAGATTTTTATGTATATTAAAGTAAGATAAAAATACGATCTTTGCTTAGAAAAAAGAAATGATTTTTATTAGTAAAGATATGATCTTTCATTAGAGAAAGAATAGATTTTTCAGTGAAAAATATGAATTTTATATTATATAGTTAATAAAAATGTAATTTTTATATTATAGGGATAATAAAAATATGATTTTCATAATATGGATAACGATATGAAAATATAAATTTTATCGTATGTATGTAATAATATAAAGATTCGATTTTTATATAAGTAGAATGGCGATAATTTTTTTTTTTTTTTTTTGGCAAGGCCGACGGGGTTGAGTGGACCCCTACCACTTTATTAATGTACCGTAGAAAAGAGAAAAAAATTACAACACACACAAGATTACATAGCAACACGGTACATTTACACAAAAACACAAGAAGACGACAAAACACAACTTTACTTTTGCAACAGGACTCACAATAGCAGTCTCTGAGCAATGCCCGGGTCAAAAGTGAAATTGAGCAGTTTGAGACCATTGCGTACATCCACTTTGATTTTGGCTTTCACTTGATCATTCGAATTAGCTTCTGAAGGGTTAAAGATTCTCCTGTTTCTCTCCTTCCGGATATTGCTCACATATTTCTTAAGAGTGTAGCTTAAGATCCTACCCTTACTTGTCTTCTTGCTTGTCATTGCCTCCAAACTAGTCCATTCAACTGTACTGATATGATTAGCACCAGCAGATACAACTAATTACATCACTTCATTCCACATGTTATATGTGGTGCTACACTCAAAATATAGATGCATAATGCTTTCAAGCTGAGAACCACACATGACACATTCTTAGTGGACCTGCATCCCTCTCGCACATAATTTATCTTTTGTTAATAGCGCATTATATAAAACCTTCCAAAGCTGCAAGTTTTCTTTTGCACTGTTGTCACCACTCCATATTTTTTTGTTCCATTTACACTTTGGCAAGCTGACATGTCCCGTTAACACATAATACAAGCGCTTAATCTGGAACGGTTTTCTTGCATCGCACCATTGCGTTATCAGCTCATTGTTTTCTTCTACTTTAATTTGGCGAGCTTCCTTTCAGAACAAGTTGACATTTGTCACCGTAGTTTCCGGGAGGGAAACAATATTGTTGATAATGTATTGTCTCACATTTGCATTTCTGGGCAAGCCTATCACCTCAATCTCCAAGTCAGTTAGTTCGTTGCAGAGAATAGTGTCGTTCCTCAACCACGGATCATACGACAACTTAATGTCAGCGACACTATTATCTTTATAAGAGAAGAAAGGGAGAAAAATTCTACGCAGCTTAAAGATGCTCCTCCAAGTCCAACTGATCTTTTGGGGCGCCTGCATAGTCCAAAAGTTACGATTCTTAACAACGTTTGCTTTCGACCATTGTACCCATAAGTTGTCACTGTTATTGAGGAAGTTGTCAATATGCTTGAAAAAAGCCACTTTATTCCATTAGACCATACTTGTAATTCCTAGTCCACCATTACGTATAGGCTTCTCCATTTTTCTAAAGGAAATCGGAGCGTGATATCTCCCATCAAGCCTACCTTTCCAGAAGAATTTCATAAACGTCGAACGTATCATGTTAATCAGTTTATTAGGCAAGAGGAAGGTTCGCGCCCAATAGACTTACATAGAGAAGACCACCGATTTGATAAGCGTTAAACGCCCCGCCTGACTTAGCATTCTACTCGTCTAATATTCCATCCGAGCAGTTATTTTTGTGTAGAGAGGCATACACTGAGCTGAAGTTATTTTTGCCGTTGTAAGCGGGAGGCCGAGATATGTGATCGTTTCGTTACTGTAGCTAAGTCCAGATCTCACGCATAATTCACTGACTTGAATGTTTGATAGTCCGGAGGACAACAGCTCGGATTTCTGAAGGTTTACCTTGAGCCTAGTCATGTTGTAAAAGTCATTCAACGTCTCAAATATTGCATCAACTGTGCCATGGTCAGGAGAGCAGAAAACAACAAGATCGTCGGCGAACATGAGCGTCGATATCCTAGGCTCGCCACAACGCGGATGCAACTTGTATAAACCTTGTTCAATTTTGTTGTTAAGCATCTGGGTTAGCATTTCCATAATCAAGATAAAGATGAAGGCCGATATCGGATCCCCTTGTCTAACTCCTTGTTTGCTCTCGAAGAATCCCACTGTTGTTCCATTGATCAGTAATGAAAACATTGGCGTAGAGATGCATGAAAAGATCCAACTGACGAAGTGACCCGGAAAGTTCATGTAACTCATCACCCTGACGATCGTATCTCACTGTAACATGTCAAATGCCTTCATGATATCTAACTTGAACATAGCTCTAGGACTATTCCCGCTATTTTTATAGCCGTTAAGAAGCTCATGCAATAGAAGAACGTTATCTAAAATACTCCTCCCCACTAGGAATGTTGCTTGGTTTGATGAAATGATAGTAGGAAGGACACGCTTGAGCCTGGTAGCAATAACTTTGGAAATTCATTTGTAAATGGTATTACAGCATGAGATAGTGCGATAGTCGCAAACTCGTGTTGCATTCTTCATCTTTGGAATGATTGCGATGTTGGTGCAGTTGACTGCTTGATTCATTTTTGTTGTTTTGAAAAAGTGCTTTACTGCTTTAGATACATCCTCATTTATTTGATTCCAACATTTCTGGTAAAAGAACACGTTGAAGCCATCCGGTCCACACGAAGAGCTGCTGTTAAGAGAGAACATGGCTTTTTTGATTTCTTCATCCGTTACTTCTACACTCAAGATTTTATTATCAGCAGTAGATAATTTTTGTAACAAATATGGGTCAATTATATCAATATTAGGAACAAAACTATCTTTGTTACCAAACAAGTCCGAAAAGTGACTTAGGAATGCCTCATCTACTTCTAATTGATTGTTTGCATTTTTTCCATGGTTGTCGACGACGGTCACCAAATTTTCTCTATACTGTTTGTCCTTCAAGGTCGCATGAAAAAAAACGCTATTATTATCTCCTTCCAGTTTCCACTTCATTCTTGCCTTCTGCATAATCATAGCTTCTTCAGAAATCAGAGCTTCATGATATTGCTTTGTTATATAAGTCTCCATATTCGAAAGCACTGAATTGTTGGTATCGGTCATCATTTGTATTTGTATCTCCTCAAGCTTCCCTCTCTAGTAAAACGTTTGCTTGTTCCCATTTCCAAATCTTTCCTTAGCCCAACTTCTCAGTGCAACTTTAGCGGCTTTCAATTTAGCCTACAAAATAAAAATTGGGTTACTGTAAATAGTTCTCTCCCAAGCTCCTAACAAGGTATTTAGGAAATCAGGTTCATTGAGCCAGTTATTAAAAAATTTAAAACAAGAGGATTTTTTCATGTCGATCCCACTGAGATGGAGGATTAATGGGGAGTGATCGGAAAGTAAAGGGGGAGGAGGGTTATATGATAAAGCAGGTCAAAGGTTTAAGGATGCCGACGAACAAAAGGCATGATCAATGAGGGAGAATGTACGAGGTTTGTTACGAGACTTGCTATTCCAAGAGAATGGGAGGCCAGTTCTAGAGATAGGAAGAAGATTGCTCTTATCTATAGTTTCTTTCAGCGGCTGGATCTCGGCAAGGGATAAGGGATTACCACCGGATCTATGGGAGGAGTCGTAACAACAGTTAAAATCTCCAAGAATAATCCAAAGGTTCTAGGAAAGATTAAGCATGGGAATATCGTCAAGCAGGAGCTTTCTTACATTGAACGAGTTTGCTGCGTAAACTATGGTGAGGTTAAAAGGGTGTAAGTCATCCATGAAGTGAGCTGAGCAATGTATCATTTGACAAGTGGTAGTTACAAGGGATATGCAGATTATGGTGAGGTTGAAGACCAGAAGGATTCTGCCGAAAGGAGCTTTGTCCATATTATGAAGAAGAGACCAAGAAGGGTTGATGATCTTGGCAGCTCTTTGAGTTAACTTTAGATTAAGTTTGGTTTCGAGAAGCGCCAATAAGAAGAGGAAGAGTTTATTTTCAGAAATTAAAACTTTGCATTGATTCAATTTGGTATCGTCGTGGCAACCACGTATGTTCCAAACACCGAGTTTTTTTTAACATCGATTAAACTGATGGGGGAATTGGGACTTCTCCTCTCTTACTTCTTAGCCTGTACTTGCAAGGTACAGAGGCTGAAGTTCTCTTCTTTTCCGCATTTTTTCTCATGTGATTAATAGGGGTGAAGGAATCAAAAGGTGGTGATTTGAATGCAGGAGGGGGTATGATCTTGGAGTGTATGCTTTCACAAGGAGGAACCAGAGCAGGGGTTTGGGGTTCATTTGGCTTCGGTGGAATGTTTGGTTGGGGTGTTTTTGTATAGCACATCGGGTTATGCATGGGTAGGGATACAGGAACTTTAGCATGATTGGTCTGTTCTTGTTGGCTTTGAATTTCATCTTCATTAAATAAAGCACCACTTGCTCATTTTTCACAGCAGTCATTTTGCACTCTTACTTCACAACCACTTGACATGTTAACATTAATGCACGGCATTACACTTTCTTTTTGTTTGGAGCATTCAACTAACCAACCCTCTTTCACTGTTTCACTAACCATTTTATATATACAATTTTCCTGGATCAAATCATCCATCATTTCATCCTCAGTCATTATTTCTTGGCTTGTTACTTTAGGGACAGGAAATTGCACAGAGATATCTTGAAGTTGCAGTTCTTCTAATGTTGGCATTACAATTGTATTTATTTCTTCCAACTCGGATTCTAACAGTTCATTTATGAAGTTTTGTTCCTCTGCGTCAAAGTTTGCTTCGTTTCTAATTTCCCCCTCCTCTAATACATTAAAACTTTTATTGACTTCTAACACATTTTCAATTTCCTTCTCATTGAACATTCTTTCCTCACTTGATTGACTTGCTTTTCCTCTATTTGCCTCGTTATTAGAACCTTTTCTCCTTTTATTGGTTACAACTTGCCACCTTTGATTATTATTTCTCACCATAGGCTGTGGTTTGTAAATGACTTGTTCTCTAATGTGCAGAGAGGGCACCTCTGTCTCTTGACGTTTGTTTTTCTTTTCTATGCATACCTCCGCGTCTTCCATTTCGTTCATATCGCAATTGCTACTTTTGTGACCAAACGTTTTACAGTTGATGCATATATCCGGTTTCAACAAATATTCCACGTATATTCTTTGCACTCCTCCTTCTGGTGTTTCAACCAAAAAATCATTAACCATCTCCCTGTCAGATTGAATATCTATCAAGCATTTCGCATACCGAATTCTTTCTCTAATCTCAGTTTTCTCATCTATACAAATCAACTTTCCGAGCATACAACTAATCCAGTTTATTCCAAAGTTAGACCATGAGAATATCAGAATGTTTTATAGCCTTACCCAAACTGGAACTGATTTGATACTACCACACACATTACTTATCGATGGATCATATGACTTTATAATAAAAAGCTTGTTATATAGCACTATTGGGTCTGCTTTCTGGATACGGCATTTATCCTCTGCATTGGAGAACTGGAATATGAATACAGCTCCATCAGATCTAACATAAACCGTACCTTGAAGTCTCCAGATTGGAAGGATTTTGTTGATAACAGCTGAGTAAGAGAGCGGACTGTCCAAAAAGAACCCCACAAGGAAATCATTCCAGACTAATGTTCCTGATTCTATGACTCCATCAACTAGGGCTAGAGCTCCATTTACTACTACTCGATTGATGTCAAAAGGCGTGTACTCTCCCGCATTCATAGGTTTTCGCTGAAACAGATGAGTCCATGGTTGTTGACTAATCGGAGCTGGCGGATGGGATTGAGGTGGTTGCGATTGGAGAGAAAGGTTGGATGGAGGATCAGGGGGCAAGGGCGGAGGGTCAACGGCGGGAATTGCGGCTGGAGATAGGATCGAGGAATTTGGTTGGATGGGACTGGGCGGGATGGGTTTAGAGGGATCAGTCATGAAATTGGTTCAGTTATAATTATTTTATTTCTTCGAAAAATATAATTTTTATTTTGTAGGAAGAATTGTAAAAATGTGATCTTTATAGACAAAAATACGATTTTTATAATGTTGTCATTATGATAAAGATGCGATCTTTATATGAATATCATTAAGATGAAAATTTTATTGTCATTATATATGAAGGGAAATAAAAATTCGATCTTTATATAAGAAGTAGAAATATAAAAATATAATTTTTACATAGAATGAAGCGTTGTAAAAATATATGAAATAGGAATAAAAATATGAATTTTATTTGTTGAAATGAAGCGATAAAAATGTGATTTTTATATATGAACAGTGGGAAAAAGTCGCATTGGAATTTTGGGCATATCCAAATAGTTCAGAAAGAAAGACCGACGTAGTGGATCACAAGGTGATAACTTCTCACTTTTATTTTATTTTCTAGTTAAAATATATACTAGGATGCAGACAGTGCTTAGCAGCACCCGACACCCGTCGTCCACAGACCATGGACGGCTTGTTTGTTTGATTGTGTGATGTGGAATGAAAATAAATATTTTATAGTTAAAAATATAAATTTTAACGTATAGATGAATAAAGTAAATATTTATAAACAAATTGGATGATTTGTTTATGTACACACAATTGACTGATATTGATTGGGATGATAAATTTTACACATCGCCTAGCTGCACAATCAAAATTCATTATTTGTTGATTGAAACCCCACACGGGTATTGGGATGGTATATGGCATACACTAGTCCCAATATTTTATTTGTATGTCGATTGATTGATTGACGGGCTGTTATAAGCTTGAATATTTATATTTAATGCTTATGCAGTGTAGAATGCACTATGGATGATGATTGACTGTGTTTGGTTGTTGTGGTGTACGTGTGTTGTATGAAATCCATATAAATCACATTATATGGTAATTGACTGTGTCTGATTCTAGTTTAGAAGAATGAATATTTTAAAATAACGATTAATTTAAAATAACAAATATTTTCAAATAATATTAAAAAAAAAGAATCAAAATATGATTTTGACATTCGATTTGGATGGACACGAAAATATTTAAATATATAAAGCTGTGTTGATTAGATTAACGCCATTTTGACGTCAACGATATTTATATCGATTTTATTCACTTTTATAATGAATATAAAAAAGGAATTGATTTCAAAATATAATGTTTTGAAAATATTATCATTTATATATTGATGATATGGAATATTCGATTTTGATTAGAAATTGAATATGAAGTTGAAATCGTTTTGAAAACGAATTTAAAACTATTTACAAAATACGTTTTAATAGGAAATCGATGAAATATATATAATATATTTTATATATATAATGGCCTGAATAGAACGTGCTGTGCCGCGGTAGTTCGTGAATTTCGACCATTGACTTCGAACGGACATTATGGGAGATCTGACCATCGGATTCTCCTAAAACCGGAACCGTTGGGTTCGTATCGAAAAGAGTTATCTAACGAATATGAGAATTTTGAAATCTAACGGTAGGATTTGGAATTATGTCCAAATCAAATTTGGAAAAGGTCACTGTAAGTGCAGTTCGATGGCCGTTTATGGAAATCGACTGTACGAGCCTTGATAAAATTATTAAAAATATCCATAATTTGTGTAAAATCATAATAAATGATTTGGAAAAAAATTGGATGAAAAATTTCACGTTTGAAAAGATAAAAATATATTTATATCAAAATGAGCTAGTTATTAACTAGAAAAATAATTTATTTACTTATTTAAAATAAATAAATTGGATTTGAAATGGTTTTAAAAATAACCAGAATTTCCAATATATGAATTGGAATGGATTTGAATCGAAATTATCATTGGAATATTTCGATGTTGGATTCTGGATTATACAGATATTGTTATGGAAATTTACAAGATATATTTTATATCATTATTTCCAAAGCGATATTTGTTGGTTTCAGGATTTGATATTGAATATAAGCCGATATATTTTCTATTCAGAGCCTTGTATTTAATATCAAATGGGATTTGGGTTTGTCGTGAATGGTGCCTTCATTAACACTGTTCTTAAACCCAGTTGAGAAAAGATTAAATCTTTTTATTTAGATTTAAGGAAATATACTAATTAATTAATATATTTAATTGGAATTGATTTAGAATTGATTTTTGGGTTTATCGTGAACGGTGTTTTAAATAACACTTGTTCTTTAACCCGATTATAATGAATGGAATGTGAATTGGGTTTATTGTGAACGGTGTTTTTATGACATTAGTTCTTTAACCTGATTTACAGTGAAATGTGATTTGGAATTTATAAATCTTTTTATTAAGATTTAACAGGAATTTTCCAAAGTAACGGTTTTCCAATTTAATGTATTACATTGGAATTGAATGGAATTCGATTAGATAATAATCGAAATGAAATTCTGTGGAGGATGACTGTTAATACATATGGAATTTAAAAGGCTTTTCCGTTATTCCATTTATATTATTAGTCGGATACGGAAATTGATATCGATTATATATTGATTTGTTTTTCCGTGAAAATTCCATAAATAATGGAATGTGATTTGGGTTTATCCCGAACTGTGTTTTAAATGACATTAGTTCTTTAACCCAGTAAAAGACAGGATTACATGTCTGTCGTTGTATTTCGAACTGTATGGTTGACCTCTGCTTAATATATATATGTTTGGCGGCGGAGAATTTATTCTCTTGCTTAACGCCCTTCTCTGAGACATACGAGCTCAGAGGTTATATACCGGCTGAAATAATTAGTATGTAGTAGATTGTCGATGCGACATGTTTGATTTTCCAAAGTTAAATAATCATTAATATTGATTTTTGGGAAGATTAAAACTAAGTAGAGTTTTAATGAATCTTTAATTAGATCGAAATGTGAATTGATAATTTAAGTTCCCTTTATACTTCCCAGTATTTCTTATGGTATTCAAAATACCATATAACCATTACCAATATCATCCAAACACACATAATCAACAACAGATTATATATCACAATATATGAAACAAAACAGTATTTTAAATATTGAATAATCCAGTTGGATCCCTCCAACCTGTTTCCCTGCATCACAGATGTTAAACAATATAAATAACATCGATTTCATTTCAGTATGAAATATTCTGATAAACAGAATCAATATTTGATTAACGATTTATATATATATCGTTATCTATGATTTCGACCAATACATCATCTATTCAACCAAATAATCAACACACAGCAATCAATCATCATTTATCAACAATACATTATTTATAAAAATATAAACTGTACAGAGTTAGTGATATTTACTCACATAGGACAATCATCGTTAAATAACTATAATTGTCGGTTGATTCAGACAGACAATTTATTTCACTATAAATTGTAACGAGCTCCAATTCACTCATAGTCAGTTCCGTTGTGTAGCCACCGTCCATACGAACCTATTGGATCCTGTTTCGTCAGATTTCGATACCGTATGCCCCAGATATTACATTACAAGTTAGACAATATTTAAATAGTTTTTATTTAAATAAAACTTGGTTATTGGGCCTCACCATTCTAATATTGGCCCACCTGCACCCTTAAAAACCCAGACCACTTCTTTCTTCTCCAACCGATCAGGAGCAGAGGGTCGTTCCCCATTACCATAGTTTCCTCAACTCGAACTCCATGATACATTCACTAATTCAAAAACCAAAATAACCATTCTCCTTCCCCCCCCCCCATGTTATTCAACTTCAACACCACCTTATCAAACTCGCATTCCTCATTTCAGTTACGTTCATCTAGTATAGTTCAAACACGAATAGTAAAACATGGTCAATTTCGATTCTCAAGCCCTCCTAACTCCTTCTTTACTTTATATAAATTCAAACTAAAATCACCACTTCATTCTTCATCACCAACTCTATTTAACTATACTAGAAGAATTAAACTCAAAGTCTAGCTCACCCTTGCGATTTCAGTTAGTTCTGCAGCCCTCCAGTAACTATCACGCAATCCATCCAAACTTCGCCTCGACATGCTAAAATACAACAATCGTTCTTCGAATCAATGCCTGAAATCCGCAAATTCCTAAACCCTAAGTTTCCTGTTGAAAATCGGCAAACCCCAAAAGTGGATCGAACCATGTAAAAGTACACCCAAAATGAAGCTGACCTCTCTCCAAACCAAAATATACACATATCACGATTTATTAATTTTTCTTTTGTTTTCTTTGAATTATTAAAGATTGGATTATTTTACTGGAAGAAAGAAAATCTCGGCGGATTATTTGCTTGACTAGAGAAAAATAGATTTATGGTTAGAAGATTTTGAGAAATATTTATAGAAGAAATATATTATTTTTATATTCATTATTATATTTATTTTTAAGCAGCCGCTATATTTATTTGTTGTTAAAAATTCCTATGATCACATACAATATCCAAAAATCATGAAAATGGGCTTGTAGTAACAATTTGACATTACGGGCCCAACGAAACTTGTTTCATCGAATTCCGAGTCCGTTTGCTCACACGGCGTATTTTTAACAATCAAAATACTGACCGTTTTTCACATTAAAAATCCATACGACCACACACTGACTCCAAAAATTACGGAAATTGAAATGTAGCAATAATTTAATATTCCGGATCAAACAAAATTAGTTTCATCGAAAACGGAGGTCGTTTGTAAAAATGGCTATTTTTAAAGCTTTAAATAAACCCATTTAAATATAAATATATTTAAAAATAATTATATTGAATATAAATAAATAAATATTATCGCATATATTCACGCTGAATATCATACAGCTTCAAAATAAATATATATGGATTTATAACTCGATATTTCAAAATCAGAGTTAACCGATATTCAATTAAAAATAGAAATCCTTCTATAAATCGTTATAAATTATAAAGAAATTCCATAGCGACTATTTTAAAATTTGATTTGGACATAACTCAAAATCTACACAATAAAATCCCAAAATTTCTCTTCTGTTAGAAAAATATACTTCACCAGCTCCGAACATTTCTTGTTTCATAGAAATCCAGCTTAAAACGGATTCTATATATTCGTTTAAAGTTCAAATCTCCAAGTTACGAACTGCCATGCCATTTCGAGCTCGATTATAATTAAAATATAATTATACGTTCAAACTTCGTTTAAATAATATATTCGTCAATATAATTCAATTCTAAACTGATTTATATATTTTAAATTGTCCAATTCACACCATATTGTCGATTCTACTATTTCCAGCTATTTCGGAAATTAAATATATTATTCTAATATTTATATTAATTAAATATTCAATATTATTTAATTAAACAACCATTTAATTCTCTAAATAACTATTTAAATAATTAAATAAATTAATTATTATATCATAAAAATACGGGATGTTACATTCTTCCTCCCTTAAAATAATTTCGTCCTCGAATTTGCTAAGGTAGAAAACAAATCCTATTAATTGTGTTAAAAATTATTTGTTTACTTCTTAACTCCTGTTTCAACTGAACAAATAAATTTTAATTAAAATATTAAATTATTCTAATTAACGAAATTTTCAAAAATTATGAAAATTTTCTATTATCCAAAATTTTCGAAAAATTTCTCCAGCACCTCCTTTGTACAGCTCAATCGGTACAACTACAACTCGCCACTCTAGGCCTTCTCCTACCCAAAAGAAAATCAAACAGCCAAGTGGCTTGCCAATTCAGCTCATAAAAATCTCATACCCATATGAAATATAAACTTGTACCTTTTTGTCTGGTATATCATTCCATCTTTCATATCTGCTACTAATTCAACATATACAAACGTTATCCCAATCAAACTCAAATCACTTTTATCTCTAACACAACCATTGCCTTATCCAATCCAACTTTCATTCTCAACTCAATGCTATTACCAATTTCAACTATTAACTTACCAGTCCAATATAATTCCAGATTCCCATCTCACAATCCAATTCTACTTGATATCATTCAATTTCAATTACCGCTTAATTGGCTTTACTTTAATTCCAATTTGCTTTCAAATCAAACAATCCTTCTGGGAGTTTTAAACCACTTACTTTTTTTCTAAAATCAAATATTTCTTTTTGAATTTCAAAAAACTTGTTTTCCCAAAACAATTCAAAAACAATTTCCTTGGTAGTAATCCGTCACTTAGAAACCCGAAAATGAACACCAATGATCCTACACAGTCATCGTCGAAATTATTTTCCAGCGACCGAAGTGAGTTCAAGACTATATCACTTTTCAAAACCATTTCTAAACACTTCCAATTTGAAATACATTTTAAAATACCATTCACCATGTTCGTAAAACAATTTAAAATCTCCCAAGATTTTAAAATTTTTATATAATTAATCCAAATTCATTTACAACCCTTCCCCAAATTTCCAGAGTTTTAATTTCAATTCTGATTTAAATTCAGATTTAATTCATTTCATAACACTTATACGAATTTTGATTGGTTATTTACATAACTGTTTCAATTACAATCTTATCTGATTATAATCACAACCAATACATCCGATATACTATAATATTTCAAATATCTATACTTTGCTTATATCAAAATATATTTTGGGTAAAAGTATTTCATTTACCCTCTTTTCAAAACATATCGTGTTGGTTCATCGTATTCAAGTGTTTAGAAACTCCTATCGATCAGTGGATCAAACTGATCGACCAGAACTCATAAACAACTCAACCAATAAATCTCCATAATATAAAACAATTTTTATAAAATCTACAAATATGCTCTCTCGTATATACACACTCAACTCAATCTAGTGCATTACAAACCCCATCTCTATTGAGTTACGCCACAGAGCCAAGGTAATTACTTAACCTTTAGCTCTAATACCACTGTATCGACCGGGTTTTTCGCGATACTGAGTAACCGACATAAACTCAATGTCCACTATCCAAGCATCGGAAACACCGGATAGTCCATGAAAGAAATTAGAGGGTGAGAATAGATAAGATAGAAACTTAGAATAGAAGAAGAAGAAGAAGAAGGAGAAGAGCATACAACATCAGAGTAAACATGAATCTCACAGCGGAACGAACAATATACATTAGATACATAACTTTGAAATAAAATCAGTATATGTATACAATAACATTATCAGAGTACAACACTTATAATACAGCGGAAATAATAATAGCTACATAATCCTTAAGCCTCCTGCTCCAAAGTCTCAGTATCTGTAAATCCCGACTACTTGACTACCCGTACAAATTGGGCACCCAAGAGTTTAGGGAAAACAAAACAAAATAAACTCAGGGTCAGTCATGGGACTGGTGTGGGTAAACAATTTAAAAAAGTTTGAGAAAATAAATGATATCTCATAAGACCACGCCGTATAACACGGAACGAGTTTTTCCCTCATGAGATCCCAAACACTTGTTTCAACATTTCAAAATCTTTTTAAACGAAATGATAAACTTTATATCAAACTCGTTTGACATTATAATAGTGTCTATCAATCACAACTATATAATCAACTAGCAGAACGCTTTCATCTCACGTTCTACATACATAATATATAATCAAAAACCGCAGGCGCTTATTGGGTAATGAATTCCAACTGGCAAGGTATGGGACCACCTTTCGATAGTGTAACTCTAGAGAGGAATATACCAGGCTCAACAAGAACATCTTGCAACCCAGGCTAAACATGACCGGTTACTCATTTCGCTTGAGTGTACCGAAAGTATTATCACCAACGGTTGGGATCAGCAACTGTTTCCCGAAAGGAACAACATCGAAATAGATTATAGAAGTAAATGGAATTTCTCTAGATCAGGTGATAATACACCTTAATTAGCAGCTAACCACTTGGCCATGCTACCTACCCGATTTTATACCATTCCAATTTGTTAGGCTAGAGGCCACAACGTATCCTTTTCAAACCACATCTTCATTCACTTTGAATGTCACATCGTCATACCCACTAAATCAAAAATTGATTTCTCCGAACATATCACGGGTAAACAGCTAAGAGAAACGAATTCCTCCACCACCAAACATAAGTACGTTTGAGGAGATCAACTTACGTGATCTATTAAATATACTCCGTCAGACATTCTTCCATTCAGGTCGTCCTGGGACTAGACAGATTGAAGGTACTATTTTGTAAACAGGACAGCCCTTGCATAACTCCATCTTCAATTATCTTCATCATATTTGATCGCAATGCTAACGCCATATGGAGTGGTTTTCAGATAATATATCTGATCCCGTTCTCTCCGTATTAACAACGGAAATGGTCAAAATCTTTGATAGTTGGTGATTTAATTATTAACTATCAAAGGAAAACATGTGTACAAACAACGGTCGTATTCCCAAATGGAAATCTTAGCGATCAATCATCATTTCATTTCCCAATTTCCCATTTATCGTTCCAATATATTCATAAATTCCTTATTTTCTAAAATCAGAAAATATACGTTATTAACTTTGGAAAATGTTTCCACTTATGATTCACACATCAATATCTTCCCACCTCTATCAGTCTCTAACTGTAAACTAGCAAACTTCCCAAGCATAAGCCCTGAAGGCCGAAACCAACATCAGATTGATACCCAGAAAGCAGTTCAACTCAACTAATTTCCAGTCAGTTTCTAATTTCAGTAATTCCATTTAAATTCCTAATTCAAACTCCCAAATTCTTTTATAACATTTTATTTTGCAAAATATTTATTTAAATCCTTTATTCACATTAAATGTGAATAATATTTCTTCTATGCAATCAAAACAGTTTGATTTCGTATTTAAAAACAATATCTCAAACCCAAATTCTGTTTATATTTTTATTCGTAGAATTATTCGTACGATTCTCCTTTTTATTTCTAACTCTTAAATCTCATTTATGATTCCCTTTATATAATTATGTTTATTCTATATAAATCCTTTTATATAATTCTATTTATTCTATATAAATCCTTTTATACAATTCTATTTATTTTATATAAACCCTTTTATATAATTCTATTCATTTTATATAAATCCTTTTGTATAATTCTATTTATTTTATATAAATCCTTTATTTTATATATTCACTTTGAAATTTTCCTTTTTACATTCCTGTATTTCATATGGTATTTAAAATTCCAAATAACATGACCAGTGTCATCATATTCAATCACAGATTGTATATCACATCATATATCACAATATATGAAAACAAACAATATTATAAATATTGAGGAATCCAGTTGGATCCCTCTAGTCTGTTTCCCTGCATCATAGATGTTAAACAATATAAATAACATCGATTTCATTTCAATATGAAATATTCCGATAAACAGAATCAATATTTGATTAACGAATTATATATGTATATATCGTTATCTATAATTTCAACCAATACATCAACAATTCAACCAAACAACCAACACACAACAATCAATCATCATTTATCAACACTACATTATATTGGTAAAAATATAAACTGTACAGAGTTGTGAGATTTACTCACATTGGACGATCATCGCTAAATAACGATAATTGTCGGTTGAATCAAACAGACAATTTATTTCGCTATAAATTGTAACGAGCTCCAATTCACTCCTAGTCAGTTCTGTTGTGTAGCCACCGTCCATACGACCCTATCGGATTCTATTTCGTCAGATTCCTATACCGTATGCCCCAGATTTAACATTTACAAGTTAGAAAATATTTAAATAGTTTTAATTTAAATAAAACGTGGTTATTGGGCCTTACCATTCTAATATTTTCCTACCCGCACCCTTAAAAACCCAGACCACTTCTTTCTTGTTCAACCGATCAGGAGCAGAGGGTCGTTCCCCATTACCGTAGTTCCCTCAACTCGAACTCCATGATACATTCACTAATTCAAAAACCAAAATAACCATTCTCCTTCTCCCCCCCCCCTCCCCGAGTTCTTCAACTTTAACACCACCTTATCAAACTCGCATGCCTCATTTCAGTTATGTTCTTCCAATATAGTTCGAACACGAACAGTAAACATGGTCAATTTCGATTCTCAAGCCCTCCTAACTCCTTCTTTACTTTATATAAATTCAAACTAAAATCACCACTTCATTCTTCATCACGAACTCCATTTAACTGTACCAGAAGAATTAAACTCGAAGTCTAGCTCACCCTTGCGATTTCAGGAAGTTCCGTAGCCCTATAGTAACAATCACGCAAGTTCCTATTACGCAGTCCATCCAAACTTCGCCTCGACGTGCTAAAACACCTCTCGAGCTCTAATGCAACAATCGTTCTTTGAATCAAAGCCTAAAATCCGCGAATTCCTAAACCCTAAGTTTCCTACTGAAAATCGGCAAACCCCAAAAGTGGATCGCACCATGTAAAAGTATACCCAAAATGAAGCCGAGCTCTCTCCAAATCAAAATATACACATATCATGATTTACCAAATTTTCTTTAGTTTTCTTTGAATTTTTGAAGATTGGATTATTTTACTGGAAAAAAGAAAATCGCGGCGGATTATTTGTTTGACCACAGAAAAATAGATTTAGGGTTAGAAGATTTTGAGAAGTATTTATAGAAGAAATATATTATTTTTATATTCATTATTATAATTATTTTTAAGCAACCGTTATATGTATTTGCTATTAAAAATTCCTATGATCACATACAATATCCAAAAATCATGAAAATGGGGATGTAGCTATAGTTTGACATTACGGACCCAACGAAACTTGTTTCGTCGAATTCCGAGTCCATTTGCTCACACAGCGTATTTTTAACCATTAAAATACTTACTAATTTTCACATTAAAAATCCGTATGGCCACACAGTGACTCCAAAAATTACAGAAATTGAAATCTAGCAATAATTTAATATTCTGGATCCAACAACATTAGTTTCGTCGAAAACGGAGGTCGTTTGTAGAAACGGCTATTTTTAAAGCTCTAAATAGACCCATTTAAATATAAATATATTTAAAAATAATTAAATTAAATATAAATAAATAAATATTATCGCATATATTGACACAAAATATCATACAGCTTCAAAATAAATATATATGGATTTACAACTCGATATTTCAAAATTAGAGTTAACCGATATTCAATTAAAAATAGAAATCCTTTTGTAAATCGTTATAAATTCTAAAGTAATCCCATAGCGACTATTTTAAAATTGGATTTGGACATAACTCAAAATCTACACAATGAAATCCCGAATTTTCTCTTCCATTAGAAAAATATACTTCACCAGCTCCGAACGTTTCTTGTTTCACAAAAATCCGGCTTAAAACGGATTTTGTATATTCGTTTAAACTTCGAATCGCCAAATTACGAACTGCCACGCCATTTTGAGCTCGATTATAATTAAAATATAATTATACGTTCAAAATTCATTTAAATAATATATTCGTCAATATAATTCAATTCTAAACTGAATTATATATTTTAAATTGTCCAATTCACACCATATTGTCGATTCTACTATTTTCGGCTATTTCGGAAATTAAATATATTATTCTAATATTTATATTAATTAAATATTAAGTATTATTTAATTAAACAACCATTTAATTCTCCGAATCACTATTTAAATTAATTAATTAATTAATTAATATACCGTAAAAGTACTGGACGTTACAACGGGAGCCGATGTCGCCTTTCAAACCTTGAACCTACATCGAGGATAAACATCAATGGCACCGATCGGCACCTCAAGCAAGGGAGCCAACGTCGTTACTTGAGTTCCCGGCCCGCAACGCGACTGAATATAAATAACTCTAACTCGAATCTTGGCGCAGCTCCGAGACCGAGTATAAATCGTTTCGCCCTCAAGTCTCCGGGCTAGGGGCTGCCATCCGGCCATCCTAACGTGATGCTACCTACTCGAACGACTACATCCGACTCCTTGGGTCAAGATCCGGGTATTTTTCGAATTTTGGCGCAGCACTGAGACCGATCTTAAATCGTTTTCCACCCCCCCAAACCCCAGGGTTTGGGTATATCCCAACGGCCACCATTCAACCTTTAAGTTTGGATTAGTCCACTCTGAGGCGAATAAATGACGCCCTCGCTCTTAACCCGATTGAATGACAGAAGAGCCATAAATTGGATGAATTGCAGCGTCCCTGCCTTCATTTTACATGAACTAGCTCCGGGCAGTCCAAGGCAGAAGGCGCCTGGCCTGGTTTCTACAACCAACATGATTCCTGAGCTGTGGGAAATCCAACAAATGAAACCAGCGCTCGATCCCCATGAAACTAGAAATGCCCCAAAGCGAGATCACTGATTGCATTTCTGTTTACGTAACAATAAGTACGCTTATGCAAGTACATGACACTGGAAAACATTAGATAAACATTCGAACGCTTAACGAAATGCGATTTTACTAATTAATATTTCATTTCACAAACACGCACACACTAAACAAACTATGTGTCTAGCATTTTTCCTTTCTAATGACATGGTATACATGAGAACCACACCATGCCTTTAAAAACCAAAAGCGAGGGTCGTACTCGCCGTATACATCGGCTTACATAACCCAAAACAGCGGTAACATCTATTATCGTTACTACTGCTGCTCATGCTTCTTCTTCTTTGCTTTTTTTTTTGGTAGATTCAGCACTGGACGTCTCTCCTGTGATAGGCATCTTCTTCCCGAATCCGCTCCCGCTCCTTCATCCCCTGCCCTTTGGAGGGGTTACCGACTCATGTGAGATCGTGATTTGCCTTCCACCTTCACCATAACCGCTTGATATCTCCTTGATCTCGACAAGGACAGTTTGTTGCAGTGGATTGGGGACATTCTTAGCAGCAAGGGCTACCATAGCATCACCATTTCTCGTGACTTCTTTAGCCTCCATCTTCCCTTTCTGCTTGGCCTCTCTGGCAACTTTCGATCGGCTAGCTTTTTGGATTTGAGTTTCACGGCGTCATCAGCCTTGAGCTTCTCAAGAGTGTATGCGGCTCTCTTCATAGCATCCTACCTCCTAGCCTCCACAGATGCTCTCTCCCTCTCAGCCTCGTCAGCAATCTTTTTCTTCTAAGCCTCCTGGGCAACCCTTACCTGCTCTGCCTCAGTGTCATCCTTCCTCTTCCCAACTATAGTAGCGGCTCTCTCCTCGGCATCCTGCCTGGCCTTCACCTGAGCCTCCTGCTTAGCAGCCTCATCCTGCCTGCTCTTCTCCTCTTGCTCTTCGCACTTAGCTGCCATTCGAGCCTTTTGGGTATCCACCAAGGTCTGCATTAAGGGCACATCAGAATCCTCGGGTCCCATAGCATGAGCACTTTGGCCATCAACCACCTCTCCTTCCTCCAAGAGGTTCCTGTAAATGCTAGACACTAACTCAACATCTGAAAAAGTGTCCAACTGACCCCCTCCCTCTCCAGACTGCATCCCTTGCGGTCCTAACCTAGATTCTGTTGTTTGAGGGAGCACGGGGGCAAAGCCTGGTGTCGTAGTAGTGCCAGGAAGGGCTACACATTAAAAACGCAACCTTTTAGTCCACAAATTCGGTAATCACATCATCTTCCGGAATTCGTGGTAAAGAAAATTTACCTCTGGTCAGGGATGGTGCAGGTATAATGGGGAGTGTTCTTGTCATAGCAGACAAAGTAAATCAAGTTTCTCCCAATCCTGGATACTCGAGATCATACTCACTCGAGGCTCGACCAAAGCTGTAGGATCAATGGTCGTGGTGGATTCGGGGACCAATTGTCGATAAGAGCTTCCCCCTGCAAATGTTTCCGCTACAACCACACTCTCAGTAGCAACAGACTTCCCTTTTTCCATAGTGAGCCTCGCCAATCTCTCATTCTTCGCATCCTCCTGTAGTAGTCTCCTCCCCTCCTCTAGCTTCTCATGCTCCTCGTAAGTCAGGGGGTCAGTCATTAGTTAACGCTCATCTAAAGTTCCTATGTCCACCTTACGTAAATAAACCTCATACAGCAGTAGTCTCTCCCATGTTTGGGCCAGCATTCGAGGGTAATCCTTAACCCATGAGGGTTCGCACAACTTTAGAACTTTAACATACATGTTCTGGATATGTTCCATCAAGGATGCCTCCACCCGAAATGGTGTCCTCAAGCTCCTTTTTCAACTATTCCACCTCTCTCAGGTGCTCAGTCTTCAGTCCTTCCGCCAAGCTAAACACATCCCTATTACTAGCCTTGGCATCCTCCTTTTCCTTTCTCATCGCCTCAAGCTTCCTTCTAAGCTCAACGACCTCCGCGTTCTCATTCTACGGCCTCTCATTCTCCGCTCTCAAAGCTTCGTTATCATTCTAGAGTCGGGTTTAATCATTTATGGTCTGTTTCTACTTCAGTGTACGCTTTCTCCAGATCGCCTTGTCCCTTTTTAGGGCCATGTTTTCATTGGTTAGAGAGGTCGCGGTGTCCTTAAAGGTTGAGCGGTCTTGATCTGCCTCCTTCTTCAGTATCTCGTACATTTGCTTTGTCTCCGCTGTAATAACAACACTAAAAATTAGCATTCGAAGGTGCAAAGTTGAACAAAGAAACGTTTATGACACTAGGAGTAGACCTACCTATTTCCTTCTCCAAGTTAACAATGGTGGTCCGCTTTGCATCAATAGTCAGCCCCTGATTGAAGAGCTCCAAGTTTTTCTTCCTAATTAGTTCCGAGAGATGGAAGGAATACCTAGTAAGCTCGTCAGCCTAATGATACATGACCCTCACATGTATCGATACCTCCTCGGACTACCTGATAGGAGGAAAACTGAGATCAAGGAGGAATACCAGCTCATCAAAGTAATGCTGAGGGAAATTCTGCTTCAGTAACGTCTTCCTTTCATCCATAGAAAGCTCTCGCCTCTCAGGCACTGCTAGATCTTGCCTCATCATTATAGTTGTTCCCTTCGGCATCGAATGGCTTAAGCGACAACTCCTTCCCTTAGTAACTTGGATAGGATCCAAAGGCGATGTGTGTGAAGGAGCGATTGATGACGAATGCCTTGAGCCCACTACATCGGCCTGGGAATCTGCTCCGGATACGCGGGCAGGAGGAGGAAGAGTCGGAGATCGCCGAGAGCTATCTCCTAAAGCCTTCAAGAAATGTGTTTCTAGGGTATCAGCGGCCTACATACCCATAACCATGTCTTCCACGTCCTCTTGCCATATCACCTGTCAAATTAACAAGTTCGAAGTCAGACATTTCACACATGCGAGCAATCTCTATGTTATGCAATGCTTATGAGTGTATGTCCTAAGTGATCAATCAATAGACCAGATGATGGTCCGCCCGAAGGAGTGAACCCCTCTGCAACTAAAGCTAGCTCTTCCATACTTGTCGTACTAAGCCAAGGAGACGTCTTCATCTTCTAACTAGGAACCCCTATGTCTTTACTCACCTCCTCTTTCTTGCCACAGCCTGGAACAGCAGGCCTGATTATTGATCGATCATGAGGGAGCAACCCTGCACGACAAAGGTGATCCTGACTTATAACTTATCAATAGAATGAAACTCTGCCGGAATCGCTTGTAGAGCCCAAGGCGTTGTTGGTACTCGATGCCAGTAGGCGCCTCTGGGTTTCCTACCATGTCAAAGCAGAGCCAGACATAAGACATCAAATCCACAAACTTTAAATAAAATGCGGAGTTCACAAATACTTACTCCCTTCCAACCACCTCTTCCGAATCCAGGGGGACAGTGCACTAAGAACCATTCATACTTGTATACTGTTGGTTTGGGCCACGTTCCAACGAAAAACTAGGTGTTGGGCGAACTTCGAGAAAGTATTGAGACGACGATATGTTAGCCCTTATCTTTAGCTGAAACAAGTACCGAATATCCTCTTCGGTAGGTTCTAACTGCAAATACTCCTGGTAGAGAACGTAGGTGCCTAAGAGAGAAGCATAGGCATTTGGATGCAGCTGTGACGGCGCGATGCGGAAATAGTACAACATGTCTCGAATGAAAATGCTAGCCGGGGGCAAGCACCCAGTAATGCAAACTTGCCTGTTCTAGGCAGTATAACCCTCCCGCGACGCTTAAGCCCTACCATCCACTCCTGGTGCACGGACGTGATCTACAGGAATGTTAAACTGCAATGCCATTTTCCTAACCGCTGTGGCGTCCATGTGCGATGGCACCGAATCCTGTGGATTTTCAAGAATAACTACATCAACCAACATATTCGGTGCCAGTGGTGCATCCCCCTCGATGATTTCCACATTCTCTACCTCTTAATGTACAACCGAAGAATTTTGCCTTTCACTGCTCTCCCCAGGATCGAACGCTTCTGGCAAGCTTGTTGTTTGATAATGGGTGGATACCTCGGTAGTCTCAAGCTCGCTGCCCGTCGAGCTAGCGTTGCTAGTTGAGTTGGATGTATGCGACGACGAAAAAGAAGTTTCCGCTTCTGAAGTCTTTTCGGTCATGGATCTTGTCTGCATCGCTAGCTATACTTTAACACACTAGCATTAGACATTGCAGTTGAATAACTTGTACCCCTCGTGTTGGTGCAAACTAACATGTGCGTGCAGTGTTATGTAATTTCAAGATAATATAGTTTACAAGTTAAGAATGCAGAGCGCGACGACGACCGCAAGTCCTTAAAACCGTAATCGTCGTTGCCATCAGCCAACTCCCCAGGGCTCATGTCAAGTTGCTACCACGGCAGGATTGGGACCGGAGGACAGAATCAATGGTCCAATAAGTTCGGTCACAGTCCAAGTTTATTTTCTCTAATCCTATGTTCTAGGCAAAGTCGCCAACCCTGTGACGACCAACATAAGCGCCGACCCAATCACACAGTGTTGCAAGACCAATGCATACCCCAGCGAGAAGGGCTGAAGAATCGAAGTGATAGGGTCAGTCGTGAACTCGCACCCCTTTGGGGTTCGAAAACTCGAACCCATTCGAGGTTTGTAAAATTCGAACCCTACCCGGAGTTCGAATGCTCGAACCCTATCCAAGGTCCGAGAATTCGAACACCGTCAGGGTTCGAGACCCCACAGTCCTACGAGGTACGTGCTCATCCCTATGACTACAGGGCTCCGTCCCTCTCTCCCTCGTCCTCTGCACCACACCTCATCCTCCAACCATTTCGAACTCCACCACGTAGCCAACAACTCAAAGAGCAAGCCCGACCGCAAGTCAAAGCCGGGGCACGAGCTTAGGAGCTCGGCTGCCTCAACCCACTTCGAGACCCAAGCTAAGTCCATGGCCGAGCTCACCAATGGAGGATGGGAGTTCTAATCGCCATCAAAGTACGACCTGAGTTTGGTTAAAAGTGTTCAAGCATTTCGGAGTTTTAGGGTATCGAATTCAATGGCGGCCGTGAAAGAAAACAAGAAGAAAAAAGTGGGGGAAAGCCCCTATTTATAACAACAAAGGCCAACTCTGTAACAACCCGAATCTCGATAGACCTATTTTTTTTTCAAAAACCCAATCCATCGAAAGCCGTGTTGGTTTTCTCATAGAAGGTTTCCAATTTTCTTCTAAGCTTTCCTAGACACCCCCAAGGTCAATTCTCTCAACTATATATATATTCCTAATCCATTTTTCTCTTTTTAACCTTTTCCAATTTATAAGGTTTTCAATCCCACTAACCCAAAATACTAATCATATGGGATTCACTTTCTTTCCATATAAAGTACATTGTACACTCTCCACCCAAATTACCTAAGGGTCTCAAATTTCCTTATTCATTCCTTTAGGTTACAAAACAAACATCCCATTTCTTACCATATTATACTCTTTTTATTTAGTGGGTTCCTCTATAGATCTAGGCATATATATATAATATATTTATATGTTTTAAAAATACAAATCATCCACTCACTATTTATATAGGAATCCTAAACCTAAGCTCTGATACTAGATGTAACAACCCAAATCCCGACAGACCAATTTTTTTTCTTTCAAAAACCCAATCCATCGAAATCCGTGTTGGTTTGCTCTGGTATCCTGCAGAAAAGACAGAGACATAAAACATGCCAGAGATCAGAAACATCTCACAGCGTAAGGAACAAAATATAATGTAATCAAAATATAGCTTTACCGTAATATCAATACTGCTAAACCAGTATCCAAATCTATATAATCTCTGTTATGAACCTAACCTGCGAATGTTATAAGGAGGGGGATCAAAACATAAGTTCTGGTGACTGGACTTAAATTACACTTCTGGATAATCCTACATATACCGTTCAATTACATATCCTTATTTATTAGGTTATCTGTGTTATTAGCACTCAAGGCTTACACATACACATCGCACCCATTTACTCCCTAGTAGATTAACCTAATATAGTGTATATGTAGCTACCCCCAATTGAGATACACCTCACGGTACCCTACTCGCACGGTTTCCATCGTATATACGCAGTCCCTCATCCTACGCCATAGTGACGTACGGATAACAATATTATGTTCCGCATATATCTTTCATTACTACGTAAACGTACTGACTGCCACCTTTGTTTAAATCAGACTCCATACCAGAGTAACGCCCTCAAGTCTACGATACACCACCCAGAGTTTACGTGTATGTATCTAGACTGTCCACCTGTCCACCATATGTATCTTCAATTGTAGCTCGATGCCTCAACTGCACGTCCTGTAATATGCATTGATTCTGTGGCAGGGCTAAACAAGAAACACATAACTCGGCCGGGAGCTTTTCCATACCTATACAGGCCCGCCTTTAAGAGCCTCCAAATACAGATATTCCTAGGGTCTGTTTTTCATGGTGGCTATGGCCCCACCACGGCCCCTCCCTAAACTAGTAAAGACTACAAGAGCTAAGCGACCGCCCCTACTAACAACCAATCTAAACATCCATGTGGCGTCTACCCTCAACCCTGTACCTCGATAGTGAAAGGTTAAATGGTATCTTGGGTTTAGCTCTAGTCTTTTTGCTGCCCGCTGGTTGCCGATGACGGGTATCCAACGGTCTACTATCCTTGTTGGTTGCGACCCTCTCTACCACCTCGTGAGGCAATCGCCGAATCACCCTGGTGTCACCTCGTCACAACATTTGGACTGCATAGCTACATCTGCAGTCAAGGCCCATCCACCTAGTAGTTACATGCAGACCTAACCTCTATGAGCACAGCCTAAGAAATCTGCCACTTCACAGAGGACTACTAGGAGCACCTTACGTCCCTCAGGAAGCCGTGTGCTTCCCCTTCCAGTACCTAGAAGCTGTCAGAACAATCAGATGAATGTGCACCATGATGATCTACCCCGTTGGGTTATTCACCCTCAAACATGCAGACTGGTCCCATGCGCCTCACTTTAATATGTTGTTAGACCCTATGTCTAAACATTCTTTTACGCACTTACCTTATCTCACCAAGTTTCCATTTAACTTGGTTATTCGTATTCACATTGAAGTCTTATTCCAAGTTTCTCTTGCTTATTAATTCCAGTCATATAACTTAACCCATTTAAGTTTATTAATAAGCCCACAACATGTTATTCTCTAGATTGTGGTCCAAGGTCTGTGATCCACAATCCCTTTATATTCTTGTTTGGTTTTATCGTTACAATAACATGTTTTACTTAATATATAATTAAGTATGTCCAATTCACATGTTTTCTGATTAACATGTTTCTTACCATTCATGACTAAATATAAATTATTTTATTTCATAAGTTTTCCTTATTCTTTGCCATTTAATCATATTTCCATTTTACGTTGTTAATACAACTTATCGTTGTTTACTTATTAACTTAGTTCTATTAACTAAGTCCCATTAATAAGTTTCTCTACCTGTTTATTATAACCTTTGTTATAATTTCCTCTTGTCCCTAAAACATTCTTATCAACGGGTTTCAGGGTTCCAAGCTTACAGATTACTTAATTTATAATTAAGTACCCCTTTTCTTAAATGCTTTCAGGTTTTCCCCCTTTACTGATTACTTAATTTACAATTAAGTGTTCCTTAACTCAATTCACCAGTTATCCAATTTCCTTATTAGTTTATTATAACCTAAGTTATAATCCCCACTTGTCAGTCTACCTATTATAGAACATTTTCATTAATGTTATTTATTTATAATAGGTAATTATCATTTCTACAAGTTATGATAACCCCAAAAGTATCTTTAATTACATAACTTTATTATTTCTACCGGTTATGTATACCACTTGGTATCTTTAATTACATAACCTTATCGGGCTAAGTTTGCGGGCCTATATGTAAATATTACCCACCCCCTCATATTTGCTTAGCCCACCCACTGTCCAACCAATTTTACTTAACCCTAACTTTAGTTCATATTCATACAATCCCTATGGATTAGATTAGGTTAAGTAATCCAATTCATTACCATGTCCATTTAGGGTTTATATTGGGCTAGATCTCCCACATTAGGCCTACAACTTGTGGATGCAGGATATGCCAATCGGGTCCGGGAAGACTTCTTCCACAAGTTGGGCCTAACCTCGTGTCATAGCCCATATCGTATTTGCACACTTAGACCTTTCACATTAGGTTCATCATTAGTTGCTGCTGGATATGCCGGTCGGGTCCGAGCAGACTTCCACCACTAATGCAACCTAAGCTCGTGCCTAGGCGCGATTCAGTTTTAGGCATATTTATTTTTCTTAAAATTTTACTGCATTATTTTCTTACATATTATGCCTAACATTTATCGCATGTTCTTTCCAACACATAATTTATTTTATCTTAAGGTAATATCAACCCAACATGTCTTAATCTTCCTAAATTCTTTTTTTTTCTTTTTTTTCATCATCTAAACATGTCTAATTGTTCCAATTCAATTCTCACATATTTTCATTAATATCTTAAATTAAGACCTCTAGTTATGCGCCAACTACCCCAAAATTCCCAGTCATAAATTATGTCCCAAAATCATAGTTTCCAACCACAATACATGTTATGTTCCCAAAATTTCATTACAAATTATGCCCAAATTCCAATATACTTCGCATGCCTTTGTACATGTAATTAACCTCTTTTAGATTAAAGAGGTAGTTCTCAAATAATGTATTATTTACCCAAAAATCTCATTTCTTCCAATTGTCTTGTCCATAAAATAAATCTTTATAACTATATACATGTATATCGTAACATGCTAACTGATTGAACATAATTTTTCGTTTTAGCATAATTATCCATCGCATCAATTAACTTTTCCAATACATTAATTATGAATATTCATGGGGAATTATATATCAAACAATAAACATACTAATATTCAAAAATGATAATTTAAGCGCACACACCTAAAGCTTTCCAAAATCTTGAATCTGATCAGATCCATTCCTCCATGGTTTCCCTAATTGAATTTAAGACCTAAAGAACCATGGATCTATAAGTTAAACCCAAAAATAAAGTGAAAAGAGGAAGAAAAAGGGAAGAATAACTCAAAAATAGGTCAGATTCAATACTCACCTCTCGCGCAGCGTAGATCTAGGCATCTATATTGCGGATCTAAATTCATTTCTCTCATTTTGAAGCAGAAGAATCCTAGATCTAACTTTTATTTTAAGAAAAGGTTTGGATTGATTAGATCTAATAAATAGATCTAAGAAATAGGAGATTGGTTGCTTGAGGAAGAAGAAGGAGCAGAGTTTTGGTGTCTCCTCTAAAATTATGAGAGTGAAAGAAAACTTAGCTATCTATTTATAGGTGTGTCAGAGGAACTAGACCCTTCGGATTTAATCTAAAACCTATCTGAACCAACCACCTCACTAAAAAAAGAATACTCTAGAATTTAGCCCTTTTCACACTGAATGCTCCTTTAATTAAAAGAAACCGCCTTCACCCTTTTCACACTGCATTGCATTGATTGCTCATTTTCCATTAATGCATTCTTCCTTTACATTTATATCTATGTGTCATTATATTATTTATATAATTCGAATTGTATGCTCATTAATTCATTTAATGCCTTTTTTTCTTGCTTTTCTAATTAGTACACTATATTATACTATTCTTAACGCATTACATAGTAACCTCTTTCCTTCATGCATTTATTTATTTTCTTTCTTTCTTCTTTTTATTTATTTATTTGCATGCATTCTTATTTGACTTTTCCCTTTTTATCTTGCATTAATATTCTTATTTGTCATACACATCTTCTCTCCTACAATTAATTGCATTAGTATATTAATCTTTCTCTCTTGCATGCATTTACTGGTTTTATTGCATAATGTTCCTCATTTTAAACATTACTGCGTGCATATACACATCAATTCTTTCTTTACCGCTTGCATATTAAGTTATGCACTCTTTTCTCTTTTATTTTTTTCATGCATATGTATGTTATAATTATTGTATGCATAAATAATACAACCTTCCATTTACTAATTTATTCTTAATTATGCATATATTCATATGCACGTAATTAATTGCATGCGTATTATTAATCTCAACATTAATATATATATGCACTGTTACTTATATACTATTTAGAAAAATTGTGGAGTGTTACATTCTCCCACCCATAAGGAATTTCATCCTCGAAATTCGATGAGGGTAAAATAGATAATCCCTCGCATAATATTCATCCATCGTATGTGCACCCAAGTTTTCCAAACATTGTGCGCATGTGCAAAGTGAAATACATCCTAGTAATGCATGTATGCCTAATTTGGCACCACTTATATGCGTGGAAACTTTTCAAAAGCTTTTTCAAAACATGATGCTCACATCCTTAATATACTTGCAGTTCTATATGAATGCAATATTTTTGAAAAATCAAAAAAAAATTCACCCAAATTTCCTACACTCTTAGAGAGCAAGAGCATAGTTCATCCAATTGTTGCATCCAAAACCCTACCAACCGTCATTAAATTTTGAAATATAGAAAATCTAATTTTCTAAATTCGATTTCTTATGTCACAAAAAGGTGGAAAATGGAAAATTCTACATCCTCCGTTTTTCTTTTCCAATCTTTTTCTAACCGTACTTGGGTTTTTATGTAACTATTTATAAATATTCCCTATTTTCCTATCGAAGCACAGTCCACATAAGAAAATTTTCTTTTGTTGCTGATTTGCTCTTCATCTTATCTTGGAAATTTTCCATTCTTATTCATCTTTTCTCAATCGGGTTTATGACTAGTTCTTACCTATAAGGTTAGTTCAGTCTCTTGCTACAAGGTGCCAACATCCACTCTATTCTCATTTTCTACAAATTATTTTGTCCACCCATAGAATTATCTTAAAACAATTTTCAAAAAGGGATGTCATAAGAATAGAGATTTCAAATCTTTCTTTATTAAAAATTCTTGTATGAAATGTAACAAGAAAACTAGCGAGCTGTACATGCTCTATAATATGCATCTTTATACTGAGAGAATTTTACTTTAAACTCAATATGTACTTCTTTACATATTTTAAAACAATAACTTTTAAGATTAAAAATTGAAAACACCATAAACCTTTTTCCTAAAACTTTTATAATTTCAAGTTCTTAAAAATTAACAATGGGGTTAGACTCAAAGCAGGTTTCCAATTTTCTTCTTGGGTTTCCTAGACACCCCTCAAGGTCAATTCTCTCAACTATATATATTCCCATTCCATTTTTCTCTTTTTAACCTTTTCCAATTTATAAGGTTTTCAAGCCCACTAACCCAAAATACTAATCATATGGGATTCACTTTCTTTCCATATAAAGTACATTGTACACTCTCCACCCAAATTACCTAAGGGTCTCAGATTTCCTTATACATTCCTTTAGTATACAAAACAAACATCCCATTTCTTACCATATTATACTCTTTCTATTTAGTGGGTTCCTCTTTGGATCTAGGTATATATATAATATTTATATGTTTTAAAAATACAAATACGTTCACTCACTATTTATATAGTAATCCTAAACCTAAGCTCCGATACCAGATGTAACAACCCGAATCCCGACAGACCGATTTTTTTCCTTTCAAGAACACAATCCATCAAAACCCGTGTTGGTTTGCTCTGGTATCCTGCAAAAAAGATAGAGACATAAAACATGTCAGAATTCGGAAAACATCTCACAATGGAAGGAACAAAATATAATGTAATCAAAACATAGCTTTACCTTAATATCAATACTGCTAAACCAATATCCAAAGCTATACAATCTCTGTCATGAATCTTACCTGCGAATATTATGAGGAGAGGGGTCAGAACATAAGTTCTGGTGACTAGACTTAAATTACACTTCTGGATAATCCTACATATACCATTCAATTACATTTCCTTATTTATTAGGTTATCTGTCATATTAACACTCAAGGCTTACACACACATGTCGCACCCATCTACTCCCTAGTAAATTAACCTAATATAGTGTATATGTAGTTACCCCCAACTAAGGTACACTCCATGGTACCCTACTCGCACGGTCTCCACCATATATACGCAGTCCCTCATCCTATGCCATAGTGACGTACAGATAACAATATTATGTTCCGCATATATCTATCATTACTACGTAAACATATCGACTGCCACCTTTGTTCGAATCAGACTCCAAACCGGAGTAACGCCGTTAAGTCTACGATACACCACCCAGAGCCGACATGTATGTATCTAGACTGTCCACCATACGTATCTTCAATTGTAGCTCGATGCCTCAACCATACATCCTCTAATGTGCACCAAGTTCCGTCGCAGGGCAAAACAAGAAACACAGAACTCGGCCGGGAGCTTTTCCATACCTGTACAGGCCCGCCTTTAAGAGCCTCCAAATACAGATATTCCTAGGGTCTATTTTCCATAGTGGTTATGGCCCCACCTCGGCCCCTCCCTCAACTAGTAAAGACTACAAGAGGTAGGCGACTGCCCCTACTAACAACCAATCTAAACATCCATGTGGCGTCTACCCTCAACCCCGTACCTCGATAGTGAAAGGTGAAATGGTATCTTTGGGTTTAGCTCTAGTCTTTTCGTATCCCGCTGGCTGCCAATGACGGGTATCCGACGATCTACTATCCTTGTTGGTCGTGACCCTCTCTACCTCCTCGTGAGGTAATCGCTGAATCACCCTGGTGTCACCTCATCACAGTATTCTGACTACATAGCTACATCTACAGTCAAGGCCCACCAACCTAGTAGTTACGTGCAGACTCAACCTCTACAAACACAGTCTAAGACATCTTCCACTGCATAGAGGACTACTAGGATCACCTTATGTCCCTCAGGAAGCCATGTGCTTCCCATTCCAGTCCTTCGGAGCCTTCAGAACAATCAGATGAATGTGCGCCCCCCTCATACCTTATAACACCATGGTGATCTACCTCATTGGGTTATTCACCCTCAAACATGCGGACTGGTCCTATTCGCCTCACTTTAATATGTTGTTAGTCCCTATGTCTAAACATTCTTTTACGCGCTTGCCTTACCTCACCAGGTTTCCATTTAACTTGGTTATTCTTATTCACCTTGAATTCTTATTCCAAGTTTCTCTTGCTTATTAATTTCAGTCATATAAATTAACCCATTTAAGTTTATTAATAAGCCCACAACATGTTATTCTCTAGATTGTGGTCCAAAGTCTATGATCCACAATCCCTTTATATTCTTGTTTGGTTTTATCGTTATAATAACATGTTTTACTTAATATGTAATTAAGTATGTCGAATTCACATGTTTTCTAATTAACATGTCTCTTACCATTTATGGTTTAATATAACTTATTTTATTTCATAAGTTTTCCTCATTCTTTCTCATTTGATCATAATTCCATTTTACGTTGTCAATACAACTTATGTTTTTACTTATTAACTTAGTTCTAAGGCCCATTAATAAGTTTCTCTATCCGTTTATTTTAACCTATGTTATGATTTCCTCTTGTCCCTAAAATATTCTTATCGACGGGGTTCAGACTTCCAAGCTTACGGATTACTTAATTTATAATTAAGTACAATATATTTTCCCTCGTTTCTTAACTGGTTTCAGGTTTTCTCCCTTTATTGATTACTTAATTTAAAATTAAGCGTTCCTTAACTCAATTCACAAGTTATCCAGTTTCCTTATTAGTTTATTATAACCTAAGTTATAATCCCCACTTGTCCCTAGGACAAGTCTACCTATTATACAACATTTTCATTAATGTTATTTATTTATAAGAGGTGATTATCATTTCTACAAGTTATGCTTACCCTAAAGGCATCTTTAATTACATAACATTATTATTTCAACCGGTTATGTATACCACTAGGTATCTTTAATTACATAACCTTATCGGGCTAAGTTTGCGGGCCTATATGTAAATATTACCCACCCCCTAAGATTTGCTTAGCCCACCCACTGTCCAACCAATTTTACTTAACCTTTACTTTAGTTCATATCCATACAATCCCTATGGATTAGATTAGGTTAAGTAGTCCAATTCATTACCATGTTTACCATGTCCATTTATGGTTTATAATGGGCTAGACCTCCCACATTTGGCCTACAACTTGTGGATGCTGGATATGTCGGTCGGGTCCGGGCAGAATTTTTCCACAAGTTGGGCCTAACCTCGTGTCATAGCCCATCTCGTATTTGCGCACTTAGACATCTCACATTATGTTCAACATTAGTGGCTGCTAGGTATGCCGGTCGGGTCCGAGCAGACTTCCACCACTAATGCAGCCTAACCTCGTGCCTAGGCGCAGTTCTGTTTTAGGCATATTTATTTTTCTTAGAATTTTACTGCATTCTTTTCTTACATATTATGCCTAACATTTATCGCATGTTCTTTCCAACACATAATTTATTTTATCTTAAGGTAATATCAACCCAACATGTCTTAATCTTCCCAATTTTTTTTTCTTTTTTCAGTCATCTAAACATGTCTAGTTGTTCCAATTCAATTCTCACATATTTTCGTTAATATATTAAATTAAGACCTCTAGTTATGTGCCAAGTACCCCAAAATTCCCAATCATATATTATGTGCCAAAATCAAAGTTTCCAACCACAATACATGTTATGTTCACAAAATTTCATTACAAATTATGCCCAAATTCCAATATACTTCGCATGCCTTTGTACATGTAATTAACCTCTTTTAGAATAAAGAGGTAGTTCTCAAATAATGTCTTATTTACCCAAAAATCTCATTTATTCCAATTGTCATGTCCACAAAATAAATCTTTGTAACAATATCCATGTATATCGTAACATGTTAACTGATTGAACATAATTTTTCATTTTAGCGCAATTATCCATCGCACCAGTTAAAATTTTCAATTTCTCTGTATATACCGATACCCAAATTCCCAAGCCAATCTCCATATATATCGACAAATAAAATTTCTAATTTATTTAACATCAACAAATGTTAAATTTCACATTCGATCGTTTATATTTTCAATCGAATTCCAATTCAACTTTAATTCAAATATTCAATAATATTTGATAATCAACCAATCATCTTGAATAAATTATCGAATTCGATTCATATATTGAAATTTGATTTTAAATTCCTAATTCCAATATAAAATTAATCACACATTCCAGCTATCAAAATTTCTAGGACGTTACAATTTCCCCCCTTTATAACTTTCCGTCCTTGAAAAGG
The DNA here is from genome assembly GCA_030737875.1 of Allium sativum. NCBI lineage: Eukaryota > Viridiplantae > Streptophyta > Magnoliopsida > Asparagales > Amaryllidaceae > Allium > Allium sativum. The sequence goes on along the minus strand of CM060924.1, from coordinate 133,706,481 downwards.
ATAGACCATTAGAGTTATATCAATGTACTTTACATTTTCATAATTTTGAGACATTCTTACACAACTAAATTAAATATTGACATTTGAGTAATCGAACATTCTTGTTTATCCATTCCATTAAATTTACTCAAAAAATCGAATTTCCTTTTTTAGTTGGAGATTAATTTTGATCAAACACAATTTTTTTTCTTCTAAATCGGATTTTATTTATTTATGTCCACGCCTTCTAAAACTATATTCAATTTCTATCTCAATTTTTCTTGAGATATCTCCCAAATTTTCATTCGATCTAATCTTCTACGAGATTCAAACCATATAATTTCCTTTCAAACCAATCTCGTTTAAATTTCATTTCCTGCATATATTGGATTTATGCGTCTCAAATTATTTCAAATTCCTTTATAAACCATATTTGTCACTGCTCACTTATCCGTCGTTGCAACTATAATGGGTCTAGGCTTAGCAACCCTCAACCTAATCTCCTTACATCCAATCCATTAAATCCAACACTCATTGAAGAGTGTAAATAACATCTTTTCATCAAGTTGTAATTTTTCGACTTGATTTTTTTCCAAAATCCGAAATCATTTTAAAAAAATTCAGAAAATATTTGTATTATTACTCTGAAATTCTCTTTCTTATTTATTAAGTTGGGTATATTTAAATTTCAAATTATTGATTTGAAAATACTTGCTAACTCGAAGTTTCACATGTACATTGCCGTTCTCACAGATGTTAGGCATACGTTGGCCAAGCGTACGACTAAAATCTACAAGTACTAAATATCCTTATTTCAACTCCCAGTGAAAATTTTCGAAAATTCTTTAAAAAAACAGATACGGAAAGTACCAATGTGATATTGATATGTTGGTTGTTCATGAATCGCAGATACACAATGGTTCCGTCTGGGTCCCCCAGAAAACATTTGTATCCGTAGGAAATCTCTTCCCTGCGAATTTCATCATGGACAGATTAATGGAAGATATTTAAGAATCAAAAGAAAATTTGAGGTCGTTGAACATTGGTTGCTCCATCTCAGAATCATGGAAACAAATTATCAATGAAGTTAAATCAATCACGAGGATCAATCCAGTCACAAAGACATATCAAGTCACAATACCATATTCCGAACTTCCGAAAATCTCATTTAGCTTATATTCTGAACTTCAGAATAATTTCCTTGTATAGGTCCACTCCATTTCCTCCATATCCATTTTCATTTGCAACATCATTTGCTTTCAAACGTTATTTACTTCTTAAAAGTAAATATTATTTCTTTTATAGGCAACTGGACTCATCATATCAAATTTATTTTGATTTCATTTAAATACATATCTCATGTTCACAATTCACTTCTTGTTAATTAACTAGCACTTTTATATTTACTATCGAATTCATATATTCGATCATACATCATTGGTCTGAAACCAATTATAAATTATCCTATCAAGCTCTGAATAATCTAAATAATTAGTAATACAATTTGACACCATCAAATTCCAATCACAACCTTTTTGATTTTCATTTATTTCTGTTAACTTATAGTTCGAATATCGAAATTAAATTCATCGTTTCATTTTTTTTGAAATGATTTCGAATTTAACCTTTTCATTTAAATTTCCATCGGAATCAATTTCAGTTATCTTGATTTCTAAAATACACAATTACAGAATTAATTTACTGATTCTCTTATACTTATATTCCCTTGGTACCATTCGATTGATGGATTCGAGATTCAAATCTAAGGGGTCCTTATCGAAGATTAGCTCTCGCAAGCCAGGATTCGAAGACTTCCAAAGAATGGGGATTCCGAACAAAATTTTAAATCTTAAAATTCTATTTTTGTTGCTGCTGTATTGGTTTCAAAATACTAATTTCAAAATACTTATATTTCCAAAAATAATTTATCTTTCAAAATTTATTTTAAGAAAATACTTTCAAAGTTTTTATTTCAAAATCTTTTAATTTTCAATCCGTTTTAAACTCAATAAGCTAGCTTTGAATAAACCAAAGCTCTGATACCACTTGTAACGTCCCGCCTTTTTAACCGCCTCAAATTGATAATAAAACCAACTTAAAACGTCCAAATTGACGGATCTTTATTTAGCTTACAGAGTTTAAAACACAGAATCAACACTGGATAAATAACACAGTATTGATCAATAAAAATAACTTTTATATATAATCAGAATTTTTGAACGAAGATTTTCTATACAGTGGAATGAAAATACAGTTGAATACAATAAAAATATTTAATAGTTTAAATCTTTAGAGTGCACCATCTTTGGAATCCCCAGTTTTTCCAATCTTCAAATTCTAAGCTGTATTCTTTAAATCTGAAATGCTCGGATCTGACCCGAGCGTTCCATGCAAAAACATAAAACACTCGAGTTAGGATTAAATCATTGTTCAAGTAAATAAATATCAATATAAACTGAAATATGTATCGAGACCAAGCGTGGTATCTATTCATATTAGTTTAATCTCAAGTGGCACAATACAGTGATCAAGCCAAGTGTCGGTTCATATTAGTTCTTATTAGCGTCTAAACGGATACAAATTCATACAATAAACCAGCGAATCAAGCCAAGTTAAGTATATTATCAGTAAGCATACCCATGTATATTCTTTACCGTATTACAATATCAACCATCACCTAATATTATAATACTCAGGTGGCCAAGCATGTCATGCATGCTGGAGTTCCTTTATAGCAAAAGCAAATAGAGATTTAGAGCAAATATTCATTGCAACACTATAATATGAGACCATGAAAACATACAACTTAAGTGATAAACTGAAAATTTAGAGTGTCAACTGCAATATGTTTTAGTGAAAAAAAGTTTCAGTAATGCCAAATGGGACAGGAATCCTGTAACGTGCAAAACAGACATTGCATGGATGAACCATTATGTGTATATTTAACCGAGTATCCAATCCAACAGTCTGACTAGCTACCCAAAATAAAAAATGTGTTAGTGATCCATGGTGTTGACTCGTCATGTTCAGGTAAACAAATAACAAAATGCTAATATATGCATTCCAGGTTTTGGGTTTGAAAGTCATACAACAATGGAAAATATTTATAAACCAGTTATCCAAACATAGTAATGCTCTAAGAAGGGTGTAGCTCCTCCTTAAAGCATAATTAATATATCATCATAGACATAGGAAATTTGATTTCTTCTATTAGGCATCTCAGCATTAAATAATTTGTATGTGTTTCCTATTTCGGTGCTTAAGCTAATATTCAAATGTAACTTAAACAATTAATGCCCAAGCCAGGTATGAAACTGACATGTAGACCGACCACCAAACAAGTATTTGCCTGAGACTCATCCATTTGTACATACTGGTCTTATACTCCAAGTAATAGCTAACGTACTCATGGTATGCAACATGTTCAATATATATTATTATATATATAAATAAAAATGGCAGTTATGTATGTAGCAGAGAAATACATCTACAAGAATAACACCTTATATAAAGAAAAAAAACAATATGGCAACGCAACAGAGTTCGTTTTACTTAATTTTGGGTATGATACCAAAGATAAAAAATGCTGGTTTTCTATCAGAGTTTTGCCACTCTGCACATGTTCATGTATTTATGTTAAGTTTAGTATGTCATATGACATTTAACCCGAGTACCTAACACACTTGGTGTAGTTGGAAAAGAACATAATCACATAGCGTTTGAGAAGTTGCGATTTAGCTACAAAGTTGCATTCATATGGACTTTCAATTTATCCAAAATTTCATGTTTAGTTAACAATATACTTCTAAATGTTTAGTTAAATGATATATTGAAAGGCAAGCATTTGCTAAAACAGAAACCTGATAGTCAACAAATGTTTAGTTTTTTTTTATAATTTGGACGCATGATCTTTCCATATAAGTTGGTTAGAAGAGGATAATGTTCTCAAACGTCAGATTGACCCCAACCTTATTGAGGTAAAAATAACGAAAGTTAAACTACATTATTAACATGAGAAAAGGCCACGTTTGAGATACCTATTACTTTAGTGTGTTCATACATATCTGACCATCATATACCAAATTTTCATGACTGGAATGTTTAGTGACATGTCATTGGTTCATAGCCGTATGTTTCCCAGACGTGCAAGTAATATCATATAATATTGTTTAAGCCAACACCTGATAGCTGATATGCAAATTTACATTGTTTAACAGATCAAAGTGTGCCCATCCATAAAACAATGGTTTGACTACATGTACTAAAGGGTGTGGAATATTAGATAATAATTTTTTTTTTCCTTAATCTCGTCTTGCTTCCAAAACATAACTCATCACAGTATCAGATTTATTCAGTAGGGATATCCAGCTCGCATAGTCATTCCATATATTGAACAATAGCTTTGAATTATTTTTCTTAGTGTACAGAAACTATATTATCAAACAACAACGGTAGCTTAAGCAACAGTTATATGATTATAATTATAACAGCAAATTATTTTCATTATAGGATGAACTGAACCTAGTAAAAGTTCAAGTACCCAGAATGAACATATTTTTGAAATCAATTTACTTAAGCAAGATAAATCGTGAGTGAGAAAGTCAGATGTAGCAGCGATGAACAAGGGTAGACGACGGACGGAGTGAAGATACAAAGAGATGTCACAGGCAGGTGGCTCACGGTGACAAAAGTTGGCTCCTAAAGGCGTAGTGCTTGGATTTGGATGGTGACAGTCTTCGGATGACATGCAGTGACGATATACAGCAAGCATGAGATGGTGGTTTTTTTAGCAATGGAATTGAAAGCGATGCAAGGCGAGTTGTATGCAGGAGGAAGAAGGTGGTGATTGATTGCATTTCGAAGAGGAGGGCAGACTTCACAGTGGTAGATCCGGTTGAGATCGATTAGAGAAACGGTGTCAACCATTAGGGTACTTGAGGAGTTCAATTTAGGGTTGGTTTGTGGAAAACGAAAGTACTCCCGGCTGTAAAAATAAAAAGGGCGAACGGTTTGGAGCCTTTGCCATTAAAACTGAAAAAAAGGAGAAACGATTTCATTGGAGGAAATGGGAGAACTGATTTTGGCTAATAGAAATAGAAAGGAATCATGTTGATTTCTTGCTGAAGAAACTTTGAGCTTGCTTGATTTTTATAGAGGAAAATAAGGGAAGATAAGCACAACGTAAAATCACTAGAATATAGGGTCTGCGTAAATTCAGGAGGTAAGTCTGAGTAAGAGAAAACAGAGAGAGGTAATATTTAGAGTAGATTATATTTACGTATAATTTATATCGCGAGTACCACAACACGTTCTAATTTCGTACCGCCGACAGAATCTCCAAACGCAACAAAAATTATATGTAACTCTTCGTCTTTGCGTTTTGAATCCAATAAAATTATTCTAATTGTAAACCGACTTTGTCTGTAAACAACGTTGTTTAAATTTTATATTATTTGTCGATTCACCAATTTAATTCCATTTGTTTACCTACAACTCTGTTTGATTCCAAATTTTGAGCGTTAAATTTTCAATTTCTCTGTATATACAGATACCCATATTTCCAAGCCAATCTCCATATATATCAACAACTAAAATTTCTAATTTATTTAACATCAAAAAATGTTAAATTTCAAATTCAATCGTTTATATTTTCAATCGAATTCCAATCCGACTTTAATTCAAATATTCAATAATATTTGATAATCAACCAATCATCCTGAATAAATTATCGAATTCGATTCATATATTGAAATTTGATTTTAAATTCCTAATTCCAATATAAAATTAATCACACATTCCAGCTGTCAAAATTTCCGGGACGTTACATGTTTGTCATGAGAGCTTATTTCCTAAGGAAGAAAATGTTGTCGTTGCAACCAAAGAAGCTCATAAACCACAGTAGGGTGGCAATAATAAGAAAAGGAAGCAGCAACAACAGAAAGGGAAGAATGGCCGGAAGAAGCATAAGAGCAAGTCTATTTGCTTCAATTGCCAATAGATAGACCATTGTGCTAATGTGTGCAAGAATCCGAAGGTTGAGAGGAAGTGTCACAATTGTGGCAAGACTGGGCATCTCAAGAAGGACTGTCTAGAACCAGCTAAAGGGAAGCAGATTGTGAAGGCATATGCTTTGGAAGCAGTGCCATCTTCTTCACGAGCTCATACTTTAGAGGGGAAGGAAAGGGTGTCATCGTTCAAGGTACTCTTTCTGTTAAAGGTGTTTCAGTTCGGGTTTTGTTTGATACTAGAGCATCGCATTTGTTCATTTGCAATGAGCTTGTGTATCGCTTGTGTTTGGAACCCAAGATTTGTGATAGACCTTTCGTGGTGACTAATCCAGTTGGGGGTTCGTCCAATCATTGCAAGATTTGTCGGGGTCTAGTGTTGTCGAGTCATGGTTGCTCTTTTATGTGTGATTGCTTTGTTCTTAACTTCGCTGGGTTTGGGATCATCTTGGGCATGGATTAGATAAGAGGTATGCGGCAAGAGTGAATTGCGAGAAGCTAGAGGTGAGAGTTTGGGATATGGAAGGGCGAAAGGTGTTGATTAGATGTAAGCACGAAGAGGATGTCTTCGTGAGCTATCTATATTCGCTTGGGATTCCACAGGAAGACTTGTCATCTGTGCTGATCGTAAGTGAGTATGAGGATGTCTTTGAAGAGGTCAAAGGGTTGTCGCCGCATCGTGAGATCGAGTTTAGGATCGATTGGGTCAAGGGTGCTAGACCAATCGTTATGCCTCTTAGGTGGATGGCGACTAAGGAACAACAAGAGTTAGAGGTGCAGGTTTGTGACTGTAACAACCCGGAAAATCTGAACTAGTTTGAAAATTTTAAATTGGCTATTTTAGTGAATTTTAAATATTTAAAATAAATTATTTTAAATAATAATGATGAAAAATGAGTTTGAATCGACGTTTGAAAATAAATATAATTAATTCTAATTATAAACAAGGCCTGAAATGGCGCAGTAGTTTCAAAATTTGAATTCAAACTTTAACTGACTGTACCGGGTGCAAAATAAAACGGATTTTAGTGAAACCAAACATATTTAAATCTGTTAGTGAATATCTTTCTAACAAATCTGAAAAATCGAAGTTTCATAGAGGGAAGCAAAAGTTATGGCCAAATGAATTTTCAGAAAGGTCGCTATAGAATATATAGCCCGAGAAAAGGGCCATTTTTCAAACGATCTCAGAATTCGTCGAAACTAGTTTTGTTGGGACTGTATCATCAAAACATAGCTAGATTTATTTTTCTGGGATTTTTAGAATCAGTATGTGGCCCCAGCAAATTGAAATGTACGTTTAAAACAAATATTGAATGTTTTACATTTTAATTTGAAGAAAAACTGACTGAAACATTCGAATGGGCCTTCGAAACATATCCCATTGTGTTCGGAATGGGGGTATTTAGCAAGGGACGACAGTCATTGGGTTTGAATTGGTGTTCGTATGGGAAGGGGGTTATTTTAGAATTTTGAAAATATATAAAAAATAATAAAAAAAATCATTGGCCGTCACTTTTCTCTCTCCCCGGTAAACACTTCAGAACGCACGACGGAAACCCTTCAATCCTTCCCATCCATTTTCTGGCCAAACCACTTCGATTCAGAGCTCGACACAGTTGAGGATTTTGAAGAGCTTGACGAGAGCTTCAAATCCATATCAGTTGGAGGCTTTATCGTGGAGCGTGGAAGGAGAATCCAGCTTGGGAAGGCGCGACGTTTCAACCACCGCCGAGACCCCTACCCGCCATCGAACTGACCAACTCCCCCTGGCGCCTGAGCGCCACTCCTCCCTCTTCGACACTGCATAGCCCGATCCTCTTCAAGCTTCACGGATTTCGAGTAAAATCGAAACCTAGTTTCGAACCATTCAGCTGAGGTACGACTTTGTTAATTTCAAACTGATTTTAACACTCCAAAGCGTTGCAAACTTCGAAAAATCATATCTTTTTGCTATGTTGACGAAATTCAGTGAAACAAGAGACAGTGGACTCGTGCAGATGTCTTCTACATTCTAGAAGAGACCGCATATTTTTCTGAGCCTCCTGCAATTTTTGGTGGAGTGGAATCCAATGTGAGATTTCTGAATTATAAACGATATGGAAATGACGATGTATAAATTATATATTCGAGGTATGAGTTATATAAGCGTTTTACACCTCATGTATAAGCGTTGTATAAGTTGTATGTTCGATGTATAAGTTATATATGCGTTGTAAAAATTATATATGTATTGAAATGAATTGAAATATACTTATATATATATATATATATATATATATATATATATATACGTCCCTCATCCACAAACCATGGACGATATTTATTGTGATTGGTGTGAAAATTGGTTGATAGCGAATGGTTGATTAGAATTGTTTGTGGTTGTAATCGATTGATTGTGGTTGAAAAATACCCGTTTGTGGTTGAGAATTATTTGGTTGAAACCACATAGGATTAGTTTTGTGGAAAAGAAAATAAACATGCTGCCTACGTGCGAACTAGATGCATGAAATCCCCATTGTCAAAAGCTACGAGGCTTTAAGGTAGAGCGAGGAGCCGTACTAGGGACGGCCCCGGTTTTAACTACCCTGCCGTTATGCTGCCGAAATTTTCTGAAATATTTCTGTATTTGATTAAAATCTGAATGTGAAAATAAAATTCATGTGTTGAATGTTGAAATAAAATTCATGTGTTGAATGTTGAACTAAAATTCATGTGTTGAATGGAGTTCGTGTATTGAATAAATTCTTTGAAAGATAAAAATAACATTTTTATCATATATATATAGACTATATAAAATAATCGTGTTTTGAAATAAATTGTTTTACATTAAAAATTACCTTTTTACCTTATATATAAACTATATAAAATAATCGTGTTTTGAAATAAATTGTTTTACATTAAAAATTACCTTTTTACCTTATATATAAACTATATAAAATAATCGCATTTTGAAATAAATTGTTTTACATTAAAAATTACCTTTTTACCTTATATATAAACTATATAAAATAATCATGTTTTGAAATAAAATGTTTTACAATAAAGATCACATTTTTATTATATATACGAAATATAGAGAGTATTCATGTGTTGAATAAAGGAGTAAAACGATAAAAATCCTATTTTTATCATAGGGGTGAAGTCGAAAACATTCATGTGTTGAATATATAGATTGAACAATAAAATCTACATTTTTATTGTGAATATGAAGTGTTAAAAATGGTGATGTGTTGAAATAAATATCAGTGGGATAAAAATATCATTTTTATCGAATATATGAAGTGAATATGGTTTTGAAATCGACGAATGAATAATATATATATATATATATATATAATAAATCGAATAACAAAGCTGTAGTTCGTATTTTGAAATTGTGATTTCAAACGATTAGTGCGAGAGATCCGATCATCGGATTTTCCCGAAACCGCAACAGTTGGGTTCACCTTGGAAATATCTTTCCAACGACACCCACTTTGTGAAGATCCAACGGTTGGATTGTCTGGAATGTTTAATTCAAATCTAAAGAAAAACAGCGCCAGAATCGATTATATATATATATATATATAATTAAATTAAATCGAATAAAGACGCTGTAGTTCGTATTTTGAAATCGAAACTTCAAACGAGGGTACCGGGAGATCCAACCATCTGATTTTCCCAAAATTGAAACCATTGGATTCGTTTTGAAAAGATATTTCTAATGATATAAATTTTGCGAAGATCCAACGGTTAGATTTTCAGATATGTGTAAATCAAATATGAAGAAAAACAGTGTCACGGTCGCGTTATGGCCTGAAGCGTTGTTTTGAATGAATTGGCTATTTTTAAATAAATAAAATAGCGATAAATCGGGATAAAATATTATAAACGATATGGAATGTAAATAAACTTAATTTGCTTGGTTTATGTGATATTTGATGGTTGAATGTGTTTGGCATGAAAATTACATTTAAAAACAGAATTATTGGTGTCGAATAATTTAACCATTGAAATGAATCGATTTAAATTCTAAATATACGTGAATTATTTGAAATAGCCGAGCTAAATTTCATTTCAAATAATTGATCGGTGGTGAGAAGTCGATGATGAAGACGGTGGTTGAAGACCGGAGATCTTCACCTCGGTTGGATGATGACTGATGTCCAGATTGGGAGGCATCCCGAAATATGGATAATGAGTGGTGATCGTCCAGACTTACGTGGAGATCGATGGGTATGCGAGTTATATAGTGCCTCCAGTTTCGTTCAGACCCAGAACGAAGTTGTAAATGGACTGTGTGTCTGATATTGGATTTTGTTCTGTTCTAATTGATCTCTATTAAATATATATCTGTTTGGCGGCGGAGAATTTATTCTCTTGCTTAACGCCCTTCTCTGAGACGTACGAGCTCAGAGGTTATATATCGATAGAAATCAGTCGCATGGAGTGAGCTGCCTGTGTGGCACGCCTAAGTGGCAAATGATCAAGGCTTCTGTTGAAAAGCAAATTCTTGAGATTGATGATCAAAGCACAGCCTGTGTGGCATAGCTTTGTGTATAACGTTGATTCGCGAGCCTCACACCCCGGTATGGACCAGAAACGGGAGAGGACCTCAGGGAGGGCATGCGTTTCTTTCTAGCTAGAGGTGGTGTCAGTGCATAAATTGGCTGACATTTATACTATTTTTCACCTATGTGGTTGTTGTTGTTGTGAGGCGCCTCGGATATATCGGTCTATCCGGGACCGATGGAGTCATTCGTTGGCTCATTTACGCCCCAAAGGGCGGGGAAACGCATTGTTCAGTCACTATAATCCACATCGGTGGACCGACCCTGTCGCTCCAAGGTGCAGTTGCGGCTGTTCCGGAGGCTCGGGCTAGAGAGTCTCGAATTCGGTAAGGACTATCTTTTGCCTTGGTTCATGACGGAAATCCAATTTCCAAATACGTGACTTTGCAGTTTTGATTGTATACCTATATATGGCGACATGATATATGGCACCCATGCCGTCTATGATTGATATTTATGATTGTATATAAAATTAGAAACTTACTGGAAACGAGCTAAGATGGGTGGTTTCTTGGGTATTGGTCTGATGTTGGTTTCGGCCTTCGGGGTTAATACTTAGGGAACCGTTCTCTTTCTAATTTACGGTTGGAGTCTGATTTAGAATTAAACGATAAAATTAACATTTTAAATAATTTGTTTTGCTCGTATCAAGCATATTTTGGCCATTATAAGGTAAAACTCTATCCTCCGGTTTGCATTGCATTGTGTGATGGGAACTGAGTCTTATAATGGCTTCATTTTTAAAAAAAGCATTGCAATGTTTAAAAGATTTAATTGTTTTAAAGCACTGGCAATCCATTGAAGTAAACCCGTTCCGCGAAAGTGGCATGGTCCTGTGATTAGCCATATTATAAAATGTGTCAAGTAGATTTCTCATATCAGTCCCATGACTGGCTCGTAGTTTGTTTCACTTGCAAACTCGGGCGCCCCTCTTTCTACACGGGAAGCCTTGTATTCAGGTTTTAGCAGGCTCTTTCTGGATAGCTAGAGCTAAACACGGATTCTATCATTTATCTCTTTTTATGCTGTTCAGCTCTTATTGTGCATATTATGTTTGTTTTCCACTGTAGACATTTATGTATAGCTGAACTGCAATTGTACTAAGTATGATCCTGTATACTGTGTAACTCTGATGATTATGTTTATCCAATGTATTATTTGTTCATTATCTGGTGTATTTATTTATTTTTGTTCTGTTGTTATCTGTTTATGTGTTATATTCCAAAGATTACCCTTGACACCATCGTACGGGGTATGGGGTCGTCACATCGTGGTATCAGAGCTTTGGTTAAGCTTAGTGCTGGAATATAACATATTAATGAACTCATCAGAAGTAGAACCAGTAGTGTTCTAGGACGAATAACTCATTACATATAGGATCAGTAATATCCTAGTATGAACATAGCAGAATGAAATACAACCCGATAGACACATTTACATTCAAGTATATGTTTCTATGCTTTAAAATATCTTTTCTGTTGACCTGACACTTGATCTGCTATTGCAGAAGAACTAGAAAATGAGTGTCAGAAACAGAACGAATGCAGAACCATATATTGAGGCTCTATTAATTAAGTATCGGAATATGGGTGGAATACCGTTCTCGGGCGAAGAATCTATTATGAAAACACAAGCTTGGATTCGTTCTACTGAGAAAATCTTTGAAGGTTTAAAGCTGAGAAATGATCAGAAAAGATTACTGGCATCTTGGGCACTCAAAGACGAAGCTTTGTTTTGGTGGGATTCGATTATGGAGGATAATCCAGAAGGTAATATTACCTGGGGTAGATTTAATGTGATTTTCCTAGAAAGAACCAATAACGACTGCCACATGCTCTAACTGCAATAAGCAAGGACATTTGTCAATAAGTTGCAGATCTCTGAAGAAACAAAGAAAGGAAGAATCTAAGTCTAATAAGAAGTTTCAAGGGGCCATAGAATGCAACATTTGCCATCGGTTTGGCCATGTAAAGCAAGATTGCCGGCTGTTAAAAGCGACCAAAGAGGCTTAGGTAAATGAAGTGGCAGAAGTGCCTGCATCTTCATCTAGTCAGGAAAGGTTTGATGTTTTGGAAGGCACGCTTAATGTCAAAAATATTCTAGTTAAATTACTGTTTGATACAGGCGCGTCACGAAGCTTTATTGCAAAGAATGCAGTTAAGAAGTTGGATTTGAAATTGAAAAAGCTCAAAGAACCCATCACTGTCCATAATCTGGTTGGGGGTTCTCTCAATCTTAGTTGGATTTGTGTGGTGCCTATATCTTTTTCCTGTTATAAGTTCCTTATCATCTCAATCATCATGAATTTTACTGAATTCGATCTTATTCTGGGATTGGATTGGTTAACCAAATATGAAGCTGAAGTTAAATGTGCCGAGAGAGTTGTTAAGGCAAAGGCCCAATTAGGGAACTATATCACTATACCATGTGAAGGTCCGAATTCAAGTAGAAAAGAATTTTGTTCAGCTCTAGATGTTTCTCCTGCTCAAATAGAAAATATCCCTGTAGTCATAGAGAATATACAGGACCTCATAAAATATATTCCTGTCATCAAGAATTATGCAGATGTGTTCAAAGAAGTTGTTAGCTTACCTCTGCAGAGAGAAATTGATTTCAAGATCGCTTTAATTTCGAATGCAAGGTCGGTAGTTCACACTATTCGGAGAATTACTCTGAAGGAGAAAGAAGAATTAGACAATCAAACTTGACAGCTGGTATGGAAGGGTCTGATCAGGCCTAGTTTCTCTGATTGGGGAGCAGCAGTGGTGTTTGTCCCAAAGTCAAACGGTACTCTTCGACTATGTGTAGATTATCGTGACTTAAATAAATAGACAATAAAGAGTAAATATCCATTGCCGCGAATCGATGATTTGTTGGATCGATTGAATGGAGCATGAGTATTTTCAAGGATGGACCTAGCTACAGGTTTCCATCAGCTTCGTATTGGCGAAGAGTGTGTTCCTATGACAACATTCAGAGGTCCAGACTTATTCTATGAGTGGTTAGTGATGCCGTTCGGCTGATGTAACGTTCCAATTTACTTCGTCGATTTGATGAATCGAGTGTTCAGAGGAGTCTTGAATAAGTTTGTTCTGGTTTTTATTGATGATATCCTAATCTTCTCTAAGTCAAAGACCGAACATGAAAAACATTTGGAACAAGTTCTAGAAATTCTGAGAAGGAATGTATTGAAAGCTAAACTTTCCAAATGTATATTCTGGCAAGATGAAGTAAAGTTTCTTGGCCACGTCGTATCAAAAGAGAGAATTTCTGTGGATCCAAGTAAAATCACCGCTATTCAAAATTGGAAACAGCCTAGTACTCCCACAGAAGTCCGAAGTTTTCTTGGATTGGCTAGTTACTACCGGAAGTTCTTTAAATTTTTTTCGAATATATCTAGTCACTTAACAAAGCTTACAAAGAAGCACGCAAAATTCAAGTGGACTCCAGAATGTGAGGAGGCTTTTGAGAAGATAAAGTTAAGATTAACACCGGCTCCAGTGTTAACGATAATCGATGGCAATCAGGACTTGAAAGTCTGGACAGATGCCTCTAGAGAAGGCCTTGGTGCAGTATTAATGCAAAGAGGTCAAGTGGTTGCTTATGCTAGTCGTCAGCTAAAGCCACATGAAAAGAATTACGTTACTAATGATCTTGAGTTGTTGGCTGTCGTATTTGCTTTGAAAATCTGGTGGCACTATCTTTTAGGTGGGAAATTCGAACTATTTACAGATCATCAGTCGATAAAGTAACTGTTGACCGAGAAAGACTTGAATCTGAGGCAGCAACGTTGGCTAGAGTTCCTTGCAGCATATGATTTTGAGATTCTGTACACTCCAGGGAAAGCCAATGTCGTGGCCGATGCGCTGAGTCGAAAGAATGTAATGATCGCTAGTTTTATTATTACAAATTCATTGATTGATAAAATATCTGCTCTTCAGAAGGACGATCACTTCATTCAAATGATCAGAGAAAGAATACAGAAAGGCGAACCTTTGAGTTTCCAGATTGATAATCAAGGGGTTCTAAGGCTAAAGGGTCGAATTTGTGTTCCTAACATTGCTGAACTCCGGAAGGAAGTGCTGGATGAATGCCACAAGTCAAAATTTAGTATCCATCCAGTGAGCAAAATGTATAATGACATCAAACGCACTTTCTGGTGGAGGTCGATGAAGAGAGACATTTCTTTATATGTTAGCAGATGCTCTACTTGCCAACTAGTCAAAAGTGACCAACAGAAACAGGCTGGATTGTTGCAACCGCTGGACATTCCAGGTTGGAAGTGGGAACATATTACCATGGACTTCATAGATGGTTTGCCCAGAACCAGGAAAGGAAATGACAATATTTGGGTGATCGTAGATCGCTTCACGAAGACCTCCCATTTTATACCTATCAGTTCCAATAGAACCGCTCAGAGTCTGGCACAGATTTATTTCATGGAAATTATTAGGCTGCATGGAGTGTCAATCAGTATAATTAGTGATAGAGATCCGATATTTACTAGCAAATTCTGGGTGGCATTTCAAGTTGAACTGGGGACAAAACTGAACTTGAGCACCGCTTATCATCCTCAAACAGATGGTCAAACTGAGAGGGTGAATCACATACTAGAAGATCTATTGCGGGCTTGTGTTCTAGATATTGGTGGATCATGGGAAGACCATTTACATTTGGCGGAGTTCTCATACAACAACAGCTACCAAGCGAGCCTGACAATGTCACCATTCGAAGCATTGTATGGTAGACCGTGCCGATCTCCTGCTTGTAGGGTTGAACCTGGTAATAGGCTTGTTTGGGACCAGATATGATTCGCGAAGCTGCGGATAAAATCGATTTCATTAAGAAACGATTGCTAGCAGCTCAAAGCCGACAAAAGAGCTATGCTGATTCGAGAAGAAGAGATTTGCCTTTCTCTGTTGGTGATTATGTGTATATAAGGGTTTCTCCGATGAGAGGAGTGATTCGATTTGGCAAAACTGGGAAGTTGGCGCCCAGATTTATTGGTCCATTCCCTATTCTTGAACGTATTGGAACCCTCGCTTATAGAGTTCAATTGCCAGATTGGTTGCCTAGAGTACATAATGTGTTTCACGTTTCTCAACTTCGAAAGCATGTTCATGATCCAGACTTGATCGTGGAAGAAGCAGCACAGTGAGATATAGAAATTACTCCAGAATTGGCTGTTAGAAGAGAGCCGCTGAAGATAATTGGCAAAGAAACCAAGGAGTTGAGGAACAAGAAGGTTCACTTAGTCAAAGTGCAATGGAGTGGAGATCCACGAGATTGTACTTGGGAAACTGAGGAGAGTATTATGAAAGCCTATCCTAAGTGCAGGTTGGATATCTCTGATTGACTCTGGTGCAAGGTACATTTACCATATTTTGAAATTTCCATTATGTTCTCTACTTTGTGTTGTCTTCTTTCATGCATGTAAAATTTTAATCATATAGTCTGAATGATTTTATAAGAGTATATGAATTAATTAGTATATTTTTGAAAGTTGAAAACGAATTGATTGCTGGTTGTATTGTTTGATTTTTGGTTGATTAATCAGAATTTTAAACCATTTAGCCAAATTGAACAAATATTGAACTGAATCGAAAATAGATAGAAATATATACATGTGCATTATATATGTGTGAACCGGTTATGGATGAACAGCTAAGCAAAGTAATAAAATTGTTTGCCCGACAAATAGGTACACATTTATTGTATTTCTTGGGATTTGATGATTTTATGAGCCGATTGGCTAGCCGCTTGGCTTTTCCTTTTTCTTTTGGATTGGTGAGGGCCATGGGAGGCTATTTGAAATATCCCGAAGTCCCCCATACAAAGGAGGTTATGGCGAAATTTTTCGAAATTTTAGGGTGTTACCAAATTTTTGAAGAATTTAAAAATTCTTAGAAACTGAAAAGTTGAAGAGTGAAAGCCAGATTGAAAGTAGAGTTTATTAATCAAACCACTTTCAACTTTGTTCCTTTTCGGGGACGAAAAGTGTTAAACCCGGAAAATCTGAACCAGTTTGAAAATTTTAAATTGGCTATTTTAGTGAATTTTAAATATTTAAAATAAATTATTTTAAATAATAACGACGAAAAGTGAGTTTGAATCGACGTTTGAAAATAAATATAATTAATTCTAATTATAAACAAGGCCTGAAATGGCGCGGTAGTTTCAAAATTTGAATTCAAACTTTGACTAACTGTACTGGGCGCAAAATAAAACGGATTTTAGTGAAACCAAAAATATTTAAATCTGTCAGTGAATATCTTTCTAACGAATCTGAAAAATCGAAGTTTCATAGCGGGAAGCAAAAGCTATGGCCAAATGAATTTTCAGAAAGGTCGCTATAGAATATATAGCCCGAGAAAAGGGCCATTTTTCAAACGGTCTCAGAATTCGACGAAACTAGTTTCGTTGGGACTGTATCATCAAAACTTAGCTAGATTTATTTTTCTGGGATTTTTAGAATCAGTATGTGGCCCCGGCAAATTGAAATGTACGTTCAAAACAAATATTGAATGTTTTACATTTTAATTTGAAGAAAAACTGACTGAAACATTCGAATAGGCCTTCGAAACATATCCCATTGTATTCAGAATAGGGGTATTTAGCTTGTGACGACAGTCATTGGGTTTGAATTGGTGTTCGTATGGGAAGAGGGTATTTTAGAATTTTGAAAATATATAAATAAATAAATAAATTCATTGGCCCCCACTTTTCACTCTCCCAGATAAACACTTCAGAACGCAACCCTTCAATCCTTCCCATCCATTTTCTGGCCAAACCACTTTGATTCAGACCTCGACACAGTTGAGGATTTTGAAGAGCTCGGCGAGAGCTTCAAAACCATACTAGTTGGAGGCTTTATCGTGGAGCGTGGAAGGAGAATCGAGCTCAGGAAGGCGCAATGTTTCAACCGCCGCCGAGACCCCTACCCGCCGTCGAACTGACCAACTCCCCCCGGCGCCTGAGCGCCACTCCTTCCCCTTCGACATTGCATAGCCTGATCGTCTTCAAGCTTCACGGATTTCGAGTAAAATCGAAACCTAGTTTCGAACCATTCAGCTGAGGTACGGCTTTGTTAATTTCAAACTGATTTTAACACTCTAAAGCATTGCAAACTTCTAAAAATCATATCTTTTTGCTATGTTGACGAAATTCAGTGAAACAAGAGACAGTGGACTCGTGCAGACGTCTTCTACATTCTAGAAGAGACCGCATATTTTTCTGAGCCTCCTGCTATTTTTGGTGGAGTGGAACCCAATGTGATATTTCTGAATTATAAACGATATGGAAATGACGATGTATAAATTATATATTCGAAGTATGAGTTATATAAGCATTGTACACCTCATGTATAAGCGTTGTATAAGTTGTATGTTCGATGTATAAGTTATATATGCATTGTAAAAATTATATATGTGTTGAAATGAAGTGAAATATACTTATATATATATATATATATATATATATATATATATATATATGTATACGCGCCTTGTCCACAAACCATGGACGATATTTATTGGTTGTGATTGGTGTGAAAATTGGTTGATAGCGAATGGTTGATTATAATTGTTTGTGGTTGTAGTCGATTGATTGTGGTTGAAAAATACCCGTTTGTGGTTGAGAATTATTTAGTTGAAACCACTTAGGATTAGTTTTGTGGAAAAGAAAATAAACATGCCGCCTGCATGCAAACTAGATGCATGAAATACCCATTGTCAAAAGCTGCGAGGCTTTAAGGTTGAGCGAGGAGCCGTACTAGGGACGACCCCGGTTTTAACTACCCTGCCATTATGCTGCCGAAATTTTCTGAAATATTTATGTATTTGATTAAATCTGAATGTGAAAATAAAATTCATGTGTTGAATGTTGAAATAAAATTCATGTGTTTAATGTTGAAATAAAATTAATGTGTTGAATGTTGAAATAAAATTCATGTGTTGAATGTTGAACTAAAATTCATGTGTTGAATAGAGTTCGTGTATTGAATAAATTCTTTGAAAGATAAAAATAACATTTTTATCATATGTATAGACTATATAAAATAATCGTGTTTTGAAATAAATTGTTTTACATTAAAAATTACCTTTTTACCTTACATATAAACTATATAAAATAATCATGTTTTGAAATAAATTGTTTCACATTAAAAATTACCTTTTTACCTTATAAATAAACTATATAAAATAATTGTGTTTTGAAATAAATTATTTTACATTAAAAATTACCTTTTTACCTTATATATAAACTATATAAAATAATCGTGTTTTGAAATAAATTGTTTTACAATAAAGATCACATTTTTATTATATATATGAACTATAGAGAGTATTCATGTGTTGAATAAAGGAGTAAAAGGATAAAAATCCTATTTTTATTGTAGGTGTGAAGTCAAAAACATTCATGTGTTGAATATATAAATTGAACAATAAAATCTACATTTTTATCGTGAATATGAAGTGTTAAAAATGGTGATGTGTTGAAATAAATATCAGTGGGATAAAAATATCATTTTTATCGAATATATGAAGTGAATATGGTTTTGAAATCGACGAATGAATTATATGTATACATATATATATATAATAAATCGAATAACGTAGTTGCAGTTCATGTTTTCAAACCGTGATTTCAAACAATTAGTGTGGGAGATACGACCATCGGATTTTCCCAAAACCGCAACCGTTGGGTTCGCCTTGGAAATATCTTTCCAACGACACCCATTTTGTGAAGATCCAACGGTTGGATTGTCTGGAATGTTTAATTCAAATCTGAAGAAAAACAGCGCCAGGATCGATTATATTTATATATATATAAATATAATTAAATTACATCGAATAACGACGCTGCAGTTCGTATTTTGAAATCGAAACTTCAAACGAGTGTACCGGGAGATCCGACTGTCGGATTTTCCCGAAACTGAAACCGTTGGATTCGTTTTGAAAAGATCTTTCTAATAATATAAATTTTGCAAAGATCCAACGATTAGATTTTCAGATATGTGTAAATCAAATCGGAAGAAAAACAGCGCTACGGCCGCGTTATGGCCTGAAGCGTTGTTTTGAATGAATTGGCTATTTTTAAATAAATAAAAATAGCGATAAATCTTGATAAAATATTATAAACGATATGGAATGTAAATAAACTGAATTTGCTTGGTTTATGTGATATTTGATGGTTGAGTGTGTTTGGCGTGAAAATTACATTTAAAAACAAAATTATTGGTGTCGTATAATTTAACCATTGAAATGAATCGATTTAAATTCTAAATATACGTGAATTATTTGAAATAGCCGAGTTAAATCTCATTTTAAATAATTGATCGGCGGTGAGAAGTCGATGATGAAGACGGTGGTTGAAGACTGGAGATCTTCACCTCGGTTGGATGATAACTGATGTCCTAATTGGGAGGCATCCCGAAATATGGATAATGAGTGGTGATCGTCCAGACGTACGTGGAGATCGATGGGTATGCGAGGTATATAGTTCCTCTGGTTTCTTTCAGAGAATGAAGTTGTAAATGGACTATGGGTCTGACATTGGATTTTGTTCTGTGCTGATTGATGTCTATTAAATATATATCTGTTTGGCGGCGGAGAATTTATTCTCTTTCTTAACGCCCTTCTTTGAGACGTACGAGCTCAGAGGTTATATATCGATAGAACAGTCGCATGGAGTGAGCTGCCTGTGTGGCATGCCTAAGTGGCAAATGATCATGGCTTCTGCTGAAAAGCAAAGTCTTATGGTTGATGATCAAAGCACAACCTGTGTGGCATAGCTTTGTGTATAACGTTGATTCGCGAGCCTCACAACCCGGTACGGACCAGAAACGGAAAAAGACCTCAGGGTGGGCATGCGTTTCTTTCTAGCTAGAGGTGGTGTTAGTACTTAAACTGGCTGACATTATACTATTTTTCACCTATGTGGTTGTTGTTGTTGCGAGGCGCCTTGGATATATCGGTCGATCCGGGACCGATGGAGTCATTCGTTGGCTCATTTACGCCCCAAAGGGCGGGGAAACGCATTGTTCAGGCACTATAATCCAAATTGGTGGACCGGCCCTATCGCTCCAAGGTGCAGTTGTGACTGTTCCGGAGGCTCGGGCTAGAAAGTCTCGAATTCGGTAAGGACTATCTTTTCCCTTGGTTCATGACGGAAATCCAATTTCCAAATACGTGACTTTGCGGTTTTGATTGTATACCTATATATGGCGACATGATATATGGTACCCATGTCGTCTATGATTGATGTTTTTGATTGTATATAAAATTAGAAACTAACTGGAAACAATCTAAGATGGGTGGTTTCCTGGGTATTGGTCTGATGTTGGTTTCGGCCTTCGGGGTTAATACTTAGGGAACCGTTCTCTTGCTAATTTACGGTTGGAGTCTGATTTAGAATTAAACGATAAAAATTACATTTTAAATAATTTGTTTTGCTCATATCAAGCATATTTTGGCCATTATAAGGTAAAACTCTATTCTCCGGTTTGCGTTGCATTATGTGATGGGAACTGAGTCTTATAATGGCTTCATTTTTATAAAAAGCATTGCGATGTTTAAAAGATTTAATTGTTTTAAAGCACTGGCAATCCAATGGAGTAAACTCGTTCCGCGAAAGTGGCGTGGTCCTGTGATTAGCCATATTATAAAATGTGTTAAGTAGATTTCTCATACCAGTCCCATGACTGACTCGTAGTTTGTTTCACTTGCAAACTCGGGTGCCCCTCTTTCTACATGGACAGCCTTGTATTCAAGTTTTAGTAGGCTCTTTCTAGATAGTGGAGCTGAAGACGGGTTCTATCATTTAACTCTTTTTATGCTATTCAGCTCCTATTGTACATATTATGTTTGTTTTCCGCTGTAGACATTTATGTATAGCTAAACTGCATTTGTACCGAGTATGTTCCTGTATACTGTGTAACTCTGATGATTATGTTTATCCAGTGTATTATTTGTTCATTATCTGGTGTATTTATTTATTTCTGTTCTGCTATTATCTGTTTATGTGTTATATTCCAAAGATTACCCTTGACGCCGTCGTAAGGGGTTTTGGGGTTGTCACAGTGACCTATTGGGAAAAGCGTTCATTCGAAGAAGTGTTTCCGAATGGGGTGTACTAGTGGTGTTTGCAACCAAGACTAATGGCTCTCTAAGATTGTGTGTGGACTATCATGAGCTGAATAAGGTGACTAAGAAGAACAAGTATCCGTTGCCAAGGATTGATGACTTGTTCGATCAGCTTTATGAGGCCAAAGTGTTTTCTCGAATGGATTTGGCAACGAGATTTCACCATTGAGGGTGGCAAAGGATAGTGTGCCAAAATTGCTTTTAGCTTTTAGGACACCATCTGGTTTCTTCGAATGATTAGTGATGCCATTTGGGTTGACTAACGCGGCAACATATGTCGTAGATCTTATGAATAGAGTTTTCAAATATCAGTCGAATAAGTTTGTGCTTTTGTTTGTGGATGATATTTTGGTTTACTCCCGAAACAAGGAAGAACAAAAGACGCACTTGAGAGTGGTGTTAGAAATCTTACGAAAGCATTAGCTCAAAGCCAAGTTTTCGAAGTGTCACTTCTAGAAGAAGGAAGTGTGGTTCTTAGGCCATGTTGTTTTTGGAAATGGGATAGCAGTTAACCCCGCTAAGGTGGCAACAATTCAGGACTGGAACCTAAGAATGCGATGGATGTGATAAGTTTCCTTGGGTTAGGTGGTTATTACCGAAGGTTTATCAAGAATTTCTCCAAGATTGCTGCACCATTAACAGGATTGATGAAGAATGTAACAACTCAGATTTCACACGGACCTAATCAATCGCCAGATCGACCAACACCATTCAAAACCCGAATATGCTAACTTTGGTAATACAACACATCAAAAAAAATATTAGAAGACTTTTATAAACATTACAATAATGTTACATCAGAGTACATAATATTAGAGTACATCGATATAATAATACAACATCGGAAGATAACTGACAATAAATGTAATACACTGCAGCGGAACAATTAAATTAACAGAGCGGAAGATTATCAATGCTCTGGACACAGCTTTAAGCTATGATCCAGAATCCTGCCCAATATTTCTACAAAATAATCTACTCGACTGCCCATGGGGAAAAGAGGCCACCCGAGTTTGCAAAGTGAAACAAACTACGGGTCAGTCATGGGACTGGTGTGAGAAATCTTTATTTAACTTAACTAGTAATAAGGCTAATCACAGGACCACGCCGCTAACGCGGAACGGGTTTACTCCATTGGATTGCCAGTGCATAAATTAAAGTAAATCGTTAAACAACGCAATGCTTTTTTGAAAAAATGAAATCATTATAAGACTCATGTCCCATCACACAATGCAACGTAGACCGAAGGATAGAGTTTTACCTTATAACGATAAAAAATGCTTGATATGTAGAAAATAATATTTTTAATATTATTATTAGTGTCTAATATGTTTCAAAAATACTTCAAAGTAAATGTACCAATCATAGACGGCATAGCTACCATATACTATGTCGTCATATATAGGTTTACAATCAAAGCTGTAATGTCGTATTGGAGATTGGTTTTCCATCTTGAGTCAAGGCTAGGGACAATCTCCTAACCGATTCGAGACACTCTAGCAATGTCTCAGGATCACACCTACGGGCAACCCTTGGATCCTACAGGGACGGTCCACAAATAACGTTAGTGGATTAGTTATGCCTGAACACACGCTCCCCGATCCTATTGGACCTATAATTTGGCAATTAGCTACCAATAAATCCGAGGTGCCTCATTCCATCAACCACATAAGTAAAAATGTCGGGCCTTGTAAAAACTCAAACACCACTTCTAGCTAGAAAGAAACGTATGCACTCCCTGCGTTCCCTTGTCCCGTTTTTGACTCTACCAGGGTGTGAGGCTCGCGAGGTAATGTAATACACAAAGCTATGCCAAAATAGGCTATGCTTTGATCATCATCCACAAGGATTTTTTTTTTCAACAAAAGCCTCGATCAATTGCATCTTGGCATGCCACATTGACAATTCACATCATGCGATCGATAATTACCAATATATAACCTTTGAGCTCATACGTCTCAAAGAAGGGTGCTAAGCAAGAGAATAAATTCTCTGCCACCACAGATATATATTAATAAAAATCAATTTAATTACACAGAATGAAATTCAATTTCAGACACACATCCATTTACAAGTCCGTTCTGGGTCTGAACGAAACTAGAGTCACCTTATTCCTCGTCCCATATGTCCAATATGGAAGAGAGGTGCTCGCATGTCCGGACAATCAACAAGTATGTATGGACAACTACCACTTTAACCCTTTATTGGTAGCTAGCCAATGCCGGCATCAGTAGTTATCCTTTCGATGTGTCGCCGGTCTTCAATCGCCATCTTTAAGATCTTCAATTTAGATCGTCGTATAACCATTTGAAATGAGATTAGCTCGGTCTTTTCAAATGATTCTCGCATATATATAGTTTAAAATCATTTCATATCATTAATAGTGTTTAATAACGATTAATTACTATACTTATTTTGTAACACCCCGCGAATTCTATAACTGTGAAATTCACAAATTAAAGTATAATCAATTTGAAATAAAAGAACTAAGGGAAACGGGATACGCCATTGCGTTCGTCTCGGAAAAATACGCGAAATAGAGTCCGAGTTTTCGAAAAACGGAGTCCGTATGAAGAAGATATGGCCTTCGGAAGTTTCTGAATTAAGTTTAAAATTCAAACAGAATAAAACAGTTTAAAATTCCAAAATCGGGCCCAATGGGCCAGGGCGGAAAAACACCCGCCTAACGCACCCAGGTCGACTGGGCTGTCGACCTGGTCTAGCCAGGTCGACAGGGCTGTCGACAGGGCTGTCGACAGGCATGTCGACCTGGTCCAGAGCCAGGTCGAACCCAGTCCAACCTGGCTGGCCTATTCTATGTTGGTCGATTTTCTGTAGACTGCTTTGTCATTAGGGCTAGGGGGCGGGCTCTAATTGGTCTCTCTTTAGGATGAAAGGCTACGATCTAACCAAGCAACATCAACGGTCCTAATCAGTTCATAAACCCTATAAAAATGACCCTAGACTCAACCCTAATCTATTCATTCAAAAATAAGAACAAAGCCGCCATGTTGCTGAGGAACGACTAGGGGTAGCCACCAATTGGAGAGAGGATTAGGAGGCAAGTTCTAAGGCATAAAGCAACTCAATCAAATCAACCCGCATCTTCAAATCCCTAAATTTGAGAATTTGCCTCACCATTGTAAGTAGAGTATTATTTTGGTATGAACAAATAACTGTGTTGGTTTGTATACTTGATTGTGGTGATAAATAATTCATAATTTGTGCGTTACTATGATTCTTATCGATTTGGAATATTGTATACGTTTGGATATTCTCGAATTATGTTATTCAGTTATGAAAAACTACATGCGGTAGTTTTATGCAAGTATACGTTGGGAATATTCGCAAATTTTGTAATCCATATTGAAGCTACATGTATGTAGTTGATTAATTGCAATTCATGCAAGTTTGGGGCTTTGCTACTATGCCATCATAATGTGTATTTTTATACAAACATCATTTTTGTGAAGTAATTGGAATAAGTTTGGGTTATCATAGTCCATATGAAATTATGTTAAAAATTTGGCATCATGATCTATGTATTAAGTCATGCTTTTGTACTAGAAAACCTATTTGCAAAATTATGAATATGACTAGGCTATGATTGATATTTGGCATAATTGAAATCCATGTTAAGTTTATATTATTTACAAGAATTATATGATGACATATGTGGTACATAGCTAGGTTAGATTCAAAATCCCTTTTTGCAAGTTTGCATGACTAAAGTAAAAATCATGATTTCATGTTAGAAATATTTATGCCATGGTTATGTGAACAAATTTAACTATACTTTTGTATTAGTCACAAAAGTAGACACCTTTGTAAACATGTAGTAGTCTTATGAACATGATTTGCTTATGTTTGACATTATGCTTGAATAAAAATATAGGTTTATGTTGTATTTAAAGCCTATTTGTCGATAGTGATATTCTTAACTTAACTACAAGTTTACATGCTTTGATTCATGTCACTTATGCTTTATGACCAAAGTATATGTCACTACTATGCAAGTACACCAGTTTCTATTTTGTATTTCCAACGTCATATTGCAAGTTCATGCGTTCACATTCCCCTTTTCGTGTATGTAATCACGCTTTAAGCCTCCCCTTTTCGCATGGCTAAGTTGGGCTTTAAAAGGCTAAGCCCAACATATATATATAATAAACGGACGAGTTAAACGGGGGAAAATAACGTTGGGTTAAAATTACTAATGAATGAAAATATAAAATAGAAAGGCCCAAATTCAAGTATGGGTTGGGCCCATGATTGGTGTAACCTTTACACCATTAACTTAATAATGGGCCGCAAATATTTACATATAAGAAAATAAAGAAGAAAGACAAAATATGTAAATGTAGAACATACGATGTGTTTAACCCGAGGTTGGATTGAGTTGTGATGTAAACCTGCCCGGAACCGCCCGGCTGTCCAGTAGTCACAACAATACCTATCCAATGTGGGAGGTTAAACATGGAGCCCAATAAGGACCCGAGGTTAGACTGAGTTGTGGCGTAAGACTGCCCGGAACCAACCGGCAACAGGCAGCCACAACAATACCTGTCTAATGTGAGAGGTCAGGGCCTTAATAAGACAATTAAGGCTGAGTCAGGATTGTTAGGATTAAGTGAACTAAAGACTTAATCAAAATGGAACATGCTAAACTAAACGGACTGGTGGGGGTTAGGTTAGAAAACACTTAACCAACTTAGCATGTTGGCTAGAGATAGAAAACCTAGTAACGGGGGACCCTTTTCAGCAGTAACCCTAGAAGGTGTATCAGGATACCCTGAAACTAGGCAGGGTGGGGCACTATTACTGGGCTGATTGTAAGAGGTCAAATCGACGGCGGTGGTGTAGCAGTGTAGGTTCTAACGGGGTGCGGGCGTGCACACACTCCGGCGCAGAAAAATAAGGCACTGGACACCAGTAGCACACCTGTGCACTCTAGGATTGTGTCGGGCCGCCACCATAGGACTTGATACACCCCATGGTCGGACCAGCATAGGTAACTACAACAACGGGGGTCGTAAGACACATGTAACTATGCGAGTAGGAGCCGATCATCATAGAATGGATCACATCACCCTGATTATGGGGTGCCAAATGGGAAACTAGTTTATATGGGTTCAGAGATTAACATGGGGTACGATAGTATATTCGACCCTAGACAACTTAACCAAGTTTATAGTGCTTTCCCACTTCTTGTTTATACTTATCATACCCAGTTCTTTATTCATAGACAGAATAGTACTAGACTTACTCAGGCTTTATGTCTGACTCTACTTTTCTTTCGTCTTCTTTTCTTCCGTTTCCCCCCCTCCCCCCCCCAAGTCCACAGGGAGGGAACACTGCAGCTTGACCAGCCTTAACATCCAGCTTGAAGAAGAGAAATGTATTGCTTGGACCTTTTCGTTTTGAACTATGGCTTTGGACAACCACTATAGGGCTTTTGCAATTTATCTATGTTTTATTTATGCTTCTTTAAATAATGTAATCAAGACAGATTATGAAAGTGTTATGTTATGTTTTTGGAAAGGATGTAAGACAATTATGGTGATGTTGTTGTAACACGTATTTGCTTTCATGAAATAAAAGTTGTTGTTTTTCCGCTGTTTACAAATATGTGTTCTTATATCTGTCTTGTATATCTGTGACTTATACTTATAAACCTCCACCAAAATCAGGGCATTCCCTTTAAGAGTGACCCTAACGGAGGTGGGGTGTTTCACTTGGTATCAGAGCATAGGTTTACCGGATAAGATAAAAAGTTTTGAAAAATTATTTTCAAAATGGAAATTTAAAGAAGCATTTTTAAAAGAAAAATGTTATTTTATTTTAAAAAGGCAAAGTCCACCCCCCAAAGCCATAGGTACTATCTCTTATCCTTCGTTTTGAATCTATCCTTTTTGTTTCAGCATGTCCGAAGATCTTAACTTGCCGGAAGGGGTGCCAATACCTGGTTGGTTTAGACGGTTCTTAGAAGCAAGAGCCACTCAGCCAGGTCCTACCATTCCCCCTCCCCCAGCTGCCGGAAATCATCCAGCTGCAGCGGCACCTTTTCCTCCACCTCCTCCTCGGGGAAACACGTTTGCTAAGATATGTAAAGATTTTAAAGCTATGGGAGGAAGGGATTTCCATGGAACTGAGTCCTTCGTGGCAGCCAGAAATTGGCTGAAAGAAACTGAGGACCTATTCATCATCTTTGAGGTAGAGGATAGACAAAAAGTACAATTGGCAGTGTGGCTATTGAAGGGCGAGGCTTCCTACTGGTGGGAAGTCACTAATGCTGAAAGACCAGTGGAGACATGGGAGGACTTTAGGGCAAGGTTTGAGACTAAATTTCTCTCAGATGCGGAAAGAAGTTTGCAGTTGGAAAAATTCTTATTTCTTAAGCAAGGGGACAAGACAGCCAGAGAGTATGTGAATCAGTTCAATGAGCTGGCTAGGTTTGGGCTTGACCTAGTCAACACCCCGCACAAGAAGGCTCTCCGTTTCGTCAAAGGGTTGAATGAGCCATTACACAGTTCGGCCATGACCCATATACCCATGGGAGCCACGTATGAAAGATTGGTGCAAATGGCATTGCTGAATGAAGAGGATAAGGGCAAGAAGGAGACAAAGGCAGAAAGCTCTCAAGGGAAGAAAGAGGGTTTGCAGCCTAAGAAGACAGACTTTAAGAAGGGTGGGAAAGGCAACAAAGAGAAGAGGAAGTGCAATTTCTGTGGCAAAGTGGGGCACTTAGTAAAGGACTGCCGGAAAAAGAAGGCCAAGGAGAATGGTGGGTGCTTTTCTTGCGGTGAGACAGGCCATAGGGCTAAGGACTGCCCAAAAAAACGAGGACAGGGGCAGAGGGCTGGATCCACCCCAGGGGCACAGGTTCATGTGCTGGAAGCGCCAGCTCTGCAACAGCGAGGTATAAATACTTCTGTAGAAAGTGTAGTTTATCTTTGTGATCACCCCGTTCGCACCTTATTTGATTCTGGCGCATCACACTCCTTTATCTCGTCTGCTTTAGTAGAATCTCTGCACCTAAAAACTAGTATGGTAGAGGACCCCTTAATTGTTTCAAACCCAATTGGGGGCCCAGCTCATTTGTCTATGATCTGTTTGGGATTGAAAATTTCTATTCTAAGTGTAGAATTTCAATGTAGTGCCTTTGTTTTGGGCTTTTCGGGTTATGGTTTGATTTTGGGTATGGATTGGCTATCCAGTAATGGGGCCATCCTTGATTGTGAGAAAAGGGTTGTTAGGCTCCTAGCCCAGCTCGGTAATACTTTGGAAATATCTTGTAATCCCTCGTATGCGGTTATGCTTAGTTATCTTGAATCGCTAGATGCCTCTGTTGAAAATTTGCAATCAGTTAAAGTGGTCCGGGAATATCCGGATGTCTTCGAAGAGGTGAAGGGCTTGCCTCCGAAGCGGGAGATAGACTTCCGCATATATCTTTTAGATAATGCAAAGCCCGTTGCGTTACCCGTTAGACACATGGCTCCACGGGAAAGGAAAGAGCTCAGTAAACAGATTAAAGAGCTTCTAGAAAAGGGGTTCATTAGGAGAAGCATTTCAGAATGGGGCGCTCCAGTGGTGTTCGCTACAAAGGCGGATGGTTCACTCCGTCTATGTGTTGACTATAGGGAGCTCAACAAGCTAACGAAAAAGAATAGGCACCCGCTCCCTAGAATTGACGATTTATTTGACCAGCTTGTAGGAGCATCTGTTTTCTCCCAACTCGATTTAACAACCGGTTTTCATCAGCTAAGGGTGGATGAAGATAGCATCGATAAAACGGCATTCAGAACCCCAGACGGCTTCTTTGAATGGCTTGTCATGCCTTTCGGCTTGACAAATGCACCTGCTTACTTCGTGGACCTAATGAGTAGGGTATTTAGAGATTTCCTCAACAAATTCGTAGTGGTCTTCGTAGATGATATCCTTATCTTCTCAAAGAGTGAAGAGGAACATGCGCAGCACTTAAGGGCAATCATGGAAACTTTGCGAGTCCATCAACTAAAAGCCAAATTCTCCAAATGCCACTTTTGGAGAGAAGAGGTGAGGTTTCTTGGGCACATAGTATCCAAACAAGGGTTAGTAGTGGACCCTGCTAAGGTAGTGGCGGTACAGGATTGGAAGACACCAAGGAATGCAACTGAGGTCCAAAGCTTTCTAGGACTAGCGGGTTTTTATCGAAAGTTTATAAGGGATTTTGCGAAAATCTCAGCTCCGCTCACGAAATTGACTAAGAAGAATCTAGTGTTCAATTGGGATTTGGATTGCGAATTTGCTTTCCAACGACTGAAAAGGGCTCTCACAACAGCCCCAGTTTTGACGCTACCAGATGGGAGCAAGATGTTCACTGTTTATACGGATGCATGTGGGGCAGGGCTAGGCGCCGTCTTAATGCAAGAAGGAAGGGTAGTAGCTTATGGCGGGAGGCAGTTGAAAGTGCACGAAAAGAACTACCCAACCCATGATCTTGAGTTAGCCGCCATCGTCTTTGCACTCAAGTCTTGGCGACACTATCTCCTAGGTGAGAAGTTCGAACTTTACACTGACCATAAATCGTTGAAATATCTTTTCTCGCAGAAGGATCTTAACTTGAGGCAACAAAGATGGATGGAGTTTCTTGCCTCGTACGATTTCGAAATCTCCTACACTCCGGGCAAAGGCAACGTAGTGGCAGACGCGTTGAGCCGAAAGAAATTGACCCTAAGCCCGTTGTTTGTTGAAAGACAAAGCCTAGAGTTTATAGCCAGCTTCGACTTTAGGCCCTCCTCCGATTTCGTACCAGGCTTGCTAGCATCTCTCGAAGTGCACCCAACTTTAGTGGATTCAGTAGGGACAGCACAACGCGAAGACCCTAAGCTTGTGGAAATAATGGATAGGCTAATTAGGGGTGAGACTTCAAGTCACCTCAACAGATACTCCATCGACGATAAGGGGTTGCTAAGGCGAGACAGAAGACTATGCGTCCCACAGACAAAAGATTTAATAAAGAAGGTTCTCGAGGAAGCACATCACTCCAAGATGACGATACACCTAGGCGGAGATAAAATGTACAAAGACATAAAAAGGACTTTCTTCTGGAACGGCATGAAAAAGGACGTGGCAGAATTCGTTTCTAAGTGCATGGTGTGCCAACAGGTTAAGGCGGAACAGAAAAAGCCTGGCGGACTGCTACATCCTCTAGAGGTCCCACAGTGGAAGTGGGATAGCATCTCAATGGACTTCATCGATGGGCTGCCTAGGTCTAGGAGAGGCAACACTAGCATTTGGGTAATAGTGGATAGGCTTACTAAAAGCACCCGCTTTTTACCTGTCAAAAGTAAGAGAACTGCCTCATCCCTAGCATCACTTTACCTCAAGGAAATCGTTCGACTCCATGGAATACCATCTAGCATTGTTAGTGACCGAGACCCCATCTTCACCGGTGAGTTTTGGCGGAGTCTGCAAGAAGCAGTAGGAACGCAGTTATGCTTGAGCACAGCCTATCATCCCCAAACCGACGGCCAAACAGAGAGAGTGAACAGAGTTTTGGAAGACCTCTTAAGGTTATGCGTCCTTGACTTCGGAGGGACATGGGAAGACCACCTTCCTTTGGTGGAATTTGCCTACAACAACAGTTATCAAGCAACCATCGGAATGGCGCCCTTCGAAGCTTTATATGGAAGACCGTGCCGATCGCCCACTTGTGGTGGGAGTCTACTGATAAGCTCATACTTGGACCAGATATGATCCGAGAGACTTCAGAGAAAGTAGACTTAATACGAAGAAGGATGAAGACGGCCCAAGACAGACAAAAGTCCTATGCCGACAAGAGAAGGACCAACCTTGAATTTGAGGTTGGAGACAGAGTTTTTCTCAAGGTATCACCGCTAAGAAACGTTGTTCGTTTTGGAACCACAGCAAAGCTAGCACCAAGGTTCGTAGGGCCATTCCCTATCATCGAGAAAATTGGGAAAATGGCCTATAGATTAGAGCTACCCGAGAAGTTGGCTGGAGTCCACAACGTTTTTCACGTTTCACATCTCCGAAAATGTCTACATGAGTCAGCCGAGGTGGTAGAGCCAAATATCCTCGAAGAGGCAGAAGTGGAACGCGAAGCAACCATAAGAAAAGTTCCAACCCGCATATTAGGAACGGAAGTGAGGAAACTACGCAACCGTGAAGTCAAGCTCGTCAAAGTTCAGTGGAGCGACGCCGAGGGAGACGCGACTTGGGAAACTGAAGCTAGAATACGCACTGCCTACCCTTTTCTGTTCGAGGGTACATCCTTGATCTTTCCTTTTCCTTAAGTTGCGCTTTTATCTATCTTTTTAGGTATATTTCCTCGACCTTATCTTTTAGGTAGAAACCTTTGGATGGAAACATGTAATTGAAACATGTTATGGATGATGGTTGCAAGTGGTTACAAGTGATTGCTAGTGGTTACTCGTGGTTGCATATACACACACAATCTAGATTTTAGATCGGCTCAGTCACTTCATATTTCATATGCATATATGTTTGCATTCGTATGTGATTGAACTTTAATGTGTTGTCATGTGAATGCTGCATTTGTATTGAATGACTGTGCACTCATGTAGAATCAAGAATAGGAAAATTTGCATACATAATGGATTCATGACACTTACATAATTCGCATTAAGGAGGTCAACTGAATCAGTAGACCGCCTGATTTTGCATTAGATAAGTACATGTACACACACACTTAGCATATGATCATGAAGCATTAGAAGTCTTTTAAGGACAATGGATGCTCGTGTTTGATGGATGAGTAGATGGATGATTGGATGTTAGGATATACATTCCTCCTAACTTGAAGATTTCGGGACGAAATCCTTTTAAGTGGGGGAGAATGTAACACCCCGCGAATTCTATAACTGTGAAATTCACAAATTAAAGTATAATCAATTTGAAATCAAAGAACTAAGGGAAACGGGATACGCCATTACGTTCGTCTCGGAAAAATACGCGAAATAGAGTCCGAGTTTTCGAAAAACGGAGTCCGTATGAAGAAGATATGGCCTTCGGAAGTTTCTGAATTAAGTTTAAAATTCAAACAGAATAAAACAGTTTAAAATTCCAAAATCGGGCCCAATGGGCCAGGGCGGAAAAACACCCGCCTAACGCACCCAGGTCGACTGGGCTGTCGACCTGGTCTAGCCAGGTCGACAGGGCTGTCGACAGGGCTGTCGACAGGCATGTCGACCTGGTCCAGAGCCAGGTCGAACCCAGTCCAACCTAGCTGGCCTATTCTATGTTGGTCGATTTTCTGTAGACTGCTTTGTCATTAGGGCTAGGTGGCAGGCTCTAATTGGTCTCTCTTTAGGATGAAAGGCTACGATCTAACCAAGCAACATCAACGGTCCTAATCAGTTCATAAACCCTATAAAAATGACCCTAGACTCAACCCTAATCTATTCATTCAAAAATAAGAACAAAGCCGCCATGTTGCTGAGGAACGACTAGGGGTAGCCACCAATTGGAGAGAGGATTAGGAGGCAAATTCTAAGGCATAAAGCAACTCAATCAAATCAACCCGCATCTTCAAATCCCTAAATTTGAGAATTCGCCTCACCATTGTAAGTAGAGTATTATTTTGGTATGAACAAATAACTGTGTTGGTTTGTATACTTGATTGTGGTGATAAATAATTCATAATTTGTGCGTTACTATGATTCTTATCGATTTGGAATACTGTATACGTTTGGATATTCTCGAATTATGTTATTCAGTTATGAAAAACTACATGCGGTAGTTTTATGCAAGTATACGTTGGGAATATTCGCAAATTATGTAATCCATATTGAAGCTACATGTATGTAGTTGATTAATTGCAATTCATGCAAGTTTGGGGCTTTGCTACTATGCCATCATAATGTGTATTTTTATACAAACATCATTTTTGTGAAGTAATTGGAATAAGTTTGGGTTATCATAGTCCATATGAAATTATGTTAAAAATTTGGCATCATGATCTATGTATTAAGTCATGCTTTTGTACTAGAAAACCTATTTGCAAAATTATGAATATGACTAGGCTATGATTGATATTTGGCATAATTGAAATCCATGTTAAGTTTATATTATTTACAAGAATTATATGATGACATATGTGGTACATAGCTAGGTTAGATTCAAAATCCCTTTTTGCAAGTTTGCATGACTAAAGTAAAAATCATGATTTCATGTTAGAAATATTTATGCCATGGTTATGTGAACAAATTTAACTATACTTTTGTATTAGTCACAAAAGTAGACACCTTTGTAAACATGTAGTAGTCTTATGAACATGATTTGCTTATGTTTGACATTATGCCTGAATAAAAATATAGGTTTATGTTGTATTTAAAGCCTATGTGTCGATAGTGATATTCTTAACTTAACTACAAGTTTACATGCTTTGATTCATGTCACTTATGCTTTATGACCAAAGTATATGTCACTACTATGCAAGTACACCAGTTTCTATTTTGTATTTCCAACGTCATATTGCAAGTTCATGCGTTCACATTCCCCTTTTCGTGTATGTAATCACGCTTTAAGCCTCCCCTTTTCGCATGGCTAAGTTGGGCTTTAAAAGGCTAAGCCCAACATATATATGTATAATAAACGGACGAGTTAAACGGGGGAAAATAACGTTGGGTTAAAATTACTAATGAATGAAAATATAAAATAGAAAGGCCCAAATTCAAGTATGGGTTGGGCCCATGATTGGTGTAACCTTTACACCATTAACTTAATAATGGGCCGCAAATATTTACATATAAGAAAATAAAGAAGAAAGACAAAATATGTAAATGTAGAACATACGATGTGTTTAACCCGAGGTTGGATTGAGTTGTGATGTAAACCTGCCCGGAACCGCCCGGCTGTCCAGTAGTCACAACAATACCTATCCAATGTGGGAGGTTAAACATGGAGCCCAATAAGGACCCGAGGTTAGACTGAGTTGTGGCGTAAGACTGCCCGGAACCAACCGGCAACAGGCAGCCACAACAATACATGTCTAATGTGAGAGGTCAGGGCCTTAATAAGACAATTAAGGCTGAGTCTGGATTTTTAGGATTAAGTGAACTAAAGACTTAATCAAAATGGAACATGCTAAACTAAACGGACTGGTGGGGGTTAGGTTAGAAAACACTTAACCAACTTAGCATGTTGGCTAGAGATAGAAAACCTAGTAACGGGGGACCCTTTTCAGCAGTAACCCTAGAAGGTGTATCAGGATACCCTGAAACTAGGCAGGGTGGGGCACTATTACTGGGCTGATTGTAAGAGGTCAAATCGACGGCGGTGGTGTAGCAGTGTAGGTTCTAACGGGGTGCGGGCGTGCACACACTCCGGCGCAGAAAAATAAGGCACTGGACTGTAACAACCCGGAAAATCTGGGCCAGTTTAAAATTTTTATTTTGGCAATTTTAGCGAATTTTGAAAATTTAAAATGAAATATTTTAAATAATATCGACGAGAAATTTATTTTGAATATAATTCGAACGTATATATTATACGCGTCGTCGTTAGAATATAAATAATTTTATATAATTATAAATAGAATTGAAAATGGCGTGGTAGTTCGATAATTCGATTTCAAACTTCAATTGAATGTACCGGGTGCAAAACAATCCGGATTTCAGTGAAACCAAAAATAATGGAATCTAATTGATAATATCTTTCCAACGAATGCGAAAAATCAAGATTTCATATCGGGAATCAAAGGATATGTCCAGTTGAAAATTCTGAATAGTCGCTATGGAATTCAGGCCCTTAAAAATGGACATTTTGCAAATGACCTCGGATTTCGACGAAACCAGTTTTGTTGGGTCCGTGGTGCCAAGTTATTGCTAGGTTCCAAATTTCATAATTTTTCGATTCAATATGTGAGCGTGGCAAAGGAAAACGCGTTTGACCAGTTTCAGTTGATTTTAATCGACTGGAAATTGGCCATTTTACAAACGGTCTCAGAATTCGACGAAACTAGTTTTGTTAGGACCGTATCGTCAATACGAAGCTAGAAAATATTTTTCGAGAATTTTTCTAGTTAATATGTGACCCCGGTAATTTGAAATGTACGTTTAAAATTCAGTATAGTGATTTAAATGTAAATTTAACGGAAACTGATCAAAACGGTCGATTCAGCTTGCGGTACATATCCCATTGTGTTCGGAATGGGGGTGAAACGCTATGGGCGACAGGCGGTGGACCTCGTTTAGAGGTTGTATGTGAAAGTCAACTTTATTTTGAATTAAATAAAAAAAAAAACTTTTCTTCCCTCCCCCGTTAACCCGCTCTGGCCCCCCCTTTCTTTTTCATTTCGATTCAGTTTATAAAAAAAAAAGAAAAAGAAAAAAGAAAAAAAAGGGAGAAACTCCGAATCGCGGATGAGGGATCCGCCGCCCTCATCGCAGAGGCGCCGCCCACCACCCAAGACAGCCGCTCCCTCCACCAACGCACCACCCCCTCAGCCCCGTCCTCCTCTTCATCCCTCCGCTGCTGAAAAACCCGTAGCCCTCAGCCCCCAATCGACCAAACCGCACCCACCCGACCCGATAGCCACCACCACCTGCTGAGGCCACCCGCGACACCCCCTCGTTGACCATCCGAGCGCAGGCCGCCCCCTCCCTCTACCGACAGTACGTTTTTTTTCTTATTTTACTTATTCATTTTAATTTTAGTTTTTGTTAAGTAATAATTTTTACATACAATTTGATTTATATATGTATACGAAGCGGGGAAGTAATTCTCAGTTTTAATGAAATAGAGTTGTAATTTTTAACATGATAAAAGTTGTGATTTTGTTCATAGGAAAAATACGATTTTTATTTTAGATAGAAAAACTGAAATTTTATAAAGCATAAAAACTGATTTGCAAAAATAATTAAAACTGATTTGTTTAAATAATTAAAACTGTATTTTTAAAGAAAGAAAAACTGATTTTTTTTCTAAAAGGCAAAAAAAAAATCAGTTTTTCTTTCTTTAAAAATATAGTTTTAATTATTTAAACAAATCAGTTTTAATTATTTTTGCAAATCAGTTTTTATGCTTTATAAAATTTCAGTTTTTCTATCTAAAATAAAAATCGTATTTTTCCTATGAACAAAATCACAACTTTTATCATGTTAAAAATTACAACTCTATTTCATTAAAACTGAGAATTACTTCCCCGCTTCGTATACATATATAAATCAAATTGTATGTAAAAATTATTACTTAACAAAAACTAAAATTAAAATGAATAAGTAAAATAAGAAGAAAAAAACGTACTGTCGGTAGAGGGAGGGGGCGGCCTGCGCTCGGATGGTCAACGAGGGGGTGTCGCGGGTGGCCTCAGCAGGTGGTGGTGGCTATCGGGTCGGGTGGGTGCGGTTTGGTCGATTGGGGGCTGAGGGCTACGGGTTTTTCAGCAGCGGAGGGATGAAGAGGAGGACGGGGCTGAGGGGGTGGTGCGTCGGTGGAGGGAGCGGCTGTCTTGGGTGGTGGGCGGCGCCTCTGCGATGAGGGCGGCGGATCCCTCATCCGCGATTCAGAGTTTCTCGCTTTTTTTTTTTTTTTTTTATATAAACTGAATCGAAATGAAAAAGAAAGGGGGGGGGCCAGAGCGGGTTAACGGGGGAGGGAAGAAAAGTTTTTTTTTTTTTATTTAATTCAAAATAAAGTTGACTTTCACATACAACCTCTAAACGAGGTCCACCGCCTGTCGCCCATAGCGTTTCACCCCCATACCGAACACAATGGGATATGTACCGCAAGCTGAATCGACCGTTTTGATCAGTTTCCGTTAAATTTACATTTAAATCACTATACTGAATTTTAAACGTACATTTCAAATTACCGGGGTCACATACTAACTAGAAAAATTCTCGAAAAATATTTTCTAGCTTCGTATTGACGATACGGTCCTAACAAAACTAGTTTCGTCGAATTCTGAGACCGTTTGAAAAATGGCCAATTTCCAGTCGATTAAAATCAACTGAAACTGGTCAAACGCGTTTTCCTTTGCCACGCTCACATATTGAATCGAAAAATTATGAAATTTGGAACCTAGCAATAACTTGGCACCACGGACCCAACAAAACTGGTTTCGTCGAAATCCGAGGTCATTTGCAAAATGTCCATTTTTAAGGGCCTGAATTCCATAGCGACTATTCAGAATTTTCAACTAGACATATCCTTTGATTTCCGATATGAAATCTTGATTTTTCGCATTCGTTGGAAAGATATTATCAATTAGATTCCATTATTTTTGGTTTCACTGAAATCCGGATTGTTTTGCACCCGGTACATTCAATTGAAGTTTGAAATCGAATTATCGAACTACCGCGCCATTTTCAATTCTATTTATAATTATATAAAATTATTTATATTCTAACGACGA
The DNA here is from genome assembly GCA_030737875.1 of Allium sativum. Classification (NCBI taxonomy): domain Eukaryota; kingdom Viridiplantae; phylum Streptophyta; class Magnoliopsida; order Asparagales; family Amaryllidaceae; genus Allium; species Allium sativum. The sequence goes on along the minus strand of CM060924.1, from coordinate 133,668,422 downwards.
CGCGTATAATATATACATTCGAATTATATTCAAAATAAATTTCTCGTCGATATTATTTAAAATATTTCATTTTAAATATTCAAAATTCGCTAAAATTGCCAAAATAAAATTTTTAAACTGGCCCAGATTTTCCGGGTTGTTACATGGACACCAGTAGCATACCTGTGCACTCTAGGATTGTGTCGGGCCGCCACCATAGGACTTGATACACCCCATGGTGGGACCAGCATAGGTAACTACAACATCGGGGGCCGTAAGACACATGTAACTATGCGAGTAGGAGCCGATCATCATAGAATGGATCACATCACCCTGATTATGGGGTGCCAAATGGGAAACTAGTTTATATGGGTTCAGAGATTAACATGGGGTACGATAGTATATTCGACCCTAGACAACTTAACCAAGTTTATAGTGCTTTCCCACTTCTTGTTTATACTTATCATACCCAGTTCTTTATTCATAGACAGAATAGTACTAGACTTACTCAGGCTTTATGTCTGACTCTACTTTTCTTTCGTCTTCTTTTCTTCCATTCCCCCCCCCCCCCCAGGTCCACAGGGAGGGAACACTGCAGCTTGACCAGCCTTAACATCCAGCTTGAAGAAGAGAAATGTATTGCTTGGACCTTTTCGTTTTGAACTATGGCTTTGGACAACCACTATGGGGCTTTTGCAATTTATCTATGTTTTATTTATGCTTCTTTAAATAATGTAATCAAGACAGATTATGAAAGTGTTATGTTTTTGGAAAGGATGTAAGACAATTATGGTGATGTTGTTGTAACACGTATTTGCTTTCATGAAATAAAAGTTGTTGTTTTTCCGCTGTTTACAAATATGTGTTCTTATATCTGTCTTGTATATCTGTGACTTATACTTATAAACCTCCACCAAAATTAGGGCATTCCCTTTGAGAGTGACCCTAACGGAGGTGGGGTGTTTCATATTTATATAAAAATAGCCAAATTTGTTTAACGACGCTTCGGGTCGATCGGCGGCCCTGGCGCTGTTTTTATCAAATTTTGATTTACACTTATCTCGGAATCTAACCGTTGGATTTTAACAAAACTTATATTGTTGGAAAGATCTTCCCAAAGCGGTCCTAATGGTTCCAGTTATGGGAAAATCCGACGGTTGGATCTTACGGTATAATCGTTTAAAGTTACGATTTCAAAACGCGAACTACCACGCGCGATTCGTTTATTATTAATATATATATATATATATATATATATATATATATATATATATATATATATATATATATCGTTTGGCGATTTCAACTACTTCCAATCAATCACATGCAAGCCAAGTACAGTCTATATTCAGTACAGTCCATATTCATGTTATAAATTTTGCATATGATTTTCTTAATCCTAACTAACATGATAAAAGTGACGATTTGAGACAAATCATATTTTAATGCCTAATTCTTTTCAATGGAAACTAAATTACATTGCAATTGTATTTTTTTTATGTTCGTTCTCTTTATTGAAACCAAACGACAATAAAAACATGATTTTTAATTCTACTATTTTTATTTCATCTAAAATGACAATAAAGATGTGACATTTAAATCTATTTTTTTTTCATACAAAATGACAATAAAAATGTAGCTTTAAAATCCATTCTTTTCATTGTATCTAAAATGACAATAAAAATGTAACTATTATTTCTATTCTTTTTATTGCATCTAAAATGACAATAAAAATGTAACTTTTATTTCTATTCTTTTTATTGCATCTAAAACGATAATAAAAATGTAACTTTAAAATCTATTATTTTTATTGTCTCTAAAATGACAATAAAAATGGAACTTTTATTTCTACTCTTTTTATTGTCTCTAAAATGACAATAAAAATGCAACTTTTATTTCTATTCTTTTTATTGTCTTTAAAATGACAATAAAAATGCAACTTTTAAATTCTATTCTTTTTATTGTCTCTAAAATGACAATAAAAATGCAACTTTTATTTCTATTCTTTTTATTGTCTCTAAAATGACAATAAAAATGCAACTTTTATTTCTATTCCTTTTATTGTCTCTAAAATGACAATAAAAAATGCAACTTTTATTTCTATTCTTTTTTTTTGTCTCTAAAATGACAATAAAAATGCAACTTTTATTTCTATTCTTATTCTTAGCATTAAAATTGTATATTTTAATGAATTCATGTTTTGATTGAAAACATGAACATTTTCTCTATTACATTATTAACATTAAAATTGTATATTTTAATGAATTCATGTTTTGATTAAAAACATGAACATTTTCTCTATTTAACCATTTTCCTATTTAACACAAATTTCATTTTTGGTGTCACAAGTTCAACAAATAAAAATAAGGAATTTTTTCTATTAACCCAAATGTCCATTTTGTTGCAAGTTTAATTATAACAACAAAAACAATATTTTATTTGATTGAAAACTCTAGTTCAATCAAACAATAACAAAGGTGATATTTTTATTTGATTGAAAATTTTAGTTCAATCAAATAAATAAACAAAAGTAACTTTTATTTTGATTGAAAATTCTAGTTCAATCAAAAATAACAAAAAGTGATATTTTTAATTTGATTGAAAAATCTAGTTCAATCAAAAATAACAAAAAGTGATATTTTTATTTTGATTGAAAATTCTAGTTCAATCAAAAATAACAAAAAGTGATATTTTTATTTTGATTGAATATTTTAGTTCAATCAAAAATAACAAAAGGTGATATTTTTATTGGATTGTAAATTCTAATTCAATCCAACATTAACAAAAGGTGATATTTTTATTGGATTGAAAATTCTAATTCAATCCAACATTAACAAAAGGTGATAATTTTTATTGGATTGAAAATTCTAATTCAATCCGACAAATAAACAAAAGGTGATATTTTTATTGGATTGAAAATTCTAATTCAATCCGACAAATAAACAAAAGGTGATATTTTTATTGGATTGAAAATTCTAATTCAATCCAATAAATAAACAAAAGGTGATATTTTTATTGGATTCAAAATTCTAATTCAATCCAATAAATAAACAAAAAGTGATACTTTATTGAATTGAAAATTCTAATTCAATCCAATAAAATAAAGATGATGCTCCATTTTTGTTGAATATGTTTGATTCAACAAAATATTAACAAAAATGTTTTGATTTATTTTATAGCAAAAATAATAACATAACATCGCCCAAAGTACAGATCTGTATTAATACATCACATACAAATCAAATCACGTAACATAGCATATACATCGAATCAATGAGGATCAAATTACGATTTATTCTAATTATTTTAAAATAAATAATAATAAATAATAATAAAATTGGATTTCTCACAGTTCTTTTAAGTCTGAATAGTTCAGATCTGCAAATTTGGCCCAAAATTCAATCAGCTCAGAATTGCTTCTTTTCAGTCTAGAATCGTAGATCTCGTTTCTACAATCGCAACGCTTCGAAAAATCGTGTTATTCTGAGTCAGTATGGATGAGTTATGATTTAATTTGTGTAATTAACATTTTAAAATAAAATATTAAAATAAAATATGATTTTATACCCTTCTTCCTCTTTATTCAGAAAAGGCCGTAGCTTTTCAGATTGGGTTCCGTTCTAGGGTTGGAATTTGCTCGCGGATCGAGGTGTTGGAGTTGATCAGACACTGGCACGACGAAGGGGGGAGTGAGATGCACAGGGGAAGGGGGGTCACGACCAACTCGCACGCACCTAGGGAAGTGAACAGGACCACTTCCCGGGTCTGGAGCTCGTCGGTTGTTCGACTCTGGGTGATATTATCCATATGGATGGAAAGCTCATGAAAATCTCTTCGATAAACTCCAAAGGAGGATGGAGTTTTGTTGGGTGGATGACTTTGGTATCGCCTATACTCCTGGCAAAGGAAATGCGGTTGCAGATGCGTTAAGTCGAAGATGCACAAGTTTGGGTGCGATGTTTTTAGAATGGAAGAGCCTCGAGTATTTGGTAAGGTTCGATTTCAGATAAGGTGCGAGTTGCAACCTGAAATGTTAGCAAGTTTATCAATAAGACCTACTCTTATCGAAAGGATTGGTGAGAGCCAAAAGTGAGAGACAAAGCTTGTCGAGTTTATCCAGAAACTTGAACCACAGAATAAAGAGTTCGAAGCCGATCGAGAAGGTTGGCTTCGAAAGCAAGGGCGATTAATTGCTCCTGATATCGACGGATTAAGAGATGAGGTACTAAGAGAATGTCATCACTCGAAGTTGACTATTCATCCCGGTGGAAATAAGATGTATCAGGACATGAAGCGAGTTTACTACTATGAGGGGATGAAGCGAGACATTGGAAAGTTCATTTCCAAGTGCATGAATTGTCAGTTGGTGAAAGCCGAACAGAAGAAGCCGAGTGCTTTGCTTCATCCATTGGAAGTTCTTACGTGGAAAGTGGGAATGAGTATCGATGGAATTTATCGATGGACTACCTAGAACCAGGGCAAGAAACAAAGGGATTTGGGTCATTGTGGATCATTTGACCAAAAGTGCAAGGTTCATTCCTGTCAAGTCGACTAGGACGACATCAAAGTTGACTGAACTTTATGTGAAATGGATAGTTCAATTCCATGGTATCCCAAAGAATATAGTGAGTGACCGAGATCCATTGTTTACGAGTGGATTTTGGAAAAGTTTGCAAGAAGCTTTAGGAACCGAGTTATGTTTGAGTATGGCTTACCATCCCCAAACTGATGGTCAAACCGAGAGAGTTAATCGAGTTTGGGAAGATCTCTTGAGGGCTTGTGTGTTAAACTTCGGAGGATCTTGGGAAGGCCATCTACATCTAACTGAGTTTGCATATAATAATAGCTACCAGTCGAGCATTGGGATGGCACCGTACGAGGCGTTGTATGGGAGACCGTGTAATTCTCCAACTTGTTAGTTAGAGACTGGAGATAAGTTGGTACTTGGGCCTGAGATGGTTAGAGAGACCTCAGATTGTAATGAGATTGTTCGACAATAAATGAAGGCAGCCCAAGATCGTCAGAAGAGTTACACCGATAAGCGTCGTAAGGACTTGGAATTCGACGTGGGCAATATGATTTTCGTGGAGATTTAACCATTGAAGCATGTGGTTCTATTCAGAAATAAGGGAAAGTTATATCCAAGGTTTGTTGGACCATTTTCGATAGTCGATAGAATTGGAAAACTTGCATATAGAGTGTGGTTACCTAAGAAGATGTCGTATATGAATAATGTTTTCCATGTGTCGTTTCAAAGGAAGTTCGTGCATGATTCAAATGAAGTGGCATCTCCAGAGAAGTACGAAGGTCTAGAAGTTGAGACCGTAGTTACAAGACCTCATAAACCGCTTCGTGTTGTGGCGAATGACACGAAAAAGCTTAGGAGGAAAACAGTTAAGCTGGTCAAGGTACAATGGAGTGATAATGACGACGATTGTACATGGCAGACAGACGAGAGCATGAAGACAACTCATCCAGAACTCTTTGTCGGTAGGACACTTTGATATTTTTGTATTTTGTTGTTGTTTAATAGAATTTCACGTGCTAGAATAAGGCTATGGATGCATGGTTTGATGGTTGCTAGTTTAGATGATAGAATTGGCTTCTCATGGATGATAGGCACGCAGAATTGTTGAGGTTGCTTGTGTTTACTTGGAATTTCGGGGGTGAAATTCTTAAGGGGGGAAGAATGTAACAGCCCACATTTTACATATCAGAGGATCGTAAAATATTATTATTTTATTCGTTGATGTTTGGATCATTCTCATATTTTAATATGTTGCTTATGGGGATGTGAGATATATCCATAATTTTTACCAATTTTGTTTGTGACCATTTTTTCCTTGTCAGTCTTGTACAGGGCATAAATTATGACTCATGTCGAATCACGTGGTGAGACCTATACCATTGGAAAGGAAATGATGATTTTCTTTCCGTAGAGTGGTTACATTAAACATTTGACTCAGCGGTTTGGGAGGAATCGTTGTTTTAAGGTTTTTCAGTTGGTTGTCCAGGTTTATAAAGCCATAATGGGCTGATTTGGGGAGGCCCATTAGTGGGCTAGTGGAAGCTATAAATAAGGGGTGGGAGATATGGGAAATGGTTTAGTTTCTCCATTCTCTCATTAGGTGATCTATGTTCCTCCTTCCTCTAATACCTTTCCACCATTAAAAATCAAAATCTAAGGGAGGAAATCGAAGATCTACACCATTGGAGGCTAGATCTACATCAATTGAACTGAGAATTTATCGGATCAAGGGGTTTGGTTCAAATTTCTTGCTTTAAGGAATCTTAATACATTGGTTTTAGCTTTTTTGGGAGAATTGGTGAGTGATATGCTTCTCTCACATGGGTTCAATCAAGTATATGAATGTCTGGTTATGTTTTTCATCAAATTCAAGTGTTTTACCACAGATCTATACCTTTGTAAGTCCATTTTCATATGAATCACCCTATGATCTAGCTTAGCAAGTTTAAACCGGTAATTCCTATGCCATTTCATATGTTTATGCAAGTTAGTTCCACAATTTAGATTATATGTCCATTTATTATGGTTTTTGGTGAAATTGTATAATTTTTGTGGTTATAGTCATATTCATCTTATTAGTGATTTCATAACATGCTTGTGGTTGTATTGGATGAATTAGACGAGTATATTTCGTCGGATTTGTCATTTGCAAAGTTTTGGTCGAATTCGGAGGTGAACGGTGTCTGTGTAGGTTTTGGGTCGAGCGTACAGGCCATGGGTCGAGCGTAGAACAATGTGTAGTACAATATGCAGTATAGAAGAGGGGTCGGTCGTACATACTTGGTCGGTCTTGCAGAGGTGTGGGTCGAGCAGGGTGCGGGTCGTGAAGAGGTATGGGTCGAACAAGAAATGGGTTCGGGTCAGTCAAGATAAAGGTGGTCGGGTCGGTAGTGGACTGGGTCGGTCGAGCACCCAGGGGACCGGGTCGGTCAGTTTGAAAAAAGGATGGGTTGGCTACGGTATAGGGGTCGGGTCGAACATGTGTAGGTCGGTCGAGAAGCAAGGGCTTGAGCAGCGTGGTCAGTCGAGCTAGTGAAGGGTTGGTCGATCTCTGTCGGTCGCACAGGGTCATTTTCTGGAAAAAAATATTTTCGGGTATGACTCAGATTTGAACAAAAAGGTCTGAGTAGATTCAAGTGGGAATATTCGAAGTGTTGGATGTATTCATTGATCTGTGTAAAGCAACGAATGGGAAGACGAGTCAAGGGTGTTTTGAATTCGTGGATAATGGATACTCAAGGGGGACTTGAGTTAATGAATGGTCATCGGAATTGATGACCAGCGATGTGAAGGGCGAGAGATTATCGTTATCATAAGTTCTAGCAGAATCAAAGCAGAGGTACTTTGGGCTGTCATGAAGGACCTCGTACCTTGGGGAGTCATGAAGGGCCTAGTTGTTGAGATTTGAGAAGACAAACATACGAGTCATGATGGCGTATGGAGTTGTTGCTAGAACTAGGGTTAGCATTAGCCCTTGACATATGGCAGTCATGATGGGCAGTCATATGATTAACGATGGTTTCAAAGAAGGACTGGTTGTTATGGCCAGAGTCAGTCATGGACATTTTATTGTTTGGTTGTTCTATTTGTACCGTCTCATGTAGATTGTCCGACGTCAAAGTAGATATTCCTTGGGTGCTTGTCTGATATTGGTTTAGGCCTCTGGGGCTTGTACTTGATGAATGTTGAATTCTATTAGGATGTTTTACACGAGATATATAATTTGGATGCCATGAGTGCTTTACCATGATTGAATGGTTGTTCTGGTTTCCATGGATGAATGGTTGAATTGTTTGATGCAAAGGCTATCACTGCTGGATGTGAGGAAGACGGGTGTGAGTTCTTCTCTGGTATTAGGTAGTGGTTGGTAAATCTACCTATTCTCATATACTTTATTGATGATGTTGTTAGCAGTTTTATCTCTCACTAAGACTGTTGTCTGACTCAAGGTTTTATGTTTTCCTCTTATTACATTGGGTTGTTCATCCGGTTGTAGATGGGAAGACTAAGTGGCAGGTGATTGCTTAGTGTGGACGATGTAGCTGTTCAGAGGCGAGCATGAGGCTGGCGTACTACCTTACTATCAAGTATTTGGATTTCCACTATTTGTTATTCTCTAATTGATGTAGTGAGGAAATTTGTATAAACACTATTTCCACGTGTATGAATATTATTTTCTGGTTGTTATGAAAGTCTAGTATTTTATGCTTCACTATTAATACCTGTTGTTTCTATTATATTGTATCCTTGCGCTGTGAGTTATACGATAGGTTTCGATGATCTTTACCTACCTTGATGATCGTCCATAACTATCGTGCACACCTTTTAGCACATTATTCCTTTTATTTAGTGCGGGGACTGCGGGCGGTCATCACATTTGGTATTCTACCAATGGTGTTATGGTCCTCATTTTTCTTTCCATGTAGCGTGGAACAAGGCAAGAAATAGAGGAACCGCTAAGCCCGTTTTCAATGTCATATGGCATTCTAAGAATAGTAAAAGAATGGCTTTCATCTCCTACCTCGCAACGTTGGATAGACTTAACACGAAGACCAGACTTCATCGTTTTGGCATAGTATCAAACACATGGTTCTCACTGTGCGATAAGCAAGAAGAAACATCACAACATTTTTTCTACTCCTATGATTATTCCTCCTTCATTTGGGCATCACTGAAGCAGAGATTATATCTTCAACCCACCATCCTACCTACAACTGACGACGAGACAAACCTTCTTCTATCGACATTATGGAATAAAGATCAAATCCAAGACATAGCATTTGGTGCTCTAACCGCAGCTGTTTACTTTGTCTAGCAGAAAAGAAATTCTCGTGTGTTTTCTAACAAATCAACTCCTTATACCACAAAGCTTGCGTAGATTGAAAGAGAGATTTATTTTCTGGTTCGAGGTAATGGTAACAAATGCTCCAGAATGGATTTTAACTCTATGTTTCTTCGGCAATGGGGGATTGAACTCCTTGATAATGGTTAGTGGGAAAATGGTTTTGATGAGAACTGGAGATTGGTCGTGGGCCTTGCCGGGTTTAATATTTGCTTGTAAATTTTAATTTTAATTTTTTAATGATATGTATTTGTGTATGATTATAATCAACTCATGTACTGTTAATATGTGGAACTTATATGTACTCTTTTCCCATGTAAAGTACCCAGTATGGGGGTTACAGGGTTTTAACGAGGCATAAAAGGAAAGCAAATGATTGGTATTTAATAAAAGCGTACCAATTTTCAAAAAAAAAATATAGTCACATACATGTCCTTATAAATATAAGATTACAAATTAAAATAAAACTTTACTTAATTCATATGTAAACATCAAATAACTCTTTTTATATTTGCAAATACTATTATTCATGTAAATGCAAATAAAAAATAGTAGTGTAATTCAAAAACAAAACTTATCCTTTTAAATATAACACATTCACTTTAAAAAGATTTAAAACTATGATTTTTATTTTTAAATAGCCATTTCCAAAGTACTATAAGAAATAAAATTTCTAAAAACAAAACATAACTTAATTGGGATTTAAATTACAAAACCTATCTTAGAATATTTAAAATCAATTAAATATTAAAATTTAATTTAACAAAACTGAGTTGTTATAGTGGCAGCTGTAGTTGAATGGAAAATAATGATTTTCCTTAAAAAAAACAAAATTCCATACTTTATTGAAAAATCTATTTAACATTGTTTAATTATTGTTCTTAATTCATTTCTTATTAATGAAAAGAAACAAATCATACACATTATCTGAAGAAGTAACTGTAGTTGAATCAAATATAATGATTCTCTTTTAAGATAATGACCCAACTTTATTTCTCCCTCGAATCCAAAATCCTTTAAAAAAATAATTGCATTATCTTTCTTTAAACTTTTCTTTAGTATGGGTTCATAAAACTATACCTTTAAAGCCACTTATAATATCAATAAAGTATTCTCTATCTTTATGATATGTCAGTCTAGAATTCCTTAGTAAGCGGAAATATAAAATTATATTAGTCACCAAACACAACTTGAAATATCATTACAAAAGCTATTTAGCATAAGTAGAAATAATTATATATTAGACATTAAGAGCTTTAGTTACATAAATATTTGATTTCATTCATTAATCAACATTATTATTTCTTAATGAACAGTAATAACCTAATATTTTCATATTAGAAATAGAAAACCATAATCTGTCTAAAAGACAACATAAAAAAATATCAAATAAATTCAAACATTTTAACTGAAATCTCAATGATTAATTTTAAAAAATACCTAATATATTTTGCTTTATAAGTTTGCATATTTCATTAAAAAAGCTAAATCTACATATTATTACATTTCTTTTTTATCCTTAGCAGCTTCATTTTCTTTGTTTATGCATTTGTTTAAAATGCACGTTAAATGAGTATTTTCAACCATGTCATGCTTCAAATTTATTCTTCTTACTATAAATCGAAATAAACTCAATAAGGCATCAATTTAATCTTAAGTTGCTAATTTAATAATAACCTTGAAAATAGTTGTAACAACCCGGATTTTCAGAACCAATTTAAAATTTTTATTTTAATTATTTTAATGGATTTTGAATATTTAAAATGATTTACTTTAAATAATAATGACTAAAAATTTATTTAAATTGAAGTTAGCATGAATAAATTTATTTTAATTATAAAACGAGCCTGAAATGGCACGGTAGTTTGAAAATTCGATTTCAAATTTTAATTGAATGTACAGGATTCAAAATAAATCGGATTTCAGTAAAACTAGAAATATTTGAATCAGTTTAATAATATCTTTCTAAGGATGTGAAAAATTGAGATTACATAATATAAATTTAAAGTTATGTCCAGTTTAAAATTTAAAATAGTCGCTATGGAAATTATATATATTTTAATATAATATAAAGCCCTCAAAATAGTCATTTTGCAAATGACCTCCGTTTATGATGAAACCACTTTTGTTGGATCCGGAATGTCAAATTACGGTTAGGTGTAAATTTTCATAATTTTAGGAATTAATATGTGAGTATGGTAAATTTAAACGCATTTGGTAATTTTAGTTTGAATTTAATTGACCAGAAAAAGGCCATTTTTCAAACGGTCTACAAATTCGATGAAATTAGTTTTGATAGGACCGTATCGTCAAAACATAGCTAGCTTTATTTTTCTGGAATTTTTGGCGTCAGTATGTGGCCCTGGTAAATTAAAATGCGCATTCAAATTTAATATATATTTAACTATATTTCAATTTTGATGAAAACTGATCGAAACAGTCGAATTGGCTTACGAAACATATTCTATTGTGTCCGGAACGGGGGTATTTGGCTAGGTCGACAGTCGTTGGGTTTGGTTTGGAGATCAGACGCGAATTTCACTTTTAAAGAAAAATAGAATTAAAAAAATTATATAAATACCACTGGAAAATTCCAAACCCTAAAACAAATTAGAAGCCTCCATCTTCATCATCTCGACGGCTGAGAGCTCCCAAAAAAATTCGCCCCTTTTTCTCCTTATCCAGCAACCGATCCACATCTAATTCAAAAGCAAAATTAAAGTGCACTTTGAGATCTCAACAATGATATGATATGATCGATTATCATTGCGTGAATCATGCAAAATTGTGGCTCCAAGCCCTGACTGTCGAACGCGGATTGAAGAAGCGTGGGGCCACCGAGTTGGGCCCAGGCACGGCACAGGGTGGCTCTGCTCCACCACTTCTGGTGGCGCCCTCCAATCAAGTTATATGGGCTCCGTTCGTCGAGCGCAAGGGTGGGAGAAAGGGCGACATGTTGGGTTTGCATAGTTCAGGTTTTAGCGGAAAGAGGAGACGGAATTAGTAACGTTTATTAAACGTGATGGGGTATAATTATTAATTAATGTGATTAATTATATTTTTATTATCTCGTATGGTAATCAATTGTTTAAAATGCAATAACTTGTTCGTACGATGTCAGAATCTGATGATTTCAGATCCGTTGGGATCATGAAGAAGAGTGCTTCACAACAAAACTGACTGGGTTCAATTTGGAGCTTGTTTGAATTTGGAGCAAATTCAAATCCGAACAGTTCTAAAACCGTCAACTAAAGACTGGCGGAGTGGAAACCAATGTGAGAACTCTTTATCACTCGATTATTTTTGTTATGTAATTATATCATAGGTTGCAGACGGGGCTTAGAAGCCCCCGACACAATTTATTGTACAAACCATGGTTGTTTGTTTGGATTGTATTGTGGAAATTTGGATTGTGGTTGTAAAATTGATTATGAATAAAATATTTGAACAATAAGAATATCATTTTTACTGTATAAAGGAACTATATAAAATATTCATGTGTTAAATAAATATTTAAACAATAAAAATATCATTTTTATTTAATGTATGAACCATATAAAATAGTCGAGTGTTGAAATAAATATTTTATCGTTAAAAATATAATTTTTAACGTATATATTAACGACATAAAATTCTCCTGAAATGAAAATATATATTCATTTACAAATCAGACAATTTGTTTATGTACACCCATTTAACTGACATTGATTGGGACGATAAATTTTACACATCGCCCAGCTGCACAAATAATATTCAGTATTTGTTGGTTGAAACCCCACACGGGTATTTGGATGATATTTGACGTACACTAATTGTAACGATCTGGATTTTTCGGCTATTTGATTTCGAATATTTAAATCTATTTTAAATATTATAATTGGAATATCGACGGATTTTAAATATTTAATTCGTTAATTAAACGGTGGTTAAACGTTTAAATTTAAATTTATATTTAAATTATAAAATGAGCTCGAAACTGCGTGGTAGTTCGTAAAATTGAATTTGAACTTCAATTGGTTATACCAAATCCGTTTTAAGTCGGATTTCGATGAAACAAGAAATGCCTGAATCTAATTGATAATATTTTTCTAATGGACGAGAAAAACCGAGTTTTCGTGTTGTAGATTTTGTTTTATGTCCAAATCAAATTCTGTAATGGTCGCTGTGAAATCGTTTATATGCTGTAACGATTTATTAAATATAACAAATTATTGGTATCGAATTTGGACAAGATTTTCAAGACGTAGTTATAAATTAATTTTTAGAATTTTACTGTAATTTTTAATTTGGAAAATAAGCAACTTTTTATTTGGAGTATTTTACACCCTGTATCAGCACATTTGGAATTTCACAGAATTAATTAAGTAGTCTATTTTATTATATGTTTGTGATCGGGGCACACTGCTGAGCGCGACAATATTTTTTATTGATAGCGAGTCATAGGCAAACGGAGTTTATTTAGCAGGATACGCTTATCGCCATCTATAAATATCTTGGACCATTTCATTTAAAATAAAAAAATTCTCCTTCCTTGTCGGCCACACAATTGACTCCTTGGCCGGCAAACAACTTCATCTCCACGTGTTGTCTTGGAATTTGCCCTACACTATATCACTCCATGCCTAAATAAACAAATTCAATTCACTTCCCTTACCAATCATGTACAACCTACAACGTACTAACAACACATGACCATACACTTTAGTGTCTACAGCTACATCATCTAATACACGCAAATTCAAATCAACAAAGCTAGGGGAGTTGACGGATACACAGCTGTTCTACATCCCCCACACCAATTACTTGCGCTCCATATTGCTGAACCATGATTACCAAGCAAATTTCCGTGATGGCCAAGGCATTTTATAACTATAAATACTGGTGTCCTCCACCTTTTTCGTTGGCATCAATGTGAAAAAAATGGCAACTCAGATCTAAAAAGATGATATATAATAATATGTACTGAACCCCACATTGAAAATGAAAACTGCGTGTGGGTAGAAGGAGCTGGGGAGATTCATGGCGTCGGCATGGCAGTCAAGTGAGGTGGCGTGGCAAAAGCATGGTGAGTTCGTGAGTTGTCCCGAGAATGCACCTTGTGTTCAAATTGACGGAGCAGGTGGGTCTCGGCCTCGTGTGCGGGAAGGAAAAAAATGCTACTGGGAAGAGATAGCGGTGATACTTTGGTGACGATTTCACTGGAGATGGTGATTCTAGAGCTAGCATGTCAGACAGAAGAAGAAGCGAGTATGAGACGTGAAAATATGGGGGTCCATGAGCGAATTGTTGCGTGAAAAAGGGCCATTTTCTTTTTTTTGGAATGAAGGTGAAGAATAGTTCATATCAGGAAAAGGGCGTACTCTCTTCTGTGCATGGGGAGGTTTGAGGGACTCTACACCATTAGTTCGTAAGTTTTGTTCATTGCAGTAAGGTAGTAGCCTTTGGGTGGGAGTGTAAAGCGATAATCTCGTGCATGAAAATGTTTGCAGTATGTCGGGCTGCGTTACCTTGTGAAGAGCTCGGTTTTACAGCAGTAAAGCTTGGGTGGTGCAAGAGGGATATCGAACTTGTTTCAGCGGTAGGGTGGAGGGAGGACGGGGTTAAGATGTACCGAAGCATAGCCATGGAAATAAATATTGGAGCTGGTCTCGGCATGCACAACGTAGAAGATGGATTGTGGAAAATACTGGAGTGGTGTGTCAGTATCTAGTTAGACAAAGGAGGTACACGCGAGTCATGGCTACAGGGATTTGATAATGCGGCATGGTGGTGATGCATGCAGTTTTGAAAGAGGAAAAAATTATACACATGTTGGAGCAACTAAAGTGGCAGGGGCAGGAGCTTTTGAATGGGCTTAACGGATTGTAAAACTATGTGGTGGGCTTGTCAAATTGTTAAAATAGAAAATAGGGAAAAAGGACGATCCAGTGTTTTAACGTATGGGTAAAGAGCCTTCTTCCTGTTGAAAAGAAAGGGGCAAGGGCCTTGTGTGCATGAAAAAGGGACTGTATACAAGGATATTGACAAACGGTGTAGGAACAGAAGGAAGTTGAAGTGTGAAGTGCATGGGGAATTGGAGGGGTGTGTGTGTTCGGATTAAGTTGGGTATGCGGGTGTGCTTTGGCCCGTTAAAAGAAAAAAAAATCTGCAGCTTGCGATTATTTTGGGGAAGTTACGGATTTCAGAAAGTGTGGAGGAAGGATTAGCGGTCCAGTTAACTATTAAGGTATAAACTATAATTAATAATTTAGTTAATTAAGAATTACTTTATCTTATATACGTTCACTTTACAATAAGTAGGTTTCATTCATACGGTAACAAGATTTCGCAAACCCAGATGCATTGGAATCACGGTGAAAAATGAAGCACTATTGTGCTGATTTGGAAAGGAGCAGAAGCAACTGGAATTTCGTATAATTATACGAACAACGCGATAACCGCCAGTCGAAAACTAAGGTGAGTTAATTCTCACACATTTCTGAAATACTATGATGTGCTAAATTCAGTAATTAAATTGATTGATTGGATGCTTTGGATGCTTATAATTGATTTAATGATTGACATTAATTTTATTATCGTCATTTCCATATGTTGTTATAAATTATATGCTAATCTATGATGCGGGGAAGAGCAAGCAGGAGGAATCAAACTATATTCCTCAAATATTTAGTTTGCTGTTTATTTCGTATTACATATGAATTGATTAAACCCCGTTGACTTTAAAACCCTGTTGGTTTTTGATTGTGGTTGAGCTATGAAACAATATATAGTACTGATTGCGGAATAAATAGAAGATGGCCCAGAAATACACCGTTTTATAAAGAGTGATTCACCGTCAAGTGAGTCGCTAGAAATGAAATTATGGAATTTATTTTACAACTGAATATATATTTTTAAATATATTATTTTAAATGAAGTTTCTAAAAAGGAGAAAACCAACAATATATATACATTAATTGGTTTAAACACAAATTACCATTTTTGTACCAAATCTACCGTGCGTGAAGCACATGGTTATTAAGTGATTTGTAAACAATTGTATTTAGCTAATTCAAGTGACCAGAATTAACGTAACAATTAGAAGGAGTTTATATTGATATTAATTTAATAAAAATCAAAGCGAATAGAATTATTTATATAAATTAATTATTAGTTAATTTAAATGGAAAGATCAATAACGATTGACTAACGAGTTAGTCATGTTTAGAGTTGAACAAGTTAATGACATTGACTGAAATTGTTTATTAAATTAGTTATTAATTTAAATGGGGGTAGTTAATGGGTTAGAAACCCAGTTTTATTTTAATAAATTTTGAAACTTGATTATTAGTCATTTAACCAAAGATCTAATCTGGAATGTTAAATATAGTAAGGGAAGTTTATGAAGCTTAAAGTTGTGTTTATAGTTAATAAAGCAATTTAATATTTATGTGAAATCAAAGTTTTTAACTTGATTCTTACTGAATTATATTTAATTGTATTCTATAAATCCAAGTTATACAAAGTTATAAAACTCAAGATTTATTGAATATATGAATGGATCGAGTTGTTAGAAGTGACATTTGAATAAAGTAAAAGCCAGGATTAGAAATTTAAGAATTAGAACTTAACTGGGAATTAGTTGGGATAATTGGTTTCTTGAATATTAATCTGATGTTGGTTTCGGCCTTCGGGGTTAATATTTAGAGAAAAATTTCCTGATTGACTTATGGTTAGGAACTAGTGGAGATATGAAATGAAAAATCAAACGTAAACCCAAATTTGAATTAGAGTAGTTAAATGAGATAAATTATAAAGATGCGATATAGAACCGCCATTTTTAAAGAAGAGATGATACTTCATCAAGATGGAATTTAATGGGATTTGTAGTATGGGAAATGGGTATCGGTTTTTTTGTATTACAACTGATATCTATTTTAAGATAAAAACGTTGTTGATTAAGGTCTAAGAGGTAATTAAAATACCCTAACTTGAACAACTTCAGGATTATCAAAGGATGATATTAGTCGTAATGGTGAAGATGTTAGAGTAAAGTAGTTTGGAAAAAATACAGCGTAACGTTATTTGAAGGATTTGGAAATATATATGTAACGAGATTATGAAAAGAAAGGAAATAAAAAGGGGCTTGATGATATGAAATGATATCCCTATAAATAAAAAAATAAAAAGGGAGATTGCTGGAAGTATAACGGTATTTTCAAAGTATTGAAATAAGATTTAAATGGGATTATTCTAAAGGGATGAGTAGTGATTTTGGTGTTCAAATAACGAATCCAAAGAAGATGTCATAACGATTACTGAACCGATAAGATAGTAAGGAATGTCACAACAATATTTTGAAATGTTAGTTGAAGGTTAAATTAGATATGATTTTAAGATATTATCTAAGTATATAAGTTAAAGAATTTGAGTATAATTATATATTAAGCCAATATATTATTTTCGGGTATTTCAACCGATGTATTATTTTTAATGGCCAAGTGATGCTATGTATAAACCAATGGATCTGTTTATTTTTATGGTTGTTTATTTTGATAGTTAAATAACCGACTATCAAAATCTGACCCAACGTTATTGGTACGGAAAGACAGGGATCGTATTTATATTCGAAAACCATTCCGACCAATAAATACGAATACGTCAAAGATGTTGATCGAGATGGAGCAATTGAAGACGGTAAATCTTCATGAGCGGAAGAACTATTGTTAAATACCTCTGGCTGATCCCCAGGGTTAACGATGATTCTGTCATGATTGGAATCTACGGATTGTAAGGACTGCTTGCTACTGATCTATAGGGTGATTACTAGGATGTGGTAGGAGAGTACCTTTGGTTCATCCTGTTCCTAGATGACTTGTAAGGATGATGTGAATGGTGCCCAGATGTTTCAAAAGTCGATTATAACCTCAAGCCTCAGAACTGGGAAATGACAAAAAATCGGGCAGGCAGCATGGCTATGTGGGTCGCCCCCATTAGTGTGTATTGTCATCGTCTAGAGAATATTCATTTTGTTACTTCTTTTCATTTATGTATCTCCCGGGAAAAAGGTAGCTGTGCAGCCGTGAGGTGACAATATATTCGATACACTCAAGAGAAATGAGTGGTTGGTCTTGTATGGCAGGGTTGCAAGACGTTCTTGTTGAACCCAGTGTATTCCTCTCTGGAGATACACTATCGGCAGGTGGTTCCATACCTTGTCATGGTCGGAATCCAATCTCCAATAAGCGCCTGCAGTTTTGATTGTATACTATATATGTGGAGCGTGAGATGTAAGCATTCTGCTAGATTCTATCTACTTGTATTTAGACACTATTATAATATTAGAAGAAGATATTGATTTCAAAATGGTTTCAGTTATAGTAAGGTAAAAACCATCTGTATTTATGTGTGGGCTGGTCTTACTATTATCTTTTTATATCAAAAGGATTTTCAAAGTTAAGCAAGTTGTTTGTATTATGAATTTATCACTGAAAGTATTTCAGACTGATCCGGGTGAATTTTGCTTTGCTTCAAATGTGCTTGGGTCAGACCGAGTATCTTTACTGGTTAGATTTCGCTGGAGATTCAGAGAAGGAGTTGAAGTCGAGACGTACTCCATCTATAGTCGTACTAGTTTATTTCCGCTGTGTGTTGTATTGATCTGAATGTATACTCTGATGTTGTAATATACAGTTCTTTTATAAAATATTATTGATTATTATATTTTGTCCATTCCGCTGTGAGACTTTGATCTTCTTATTCTTCTATTCTAATATATCTTTCTTTCTCCTCTTACCCTCTAACTTATTTCTATTAGCTTTCTAGGTTTTTGAAACTAGAATTTTTGTAACGACCCGGGTTTTCGCGATCCTGGATATCGGCATACAACACCATGTCAACTATTCAAGCATCGGAAATACCGGATTCTCCATGAAAGAAATTAGAGGGTGAGAATAGATAAGATAGAAACTTAGAATAGAAGAAGAAGAATATAGAACATCAGAGTAACAAAAATCTCACAGCGGAAAGAATAATATATAATAGATACATAACTTTGAAATAATACTAGTATATGTATACAGTAACATTATCAGAGTACAACACTTACAACACAGCGGAAATAACTATAGCTATATAATCCAGAAGCATCCCACTCAAGCTCTCCAAGCATATCTGTAATATCCTGACTACTTGACTGCACGTACAAAATTGGGCACCCAAGAGTTTAGGGAAAACAAAAAAAACAAACTTTGGGTCAGTCATGGGACTGGTATGAGTAAAACAGTTTAAAACAGTTTGAGCAATTAAACGATATCTCATAAGACCACGTCGTATAATGGAACGGGTTTTTCCCTTATGAGAATCCAAAATAGTCTTTATATCAAAATTCTTTTGATATTGTGATAGTGTCTATCAACCACAATATAATAATCATCTAGCAGAAACGCTTTCACCTCACGTTCTACATATATAGTATACAATCAAAACCGCGAGCACTTATTGGATAATGGATTACCAATTATGACAAGGTATGGAACCACCTTCCGAGAGTGTACCTCTAGAGAAGAATACACTGGGTTCAACAATAACATCTTGCAACCCGGCCACACATGACTGACCACTCATTTCGCTTGAGTGTATCGAATGTATATCACCAACGGTTGGAATCAGCAACCGTTTCCCGAATGGGACAACATTGAATAGATTAAAGAATGAAATGAATATCTCTAGATAGGTGGTAATACACCCTAATGGAAGTAACCCACATAGCCATGTTGCCTGCCCGATTTTTGTCATTTCCCGGTTGCTAGGCTAGAGGCCACACTTATCTCTGACAAATCACACACTTATTCACTTTGAATGTCACATCGTCATACCCGCCAAATCACAAATTGATTTCCCCAAAAATACAACGGGTATACAGCTAAGAGAAACAAATTCTTCCGCCACCAAACATAAATACGTTTGAAGATATCAACTTACGCGATCCATTAAATATACTCTGTCAGACATTCTTCCATACAGGTCGTCCTTGGACTGGACAAACCGAAGGCACTATTCTTTAAATCCATCTTTGGCAATTTCTACCTAGGATCTCCATAACATCCCTTGCATAACTCTATCTTCAATTATCTTCATCATATTTGATTCGCAACGCTAAAGCCCATACTGAGTGGTTTTCAGATAATGAATCTGATCCTGGTCTCTCCGTATTGATGACGTAAAAATGGTCAAAAACTTCGATAGTCGGTGAGTTAACTATCAAAGAAAATTATATGTACAAACAACGATATTATTTCCAAATGGAAATTCTATCAATCAATCATTAATCATCATTTATCTCTTAAATTAATTTATCATTAATTTATTCATTCTCCATTTCCTGTTTCCGTATATATACAGAAATTCTTATTTTCTAAATTTAGAAAATATACGATATTAACATTGGAAAACATTTCTATATTTACTCCCCTTTCTTATTTTCTATATTAGAAAAAAAAAATTGATTCTTATTTGGAAAATATTTCCAAAACTCCTTCATTGGATTTTAAATAGATGTTTAAAAAAACATCGCTATGCCAACTTAAACCATTACACTCATTAACTATATTCACTTAACCAACCTTCACTATCGAACCTTAACCATTCCTTAGTTAAAAATGGAGTCAATCAAGTTGGGGTATAACTACCTCTCAGACCTTAACTGAACAACATTTCTAACCTTGAAATAGACAAAGTTCACCTTTCAAATCTTTAACAAACTTCCTTACGTATCTCTTGGATTTTATTTACGAATCCACTTCTTTATTGAAAACATTGATTATAACAATAGAGTTATAATCCCTACTTTTGAAATATCTAACTTCAAAACTTAACTTTTATTCTTAATTTGGATAAATAAACAAACAACTAATTTATTAATAAATAATTAAATCTTGATTAAAAACGGAAAGTGAATAGTACTTTCCCTAATTCGATAAAATCGAATTCAACGTATAATTCTCTTTCGAATAAATCTCTATTCGATAACTCCTTTTCGAATAAACTATATTCGATTAACTGCTTTCGAATAAACTATATTCGATTAACTCCTTTCGAATAAACTATATTCGATTAACTCCTTTTGAATAAACTATATTCGATTAACTCCTTTCGAATAAACTATATTCGATTAACTCCTTTTGAATAAACTAAATTCGATTAACTCCTTTCGAATAAACTATAATCGATTAACTCCTTTCGAATAAACTATATTCGATTTACTCTAATCGATTAACTCTATCAATTAACTCTATTTGATTAATTCTAATTCGATCAATTCTATTCATTTAACTCTATTCAATAACTCTAATTGATTAACTCTATTCAATTAACTCTAATCGATAACTCTAATTGGTTAACACTATTTGATTAACTCTAATCGATAACTCTAATTGATTAACACTATTCGATTAACTCTAATATATCTCGTTAATTCCCTTTTAACTCTAATCGATAACTCTAATTGATTAACATTATTCGATTAACTATAATATATCTCGTTAATTCCCTTTTATAATCCTATTTTAGTGAAACGACCCGAACTTCCCCGTGAAGGAAAGCACAGATTGAGTTGAGGACAAGACAAATCAGAACACAAACAAAAGAACATTTCATTTCTTATTACAACAATTCCATCGGATACAAGAATATACAGAGTATGAATAAACAAAATACATTCGAGAAATGTCAGGGATTACAATAAATTACATAGCAGCCAAAAACAATACAAAACACAACTGAAAGTAATACATGGATACAGAGCTTTCCGAGCATCGTTCCAGCTGTAAATAAGGATCCTGTGAATATAATTCTGCAAAACCAAAACTACTATCTGCCCGTGTCAAAAATAGGGGCACCCAGAGTTTAGGTTAAAACAATAAACTCCAAGTCAGTCATCTGACTGGTGTGAGAACTAAAACAGTTATTCAAAACTTTACTTTAAAAATAAGGTAAATCAAGGGACCACGCTGTATAACACGGAACGGGTTTCCTCTCGAGAATACCACTGCTTAGAATAAACAACACAATGCTTTTTCGAAAAATGAAGCTATTATAAGACCCAGGTCCCATCACACAATGCAACGCAAGCCGGAGGATAGGGTTTTCCCTTATAATAGCCAAACATGCTTAGTACGTTTAAAACAAATCATTTGATACTATCATAAGTGTATAGTGTCAAAACAATTTCAATAATAAATATCAATCATAGACAGCATGGCTACCATATATCATGTCACCATACTAGGCTCTACAAATAAAACCAAAATATCTCGTATTAGAAATTGGATTTCCGTCATGAATCGAGACAAAGGGCAAGCTCCTCTCCGCTTCGAGACACTCTAGCAAATGCCTCGGGACTACACACTTTGGGTAACCCCCGGAATCGGCTGGGCCGGTCGTCTCTTACGTTTGAGGATTGGCAATTCCTGAACACACGTTTCCCGGTCCTTACAGACCTATAATCGAGGTGCATCGCAATCCAACATCCACGTAGGTATAATAATCAACGATGTCAGGGCTAGTAAAACCCTGACACCACCCATAGCTAGAAAGAAACGTCGTGTTCTCCCAGCGGTCCGTATCCCGTTTTTAACTCATACCGAGGTGTGAGGCTCGCGAATTCGTGTTATATGCAAAGCTATGCCACATAGGCCGTGCTTTGATCATTAATCACAAGACTCTGCTTTTCAACAGAAGCCTTGATCATTTTCATCTCAGCATGCCACATAGGCAATTCACGCCATGCGACTAATATCTATCGATATATAACCTCTGAGCTCGTACATCTCAGAGAAGGGCATTAAGCAAGAGAATAATTTCTCCGCTGCCAAACAGATATATATTTAACAGAAATCAATCAACACATAATAAAATCCAATGTCAGACATACAATCCATTGACTAGTCCGTTCTGGGTCTGAACGAAACCGGAGGCACTTTATACCTCGCATATCCATTGATCTCTAAATACGTCTAGACGATCACTAACTATTTCCATCCTCTTGGGTGTACAGCCCAATCAGGATCACCAGTAATCGTTCAAACGATGTGAAGACCTCCGGTCTTCGACCATCATCTTCGACTTATCGTCGAATCAGTTATTCAAAATGGGTATAAGCCCGGCCTTCCGAATAACTCGCGTATATAATAAACAGGTGCTATAAAAACACAACATACGCCTCATTCCAATTCTGAATATTCTTTTATTCAAATATTCACATCTTTTGGGAAAGGTTCCCATTAATTTTATCAAAGATAAATTCTTTAAAATTTATTCTTTAATCTTCCTTTGGATGTCATTTCAAACCAAATTATGGTTTTCCAAACTAGTCGGGATTAGCGAACCACACCAAAGTAATCATTTATTTTATTTCCCAATCCCAACCTATTCATCCCATAGAGCAAAACTATTATTACCCAATAACTAACACCACGGTGTTATCGGTAAATTTAATTACCATTTTCCATTCAAGTCTAATTAAAGATTTAACTATCGCTCGGTGCAAAACTGGTGATACTCCATTCTCGATCATTTACTATATTTGATAATTTAAATTATCAATTCCCATTTTAATCCGATTAAAGATTCATTCAAACTCCTCTTAGTTTTAATCTTCCTAAAAATCAATATTAATGATTATTTAACTTTGGAAAATCAAACATGTCACATCGATAATCTAAACCGTACTATTGATTTCTGTCGATATATAACCTCTGAGCTCGTACGTCTCAGAGAAGGGCGTTAAGCAAGAGAATAAATTCTCCGCCACCAAACAGTTATATATTAAGCAGAGATCAACCATACAGTTCGAAATACAATGACAAACATGAAATCCTGCCTTTTACTGGGTTAAAGAACTAATGTCAATTAAAACACAGTTCACGATAAACCCAAATTACATTCCATTTTTAATCGGGTTAAAGAACAAGTGTTATTTAAAACACCGTTCACGATAAACCCAAAAATCAATTCTAATCCAAATCCAATTAAATATATTAATTAATTGGTATACTTCATTCAATCTATATAAAAAGATTTAATCTTTTCTCAATTGGGTTTAAGAGTAGTGTTAATGAAGACCCCATTCACGACAAACCCAAATCTCATTTGATATTAAATACAAGGCTCTGAATAGAAAATATATCGGCTTATATTCAATATCAAATTCTGAAACCAACAAATATCGCTATGGAAATAACGATATAAAATATATCTTCCAGATCTCCATAACAACATCCGTATAATCCCGAATCCAACATCGAAATATTCCAAAGATAATTTCGATTCAAATCCATTCCAATTCATATATCGGAAATTCTGATTATCTTTAAAACCATTTCAAATCCAATTTATTTATTTTAAAAATATTGAATTTATAATTCTAGTTCAAAACTAGTTCATTTCGATAAAAATATATTTTTATCTTTTCAAATATGGGATTTTTCATCCCAGTTCTTTCCAAATCGTTTATTATGATTTTACACAAATTATGTATATTTTTAATAACTTTATCAATACCCGTACAGTCGATTTCCTATAACGGCCATCGAACTGCACTTACAGCGACCTTTTCCAAAATTGATTTGGAAATATGTCTAAATCCAACCGTTAGATTTCTAATTTCTCATATATGTTAGAAAGCTCTTTTCGATACAAACCCAATGGTTCCAGTTTTAGGAGAATCCGACAGTCAAATCTCCCGTAATGTCCGTTCGAAGTCAATGGTCGAAATTTACGAACTGTCGTGGCACGGCGCGTTCTATTCAGGCCATTATATATATAATATATATATATATATATATATTTCGTCGATTTCCTTTTAAATCGTATTTTATAAATCGTTTTAAATTCGTTTCAAAAACAATTTTAACTTCCATTTCAAATTCAAATCAAAATTGAATTTTTCCTTATAAATTCGTTTTAAATTCATTTCAATTCAATTTCAATTCGATTTCAATTCGATTTCGATTTCAATTCAATATCAATTCGATTTCAATTCAATTCATTTCATTTCAAATTGATTTCAATTCGTTTCAGTTCATTTCAAATCGATTTCAATTCAACTTCCAATATCATTTTGAATTCATTTCAAATCGATTTCAATTCAACTTCCAATATCATTTCTAATTCATTTCAAATCGATTTTAATTCAACTTCCAATATTATTTCGAATTAATTTCAAATCGATTTTAATTCAACTTCCAATATCATTTCGAATTCATTTCAAATCAATTTTAATTCAACTTCCAATATCATTTCGAATTCATTTCAAATCGATTTTAATTCAACTTCCAATATCATTTCGAATTCATTTCAATATTTTCAAAACATCAGATTTTGAAATCACTTTTCGATATTCATTATAAAAATGAATAAAATCGACCAAATTCCCGTTCGTGTTGAAATGACGTTTAACTACTTAACACGGCTTCACATTTCAATATTCACTGAATATTATTTTAAATTATTCGATAATTCTGAACTGAAATCAGACACAGTCATTTACCATATACTTTCAGTTATATGGATTTCATCCAATTCATATATACAACAATGACGATACACAATCAACCATCATCCAAAGTGTGTTCTACACTGCATAAGCATCAAATACAAATATTCAACGCTTATAACAGCCTGTCAATCAATCGATCGACATACAACTAAATATTGGGACTAGTGTATGCCATATATCATCCCAATACCTGTGTGAGGTTTTAATCAATCAAACATAGTTTTTATTTGTGCAGTTGGGCGATGTGTAAAATTTATCGTCCCAATCAATATCAGTCAAATGGGTGTACATAAACCAATCGTCCGATTTGTTTATAAATATTTATTTTATTTTATATGCATGTTAAAAATTATATTTTTAACTATAAAATATTTATTTTCATTACACATCACACAATCAACTTTCACAACAAAGTCAATCAAACAAACAAGCCATCCATGGTCTGTGGACGACGGGTGTCGGGTGCTGCTAAGCACCGTCTGCATCCTAGTATATATTTTAACTAGAAATTAAAATAAAAGTGAGGAGTTCTCACCGAGAGTTCCACTCTGCCGTGCTTTACTTATGAACTTCTGAACCGTTTCGATTTGTTTGAAATTCCAATGCTGTCCTTTTCACGTTGTTCATATATAAAAATTATATTTTTATTGCTTCACTCTAATAAATAAAAATCATATTTTTATTTCTTCTTCATATATTTTTACAATGCTTCCTATATAAAAATTATATTTTTTACTTCTTACATAAAGATCGATTTTTTTTTATTTCGATTCATATATAATAAAAACGAATTTTTATTTCAAATCTATATATGTAAAAATCGTGTTTTTATTCTAATGATAACCATATAAAGATCGCTTCTTTATCATAATGAAAATATTACAAAAATCTTACCTTTCCCACATTAATAATCACACCTTTTTACAATTAAAAATCATATATTTTTCTAAAAAAAAATCTCTTCTTTTTTTATCTATATTTATAGAAAAACCCAGATCTCTTTCTATTTAAAATCTCAACTCCTCGCATATAAAAAATCTAATCTTTACAAGAATAAAAATCGAACCTTTATCGATTTAAAAATCAAAACTTTTAAACTATAAAAATCAACCCTTTTTATTAAGAAAAATCGGATCTTTCCCATCGAAGAAAATAAATAAAATTACTAAAATAAATTCTTGCCTTTACTGTAGAAGGAGGGGTAGGATGGCTTCAAGGGGAGGCGGCCATGGGGGTTCGCGGTCAGTGCAGGCGCGGTGCTTGGGTCAAAAAGGCTGTGGGGTTTTCTTTTACAACGGAGGAGAGAGCGGGAGGCGAGGAGGCGTAGCGGAGGGGGGGCTAGCATCGGCGGCGCCGGGGTTTCTTGGCTCGCGCGGGGACTACAGCGGGGGTTGGGTGGGTTTGATTACAGGAGGAGAGCAAAGCGAGAGAAGACAGGGAGGGACGAACAGAGGAGGCGATGGGGGGAAGCTTTGAGGTGGCGTCGGTGGTGGAGGGCTGCTGGCACGACGATGGGCGGCGGTATAGGGGGGCGCGATCCCCTTTTCATTTTCTCTTTTTTTTTGAAAGTCGGGCTTGACTGTGGACTGAGGGAGGGGATTAAAGGGAATATATATATTTTATTATTATTTAATTTCAAAAAGTACCTTTTTATTTTGAACTCGAAATCAAACCCACCGACTATCGTCCATAGCTAATTACCCCCATTCCGAACCCAATGGGATATGTATCGTAGGCTGATTCGACTGTTTCGATCAGTTTCCGTCAAAATCAAAATATAAATCTATATATTGAGTTTGAACGCACATTTCAATTTACTGGGGCCACGTACGGACTCTAAAAATTCCCGAAAAATATTTTGTTGCTTCGTATTGATGATGTGGTTCTAACAAAAATAATTTTGTCAAATTCCGAGATATTTGAAAAATGGCCATTTTCAGGTCGATCGAAATTGACTGAAACTGTTAAAACACGTTTTACTTCGCAACGCTCACATATTTATTCGAAAAATTACAAATTTTGAAACCTAGCAATAACTTGACACCACGGATCCAACAAAAGTGGTTTCGTCGAAAACCGAGGTCGTTTGCAAAATTTCCATTTTTATGGGCCAGAATTCCATAGCGACTATTCTGAAATTTCAACTGGACATAACTTTTGATCCTCGCTATGAAATTTTGATTTTTCGGATTCGTTGGAAAGATATTCTCAATTACAATATAATATTTTTGGTTTTGCTAAAATCTGGTTTATTTTGAATCCTGTAAATTCGTTTGAAATTTGAAATCGAATTTTCAAACTACCGCGCCATTTTCAATTCCTTTTATAATTATAAATAATTATTTTTATTTTAACGACGATCTATATAAATATATACGTTCTAATTCTATTCAAAATAAATTTCTCGTCATTATTATTTAAAATAATTCATTTTACATATTCAAAATTCATCAAAATTTCCAAAATAAATTTTTTAAATTGGCTCGGATTTTCAGGTTATTACATTATGTTACAAATAAATATTCCTTTTATAATTTTATTTATTTAACAAATAAATATTTCCTTTTCAATTCTATTTATTTAACAAATAAATATTCTTTTTCAATTCTATTTATTTAACAAATAAATATTTCCTTTATAATCTATTTATTTACCAAATAAATATTCCTTTTATAATTTTATTTATTTAACAAATAAATATTTCCTTTTCAATTCTATTTATTTAACAAATAAATATTCTTTTTCAACTCTATTTATTTAACAAATAAATATTTCCTTTATAATCTATTTATTTATCAAATAAATATTCCTTTTATAATTTTATTTATTTAACAAATAAATATTTCCTTTTATAATTCTATTACAAGTATTCCCTTTTATATTTGTTATACAAATATTTTCTTCCCTATTAAAATCCCTTGACTTTATAAATATTCCTTTTTATAAAATCCTTTGATTTTATAAAGATTTCAATTTCAATATAACATTTGAAAATTCCCTTTTTATATTCCAATATTCGTTATGGTATTTAACATACCATATATTACTGATCAATATCATCCAAACACACACAATGAACAAAAGATTGTATATCACATCATATATCACAATATATGAAAAATAGTAAAATAAATGTTGAGGAATCCAGTTGGATCCCTCCGACCTGTTTCCCTACATCCACAGATGTTACCCAATATAATTCACATCGGTATCATTTCAGTATGAAATATTCTGATAAACAGAATCAATATTTAGTTAACGATATATATATATATATATATATATATATATATATCGTTATCTATAATTTCAACCAATACATCAGCAATTCAACCAACAATCAACACACAGCAATTAATCATCATTTATTAAAACTAGATTATATTTATAAAAATATAAACTGTACATAGTTAGTGAGATTTACTCACATTGGACGATCATCGTTAAATAACGATAATTGTCGTTGATTTGATTCTGACAATTTATTTCGCTATAAATTGTAACGAGCTTCAATTCACTCCCAGTCTGTTCCATTGTGTAGCCGTCATCCATACGATTCCAACATGACTGACCGTTCGTCATTCCAACTTCTATGAGCTAGATATGAGGTTTTCAAGTTAATAAGAGATTTAAATAAAATTACTTAAATTAATTATAATTAATTCCTCACCCCTCATTCCCTCAACACGTGATACTCCCACTGCCATCTTCATCTTCTCAAAATCGCATATAATCCCCAGTACACGCACAGTGAATTCGCGTGTACCATCTCCCATATCTATTCACTCATTGCACCACAAAACGGATCACACCACTACAATCACCGCATCGATCTACACCTGTACCTATGTCCCACACTTCATACTTTTTCTCCATCGCCAGAAACCGGATAACCTCCCCCCCCCCCCCCCCCACACCACTTTATCTCTCCTTTACTTTCCTGCAATGCTGCACATGATAACATGCACGTTTAAAAGCAACACACCTTAAAAACTTCACAGCCGCCACTCATTTCTTCATGTTCCAATCCCAGTTTCCTTTCACGTCCGTCCCACTTTGTAAACAACTCATGTATTTTCCTTTTTAAATTAACGTTCCCTGCTCCTGTTCAAGACTAACACATGTTCCCACTTTGAAAACACAAGTTTCGGCATGGTATCCCATTTATTGAAACCCGAGTACACTCAACAGTAAACACCTCTCCAGACACCACTTGAATCCGCGTCCACCCTTTACACTCCTCTTCAGTAACCGTTCCTTCACCAACCACCTTCACTACACTTAAGCACCCCCTCCTCAATCCTATATATATACGAACCGCATCCTCCAATACACGGTTCGAAAGCCATTTCCGACATTCACCACATCCAGTCCTCATCCATCTCCTGCCAATATCACGACATTCGAACTCCGGAACCACATCGCGTTGACAATCATAGTTGCGAGCTCCAGTTGAATTCGTGCGTCAATTTTTTCTAGGAAAAACTCCAAAACTTGGAGGGACGGTGTAAAACAACTCTGCATACTCCAATCAAATACCCAATTCCCTAATTGAAACTTGATTTCTCTTATATCCCAAAACCTAGTCTACTGCGCTTGATACCCTGCGACGGAAATGGTGCGTGCTCCTTCAAAACAAATGCGAGCCTGAAACTCTCTAATTGTAGAGGCTATAGAATTTTATTTGAAGATTTTTCGTTAAGTATTCAGGCTTCATTTTAATTTCTAAAGATCTCGACATCTTTTTGTTTCGTTTCCTGAAGCCAAAGAAGTAACAAGGACGGTGTATATTTATAACGTTGAGTAACTTAGTTCTTAAGTCTTTAAGGATATAGGTTGTAAATAATTGCTTATAGGGGGGTCAGCTACAATAAAACAAAGCACGTGGTGGCAGTAAAAGAGAAGTGAGTGATGCGAGAGGGCATTGGAGGTGTCAATTGAAAATGAGGTGTTACTATCACTATTTCTTCATAGCTAAGTTTGCAAAAGAACTTAATGCAAAAGGAATGGTTATACATTCAGACATTAAATGTTAGCACGGTCTCCTTCACTTCTTATTGCATTTTAATTTCAACGTGTGTATATTGATGCTTATTAAGGGTACTATATTGTGTAAAATTTCGTTCGTTTACGGATCGATATCTACAAAAACAAAAATACCATTATGAAGAACAATGTGCCATGGTCCCAAAAGTATAATAATATAGGCCCGTTAACTTATTCAATGAAACCTCAAAACGTTGATATAGGGTGTTAAATACTCCAAAATAAAAAGTGCTTATTTTACGAAATAAAAATTACAGTAAAATTCTAAAAATTAAACTATAACTACGTCTAAAACTATTTATCCGAATTCGAAGCCAATATTTAATTATAATTAAATATATCGTTATGGCTTATAAACGTTCCATAGCGACTATTTTAAAATTTGATTTGATCATAAATCAAAATCTACCCAACAAAATCCCGATTTTTCTCTTCCATTATAAAAATATACTTCACCAGCTCCGAATGTTTCTTGTTTCACAGAAATCCGATTTAAAACGGATTCTGTATATTCATTTAAAGTTCGAATCGCCAAATTACGAACTGCCGCGCCATTTCAAGCTCGATTATAATTATAATATAATTTCTACATTCAACTGTCGTTCAAATAATATATTCGTTATTCTAATTCAATTTTCAACTGAATTAAATTCCATATATTGTTCAATTCACACAATATCGTGAATTTTGCTATTTCCGACAATTTTGGAAATTAAATATATTATTCTATAATTTATATAAATTAAATATTCAATATTATTTAATTAAACGACCATCTAAATCTCTAAATAACTATTTATATAAATAAATAGATTAATTATACTATAGTAAAAATATGATACATTACATTCTTTCCCCTTTAAAATAATTTCGTCCTCGAAATTGCTAAGGTAGAAAACAAACCCTATTAACTGGTTAGAACTTATTTGTTCACTTCCTAACTTCAGTTTCAATTGAACCAATTTAATTTCAACTAAATATTTATTCATTCCTACTAACGAAAATTTTCAATAATCTTGAAAATTTTCTAACACATTAACTTTTCGAAAAATTTCGCCAACACCTACTTTGTACTGGTCAATAGCTCAAACTCCAACTCGCCTCTCTGGGCCTTCTTCAACCCAAAAGAAAATCAAACAGCCAAGCGGCTCGCCAATTCGGCTCATCAAAATCTCAAAGCCATATATAATATAAATTGGTACCTTTTTGTCAGGCATATCAATATATCCTTTCCATGTGTTACCAATTCTACATATACCAATGTCATCCCAATTATTCGGTTATACCCAAGCCGAATTTTGTTCTTAACTCGGATTCCATTTTAAATTTCAACTCTTAACTTACCAGTCAAATTCCATTTCGGATTATCTCTAATCCAATCTAATTCGATACTTTCTATCTCAATTCATTTTCCACTTAACTGGTTTCAGTTTAATTTCTATTTCTATTTGCTTTTACAAATTCTAATTTAATTTGTTTTAATTCAAACAATCTTCCCTAGGGATTTTCAAACAGTTTAGCTTTTCTAAAACCAGATATCCCCTTTCAGGATTCAAAACAACTTACATTCCATAAAACAATTCGAAAACAAAATCTTTGGTAGTAATCCGTCACTTAGCAACTAAAAATGAACATTAATGATGTCGGGATTCATCATCAGGGTTATTTCCCAGCTATCGAAGTGACTTGAATACTATATCACTTTTAAAACCATTTCTAAATACTTCCATTTTGAAATCTATTTCAAAATACCATTCACAATGCTTGGAAAACATTTCTAAAATCTCCTAGGATTTAAAAATTCTCTCGTACTTAATTCAATTCCGTTTACAAACACTTTTCATGTTTTCGGAATTTTAATTCCAAATTCTGATTTTAATCCAGATTTAATTCGTCTGATTTCATATATTACAATTGTATGAATTCTGATTGGCTTTTTATATAACCATTCCAACTATAATCTCATTCGATTATAATAGTGACCAACACATCAAATATAATAGTTTCAATATATATTCACTTTTATATCAAAATGTACTTTGGGTAAAATTATTTCATTTACCCTCTTTTCAAAACATATCATGTCGGTTCATCATATTCGAGTGTTTATAAACTCCTACCGATACAGTGGATCAAACTGATCGACCAGAACCCATAAACAACTCAACCAAAAAATCTCCACAATATAAAACCATTTTATATCAAATAATAAATACGTTCACTCGTATATATATACTCAAATTGAATCTAGGGTTACTAACCCCATCTCTACTGAGTCACGCCACAGAGCCAACTTAACCTTCAGCTCAGATACCATTGTAATGACCCGGGTTTTCGCGATCCTGGATATCGGCATACAACACCATGTCAACTATTCAAGCATCGGAAATACCGGATAGTCCATGAAAGAAATTAGAGGGCGAGAATAGATAAGATAGAAACTTAGAATAGAAGAAGAAGAAGAACATACAACATCAGAGTAACACCAATCTCACAGCGGAACGAATAATATATAATAGATACACAACTTTGAAATAAAACTAATATATGTATACAGTAACATTATCAGAGTACAATAGTTACAACACAGCGGAAATAACTATAGCTATATAATCCTGAAGCCTCCTGCTCTAAGCTCTCCAAGCATATCTGTAAAATCTTGACTACTTGACTGCCCGTACAAAATTGGGCACCCAAGAGTTTAGGGAAAACAAAACAAACTCTGGGTCAGTCATGGGACTGGTGTGAGTAAAATAGTTTAAAATAGTTTGAGCAAGTAATTGATATCTCATAAGACCATGCCGTATAACGGAACCAGTTTTTCCCTTCTGAGAATCCAAAATAGTCTTTATATCAAAACTCTTTTGATATTATGATAGTGTCTATCAACCACAATATAATAATCATCTAGCAGAAACGCTTTCATCTCACGTTCTACATATATAGTATACAATCAAAACCGCGAGCACTTATTGGATAATGGAATACCAATTATGACAAGGTATGGAACCACCTTCCGAGAGTGTACCTCTAGAGAGGAATACACTGGGTTCAACAAGAACATCTTGCAACCCGGCCATACATGACCGACCACTTATTTCGCTTGAGTGTATCGAATGTATATCACCAGCGGTTGGGATCAACAACCGTTTCCCGAATGGGACAGCATCGAATAGATTAAAGAATGAAATGAATATCTCTAGATAGGTGATAATACACGCGTATGGAAGCAACCCACGTGGCCATGCTGCCTGCCCGAATTTTGTCATTTCCCGGTTGTGAGGCTAGAGGCCACGCTTATCTCTGATAGATCACAAAATTATTCACTTTGAATGTCACATCGTCATACCCACCAAATCACAAATTGATTTCCCCAAAAATACAACGGTTATACAACTAAGAGAAACAAATTCCTCTACCACCAAACGTAAATACGTTTGAAGATATCAACTTACGTGATCAATTAAATATACTCTGTCAGACATTCTTCCATACAGGTCGTTCTGGGACTAGACAAACCGAAGGCACTATTCTTTAAATCCATCTTAGGCAATTTCTACCTAGGGATCGCCAGAACAGCCCTTGCATAACTACGTCTTCAATTATCATCATCATATTTGATTCGCAACGCTAGAGCCCATACTGAGTGGTTTTCAGATAATGAATCCGATCCCGGTCTCTCTGTATTGACGACGTAAAAATGGTCAAAAACTTCGATAGTCGGTGAGTTAACTATCTAAGAAAAATATGTGTACAAACAACGATATTATTTCCAAATGGAAATTCTATCGATCAATCATCATTAATCTCTTAAATCAATTTATCATTAATTTATTCATTCTCCATTTCCTGTTTCCGTATATATACAGAAATTCTTATTTTCTAAATTTAGAAAATATACGATATTAACATTCGAAAACATTTCCATATTTACTCCCCTTTCTTATTTTCTATATTAGAAAACATTTTTGATTCTTATTTGGAAAATATTTCCAAAACTCCTTCATTGGATTTTAAACAGATGTTTAAATAAAACATCGCTATGCCAACTCAAACCATTACACTCATTAACTATATTCACTTAACCAACCTTCACTATCGAACCTTAACCATTCCTTGAAAATGGAGTCAATCAAGTTGGGGTATAACTACCTCTCAGACCTTAACTGAACAACATTTCTAACCTTGAAATCGACAAAGTTCACTTTTCAAATCTTTAACAAACTTCCTTAGGTAACTCTTGGATTCTATTTACGAATCCACTTCTTTATTAAAAACATTGATTATAACTATAGCGTTATAATCCCTACTTTTGAAATATAAAACTTCAAAACTTAACTTTTATTCCTTAATTTGGATAAATAAACAAACAACTAATTTACTAATAAATATATCTTGATTAAAAACGTAAAGTGAATAGTACTTTCCCCAATTCGATATAATCGAATTCAACGTATAATTCTCTTTCAAATAAATCTCTATTCGGTAACTCCTTTTCGAATAAACTATATTCGATTAACTCCTTTCGAATAAACTATATTCGATTAACTCCTTTCGAATAAACTATATTCGATTAACTCCTTTCGAATAAACTATATTCGATTAACTCCTTTCGAATAAACTATATTCGATTTACTCTAATCGATTAACTCTATCAATTAACTCTATTTGATTAATTCTAATTCGATCAACTCTATTCAATAACTCTAATTGATTAACTCTATTCGATTAACTCTAATCCATAACTCTAATTGATTAACATTATTCGATTAACTCTAATTGATAACTCTAATTGATTAACACTATTCGATTAACTCTAATCGATAACTCTAATCGATTAACACTATTCGATTAACTCTAATCGATAACTCTAATCGATTAACACTATTCGATTAACTCTAATATATCTCGTTAATTTCCTTTTATAATCCTATTTATTTTCCAAATAAATATTCCTTTTATAATTTTATATATTTAACAAATAAATATTTCCTTTTCAATTCTGTTTACTTAACAAATAAATATTCTTTTTCAATTCTATTTATTTAACAAATAAATATTTCCTTTATAATCTATTTATTTACCAAATAAATATTCTATAAGAACCCGTCACTTCCCGTGAAGGAAAGCACGAATACTTTGAGAACAACACACAAAAGGACGCATACGGAAGAACATTTCATTGTTATTACAACAATTCCATCAGATACAAGAATATACAGAGTATAAATGAATAAATTACATTCGACAAATATCAGAGATTACAATAAATTACATAGCAGCGGAAAAATATACAAAACACAACTAAAAGTAATACACGGATACAGAGCTTTCCGGATATCGTTCCAGCTGTAGATCAGGACCCTGTGAATATAAATCTACAAAACCAAAACTACTAGCTGCCCGTGTCGAAAATAAGGGCACCCAGAGTTTAGGTTAAAACAATAAACTCCAGGTCAGTCATGTGACTGGTGTGAGAACTAAAACAGTTATTTAAAACTTTACTTTAGAAGATAGTAATTCAAGGGACCACGCCGTATAACACGGAACAGGTTTCCTCCCAAGAATACTTGTGCATATAACAAAACAGCGCAATGCTCTTTGGAAAAATGAAGCTATTATAAGACCCAGGTCCCATCACACAATGCAACGCAAGCCGGAGGATAGGGTTTTCCCTTATAATAGCCAAACATGCTTGGTACGTGTAACGACCCAGAAAATCTGAACCAATTTAAAAATTTTAAATTGGCTAAAATAATGGATTTTAATTATTTAAAATAAATATTTTAAATAATGGCGATGAAAACTGAGTTGAAATCGACATTTGAAAACCAATATAATTAATTATAATTATATATAGAATTGAAAATGGCGCGGTAGTTCGATAATTCGATTTCAAACTTCAATTGAATATACCGAGTGCAAAACAATCTGGATTTTAGTGAAACCAAAAACATTAGGATCTAGTTGATGATATCTTTCTAACGAATCCGACCAATCGAAATTTGATAGCGGGAATCAAAAGATATGTCCAGTTGAAAATTCTGAATAGTCGCTATGGAATTCAGGCCCTTAAAAATGGACATTTTGCAAACGACCTCGGATTTGGATGAAACCACTTTTGTTAGATCCGCAGTGTCAAGTTATTGTTAGATTCCAAATTTCATAATTTTTCGAATCAATATGTGAGCGTGGCAAAGGAAAACGCGTTTGACCAGTTTCAGTTGATTTTAATCGACTGGAAATTGGCCATTTTTCAAACGGTCTCAGAATTCGACGAAACTAGTTTTGTTAAGACCGTATTGTCAATACGAAGCTAGAAAATATTTTTCTGGAATTTTTCTAGTTAGTATGTGACCCCGGTAATTTGAAATGTACGTTTAAAATTCAATATAATGATTTAAATGAAAATTCAAAAGGAAACTGATTGTAACGATCAAATCAGCTTGCGATACATATCCCATTGTGTTCGGAATGGGGGTTAAACGCTATGGACGACAGGCGGTGGGCCTCGTTTCGAGGTCGTGGGTAAAAGTCAACTTTATGCAATTAATTTAAAATATATATATATATATATATAAAATAATATTTCCCTCTTTACTTTCTTTCTGGCTTCCCCCCCCCCCCCCCCCCGATTTCATAAAATCGAAAACACAAAGAAAAAAAAAAGGAAAAAGAAGGAAGCAGTAGCAGCCGCCAGCGCCACGACCGCTCCACCAAGCTCCACCGCGCCTCCGATCTTCTTTCCCCCCCTCTTCCTTGCACCCGCTCCCTCCTCCTCCTTCAATCTGACCCCTTCCCCCCCCCCCCCCAAAGCCGTTCGAAACCCTAGAGCAGCCCCCCCCTGAAGCGCCGCCTTGCCGCCGACGAAGACGAGTCGCCCCCCCCCCCTTCGTAGGTACGTTATTTATTTTATTTCATTTTTATTTTTAATCAAAAAAATTTCGATTTTTAAACAGAAAACAAAAACTGATTTATTTATAAAGTATAAAAACTGATTTTCTTTAAAAGTTAAAACTGATTTATTTATAAAGTATAAAAACTGGTTTTTTTTAAAAGAGCAAAAACTGGTTTTTTTAAAAAAGAGCAAAAACTGGTTTTTTTAAAAAGAGCAAAAACTGGTTTTTTAAAAAAAGAGCAAAAACTGATTTTTTAAAAGAGCAAAAACTGATTTTTTTTAAAAAGAATAAAAACTGATTTTAATTAGATCTATAAACTGATTTTGAAATGATTTAATTTTTAAAAAAAGAAAAAGGTTTAATCTTTTTAAAAGAAAAAGATTTGAACTTCGAATAGAAAAAGATTTGAACTTCGGATAGGAAAAGATTTGAACTTGCAAAAATAAAGATCATATTTTCAAAATAGAAAAGACGGGATTTTTATTAAGTAGAAGAAGTAATAAAAATATAATTTTTACATCATAGGAATGTCAAAAATATAATCTTTATTTTTGAAAAGGCAGAATCTATATTTTTGAAATTCGATTTTTATATATTGAATAACATAGTAAAAATTCGATTTTTACATATGTAGAGAATACGGGCGACGAAGCAACAGAAAGGCGAAGATTTCTCTAAGGAAGTGTCGTGCAGTTGGATAGCTATTGGTGAGATTTCTGATTTAAAATTTATATATTATATATGTGTGAAATGAAAGTGAATTGCTATCTATAAATATATCTATATATATATATATATATATATATATATACGCCCCCTCGTCCACAAACCATGGACGATATTTATTGGTTGAAATTGTTGTGAAAATTGATTGATAGCGAATGATTGTTTGGGATTGTTTGTGATTGATATTGGTTGATTGTGGTTGAAAAATACCCATTTGTGGTTGTGAAATATTTGGTTGAAACCACTTAGGATTAGTTTGTGGAAATGAAATAAATATATACATGGCGCCTGCGTGCGAACTAGATGCATGATCCCCATTGTCAAAAACCGCGAGGTTTTAAGGTAGAGCGAGGAGCCGTACTAGGGACGGTGCCGGTGTAACTACCCTGCCGTTATGCTGCCGAAATTTTGAATAATATTTGTGTGTTTGAATTATTTTCATATGCATAAACTATATTTATTCATTGTATAGAAAACGTTCATGTGTTGAATTGATATTCATTCGTTGTTTAGAAATTCATGTGTTGAATGGTATTCATATTTTGAAATAAATTGTTCGATAATAAAAATCACATTTTTATCTATATATAAAAACAATAGAAAACATTCATGTGTTGAATTGATATTCATTCGTTGTTTAGAAATTCATGTGTTGAATGGTATTCATATTTTGAAATAAATTGTTCGATAATAAAAATCACATTTTTATCTATATATAAAAACAATAGAAAACATTCATGTGTTGAATTGATATTCATTCGTTGTTTAGAAATTCATGTGTTGAATGGTATTCATATTTTGAAATAAATTGTTCGATAATAAAAATCACATTTTTATCTATATATAAAACAAATAGAAAACATTCATGTGTTGAATTGATATTCATTCGTTGTTTAGAAATTCATGTGTTGAATGGTATTCATATTTTGAAATAAATTGTTCGATAATAAAAATCACATTTTTATCTATATATAAAAACTATAGAAAACATTCATGTGTTGAATTGATATTCATTCGTTGTTTAGAAATTCATGTGTTGAATGGTATTCATATTTTGAAATAAATTGTTTGATAATAAAAATCACCTTTTATCGACTATATGAACTATATAGAAAAATAGTGTTTTGAAATGAATCGTTTTACAATAAAAATCGCATTTTTATTGTATGCATAAATCGTTGAAATGTGAAGTGTTAAAAATAGCCACTTGTTCAAAATAAACATATATGAGTTGAAATATTCATTAATTAGCTAATGAAATGATTTGCACCTATTTATGTAACATTAGAATGAATGGAGTTTTTAAACCAAATAGAAATCAAATATGAAGTCGAATAGAAATTGATAAATGATAAGAACTGTATATATATGTACATGCAATATTCATTGAACAGGTTATAGCAAAGGGGCTAGAGAAGAGGAATAAAATTTTGGGCCCGACAAATAGGTACACATTTACTGATTTGTTTGGGTGATGATTTTGAGCCTATTGGCTAGCCGCTTGGCTTTTTCTTTTTCTTTTTGAGATTAGAAGGACCGGGAACGCTATTTGCGATTTCCCGATGCTCCCGGTGTAGGGGAGGTTATGGCGAAATTTTTCCAAAATTTAAGGTGTTAGAAAAATATTTGAAGTGAAAACGATATAGAAATCATTGAATGAACTATATTTATATAAATATAAATAAAATTAAAACGAAACGAGGCCGTGCAGTTCGTATTTTGAAACCGTGATTTCAAACGACTAGTGCGGGAAATCCGAACATTGGATTTTCCCGAAATCTCAACCGTCGGGTTCGCCTTGGAATAATCTTTCCAACGGCACCAACCTTGTGAAAATCCAACGGTTGGATTGTCTGGAATGTTTAATTCAAATCTGAAGAAAAACAGCGCCAGAAACGATTATATTTATTTATATATATAAATATAATTATATTTAATCGAATAACGACGCTGCAGTTCGTATTTTGAAATCGAAATTTCAAACGATTGTACCGGAAGATCCGACCGTCGGATTTTCCCGAAACTGGAACCGTTGGATTCGTTTTGAAAAGACCTTTCTAATGATGTAAATTTTGTGAAGATCCAACGGTTAGATTTTCAGATATGTGTAAATCAAATCTGAAGAAAAACAGCGCCACGGCCGCCTTATGGCCCGAAGCGTCGTTTTGAATAAAATGGCTATTTTAAAATAAATAAAAATAGCGATAAATAGTTATAAAATATCATAAGCGATATGGAATGGAAATAAATTGAATTTGCTTGATTTATGTGATGTTTGATGGTTGAATGTGTTTGGTGTAAAAATTACATTAAAGGACAAAATTGGTGTTGTCGAATAATTTAACCATTGAAATAAATTGAATTGAAATCCAAAGATACGTGAATTATTTGAGAAGGCCGAGTTAATTCTCATTTCAAATAATTGACCGACGATTGAAAGTCGAAGATAAAGACGGTGGTCGAAGACCGGAGATCTTCACCTCGTTTGGATGGTAACCGAGGTCCTGATTGGGAGGCATCCCGAAATATGGATAATGAGTGGTGATCGTTCAGACGTACGTGTTGATCGAAGGGTTTGCGAGGTATTTAGTGCCTCCGGTTTCGTTCAGACCCAGAACGGACTTGTAAATGGACTGTGTGTCCGACATTGGAATTTGTTCTGTGTGATTGATAGCCATCAGTTGCACGGTGTGAATTGCCTGTGTGGCATGCTAAGATGCAGTGATCAGGACTTCTGTTGAAAAGCAAAGTCTTGTGGTGATGATCAAAGCACCGCCTGTGTGGCGTAGCTTTGTGTATAACGTGAATTCGCGAGCCTCACACCCCGGTATGAACCTAAAACGGGAGAGGACATCAGGGAGGGCCTGCGTTTCTTCCTAGCTAGGGTGGTGTCAGTGACCTACCAGCCCTGACATTTATATACTTTTCACCTATGTGGTTGTTGCTGTTGCGAGGCGCCTCGGTTTGATCGGACGATCCGAGTCCGATGGAGTCATTCGTTGGCTCATTTACGCCCCAAAGGGCGGGGAAACGCAGTGTTCAGGCATTTTAATCCACATCGGTGGACCGGCCCTGACGATCCAAGGGTCGATGCGCTCTGACCTTGAGGCTCGGGCTAGGCAGTCTCGAATGCGGTAAGGACTATCTTTTGCCTTGGTTCATGACGGAAATCCAATTTCCAAATACGTGACGATGCGATTTCGATTGTATATATACATTTGGCGACATAGTGGCATGGGACGCTCATGTCGTCTATGATTGATAGTTATGATTTGAAATTGTTTTTGAAACATATAAACACTAGCAATAATATCAAATGCCTTTGTTTTATTCGTATCAAGCATATTTTGGCCGTTATAAGGTAAAAACTCTATCCTCCGGTTTGCGTTGCATTGTGTGATGGGAACTGAGTCTTATAACGGCTTCATTTCATAAAAAAAAACATAGCGATGTTTAAAAGAAAGTTTTGTTTTAAAGCACTGGCAATCCAATGGAGTAAACCCGTTCCACGAAAGTGGCGTGGTCCTGTGATTAGCCAATTATATATGTGTTGAGTGGATTTCTCATACCAGTCCCATGACTGACTCGTAGTTTGTTTCACTTTCAAACTCGGGTGCCCCTTTTTCTACACGGGCAGCCTTGTATTCAGGTTTAGCGGGTTCTTTTCCTGGATAGCTGGAGCTGAAGATGGATTCTATCATTTATTTCTTTTTATGCTGTTCAGCTCCTATTGTACATATTTTGTTTATTTCCGCTGTAGACATTTATGTATAGCTGAACTGTATTTGTACTAAGTAAGATCCTGTATACTGTGTAACTCTGATGATTACTTTTATCCAGTATATTTTGTTGTTCATTCTGGTGTATTTATTTAATTCTGTTCTGCTATTATATGTTTCTGTGTTATATTCCAAAGATAACCTTGTTTCCGTGAGAACGGGAAATCGGGTCGTCTCAACGTGGTATCAGAGCTTTGGTTAAGCTTAGTCCTGGAATATAACATTTGAATGAACTCGTCAGAAATAGAACCAGTAGTGTTCTAGGACGGGTGACTCTATACAGATAGGATCAACAATATCCTAGTATGAGTAGCAGAATGAAATTACACCTCGATAGACATATTTACATTCAAGTATTTGTCTCTATACTTTGAAATATCTTTTCTGTTGACCTGACACTTGATCTGCTATTTGCAGAAGAACTAGAAAATGAGTGCCAGAAACAGAAGAAGTAATACTGACCCGGATATAGAAGCTCTATTCATGAAATATAGAAATCTGGGTGGAAAGCCGTTCTCGGGCGAAGAATCTATTATGAGAACACAAGCTTGGATTCGTTCGGCTGAGAAAATCTTCGAAGCCTTAAAAAACTGAGGGATGACCAGAAAAGATTACTGGCCTCCTAGGCGCTCGAAGACGAAGCTTTGTTTTGGTGGGATTCAGTTATTAAAGATAATCCAGAAGGTGATATCACCTGGGATAGATTCAAAGTTATTTTCTTGGAAAGATTTACCCCTCCCGAAGCGACTGAGCGCCTATGTGATGAATTTTCTTATTTGATACAAGGTGATATGACCATTCCCGAATATCATAAGAAATTCAATGAACTTTCTCATTTTGCCCCTCATCTAATTCAAAATCCGAAGAAGAAAAATATGAGATTTATTCACGGACTTCAAAGGAAATACCAGAATAAAGTATTGGGGCATGTAAAGCTTCCTTTTTCAGAAATGATTTATATGGCTTATCAATATGAAGATCTTCATAAGAAAGGAATGTTACGCGACGAAGAAGAAGTCTGTTCTAGTGACAATGAAAAGTCGGAAACTGATATTCCTGAAGCCAGTAAGAAGCCCAGTGCCAAGAGAAAAAGGGCTAGATCTGAAAAAGAACCTGGCACGACTGCCATATGCAAGAATTGCAATCAGAGGGGGCATTTGTCCAGGAAATGTAAATCTTTAAAGAAACCAATAAAGGATGGATATAGAGCCAATCGAAAGCAAAAGAAGAAAAGGTTGGGAAAAGATGGGGAGTTTCAAGAGAATAGGCATTGTAAACAGTGCCGCGAGGCCGGTCATCTTGCAAAGGATTACCCGCTCTTAAACAAGGCCGAAGCAGTACATGTAAATGAATTGGTAGAAACTTCTGAGCCCTCAGCTAGTCAAGAATGGGCAGATGTCTTAGAAGGCACACTCAATGTCAAGAACATTCCAGTTAAAGTACTGTTTGATACTGGCGCGTCACGAAGCTTTATTGCAAAGAGTGCAGTCAAGAAGTTGGATTTGAATTTGAAGAAGCTCAAAGAGCCAATGACTGTCCGAAATCCAGTAGGAGGTTCCATCAATCTCAGTTGGGTTTGTGCAGTACCCGTCTCTTTTTCTTGCTATAAATTCCCTATTATCTCTGTCGTCATGAACTTTGATGAATTCGATCTTATTTTGGGATTGGATTGGTTAACCAAATATGAAGCAGAGGTTAGATGCGCCGAGAGAGTTGTTAGAGCTAAGATTAAATCCGGGGGTTATGTAACCATTCCCTGTGAAGGTCAGAATTCTAATAGAAAAGACTTCTGGGCAGCTTTGAATGTTTCTCCAACCCAAATAGAAAATGTTCCTGAAGTCACAGAGAATATCCCCGACCTCATCAAAGATATTCCAGTCGTCAAAAACTATGCGGATGTGTTCGAAGAAGTTGTTCGCTTACCTCCGCAAAGAGAGATAGATTTCAAGATTGCTTTGATTCCCAATGCAAGGCCGGTAGTTCATGCTATCCGAAGAATGTCCTTGAAAGAGAAGGAGGAATTAGACAATCAAACAAGACAGCTAGTATGGAAAGGTCTGATCAGGCCTAGTTTCTCTGATTGGGGTGCAGCAGTGGTATTTGTCCCAAAATCTGACGGTGCTCTACGGCTATGCGTGGACTATCGAGATCTGAACAAGCAGACAATAAAGAACAAGTATCCATTGCCAAGGATTGATGATTTGTTGGATCGATTAAATGGAGCACAAGTATTCTCACGAATGGACCTAGCTACAGGCTTCCATCAACTTCGAATAGCCGAAGAGTGTGTTCCAATGACAGCGTTCAGAGGCCCTGACTTATTCTACGAGTGGTTAGTAATGCCGT
Organism: Allium sativum; assembly: GCA_030737875.1. Lineage (NCBI taxonomy): Eukaryota > Viridiplantae > Streptophyta > Magnoliopsida > Asparagales > Amaryllidaceae > Allium > Allium sativum. Next base: position 133,624,240 of record CM060924.1, on the reverse strand, counting down.
TCGGCTTATGTAACGCTCCAGCTTACTTCGTCGATCTAATGAACCGAGTATTTAGGGGAGTATTGAATAAATTTGTTCTGGTTTTTATTGATGATATTCTAATCTTCTCTAAATCAAAGGCCGAGCATGAAAAACATTTGGAACAAGTGTTAGAAATCCTCAGGAGAAATGTATTGAAAGCAAAGTTTTCCAAATGTATCTTTTGGCAAGATGAAGTGAAATTTCTGGGCCACGTTGTATCGAAAGAAGTAATTGCTGTGGATCCAAGCAAAATCACAGCTATTCAGAATTGGAAACAGCCCAGTACTCCCACTGAAGTCCGCAGTTTTCTCGGATTGGCTAGCTATTACCGAAAGTTCGTTAAAAACTTTTCGAAGATATCTGGTCATTTAACAAAGCTTACAAAGAAGCATTCTAAGTTCAAATGGACTCAAGAGAGTGAGGAGGCTTTCGAAGAGCTAAAGTTAAGATTAACGACAGCTCCAGTGTTAACCATCATCGATGGCAACCAAGATTTAAAAGTCTGGACTGATGCTTCTAGAGAGGGCCTTGGCGCAGTGTTAATGCAAAGAGGCCAAGTAATTGCTTATGCTAGCCGTCAACTGAAGCCACACGAGAAAAACTATGTAACTCATGATCTTGAGTTATTGGCTATCATATTCTCTTTGAAAATCTGGAGACACTATCTTCTGGGCGAGAGATTTGAACTGTTTACAGATCACCAGTCGTTAAAGTATCTGTTTACTCAGAAGGACTTAAATTTGAGGCAGCAGCGTTGGCTGGAGTTTCTTGCAGCATATGACTTTGAAATTATATATACGCCAGGGAAAGCCAATGTCGTGGCCGATGCGTTAAGCCGAAAAAATGAGATGATCGCCAGTTTCATCATTGCGACTTCATTGATTGATAAGATATCGGCTCTCCAAGAAGATGACCAATTTATCAAAGGAATAAGTCGGCGAATTCGTGAAGGCAATGCTTCGGATTTCCAGTTAGACAGCGAAGGGATTCTGAGGTTAGAAGGGCGGATTTGCGTTCCAGATATTCCTGAATTAAGAAGAGAGGTGCTTGATGAATGTCACAAATCTAAGCTCAGTATCCATCCGGGTGTGAATAAAATGTATAATGATATCAAACGCACATTCTGGTGGAAGTCGTTAAAAAGAGACATCTCGATATATGTGAGTAGATGCCCTACTTGCCAGCTAGTCAAAAGTGACCAACAGAAATTGGCTGGATTATTACAACCACTGGAAGTTCCTGGTTGGAAGTGGGAGCATATTTCTATGGATTTCATTGATGGTTTGCCCAGAACCAGAAAAGGAAATGACAGTATTTGGCTGATCGTAGATCGTTTCACGAAGACCGCCCATTTTATACCTGTCAGATCAAACAGAACTGCTCAGAGTCTGGCGCAGATATACTTCAGGGAAATAGTTAGACTACATGGAGTGCCGCTCAGTATAGTAAGTGATAGAGATACAATATTCACTAGTAAATTCTGGGAAGCATTTCAAGTCGAACTGGGAACGAAGTTAAACATGAGCACCGCTTATCATCCTCAGACAGACAGTCAGACTGAGAGGGTGAATCGCATTTTAGAAGATCTATTGCGGGCTTGTATTCTAGATTTCGCTGGATCATGGGAAGACCATCTGCATTTGGCTGAATTCTCTTATAACAACAGCTACCAGGCGAGTCTGACAATGTCGCCATTCGAAGCATTGTATGGTAGACCGTGCCGATCTCCTGCTTGTTGGGTCGAGCCTGGAAATAGACTTGTGTTGGGCCCCGATATGATTCGAGAAGCGGCCGACAAAGTCGATTTTATTAAGAAGCGATTACTCGCCGCTCAAAGCCGACAAAAGAGCTATGCTGATAAAAGAAGAAGAGATATATCCTTCGAAGTTGGCGACTATGTATATTTGAAAGTATCGCCGATGAGAGGAGTTATCAGGTTCGGTAAAACTGGAAAGTTAGCGCCTAAATTTATTGGTCCGTTTCCTATTCTGGAACGGATTGGAACTCTCGCTTATAGGGTCAAACTGCCTGACTGGTTGCCTGGAGTGCATGATGTATTTCATATATCTCAACTTCGAAAACACGTTCATGATCCAGACTTGATCGTGGAAGAAGCAGCTCAGCAGGATATTGAAATTACGCCAGAATTAGCCGTGAGGCGAGAGCCGCTAAAGATTATCGGCAAAGAAACCAAAGAGCTGAGGAGCAAGAAGGTTCACTTAGTCAAAGTGCAGTGGAGTGGAGATCCGCGAGATTGTACTTGGGAAACTGAGGAGAGCATTCAGAAAGCTTATCCCAGATGCCGAGTAGATATCTCTGATTGACTCCGGTGCCAGGTACATTTACCCTACCTTGCATTACCATTTAATTCTCTATTCTGTTGCTATTTTCTTCCCATGGATGTGCACTATTTATTCTATACTCTGAATATTAAAAACAAATTGGTTGTTGTATTTTGTGATGGTAGATTTATCAAACCACTTTCAACTTTATTCCTTTTCGGGGACGAAAAGTTTTAAGTGGGGGAGATTGTAACGACCCAGAAAATCTGAACCAATTTAAAATTTTTAAATTGGCTAAAATAATGGATTTTAATTATTTAAAATAAATATTTTAAATAATGGCGATGAAAACTGAGTTGAAATCGACATTTGAAAACCAATATAATTAATTATAATTATATATAGAATTGAAAATGGCGCGGTAGTTCGATAATTCGATTTCAAACTTCAATTGAATATACCGAGTGCAAAACAATCTGGATTTTAGTGAAACCAAAAACATTAGGATCTAGTTGATGATATCTTTCTAACGAATCCGACCAATCGAAATTTGATAGCGGGAATCAAAAGATATGTCCAGTTGAAAATTCTGAATAGTCGCTATGGAATTCAGGCCCTTAAAAATGGACATTTTGCAAACGACCTCGGATTTGGATGAAACCACTTTTGTTAGATCCGCAGTGTCAAGTTATTGTTAGATTCCAAATTTCATAATTTTTCGAATCAATATGTGAGCGTGGCAAAGGAAAACGCGTTTGACCATTTTCAGTTGATTTTAATCGACTGGAAATTGGCCATTTTTCAAACGGTCACAGAATTCGACGAAACTAGTTTTGTTAAGACCGTATTGTCAATACGAAGCTAGAAAATATTTTTCTGGAATTTTTCTAGTTAGTATGTGACCCCGGTAATTTGAAATGTACGTTTAAAATTCAATATAATGATTTAAATGAAAATTCAAAAGGAAACTGATTGTAACGATCAAATCAGCTTGCGATACATATCCCATTGTGTTCGGAATGGGGGTTAAACGCTATGGACGACAGGCGGTGGGCCTCGTTTCGAGGTCGTGGGTAAAAGTCAACTTTATGCAATTAATTTAAATATATATATATATATATATATATATATAAAATAATATTTCCCTCTTTACTTTCTTTCTGGCTTCCCCCCCCCCCCCCCCCCGGATTTCATAAAATCGAAAACACAAAGAAAAAAAAAAGGAAAAAGAAGGAAGCAGTAGCAGCCGCCAGCGCCACGACCGCTCCACCAAGCTCCACCGCGCCTCCGATCTTCTTTCCCCCCCTCTTCCTTGCACCCGCTCCCTCCTCCTCCTTCAATCCGACCCCTTCCCCCCCTCCCCCCCCCCCCCCAAAGCCGTTCGAAACCCTAGAGCAGCCCCCCCCCCCCTGAAGCGCTGCCTTGCCGCCTTGCCGCCGACGAAGACGAGTCGTCCCCCCCCCCCCCTCGCAGGTACGTTATTTATTTTATTTCATTTTTATTTTTAATCAAAAAAATTTCGATTTTTAAACAGAGAACAAAAACTGATTTATTTATAAAGTATAAAAACTGATTTTCTTTAAAAGTTAAAACTGATTTTCTTTAAAAGATTAAAACTGATTTTCTTTAAAAGATTAAAACTGATTTTCTTTAAAAGATTAAAACTGATTTTCTTTAAAAGTTAAAACTGATTTATTTATAAAGTATAAAAACTGGTTTTTTTTAAAAGAGCAAAAACTGGTTTTTTTAAAAAAGAGCAAAAACTGGTTTTTTTAAAAAGAGCAAAAACTGGTTTTTTTAAAAAAGAGCAAAAACTGATTTTTTTAAAGAGCAAAAACTGATTTTTTTAAAAAGAATAAAAACTAATTTTAATTAGATCTATAAACTGATTTTGAAATGATTTAATATTTAAAAAAAGAAAAAGGTTTAATCTTTTTAAAAGAAAAAGATTTGAACTTCGAATAAAAAAAGATTTGAACTTCGAATAGGAAAAGATTTGAACTTGCAAAAATAAAGATCATATTTTCAAAATAGAAAAGACGGGATTTTTATTAAGTAGAAGAAGTAATAAAAATATAATTTTTACATCATAGGAATGTCAAAAATATAATCTTTATTTTTGAAAAGGCAGAATCTATATTTTTGAAATTCGATTTTTATATATTGAATAACATAGTAAAAATTCGATTTTTACATATGTAGAGAATACGGGCGACGAAGCGACAGAAAGGCGAAGATTTCTCTAAGGAAGTGCCGTGCAGTTGGATAGCTATTGGTGAGATTTCTGATTTAAAATTTATATATTATATATGTGTGAAATGAAAGTGAATTGCTATCTATAAATATATCTATATATATATATATATATATATATATATATATATATATATATACACACACGCCCCCTCGTCCACAAACCATGGACGATATTTTTTGGTTGAAATTGTTGTGAAAATTGATTGATAGCGAATGATTGTTTGGGATTGTTTGTGATTGATATTGGTTGATTGTGGTTGAAAAATACCCATTTGTGGTTGTGAAATATTTGGTTGAAACCACTTAGGATTAGTTTGTGGAAATGAAATAAATATATACATGCCGTCTGCGTGCGAACTAGATGCATGATCCCCATTGTCAAAAACCGCGAGGTTTTAAGGTAGAGCGAGGAGCCGTACTAGGGACGGTGCCGGTGTAACTACCCTGCCGTTATGCTGCCGAAATTTTGAATAATATTTGTGTGTTTGAATTATTTTCATATGCATAAACTATATTTATTCATTGTATAGAAAACGTTCATGTGTTGAATTGATATTCATTCGTTGTTTAGAAATTCATGTGTTGAATGGTATTCATATTTTGAAATAAATTGTTTGATAATAAAAATCACATTTTTATCTATATATAAAAACAATAAAAAACATTCATGTGTTGAATTGATATTCATTCGTTGTTTAGAAATTCATGTGTTGAATGGTATTCATATTTTGAAATAAATTGTTCGATAATAAAAATCACATTTTTATCTATATATAAAAACAATAGAAAACATTCATGTGTTGAATTGATATTCATTCGTTGTTTAGAAATTCATGTGTTGAATGGTATTCATATTTTGAAATAAATTGTTCGATAATAAAAATCACATTTTTATCTATATATAAAAACAATAGAAAACATTCATGTGTTGAATTGATATTCATTCGCTGTTTAGAAATTCATGTGTTGAATGGTATTCATATTTTGAAATAAATTGTTCGATAATAAAAATCACATTTTTATCTATATATAAAAACTATAGAAAACATTCATGTGTTGAATTGATATTCATTCGTTGTTTAGAAATTCATGTGTTGAATGGTATTCATATTTTGAAATAAATTGTTTGATAATAAAAATCACCTTTTATCGACTATATGAACTATATAGAAAAATAGTGTTTTGAAATGAATCGTTTTACAATAAAAATCGCATTTTTATTGTATGCATAAATCGTTGAAATGTGAAGTGTTAAAAATAGCCACTTGTTCAAAATAAACATATATGAGTTGAAATATTCACTAATTAGCTAATGAAATGATTTGCACCTATTTATGTAACATTAGAATGAATGGAGTTTTTAAACCAAATAGAAATCAAATATGAAGTCGAATAGAAATTGATAAATGATAAGAACTGTATATATATGTACATGCAATATTCATTGAACAGGTTATAGCAAAGGGGCTAGAGAAGAGGAATAAAATTTTGGGCCCGACAAATAGGTACACATTTACTGATTTGTTTGGGTGATGATTTTGAGCCTGTTGGCTAGCCGCTTGGCTTTTTCTTTTTCTTTTTGAGATTAGAAGGACCGGGAACGCTATTTGCGATTTCCCGATGCTCCCGGTGCAGGGGAGGTTATGGCGAAATTTTTCCAAAATTTAAGGTGTTAGAAAAATATTTGAAGTGAAAACGATATAGAAATCATTGAATGAACTATATTTATATAAATATATAAATATAAATAAAATTAAAACGAAACGAGGCCGTGCAGTTCGTATTTTGAAACCGTGATTTCAAACGACTAGTGCGGGAAATCCGACCATTGGATTTTCCCGAAATCTCAACCGTCGGGTTCGCCTTGGAATAATCTTTCCAACGGCACCAACCTTGTGAAAATCCAACGGTTGGATTGTCTGGAATGTTTAATTCAAATCTGAAGAAAAACAGTGCCAGAAACGATTATATTTATTTATATATATAAATATAATTATATTTAATCGAATAACGACGCTGCAGTTCGTATTTTGAAATCGAAATTTCAAACGATTGTACCGGAAGATCCGACCGTCGGATTTTCCCGAAACTAGAACCGTTGGATTCGTTTTGAAAAGACCTTTCTAATGATGTAAATTTTGTGAAGATCCAACGGTTAGATTTTCAGATATGTGTAAATCAAATCTGAAGAAAAACAGCGCCACGGCCGCCTTATGGCCCGAAGCGTCGTTTTGAATAAAATGGCTATTTTAAAATAAATAAAAATAGCGATAAATAGTTATAAAATATCATAAGCGATATGGAATGGAAATAAACTGAATTTGCTTGATTTATGTGATGTTTGATGGTTGAATGTGTTTGGTGTAAAAATTTCATTAAAGGACAAAATTGGTGTTGTCGAATAATTTAACCATTGAAATAAATTGAATTGAAATTCTAAAGATACGTGAAGTTTTTGAGAAGGCCGAGTTAATTCTCATTTCAAATAATTGACCGACAATTGAAAGTCGAAGATAAAGACGGTGGTCGAAGACCGGAGATCTTCACCTCGTTTGGATGGTAACCGAGGTCCTGATTGGGAGGCATCCCGAAATATGGATAATGAGTGGTGATCGTTCAGACGTACGTGTTGATCGAAGGGTTTGCGAGGTATTTAGTGCCTCCGGTTTCGTTCAGACCCAGAACGGACTTGTAAATGGACTGTGTGTCCGACATTGGAATTTGTTCTGTGTGATTGATAGCCATCAGTTGCACGGTGTGAATTGCCTGTGTGGCATGCTAAGATGCAGTGATCAGGACTTCTGTTGAAAAGCAAAGTCTTGTGTTGATGATCAAAGCACCGCCTGTGTGGCGTAGCTTTGTGTATAACGTGAATTCGCGAGCCTCACACCCCGGTATGAACCTAAAACGGGAGAGGACATCAGGGAGGGCCTGCGTTTCTTCCTAGCTAGGGTGGTGTCAGTGACCTACCAGCCCTGACATTTATATACTTTTCACCTATGTGGTTGTTGCTGTTGCGAGGCGCCTCGGTTTGATCGGACGATCCGGGCCCGATGGAGTCATTCGTTGGCTCATTTACGCCCCAAAGGGTGGGGAAACGCAGTGTTCAGGCATTTTAATCCACATCGGTGGACCGGCCCTGACGATCCAAGGGTCGATGCGCTCTGACCTTGAGGCTCGGGCTAGGCAGTCTCGAATGCGGTAAGGACTATCTTTTGCCTTGGTTCATGACGGAAATCCAATTTCCAAATACGTGACAATGCGATTTCGATTGTATATATACATTTGGCGACATAGTGGCATGGGACGCTCATGTCGTCTATGATTGATAGTTATGATTTGAAATTGTTTTCGAAACATATAAACACTAGCAATAATATCAAATGCCTTTGTTTTATTCGTATCAAGCATATTTTGGCCGTTATAAGGTAAAAACTCTATCCTCCGGTTTGCGTTGCATTGTGTGATGGGAACTGAGTCTTATAACGGCTTCATTTCATAAAAAAAAACATAGCGATGTTTAAAAGAAAGATTTGTTTTAAAGCACTGGCAATCCAATGGAGTAAACCCGTTCCACGAAAGTGGCGTGGTCCTGTGATTAGCCAATTATATATGTGTTGAGTGGATTTCTCATACCAGTCCCATGACTGACTCGTAGTTTGTTTCACTTTCAAACTCGGGTGCCCCTTTTTCTACACGGGCAGCCTTGTATTCAGGTTTAGCGGGTTCTTTCCCTGGATAGCTGGAGCTGAAGATGGATTCTATCATTTATTTCTTTTTATGCTGTTCAGCTCCTATTGTACATATTTTGTTTATTTCCGCTGTAGACATTTATGTATAGCTGAACTGTATTTGTACTAAGTAAGATCCTGTATACTGTGTAACTCTGATGATTACTTTTATCCAGTATATTTTGTTGTTCATTCTGGTGTATTTATTTAATTCTGTTCTGCTATTATATGTTTCTGTGTTATATTCCAAAGATAACCTTGTTTCCGTGAGAACGGGAAATCGGGTCGTCTCAGTACGTTTAAAACAAATCATTTGATACTATCATAAGTGTATAGTGTCAAAACAATTTCAATCATAAATATCAATCATAGACGGCATGGGTACCATATATCATGTCGCCATACTAGTTCTACAATTAAAACCGCAATATCACGTATTGGATATTGGATTTCCATCATGAGTCGAGGCAAGGGGCAAGCTCCTCTCCGCGTTCGAGACACTCTAGCAAATGTCCCAGGACCCCACTATGATCCTTGGATCTTCAGGGCCGGTCCTCTCTTACTTTTGAGGATTGGCAATTCCTGAACACACGTTTCCCGGTCCTTACAGACCTATATCCGAGGCGCCTCGTATCCAACAACCACACAGGTGAAAAGTATATAAATGTCAGGGCTGGTAGGTCACTGACACCACCTTAGCTAGAAAGAAACGTCGTGCTCTCCCTGCAGTCACTATCCCGTTTTTGACTCATACCGAGGTGTGAGGCTCGCGAATTCACGTTATACACAAAGCTGCGCCACACAGGCCGTGCTTTGATCATCAACCACAAGACTTTGCTTTTCAACAGAAGCCTTGATCAATTGCCACTTACGCATGCCACATTGGCAATTCACTCCATGCGACTGATGTCCATCGATATACAACCTCTGAGCTCGTACGTCTCAGAGAAGGGCGTTAAGCAAGAGAATAAATTTTCCGCCGCCAGCAGATGTATATTTAATAGAGATCAATCAACACAGAATAAAATCCAATGTCAGACACACAATCCATTTACAAGTTCGTTCTGGGTCTGAACGAAACCGGAGGCACTTTCCTCGCATATCCATCGATCTCCAGGTACGTCTGGACGATCACCAACTGTTTCCCTCATCTTGGGTGTACAGCCCAATCGAGATCATCAGTAATCGCCCAAACGATGTGAAGACTTCCGGTCTTCAACCACTGTCTTCATCTTCGACATCTCGTCGAATCGGTTATTCAGAATGGGTATAACCCGGCCTTTCTGAATAACCCACGTATATAATAAACAAATGTTACACAAACACAATGAACGCCTCATTCCAATTTTGAATATTCTTTTATTCACAAAATCACATTCTTAGGGAAAGGTTCCCATTAATTTTATCCAAGATAAATTCTTCTAAATTTATTCTTTGATCTTCCTTTGGATATCATTTCTAACTAGTCGGGATTAGCGAACCACACCGAAGTAATTATTTGTTTTATTTCCCAATCCCAACCTATATATCCCATGGAGCAAAACTGGTGATACTCCATATCTAACACCACGGTGTTATCGGTAAAATTAATTACCATTTCACGTTCAAATCTAATTAAAGATTTAACTATCGCTTTGGAGCAAAACTGGTGGTACTCCATTCTCGATCACCTTTCAGATTTGATAATTTAAATTATCAATTCACATTTTTATCTAATTAAAGGTTCATTAAAACTCCACTTAGTTTTAATCTTTTCAAAAATCAACATCTTGCCTTTAACTGGGTTAAAGAACCAATGTCATCTAAAACACGATCCACGATAAACCCAAATCACATTTGATATTAAATACAAGGCTCTGAATAGAAAATATATCGGCTTATATTCAATATCAAATTCTGAAACCAACAAATATCGTATTGGAAATAACGATATAAAATATATCTTTCAAATCCCCATAACAATATTTGTATAGTCACGAAACCCAACATCGAAATATTCCGAAGATAATTTCGATTCAACTCCAGTCCAATCCACGTATTGGAAATATTGATTATCTTTAAATTCACTTCAAATTCAATTTATTTATTTAAAAATAAATTGATTTTAATTCTAGTTCAAAACTAGTTCATTTCGATAAAAATCTATTTTTATCCTTTCAAATGTGGAATTCTTCAGCCCAATTTTTCCCAAATCATTTCTTATGATTTTACACAAATTATAGATATTTTTAATAATTTTATCAAGGCCCGTACAGTCGATTTCCATCAACGGCCATCGAACTGCACTTACAGCGACCTTTTTCGAATTTGATTTGGACATAATTCCAAATCCAACCGTTAGATTTCAAATTTCTAATATTCATTGGAAAGCTCTTTTCGATACGAACCCAACGGTTCCGGTTTTAGGAGAATCCGACGGTCGGATCTCCCGTAATGTCCGTTTGAAATAAATGGTCGAAATTCACGAACTACCGCGGCGCGGCGCGTTCTATTCGGGCCATTATATATATATATATATATATATATATATATATATATAATATATATATTTCGTCGATTTCCCTTTTTAAAACGTATTTTATAAATCGTTTTAAATTCGTTTCAAAAACAATTTCAACTTCATCTTCAATTTCAAATCTATTTGATTTCAATTCAATTAGAATTTGATTTCACTTTCTATTCAATTTCTATTCAATTCGAATCGAATTCATTTTCTATTCGATTCGAATTCATTTTAAATTGATTCAATGAGATTTCAATTTCAAATTTTATCTAAGTCGATTTGAATTTCTTTTCAAAATATTAGATTTTGAAATCACTTTTCAATATTCATTGTAAAACGAATAAAATCGATATAAATATCGTTCACGTTAAAATAGCGCATCTCTAATCCACACGGCTTTATATTTTTCAAAAACTTCTTTATTCTATTCAACAAATGAATATTAAGTCTATTCAACACATGAATCTATATTTCTTTCAACACACGACTAATCTACACACATGAGTACTGTCAACACATCACTATTTTTGTTATGTAAAATATTTTTGACGGCAAGGAATTTCGCTCGGTCCGAACCAGTCGCTAAACCGATCCAGGCCGTTCGAAACGCCCTATCGTTTGAGAACACGACAAATCAGAACGCATACAGAAGAACATTTCATTGTTATTATACAATGCATCAGATTACAAGAATATACAGAGTATAAATGAATATTACACAGAAATATCAGAGATTTAAATTACATTTAAATACATAGTAGCAGAAAATAATACAATACACAACTAGAATGAGATATACGGATACAAAGCTTTCCGGATATCGTTCCAGCTGTAAACCAGGATCCTGTGAATATAAATCTGCAAAACCAAAACTACTAGCTGCCCGTGTCAAAATATGGGCACCCAGAGTTTAGGTTAAAACAATAAACTCCAGGTCAGTCATGGGACTGGTGTGAGAACGAAAACAGTTAATCTTTATTTTTAAAGCTAGGTAAATCAAGGGACCACGCCGTATAACACGGAACGGGTTTCCTCCCAAGAATCCCAGTGCATAAAACAAACAGCGCAATGCTAAATAAAGAAAAATGAAGCTGTTATAAGACCCAGGTCCCATCACACAATGCAATGCAGCCGAGGATAGGGTTTTCCCTTATAACGGCCAAAGAATGCTTGATACGTTTAAAACAAATCATTTGATACTATAATAAGTGCATAGTGTGTAAAACAACTTCAAATCATAAGTATCAATCATAGGCGGCATGAGCGTCCCATGCCACTATGTCGCCATATATAGGTTTACAAATAAAACCGCAAAGTCACGTATTTGGAAATTGGATTTCCGTCTATGAACCGAGGCAAAAGATAGTCCTCAACTGATTCGAGACGCTCTAGCCCGTGTCTCAGGAACAGCCGCAACTGCCCCTTGGATCGTCAGGGTCGGTCCACCGATGTGGATTATATTGCCTGAACACTACGTCTCCCCACCCTATGGGGTGTAAGTCTGGTCCGTCAGCCGACCAGAATGCATCGGCCGAAACCGATATAACCGAGGCGCCTCGCAACAGCCACAACCACATAAGTCAAACTCGTCAGGGCGTGTAAAACCACTGACGCCACTTCTAGCTAGAAAGAAATGCAAGTCCTCCCTGAGGTCCGTCTCCCGTTTTTGGTTCATACCGGGTGTGAAACTCGCGAAGTAAACGTTACACAAAGCTACGCCACAAAGGCCGTGCTTTGATCATCACCACAAGACTTTGCTTTTCAACAGAAGCCTCGATCAATTGCCACTTAGGCATGCCACACAGGCAATTCACTCCATGCGTTTGATATCCATCAATATATAACCCCTGAGCTCGTACGTCTCAGAGAAGGGCGTTAAGCAAGAGAATAAATTCTCCGCCGCCAAACAGATATATATTTAATAGAAATCAATCACACAGACTAAAATCCAATGTCAGACACACAGTCCATTTACAAGCCCGTTCTGGGTCTGAACGAAACCGGAGGCACCTAGTACCCCGCATATCCATCGATCTCCAAGTACGTCTGGACGATCACCAACTGTTTCCATCTTCTTGGGTGTACAGCCCAATCAAGATCATCAGTAATTATCCAAACGACGTGAAGACTTCTGGTCTTCGACCATCGTCTTCATCTTCGACTTATCGTCGTATCAGTTATTCAGAATGGGATAAACCCGGTCTTTCCGAATAACTCGCGTATATTTTAAATAAGTGTTACACAAACACAACATACGCCTCACTCCAATTCATCAGTCACTAACCGTAATTTAATCAAGAGAATCATTCCCCAAATAATAACCCCGAAGGCCGAAACCAACATCAGATCAATATCCAGAAAACTATTCTGCTTGGCTAACCGACAGTTAGTTTCTAAATTTCACATTCATAGGGAAAGGTTCCCATTAATTTTATCAAAGATAAATTCCTTGAATTTATTCTTTAATCTACTTTTGAATTTCGATTCAACTAGTCGGGATTAACGAAACTTACCGAAGTAATCATTTGTTTTAATTTCCCAATCCCAACCTATTCATCCCATGAAGTAAAACTGGTAATACTTCATATCTAACACCACGGTGTTATTGGTAAATTCAATTACTATTCCACATCCAAATCTAATTAAAGATTTAACTATCGCATGGAGCAAAACTGGTGATACTCCATTTTCGATCATTTCAATCTAATTAAAGATTCATTAAAACTCCACTTAGTTTTAATCTTCGACTGGGTTAAAGAATCAGTGTCATTTAAAACACGATTCACGATAAACCCAAAATCACATTCCATTAATTATCGGGTTAAAGAACAAGTGTTATTTAAAACACTGTTCACGATAAACCCAAAAATCAATACCAATTCAATTCCAATTAAATATTGTTTAATTGGTACACTTCATTAAATCTAATTAAAAAGATTTAATCTTTTCTCAACTGGGTTCAAGAACAGTGTTAGTGAAGACACCATTCACGACAAACCCAAATCACATTCGATATTCAATACAAGGCTCTGAATGGAAAATATATCGGCTTATATTCAATATCAAATTCTACGACTAACAAATGTCGTATTGGAAATAACGATATAAATATATATCTTTCAAATTTCCATAACAACACCTGTATAATCACGAATTCCAACATCGAAATATTCCGAAGACAATTTCGATTCAAATCCACTCCAATGCAATCATTGGATATTCTGGTTATTTTTAAAACCCTTTTTAAATTCAATTTATTTATTTAAAAATAAATAGAATTATAATTCTAGTTCAAAACTAGTTCATTTCGATAAAAAATCTATTTTTATCTTTTCAAATATGGAGTTTTTCATCCCAAATCTTCACAAATCATTTCTTATGATTTTACACAAATTATTACTATTTTTAATAATTTTATCAAGGCCCGTACAGTCGATTTCCAACAATGGCCGTCGAACTGCACTTACAGCGACCTTTTTCGAATTTGATTTGGACGTATCTCCAAATCCAACCGTTAGATTTCAAATTTCTAATATTCGTTAGAAAGCTCTTTTCGATACGAACCCAACAGTTCTGGTTTTAGGAGAATCCGACGGTCGGATCTCCCGTAATGTCCGTTTGAAATAAATGGTCGAAATTCGCGAACTGCCGCGGCGCGTTCTATTCAGGCCATTATATTATATATATAATATATATAATATATACTTCGTCGATTTCTGTTTAAAACGAATTATATAAATAGTTTTAAATTCGTTTCAAAAGCAATTTCAACTTCCATTTCAATTCAAATCAAAATTGAATTCCTCTTTATAAATTCATTTTAAAATTCATTTCTATTCAATTCAAATTTCAATTCAATTTGAATTCATTTCAATTCGCTTTCAATTCAATTTGAATTCGTTTTCAATTCAATTCATTTCGAAATCGTTATATATTCAATTCATTTCGAAATCGTTATATATTCAATTCATTACGAAATCGTTATATATTCAATTCATTTCGAAATCGTTATATATTCAATTCATTTCGAAATCGTTATATATTCAATTCATTTCGAAATCGTTTTATTCTCAATTCATTTCGAAATCGTTTTATTCTCAATTCATTTCGAAATCGTTTTAATCTTAATTCATTTCGAAATCGTTATATATTCAATTCATTTCGAAATCGTTTTCAATTCAATTTATTTCGAAATCGTTTTCAATTCAATTTATTTCGAAATCAATAAAATCGATATAAATATCGCTCACGTCAAAATGGCGTCAATCTAATCAACACGGCTTCATAAATTTCTATTTTCAAATATTCTATTTCAAATATTTCTTTTTCAAAACAGTTGTTATTATCAAAATATTTCGTTCAACACATGACCAATCTCAATGGATGAGTACTGTCAACACATGAACTTTTATTTTATAATATTCTTTATTTTTCAAATTGGAATGAGGCCCAATCAATTACCATATAAAGTTAATTATATGGATTTTCATACAACACATGTATATAATAACATTGAAAATAATCAACCATCAACCAAAGTGCACTACACTGTAAAAGCATCAAATATAGATATTCAACGCTTATAACAGCCTGTCAATCAATCGATCGACATATTTAATCCATCAGGATGAGTGAACTTCAAATTTCATCCCAACACCCGTGTGGGGTTTCAAACAATCAAACACATATTTTATTTGTGCTGTTGGGCGATGTGTAAAATTTATCGTCCCAATCAATGTCATTCAAATAGGTGTACATAAACAAACCGTCCGGTTTGTAAATGAATATTTATTTATTCTCATTCACGTTAAAAATTATATTTTTAACGACAAAACATTTTATTCCAACATATGAATTTCTATTCAGTTCATTCTTTAAATAAAATGATATTTTTATTTTTCTAACATATTTTAGAAAATTTCGGCGGCATAACGGCACGATACTAGAAACGGGACGAGGCCTAGCCTTATCCCCGGTCTAGTGAAGGCCCACGCCATTCACACATCAATCATATCAATTTCATTTCACCAAACAATTCAAGTCAACTCAAACAATCTAACTAACAACACAGCCAAACAAACAAGTCCATGGTCTGTGGACGATTGTGTCGGGTGCTACTAAGCACCGTCTGCATCCTAGTATATATATATATATATATATATATAACTAGAAAAATAAATTGAAAGGTGAGAAATTCTCACCGATAGCTATCCATCTTCACGGCAACTCTAATGCAGGAAATCTTCACTGTTCTCGTCTCTTATCGCTTTCGTTGTCCGCTTTCACTACATATGTAAAAATCACATTTTTATATACTGATGTCTTTAAAATAAATTTCACATTTTTATTTACTTTCAATTTAAAAGTCATATTTTTATAATCACTTCATATATTTAAAAATCGAATTTTTACTACTATGTTATATAGATAAAAATTATATTTTTATCACGCTATTTTCCATATAAAGATTTTGCCTTTTCTATAATATAAAAATTACATTTTCCTCAAAGTAAAAATCATATTTTTACTTCACTACTCATATCAAAATATCGCCTTTTCACTTTTAAAAAATGTCGTCTTTATCTTGCTTCCTATATAAAGATGATATTTTTAAATCTTCCTATCATGTAAAAATTATATTTTCACTTCTTCTACATGGTAAAGATCATATTTTTAATATTTTTTAAAAATATAAAAATCATATTTTTATTACTTTTAAAATATAAAGATAATATTTTTATCTTTCTACAATATAAAAGATTGTATTTTTAATACTTTAAAAATCTAAAAATCATATTTTTAATTCTTTAAAAATATTATTTTTATACCCTAAAAAAAATCTAAACTTGATTATTTACAAACAAAATAAATCAGAATTTATATAAACAAAAATTATAATAATAAAAATAAATAAAACTTACTGTCAACGGTGGACCGGGGGGGGGGGGGGGGGTTGCTGTCGCGGCGGTTTGAAAACGGATCCTGGGTTCGTGACTTGGACGGAGGGAGGAGGAACGAGGTGGGGTAGCGTCGGATGGGAGGTGCAGCTCGAGGAGGAGGGGGCCAGACCTGCGATGGCGGTGGCGAATGAATCACGATGAGGGATTTTGGGGGAACGGGTTTTGTGGCAGAGGAGGGAAGAAGAAGGCGGAGGATCGGAGGGGGGGGCTGGAGGTGGGTGGCTTCATCGCGGCGGCGACGGATCATCGGGGAGGGGGCGATGCGGTGGCGGCGGCTCTCAGTGCCGTCGCCCTCTTCTTTCCATTTTTTTTTATTTTTGCTTCTGCAATGAATCGGGGGGGGGGGTATAAAGGAGGAAAGAATTTTAATTTTATTATTTTATTTATTTATTTTAATTTCTAAAAAGGTTGACTTTTATTTTCGACCCCAAAACGAGGCCCACCGCCTGTCGTCCATAGCGTTTTACCCCCATTCCGAACCCAATGGGATATGTATCGCAAGCTGATTCTATCGTCTCGATAAGTTACCGTTGAATTTACATTTAAATCGCTATATTGAATTTTTAACCGTACATTTCAAATTACCGGGGTCACATACTAACTCTAAAAATTCTCGAAAAATATTTTCTAGCTTCGTATAGACAATACGGCCCTAACAAAACTAGTTTCGTCGAATTCTGAGACCGTTAGAAAAATGGCCAATTTCCAGTCGATTAAAATCGACTGAAACTAGTCAAACGCGTTTTCCTTTGCCACGCTCACATATTGATTCAGAAAATTATGAAACTTGAAACCTAGCCATAACTTTACATCACGAACCCAACAAAAGTGGTTTCGTCGAAATCCGAGGTCATCTGCAAAATGTCCATTTTTAAGGACCTGAATTCCATAGCGACTATTCAGAATTTTCAACTGGACATATCTTTTGATTCCCGATATGAAATCTTGATTTTTCGGATTCGTTGGAAAGATATTCACAATTAGATCCCATTATTTTTGGTTACACTAAAATCCGGATTATTTTGCACCTGGTACATTCAATTGAAGTTTGAAATCGAATTATCGAACTACAGCGCCATTTTCAATTCTATTTATAATTATATATAATTATTTATATTCTAACGACGACGTATATAATATATACGATCGAATTATATTCAAAATAAATTTCCTCGTCGATATTATTTAAAATAATCTATTCTAAATATTCAAAATTCGATAAAATTGCCAAAATAAAAATTTTAAACTGGCCCAGATTTTCGGGTTGTTACAATATTTTATAAAACTATGGTATCTATCGTTTGATTTTTCAATTAGACTCCATCGCAAAATAGTTCTAATTTTAAATATGATAAAGATGTGAATTTTATTATTAAAATATTTCACTCAACACATGAATAGCTTCAACACATGAATCTTCTTTTACAATATTCATTATTTTCCCGATTGGAATGAGGCCCAATCAATCACCATATAATGTTAATTATATGGATTCCATACAACACATGTATATAATAGCAATAATAAACAATCAACCATCAACCAAAGTGCACTACACTGTATAAGCATCAAATATAGATATCTCACGCTTATAACAGCCTGTCAATCAATCGATTGACATATTTAATCAATCAGGATGAGTGAACTTCAAATTTCATCCCAACACCCGTGTGGGGTTTCAAACAATCAAACACAGATTTTTAGTTGTGCAGTTGGGCGATGTGTAAAATTTATCGACCCAATCAATATCAGTCAAATCAGTGTAGATAAACAAATCGGCCGATTTGTTTATAAATATTTATTTATTCACTTTCACTATATTCATATTCATGTTAAAAATTATATTTTTAACGATAAAACATGTTAATTTAACACATGAATTTCTATTCAGTTCATTTATTCAATAAAATGATATTTTTATTTTTCTAACTTATTTTAGAAAATTTCGGCGGCATAACGGCACGATACTAGAAACGGGACAAGGCCTAGCTTTATCCCCGGTCTAGTGAAGGCCCACACCATTCACACATCAATCAAATCCATTCATTTCACCAAACAATTCAATTCGAACCAAATAATCTAACCAACTACACAACCAATCAAACAAGTCCATGGTCTGTGGACGATTGTGTCGGGTGCTACTAAGCACCGTCTGCATCCTAGTATATATATATATAACTAGAAAAATAAATCGAAAGGTGAGAAATTCTCACAAATAGCTATCCAATCCCACGACTCTTCATTTTATAGAAATCTTCGTCGTTATCGCATCTTTGTCATCTTCCTTGCCCGTAGCCACTACATATATAAAAATCGAATTTTTACCTCGCTATTTAATATATAAAAATCGAATTTTTACTATGTCTATTCAATATATAAAAATCATATTTTTACAACGCTACTATATAGATAAAAAATTATATTTTCACAACACTACTATATAGATAAAAATTATATTTTTATCACGCTATTCTTCATATAAAGATTTCGCCTTTATAAAAATAAAGTTTTCGCCTTTATAAAAATAAAGTTTTCGCCTTTTCTATTTTTAAAATATCGTCTTTTTATTTTTTAAAGATTTTTCCTTTTCTATTTCATCCCTATAGAAATCACATTTTATTTTGCTACCTATATAAAGATGATAATTTTAATATCCCTAACATGTAAAAATTATATTTTTCATTCTCTACCTAAACAAAATCATAATTTTACATCTTCTATATAGTAAAGATTATATTTTTACCACTTTAAAAATATTAAAATCAAATTTTTAATTCTTTAAAAATATAAAAATTATATTTTAAATCTTCATAATGTATATATAAAAACAGCATTTTTATTTAGCTAAAACAGAAAAAAAACTGATTTTCATATAACAGTAAACAAATAAATTACTTATAGTAATTTGCGAAGGGGAGTGGGTCGATTTCAGGCGACGGATGGACGGAGGGGGGTTTTGGGCGGCGCGTCGATCAGAAACAAGGGGGGCGAGGCTGCGGTGCTCGATTTGGTTGCAGGGGGGTTCTTCGCGAGGCGTTGGAGGGAGGTGGAGGACTGGGCAAGGGGCGGAGGTGGGTGGTGACGCGGCTGAGGCTGCGGTGGAGGATTGGGGGGCTCACGCGTTTCAGGAGGGGGAAGAGGAGGAAGGGAAGAAGGAAGGAGGAAGAAGAGGAGGGGTTGCGCCTGCCTCCGGCGCGGCGGTGGCTCATCGGGGGAGGGGGGGGCGATGCGGCGGCGGCTCCCCCCCGTCGCTCTCGCCTCTTTTTTTTCCTTTCTTTTTGTAAATTCGATTTGAAAATAGAGAGGGGGGGCCAGCGTATAAAAGGGAAGAGGGGTTTTTTTTATTTAATTATTTTAATTGCAAAAAGTTGACTTTTACATACGACCTTGAAACGAGGCCCACCGCCAATCGTCCATAGCTTTTAACCCCCATTCCGAACACAATGGGATATGCCACGTAGGACAATTCAATCGTTTCGATCAGTTTCCGTTAAATTTACATTTAAATCACTATATTGAATTTTAGAACGTACATTTCAAATTACCGGGGTCACATACTAACTCTAAAAATTCTTGAAAAATATTTTCTAGCTTCGTATTGACGATACGGTCCTAACAAAACTAGTTTCATCGAATTCTGAGACCATTGGAAAAACGGTCATTTTTCAGTCGATTAAAATCAACTGAAATTGGTCAAACGCGTTTTCCTTTGCCACGCTCACATATTGATTCGAAAAATTATGAAATTTGAAACCTAGCAATAACTCGACATCACGGACCCAACAAAAGTGGTTTCGTCGAAATCTGAGGTCGTTTGCAAAATTCCCATTTTTAAGGGCCTGAATTCCATAGCGACTATTCAGAATTTTCAATTGGACATATCTTTTGATTCCCGCTATGAAATTTTGATTTTTCGTATTCGTTGGAAAGATATCATCAATTAGATCCTAATATTTTTGGTTTCACTAAAATCCGGATTGTTTTACACCCGATACATTCAATTGAAGTTTGAAATCGAATTATCGAACTACCGCGCCATTTTCAATTCTATTTATAATTATATATAATTATTTATATTCTAACGACGACGTATATAATATATACGTTCTATTTATATTCAAAATAAATTTTTCGTCGATTTTATTTAAAATAATTCATTTTAAATAATCAAAATTCGCTAAAATCGCCAAAATAAAAATTTTAAACTAGCCCAGAATTTGCGGGTTATTACAATCTCCCCCACTTAAAACTTTTCGTCCCCGAAAAGGAACAAAGTCGAAAGTGGTTTGATTAGTCAACTCTACGTTCGATCTGGCTTCCATTCTCCAACTTTTCAGTTTCTGAGAATTTTCAAAAATTTCAAAAATTTGGCTAACACCCTGAATTTTCGAAAAATTTCGCCATAACCTCCCCTGCACCGGGAGCCACGGGAAAATCCCGAAATTGCCATATAGGCCTTCTGATCTCAAAAAGAAAAAGAAAAAGCCAAGCGGCTAGCCAATAGGCTCATAAAATCATCATCACCCAAACAAAACAGTAAATTATGTAGTAAACATGTACCTATTTGTCGGGCAAACAAATTTTATTCTCTGCTCTAGCCTCCTTGCTATGACCTGTTCAATGTAAGTATGTGTATATGCAAGCAAATGCGACCAATTTTCAATATAATTCAATATTTGGTTCATTTAGGCATAAATGGTTAAAATTATCAAACAAATAAATAAACAACACAAAGATCAATCAATTAGTGGATTAGAGTTTCAAATTCATAATTTTGATACATATAGTCAAAAAAATCATGTTTTTGATGCCAATTCACAACAATGTGTTCAAGCTATATTAATTTTTGGTTCTCACACCAGTCTAATGGAAATATATAGAAATCACACCTTCGTCACTCGAATATAAATTCTGACGACGAGTACTCAACCATCAGAATCATCTTCGGGCCACTAGAGTATGACTCTATATCTATCTAGTATATTAAAACTTCGACTATATGTTCATGACGCGTATACGCGAAATCTTTATATACTCGATTGTCCATATTCAAAATAAATAAATAATCAAATACGTAGAATTGATTTAAAATTTCAAAACAAAAATTGTTTTCATTTGAAAAATATACTCTTCACACTCGTTCTAGGATACTACTGATCCTATCTCTAAAGAGTCATTCTAATTGGATATTTCTA
Organism: Allium sativum; assembly: GCA_030737875.1. NCBI lineage: Eukaryota > Viridiplantae > Streptophyta > Magnoliopsida > Asparagales > Amaryllidaceae > Allium > Allium sativum. The sequence goes on along the minus strand of CM060924.1, from coordinate 133,602,292 downwards.
ATCCAATATCTGATGAATTCTTTCGTATGGTTCTAATGTGTCTTGTTCTCGAGCTCTATAAACCAAAGCTCTGATACCAACTGTAAGAACCCGTAACTTCCCCGTGAAGGAAAGCACGAATACTTTGAGAACAACACACAAAAGGACGCATACGGAAGAACATTTCATTGTTATTACAACAATTCCATCAGATACAAGAATATACAGAGTATAAATGAATAAATTACATTCGACAAATATCAGAGATTACAATAAATTACATAGCAGCGGAAAAATATATAAAACACAACTGAAAGGAACACACGGATACAGAGCTTTCCGGATATCGTTCTAGCTGTAGATCAGGACCCTGTGAATATAAATCTGCAAAACCAAAACTACTAGCTGCCCGTGTCGAAAATAAGGGCACCCAGAGTTTAGTTAAAACAATAAACTCCAGGTCAGTCATGTGACTGTTGTGAGAACTAAAACAGTTATTTAAAACTTTACTTTAGAAGATAGTAATTCAACGGATCACGCCGTATAACACGGAACGGGTTTCCTCCCAAGAATACTAGTGCATATAACAAAACAGCGCAATGCTCTTTGGAAAAATGAAGCTATTATAAGACCCAGGTCCCATCACACAATGCAACGCAAGCCGGAGGATAGGGTTTTCCCTTATAATAGCCAAGCATGCTTGGTACGTTTAAAACAAATCATTTGATACTATCATAAGTGTATAGTGTCAAAACAATTTCAATCATAAATATCAATCATAGACGGCATGGGTACCATATATCATGTCGCCATACTAGTTCTACAATTAAAACCGCAATATCACGTATTGGAAATTGGATTTCCATCATGAGTCGAGGCAAGGGGCAAGCTCCTCTCCGCGTTCGAGACACTCTAGCAAATGTCCCAGGACCCCACTATGATCCTTGGATCTTCAGGGCCGGTCCTCTCTTACTTTTGAGGATTGGCAATTCCTGAACACACGTTTCCCGGTCCTTACAGACCTATATCCGAGGCGCCTCGTATCCAACAACCACACAGGTGAAAAGTCTATAAATGTCAGGGCTGGTAGGTCACTGACACCACCTTAGCTAGAAAGAAACGTCGTGCTCTCCCAGCGGTCACTATCCCGTTTTTGACTCATACCGAGGTGTGAGGCTCGCGAATTCACGTTATACACAAAGCTGCGCCACACAGGCCGTGCTTTGATCATCAACCACAAGACTTTGCTTTTCAACAGAAGCCTTGATCAATTGCCACTTACGCGTGCCACATTGGCAATTCACTCCATGCGACTGATGTCCATCGATATACAACCTCTGAGCTTGTACGTCTCAGAGAAGGGCGTTAAGCAAGAGAATAAATTCTCCGCCGCCAAACAGATGTATATTTAATAGTGATCAATCAACACAGAATAAAATCCAATGTCAGACACACAATCCATTTACAAGTTCGTTCTGGGTCTGAACGAAACTGGAGGCACTTTCCTCGCATATCCATCGATCTCCAGGTACGTCTGGACGATCACCAACTGTTTCCCTCATCTTGGGTGTACAACCCAATCGAGATCATCAGTAATCACCCAAATGATGTGAAGACTTCCGGTCTTCAACCACCGTCTTCATCTTCGACATCTCATCGAATCGGTTATTCAGAATGGGTATAACCCGGCCTTTCTGAATAACCCACGTATAAAATAAACAAATGTTACACAAACACAATGAACGCCTCATTCCAATTCAGAATATTCTTTTATTCACAAAATCACATTCTTAGGGAAAGGTTCCCATTAATTTTATCCAAGATAAATTCTTCTAAATTTATTCTTTGATCTTCCTTTGGATATCATTTCTAACTAGTCGGGATTAGCGAACCACACCGAAGTAATTATTTGTTTTATTTCCCAATCCCAACCTATATATCCCATGGAGCAAAACTGGTGATACTCCATGTCTAACACCACGGTGTTATCGGTAAAATTAATTACCATTTCACGTTCAAATCTAATTAAAGATTTAACTATCGCTTTGGAGCAAAACTGGTGGTACTCCATTCTCGATCACCTTTCAGATTTGATAATTTAAATTATCAATTCACATTTTTATCTAATTAAAGGTTCATTAAAACTCCACTTAGTTTTAATCTTTTCAAAAATCAACATCTTGCCTTTAACTGGGTTAAAGAACCAATGTCATCTAAAACACGATCCACGATAAACCCAAATCACATTTGATATTAAATACAAGGCTCTGAATAGAAAATATATCGGCTTATATTCAATATCAAATTTTGAAACCAACAAATATCGTATTGGAAATAACGATATAAAATATATCTTTCAAATCCCCATAACAATATTTGTATAGTCACGAAACCCAACATCGAAATATTCCGAAGATAATTTCGATTCAACTCCAGTCCAATCCACGTATTGGAAATATTGATTATCTTTAAATTCACTTCAAATTCAATTTATTTATTTAAAAATAAATTGATTTTAATTCTAGTTCAAAACTAGTTCATTTCGATAAAAATCTATTTTTATCCTTTCAAATGTGGAATTCTTCAGCCCAATTTTTCCCAAATCATTTCTTATGATTTTACACAAATTATAGATATTTTTAATAATTTTATCAAGGTCCGTACAGTCGATTTCCATCAACAGCCATCGAACTGCACTTACAACGACCTTTTCCGAATTTGATTTGGACATAATTCCAAATCCAACTGTTAGATTTCAAATTTCTAATATTCATTGGAAAGCTCTTTTCGATACGAACCCAACGGTTCCGGTTTTAGGAGAATCCGACGGTCGGATCTCCCGTAATGTCCGTTTGAAATAAATGGTCGAAATTCACGAACTACCGCGGCGCGGCGCGTTCTATTCGGGCCATTATATATATATATATATATATATATATATATAATATATATATATTTCGTCGATTTCCCTTTTTAAAACGTATTTTATAAATCATTTTAAATTCGTTTCAAAAACAATTTCAACTTCATCTTCAATTTCAAATTTATTTGATTTCAATTCAATTAGAATTCGATTTCACTTTCTATTCAATTTTTATTCAATTCGAATCGAATTCATTTTCTATTCTATTCGAATTCATTTTAAATTGATTCAATGAGATTTCAATTTCAATTTTTATCTAAGTCGATTTGAATTTCATTTCAAAATATTAGATTTTGAAATCACTTTTCAATATTCATTGTAAAACGAATAAAATCGATATAAATATCGTTCACGTTAAAATAGCGCATCTCTAATCCACACGGCTTTATATTTTTCAAAAACTTCTTTATTCTATTCAACAAATGAATATTTAGTCTATTCAACACATGAATCTATATTTCTTTCAACACATGACTAATCTCCACACATGAGTACTGTCAACACATCACTATTTTTGTTATGTAAAATATTTTATAAAACTATGGTATCTATCGTTTGATTTTTCAATTAGACTCCATCGCAAAATAGTTCTAATTTTAAATATGATAAAGATGTGAATTTTATTATTAAAATATTTCACTCAACACATGAATAGCTTCAACACATGAATCTTCTTTTACAATATTCATTATTTTCCCGATTGGAATGAGGCCCAATCAATCACCATATAATGTTAATTATATGGATTCCATACAACACATGTATATAATAGCAATAATAAACAATCAACCATCAACCAAAGTGCACTACACTGTATAAGCATCAAATATAGATATCTCACGCTTATAACAGCCTGTCAATCAATCGATCGACATATTTAATCAATCAGGATGAGTGAACTTCAAATTTCATCCCAACACCCGTGTGGGGTTTCAAACAATCAAACACAGATTTTTAGTTGTGCAGTTGGGCGATGTGTAAAATTTATCGACCCAATCAATATCAGTCAAATCAGTGTAGATAAACAAATCGGCCGATTTGTTTATAAATATTTATTTATTAACTTTCACTATATTCATATTCACGTTAAAAATTATATTTTTAACGATAAAACATTTTAATTTAAAACATGAATTTCTATTCAGTTCATTTATTCAATAAAATGATATTTTTATTTTTCTAACTTATTTTAGAAAATTTCGGCGGCATAACGGCACGATACTAGAAACGGGACAAGGCCTAGCCTTATCCCCGGTCTAGTGAAGGCCCACGCCATTCACACATCAATAAAATCCATTCATTTCACCAAACAATTCAATTCAAACCAAATAATCTAACCAACTACACAACCAATCAAACAAGTCCATGGTCTGTGGACGATCGTGTCGGGTGCTACTAAGCACCGTCTGCATCCTAGTATATATATATATAACTAGAAAAATAAATCGAAAGGTGAGAAATTCTCACCAATAACTATCCAATCCTACGACTCTTCATTTTATAGAAATCTTCGTCGTTATTGCATCTTTGTCATCTTCCTTGCCCGTAGCCACTACATATATAAAAATCGAATTTTTACCTCGCTATTCAATATATAAAAATCGAATTTTTACTATGTCTATTCAATATATAAAAATCATATTTTTACAACGCTACTATATAGATAAAAAATTATATTTTCACAACGCTACTATATAGATAAAAATTATATTTTTATCACGCTATTCTTCATATAAAGATTTCGCCCTTATAAAAATAAAGATTTCGCCTTTATAAAAATAAAGTTTTAGCCTTTATAAAAATAAAGTTTTCGCCTTTTCTATTTTTAAAATATCGTCTTTTTATTTTTTTAAGATTTTGCCTTTTCTATTTCATCCCTATAGAAATCACATTTTATTTTGCTACCTATATAAAGATGATATTTTTAATATCCCTAACATGTAAAAATTATATTTTTCATTCTCTACCTAAACAAAATCATATTTTTACATCTTCTATATAGTAAAGATTATATTTTTACCACTTTAAAAATATAAAAATCAAATTTTTAATTCTTTAAAAATATAAAAAATATATTTTAAATCTTCATAATGTATATATAAAAATAGCATTTTTATTTAGCTAAAGTATAAACAGAAAAAAACTGATTTTCATATAACAGTAAACAAATAAATTACTTACAGTGATTTGCGAAGGGGAGTGGGTCGATTTCAGGTGACGGATGGACGGAGGGGGGTTTTGGGCGGCGCGTCGATCAGAAACAAGGGGGCGAGGCTGCGGTGCTCGATTTGGTTGCAGGGGGGGTTATTCGCGAGATGCTGGAGGGAGGTGGAGGACTGGGCGAGGGGCGGAGGTGGGTGGCGACGCGGCTGAGGCTGCGGTGGAGGATTGGGGGGCCTCACGCGTTTCAGGAGGGGGAAGAGGAGGAAGGGAAGAAGGAAGGAGGAAGAAGAGGAGGGGTTGCGCCTGCCTCCGGCGCGACGGTGGCTCATCGGGGGGGGGGGGCATGCGGCGGCGGCTCCCCCCCGTCGCTCTCGTCTCTTTTTTTCCTTTCTTTCTTTAAATTCGATTTGAAAATAGAGAGGGGGGCCAGCGTATAAAAGGGAAGAGGGGTTTTTTTTTTTTATTTAATTATTTTAATTGCAAAAAGTTGACTTTTACATACGACCTCGAAACGAGGCCCACCGCCTGTCGTCCATAGCGTTTAACCCCCATTCCGAACACAATGGGATATGCCACGTAGGACAATTCAATCGTTTCGATCAGTTTCCGTTAAATTTACATTTAAATCACTATATTGAATTTTAAACGTACATTTCAAATTACCGGGGTCACATACTCACTCTAAAAATTCTCGAAAAATATTTTCTAGCTTCGTATTGACGATACGGTCCTAACAAAACTAGTTTCATCGAATTCTAAGACAATTGGAAAAACGGTCATTTTTCAGTCAATTAAAATCAACTGAAATTGGTCAACCGCGTTTTCCTTTGCCACGCTCACATATTGATTCGAAAAATTATGAAATTTGAAACCTAGCAATAACTCGACATCACGGACCCAACAAAAGTGGTTTCGTCAAAATCTGAGGTCGTTTGCAAAATTCCAATTTTTAAGGGCCTGAATTCCATAGCGACTATTCAGAATTTTCAACTAGACATATCTTTTGATTCCCGCTATGAAATTTTGATTTTTTGGATTCGTTGGAAAGATATCATCAATTAGATCCTAATGTTTTTGGTTTCACTAAAATCCGGATTGTTTTACACCCGGTACATTCAATTGAAGTTTGAAATCGAATTATCGAACTACCGCGCCATTTTCAATTCTATTTATAATTATATATAATTATTTATATTCTAACGACGACGTATATAATGTATACGTTCTATTTATATTCAAAATAAATTTTTCGTCGATTTTATTTAAAATAATTCATTTTAAATAATCAAAATTCGCTAAAATCGCCAAAATAAAAATTTTAAACTGGCCCAGAATTTGCGGGTTATTACATATTCCTTTTCTAATTTTATTTATTTAACAAATAAATATTTCCTTTTCAATTCTATTTATTCAACAAATAGATATTCTTTTTCAATTCTATTTATTTAACAAATAAATATTTCCTTTATAATCTATTTATTTACCAAATAAATATTCCTTTTATAATTTTATTTATTTAACAAATAAATATTTGCTTTTATAATTCTATCACAAATATTCCCTTTTATATTTGTTATACAAATATTTTCTTTCCTATTAAAATCCCTTTACTTTATAAATATTTCTTTTTATAAAATCCTTTGATTTTATAAAGATTTCAATTTCAATATAACATTTGAAAATTCCCTTTTTATATTCCAGTATTCGTTATGGTATTTAATATACCATATATCACTGATCAATATCGTCCAAACACACACAATCAACAACAGATTGTATATCACATCATATGTCACAAAATATGAAAAACAGTAAAATAAATGTTGAGGAATCCAGTTTGATCCCTCCGACCTGTTTCCCTGCATCCACAGATGTTAACCAATATAATTCACATTAATATCATTTCAGTATGAAATATTCTAATAAAAAGAATCAATATTTAGTTAACGACTTATATGTATATCGTTATCTATAATTTCAACCAATACATCAGCAATTCAACCAACAATCAACATACAGTAATCAATCACCAATTATCAGTACTAGATTATATTTATAAAAATATAAACTGTACAGAGTTAGTGAGATTTACTCACATTGGATGATCATCGTTAAATAACGATAATTGTCGTTGATTTGATTCTGACTATTTATTTCTCTATAAATTGTAATGAGCTTCAATTCACTCCCAGTCTGTTCCATCGTGTAGCCGCCGTCCATACGATTCCAACGTGACTGACCGTTCGTCATTCCGACTTCGTATGAGCTAGATATGAGGTTTTCAAGTTAATAAGAGATTTAAATAAAATTACTTAAATTAATTATAATTAATTCCTCACCCCTCATTCCCTTAACACGTGATACTCCTACTGCCATCTTCATCTTCTCAAAATCGCGTATCCTCCCCAGTACACGCACAGTGAATTCGCGTGTACCATCTCCGATATCCATTCACTCGTTGCACCATAAAATGGATCGCACTGCTACACTCACCGCGTCGATCTACACCTATACCTACGTCCCACACTTCATCCTTTTTCTCCATCGCTAGAAACCGGATAACCTCTCCCCCCCCCCCTCACACCACTTTTTATCTCCTTTACTTTCCTGCAACGCTGCACCTGAAAACATGCACGTGTAAAAGCAACACACCTCAAAAACTTCACAGCCGCCACTCATTTCTTCATGTTCCAATCCCATTTTCCTTTCACATCCGTCCCACTTTGTAAACAACTCATGTATTTTCCTTTTTAAATTAACGTTCCCTGCTCCTATTCAAGACTAACGCATGTTCCCACTTTGAAAACGCAAGTTTCAGCATGGTATCCTATTTATTGAAACCCGAGTACACTCAACAGTGAACACCTCTCCAGACACCACTTGAATCCACGTCCACCCTTTACACTCCTCTTCAGTAACCATTCCTTCACCATCCACCTTCACTACACTTAAGTACCCCCTCCTCAATCCCATGTATATACGAACCGCATCCTCCAAGACACGGTTCGAAAGCCGTTGCCGAATTCACCACGTCCTGTCCTCATCCATCTCCTGCCAATATCACGACATTCGAACTCCGGAACCACTTAGCATCGACAATCATAGTTGCGAGCTCCAGTTGATTTCGTGCATCACTTTTTTCCATGAAAAACTCCAAAACTTGGAGGGACGGTGTAAAACAACTCTACACACTCCAATCTAATACCCATTTCCCTAATTGAAACTTGAATTCTCCTATATCCCAAAACCTAGTCTACTGCGCTTGATACCCTGTGAAGAAAATGGTGCGTGCTTCCTTCGAAACAAATGGGAGCTTGAAACTCTGTAATTTTGGAGGCTACATAATTTTATTTGAAGATTTTTCGTTAAGTATTCAGGCTTCATTTTAATTTTTGAAGATCTCGACATCTCTTTGTTTCATTTCCTGAAGCCAGAGAAGTAACAAGGACGGTGTATATTTATAACGTGGAGTAACTTAGTTCTTAAGTCTTTAAGGATATAGGTTGTAAATAATTGCTTATGGGGGGGTCGACTGCAAGAAAACAAAGCACGTGGTGGTAGTAAAATAGAAGTGAGTGATGCGAGAGGGCATGAGAGGCGTCAATTGAAAATGAGGTGTTATTGTCACTATTTCTTCATAGCTAAGTTTACAAAAGAACTTAATGCAAAAGGAATGGTTATACATTCAGACATTAAATGCTAGCACGGTCTCCTTCACTTCTTATAGCATTTTAATTTCAACATGCGTATATTGATGCTTATTAAGGGCATTCTATTGTGTAAAATATCGTTCATTTACTGACCGATATCGACAAAAACAAAAATACCATTATGACGAACAATGTGCCATGGTCCCAAAAGTATAATAATATAGGTCCGTTAACTTATTCTGTGAAACCCCGTAACGTTGATTTGGGTGTAAAATACTCCAAAATAAAAAGTGCTTATTTTACGAAATAAAAATTACAGTAAAATTCAAAAAATTAAACTATAACTACGTCTAAAAAGATTTGTCCAAATTCGAAGCCAATATTTAATTATAATTAAATATATCGTTATGGCTTATAAATGTTCCATAGTGACTATTTTAAAATTTGATTTGATCATAAATCAAAATCTACCCAACGAAATCCCAATTTTTCTCTTCCATTAGAAAAATATACTTCCCCAGCTCCGAACGTTTCTTGTTTCATAGAAATCCGATTTAAAATGGATTCTGTATATTCATTTAAAGTTCGAATCGCCAAATTACGAACTGCCTTGCCATTTCAAGCTCGATTATAATTATAATATAATATCTACATTCAACTGTCATTCAAAAAATATATTTGTTATTCTAATTCAATTTTAAACTGAATTAAATCCCATATACTGTTCAACTCACAGAATATCGTGAATTTAGCTATTTCCGACTATTTCGAAAATTAAATATATTATTCTATTATTTATATAAATTAAATATTCAATATTATTTAATTAAATGACCATTTAAATCTCTAAATCACTACTTATATAATTAAATAGATTAATTATACTACAGTAAAAATATGGGACATTACACTTTTGGATACGAGATGTATTAGTGTCTGGATTCAAGTGTCGAAATTTCTAGGATGCTACACTAATCCCAATTGTATAGTTGTTTGTCGATCGATTGGTTGACAGACTGTCATAAGACTTAACTATTTATATTTAATGCTTATGCAGTTGTGTAATGCACTCTGGATGATGGATGATTAGATATCATTGTTGTTGTATACATGTATTGTATGAAATCCATATAAATAACACTATATGGTAATTGATCGTGTCTGATTCCAATTCAGAAAAAACGAATATTTTAAAATAACGAATATTTTAAAATAATATTCAGTAAAGGATTAAAATGTGAATTTGATGTCCAATTTTGGATGGATACGAAAATATTCAAATATGTAAAGCCGTGTTGATTAAATAAGCATCATTTCAATGCGAACGATATTTATATTGATTTTATTCATTTTTATAATGAATATCGTAAAGGAAATGATTTCAAAATCTGATATTTTGAAAATATTATCATTTATATATTATAATGATAAGGAGTATTCAATTTTGATTTAAAATTGAAATGAAAGTGGGAATCGTTTTAAAACGAATTAAAAATGATTTATAAAATACGATTTAAACGGAAATCTCCGAAATATATATATAATATATATATAATATATATATTATATATATATTTAATGGCCTGAATAGAAAGCGCCGCGCAGCGACCGTTCGCGAATTTCGACCATTAACTTCAAATTGACGTAATGGGAGATCCGACCGTCGGATTCTCCTAAAACCGGAACCGTTGGGTTCGTATCAAAAAGAGCTTTCCAATTAATATAAGAGATTTGAAATCTAACGGCTGGATTTGGAATTATGTCCAAATCAAATTTGGAAAAGGTCGCTATGAATGTAGTTCGGTGGTCGTTATTGGAAGCCGGTTGTACGGAGCTTGATAAAATTATTAAAAATATTAATAATTTGTGTAAAATCATAATAAATGATTTGGATGAAAAATTCCAATTTTGTAAAGATAAAAATATATTTTTATCAAAATGAACTAGTTATTAACTAGTAAGATAATCCAACGTTTTTAAATAAATAAATTGAATTTGTGAATGGTTTTTATCTAACTAGAATTTTCCAATGTATGTATTGGAATGGATTTGAATAGAAATCATCTTCGGGATATTTCGATATTAGATTCCATGACTATACGGATATTGTGTAGGAATTTGGAAGATAGATATATATCGTTATTCCCCATAAGATATGTGTTGATTTCAGAATTGGATATCGAATATAAGCCGACATAATTTCTGTTTAGAGCCATATATTTAATACAAAGGTGGATTTTGGGTTTGTTGTGAATGGTGTCTTCAGTAGCATCATTCTTAAACCCCATGTGAAAAGAATAAATCTTTTAATTAAGATTATTAGAGTTTCCAGTTATATTTAGTAATTGGAATAAAATGGAATGTGAATTGGGTTTATTATGAACCGTGCTTTTAACGACATAAGTTCTTTAACCCGATTTATAGTGTAATGTGATTTGGAATATACGTAAATCTTTTTATTAAGATTAAATGAAAATTTTCCAAAGTGAAGTTTTCCAATTTAATAAAATAAATTGGAATGGGATGGAATTCGATTTGGTAATAATCGAAGTAAGCTTCTATGGAGGAAGACTGTTACTATATATGGAATTTAAAAGGCTTTGTCGTTATTCCATTTATATTATTGGTTGGATACGGAAATTTATATCGATTATATATATTGATCTGTTTCCAGTGAAGATTCCATAATTAATGGAACGAGATTTTGGGTTTATTGTGAACATTATTTTAAATGACATTGGTTCTTTAACCCAGTTAAAGATAGGATTACATGTCTAACATTGTATTTCGAATTGTATTGTTGATCTCTACTAAATATATATATGTTTGGTGGTAGAGAATTTGTTCTCTTTCTTAACACCCTTCTCTGAGACGTATGAGCTTAGAGGTTATACATTGGCAGAAATCAGTGGTACGGTGTGGATTGTCGATGTGACATGTTTGTGTTTCCAAAGTTAAATAATAACTAATAATGGTTTTTGGGAAGATTAAAACTAAGTAGAGCTTTACTGAATCTTTAATTAGATTGAAATGTGAATGTGATAATTTAAATTATCAAATTTGGAAAATGATCGAGAATGGAGTATCCCCAGTTTTTCTTTAAGCGATAGTTAAATCTTTAATTAGATTTGAACAGGAAATGGTAATTAATTTTTACCGATAACACAGTGGTGTTATATATGGAGTATCACCAGTTTTTCTCCATAGGATGAATAGGTTGGGATTGGGATAATAAAAGAAATGATTACTTCGGTATGGCTTGTTAATCCTGACTAGTTGGATAAACCTTAATTTGGTTTAGAATTGAAAAGATAATGAAACCTTTTGAAATGATATCCAAAGGAAGATTAAAGAATAAATTTAAAAGTATTTATCTTTGAAAAAATTAATGGGAACCTTTCCCTAAAGATATGAATATTTGAATAAAAAATATTCTAGATTGGAATGAGGCGTATGTTGTGTTTTTATAGCACTTGATTATAAGATACGCGAGTTATTCGGAAAAACGGGTTTATGCCCATTCTGAATAACTAATTCGACGATAATTCGACGATGAAGATGATGGTTGAAGATCGGAGATCTTCACATCGTTTAGATGATTACTGATGTCTTGATTCGTTTGTACACCCATGACAAGGTAATAAGTGGTGATCGTACAGACGTACTTGGAGATCGACCGGATATGCGAGGACCTCTCTCCTATATTGGACATATGGGACGAGGAATAAGGTGCCTCCAGTTTCTTTCAGACCTAGAACAAACTAGTAAATGGATGTGTGTTTGACATTGGATTTTATTCTGTGTTGATTGATTTCTATTAAATATATATCAGTTTGGTGGCGGAGAATTTATTCACTTGCTTAACACCCTTCTCTAAGACGTATGAGCTTAGAGTTTATATATCGATAGACATCAGTCGCATGTCATGAATTGTCAGTGTGGCATGCTGAGATGCAAATGATCAAGGCTTCTGTTGAAAAGAAGAGTCTTGTGGTTGATGATCAAAGCACATCTTTAAATTGCATGGCTTTGTGTATAGTGTTAATTCACGAGCCTCACACCCTGGTATGAATCAGAAATGGAAGAAGACTACAGGGAAAACATGCATTTCTTTCTAGCTAGGATTAGTGTCATGGTATGGAGCCCAGACATTTTTACTTATGTGGATGATGGAAAGCGAGGTACTTCGGAGATATCGGTCATTACGGGGCCAATGGATGGATATGGTTGACATACTGACCAGACTTACGCCCCATAGGACAGGGAAACGTATTGTTTAGGAATTACTAATCCTCAAACGTAAGAGAGGACCGACCCCGAAGATCCAGGGTGCAGTTGCGGTTCAGTCTGAGACAAGGGCTACATTGTCTCGAATTCGGTAAGGACGATCTCTTGACTTGGTTCATAGATGGAATCCAATTTCCAATATGTGACATTTCAGTTTTAATTGAAGAACTAGTATGGCGACATAGTAGCATAGGATACTATGCCGTCTATGATTGATACATTTATATTTGAAGTTGATTTTGACACTATACACTTATAGTAATATCAAATTGATTTGTTTTAAAACGTACTAAGCATGTTTGGCTCTTATAAGGGAAAATTCTATCCTCCGGCTTGCGTTGCATTGTGTTATGGGACCTGAGTCTTATAATAGCTTCATTTTTCGAAAAGCATTGCGATGTTTATAACTGTTTATGCACTAATATTCTTGGGAGAAAACCCGTTTCGTGTTATATGGCGTGGTCCCTTGATTTACTTTATTTCTAAAGTATAGTTTTAAATAACTGTTTTAGTTCTCACACCAATCCTATGACTGACCTGGAGTTTATTGTTTTAACCTAAACTCTGGGTGCCCTTATTTTCCACATGGGCAGCTAGTAGTTTTGGTTTTGCAGATATTTCTTTTCCAGGATCCTGGATTTACAACTGGAGCTATATTCAGAAAGCTTTGTATCTGTGTATTTCTTTCAGTTGTGTTATGTATTATTTTTCTGCTGCCATGTAAATTATTTTAATCTTTGATATTTTTCCGAAGTTTATTATTTATTTATACTCTGTTATATTCTTGCAGTCTGATGCAATTGTTGTAAGAGCAATGAAATTTTCTTATGTTTGTGTTCCAATTTGTCATGTTCTCAACTCAATCCGGGCTTTCCCATAAGGGCGAGTTTTGGGCTGTTTCATTTTGGTATCGGAGCTTTGGTTTACAGAGCTCGAGAATAAGACACATTAGGACCGAATGAAAGAATTCATCAGAGATTGGATCCGTAATATCCAATGAGAATGACTCATTAGAGATAGGATCAGTAGTATCCTAGAATGAGTTAGAAGAGTATTATTTATTAAAATAAATATGAAAACGATTTTAATTTTGAAAATTAAATTTTATTATTCGTATTTGAGTATTTTATTTTAAATTGATTTGGGACAATCGAGTATATCAAGATTTTGAATACATGTGTAATTAACGTGTATTCGAAGTCCGAAATATACTGGATATATATAGAATCACACTCTATTCACCCGGAAATGAATCTGATGATTGAGACCTCATCATTAGTATTTATTTTCGAGTTTCGAAAGTGGGACATCTATATATTTCCAATTGACTGGTGTGAGAACCAAAACCTAGTTAGGGTTATTATTTGTGATTTGACACAAAATATGATTTTTGAGTATATTAAATAAATAAATATATTTTAAAAGCTAATCAACTAATTGATTGATGGTTGTGTTGTATGATAATTAGTTTGACTAATTAAAATGTTGGAACTAATAAGAAAATGATGGTAAATTTAGCCAAATCGAATCAAATATTAAACAGAATTGAAAATTTATTATAATTGCATATATGTAAATGTGTATATAATGAACAGGTCATAGCAGGGAAGCTAAGAAGGGGAATAAAATTGTATGCCCGACAAATAGGTACATATTTACTGTATTTCTTGGGTTTTGACGATTTTATGAGCCGTTTGGCTTTTTCTTTTTCTTTTGGATCAGTGTAATAACCCTGAAATGCGAGCCAGTTTAAAATTTTTATTTTGGCAATTTTAGCGAATTTCGAATATTTAAAATGAATTATTTTAAATAATATCGACGAGGAATTTATTTTGAATATAATTCGAACGTATATAGTTATATAGATCGTCGTTAAAATATAAATAATTATATATAATTATAAATAGAATTGAAAATGGCGCGGTAGTTCGATAATTCGATTTCAAACTTCAATTGAATGTACCGGGTGCAAAACAATCCGGATTTTAGTGAAACCAAAAACATTAGAATCTAATTGTGAATATCTTTCCAACGAATCCGAATAATCAAGATTTCATAGCGGAAATCAAAAGATATGTCCAGTTGAAAATTCTGAATAGTCGCTATGGAATTCAGGCCCTTAAAAATGGGAATTTTGCAAACGACCTCGGATTTCGACGAAACCACTTTTGTTGGATCCGTGATGTTAAATTATTGTTAGATTCCAAATTTCATAATTTTTCGAATCAATATGTGAGCGTGGCAAAGGAAAACGCGTTTGACCAGTTTCAGTTGATTTTAATCGACTGGAAATTGGCCATTTTTCTAACGGTCTCAGAATTCGACGAAACTAGTTTTGTTAGGACCGTATGGTCAATACGAAGCTAGAAAATATTCTTCAGGAATTTTTCTAGTTAGTATGTGACTCCGGTAAATTGAAATACGCGTTCAAATTCAATATATAGAGTTCTATGTTGATTTTGACGGAAACTGATCGAAACAATCGAATCAGCTTGCGATACATATCCCATTGTGTTCGGAATGAGGGAAATACGCTATGGATGACAGGCGGTGGGCCTCGTTTAGAGGTCGTATGTAAAAGTCAACTTTTTGCAAATTAAATAATTAAATAAATTATAAAAAATAAAATCCCTCCTTCCTCCCCTTTATTTTCTCTGGCCCCCCTCTTCTTCATTTCGTAACAGATATAAAAAAAGAGAAGGAAAAGGCGGAGCCGCCGCTCCCCTCCCCAGCCACCATCGGCGCCGATGGCCCCACCTCCCTCCGACACCCCCAAGGCGCCTAAGGCGATGCAAAGACCCCCCGCCCCCCACCCCAGCGGCGCGACAACCGCGAAGCCCCCCCCCCTCGGCCAACCGCCACCGCGCGAAGACCCCCCCCCCCCCGGTGCTGCCTCTCCGCGCCACGATACCCCCCCATCTCTCTGCAAATCACTGTAAGTCTTTAGTTATATTTTTATTTATAAAATCAGTTTTTTTATATATGAATTAGCATTTATAAAATTTGAAAATAAAGTATATATAAAGATTTGATTTTTAAAATTGAAAAGATTATATTTTTATTTATAAAAATATGATTTTTATATAAGGAAGAGGTAGAAAAGATTTTTATTCAATTAAAAATATGATTTTTATATTTTTAAAGTATTAAAAATATAGTCTTTACTATATAGACGATGTAAAAATATGATTTTTGTTTATGTAGAGAATTAAAAATATAATTTTTACATGATACGAATATTGGAAATATCATCTTTATATGTGTAGAAAAATAAAAATGTGATTTTTATAATGATATATTTGAAAAGGCGAAATCTTTATATAGAGAATAGCGAGGTAAAAATATATTTTTTATCTATATAGTAGCAATGTAAAAATAGAATTTTTATCCATATAGTGTGATAGTAAAAATTCGATTTTTATATATTGAATAGCGAAGTAAAAAATTCGATTTTTATATATTGAATAGCGAAGAAAAATTTGATTTTTATATATTGAATAGCGAAGTAAAAATTTGATTTTTATATATTGAATAGCGAAGTAAAAATTCGATTTTTATATATTGAATAGCGAAGTTAAAATTCGATTTTTATATATTGAATAGCAAAGTAAAAATTCGATTTTTATATATTGAATAGCAAAGTAAAAATTCGATTTTTATATATGTAGTGGCTACGGGCAACGAAAGTGACAAAGAGGCGAGAACGATGAAGATTTCTATCAAAGAAGTGTCGTGGAGTTAGGATGGCTATGGGTGAGAATTTCTCACCTTTCAATTTCATTTTCTAGTTATATATATACTAGGATGCAGACGGTGTTTAGTAGCACCCGACACCCGTCATCCACAGACCATGGATGGCTTGTTTGTTTAATAGTTTGGTTGTGTAGTTGGTTAGATTATTTGATTTGAATTGAATTGTTTGGTGAAATGAAATTGACTTGATTGAATTGTGAATGGCGTGGGCCTTCACTAGACCGGGGATAAGGCTAGGCCTCGTCCCGTTTCTAGTATCATGCCGTTATGCCGCCGAAATTTTCAAAAATATATTAGAAAAATAAAAATATCATTTTCATTGTGCAAATGAACTGAATAGAATATTTTCATAGGTTGAATAAAATATTTTATCGTTAAAAATATAATTTTTAACGTGAAGTGAATAAAATAAAATATTCATTTACAAACCGGACGGTTTGTTTATGTACACCTATTTGAAGGACGTTGATTGGGTCGATAAGTTTTACACATCGCCCAACTGCACAACTAAAATCTGTGTTTGATTGTTTGAAACCCCACACAGGTGTTGGGATGAAATTTGAAGTTCACTCATCCTGATTGATTAAATATGTCGATCGATTGATTGACAGGCTGTTGTAAGCGTTAGATATCTATATGTGATGCTTATACAGTGTAGTGCACTTTGGTTGATGGTTGATTATTTTTCAATGCTGTTATATACGTCTGATGTGTGAAAATCCATATAATTAACATTATATGGTGATTGATTGGGCCTCATTCCAATTTAGAAAATAAAGAATATTATAAAATAAAGGTTCATGTGTTGACTGTACTCATCCGTTGAGATTAGTCATGTGTTGAACGAAATATTTTAATAATAAAATTTACATCTTTATCAATATAAAATAAAGGTTCATGTGTTGACTGTACTCATCCGTTGAGATTAGTCATGTGTTGAACGAAATATTTTAATAATAAATTTACATCTTTATCAATATAAAATAAAGGTTCATGTGTTGACTGTACTCATTCGTTGAGATTAGTCATGTGTTGAACGTAATATTTTAACAATAAATTTTATACCTTTATCACTATAAATAAAGGTTCATGTGTTGACTGTACTCATCCGTTGAGATTAGTCATGTGTTGAACGAAATAATTTAACAAAAATAGTCACACGTGGAAAGTACTCATTCGTTGAGATTAGTCGTGTGTTGACAAAAATAAATATTCATTTGTTGAATAGAATGAAGGAATATATGAAGCCGTGTTGATTAGATTGACGCCATTTTGACGTGAATGATATTTATATCGATTTTATTCATTTTGAAATGAATATTGAAAAACGATTTCGAAATGAATTGAATTGAAAACAATTTCGAAATAAATTGAATATAAAAAGATTTCGAAATGAATTGAATATAAAACGATTTCGAAATGAATTGAATATATAATGAGTTTGATTTGAATAGGAAATGAATTTGATTTAAATAGAAAACGAAATGAATTTGATTCAAATAGAAAACGAATTTGAATCGAATTGAATAGAAAACGAATTTGAATCGAATTGAATAGAAAACGAATTTGAATCGAATTGAATAGAAAACCAATTTGAATTGATTCAAATAGAAAACGAATTGAATTTAATTCAAATTGAATTGAAATTTGAATTGAAATTTGAATTGAATAGAAAACGAATTCGAATTGAATTGAAAACGAATTGAATTGAATTCAAATTGAATTGAAATTTGAATTGAATAGAAAACGAATTCGAACTGAAATGAAAACGAATTGAATTGAATTCAAATTGAATTGAAATTTGAATTGAATAGAAAAGAATAGGTTGAAATTGTTTTTGAAACGAATTCAAAACTATTTATAAAATTCGTTTTCAATAGTAATCGATGAAATATATATTATATATATTATATATATTATATATATATAATATAATGGCCTGAATAGAACGCGCCACGGCAGTTCGTGAATTTCGACCATTTATTTCAAACGGACATTAAGGGAGATCCGACCGTCGGATTCTCCTAAAACCGGAACCGTTGGGTTCGTATCGAAAAGAGCTTTCTAACGAATATTAGAAATTTAAAATCTAACAGTTGGATTTGGAGATACGTCCAAATCAAATTTGAAAAAGGTCGCTGTAAGTGCAGTTCGATGGCCGTTGAACTGTACGGGCCTTGATAAAATTATTAAAAATAGTAATAATTTGTGTAAAATCATAAGAAATTATTTGGGAAAAAATGGGATGAAAAACTCCATATTTGAAAAGATAAAGATAGATTTTTATCGAAAGGAACTAATTTTGAACTAGAATTTAAAACCCAATTATTTTTAAATAAATAAATTGGATTTAAAATGGGTTTTAAATAGAATTGATTAGTGGGTTTATAGTGAGCTGTGTTTTAAATAACACTAGTTCTTTACCCGAAAATTAATAGATTGTGATTTGGGTTTGTCGTGAACTGTGTTTTAAATAACACTAGTTCTTTAACCAGAAAATAAATAGATTGTGATTTGGGTTTGTCGTGAATTGTGTTTTAAATGACATTAGTTCTTTAACCTAGTAAAAGGAGTTTTAATGAATCTGCAATTAGATTGAAATGTGAATTGATAATTTAAATTATCAAATTTGGCAAATGAGCGAGAGTGGAGTATCACCAATTTTGCTCCAAAGCGATAGTTAAATCTTTAATCAGATTTGAACGTGAAATGGTAATTAATTTTACCGATAACATCGTGGTGTTAGATATGGAGTATTACCAGTTTTGCTTCATGGGATGAATAGGTTGGGATTGGGAAATAAAATAAATAATTACTTCGTTGTGCTTCGCTAATCTCGACTAGTTTAGAAAACCATAATTTGGTTTGAAATGTCATCCAAAGGAAGATTAAAGGATAAATTTCAAAGAATTTATCTTGGATAAAATTAATGGGAACCTTTCCCTAAGAATGTGATTTGGTGAATAAAAGATTATTCTGAATTGGAATGAGGCGTTGAAACGACCCGTAACTTCCCCGTAAAGGAAAGTGTCGGATAGTTCGAGAACAAGCCACAACAGAACGCATATAGAAGAACATTTCATTGTATATTACAACAATGCACCAGATTACAAGAATATACAGAGTATAAATGAATAATACACAGAAATATCAGAGATTTAAACTACATTTAAATACATAGCAGTGGAAAATAATACAATACACAACTGAAGGGGATATATGGATACAAAGCTTTCCGGATATCGTTCCAGCTGTAAACCAGGATCCTGTGAATATAAATCTGCAAAACCAAAACTACTAGCTGCCCGTGTCGAAAATAAGGGCACCCAGAGTTTAGGTTAAAATAATAAACTCCAGGTCAGTCATGTGACTGGTGTGAGAACTAAAACAGTTATTCTTTATTTTAAAGTTAGGTAAATCAAGGGACCACGCCGTATAACACGGAATGGGTTTCCTCCCAAGAATACCAGTGCATAAATAAATAACGCAATGCTAAATAAAGAAAAATGAAGCTGTTATAAGACCCAGGTCCCATCACACAATGCAACGCAGCCGAGGATAGGGTTTTCCCTTATAACAGCCAAGGAATGCTTGATACGGTTAAAACAAATCGTTTGATACTATTATAAGTGCATAGTGCATAAAACAACTTCAAATCATAAGTATCAATCATAGGCGGCATGAGCGCCCCATCCCACTATGTCACCATATATAGGTTTACAAATAAAACCGCAAAGTCACGTATTTGGAAATTGGATTTCCGTCTATGAACCGAGGCAAAAGATAGTCCTCAACCGATTCGAGACAATCTAGCCTACCATGTCTCAGGAACAGCCGCAACTGCCCCCTGGATCGTCAGGGCCGGTCCACCGATGTGGATTATTATGCCTAAACAATACGTCTCCCCGCCCTTTGGGGCGCAAACGAGCCAACGAATGACTCCATCGGACCCGGATCGTCCGATCAAACCGAGGCGCCTCGCAACAGCAACAACCACATAAGTCAAACTCGTCAGGGCGTGTAAAACCACTGACGCCACTTTTAGCTAGAAAGAAACGCAAGTCCTCCCTGAGGTCCGTCTCCCGTTTTTGGTTCATACCGGGTGTGAAACACGCGAGGTAAACGTTACACAAAGCTATGCCACAAAGGCCGTGCTTTGATCATCACCACAAGACTTTGCTTTTCAACAGAAGCCTCGATCAATTGCCACTTAGGCGTGCCACACAGGCAAATCACTCCATACGTTTGATATCCATCAATATATAACCCCTGAGCTCGTACGTCTCAGAGAAGGGCATTAAGCAAGAGAATAAATTCTCCGCCGCCAAACAGATATATATTTAATAGAAATCAATCACACAGACTAAAATCCAATGTCAGACACACAGTCCATTTACAAGTCCATTCTGGGTCTGAACGAAACCAGAGGCACCTAGTACCCCGCATATCCTTCGATCTCCAAGTACGTCTGGACGATCACCAACTGTTTCCATCTTCTTGGGTGTACAGCCCAATCAAGATCATCAGTAAGCACCCAAACGACGTGAAGACTTCCGGTCTTCGACCACCGTCTTCATCTTCGACACCACGTCGAATCAGTTATTCAGAATGGGATAAACCCGGTCTTTCTGAATAACTCGCATATATATTATAAAAGTGTTACACAAACACAACATACGCCTCATTCCAATTCAGAATATTCTTTTATTCAAATATTCCTATACTTTGGGAAAAGTTCCCATTAATTTTATCCAAGATAAATTCTTTAAATTTATTCTTTAATCTCCTTTGAATATCAATTCAAACTAGTCGGGATTAGCGAACCACACCGAAGTAATCATTTATTTTATTTCCCAATCCCAACCTATTCACCCCATGAAGTAAAACTGGTAATACTTCATATCTAACACCACAGTGTTATCGGTAAATTCAATTACCATTTCACGTTCAAATCTGATTAAAGATTTAACCATCGCCTGGAGCAAAACTGGTGATACTCCATTTTCGATCATTTCAATCTAATTAAAGATTCATTAAAACTCCACTTAGTTTTAATCTTTAACTGGGTTAAAGAATCAGTGTCATTTAAAACACGGTTCACGATAAACCCAAAATCACATTCCATTAATTATCGGGTTAAAGAACGAGTGTTATTTAAAACACTGTTCACGATAAACCCAAAAATCAATACCAATTCAATTCCAATTAAATATCATTTAATTAGTACACTTCATTAAATCTAAATAAAAAGATTTAATCTTTTCTCAACTGGGTTCAAGAACAGTGTTAGTGAAGACACCATTCACGACAAACCCAAATCACATTCGATATTCAATACAAGGCTCTGAATAGAAAATATATCGGCTTATATTCAATATCGAATTCTACGACTAACAAATGTCGTATTGGAAATAGCGATATAAATATATATCTTTCAAATTTCCATAACAACACCTGTATAATCACGAATTCCAACATCGAAATATTCCGAAGACAATTTCGATTCAAATCCACTCCAATGCAATCATTGGATATTCCGGTTATTTTCAAAACCCTTTTCAAATTCAATTTATTTATTTAAAAATAAATAGAATTATAATTCTAGTTCAAAACTAGTTCATTTCGATAAAAATCTATTTTTATCCTTTCAAATATGGAGTTTTTCATCCCAATCCTTTCTAAATCATTTCTTATGATTTTACACAAATTATTAATATTTTTAATAATTTTATCAAGGCCCGTACAGTCGATTTCCACCAATGGCCATCGAACTGCACTTACAACGACCTTTTTCAAATTTGATTTGGACATAATTCCAAATCCAACCGTTAGATTTCACATTTCTAATATTCATTAGAAAGCTCTTTTCGATACGAACCCAACGGTTCCGGTTTTAGGAGAATCCGACGGTCGGATCTCCCGTAATGTCCGTTTGAAATAAATGGTCGAAATTCGCGAACTGCCGCGGCGCGTTCTATTCAGGCCATTATCTTATATATATAATATATAATATATATTTCGTCGATTTCTATTTAAAACGAATTATATAAATAGTTTTAAAATTCGTTTCCAAAGCAATTTCAACTTCCATTTCAATTAAAATCAAAATTGAATTCTTCTTTATAACTTCGTTTTAAAATTCATTTCTATTCAATTTGAATTCATTTTCAATTCACTTTCAATTCAATTTGAATTCGTTTTCAATTCAATTCATTTCGAAATCGTTTTCAATTCAATTCATTTCGAAATCGTTTTCGATTCAATTCATTTCGAAATCGTTTTCGATTCAATTCATTTCGAAATCGTTTTCGATTCAATTCATTTCGAAATCGTTTTCAATTCAATTCATTTCGAAATCGTTTTCAATTCAATTCATTTCGAAATATTCGATTTCAAAATTACTTTTTAATATTCATTTTAAAATGAATAAAATCGATATAAATATCGTTCACGTCAAAATGGCGTCAATCTAATCAACACGGCTTCATATATTGATATTTTCAAATATTCCATTTCGAATATTTCTATTTCAAATATTTCTATTTTAAAACTGGAATGAGGCCCAATCAATTACCATATAAAGTTAATTATATGGATTTTCATACAACACATGTATAATAGCATTGAAAAATAATCAACCATCAACCAAAGTGCACTACACTGTATAAGCATCAAATATAGATATCTAACGCTTATAACAGCCTGTCAATCAATCGATCGACATATTTAATCAATCAGGATGAGTGAACTTCAAATTTCATCCCAACACCCGTGTGGGGTTTCAAACAATCAAACACAGATTTTATTTGTGCAGTTGGACGATGTGTGAAATTTATCGACCCAATCAATATCAGTCAAATCAGTGTATATACAAACAAATCGGCCGATTTGTTTATAACTATTCATTTATTCACATTCACGTTAAAAATTATATTTTTAACGATAAAACATTTTATTTCAACCTATGAATTTCTATTCAATTCATTTATCCAATAAAATGATCTTTTTATTTTTCTAACTTATTTTAGAAAATTTCGGCAGCGTAACGGCACGATACTAGAAACGGGACGAGGCCTAGCCTTATCCCCGGTCTAGTGAAGGCCCACGCCATTCACACATCATCAAATCAATTCATTTCACCACACAATTCAATTTCAATCAAATAATCCAACTAATCTACGCAACCAAACAAACAAGTCCATGGTCTGTGGACGATTGTGTCGGGTGCTACTAAGCACCGTCTGCATCCTAGTATATATATATAACTAGAAAAAGAAATTGAAAGGTGAGAAATTCTCACTTATAGCTATCCAAACATCTTGACTCTTCTTTGATAGAAATCTTCATCGTCATCGCATCTTCGTCATCTTCATTGCCCGTAGTCACTATAAATATAAAAATCACATTTTTATATTCTCTATTATATAAAAATCATATTTTTATCGCTAACTTCATATTGTGAAAATAGAATTTTCATCGCTATTTCATATTTGTAAAAATAGAATTTTCACTTCGTTATACTTTATATAAAAATCGAATTTTTACTATGCTATTCAATATATAAAAATCGAATTTTTACTATGCTGTTATATAGATAAAAATTATATTTTTATCACGTTATTTTCCATATAAAGATTTCCCTTTTCTAAAATAAAGATTTCACCTTTATAAAAATATAGACTTTGCCTTTTCAAATTTAAAGATTTCATCTTTATAAAAATCTCATTTTTATTTTTCCTACACATATAAAGATGATATTTTTAATATTCCTATCATGTAAAAATTATATTCCTAATTCTCTACCTAACCAAAAATCATATTTTTACATCTTCTATATAGTAAAGACTATATTTTTAATACTTTAAAAATATAAAAATCATATTTTTATTTTGCCACTTGTATAAAAGTTATATTTTTATTACTTTAAAAATATAAAAATCATATTTTTCACTTACTACCATATAAAAGATTACATTTTTATAACTTTACAACATAAATGAAATTCAGTTTATATAATAAATAAAATTCAGTTTCGAAATCTTTTCTAAATTAAAAATATAATCTTTTCTAAATTAAAAATATAATCTTTTCTAAATTAAAAATATAATCTTTTCTAAATTAAAAATATAATCTTTTCTAAATTAAAATATAATCTTTTCTATCGATAAAAAAAAAATAGATAAAAATCCTACATTTTCTTTCTAATAAACTAATTACCTTAGTTAGAGAAATAAACAACAATTAAAAAGAAAATGATGAAACAAAGTTAAATAAAAATAAAATAAATAAAAAATCAGTGCTTACATTGAATCGGAGGTGGGTTGCGCGGTCTGGAGGAGCGGTGGTGGGGTGGGGCGCGTCAGGCGGAGGAGCGGTGGTGGGGTGGGGCTGAACGAGGCGGGTTTGGTTTTGGGAAAGATGGAGGATCGCTCTGGGGGAATGGGGGTTTCGAGATGGAGGAAGGAGGGAGAGGGCGCACGCGTCGGTGGGGGGAAGAGGGGGTCAGGGAGGCGGCGCCGCCACTGGAAGGGGAGACGCGATTTTTCGCCGATCCCCTTTTTCTTTTTTTTTTCTTTTTTTTTATTTTAAAACAAAATTGAGAATATCGGGGGGGGGGGGCCTGGTTAAGGGGAAGGGAAAGGGTTTTTTTTATTTTATTTTATTTAAATTTCCACATAAAGCAACTTTTATTTTCGACCACAAAACGAGGCCCACCGCCTGCCGCCTATAGCGTTTTACCCCCATTCCGAACACAATGGGATATGTATCGCAAGCTGATTCGATAGTTACAATCAGTTTCCGTTGAATTTACATTTAAATCATTATATTGAATTTTAAACGTACATTTCAAATTACCGGGGTCGCATACGAACTTTAAAAATTCCAGAAAAATATTTTCTAGCTTCGTATTGATGATACGGTCCTAACAAAACTAGTTTCGTCAAATTCTGGGACCGTTGGAAAAATGGCCATTTTCCAGTCGATTAAAATCAACTGAAACTGGTCAAACGCGTTTTCCTTTGCCACGCTCACATATTGATTCGAAAAATTATGAAATTTGAAACCTAGTAATAACTTGACATCACAGACCCAACAAAACTGGTTTCGTCGAAATCCGAGGTCGTTTGCAAAATGTCCATTTTTAAGGGCCTGAATTCCATAGCGACTATTCAGAATTTTCAACTGGACATATCTTTTGATCCCCGCCATGAAATCTTGATTTTTCGGATTCGTTAGAAAGATATTCACAATTAGATCCTAATGTTTTTGGTTTCACCAAAATCCGGATTGTTTTGCACCCGGTATATTCAATTGAAGTTTGAAATCGAACTATCGAACTACCACGCCATTTTCAATTCTATTTATAATTATATATAAATATTTATATTCTAACGACGACGCGTATAATATATACGTTCGAATTATATTCGAAATAAATTTCTCGTCGATATTATTTAAAATAATTCAATTTAAATATTCAAATTCAGCTAAAATTGCCAAAATAAAAATTTCAAACTGGCCCGCATTTTACGGGTTGTTACAATCTCCCCCACTTAAAACTTTTCGTCCCCGAAAAGGAACAAAGTCGAAAGGGTTTGATTATTCAACTCTATGCTCGATCTGGCTTCCATTCTCCATCTCTTTAGTTTCTGAGAATTTTCAAAAATTTCAAAAATTTGGCTAACACCCTAAATTTTCGAAAAATTTCGCCATAACCTCCCCTGCACCGGGAGCATCGGGGAATTTCAAATAGCTTCCCCGGTCCTTCAGATCTCAAAAAGAAAAAGAAAAAGCCAAGCAGCTAGCCAATAGGCTCACAAAATCATCATCACCCAAACAAAACAGGAAATTATGTAGTAAACATGTACCTATTTGTCGGGCAAACAAATTTTATTCTCTGGCTCTAGCCTCCTTGCTATGACATGTTCAATGATATATATGTATATGCAAGCAAATGCGACTAATTTTCAATATCGTTCAATATTTGATACAATTAGGCTAAATGGTTCAAAATTAGCAAACAAATAAACAAACAACACAAACATCAATCAATTAGTTGATTAGCTTTTCAAATTGATAATTTTGATACATATACAAAAATCAAATTTTTGATGCCAAATCACAACAATAGGCCCTATCTAATTTTTGGTTCTCACACCAGTCAATAGGAAATATATAGATGTTACACGTTCGTCACTCAAATATAAATTCTGATGATGATATATCAATCATCGGAATCACCCCCGGGCGACTAGAGTGTAATTCTATATCTATCCAGTATATTAAAATTTCGAATACACGCGGATCAGACGCATACGCAAAATCTATATATACTGGATTGTCCATATCAATATAAATAGATAATCAAATACGAATAATTGATTTAAATTTTCAAAACAAAAATTTGTTTTCTTTTGAAAAATATACTCTTCACACTCGTTCTAGGATACTACTGATCCTATCTCTAACGAGTCATTCTAATTGGATATTACTAACCCAATATCTGATGAATTCTTTCATATGGTTCTAATGTGCCTTGTTCTCTGCTTTGTAAACCAAAGCTCTGATACCAAATGAAACGACCCGTAACTTCCCCGTAAAGGAAAGTGTCGGATAGTTCGAGAACAAGCCACAACAGAACGCATATAGAAGAACATTTCATTGTATATTACAACAATGCACCAGATTACAAGAATATACAGAGTATAAATGAATAATACACAGAAATATCAGAGATTTAAACTACATTTAAATACATAGCAGCGGAAAATAATACAATACACAACTGAAGGGGATATACGGATACAAAGCTTTCCGGATATCGTTCCAGCTGTAAACCAGGATCCTATGAATATAAATCTGCAAAACCAAAACTACTAGCTGCCCGTGTCGAAAATAAGGGCACCCAGAGTTTAGGTTAAAACAATAAACTCCAGGTCAGTCATGTGACTGGTGTGAGAACTAAAACAGTTATTCTTTATTTTAAAGTTAGGTAAATCAAGGGACCACGCCGTATAACACGGAACGGGTTTCCTCCCAAGAATACCATTGCATAAATAAATAACGCAATGCTAAATAAAGAAAAATGAAGCTGTTATAAGACCCAGGTCCCATCACACAATGCAACGCAGCCGAGGATAGGGTTTTCCCTTATAACAGCCAAGGAATGCTTGATACGGTTAAAACAAATCGTTTGATACTATTATAAGTGCATAGTGCATAAAACAACTTCAAATCATAAGTATCAATCATAGGCGGCATGAGCGCCCCATCCCACTATGTCACCATATATAGGTTTACAAATAAAACCGCAAAGTCACGTATTTGGAAATTGGATTTCCGTCTATGAACCGAGGCAAAAGATAGTCCTCAACCGATTCGAGACAATCTAGCCTACCATGTCTCAGGAACAGCCGCAACTGCCCCCTGGATCGTCAGGGCCGGTCCACCGATGTTGATTATTATGCCTGAACAATACGTCTCCCCGCCCTTTGGGGCGCAAACGAGCCAACGAATGACTCCATCGGACCCGGATCGTCCGATCAAACCGAGGCGCCTCGCAACAACAACAACCACATAAGTCAAACTCGTCAGGGCGTGTAAAACCACTGACGCCACTTTTAGCTAGAAAGAAACGCAAGTCCTCCCTGAGGTCCGTCTCCCGTTTTTGGTTCATACCGGGTGTGAAACACGCGAGGTAAACGTTACACAAAGCTACGCCACAAAGGCCGTGCTTTGATCATCACCACAAGACTTTGCTTTTCAACAGAAGCCTCGATCAATTGCCACTTAGGCATGCCACACAGGCAATTCACTCCATACGTTTGATATCCATCAATATATAACCCCTGAGCTCGTACGTCTCAGAGAAGGGCGTTAAGCAAGAGAATAAATTCTCCGCCGCCAAACAGATATATATTTAATAGAAATCAATCACACAGACTAAAATCCAATGTCAGACACACAGTCCATTTACAAGTCCGTTCTGGGTCTGAACGAAACCGGAGGCACCTAGTACCCCGCATATCCTTCGATCTCCAAGTACGTCTGGACGATCACCAACTGTTTCCATCTTCTTGGGTGTACAGCCCAATCAAGATCATCAGTAAGCACCCAAACGACGTGAAGACTTCCGGTCTTCGACCACCGTCTTCATCTTCGACACCACGTCGAATCAGTTATTCAGAATGGGATAAACCCGGTCTTTCTGAATAACTCGCGTATATATTATAAAAGTGTTACACAAACACAACATACGCCTCATTCCAATTCAGAATATTCTTTTATTCAAATATTCCTATACTTTGGGAAAAGTTCCCATTAATTTTATCCAAGATAAATTCTTTAAATTTATTCTTTAATCTCCTTTGAATATCAATTCAAACTAGTCGGGATTAGCGAACCACACCGAAGTAATCATTTATTTTATTTCCCAATCCCAACCTATTCACCCCATGAAGTAAAACTGGTAATACTTCATATCTAACACCACAGTGTTATCGGTAAATTCAATTACCATTTCACGTTCAAATCTGATTAAAGATTTAACCATCGCCTGGAGCAAAACTGGTGATACTCCATTTTCGATCATTTCAATCTAATTAAAGATTCATTAAAACTCCACTTAGTTTTAATCTTTAACTGGGTTAAAGAATCAGTGTCATTTAAAACACGGTTCACGATAAACCCAAAATCACATTCCATTAATTATCGGGTTAAAGAACGAGTGTTATTTAAAACACTGTTCACGATAAACCCAAAAATCAATACCAATTCAATTCCAATTAAATATCATTTAATTAGTACACTTCATTAAATCTAAATAAAAAGATTTAATCTTTTCTCAACTGGGTTCAAGAACAGTGTTAGTGAAGACACCATTCACGACAAACCCAAATCACATTCGATATTCAATACAAGGCTCTGAATAGAAAATATATCGGCTTATATTCAATATCGAATTCTACGACTAACAAATGTCGTATTGGAAATAGCGATATAAATATATATCTTTCAAATTTCCATAACAACACCTGTATAATCACGAATTCCAACATCGAAATATTCCGAAGACAATTTCGATTCAAATCCACTCCAATGCAATCATTGGATATTCCGGTTATTTTCAAAACCCTTTTCAAATTCAATTTATTTATTTAAAAATAAATAGAATTATAATTCTAGTTCAAAACTAGTTCATTTCGATAAAAATCTATTTTTATCCTTTCAAATATGGAGTTTTTCATCCCAATCCTTTCTAAATCATTTCTTATGATTTTACACAAATTATTAATATTTTTAATAATTTTATCAAGGCCCGTACAGTCGATTTCCACCAATGGCCATCGAACTGCACTTACAACGACCTTTTTCAAATTTGATTTGGACATAATTCCAAATCCAACCGTTAGATTTCAAATTTCTAATATTCATTAGAAAGCTCTTTTCGATACGAACCCAACGGTTCCGCTTTTAGGAGAATCCGACGGTCGGATCTCCCGTAATGTCCGTTTGAAATAAATGGTCGAAATTCGCGAACTGCCGCGGCGCGGCGCGTTCTATTCAGGCCATTATATTATATATATAATATATAATATATATTTCGTCGATTTCTATTTAAAACGAATTATATAAATAGTTTTAAAATTCGTTTCCAAAGCAATTTCAACTTCCATTTCAATTCAAATCAAAATTGAATTCTTCTTTATAACTTCGTTTTAAAATTCATTTCTATTCAATTCAATTTTCTATTCAATTTGAATTCATTTTCAATTCACTTTCAATTCAATTTGAATTCGTTTTCAATTCATTTCGAAATCGTTTTCGATTCAATTCATTTCGAAATCGTTTTCGATTCAATTCATTTCGAAATCGTTTTCAATTAAATTCATTTAGAAATCGTTTTCAATTCAATTCATTTCGAAATCGTTTTCAATTCAATTCATTTCAAAATATTCGATTACAAAATTACTTTTTAATATTCATTTTAAAATGAATAAAATCGATATAAATATCGTTCACGTCAAAATGGCGTTAATCTAATCAACACGGCTTCATATATTGATATTTTCAAATATTCCATTTTGAATATTTCTATTTCAAATATTTCTATTTTAAAACTGGAATGAGGCCCAATCAATTACCATATAAAGTTAATTATATGGATTTTCATACAACACATGTATAATAGCATTGAAAAATAATCAACCATCAACCAAAGTGCACTACACTGTATAAGCATCAAATATAGATATCTAACGCTTATAACAGCCTGTCAATCAATCGATCGACATATTTAATCAATCAGGATGAGTGAACTTCAAATTTCATCCCAACACCCGTGTGGGGTTTCAAACAATCAAACACAGATTTTATTTGTGCAGTTGGGCGATGTGTGAAATTTATCGACCCAATCAATATTAGTCAAATCAGTGTATATACAAACAAATCGGCCGATTTGTTTATAACTATTCATTTATTCACATTCACGTTAAAAATTATATTTTTAACGATAAAACATTTAATTTCAACCTATGAATTTCTATTCAATTCATTTATCCAGTAAAATGATCTTTTTATTTTTCTAACTTATTTTAGAAAATTTCGGCAGCATAACGGCACGATACTAGAAACGGGACGAGGCCTAGCCTTATCCCCGGTCTAGTGAAGGCCCACGCCATTCACACATCATCAAATCAATTCATTTCACCACACAATTCAATTTCAATCAAATAATCCAACTAATCTACGCAACCAAACAAACAAGTCCATGGTCTGTGGACGATTGTGTCGGGTGCTACTAAGCACCGTCTGCATCCTAGTATATATATATAACTAGAAAAAGAAATTGAAAGGTGAGAAATTCTCACTTATAGCTATCCAAACATCTTGACTCTTCTTTGATAGAAATCTTCATCGTCATCGCATCTTCGTCATCTTCATTGCCCGTAGTCACTATAAATATAAAAATCACATTTTTATATTCTCTATTATATAAAAATCATATTTTTATCGCTAACTTCATATTGTGAAAATAGAATTTTCATCGCTATTTCATATTTGTAAAAATAGAATTTTCACTTCGTTATACTTTATATAAAAATCAAATTTTTACTATGCTATTCAATATATAAAAATCGAATTTTTACTATGCTGTTATATAGATAAAAATTATATTTTTATCACGTTATTTTCCATATAAAGATTTCCCTTTTCTAAAATAAAGATTTCACCTTTATAAAAATATAGACTTTGCCTTTTCAAATTTAAAGATTTCATCTTTATAAAAATCTCATTTTTATTTTTCCTACACATATAAAGATGATATTTTTAATATTCCTATCATGTAAAAATTATATTCCTAATTCTCTACCTAACCAAAAATCATATTTTTACATCTTCTATATAGTAAAGACTATATTTTTAATACTTTAAAAATATAAAAATCATATTTTTATTTTGCCACTCGTATAAAAGTTATATTTTTATTACTTTAAAAATATAAAAATCATATTTTTCACTTACTACCATATAAAAGATTACATTTTTATAACTTTACAACATAAATGAAATTCAGTTTATATAATTAATAAAATTCAGTTTCGAAATATTTTCTAAATTAAAAATATAATCTTTTCTAAATTAAAAATATAATCTTTTCTAAATTAAAAATATAATCTTTTCTAAATTAAAAATATAATCTTTTCTAAATTAAAAATATAATCTTTTCTATCGATAAAAAAAAATAGATAAAAATCCTACATTTTCTTTCTAATAAACTAATTACCTTAGTTAGAGAAATAAACAACAATTAAAAAGCAAATGATGAAACAAAGTTAAATAAAAATAAAATAAATAAAAAATCAGGGCTTACATTGAATCGGAGGTGGGTTGCGCGGTCTGGAGGAGCGGTGGTGGGGTGGGGCGCGTTAGGCGGAGGAGCGGTGGTGGGGTGGGGCTGAACGAGGCGGGTTTGGTTTTGGGAAAGATGGAGGATCGCTCTGGGGGAATGGGGGTTTTGAGATGGAGGAAGGAGGGAGAGGGCGCACGCGTCGGTGTGGGGAAGAGGGGGTCAGGGAGGCGGCGCCGCCACTGGGAGGGGAGACGCGATTTTTCGCCGATCCCCTTTTTTTTTTCTTTTCTTTTTTAAAACTAAATTGAGAATATCGGGGGGGGGGGCCTGGTTAAGGGGAAGGGAAAGGTTTTTTTTTATTTTTTTTTATTTAAATTTCCACATAAAGCAACTTTTATTTTCGACCACAAAACGAGGCCCACCGCCTGCCGCCTATAGCGTTTTACCCCCATTCCGAACACAATGGGATATGTATCGCAAGCTGATTCAATAGTTACAATCAGTTTCCGTTGAATTTACATTTAAATCATTATATTGAATTTTAAACGTACATTTCAAATTACCGGGGTCGCATACGAACTTTAAAAATTCCAGAAAAATATTTTCTAGCTTCGTATTGATGATACGTTCCTAACAAAACTAGTTTCGTCAAATTCTGAGACCGTTGGAAAAATGGCCATTTTCCAGTCGATTAAAATCAACTGAAACTGGTCAAACGCGTTTTCCTTTGCCACGCTCACATATTGATTCGAAAAATTATGAAATTTGAAACCTAGCAATAACTTGACATCACGGACCCAACAAAACTGGTTTCGTCGAAATCCGAGATCGTTTGCAAAATGTCCATTTTTAAGGGCCTGAATTCCATAGTGACTATTCAGAATTTTCAACTGGACATATCTTTTGATCCCCGCCATGAAATCTTGATTTTTCGGATTCGTTAGAAAGATATTCACAATTAGATCCTAATGTTTTTGGTTTCACCAAAATCCGGATTGTTTCGCACCCGGTATATTCAATTGAAGTTTGAAATCGAATTATCGAACTACCGCGCCATTTTCAATTCTATTTATAATTATATATAAATATTTATATTCTAACGACGACGCGTATAATATATACGTTCGAATTATATTCGAAATAAATTTCTCGTCGATATTATTTAAAATAATTCAATTTAAATATTCAAATTCAGCTAAAATTGCCAAAATAAAAATTTCAAACTGGCCCGCATTTTACGGGTTGTTACAGGCGTATGTTGAGTTTGTGTAACATTTGTTTTTAATATACGCGGGTTGTTCGGAAAGGCCGAGTTTATACCCATTCTGAATAACCAATTCGACGATAAGTCGAAGATGAAGACGGTGGTCGAAGACCGGAAGTCTTCACATCGTTTGGGTAATTACTGACGATCCTGATTGGGCTGTACACCCAAGAGGATGGAAATAGTTGGTGGTCGTCCAGACGTACTTGGAGATCGATGGGATGCGAGGAAAGTGCCTCCGGTTTCGTTCAGACCCAGAACGAACTTGTAAATGGATTGTCTGTCTAACATTGGATTTTATTCTGTGTTGATTGATTTCTGTTAAATATATATCTGTTTGGCGGCGGAGAATTTATTCTCTTGCTTAACGCCGTTCTCTGAGACGTACGAGCTTAGAGGTTATATATCGATGGACATCAGTTGCATGGCATGAATTGCCTGTGTGGCACGCTAAGATGCAATGATCAAGGCTTCTGTTGAAAAGCAAAGTCTTGTGGTTGATGATCAAAGCACGCCTACGTGGCAGCTTTGTGTATAACGTGAATTCGCGAGCCTCACACCTGGGTATGAGTTAAAAACGGGATACGGACCGTTGGGAGAGCACGAAGTTTCTTTCTAGCTATGGTGGTGTCAGTGACTTACCAGCCCTGACATTTATATACTTTTCACCTTTGTGGTTATTGGAATGAGGCGCCTCGACTATAGGTCTGTAAGGACCGGGAAACGTGTGTTCAGGCATAACTAATCCTCTAACATAAGTGAGGACCGGCCCAGCCGAATCCAGGGTTGCCCAGAGTGCGTAGCCCTGAGGAATTTGCTAGAGTGTCTCGAGCGCGGAGAGGATCTTGCCCCTTGCCTCGACTCATGATGGAAATCCAATTTCCAATACATGTATTGCGGTTTTAATTGTAGAACTAGTATAGCGACATGATATATGGCACCCATGCCGCCTATGATTGATATTTATGATTGAAATTGTTTTGACACTATACACTTATTATAGTATCAAATGATTTGTTTTAAACGTACCAAGCATGTTTGGCTATTATAAGGGAAAACCCTATCCTCCGGCTTGCGTTGCATTGTGTGATGGGACCTGGGTCTTATAATAGCTTCATTTTTCGAAAAAGCATTGCGCTGTTTATTCTATGCACTGGTATTCTTGGGAGTAAACCCGTTCCGTGTTATACGGCGTGGTCCCTTGAATTACTCTCTTTTAAAGTAAAGCTTTAAATAACTGTTTTAGTTCTCACACCAGTCACATGACTGACCTGGAGTTTATTGTTTTAACCTAAACTCTTGGTGCCCTTAATTTCGACACGGGCAGCTAGTAGTTTTGGTTTTGCAGATTTATATTCACAGGATCCTGGTTTACAGCTGGAACGATATCCGGAAAGCTCTGTATCCGTGTATCACCTTCAGTTGTGCTTTGTATATTTTTCCGCTGCTATGTAATTTATTGTAATCTCTGATATTTATCGAATGTAATTTATTCATTTATACTATATATATTCTTGTATCTGATGGAATTGTTGTAATAGCAATGAAATGTTCTTCCGTCTGCGTTCTATTTTGTCCTGTTCTCAAACGATAAGGGGTTTCGAACGGTCTAGATCGGTTTAACGACTGATTCGGATCGAGTGAAATTCCCGGCCGTCACAGTCAGTGAGGGCCCTGTGAGGCAATTTGCGGTTTTAAAGGTCTCGTCGTACAAAGGAGGTTATGGCGAAATTTTTCGAAAATTTAGGGTGTTAGCCAAATTTTTTAGAAACTAGAAAATTCTTAGAAATTGAAAAGTTGAAGAATGAAAGCCAGAATGAAAGTTGAGTTGGTTAGCTAAACAACTTTCAGCACCGTTCCTTTTCGAGGACAAAAAGATTTTAAGTGGGGGAGATTGTAACAACCCGGATTTTCAAAATCAATTAAAAATTTTTATTTTAGCTATTTTAATGGATTTTGAGTATTTCAAATGATTTATTTTAAATAATAAAGACTAAAAATTTATTTAAATCGAAGTTAGAACGAATAAATTTATTTTAATTATAAAACGAGCTTGAAATGGCGTGGTAGTTTGAAAATTTGATCAAATTTCAATTGAATGTACAGGATTCAAAATAAATCGGATTTCAGTAAAACCAGAAATATTTGAATCTGTTTAATAATATCTTTCTAAGAATGTGAAACATTGATATTTCATAATATTAATTGAAAGTTATGTCCAGTTTAAAATTTAAAATAGTCGCTATGGAAATTATATATATTTTAATATAATATATAGCCCTTGAAAATAGCCATTTTGCAAACGATCTGCGTTTCCGATAAAACTTTTGTTAGGTCTGGAATGTCAAATTATGGTTAGATTTCAAATTTCATAATTTTTGGAACTAATATGTGAGCGTGGTAAATTTAAACGCGTTTAGTAATTTCAGTTTGAATTTAATCGGTCAAAAAATGGCCATTTTTCAAATGGTCTCCAAATTCAATGAAATTAGTTTTGTTAGGACCGTATCGTCAAAACATAGGTAGATTTATTTTTTCGGAATTTTTGATGTCAGTATGTGACCCCGGTAAATTAAAATGTGCGTTCAAATTTAATATATATTAATTTATATTTTAATTTTGAAGAAAACTTATCGAAACAGTCGAATTGGCTTACGAAACATATTCCATTATGTCCGGAATTGGGGTATTTGGCTAGGGGTGACAGTCGTTGGGTTTGGTTTTGAGATCGGACGCGAATTTCACTTTTAAAGAAAAATAGAATTGAAATAATATTAAAAAAAATTATATAAATACCCCTAGAAAATTCCAAACCCTAAAACAAATTAGAAGTCGTCGTCTTCATCATCTCGATGGTTGAGAGCTCCAAAAAATTTGCCCCTTTTTCTCCTTATCCAGCAACCGATCCACATCCATTTCAAAAGCAAAATTAAAGTACACTATGAGATCTCAACAATGAGAGGATATGATCGATTATCATTGCGTGAATCATGAAAAATTGAGGCTCAAAGCCTTGACTGTCGCATGCGGATTGAAGGAGAGGGGGCCCACCGAGTTGGGCCACACGCGCGGCACGTGGTGGCGCTGCTCCACCGCTTCTGGTGGCACCCTCCGATCAAGTTATAGGGGCTCCGATCGTCGAGCGCAGTGGGAGAGAAAGGGCGACGGGTTGGGTTTGCACGGTTCAGGTTTTATCGGAAAGAGAAGAAGGAATTAGTAACGTTTTTTAAACATGATGGGGTATAATTATTAATTAATGTGAATAATTATATTTTTATTATCTCGTATCGTAATCAAATGTTTAAAATGACATAACTTGTTCGTACGATGTTGGAATTCGACGATTTCAGATCCTTTGGGATCGTGATGAAGAGAGCTTCACAACAAAACTGACTGGGTTCAATTTGGAGCTCGTTTGAATTTGGGGCAAATTCAAATCCAAACAGTTCTAAAACCGTCAACTAAAGACTGGCGGAGTGGAAACCAATGTGATAACTCATTCTCACTCAACTATTTTTCTTATGTAATTATATCATAGGTTGCATACGGGGCTTAGAAGCCCCCGACACTATTTATTGTACAAAACATGATTGTTTGTTTGGATCGTATTATGGAAATTTGGATTGTGGTCGTAAAATTGATTGTGAATTGATTGCGAATAAAATATTTGAACAATAAAAATATCATTTTTATTGTATAAAGGAACTATATAAAATATTCATGTGTTGAATAAAATATTTGAACAATAAAATTATCATTTGTATTGAATGTATGAACAATATAAAATAGTAGAGTGTTGAAATAAATATTTTATAGTTAAAAATATAATTTTTAACGTATATATGAACGACATAAAATTCTCCTGAAATGAAAATAAATTTTCATTTACAAATCAGAAGATTTGTTTATGTACACCCATTTACTGACATTGATTGGGACGATAAATTTTACACATCACCCAACTGCTCAAATAATATTCAGTATTTGTTAGTTGAAACTCCACACGGGTATTGGGATGATATTTAACATACACTAATCCCAATTGTTTAGTTGTATGTCGTTTGATTGGTTGACAGACTGTCATAAGCGTTAATTATTTATATTTAATGCTTGTGCAGTTGTGTAATGCACTCTGGATGATTGGATATCATTGTTGTTGTATACATGTGTTGTTTGAAATCCATATAAATAACATTATATGGTAATTGATCGTGTCTGATTCCAATTCAGAAAGAACGAATAATTTTAAAATAACGAATACTTTAAAACAACGAATATTTTAAAATAATATTCAGTAAAGGATTAAAATGTGAATTTGATGTCCAATTTTGGATGGGCACGAAAATATTCAAATATGTGAAGCTGTGTTGATTAGATATGCGCCATTTTAACGCGAACGATATTTATATCGATTTTATTCATTTTTATAATGAATATCGAAAATGAAATGATTTCAAAATCTGATATTTTGAAAATATTATCATTTATATAGTATAATGATAAGGAGTATTCAACTTTGATTTAAAATTGAAATGAAATTGGGAATCGTTTTAAAATGAATTTAAATCGATTTATAAATTACGATTTAAATGGAAATTGACAAAATAGATAGATTATATATATACAATAGCCTGAATAGAACGCGCCACACAGTGGCCATTCACGAATTTCGACAATTAACTTCAAATTGATGTAACGGGAGATCCGACGGTCGGATTCTCGTAAAACCAGAACATTTGGGTTTGCATCCAAAAGAGCTTTCCAATGAAATTTAACGGTTGGATTTGGAATTATGTCCAAATCAAATTTGGAAAAGGTGCTATGGATGCATTTCGGTGGCCGTTATTGGAAACCGGTTGTACGGACCTTGATAAAATTATTAAAAATATTAATAATCTGTGTAAAATCATAATAAATGATTTGGATG
This sequence comes from Allium sativum, assembly GCA_030737875.1. NCBI lineage: Eukaryota > Viridiplantae > Streptophyta > Magnoliopsida > Asparagales > Amaryllidaceae > Allium > Allium sativum. The sequence goes on along the minus strand of CM060924.1, from coordinate 133,563,493 downwards.
AAAAATTCCAATTTTGTAAAGATAAAAATATATTTTTATCAAAATGAACTAGTTATTAACTAGTAAGATAATCCAGCGTTTTTAAATAAATAAATTTGATTAGTGAATGGTTTAAATCTGACTAGAATTTTCCAATGTATGAATTGGAATGGATTTGAATAGAAATCAACCTCAGGATATTTCGATATTGGATTCTGTGACTATACGGATATGATGTTGGAATTTGGAAGATAAATATATATCGTTATTCCCCATACGATATGTGTTGGTTTCTAAATTTGATATTGAATATAAGCTAATATAATTTCTGTTTAGAGCCTTATATTTAATATCAAAGTGCATTTTGGGTTTGTCGTGAATGGTGTCTTCAGTAGCACAGTTCTTAAACCCCGTGTGAAAAGAATAAATCTTTTAATTAAGATTATTAGAGTTTCCAGTTATATTTAGTAATTGGAATAAAAGGGAATGTGAATTGGGTTTATTGAACTGTGTTTTTTACGACATTCATTCTTTAACCCGATTTATAGTGTAATGTAATTTGGAATATATGTAAATCTTTTTATTAGGATTTAATGAAAATTTTCCAAAGTAAAGTTTTCCAATTTAATAAAATAAATTGGAATGGGATGGAATTCGATTCAGTAATAATCAAAGTGAGCTTCTATGGAGGAAGACCGTTACTATATATGGAATTTAAAAGGCTTTTCCGTTATTCCATTTATATTATTGGTTGGATACAGAAATTTATATTGATTATATATATTGATCTGTTTTCCGTGAAGATTCCATGATTAATGGAATGAGATTTTGGGTTTATCGTGAACTGTGTTTTAAATGACATTGGTTCTTTAACCCAGTTAAAGGCAGGATTACATGTCTAACATTGTATTTCGAATTGTATTATTGATCTCTGCTAAATATATATCTGTTTGGTGGCGGAAAATTTATTCTCTTTCTTAACACCCTTCTCTGAGATGTATGAACTTAGAGGTTATACACTAACAGAAATCAGTGGTACGGTGTGGATTGTCGATGTGACATGTTTGTGTTTCCAAAGTTAAATAATCATTAATAATGATTTTTGGGAAGATTAAAAATAAGTGGAGTTTTAATGAATCTTTAATTAGATTGAAATGTGAATGTGATAATTTAAATTATCAAATTTGGGAAATGATCGAGAATGGAGTATCCCCAGTTTTGCTCCAAGCGATTTTTATATCTTTATTAGATTTGAACAGGAAATGGTAATTAATTTTTACCGATAACACACTGGTGTTGGATATGGAGTATCACCAGTTTTGCTCCATGGGATGAATAGGTTGGGATTGGGATAATAAAAGAAATGATTACTTCGGTATGGCTCGCTAATCCCGACTAGTTGGATAAACCTTAATTTGGTTTAGAATTGAAAAGATAATGAAATCTTTTGAAATGATATCCAAAGGAAGATTAAAGAATAAATTTAAAAGAATTTATCTTTGATAAAATTAATGGGAACCTTTCCCTAAAGATATAAATATTTGAATAAAAGAGTATTCTGGATTGGAATGAGGCGTATGTTATGTTTTTATAGCACTTGATTATAAGATACGCGAGTTATTCGGAAAGACTGGGTTTATGCCCATTCTAAATAACTAATTCGACGATAAGTTGATGATGAAGATGGTGGTTGAAGACCAGAGATCTTCACACCATTTGGATGATTACTGATCTCTTGATTGGGCTGTACACCCAAGACAAGGTAATAAGTGGTGATAATCCAGACGTACATGGAGATCGACCGTATATGCGAGGACCTCTCTCCTGTATTGGACATATGGGATGAGGAATAAGGTGCCTCCAGTTTGGTTCATACCTAGAACGAACTAGTAAATGGATGTGTGTCTGACATTGGATTTTATTCTATGTTGATTGATTACTATTAAATATATATATATATATATATGTTTGGTGGTGGAGAATTTATTCTCTTGCTTAACACCCTTCTCTGAGATGTACGAGCTTAGAGGTTATATATCGATAGACATTAATCGCATGGCGTGAATTGTCAATGTGGCATGCTAAGATGCATATGATCAAGGCTTCTGTTGAAAAGCAGAGTCTTATGGTTGATGATCAAAGCATGGCTTTAAATTGCATAGCTTTGTATATAGCATTAATTCGCAAGCCTCACACCCCGATATGAACTAGAAACCAGAGAGGACTGCAGGGAGAACATGCGTTTCTTTCTAGCTAGGAATGTTGTCATGGTATGGAACCCAGACATTTTTACTTATGTGGATGGTGGAAAGCGTGGTACCTCAAATATATCGGTCACTATGAGGCCGATGGATGGATATGGTCGACATACTGACCAGACTTACGTCCCATAGGGCGGGGAAACGTATTGTTCAGGAATTACTAATCCTCAAACGTAAGAGAGGACCGACCTGAAGATCCAGGATGCAGTTGCGGCTGAGCCTGAGACATCGGCTAGATTGTCTCGAATTCGGTAAGGACGATCCCTTGCGTTGGTTCATAGATGGAATCCAATTTCCAATACGTATCATTTCAGTTTTAATGGCAGAACTAGTATGGCGACATAGTACCATGGGATACTATGTCGTCTAATATTGATAAATTTATATTTGAAGTTGATTTTGACACTATACACTTATAGTAATATCAAATTGATTTGTTTTAAAACGTACCAAGCATGTTTGGCTATTATAACGGAAAACTATATCCTCCGGCTTGCGTTGCATTGTGTGATGGGACCGGAGTCTTATAATAGCTTCGTTTTTCGGAAAGCATTGCGCTGTTTATAACACTCAAGTATGAAATGATAGCTAATCATAAATATATGATAGTAAATGCAGTAAAAATAGAAAAATCACACCAGAGATTTTTATACTGGTTCGGAGCACCTTCCTACGTCTAGTCCCAGACTTCCTTCTGAAATTTCACTAACAATCTTCTCACTTCACCCGAAGGAACATGTATACAACACCCGAGCAACCGAATGGGATTTCACGCCTCTAACAACACGAGGACTTCAATACTTGCCTAATCACACACAGGACTTCAAATAATACAATGGTTTTGACTTCTGCTTTGTGTTCTTGATTCAACACGGATAGTCAACATATTGAGTACAATCTTCCTATAATCTGATCCTCGAGTATATACTTTGAATGCATAGATTTAAGGAAGTAGAATGCTTGTTGAATCAAATGATACTAAATTGATTCAAGGATTCAACAAGTATTTTAATTTGGAGAGCTTTTATTTTGGAAAGAGTATGAAAATGCAATTCAGAAATTAGAGAGCATATAGAATGATTTGGTGATTGTAAAACAAGTATGATGTTGTTTATGTAATAGTAGAAAGGTAGTAATTCTTCATGAAGAGTTTCTATAGAAAGTTATGTCCATTTCCTTTGGTTATTGAATAGAAATCTCTTCACAAATAGAAGCAACCTTTCAGAAAAAGCTTGCTACGTCAAAACGGTCAACTGGTTGAAAATCACTAGTTGACTGGTTGAATTTAATTAAAATTAAAACTTTCAGAAAAATAGCCGTTATGTGAAAAAACACACTGACCGATCGACCGCCCATATTTGGACCAGTCGACCGGTTTATGGCTGTGGACCGGAAAACCTCGGTCCACAGCCTAGATCGCTCTGCGCTCTTTCCCGGTCGAAGCCTGGACCGTTTGGGCTTTTTCTGTGACTTTTCAATTTCTCAAATATACAGATTTTAGCAACGAAGATGTGATATAACTTTTTGTGCATTCGTGTTATATTTTGAGGATAGATTTTAACATATTTCTAACACGACTCACTGTGTATATATATATATATATATATATATATATATATATATATATATATATATATATATATATAACCTTATCTCTATGAAATGATCTTCATTTCAACTTTATATGTTGGCATCGATCAAAATCTTGTTCTTAACATTCTCCCCCTTTTTGATTGATGACAACACCTTGAATTTTCCGTCTCTAAATGTAAAGCTCCCCCTGAATTTCTGCAACATTTGTTAGTTCATAATATAATAATCTTACCTTTTGATTCCTGCATTAACAAATGCTAGCACACATATACTATTACGATGTTAAGCACACGATTTTAAATGATAGTATATGTAACATTAATTATATGTATCATCAAGAGAGAAAATATTTCTCCTCCTTTGTCATCGATTAAAAAAGAATAAATACCATAATAAGCACAGTAATCGAGAGTAGTAGAGAATACAAATAATTATAGCACCTTTAGGAGATATTGAATCATGTGATTTTTTGATAAGCTGAGTTTTCAAAGATATTTAGAGATACCGAATAACCTTCTCTTTGTTGTGGTGTACCTGCAAAAAATATGACATTTATAGGTTTGTTACCCACTTGCTTTGTAACGACCCAGAAATCTGAGCCAATTTTTTTTTTTTTTTTGGCAATTTTAGCGAATTTCGAATATTTAAAATGATTTATTTTAAATAATATCGATGAGAAATTTATTTTGAATAGAAATCGAACGTATATATTTATTTGAATCATCGTTAGAATATAAATATTTATTTTAAATTATAAAAGGAATTGAAAATGGCGTGGTAGTTCGATAATTCGATTTCAAGTTTCAAATGAATGTACCGGGTGCAAAATAAACCTGATTTTAACGAAACCAAAAATAATAGAATCTAATTGATAATATCTTTCCAACGAATCCGAAAATTTGAAATTTCATAGCGGGAATCAAAAGATATGTCCAGTTGAAATTTCAGAATAGTCGCTATGGAATTCTGGCCCTTAAAAATGGAAATTTTGCAAACGGCCTCGGATTTCGACGAAACCACTTTTGTTGGATCCGGGATGTCAAGTTATTGCTAGATTTCAAATTTCATAATTTTTCGAATCAATATGTGAGCGTGGCATAAGAAAACGCGTTTGACTCGTTTTAGTTGATTTTAATCGACTGGAAATTGGCCATTTTTCAAACAGTCTCGGAATTTGACGAAACTATTTTTGTTAGGACCATATCGTCAACACGAAGCTAGAAAATATTTTTCGGAAATTTTTAGAGTCTATATGTGACCCCAGTAATTTGAAATGTACGTTTAAAATAGAATATATAGATTTATATTTTAAATTTGACGGAAACTGATCGAAACAGCCGAACTGGCTTGCAAAACATATCCCATTGGGTTCGGAATGGGGGTTATTAGCTAGGGGCGACAGTCGGTGGGCTCGATTTTGAGTTCGAATGTAAAGGTTGCTTTTTATGGAAAAATTAAATTAAAAATAATTTAAACTATACAACTCTCTCCACCCTCTCTCTCCTCTCATTATAAAGATCGTGGAAATTTATCTTTGACAAAATCAATGGGAACCTTTCCCAAAGTATAAGAATATTTGAACAAAAGAATATTCTGAATTGGAATGAGGCGTATGTAGTGTTTGTGTAACACTTGCTTATTATATACGCGAGTTATTCAGAAAGACCGGGTTTATCCCATTCTGAATAACTGATTCGACGTGGTGTCGAAGATGAAGACGGTGGTTGAAGACTGGAGGTCTTCACGTCGTTTGGGTGGTTACTGATGATCTTGATTGGGCTGTACACCCAAGAAGATGGAAGTGGTTGGTGATCGTCCAGACGTACTTGGAGATCGATGGATATGCGGGGTACTAGGTGCCTCCGGTTTCGTTCAGACCCAGAACGGACTTGTAAATGGACTGTGTGTCTGACATTGGATTTTATTCTGTGTGGTTGATTTCTATTAAATATATGTCTGTTTGGCGGCGGAGAATTTATTCTCTTGCTTAACGCCCTTCTCTGAGATGTACGAGCTCAGAGGTTATATATTGATGGATATCAAACGCATGGAGTGAATTGCCTGTGCGGCATGCGTAAGTGGCAATATGATCAAGGCTTCTGTTGAAAAGCAAAGTATTGTGGGTGATGATCAAAGCACAGCCTGTGTGGCACAGCTTTGTGCAACATGAATTCGCGAGCCTCACACCCAGGTTGTGAACCAGAAATGGAAGAGGACATCAGGGAGGGCATGCGTTTCCTTCTAGCTAGAAGTGGTGTCAGTGGTTTTACACGCCCTGACGAGTTTGACTTATGTGGTTGTTGCTGTTGCGAGGCGCCTCGGTTATATCGGTTGATCCGGGGCCGATGGAGTTATTGGACTCATTGACACCCCATAGGGTGGGGAAACGCAGTGTTCAGGCATTTTAATCCACATCGGTGGACAGGCCCTGACGATCCAAGGGCACACCTGAGTCTGGGTCCTGAGGGGCGGGCTAGAGCGTCTCGAATCGGTAGAGGACTATCTTTTGCCTCGGTTCATAGATGGGAATCCAACTTCCAATACGTGACGTTTCGATTTTAGTTGTAATCCTATATATGGCAACATAGTGGTATGGGGCATTCATGCCGCCTATGATTGATACTTATGACTTGAAATTGATTTCTTCACTTATATCAATAATAAAAGATTTGTTTTAACGTATCAAGCATTCTTTGGCTATTATAAGGTAAAACCCTATCATCTGGTTTGTGTTGCATTGTGTGATGGGACCTGGGTCTTATAATAGCTTCATTTTCTTTATTTAGCATCGCGCTGTTATTTTATGCATTGGTGTTCTTGGGAGGAAACCCGTTCTGTTTTATACGGCGTGGTCCCTTGATTTACCTAACTTTAAAATAAAGAATTATAACTATTTTAGTTCTCACACCAGTCCCATGACTGACCTGGAGTTTATTGTTTTAACCTAAACTCTGGGTGCCCTTATTTTGACACGGGCAGCTAGTAGTTTTGGTTTTGCATATTTATATTCACCGGATCCTGATTTACAGCTGGAACAATATCCGGAAAGCTTTGTATCCGTATATCTCCTTCTAGTTGTGTTTTGTATTATTTCTGCTGCGATGTATTTAAATGTAAATTAAATCTCTGATATTTCTGTGTAATATTTATTCATACTCTATGTATTCTTGTATTCTGATGGAATTTTTGTAATATACAATGAAATGTTCTTCCTTCTACGTTCTTTTGTGTGTTGTTCTCGAACTATCCGCTCTTTCCTTCACGGGGAAGTTACGGGTTTTCACATGCTTTGTTTGGGTCCATGGGTTAGATGGAAGGTAACCATACCCAAGTGGGTTTAATGGAACCTTTAAAGATAAAATTTTCATTATTTACTACTGAATCAAAATAATCATCGATATATTTTTCTCTGTTTTTCCAACTTATAGGAACCCAAATACTTAAGTAATCTCTAGTGATATTCCTTTTCGTACTTCTATATTTATTATAAATACCACTAGTCATAGTAGTATTCGAATTTCTATAATAATTTGGTCTTGGATGTGCATTAGTACTAGCAGTTATATTCTTACTGTACATAAAAGCATATCTAGTACTATTTCTATGATTGGTTTTATTATATCCTATACCACTTTTGTCATGTAAAGGTCGAGATCAAGATAAAATCATGTTTAAATCATTTTGACCTTTATTAAATTTCGCGAACTTATTTCTACATTTATCAAATTTAATTCCAAAATCAGGAGTGACAAAAGAAATTTTGTTATTTTGAAAATTATCAATTTCCCTATTTACTTCAGAGTTCTTCCTTTTTAAAGCATTCTCGGTTTTGAGACCACAAAGATATCCTGAATTAATTAAAGAAGATTGTAATTTTTCAAAATTTTCTTTTGAGTCAGAAATTTTATTTTACAAAATATTATTATTTACCTTTAAAAACTCACATTCTTTAGATAATTCCAAATTCTTTTCAGTTAGAGCTCCATTCTCTTTTTCAAGAGACGAAATTAAAGAACTAGAATTATTTAAAAAATCTTCTAATGATTTATTTCTATTTTACAAAAGATCGATTTCCTTTAAAAGAACAATATTTTTATCTTCTAGTCGCTCATTTTCTTTTTAAAGGAAATCTTTTTGAGAAACAAGCTCTTCTAACGTATTTTCAAAACATTTGGCTTGTTTAACCAAAAAATTGTTTTCTTCTTTTAATTTGGAATTTTCTTGCTCACAATTTTTTGACTTAGCTAAAATGACTGTATTGAGTTTACTCAAAATTTTAAAATCTTTCAATAATTTTTCATGGTTTAACAAAAGATCTTTATATAATGAATTTGTACATACCGATTGTGATCTGACTTTAGCCATGAGACATTTGTTTCCTTGCTCTCCTGATTCTGCTTTGTTGCTCTTCCATTTTCTTATTCCCTAACTAGATTTCTTTATAGCCATTTGTTCTAGGATGTTGTTACGATCTCTAAAACGCCAGGCTCTGATACCAAATGAAAGCGTAGGCGTGTACGTGCTAATATAGTACACAAGGATCGTGTAATATGGTGTATAACACTCAAGTACGAAATGATAGCTAATCACAGATATAAGATAGTAAATGCAGTAAAAATAGAAAAATCACACCAGGGATTTTTATACTGGTTCTGAGCACCGTCCTACGTGCAGTCCCAGGCTTCCTTATGAAATTTCACTAACAATCTCCTCACTACACCCGGAGGAACAGGTATACAACACCAGAGCAGCCGAACGGGATTTCACACCTCTAACAACACGAGGACTTCAACTAATACAATGGTTTTGAATTTTGCTTTGTGTTCTTGATTCAACACGGATAGTCAACAGTTTGAGTACAATATTCCTATAATCTGATCCTCGAGTATATACTTTAAATGCGTAGATTTAAGGAAGTAGAATGCTTGTCGAATCAAAGGATATTAAATTGATTCATGGATTCAACAAGTATTTAAATTTGGAGAGCTTTTGTTTTGGAAAGAGTATGAAAATGCAATTCAGAAATTAGACAGAATATAGAATGATTCGGTGATTGTAAAACAAGTTTGAAGTTGTTTATATAATAGTAGAAATGTAGTAATTCTTCATGAAGAGTTTCTGTAACGACCCGGGTTTTTGACGATCTTGGTTATCCGATATACAACACATATCGAACATCCAAGGATTGAAAATACTGGATGATTAATGAAAGAAATTAGAGGGTGAGGAAAGATAAGATAGAAACTTAGAATAGAAGAAGAAGAAGAACGCAACATCAGAGTAACACGAACCTCATAGCGGAACGAATAACATATTTTAGATAACATATCCTTGAAATAAAATCAGTATATGTTTACAGTAGCATTACCATAGTACAACACTTACAACACAGCGGAAATAAACTATATCTATATGATCCTGAAGCCTCCTGCTCCAGTCGTCAAGTATCTGTAAATCCCGACTACTTGACTGCCCGTACAAAATTGGGCACCCAAGAGTTTAGGGAAAACAAAACAAAATAAAATCCGGGTCAGTCATGGGACTAGTATGAGTAAAATAGTTTAAGCAGTTTGAACAAGTGAACGATATCTCATAAGACCACGCCGTATAACGGAATGGGTTTTTCCCTTAAGAGAATCCAAAATATCTTTATATCAAAAACCTTTTGATATTATAATAATGTCTATCAACCACAGTATAATAATCATCTAGCAGAAACGCTTTCATCTCACGTTCTACATGTATAGCATAAAATCAAAACCGCAAGCACGTGGTAATGGATTTCCAACTATGACAAGGTATGGAACCACCTTTCGCTAGTGTATCTCTAGAAAGGAATACACTGGGTTCAACAAGAACATCTTGCAACCCGGCCTCACATGACCGACCACTCATTTCGCTTGAGTGTATCGAATGTATATCACCAACGGTTGGGATCAGTAACCGTTTCCCAAATGGTACAGCATCAACAATAGATTTTTAGAAGTAAATGAAACTCTAGATCAGGTGATTATACACCCTACTTCAGATTGACCGACTTAGCCATGCTGCCTGCCCGATTTCTGTCATTTACCGGATGTAAGGCTAGAAGCTACGCTTTATCATCACACCAGATTCACTTCGAATGCCAAATCGTCAAATCCATCGAAAATAATTAATTGACATCTACAACAGTATGTTATGTGTTAGCTAAAGAAGTTTCCTTCTTCGCTTCCACTCTTGGTACGGTTGAAGAAATCAATGTACGTGACCTTTCTGGAAATACTCTGTCAGACATTCATCCATACCAGTCATCCAGGAACAGGATGAACCGAAGGTACTATTCAGTACATCCATCTTAGGCACTGTTATCTAAGACTTATACAATAGCCCTTGCACTTTACTCCGTCTTCAATTATCTTTGGCATATATGATTCGCAATGCTTATGCCAACATAGAGTCATTCTTTAGAAAATAATCCAACCGGTCTCTCCATATTAACAATGTTAAAATGGTCAAAACTTCGATAGTCTATGATTTAACCATCAAAGAAAAACAGGTGTGCAAACAACGATATTATTTCCAGATGGAAATTTATATCGATCAAACATCATTTAACATTCATCTCCTTAGTTCGTTTTTCATCTCCTGTTTCCTTATATTCAACATTTCTTATTTTCTAAATTTAGAAAATATATGTTATTACCATTGGAAAACATTTCCATTTCTTGTTTTCTATATCAGAAAACATTTCTGGTTCTTATTTGGAAAACATTTCCAAAACTCCTTCATTGGACTTAGATAGATGTTTAAACAAACCATCGCGATGCCAACTCAAACGATTACGCTTATTAACTAAATTCCTTTAACCCACCTTCACTATCAAACCTTAACCATTCCCTAGTTAAAAATGAAGTCAATCAAGTTGGGGTAATACTACCTCTCATACCTTAACTGAACAATGTTTCTAACCTTGAAATAGACAAAGTTCACCTTTTAATTCTTTAACAAACTTCTTTACGTAACTCTCTTTCAAATCATCTTTATTCGATAATTCTTTCCTTCGAATAAGGTATATTCGATAACTCTATTCAATTTACTCTATTGGACTAACGCTATTGGATTAACTCTATTTGATTTAACTCTATTCGATAACTCCTTTAACTATATTCGAATAAACCTAATTCGATTAACTCCTTTAATTCCATTCGAATAAACTATATTCGATTTATTCCATTAACTCCATTTAACACTATTCGAATAACTAATGTTCGATAACTCTATTTAATTCTTATTCGAATAACTAATATTCGATAACTCTATTGATTCTATTCGAATTAACTATATTCGATCAACTCCTTTATTTTAACACAAATCGATTAACTCCATCAAATAACTAAATTCAATAACTCCTTCGAATAACCAATATTATATAACTCACTTCGATTAAACAAATCGATAACTCTTTTCGATTAAACTATAATCAATAACTCCTTCGATTAACTAATAATCGATAACTCCTTTCGATTAACTAATAATCGATAACTCCTTTCCTTTAACTATATTCAAGTAAACTAATATTCGATTAACTCCTTTTCGAATAAACTATTCATTTATAAAGATTTAATTTTAGTAACGGTTCTTCACTTTACAAATGATTTCCTTTTTAGTAACATTTTCCTTTTTATAACGTTTTCCTTTTTATAACATCCTATTTGGTTATAAACAAATTTCCTTTCTATAACTCTATTTATTTTCTAAATATTTCCTTTTTAATTCTATTTGAAAATGGATTTACAAATATCTCCTTTTCGATTTCATTTGTAAAGGTTTTACAATTACTCCTCTTTCTGATTGATTTGTAAATGGTTTACAAACCTTTCTCGTTCTAATATATTTGCAAATGGTTCGCAAATAATTCCTTTAGGGTTTCATTTCTAAGTATTTCTATTTATAAATAATCCATTTATAAATACATTTCTATTTATAAATATTCCATTTATAAATAATTCCTTTTATAAAATCTTCTTTGATTGTTATAAATATTATCTCTTTTATAAAATCTTTTGATTTTATAAATATTTTATTTTCAAATATCACTTTGAAAATTCCCTTATCAACATTCTGGTATGTAATGGTATTTAATCATATCAAATCACGATGGCCAATATCGTCCATACACGTATAATCAACAACAGGTTATAATTCACATCATATATCAAAATATATGAAAAACAATAAAATAACTATTGAGGAATCCAGTCGGATTCCTCCAACCTGTCTCCCTGCATCCACAGATGTTACACAATAAAATCAACATCACTTTCAGTTCCATATTATATATTCTGTTAAACAGAATCAATATAGAAATTCAACTAATTGACTAGCAGTTCAATCAAACACTCAACACACAGTCAATCAGCCAATATTTAACAGTTCTAAAAATACAACATGAATTTATAAACTGTTCAAAGTTAGTGAGATTTACTCACTTTGGCAGTTCATCGTTAAAGAACGATAAACTGTTTGATTTGAATCAAACAATTTATTTCGCCATAAATTCAAATGAGCTCCACTCCACTCCCAGTCAGTTCCATTAGGTAGTGTCCGTCCATACGATCCTGTCGGATCTTGTTTCGCAGAATTTCGATACAGTATGGGTAAGTTATTCAATTTACAAGTTAATACTCTATTCAAATGGAATTAAAACATAATTAATATTCATTATGGGCTTTACCCATTTTCATATCCGGCCCACTACCCTTCATTAAACTCAACCCGCTTCCCTTTTCATCTTCTCCGAATACTTTGAACTCCACCGATAATACACAGACACTTTCACGATTTTTCCATCCCATTTACTCAATCGATACTTCATGAATCTTCACACAAGAACTTGCGTCCAACTCCTCTCATCAATCTTCATCACTCTATACACTAAATGAAGAACTCGCATCACAGTTCCTGCATTGCATCGGAACAGTCCTCGCACATTGACAGTACAGGTATCGAACAACTTCATCACCAAACCCTACCAAAATTCCACAATCCACACTAAATCCTCCCAGCAACTCAAATATACCATCTGTTTCCCAAATCGAAGCTCGAAATACCCAAACAAATGAACCCTAGTTCGCTGCGAACACCAGACTTCGACGGAAATAAGAATCGAACACCACCATACCCATATCGATATGAAGGAAATTTCACCAGGAATTCAAAGAAAATTGTTTTAGAATTTAAGGGATTTTATTTGATTTCTCTTTGATTTTCAAAAATCACGAGTTTGTTTTCTAAAAAGAATGGTAATGGCGGTTTTCACTATTGACCAAAAGAAGAAATGGGATTTAGGTTTTCAAAGGATAGAGATGTATTAATTTTGTTAGAAAATAGCTAGATATTTTGTAGAAGGGATATTCTCAGTATATTCTTTTGTAAATTCGTGTTTAAAAATCCCTGTGATCACACACGATACCCAAAAATCACCAAACTGGACATTCAGCTACAGTTCGACATTGCAGTCCCAACGAAACTGGTTTCGTCGAATTCCGACTTCGTATGCTCACACAGTGTATTTTAACCGTCAAAATATCGATTGTTTTTCACTCTAAAAATCCGTATGGCCACATACTGACTTCAAAAATCACGGAAATTGAAATCTAGCAATAATTTAATATTGCGGAACCAACAAAATTGGTTTCGTCTAATTCTAAGGTCGTTTGCAAAACTGGCTATTTTTAAAAGCTCTGGATGACCCATTTAAATATATTTAAATATAATTAAATTAAATATTAATAAATTAATATTATCGTATATATTCACATATGATATCGTACAGCTCCAGAATATCATATGAAAATTTACAGCTTGACATTTCAGATTCCAGATTATCTCGATATTCAGTTTATACTGAAAGTCCATTTATAACGTATATAAAGCATCGCAAATTATAAAGGAATTCCACAGCGACTTTTCTTAAATTTGATTTGGACATAAATCAAAATCTACACGACGAAATCCCGATTTTTCTCTTCCACTAGAAAGATATACTCCACCAGCTCCACACGTTTCTTGTTTCATAGAAATCCGGCTTAAAACGAATCCTGTACATTCAGTTGAAGTTCGAATCGCCAATTTACGACCTCCAGCGCCATTTCAAGTTCGATTTTAATTATATTATAATTCTATGTTCAAACTGTCGTTTATATAATATATTCGTTATTCAAATTCAATCCCAAGCTGAATTAAATATCACAGATGATCCGGTTCACACCATATCGTAATTTCAGCCAATTATGATTATTTCAGAATTAAATATATTAATTAATTAATTATTTTAATTAAATATTCACCATTATTTAATTAAACCACCATTTAATTCACTATATCACTATTTATATAATTAAATAAATTAATTATAATACCTCTGCAAATGCTGGTCATTACATTCTTCCCCACTTAAAATAATTTCGTCCTAGAAATTGCTAAGGTAGAGAACGACCCTATCGACTGGTTATAACATATTTTTTCACTTTTTAACTCCAGTTTTCAACTGGACCAATTTAAATTCAATTAAATTATAATTAATTCTTATCAACGAAAATTTTCAAAAATCCTAAAAATTTTCTAACACCTTAACTCTTCGAAAAATTTCGCCAGCACCTCCTTTGCACTGGTCAATAGGTCAAACTCCAACTCGCCTCTGTGGGCCATCTCCATCCCAAAAGAAAATCAAATAGCCAAGCGACTTGCCAATTCGGCTCATAAATCTTATATCCAATATGAAATATAAACTTGTACCTTTTGTCGGCATATCATTATATCCTTTCCACCTGTTATCAATTCAGCTGATACAAGGGTCATCCCAATCAAATTCCAATCTGCTTTTATCCACGACACAACCATTCGCTTATATCCGAGCCAAATATCATTTCAACTCGAGTTTCTTCTCAATTTCCAACTCTTAACTTGATTATCACATTACACTTCAAATTTAAATCTCACAATCCAATTTGTCTTGATATCATTCTAATTCAATCTCAGTTACCACTTTACTGGCTTTACTTTAATTCAATTTTTCTTTCACAAATTTCTGTTAAATTTGTTTTTAATTCAAAAAGTCTTTCCCTGGGAATTTTTAAACAATTTACTCTTTTCAAAAATAAAACTTTCCTTTTTGAACATGTCACTGAGCCCTTAATTAATATTCCATTAGTTAAATCACTTCTCTATTTCTTTATCAATATTTGTTAACCAAATATTTTCAATAACCATATTGGCCTTTTATGTTATTTGGAAAACATTTCCGAATATCGCCTTCCTTTATTTTCTAAACTTTAGAAAATATATGCTATTTATAATTGGAAAATATTCCAATTACTTATCTCTTTTCCGATCTCGTTTATTTCTATACTTAGGAAATATTTTTTATTATATTTCCAAGCTTACACTAATTTGGGTTTAAACGGATGTTGTGTAAAACATCGTTACGACAACCCAAATACTATATTCAACTAACTCTTATTCAACATTGATCTTCGAGCCTGAAATCTTACTGTTTATTTGTTAATAATGAAGTCAATCAAGTTGGGGTATAACTACCTCTCATACCTTGACTGAATAACATTTATAACGTCAAAACAGATATGACTACTTGCTCGAATAATCAATACCATACAACTACTTATTCACTTTTAAACACGTATACGCTTCCTCTTTCTATTCTTACTAGATTTTATTCTTAGTCTTCCTTTTTGATTTTACTATTCAATTTCTAAGTTTGTTTCCTTATCGACTTCTATATATATATCGATATGTTGATTTCTAACTATCAAATTATCTTAAAAATATTCTAACTCCTTAAATTCCCGGAAAAAAATCGCCATAAACTCCTTTGTACCAGGAGCATCGGGATATTTCAAATAGCCTCCCATGGCCCTCACCAATCCAAAAGAAAAAGAAAAAGCCGAGCGGCTAGCCGATACGACACATAAAATCTCATATAGGAATTAAATACATACCTTTTTGTCGAGCATTATATTTATATACCTTCATACCTTATCCATACCTATCTCATGTATATTTATACCTGCCCAATCTATTTTAACTATACCTGATCGTTTTAACTCAATTCTTTAATTAATTTGTTAATTAACTCTTTAGTCTATTTCACTTTTATATTTGAACATGACATGTTCAAATATATTTTAACTTGCTTATTAACTAATTTGAATCCAAATTTCAAATTCAAGTTCTATAATCGATTTCGAATATCCATTTACAAATCCAATTCACCTTTCAAAGTTCAACTTCAAATTCAAAACTCGATTAACTAATTCCTCTTCGACTTAGTTAATTCTATTCAATTTCTATTCAAATTTTGTATCACTTCTATTATTCAAATCTATATATCAAATTCTATATATCAAATTCTATACAAATTCTATATTATAAATCACATTTTGAAATTCAACACAACTTGTCTTTCCCAAAACAAATTCAAAACAGTATCTCTGGTAGTACTTCGTCACTTACAACTCGAAAATGAATACTGATGATGCAGCTGTCATCATCGGAATCTATTTTCCAGCGATCTAAGTGAGTTCAATACTATAAAACCATTTCTAAACATTTCCACTTTGAAATTCATTTCAAAATATAATTCACACTGCTTGTAAAACAATTTAAAATCTCCCAGGATCTTAAATTTTCCTTATTTTTTATCCAAATCCATTTACAAACACTTATCCAATTCTCCAAAGTTTTAATTCAGTTTCTGGTTTAAATTTCAGATTTAACTCATCTGATTTCACGTATTTCACTTATATGAATTCTAATTAGTTATTTACATAACCATTTAATTTATAATCTTACTCGATTATAATAACAACCAATATATCCACTATATTATAATTTTGATATATATATCTTCTCTATATCAAGATACACCTTGGGTAAACTTATTTTAATTTACCCTCTTTTCAAAACATATCGTGTCGACCCATTGTGTTTGAGTGTTTAGTAACTCCTACCGATACAGTGGATCAAACTGATCGACCAGAACTCATAAACAACTCAACCAATAAATCACCACAATGTAAAACAATTTTTATATCATCTACAAATACGTTCACTCGTATATATACACTCAAACTCAATCTAGGGTATTACTAATCCCGTCTCCACCGAGTCATGCTACAGAGCCAAGGTAATTCACTTAACCATATGCTCTGATACCAACTGTAATGACCCGGGTTTTTGACGATCTTGGTTATCCGATATACAACACATATCGAACATCCAAGGATCGAAAATACCGGATGATTAATGAAAGAAATTAGAGGGTGGGGAAAGGTAAGATATAAACTTAGAATAGAAGAAGAAGAAGAACAAAACATCAGAGTAAAATGAACCTCACAACGAAATGAATAACATATATTAGATAACATATCCTTGAAATAAAATCAGTATATGTGTACAGTAGCATTATCAGAGTACAACACTTACAACACAACGGAAATAAACTATAGCTATATGATCCTAAAGCTTCCTGCTCCAGCTCTTCAAGTATCTGTAAATCCCGACTACTTGACTGACCGTACAAAATTGGGCACCCAAGAGTTTAGGGAAATAAAAACAAAATAAACTCCGGGTCAGTCATGGGACTGGTATGAGTAAAACAGTTTAAGCAGTTTGAACAAGTGAACGATATCTCATAAGACCACGCCGTATAACGGAATGGGTTTTTCCCTTATGAGAATCCAAAATATCTTTATATCAAAAACCTTTTGATATTATAATAATGTCTATCAACCACAGTATAATAATCATCTAGCAGAAACACTTTCATCTCACGTTCTACATATATTGTATAAAATCAAAACCGCAAGCACGTATTGGGTAATGGATTTCCAACTATGACAAGGCATGGAACCACCTTTCGCTAATGTATCTCTAGAAAGGAATACACTGGGTTCAACAAGAACATCTTGCAACCCGGCCACACATGACCGACCACTCATTTCGCTTGAGTGTATCGAATGTATATCACCAACGGTTGGGATCAGCAACCATTTCCCGAATGGGACAGCATCAACAATAGATTTTTAGAAGTAAATGAAACTCTAGATTAGGTGATTATACACCCTAATTCGGAGCGACCGACTTAGCCATGCTTCCTGCCCGATTTCTTTCATTTACCGGATGTGAGGCTAGAAGCTACGCTTTATCATCACACCAGATTCACTTCGAATGCTACATCGTCAAATCCATCGAAAATCGCTAATTGACGTCTACAACAGTACGTTATGTGTTAGCTAAAGAAGTTTCCTTCTCCGCTTCCACTCTTGGTATGGTTGAAGAAATCAATGTACGAGACCTTTCTGGAAATACTCTGTCAGACATTCATCCATACCAGTCATCCAGGAACAGGATGAATAGAATGTACTATTTAGTACATCCATCTTAGGCATTGTTATCTAAGACTTATACAATAGCCCTTGCACTTTACTCCGTCCTCAATTATCTTTGGCATATATGATTCGCCATGCTTATGCCAATATAGAGTGTTTCTTTGGACAATAATCCAACCAGTCTCTCCATATTAACAATGTTAAAATGGTCAAAACTTCGATAGTCTGTGATTTAACCATCAAAGAAAAACAGGTGTGCAAACAACGATATTATTTCCAAATGGAAATTTATATCGATCAAACATCATTTAATATTTATCTCCTTAGTTCGTTATTCATCTCCTGTTTCCCTATATTCAACATTTCTTAATTTCTAAATTTAGAAAATATATGTTATTACCATTGGAAAACATTTCCATTTCTTGTTTTCTATATCAGAAAACATTTCTGGTTCTTATTTAGAAAACATTTCCAAAACTCCTTCATTGGACTTAGACAGATGTTTAAACAAACCATCGCGATGCCAATTCAAACCATTACGCTTATTAACTAAATTCCTTTAACCCACCTTCACTATCGAACCTTAACCATTCTTTAGCTAAAAATGAAGTCAATCAAGTTGGGGTAATACTACCTCTCAGACCTTAACTGAACAACGTTTCTAACCTTGAAATAGACAAAGTTCACCTTTAATTCTTTAACAAACTTCCTTACGTAATTCTCTTTCGAATCATCTCTATTCGATAATTCTTTCCTTCGAATAAGGTATATTCGATAACTCTATTCAATTTACTCTATTGGACTAACGTTATTGGATTAACTCTATTTGATTTAACTCTATTCGATAACTCCTTTAACTCTATTCGAATAAACCAAATTCGATTAACTCCATTAATTCCAATCGAATAAACTATATTTGATTTATTCCTTTAACTCCATTTAACTCTATTCTGATAACTAATGTTCGATAACTCTATTTAACTCTTACTCGAATAACTAATATTCGATAACTCTATTGATTCTATTCGAATAAACTATATTCGATCAACTCCTTTATTTTAACTCAAATCGATTAACTCCATCGAATAACTAAATACGATAACTCCTTTAAATAACCAATATTCTATAACTCACTTCGATTAAACAAATCGATAACTCTTTTCGATTAAACTATAATCAATAACTCCTTCGATTAACTAATAATCGATAACTCCATTCGATTAACTAATAATCGATAACTCCTTTCCTTTAGCTCTATTCGAATAAACTAATATTCGATTAACTCCTTTTCGAATAAACTATTCATTTATAAAGATTTACTTTTAGTAACAGTTCTTCACTTTACAAATGATTTCCTTTTTAGTAACGTTTTCCTTTTTATAACGTTTTCCTTTTTATAACATCCTATTCGGTTATAAACAAATTTCCTTTCTATAACTCTATTTATTTTCTAAATATTTCCTTTTTAATTCTATTTGTAAATGGTTTTACAAATATCTCCTTTTCGATTTTATTTGTAAAGGTTTTACAAATATTCCTCATTCTGATTGATTTGTAAATGGTTTACAAACCTTTCTCGTTCTAATCTATTTGCAAATGGTTCGCAAATAATTCCTTTAGGGTTTCATTTCTAAGTATTTCTATTTATAAATAATCCATTTATAAATACATTTCTATTTATAAATATTCCGTTTATAAATAATTCCTTTTATAAAATCTTCTTTGATTATTATAAATATTATCTATTTTATAAAATCCTTTGATTTTATAAATATTTTATTTTCAAATATCACATAGAAAATTCCCTTATCAACATTCTGGTATGTTATGGTATTTAATCATATCAAATCATGATGGCCAATATCGTCCATACACATATAATCAACAACAGGTTATAATTCACACCATATATCAAAATATATGAAAAACAATAAAATAACTATTGAGGAATCCAGTCGGATTCCTCCAACCTGTCTCCCTGCATCCACAGATGTTACACAATAAAATCAACATCACTTTCGGTTCCATATGATATATTCTGTTAAACAGAATCAATATAGAAATTCAACTAACTGACTAGCATTTCAATCAAATAGTCAGCACATAGTCAATCAGCCAATATTTAATAGTTCTAAAAATACAATATGAATTTATAAACTGTTCAGAGTTAGTGAGATTTACTCACTTTGGCAGTTCATCGTTAAAGAACGATAAATGTTGTTTGATTTGAATCAAACAATTTATTTCGCCATAAATTCAAACGAGCTCCACTCCTCTCCCAGTCAGTTCCATTGGGTAGTGTCTGTCCATACGATCATGTCGGATCTTGTTTCGCTGAATTTCGATACCGTATGGGTAAGTTATTCAATTCACAAGTTAATACTCTATTCAAATGGAATTAAAACATTATTAATATTCATTATGGGCTTTACCCATTTTCATATTCGGCCCACTACCCTTCATTAAACTCAACCCGCTTCCCTTTTCATCTTCACCGAATACTTTGAACTCCACCGATAATACACAGCCACTTTCACGATTTTTCCATCCCCTTTCCTCAATCGATACTTCATGAATCTTCACACAAGAACTTGCGTCCAACTCCTCTCATCAATCTTCATCTCTCCATACCCTAAACGAAGAACTCGCATCACAGTTCCTACATTACGTCGGAACAATGCCCGCACACTGACAGTGTAGGTATCGAACAACTTCATCACCAAACCCTACCAAAATTCCACAATCTACACTAAATCCTCCCAGCAACTCAAATATACCATCAGTTTCCCAAATCGAAGCTCGAAATACCCAAACGAACGAACCCTAGTTCGCTGTGAACACCAGACTTCGACGGAAATAAGAATCGAACACCACCATACCCATATAGATATGAAGGAAATTTCACCAGGAATTCAAAGAAAATTGTTTTAGAATTTAAGGGATTTTATTTGATTTCTCTTTGATTTTCAAAAATCACGAGTTTGTTTTCTGGAAAGAATGGTAACGGCGGTTTTCACTGTTGACCAAAAGAAGAAATGGGATTTTGGTTTTCAAAGGATAGAGATGTATTTATAGTGTTAGAAAATAGCTAGATATTTTGTAGAAGGGAAATTCTCAGTATATTCTTTTGTAAATTCGTGTTTAAAAATCCCGGCGATCACACACGATACCCAAAAATCACCAAACTGGACATGCAGCTATAGTTTGACATTGCGGTCCCAACGAAACTGGTTTCGTCGAATTCCGACTTCGTATGCTCACATAGTGTATTTTTAACCATCAAAATATCGACTATTTTTCACTCTAAAAATCCGTACGGCTACATACTGACTTCAAAAATCACGAAAATTGAAATCTAGCAATAATTTAATATTGCGGATCCACCAAAATTGGTTTCATCGAATTCTAAGGTCATTTGCGAAACTGGTTATTTTTAAAAGCTCTAGATGACCCATTTAAATATATAAATATATTTAAATATAATTAAATTAAATATTAATAAATTAATATTATCGTATATATTCACATATGATATCGTACAACTCCAGAATATCACATCAAAATTTACAGCTTGACATTTCAGATTCCAGATTCCAGATTATCTTGATATTCAGTTTATACTGGAAGTCCATTTATAACGTATATAAAGCATCGCAAATTACAAAGGAATTCCACAGCGACTTTTCTGAAATTTTATTTGGACATAAATCAAAATCTACACGACAAAATCCTGATTTTTCTCTTTCAGTAGAAAGATATACTCCACCATCTCCACACGTTTCTTGTTTCACAGATTTCCGGCTTAAAACGAATCCTGTACATTCAGTTGAAGTTCGAATCGCCAATTTATGAACTGCAGCGCCATTTCAAGCTCGATTTTAATTATATTATAATTCTATGTTCAAACTGTCGTTTATATAATATATTCGTTATTCAAATTCAATCTCAAGCTGAATTAAATATCACAGATGATCCGGTTCACACCATATCGTCGTTTCAGCCAATTCTAATTATTTCAGAATTAAATATATTATTTAATTTATTATTTTAATTAAATATTCACCATTATTTAATTAAACCACCATTTAATTCACTATATCACTTTTTATATAATTAAATAAATTAATTATAATGACTCTGCAAATGTGGGTCATTACAGTTTCTATAAAAAGTTATGTCCATTTCCTTTGGTTATTGAATAGAAATCTCTTCACAAATAGAAGCAACCTTTAAGAAAAAGCTTGCTGGTTCAAAACGATCGACTGGTTGAAAATCACCGGTTGACTGGTTGAATTCAATTAAAATTAAAACTTTCATAAAAATAGTCGTTATGTGCAAAAACACACAGACCGGTCGACCGCCCATATTTGGACCGGTCGACCGGTTTATGGATGTGGACTGGAGGACCTCGGTCCGCAGTCTACATCGCTCTGCGCTCTTTCCCGGTCGAAGCCTGGACCATTTGGGCTTTTTTGTGACTTTTCAATTTCTCAAATATACAGATTTCAGCAACGAAGATATTGTGACGACCCAAACTTCCAAGTAAAGGAAAGCCCGGATTGTTTTGAGAACACGACAAATCAGAACACAAATAGAAGAACATTTCATTGCTTATTGCAACAATTTACATCAGAGTACAAGAATATTCCAGAGTATGAATAATTATACAACAGAAAATAATATCAGAGATTTAAATTACATTGTAGCGGAAAATAAATACATAAGACAACTGGAAGAAATACATGGACACAGAGCTTTCCGAATATCGCTTCGGCTGTAGACCAGGATCCTGTGAAGATAATATCTGCAAAACTAAACTACTGACAGCCCGTGTGGAAAATATGGTCACCCGGAGTTTAGGAACGAACAATAAACTCCAGGTCAGTCATGGGACTGCTATGAGAGCTCAAAATAGTTATTAATTTGATTTTAAAGTTAGGTAAATCAAGGGACCACGCCATATTACACGGAACGGGTTTAACCCTAAGAATACCAAAAATAAACAGCGCAATGCTTTTTGGGAAAGTGAAGGTATTATAAGGCGCAGGTCCCATCACACAATGCAATGCAAGCCGGAGGATAGAGTTTTACCTTATAATAGCCAAACATGCTTGATACGCGAAATTTCTCTTTTAATATTACTATAAGTGCATAGTGTAGAAATCAATTTCAAAAGTAAATGTATTAATCATAGACGGCATTAGTGCCCCATCTCACTATGTCGCCATATATAGATATACAATCAAAACGGCAAAGCTCGTATTGGAAAGTTGGATTTCCATCATGATGGCTTCTGATTCGAAAGATCTATCACGTAGTGCAACACTCCACGTCGTACGTCCCAGCTAGAGAAAACACCGTAATGCACATCCGCACTTTTGGGAAATCAAGTATCACTGCGGCTTACGTCCCAGCGAGAGAAAACACCACTTACTCTATCCCTATATATGGGAATCGGGGGGAAATGGTCCTATCCCTAATCACAAGGTGTGGTGCGACCACACCCAGCACAACTCGGCCAACCAAATCCATATATATATATATATATATATATATATATATATATATATATATATATATATATATATAAAGTATGTTGGTCAAACCTACTAATCAAACTAATCGTTCACCATCATACCGGGGGTGAGGTTCACGAGGTAACGCTACACAAAGCTATGCTAATTAAAGCTATGCTTTGATCATCATCCTCAAGGCTCTTCTTTTCAACAAAAGCCTTGATCCATGCATCTTAGCATGCCACATTGTCAATCCATACCATACCGTTGATTTCTGCCAATATATATAACCTCTGAGTACATATGTCTCAGAGAGGGGTGTTAAGCAAGAGAATAAATTCTCCGCCACCAATATATATATATATATATATATATATATAGCAGAGATCAACGAATACGGCATAAAGGAATACAACATCAGACATACTATCCATTTACAAGTCCATTCTGGGTCTGAACTAAACTGGAGGCACCTTATTCCTCGTTCGTATGTCCAATACGGAAGAGAGGCACTCGCATATCCGAATAATCAACAAGTACGTCTGGACGACTACCATTGTAGCCCCTTCAAGGTAGCTACTCCAATCATGGGCATCAATAGCAACTCATCCATTTGATGTGAAGATCGTCAGTTTTACGCCGTCTTCAATCTCTTCGACTGTTAGTCATCGTATCAATTATTTAGAATGGGTTTACTCGGTCTTTCCGAATAACTGGCGTACTTTATAAACAAGTGCTATAAAAACACATCCAACGCCTCTTTCCAATTCAGAATATTCTTTTAATAAAATATTGACATTTTTATCTAATTAAAGATTCATTAAAACTCTTGTTCAGTTTTAATCTCAAAAATCATTACTTAATGATTATTCCAATTTTAAAATAAATAATTGGGTAAAGGAACTAATGTCTAAAAAACACAGTTCACGATAAACCCAAATCTTCTTCCATTAAAATGGAATCTACACGGAAATCATAACAATAAATAATCGATATAAATTCCCATATCAGACTAATAATATAAATGGAATAACGGCAAAGCCTTTTAAATTCCATATATAGTATCGGTCTTCATTCGCAGATGCTCGTCTCGATTGTTATCGAATCGAATTCCATTCAATTCCAATTTAATATATTAAATTGGAAAACTTTGTTTTGGAAAATTCCCATTAAATCTTAATAAAAGATTTATAAATTCCAAATTATTTCTTCACTGTTAATTGGTTAAAGAACAAGTGTTATTTAAAACACCGTTCACGATAAACCTAAAATCCAATTTGACATTAAATATAAGGTTCTGAGTAGAAATTATATCGGCTTATATTCAATATCAAATTCTGGAACCAACCCATATTGTATTAGGAATAACGATATATATATATATATATATATATATATATATATATATATATATCTTCCAAATTCCCATAACAATATCCATATAATCACGGAATCCAATATCAAAATATTCCGAAGATAATTTCCATTCAAATCCATTCCAATTTATTCTTTAGAAAATTCTTGTTAAAATCATTTTCAAATCCCATTTATTTATTTATTTTAAATAATTAAATTATTATTCTAGTTAATAACTAGTTCAAGTTCATTTCGATAAAAATATATTTTATCTTTAAAAAAATTGGAATTTTTCATCAAAAGTCTTTCCAAAACATTTATTATGATTTTACATAATTTTTCCATATTTTTAATAATTTTATTTTCGCCCGTACAGTCGGTTTCCAACAACGGCCGCCGAACTGCATCCATAACGACCTTTTCTGAAATTGATTTGGACATATCTCCAAATCTAACCATTAGATTTCAAATCTCTTATATTCATTGGAAAGCTCTACGAATCCAACGGTTCCGGTTTTAGGGAAATCCGACGGTCGGATCTCCCGTTACGCCAATTTGATGTTAATGGTCGAAATTCGCGAACGGTCGCTGCGCGGCGCGTTCTATTCTGGCCATTAAATATATATAATATATATTATATATATTTCGTTGATTTCCATTAAAACGTATTTTCTAAATCGTTTATAAATTCATTTCAAAACGATTTTAACTTCATTTTCAATTTTAAATAAAAATTGAATATTCTATATCTTCATCATATTAAAATGATAATATTTTCAAAATATTATATTTTGAAATCACTTCTTTTCGTTATTCATTTTAAAATGAAAGAAATCGATCGATAAACCCATTCGGGTTAAAATGGTGTTTGCTACTTACTCGACTTCATATTTTATACTTTTGTGTCCATCTAAAGACGGACATCAAAATCATGAATATATTCTACGTTGAATATTATTGTAAAATATTCGTTATTTCAAAACATTCTTTATTTAAAATACTCTTTACATTAAAATGAACTCTTACGTTAAAATGTTCTTTTATATAAAAATGCTCTTTACATTAAAATGGTTCTTTTACATAAAAATGTTTCTTAAATTAAAAATGTTTCTTACATAAAAAAAATGTTTCTTTTTCATAAAAATGTCCTTTTCATATAAATGACCTTTTTCATTTAAATGATTCTTTCATATATAAATGTTTTTCTACATATAAATGATCTTTTTACATTATATACACAATAAATGTTTGATTTCGTTAAAATGACTCTTTTACATTGAAATGATTCTAATATTTTGTTGACAATTCTATTTCAACAAGTTGATCAAAAATGATTCTTTTATTTTTTTGACAATTCTACTTCAACAAAATGAATAAAAGTATTAACTTCATTTTATTTACAATAATCTAACTCAACAAAATTGACATTTTTGTTTTAACACAAATCTATTTAACAAAAATGTTATTTTTATTTTAATTGTTTAATTTCAAGAAATAGTGATATACTGGTTTCAATTATTCTATTTCAACAAAGATGTTAATTTTTGCATCAACTATTTATTTCAACAAAGATGTTAATTTTATTTCTAAAATGTCCTTTTAATTCTAAGATGTTATTTTATCCTAAAATGTACTATTTCATTCTAAAATGTTATTTGATTCTAAAATGTACCTTTTACATTATAATGTTATTTTCATTTTAAAATGTTATTTTATTCTAAAACATTGTTTATTATAAAACATTGTTTATATCTGAATCCGAATGCAACTCAATCAATTACCATATAATTTCGATTATATGGATTTCATACATCGCGTGTTTGCAACAATAATGATAAGTAATCGACAAACAGTCCATTCGCAACCAGAGTGAAATTTACAACTGTGTGAGCAATAAAATAAATAAATAACGCTAATCACAGACTGTCAATCCATCAATTGACATATAACTAAATTCGAGGGAGATGTGAACAAGGTATCATCCCCTGACCCATATGGGGTTTTCAAACAACAACAGTTTATTTACACAAAATATTGGTTAATAAAGTTAACCAAATTTCACTGTTCAAATTATAAACAAATATTTATAATCTAATTTCAACTGCCAAATTAATGTTAACCTTATTTTTGTTCATTTCAACATCACAAACAACATACAATACAGTCAATTTAAATCGTCCATGGTTTGCGGACGAGGGAAGTGATCTAACAAGCATCATGTACAGTTTATATTGATTAAATTGATAAAAATCTAAATTGACAATTATATATATTTTTCAGTTATGAAAATAAATAAATAACTGTGTAGAAATTTAAGTGAGGAGTTCTCACCCTTGGGTTTCCACTCTATCAGTCTTTAACTGATGATTTTGATTCCGTTCTACTTTCAGTCAGTTCCATCGCAGTCTGTTTCACACAGTTCGTATTAAAAATCATATTTTTAATGCTTATATATACGGTAAAAATCATATTTTTATATTGCTATTTATTTACAAATCGTATTTTTAAACTATGTTATTTACTTTTAAAACAATGTAATTTTATACTTTAAAAACAATGTATATTTTATACTTTAAAAGCAATGCCATTCTATACTTTGAAAGCAATGTATATTTTTACTTTGAAACAAAGATTTTTATTCTCAAAACTTGTAACACCCCACCTCCGCCAGGGTCACTCACAAGAGAATGCACTAGCTTTGGAGGGGCGTTGTCTAGGTAAACATGCATAGAAATATTACAAGATAGAACATATAAAACAGCGGAAGAAAAACCAAATTTCATTACCTCATAAAATTATAAGGTCTAAAGCCTTTTACATCAAAATGCCCTTTAAAAGCCATTACATTGGAAACCTGTCTTGCAATAGTTAAAGAAGCATAAAACCACAGTCATAAAATATTCCCCAAGTAAAACGGTAAAGTAGCCATAGCCAAGAAAAATCCAAGCCATACATGATGACCTTGAAGCAGAAGAAGTCTGAGCTAAATAATAGTATTTCCTCCCTGAAAACCTGAGGAGGGGGGAACGGTAGACAAAGAGGCGAAAGAAACGGGGTCAGTCATAAAGACTGGTAAGTCATATCTACTTCCAGCATAAAAACAGGTAAAGGTAACATGAAATGCATAAACTGAAAGTAAACATAAGGATGATGACAAGATAAACAAGCTAAACTAAGGTAACAGGATGAACTACTGTATAGATATAAACTACGGTCACTATGCGTCAAGTATAACATCCCAAGGTTCTATCGAGTATAACCTCCCAAGGTTCTATCGAGTAATACACCCCAAGGTTCTATCGAGTAATACACCCCAAGGTTCTATCAAGTATATTTTCCCTACACCTTCCGTACTAGTATCCCAACCCGTGTCATGTGTTAGCTACAAAATGTCCCTTGCCCAATGTCATGAAATGGTCCATGTCAACCTAATGTAGGTTTTCCCAACTCGTATGTTTCTTTCCATGTATATGTTTAGTCCTTTGCCGTAAATCCTACGGGCTTCCTCACGTAGTTCTATACTACTTCAACGTAGTTCCATTATCCTTGAAATCATTTTGGACTATCACCCTTGATCTAGCTGTATTTTCTTACCATGAATTCTTGAATGTTCGGCTAGGATTTATGCCACCTAGGACCACTAGGGATTACGCTACCTACTAGACATTTTCGTAACTCGGTTTGGGTTTTAGCCACCTAGGACCGCTAGGGATTACGCTACCCGTCAACCACGCCCTTTTTCCCACGTATGTATCGTGAATCGTTTTTCCATGTCTAGATGCACATGTATCTCAATGTGCCATCCGAGTCCCATGCCAGGGCTAATCAAGAAATACAGGACTCGGTCGGGAGATTTAGGTTATCTGTCGATGCAGATATCAAGGTCTGTTTTTTCTACCGGTGGTTATGGTCCCACGTGACCCCTCCCTCAACTACTAAAAGGCAATCCAAGAAAATCATGCACGAGAACTATACTCCGGCCATCCATGCCCCACTTTCCTATTGGCCAACCTCACCCATAACTAGATGGCAAGTATATGGTCTGTTGGGATTTCTC
The DNA here is from genome assembly GCA_030737875.1 of Allium sativum. NCBI lineage: Eukaryota > Viridiplantae > Streptophyta > Magnoliopsida > Asparagales > Amaryllidaceae > Allium > Allium sativum. Next base: position 133,534,341 of record CM060924.1, on the reverse strand, counting down.
TACCTTTCCGCATACGTACACGATTGACTAAAGATGGTAGGTAGTCGATGACGTGCTATCACAGGGCTAAACTAGGTATCGTCGACTCCACGTTAATCCACCCCAGTCTTTAGGTTGCTCGTACAGCAACCAAGGCATACCCTTGGTTCTTACACCGCAGACCTTAACCTCTGTGAGCCCAGGAGGATCATCTGCAACCTCACAGAGGGATACCAAGAGTATCCTTACGTCCCCTGAAGCTACCGCTTCGTCACCCAGTTCGCTGGAGCCTTTATCTAAGTCAGATAAACATTCACTCCTCCTCGTGTGTTCGTTTTAAACAATGGCCTACCGTATCAGGTTACTCATCTATCTATGAACTGGCCCAATTTTCTTGACTAAGAATTATTACTTAGTTATCCTTAACTAAGGTTTATTACTTAGTTTTCCTTCCCATTATGCTTATTAACTACGATTTTCCACTTAGTTCCCTGAACTAGGGTTTTGTCTAATGGGTTAAGTGTTGTCATTCGAGTTCATGACTTACCCCGCCTACGATCATGTCAAAATTGGCTAAGTATTCAAGTTCAAGGCTTAGCCCTACAAACCATGTATCAAGTTGGTTAAGTATATCAAGACGTTCATGACTTAACCCTAGATTATCGTGTCAAATTGGTTAATTATGGATTAACTTAACCCTATCAAATTTACCGTGTCAGATTGGTTAAGTATAGGTTAACTTAACCCTATCAAATTTACCGTGTCAGATTGGTTAAGTATAGGTTGTCTTAACCTCATCAAATTACCGAGTGAAATTGGTTAAGTGTTGGTTAACTTAACCCCATTAAATTATCGAGTCGGATTGGTTAAGTATATTTAAGAGGTTCGTGACTTAACACTATCAAATCATCAAGTCAGATTGGTTAAGTGTAAGTTAACTTAACCCCATTAAATTACCAAGTCAGATTGGTTAAGTGTAGGTTAACTTAACCCCATCCACTAGTCGTATTTATAATTGGTTAAGTATCATTCTTGCGGGTTTACTTAACTCTACCACGCATCGCGTTATCCCTGTCGGGTGTTATCAACCCATTTAGGTTAAGCTAACCCATCCGCTAATCATGTTATATGGTTAAGTGTCTTTAAGTAATCAAGTCCGGTCTTACTTAACCTACCCATTCATGTCATATCGGTTAAGTGCCATTAGTCAAACTAACTTAACCTTATCATGTGGTATTAAGTAAATTAATGCACCCCAACCTCTCACATTAGACTTTGTTGTGGTTACTGGTTACGCCGGGCGGGTCAAGGCAGCTTTACACCACAACCTAGTCTAACCTCGGGTTTTGAGCGCGATATGACCAACTTCTCACATTGGATCCTATTGTCTGTAGCTAGTGGATTTGCCGGGTGGTTCCGGGAAAATTTATGCTACAAACTCAACCCAACCTCGAGTTGGCCACTTTCATGTTTTCCTACTTATCATGTTCATGTCAAATTTAGGCTACGACAAAGTCCACGTTTTACACTTGTGCCCATTGTCCCATTACTTAATTCATGTTAAATTTCATAGCCCATCTCACGTTTGCCTAAACTACCCAAGGCATATTCCCAACGCAAGTGAAAGCGAGTCAACATAGTAGGAATAATATGACAACATATTGGCCTCAAATCATGTATGATAGCAAAAGGATTGGCATCAAACATGTATGATAGCATAAAAGGATTGGCCTCAAGCATGTATGATAGCATAAAAGGATTGGCCTCAAGCATGTATGATAGCATAACACTAGGTTCATCATCATAGGCATGTAAATGGTCATGAGGGGTTTAGGTTCTTTTACATGCATAAGCCCCAAGTCAAGTTCATATGAATATTCCATAAGCCAAATTGTTCTAAGGATTCATGCCAACATTTCCACAAGTCAATCTTGCATGATAAACTAAGTCAAACACAACATGAGTGGCATGATTTAATCACTAAGAAATAGCCCAAAGTCATAGGTTCAAGAGAGAGGCAAGACTAGATTCACATAGACTAGCATACTTAGGTTTCATCTCATTTTATTCCATGTCAACATTAGAACTACCGTTTAGATCTAAAAGTAGCTAGAACTTACAAAGCGTGGTTAGAGAATTATGAGCAAGCATTTGTCGTAGAACGGTGTTGAGATGATGCTCTACTTCCTTGATTTGATGTAGAAAGCTTGCTCCTTTGTCTTGAATCAAGTTTGTATGCTTAAGCCCTTGAAGTTGAAGATGGAGGCCATGATCAAGAGACATTTGGGAAGCACTTAGTTGTTAGGATGGTTTTTAGTGAATTAGGCTAGGTCCTAGGGTGTTTTTATAGGAGTTAGGACTAGTTTAGGCCCTTAGATTAATCCTAGTTTAGATCTGAGCCATCAAAAATCGTCACAGGCCAACAAACCAGACCACAAGACCCTGCAGGTGCACCCAGGCCGACCTGGTTCGACCAGGGAAGTCGACTCCCAGTTCGACACCCAGGTCGACTGCGCAGTCAACCTGGTCCCTGGGGGGTCGACTCCCCAATCGACCTGGGGTTAGGCGGGAAATTTTCCCGCCCAATCCGTTTGGGGCTAAATTCGAATTTTGAAAGTCTGTTTTCGTTTTTTGATTTTTCGTGAAACTTCTAGAGGCCATATCTTGGTCATACGGACTCTAATTTACGAAATTTCGGACTCGTTTCCAACCAAAATTCCGAGACGAACGCAGTGGCGCAACCTGTTTCTCTTGATTCTTATTTTATAATTTAATTCTGCCCCGATTTCTTGTTTTAACATGTTATAAGAATTCGGGTTGTTACAAAACTAGTGATCCTTATTTTTCTTCTTTCTAAAACAATGTATATTTTGATCTCTAAAACAATGTGTATTTTTGCTCTCTAAAATAATGTTCTTTTTGCTTTACAAAGAAGTGTTATTTTTTATATTTACAAATCATGTATATTTAAAACATTGTATATTTCAAAAGCATTGTATAACATTATATTTGAAACCAAATCATGTTATTTATATTTTAATAAACAATGTTCTTTTAATTTTTATAAACAAAACAATGTTCATTTTATATTTACAAAGCAATGTTGATTTTATAATTAAAAGCAATGCTACTTATACGATCAATACAATGCTTATTATACGATGAAAACAATGCTGATTATACGATGGAAAACAATGCTTATTTTATAATCAAAACAATGTTCTATAATTTCAAAACGATGTTCATTTTCTTATACAAAACAATACGATTCGCAATTATTTTTCATCGTTTTGAAATTATAAAACATTATTTTTTATAATTTTCATTTTCTTTTCACAACAATGTTATTGTATTTTTTTTATAGAACAATGCTATTTTATTTCAAAACAATCCATGTTTGAGTTTTAAAAGAATCTATGGTTTGAGTTTTAAAACAATCTATGTGTGAGTTATCAATGTTTGAATAGTTTACACAGAGTCTTCTTTTACCTCTCCTTTCTAATTTCTATCGTGCCCAAACCCATCGCTCGATCTCTATTCCCTCCTTTCGCACCACCATATCTAGACCGTACGCTGATCGGAGTAGCCCACCGGATACGCCACGATGGCGCCTGTCACCACCGACCAGGGCGCACAACTCAGTGCCCCTCAGCACCCTCAAAAACCCTCGAAAACCGTCCTCTTTGAGGCACGAATTCCAGCGCCTCCCTTGACTAAATTCGATCTAAATGGTTCCAAATTGAAGACCACAGATTGCTCTTTCGTTTTCGATTTACAAGCTAGTTGAATTTATGAGGGAATAGGGAGGAATTAATGATTTGTTATTGGATGTTTTTAGCCATCAAAATTGATAGTGGCGGCTAGAACGAATACGCTAGGGTTAGGGTATAATACGGTGTACAGCGTATTGTTGGGTATTTATAATAGTATATTTAAATATTTTTTAATTCTTTAAAATCCAAAATTACTTGTTCATCTATACGAACTCCAAACAAGACCCAGCGACTGTCGTCCCCAACCAAATACCCCCATCCCTGACACAATGGAACATGTCTGATAAGCTAATCGACTGTTTCGATAGGTTTTTCTAAAAAAATATATATATAAATCAATGTATATTTAATTTAAACGTACATTTTAAATTACCTGGGCCACATACTAACTCTAAAAATTACAGAAAAATTATATCTAGTTATGTTTTGATGATACGGTCCTAACAAGACAAATTTCGTCGAATTTGGAGAACAGTTGAAAAATGGCCATTTTCTGGTCGATCCAAATTGTCTATAATTGACAAAACACATTTTCTTTTGCCACGCTCACATATTAATTCGAATAATTATGAAAATTGAAATCTAGCAATAATTTGACATTCCGGTTCCAACGAAAGTGGTTTCATCGAAAATGGAGGTCGTTTGGAAAATGGCTATTTTCAATATTAATATATATATATATATATATATATATATATAAATATATATATATAAATTCCATAGCGACTATTCTGAATTTTGAACTGGGCAAAACTATCAATTCCCGTTATGAAATTTCAATTTTTCAGATTTATTGGAAAGATATAATCAAACATATTTAAATATTTCTTGTTTCACTAAAATCCGATTTATTTTGAATCCTGTACAGTCAATTGAAATTTGAAATTGAATTTTTAAACTACTGCGCCATTTTAAACTCCTTTTATAATTAAATTAAAAAAAAATTCGTTCTAACTTCGATTTAAATAAATTTTTGGTTGTTATTATTTAAAATAAATTATTTTAAACATTCAAAATCCATTAAAATTGCCAAAATAAAATTTTTACATTGGTTCAGAAATTGCGGGTTGTTACAGATATGATATTACTTTTTGTGCATTCGTGTTATACTTTGAGGATAGATTTTAACATATTTCTAACATGACTCAATGTGTGTATATATATATATATATATATATATATATAAAACTTTATCTCTATGAAATGATCTTCATTGCAACTTTATATGTTGGCATCGATCAAAATCTTGTTCTCAACAGTCCCTTGATTTACTTTATTTCTAAAGTAAAGTTTTAGATAACTGTTTTAGTTCTCACAACAGTCCATGACTGACCTGGAGTTTATTGTTTTAACATAAACTCTGGATGCCCCTATTTTCTACACGGGCAGCTATTAGTTTTGGTTTTGCAGATATTTCTTTTCCAAGATCCTAGATTTACAGCTGGAGCTATATTCGGAAAGCTTTGTATCCGTGTATTTCTTTCAGTTGTGTTATGTACTATTTTTCCGCTGCTATGTAAATTATTTTAATCTTTGATATTTTTTTGATGTATATTAGTTATTCGTACTTTTTTATATTCTTGTAGTCTGATGCAATTGTTGTAAGAGCAATGAAATGTTCTTATGTTTGTATTTCGATTTGTCATGTTCTGAAATCAATCCGGGCTTTCCTATAAGGGCGAGTTTTGGGTTGTTTCAATAGTTATAGTAAAAATTTTGATAATAACTTGATGGTTTTTAAACTTTAAAGATATTTTTCCATATAGTACTCTTTTTTTACTTTGACTTTATGGATTCAAGCACCACAAGCTCATCTAAATTATTTATCCTTTTATATAGCATATCCTTGTAAAACATCAAATTTGCTTTACTATATAAGACTTATAATTTTGCTAATTGAATTATACCACCTTGCAATATTATTCATAATATCCAAATACATTCAACTATAATAGGGTTGAATAAGGCCCTATTAATTAAAAGAGATAGATCTATGAAGTTAACAACAAACAATGTGTTATCTTACAGTTTCTCATCGATAGTCTCATAGAATATGAGAATGCTCTTAAAATTGGCAGACACTTAAGTCAAATTAGTTGAAAAATGAACAAAAATAAAGATTGACCTAAATGATCGCAGCTAAATATCAGCCATAGTAATTTCAAATAATTGGTTAGCCTCTTACCAACTTACCTAGTACACAGTGATATCAAGTCTTTGGATATTAATATCAACTGTAATTGGTAATCTTGTTTTAATAATCAAACATTGACAATAAATTCAAGTTAAATAATAATCTTCCTTTGGATTGATCACTTATTCACTCATAAAACCTTATAATTGTCATTTATTTATCGTCACACATAAGTAAGTGATTCGGCCAAACATTAGCCTTCCTTTGGGCCTACTAATACTCGCATGAAAAACTACACACTAATACAATATGAGAGAGATCATTTGGTGATTCACTATAATTATAATATATTTACAGGTTTAAAGAGACACCAAAATTATATTTGAACATATTTATTAATATTTTGTATAATGTACTTCTAGTGCCATAAAACACTAAAATATGCTTTAGGTCCGTGTGTCAGTTAAAAAGTTCCAAAAACAAAACTCTTATCGTGGCATAAAATGTTTTAATCACACCTACTTTAATCCTTTTCTTTAGGTATGTGGCTATATTCATGGCATTCCCCTAATAAATATGATACAATAGTCATAAATAAATCACATAACAAATGTCATAAATTAATTCCAGAATTAATGCCACATAAAACTACATATAAATGAACTAGTAAATATCATGCTAAATAACATTAATGAACATAATAGCCATGATGTTTTAAGACCATAGTTGTAACAACCTGTAATTTTGGACGATTTAAAATTTGAATTTGAATCTATTTTAATGAATTTTGAAATAGAATATGCTGATTTCGAGTTGATAAAATTTGAGAATAATTTTAAATTTTGTTTTAATGTTTTATTTGACTTAAAACAGGATCAGCAAAAAAATTAAATCAATTTTAAAAGCTCAGATTTTGAAAATTGAAATTTTAGTGCTACATTGATTGCCTATAACATGTTTAAGACAGTCTCGGTATCCAACGAAACCACTTTTATTGGATCCGGAATGTCGAAGTATGGTAGAATGTAAAATTTCAAGGAAAATAGAGTTTGTATGTGAGAGAACAATATATAAATATAAGCTGAAAATTCATTCAATTTTCAATCTAAGCTAGAAATATGGCTATTTTTCAAATGGTCTCCAAATTCGATGAGACTAGATTCGTTGGATGTGTAATTCCATATCATAGAAATATTTCAAATTTCATAATTTTTGGAGTTAACGTGTGGTCGTGCGATTAGAACCAAGTTTGAACGGTATAATTAATACACAACTTTAATCATCACTTCGTGCAATAGTAACCAACCAACCAAAATTCGACAAACATTCCCTCTCTTCGCCATGTGGACTCCTCCCATTGGTTTGATCATTCTTGAAGTGATGTGGCTCTAATTAAGTTTAACCAAGGTTAAGATTTCTTCCATTTTCTTAACTTAAACCTAAGAAGCTCTAAAACCCATTAATGGCCTACTCTTCCATTCTTTCCTCCCTTTAGCTCCACCACCGCTATGCCTTGGGGTTGCAGCTCCACCACCAACCGCTGCAGCAAACGTCGACGCCACCCCAAGTCAGGCCGCGGGTCCCCTTTCTCCTCTTTCCTGCTTAAACTCTTCCAAAGTAGAAAGGCACCTCCTTTAAGTGCTGAAACCAAAATCTACACCTCCTAGCTCCTCCTATGGACCCCACAATGCCATTCAATCCACCTCAACACTCCCCATACCCTGCGCCTTCGCTGTCTAGCCTAGGTCAGAGGCACTCGTGGGTCCCGCAAGCCCAAACACCCTTAAAAATCCTAGCTTTCTACCCTAAAACTCTAGTGCAAGCGTGATCCGGTGTGCGTGCGAAATATTGAGTTGATTCAGCGAGAAAAGGTGAGATCTTCGACTCGTTGCAAGCGCATAGAAAGCCTCATGGTGTTAGGAAGCTCAGAGTAAGAATTTATCGCTCAAAATATTTATTTTGTGTAGTTAAAGTAAATTAAATTCCTAACACTACAAGAAAGTATGTTATTAATACCGCTATTTAAAAAGGTATTATTCTAAAACGTTATTGTTTATGATTAAACATTTGTTTTTTAACTAATTTTGTTCTATACGGTACTATGTAACGCTCTTCGCTCCAAAATACGTTTCCCTCCAAAATAACAATTAACCCTTATTCTCCCTCCAAAATATAATCATTTTCCTTTCTCAATTCCTCCGATCAAATTAAATTCCAACCATTTCTTCATCACAAATTATGATCTTCAATATAGGGTACTACGGTGATATCGCTGTCCCATATAACATTTTCTCCTTCCATTTTCCTACTTATCTGGTACTCAGGATTTGGATCTCTAGTTTTGTTAAATTTGTAAAGATTGCATGCATGCTTATCAATCTATATTTCTTCAAATCGATCTTAAAAAAATGGGATCTTCAATACATTGGTGCTCTTTTGGTGGATTCCCAAAAATGACTAGTGAGAAATCATTTCTCTAAATCTACCCTTCGAAAGATCGGATCTTAACTAGTTCGAGCGTTCACGATAGATCGAGACATCAGAAATTTGGGTGTACTGGCAACAGCGTCCCTAATTCTCAAAATATTAAGCTGACAATACCTATTTGTTCAAACCGATTCTGCCTACGACTGGATCTGGTAGGAGGCTTTCGTTCGACTTACAAGGGATAAGAATTTTGCAAGTTGGTTTCAAATAATCAAATTTGGAATTTGGGTGATAATTTTATTGGATTGCCTAAAAAGTTTCAAGTATCTTTTTTATGCTTCTGAGTGCTCGATGATTTCAAACAGAAAATCGAATTATAGTTCAATTATATGATGCTTACTTGAAGATAGAATCCAATTAAATCGATTAACGATATTTTCTATGACTGTTGGGAAAATTCATATGAACCATTTTATGAGTTTGCAACGCAAGATTGGTTAAAATAATTATATTTGGTTGATTGGATTCTTGTTCATGGTGTTAAGTTGTTTTTAAGCCTTAAAATGTATGATGCTAGAGTTGGCTAAGCCTTAAAATGAGAAAGGTAAAATATCAGAGAAGTACTGTTATACTTTGTGTATTGGTTCTTCATGTCTTTTCTTGAAAAAGTAACTTATTTTTGTTTAACTATGGTAGAAAACTCTAAGGAGAAAGTGGATATTTCTCTAATGGTAATACATTGCATAGTTTGTTAGTTTTCTTAATGCCTTGACATGTTTTACCTTGGACAATGGCACTGCTGGCAGCTGATCAGTATCACAAATATAAAGCAATTTGTTTTCTTTTTATGTATTTATAGTGATATAGCACTGGTAATTTGTTTTCACAAATATCAACTTTTTTGAGTTAATGGAGGAATGTTCTGTTTTTGCATTGACTTTGGCATATTGCGATACTGCTTTACATCCCTTAGGATTTGTTCCTTGGTTCTTTCATTTGATTGTGTTGTAGATATATCAAGTTAAGATTCATATGAGTGCAAGTGCTTCTCTTTGCCAAGGTCTCCAAAATCATATACCGATTATATCGATTTCAGCTTATATGTTGTCTAACTGTGTGGATCATGTAAACATCCCATATTTTATGTTACTTTATTTTACTTCCCTTTGTTCAATTGTATTTGAGTGTGCACTCAAACTCTTTGTTAACATGTCTTTTGTGTTTGCCATTTTATGGTCATTATCCCATTCCTGCTAATCCATTTTATGGTCATTATCACAAGTATAAGGTAATTTGTAAAAAAGATGTTTGAACTTGGGATATGGTTGCGTTTGTAACCAATAAAAGACGAAGTGCATTAGATTATTAGTTTCATCATTTTATTTATTATTCGTTTAGATATGAATCAAAATTAGTCCAATTCTATGATGGTCTAATCGATACATAGTAGTTGCATGATTAGTGGGTTGCAGATGGAAAGTTCAGTGATATTTGAGTGATGACAGCAATTGGGAAATGAAATGATATGTGTTGATTGTAGGTAGATTAATCTACTTCAGACGTAAGATGTTTACAAGAAAAAATACTACACATCAGTACACTTGTAAAATACTCACAGCTTTGCGTATGGTTGTATATGATTAACCAATGGGTACGGCTTGATAAATTTAGTTATGATTGTAATTCTTTAACAGTCAAGCGATCTGAAACAACAATTGTGAAACTTATAAATAATAACAATAAGATTTCACACCTGTCGGTCTAAATTCTAAAACAACATTATAATTTTGTTTTAGATCCTTCATATAATCTTCTAAGTTCTGTATAACCCAGTGGTGGTCACCTATATAAAAGTACAATGGTAGAATGTCAGGAATTAAGTTCTATATAAAAGCGTTTATATTGTTTAAATTATGCTGGAAATGACATATACATGAGTATCATGTTTCAAATTTTTTTTTCTTTAATTATGCTTTTGTTTTGCTAATATCACAAAAAATATCATTCTCTTCATTTTGAAGCAGCATAGTACTTCAGCATTATTTTGCTTTTGTTGTAATGTGGTAAGTTTACTTTCAAATTACTTGCTGATACACAAGCTTATTTATGGCCTCATGTTATGTTTTTTGTCTTGATTCTTTAAACCGGTTAGCGATTTGCCTTGCCATAATTTTTTCAATCAAATGTATTTTTGGAGTTTGCAAGCGATGGAGCTATCTAGTTGAATTCAGATCTCATAATTTCTTTTCTGTTTACAAATTTGGTACGGAAACTAATTATTTGAATACTCTCATACTATCCAATGACATTTCAAATTCCATTATTAACCAACTTTTGACTAGTGCTGAACGAGTGTATATATATATATATATATATCTGATAAATAGATGATTAAATTAATGCACGGTTGGATCATAGATGATGGCTATTTATAGTTTTGGTTGCTGCCTCTTCTTCTCTGTTAGGAAGAAAGGGCCTTTTGATTGTTCTCATGAGTGAAAATTCAATGGAATAGGTATTTTCTTTTTTAAAATGATATTCAAGCTTGTGGAACTTTATTGTTGTATATAAGCTATTGATTTGCTTTCATACACATGGCAGATCCCTTCGCCCTACTGGATGATTGGTTTAAATATAAAAAGCCATCACTATTATTTCATTATAAAATACTGCTAAGCTCCACAACCATTTATTCATTTCAATGAAGCCAAAAGGAGATCTGGTCAAATATTTGGGAACTCAGAAGTTGGTAGTAGCTGTAGCTTGACTGTGATTGAAGGGGATGCGTTCTCGGGTTTATTCAGCTAGTAGCATCAATAGGCTCATATAATTCAGCTAATCTTCTTCAAACATGTTCTTGCAACTAGTTTTCTTAAGCATGCACATGTGAGACTTTTATTTTATTTTTATTTATCCATGACTTTATTTAGTCCATGGCTCCGTGTAACAACAACATATACAAATTTCTTAAACATGAGAATGACTTACTTCAATAAACTTTTGATCCAATGTCAAAAGAAAATGATTTTCTATCTTTAGCAGATATGGTATGTTTCTTAAATATTAGTGCACTAGGTTGTGGGTGCCTTGTATGACCCATCTAAGTATCACCCAACTTTTTATCAGCAAAATGATTTGATAAAACTCAAAAAAAAAAAAAAGGGACAAAAGGGAAAAATCAGATAATAATTTGAATTTTATCTACATGGTATAATGGCATGTTCTATTTGTATATTATGTTTTCAATATATACCTTAATGAGAGGGGCGTAAACAATCAAACCTATAAAATTATATTTTGTAGTAGTCACTTGAACTGTTATTGATAGAAAAATAGAATTGAGATTAAACAACAGTTTATTATTGAAGAATTGTAATACAAGATGATACAAATTATATAGAGGAGTCCTCTATTTTTAATAGAAGAAATAAATGTAAATGGCTTGAATAACGGGCATGTGACTGTTGCTTGAATAATGGGCATGTGACTGTTGCTTGAATAACATGCATGTGACCGTTGCTTTGTTATATGCGGAAGTGTACAATGGATACAGATATAGTACCATAAACGAAAAATGTATAACTGAATATGGATATAATACCATATACGAAAACTTTCCCATTATTCTTTCTTTCCTTTATTACCGGCCCTCAAATTAGTGTTAGGGTTTGCAACCCTAATTTGCCATTTCGTGGATTGATGTTGGTAAAGAGTAAGAAATTTCAATCCTTTGTCGTATTGGTGAATATACATGTAAGATCCAGGTATGAACGTTCCATCTTTTGCTCGGTAATTGTCTGTAACTCTTCGATTCCAAGTGCATCTCTAAATATTTGGAATTTTTTGGCTAAGAGTGATTTTGTAAGCATGTCGGCCCTCTAATAGTAAGCTGGAATATGATTCACTTGTAAAATTTTCGTTTGAACTTTCTTTCAAACAAAATAGATATCAATTTCTATGTGTTTGGTTCAATTATGCTGAATAGGATCTGCTATCATGTAGATTGTGCTCAAATTATCACACCAAATTATATGGGTATTGTTAGATGATAGTTTTAGCTCCTTTAACAATGATTGTAGCCATAAAATTTCAGTTGTAGTACTAGCAACATTCCTATATTCTGCTTCTGTGCTTGATCTCGAGATGGTTGTTTGCTTTTTAGAGCAACAAGAAATAAGACTTTCTCCTCTATAAATGCAATAACCAGAAATGGATTTTCTATAATCTATGTTTGTAGCCCAGTATGCATCTGAATAAGCTGTAATATTTAAGTCTTTGCTGCCTTTTAATTATATGCCAAAGTTAATTGTTGCTTTCAAGTATCTGAGTATTCTTTTCACTATTGTCCAATGCTCACTTCTGGGTTCCTACAAAAATTGGGATACTTTATTAACACTAAAAGAAATATCAGGTCATGTTATAGTAGCATATTGTAATGCTCCTATAATACTCCTATATTGTTTGATATTTGAGATAGTCTCCCCATTGTTCTTTGACAAGTGTTGGTTTGATATCATAGGAGTTGGTTGGCCATTTGCTTCAATCATGTTTTTCTTGTTTAGAAGCTGTGTAATATACTTTAGCAAAGATGAATTTCTTTATATGATTTTCTTGTAACTTCTATTCCAAGAAAATAAGATAATTCACCCAAATCTTTTATTAAGAACTGATTGTTCAAATAATCTGCCAATTTTCTAATTTTGATTTCACTGCTTCTTATGATAATTAAATCATCCACTTATATTAATATATAAGTGGTAGATGATTCACTAGTTTTTGTGAATAAGGATGTGTCAGATCTGGTAGGTGAATAGCCTAATGTTATCAAACTTGCTTTAAGTCTTTCAAACCATACTCTGGGTGCTTTCTTCAGATCATAGATTGCTTTATTTAGTTTACATACCATTGTTGGGTCTTGTGTATAACGTTGTGTTTGCTGCAGGAATATTTCTTCATGTAGATTCCCATTTAAGAATGTATCGTTGACATCTAATTGCTTGATCTTCCAGTTATTGCTTAATGCTATAGTCAATATAAGTTTAATAGTTGAGGGTTTTACCACTACCGAGAAATTTTCATTATAATCAAAACCAAATTCTTGTGTGAATCCTTTTGCAACAAGTCTTGCTTTAGATCTATTAATGGATCCATCTAGATTCTTTTTCAGTCTGTATACCCACTTGCATCCAATTATATTCTTGTTGTTTGTTGGACTCGCTAGTTCCTATGTACAATTTTTCATCAGTGCATGATATTCTTCATCCATTGCCTTTCTCCATTCTTTGTGTTTGACTGCTTGTTGATAACTATTTGGTTCTTCTTTAGTCATGACTGCAGCATAAGTCTTTTGTTTGAATATGCCTCTTTTTGATCTGGTTATCATTGGATGTCCTGTTTGATGTTGTGATGGTTGAGTTACTGAGTCATTTTGTCTACTTCTAGAGTTTTGATTGTTATCTTTGTTGATTTCTTCTGATAGTCTATAACTTGATTCTGTAAGTGATTGTATGGTGTGTCTAGCTTGCTCTGGTAGATCATCATTAGTTTCATTATCACTGTGGTGGCCTTCAGAGTTACTAGTTGCCTTGTCCCCATTCTCTTGATGCCGTGTGTCAGCAATGTTGCGCAGATCAAGTATACTAACATTTGGATTATATATTTTGGCTATGGTTTGTATATCTGATCTGCTATAAGGGAAAATATTCTCTTCAAAAATAACATGTCTACTTGTAAATATTCTACCAGACTTGTCGATACATCTAACCTTTTTTTATTATTGTAATAACCTATGAAAGTGCAGGGTTTAGATCTATAGTCATGTTTATGATCATTAGAAGGTCTTAAGTAAGGGAAAGATATGCAACCAAATGTTTTTATATGATTGTAATTAGGTTTGACATTAAATAGATTTTCTAGATGTGTTATGTCTTCCAGTGCTTTAGTGGGCATTCTATTTATTAGATGCACAGCAGTATTGAAAGCATCAGGCCAAAATTTAAGTAGCAAAGATGCTTGAGATAACAAAGTTAAACCTGATTCAACTATGTGTCTATGTTTCCTCTCAACTATACTATTTTGTTCAGAAGTATAGGGACATGTTACTCTATGTATAATACCTTTACTCTTAAAATAATTTGTTAGGGGTTTGTATTCTAATCCTCCATCAGATTGCATGACTTTAATTTGACATGTTATTTGGTTTTCAAACATATTGATAAAAATGATGACAACACTTTTAGTACCAGATTTTTGCTTATAAGAAGTATATCTAAGTATACCCAGTGCAAGCATCAACAAATGATATGTAGTATTTATAATCAGAAAATATAAGAGATGGATCCCAAATATCAGTGGTAATTAATCGACCAGGTTTGGAGTACACAGTTAATAAATCAGAGAACGGTAATTTGTGGCTTTTTCCCATCTAGCAATAAGTACATAAATAAGGTAATTTTGTAGAGATAAATTTTATTTTATTATCGTTAAGAATTTTTTCATAATCCTAGCACTACGATGTTCTAACTTATAATGCCATAAGTCAAAAGTACTTTTAGTTTGAATTTCATCAGTTATATCAGTCAGATTACAATGTAAGTGATCATTGATAGTAGTATTATGGTTGCTGAGATTGAATTCATAGAGTCCCTTCACAACATTCCCCTGTAGAAGAATTTTCCTAGTTATTATGTCTCTGACTACACAGTATTCAGGGAAAAATTCAATGTAACATTATTATCTCTAGCAAATTGAGACACACTAATTAGGTTTTTCTTAATAGTGGGTACTCTTAGTAAATTATGCAAAAATAAATGCCTATTACCAATGATACTACCACTGCCAGTATGAGAGATTTTAAAACACTTACCATTGCCCATGCTTATAGTTTGATTACCATTGTATTCTTTGTTCCCAAGATTCATGTTGTTCAGAATGTCAGTGATATGACTGCTAGCACCTGAGTTGGGGTACCATAATTCATCTTGAATGTAATTAGCTCTGGCTTGTTCATTATGATTCCTTGTGTTGTCAGTATGATTAGTTACATCTCCCTATCCTTGTGCTAAATTGGCAGTGAAATTGATATTTCTTTGACTGTTGTTATTGGCTTGGCCAGTTGAGCAGTTTGAATTGTATTTGAAATAGCACTTGAGAGCAATATGGCCAATCTTCTCACATATTTGACACTTTGGTCGATTGTTGTTGTTACTCCAGCGTCCTCTTCTTCTACCACCTCTGGCTCTGGTGGTGGGGTTGCCCCTCTGAAAGTTTTTCTCATTTATGTAATTATTACTTATCTGATTTCTGTTATTTTCACTACTTTCATTAACAACATAGTTAATAGAGAAGTCAATTTCTTGACTTTTCTTGCCTTCAAGTATAGCTTCATGTGCTAGTAAAATAAAGTGAACATCATCAGGAGATGAGAATTCCTTTTGTGAGGAAACTATGGCTTCTACATCCTCATATTCTTCACTAAGCCATTGAGAATAGTCAAGATTTGTTTAGAATCTTGCACTTTATAGCCAGTAGCTTCTAATATGTCACAAACATATTTTATTTTGCTCAAGTACTCTCTCGTGGTAATGTTGTCCTTTTTTATTTTTGCAATTGTCTTTTATAAAACATGACTTTAGCAACTGACTGGTTGCTGAAGGAAGTTTTTATTGTTGTCCATATCTCGTTAGCACTTTTGAAGTCAATCACTTGTGGTAATAAGCTTTGATTAATAGAGGGTAGTATCCATGAACTGATTAAATGATCTTGCCTATGGTGCTTCATGTATCTCCATTATTGACTATTTTATTCTCTTGATCATTAATGAATTTTGGTGGAACTGATAAAGTCCACATGATGAAGCCTTCAAGGCCATAACCTTGGATTGCTGTCTTGATCTAAATTTTCCAAAGCAAGTAATTGTTTTCATCCAATTGCACTTAATTAGTTGTGATTGAGAACTAATTATGTTTTGATGGTTTGCCAACAACACTGAGGCTTTGTAATGACCCGAAAATTCCCGATCCTGATTATCGATACTAATACATATACTATATCACATATCGACTAATCAAACACCAGAAATTAACAGATCGTTAATAGAAAGAAATTAGAGGGTGAGAAATAGAAAGAAAGTTAGAAGAGAAGAAAATGAAGAACATAACACAACAAAATCAAAGTATCACGAATCTAACAGCGGGATTGAATCAAATATATTTTATAACAATACTTAAAATACAAAACTGTATTTGAACTTACATACGTCATTAGAATATAACTCATATACAACACAGCGGAAATAAACTCTGTATGTCAAAAGTTGAAGGCTCCTGTTCCAAACTTCTTCAGACAAATCTGTAAAAACTTGAACTATTGGACTGCCCATACAAATTTGGGCACCCAAGAGTTTAGGGTAAACATAGAAAATAAACACTAGGTCAGTCTGGGACTGGTGTAAGTAAATGATTTTTAAATAGTTTGATTTAACGTTCAAAAATTCTTTTGAAATAAATGATAATCATAAGACCAAATCCACACATAAATACGGACAGTTTTTACCTTACGATAACCCAAACCATTTTTGAAATCATATCTTTTTGTGATATTATAATAATGTCTAAATACAAATAGATATCAATCTAGCGGAGCGCTTGCATCTCACGCTCCACATATATAGTATACAAACAAAACCGCATATGCTTATTGGAGATTGGATTCCGACTATGACAAGGTATGGAACCACCTGCTGATAGTGTATCTCTAGAGTGGAATATACTGGGTTCAAAAAGAACGCCTTGAAACCCGACCACACATGACCGACCACTCATTTCGCTTGAGTGTATTGAATGTATATCACCAACGGTTGGGATTCGTTTCCCGAAAAAGGGACAACATCGAAATAGATTAAAGAAGGAAAAGGATTTTCTCTAGATAGGTGATTATACACCCTAATGGGAGCGACCCACATAGCCGTGCTGCCTTCCTAATTTTTGTCATTTCCCATTTGATGAGGCTTGAGGTTAGAATTTACCTTTAGAACATCTGGCCACCATTCACTTTGAATGCCACATCGTCAGATTCGCCAGATATAAATAATTGATATCCACAAAAAATACTTTGGGTGTTAGCTATCCACCAACAGAAATACGTTTGACGAAATCAACGTACGTGACTCCTTTGAAAATAATCTATCAGACATTCTTCCATACAAGTCATCCAGGAACGGGATGAACCGAAGGCACTCTGCTACTGCATCCAATATAGGAATCACCTTATGGATCAGTAGTGAGAAGTCCTTGCAAATCTGAAGATTTCAATTATGAGAGAATCACTGTTGAAATATCTCTGGGAGCTAACCAGAGAATTCCAACAAGTAGTTCTCCCGCTTATGAAGATCTATGGTCTTCAATTCTTTCAATTTATATAGTCGTCCCTGCAAGTTAGTATACGTAAAGTCGGTTTGAAGTGGTTTTGGGTCCAATTCTCATCCCGGTCTCTTCGAACTAACACGTAAGGAAAATTTATTTGATGGTCGGGGTTTTAACTATTAAATTTAAACAGTGTAAACAAGTATAATTCTTTATACAAATTATTTCATATTTAATTTTCATGACATGTCCTTTTAATTTAATTAACTTATACAAATCTACATTTTAATTTCAGAACAGTAATCAATAATGGACGATTAAAATACAGTAGAATGTGTTAATGGTTTACTTTAACTAATTCATATCCAGTTTATCGCTTCATAGTATGACAGATAGTTAATAACAATCATTTATCACAATATTAACAATCAACGAAGATTAATATTTTGATTCCCAAAATAATAGTTCGAGGATGTTTAATCTTGAGCAGCAACTTATTTCATATAATATTCTTCAAAATAAATCAGGTGATTTATTTAAACTTCATATCTTATTTCCACTGGCGAAACGACCAAAACTTCCTAGTAAAGGAAAGACTGGATTGCTTTGAGAACAACACACATCAGAACACAAACTGAAAAACATTTTATTGCTGATTACAACAATTACATCAGAGTACAAGAATATAACAGAGTACGAAAACTTATTACACCGAAGGAATACAATAATATCAGAGGTTTAAATTACATTTAAGAATAGCAGCGGAAAAATAATACAAATATACAACCGAAAGGAATACACGGATACAGAGCTTTCCAAATATCGCCTCAGCTGTAAACCAGGATCCTGTAAATATATCTACAAAAAGCTACTCGACTACCCATGTGGAAAATATGGGCACCCGAGTTTTCCAGTGAAACAAACTACAGGCCAGTCATGGGACTGTTATGAGAAATCTTTCTATACTAGCTAACATTTTGGCGAATCACAGGACCACGCCGCTAAAGAGGAACGGGTTTAGTCCATTGGATTGCCAGTGCATAATTTAATAAAGTAAATCGTTAAACAACGCAATGCTTTCTAGAAAAATGAAACCATTATAAGACCCAAGTCCCATCACACAATGCAACGCAAACCGGAGGATAGGGTTTTACCTTATAATGATCAAGAGATGCTTTATATGATAAAACGGATTTAATATTAATAATAGTGTATATAAGTTTAATAAAAAAACAGTTCAATCATAATGTATCAATCATAGACGGCATGGGTACCATATATCATGTCGCCATACTAGTTCTACAATCAAAACCGCAAGGTCGTATTGGAAGTTGGTTTTCCATCATGAGTCGAGGCTAGGGGCATGCTCCTCTCCGATTCGAGACACTCTAGCAAATGCCTTAGGATCCCCCGCAGTGAACCCTTGGATGCGGTAGGGCCGGTCCCCGCCTATCGGCAGTGGATTGGTTATGCCTGAACACACGCTTCCCGGTTCTTTTGAACCTATAGTATGACCACTAACGGCCTATAAAAATCCGAGGCGCCTCAAAATCCGTCATCCACATAAGTAAAATGCCAGCCAGTTTAAGCATTGACACCACTTCTATCACCGTCTTCAACTTCGACTCTTCATCGTCGTAGTGATTATTTGGAATGGGTTAAACCCGGTCTTTCCGAATAATCCACGTATTTTTAAAATTAAAAACCAAGTACTATAAAAACACATCCAACGCCACATTCCAATTCAGAATTATTATTCTAATAAAATATTTGTATTATTTTATCAAAGATGAATCCTTTAAAATTATTCTTAAATATTTCTTTTAAAGTTTTATTAAGAACCCAATCTAGTTTTAAATATCACAAATCATTATGCAATGATTAATTAAATTTAAGAAATTAATCTTAACTTTAATTGGGTTGAAGAACTAATGTCATTTAAAACATAGTTCACGGTAAACCCAAAATCATCTTCCATAAAATGTGGAATCTTCACAGAAATCAAATCAATATATAATCGTTATAAATTTCTGTATCCGACCAATAATATAAATGGAATAACGGCAAAGCCTCTTAAATTCCATATGTAGTATCGGTCTTCTTTTACAGAAGATTATCTCAGTTGTTATAAATTCGAATTCCATTCAACTCCAATTTAATATATTAAATTGGAAAACTTTACTTTTGGAAAATTCCCATTTAAATCTTAATAAAAGATTTATAAATTCCAAATCATATTTTCACTGTCAGTTGGGTTAAAGAACATATGTCACTTAAAAACACAGTTCACAATAAACCCAACTCACATTTCATCTTATTCCAATTACTAAATATAATTGAAAACTTAAATAATCTAAATTAAAAGATTGTTCTTTTCATACGGGGTTTAAGAACAGTGTTATTTAAGACACTATTCACGACAAACCCAAAATCCAATTTATTCGATTTAATTTTCAATTAAATATTAAATAATTGGAAAAACTTCCTTAAATCTTAATTTAATGACTCATTCTAGTTAATAACTAGTTCATTTAAATAAAAATATATTTTTCTAAAATATATTCTTTTTTCTAAAATACTCTTTTTCTAAGACATTTTCTAAAATATTCTTTTCTCTAGAATATTCTTTATTGGAATGTGACTTAATCAACAACCATATATTGTGTGTAATAAACAATCATGATAAATAATTATCAAACATCCAAATGACGACCAAGGTGGAATTTATAATGAGCACTAAAGTACATAACTAATGCTTATCACAGACTGTCAATCCATCGATTGACATATAACTAAATATTGGGATTAGTGTGTGTCAAATTTCATCCCAATACCCGTGTGGGGTTTCATCCATCAAGCAAATAATAAATTATTTGTGCACTTGGGCGATATGTTAAAACTATCGTCCCAATCACATAAACAAGTCGGGCAACTTGTAAATGGGAGTGTAATAATCAAACTTGAATATACTAAACATTATAATTAACATATCACACATTTCAACATTACACACATATATCTCTATTCTTCTTATTACATATAAATAACATTACAAATGCAACTATTAAAACTATTCTTTTAATTGTCTCTAAAATGACAGTAAAAATGCTTCTTTTAATTTCATACTTTTTATTGAACATAAAATGTCAATAAAAATGTCGCTTTAAATCTACTCTTTTTATTTGTTTTTAAAATGACAATAAAAATACAAGTTTTTCGTCTACTTATTTATTTACATTTAAAATGTAAATCAAAATGTAGCTTTTAATCTAATCTTTTATCGCATCTAAAATGACGATAAAAATATCACTTTTTAATCCATGGTTCTATTTATATCTGAAATGTAAATATAAGTGTACATTTTAATACTATGTTTTTATTTACATCTAAAAATGTAAATAAAAATTCACGTTTTCAATTCATGTTTTTATTTACATCTAAAATGTAAAATAAAAATGCACTTTGTAAATTCATGTTTTATTTACTCTTTTTAATGAACAAAAATGTATATTTTTGTTTCAACCTTTTAAATGAACAAAATGCCTATTCTTGTTTAATCCCTATTAATGATCACAAATGTATATTTTGATTTCATTCCCTTTAAATGACAAAAATGTATATTTCTAATTCAGCTATCCTAATTTGTCAAAATTGTTCATTTTTGTTTCAACAGTTATAAATTGACAAAAAGGCCAATTTTGTTTTCAACTATTACATTTGACAAAAATGTCTTAACTCTTTTATTTAACAAAAATGTAGTTTCTGTTTTTAACTCTTGTTATTGTAAACAAATGACAAATAAAATCTATTCTTTCAATTGAAATCAATATTACATGAGAATGTAATGTTCTAATTCTATTCTATTTAATGATATTTTTAAATCCTAAGAAACATTGCCTAACAAAAATGTTCCTTTAGTCATATTAAACATTTCTAAACAAAAATGTACTTTTTTTTATCACATTATCATTTCTAAACAAAAATGTACTTTTTATCCTATTTAACATTTCTAAACAAAATGCTAATCTTGATCTAATTCTTTTCAATGACCAAAAATGGATATTTTGGTGTAACTCTTTTTAATGACCAAAAAGGTATATTTTGGTTTAATCATTTCAAGTGACCGAAAATGTATATTTTGGTTTAACCATTTTAAATGAAAAAACCAAATGTTTGTACTTCATTACTATAAAATGACCAAAAATGAATGTTTTTAATTCATTCTATTTAATTTGCAAAAATGAACATTTCCAATTCATGACCAAAACTGATAATTTTGTCTAATTCTTTTTGTGTAAACAAAATGTGAATATTTTGTCTAATCCTTTATATGTAAAAAAATGTGAATATTTTGTCTAATCCTTTATATGTAAACAAAAGGTGAATATTTTGTCTAATCCTTTATATGTAAACAAAAGGTGAATATTTTGTCTAATTCTTTATATGTAAACAAAATGTGAATATTTTGTCTAATTCTTTATATGTAAACAAAATGTGAATATTTTGTCTAATTCTTTATATGTAAACAAACTGTGAATATTTTGTCTAATTCTTTATATGTAAACAAAATGTGAATATTTTGTCTAATTCTTTATATGTAACTAAAGGTGAATATTTTGTCTAATCCTTTATATGTAAACAAAAGGTGAATATTTTGTCTAATTCTTTATATGTAAACAAAATGTGAAAATTTTGTCTAATTCTTTATACGAGACGTATAGGCACGCGCTTCGCGCGTGGTGATGGCACGCGCTCCGCCCGTGGTGATGGCACGCATGGAGCAATTCAACAAAATAAAAATATGTCGTTAGTACATGGTCTGGTATATTTCTTGCCCATTTTATTTTTCTGCATATTTATTTGCTTAATAGTTTCTTTTTATTTTCCTATTTTCATTACTGTGCATTAATTTTCTTCTGTTTCTAATTCATGCTTGTTAATTCGTGTGACCATTATTCAAAACATTTATTTATATTTCTAATTTTAAAAGTTCCATTCTTAATACGCGTGCACATACTCTTGAAATAAATATTTCCACACATACGCGTGATTTAATTCCATTTACGATGCGCATTTATTTTCGAGTTCAAACATACGCGTGATTTAATTCCATTTACGTTACCATTCTAGATTTAATTTTCTGCTTTCAAATTTTAACATTATTCCCATTTACGTCTCTATTAATGTCATTAATGACGCGCATGGCTAATTAAAGGAACATTGCTATTTAACTTTAAAATACTTTCCGTTTTTTTCTTGACTTAATTCCTTTTATCATATGTGTTTGTTTTTAGTAAAGGGCATTTTCGGTAGTTTGCGTGTACACCAAAAAAGTGTGACACCAAACATATTCCGATTATTATTAAAGAAGATGTAAACAAAAGGTGAATATTTTATCTAATCCTTTATATGTAAACAAAAGGTGAATATTTTGTCTAATTCTTTATATGTAAACAAAATGTGAATATTTTGTATAATTCTTTATATGTAAACAAAATGTGAATATTTTTTCTAATTTTTTATATGTAAACAAAATGTGAATATTTTGTCTAATTCTTTATATGTAACAAAATGTTTCTTTTTATTTACAAAACAAATTTCAATTCCAAAAATGTTATTTTTATTTGCAAAACATATTTCAAATAAAAAGGTTGTTTTTATTTACAAGGTAACATTTGTAAGGAAATGTTGTTTTATTCCACTGTAACATTTATAAGAAAATGTAACTTTATTTCAAGTTAACATTTATAAGAAAATGTTATTTTATTTCAAAAAATCATGTTTTGACCAAAATGTATATTTTTATTTCAATAATCATTCCTTTGAATCTAATCTTTTATTGTATCAATTTGACAATAAAAATTATTCTTTTTGTATTCAAAAAGAATATGACACCAAATATGTTCCTTTTTATAAAAATAAAAATATGATTTTTATTTCGGATCTAAATCTAACCAAACACATACCACAACAATCATCATCATCAGCAAACAACAAATACCATATCATACATCACATAATTGGATTAACATACATATATGGAATTGAAATAACGAAAGATAATTAAATTTTAATTATTTTTAAACAAAGAAATCTCACTGATAGCTTTTACATATGAACAACTCAGATCTGGATTTTGACCAAAATCTAATATGCTCTGTTTCAACTCTAGTCTGCTCCATATGGTAGTGTTTTCTGATACGAATCCAACGCAACTGATTTCGCGAAATTCCGACGCTGTTTGAAAAAGTTACATTATTTTAAAGATTAATAACTAATTAAACAATTTGTTTAAATTAATTATATTTTAATAACACTTAGACTAACGTTGCCTTTGCCATCTTCTTCTTCGTTACAGTCCCTTGACCGAACCCAACTCCAAGCTTAGGGTTCCACCACACTTCCTCCACCACCCCTTTGACCAAGATCCGTCGATGTCACCCCGAAGCTCGCGGCATCCTCTACTGTCGCCCCTCGTATGGTGCAACTCACACCAGTATTGGCTCCACACGGCGACCCTGAAACGCCGCACTTCCTGGCCAGAAATCCTCCTCCCTGTTGAACGAGATATCATCACCGCCTTATAGAAGAGTACGACATATAGGGTTATGGTATACTGTATTATATATGTGTATTTCTTATTTTAATTTTATTTATTTAATCCATTTAAATCCAAAAATACTCTTTAACTCATACGAACTCTAATTCAAACCCAACGAGTGTCGCCCCTAGCTAATAACCCCCGTCCCGGACACAATGGAATATGTTTCATAACTCAATTCGGCTGTTACGATATGTTTTTCTCAAAATTTAATATTTAAATCATTTATTATTTAATTTAACCATATATTTTAAATTACCGGGGCCACATACTAATACTAAAAATTATAGAAAAATTATTTCTAGTTATGTTTTGACAATACTGTCCTAACAAGACTAATTTCGTCGAATTCTGAGACCGTTTTAAAAATAGCCATTTTCAAGTCGATTAAATTTGACTAAAACTGACAAAACACATTTTCGTCTGCCACGCTCACACATTAATTCGAAAAATTATGAAAATTGGAAGCTAGCAATAATTTGACATTTCGGTTCCAACAAAAGTGGTTTCGTCGAAAACCGAGGTCATTTTGAAAAATGGCTATTTTTAAGGGCTATATATTATATTAAAATATACATAAATTCTACAGTGAATTTTCTAAATTTTAAACTGGGCATAACTTTCTATTTTCAAAGTGAAATTTCAATTTTTTAGATTCGTTAGAAAGATATGATTAAACAGATTTAAATATTTCTTGTTTCACTCAATTCTGATTTATTCTGAATCCCGTACAGTCAGTTAAAGTTCAAATTCAAATGTTCAAACTGCAGCGCTGTTTTAAACTCCTTTTATAATTAAATTAAATTTATTCGTTTTAAAATAAATTTTTAGTCGTTCTTATATAAAATAAATTATTTTAAATATTAAAATCCATTAAAATTTCTAAAATAAATTTTTTAAATTGGCCCTAAAATTCCGGGTTGTTACAATCGCCCCCACTTAAAATCTTTTCGTCCTCGAAAAGGAACGTAGCTAAAAGTGGTTTAATTAACAAACCTAACTAATTTTTTTTATAATGGTATCAATAATTTTATTAGTTAAATTAATAATCAAACATCACAACCAGCAATCAATTAGGTGATTAACTTTTAAAGATATATATAACTTTTATATATATTCAGAAATCATGTTTTTAGTGCAAACCACAGCAATCTATTCTAAATAAGTTTTGGTCCTCATACCAGTCAATAGAAATATATAGAAATCCCACTATCGAAACTTGAACATAATTTTCGATGATGTTTCGAACCACCATCAGAACATCTCCGGGCGACTAGAGTGTGATTCTATATCTATCCAGTATATTAAAACTTCGAATATCCGTTAATTACTCGTATATTCGAAATCTTTATATACTCGATTGTCCACATAAAAATATAATAATATACTCAAATACGTATTTTAAGATAAAATTTTCAAAACTAAATTTGTTTTTATTTTAAAGAAAATAATACCCTTCACATTCGTTCTAGGATACTACTGATCCCATCTCTAATGAGTTATTCTCATTGGATATTACTAATCCAATCTTTAATGAATTCTTTCATTCAGTTCTAATGTGCCTTATTCTCGAGCTCTGTAAACCAAAGCTCTAATTCCAAATGAAACGACCCAAACTTCCCAGTAAAGGAAAGACTGGATTGCTTTGAGAACAACACACATCAGAACACAAACTGAAGAACATTTTATTGCTGATTACAACAATTACATCAGAGTACAAGAATATAACAGAGTACAAAAACTTATTACACCAAAGGAATACAATAATATCAGAGGTTTAAATTACATTTAAGAATAGCAGCGGAAAAATAATACAAATATACAACCGAAAGGAATACACGGATACAGAGCTTTCCAAATATCGCCTCAGCTGTAAACCAGGATCCTGTAAATATATCTACAAAAAGCTACTCGACTGCCCATGTGGAAAATATGGGCACCCGAGTTTGCCAGTGAAACAAACTATAGGTCAGTCATGGGACTGGTATGAGAAATCTTTCTATACTAGCTAATATTTTGGCGAATCACAGGACCACGCCGCTAAAGCGGAACGGGTTTACTCCATTGGATTGCCAGTGCATAATTAAATAAAGTAAATCGTTAAACAACGCAATGCTTTTTAGAAAAATGAAACCATTATAAGACCCAAGTCCCATCACACAATGCAACGCAAACCGGAGGATAGGGTTTTACCTTATGATGGTCAAGAGATGCTTGATATGATAAAACGGATTTAATATTAATACTAGTGTATATAAGTTTAATAAAAAACATTTCAATCATAATGTATCAATCATAGACGGCATGGGTACCATATATCATGTCGCCATACTAGTTCTACAATCAAAACCGCAAGGTCGTATTGGAAGTTGGTTTTCCATCATGAGTCGAGGCTAGGGGAAAGCTCCTCTCCGATTCGAGACACTCTAGCAAATGCCTTAGGATCCCCCGCAGTGAACCCTTGGATGCGGTAGGGCCGGTCCCCGCCTATCGGTAGTGGATTGGTTATGCCTGAACACACGCTTTCCGGTTCCTTTGAACCTATAATATGACCACTAACGGCCTATAAAAATCCGAGGCGCCTCAAAATCCATCATCCACGTAAGTAAAATGCCAGCCAGTTTAAGCATTGACACCACTTCTAGCTATAAAGAAACGTGTGCACTCCCTACGGTCCATATCCTGTTTTTGACTCATACCAGGGTGTGAGGCTCGCGAAGTCACGCTATACACAAAGCTGTGCCATAATAGGCTATGTTTTGATCATCCCACAAGGCCCTGCTTTTCAACAAAAGCCTTGATCATTTGCATCTTGGCGTGCCACATTGACAATTCACGCCATGCGATCAATCATTATTAATATATACCCAGGTGTTAAGTCGAGAATGAATTCTCCACCACCCATCAGACATACATTAATAAAAATCAATTTAATTCACATGGAACGAAATCCAATGTTAGACACGCATCCATTTACAAGTCCGTTCTGGGTCTGAAGGAAACCGGAGATACCTGAGAGGTCCTCGCATACCCGGACAATCAACAATACGTCTGGACGGATACTACTGAAACCCCTTCAAGGTAGCTACTCCCAACATGGGTCTCAGTAGCAACACATCCATTCGATGTGAAGATCGTCGATCTTCAATCACCATCATCTACTTCGACTCTTCATCGTCGTAGTGATTATTTGGAATGGGTTAATCCCAGTCTTTCCGAATAATCCACGTATTTTTAAAATTAAAAATCAAGTACTATAAAAACACATCCAACGCCATTCCAATTCGGAATTATTCTTCTAATAAAATATTTGTATTATCCTATCAAAGATGAATCCTTTAAAATTATTCTTAAATCATTCTTTTAAAGATTTATTAAGAACCCAATCTAGTTTTAAATATCACAAATCATTATGCAATGATTAATTAAATTTAATAAATTAATCTTATCTTTAACTGGGTTAAAGAACTAATGTCATTTAAAACATAGTTCACGGTAAACCCAAAATCATCTTCCATAAAATATGGAATCTTAATAGAAATCAAATCAATATATAATCGTTATAAATTCCTGTATCCGACCAATAATATAAATGGGATAACGACAAAGCCTCTTAAATTCCATATGTAGTATCGGTCTTCTTTTACAGAAGCTTATCTCAGTTATTATAAATTCGAATTCCATTCAACTCTAATTTAATATATTAAATTGGAAAACTTTACTTTTGGAAAATTCCCATTTAAATCTTAATAAAAGATTTATAAATTCCAAATAATATTTTCACTGTCAGTTGGGTTAAAGAACATATGTCACTTAAAAACATAGTTCACAATAAACCCAACTCACATTTCATCTTATTCCAATTACTAATTATAATTGAAAACTTAAATAATCTAAATTAAAAGATTGTTCTTTTCATACGGGGTTTAAGAACAGTGTTATTTAAGACACTATTCACGACAAACCCAAAATCCAATTTATTCGATTTAATTTTCAATTAAATATTAAATAATTCGAAAAACTTCATTAAATCGTAATTTAATGACTCATTCTAGTTAATAACTAGTTCATTTCAATAAAAATATGTTTTTATAAAATATATTCTTTTTTCTAAAATACTCTTTTTCTAAGACATTTTCTAAAATATTCTTTTCTCTAGAATATTCTTTATTGAAATGTGACTCAATCAACAACCATATATTTTGTGTAATCAACAATCATGATAAATAATTATCAAACATCCAAATGACGACCAAGGTGGAATTTATAATTGTGTGAGTAGTAAAGTACATAACTAACGCTCATCACAGACTGTCAATCCATCGTGACACGACCCGAACTTCCCCGGTAAGGAAAGCACGGATGGCGTTGAGGACAAGACAAAATAGAACGCAAACGGAAGAACATTTCATTGTAATTACAACAATTCCATCAGATACAAGAATATACAGAGTATAAATGAATAAATTGCATTCAACAAATATCAGAGATTTAAATTACATTTAAATACATCGCAGCGGAAAATAATACAAAATCACAACTAGAAGTAATGCACGGATACAGAGCTTTCCGAGCATCGTTCCAGCTGTAATTCAGGACCCTGTGGATATAAATCTGCAAAACCAAAACTACTAGCTGCCCGTGTCGAAAATAGGGGCACCCAGAGTTTAGGTTAAAACAATAAACTCCAGGTCAGTCATGTGACTAGTGTGAGAACTAAAACAGTTATTAATATTGTTTTTAAAGTTTGATAAATCAAGGGACCACGCCGTATAACACGGAACGGGTTTCCTCCCAAGAATACCACTGCATAGAACAAACAGCGCAATGCTAAATAAAGAAAAATGAAGCTGTTATAAGACCCAGGTCCCATCACACAATGCAACGCAAGCCGGAGGATAGGGTTTTTACCTTATAACAGCCAAAGCATGCTTGATACGTTTAAAACACATTATTTGATACTATTATAGGTGTATTGTGTCAAAACAATTTCAATCATAAATATCAATCATAGACCGCATAAGTGCCCCCATCCCACTATGTCGCCATAATAGGCTCTACAAATAAAACCAAAACACATGTATTGGAAATTGGATTCCATCATGAGTCGAGGCAAGGGGCAAGCTCCTCTCTGATTCGAGACACTCTAGAAAATGCCTCAGGACCCCACTATGATCCTTGGATCTTCAGGGCCGGTCCTCTCTTACTTTTGAGGATTAGTTATTCCTGAACACACGTTTCCCAGTCCTTACTGACCTATATTCGAGGCGCCTCGTATCCAACAACCACACAGGTGAAAAGTATATAAATGTCAGGGCTGGTAGGTCACTGACACCACCCTAGCTAGAAAGAAACGTCGTCCTCTCCCTGCAGTCACTATCCCGTTTTTGACTCATACCGAGGTGTGAGGCTCGCGAATTCACGTTATACAAAAAGCTGCGCCACACAGGCCATGCTTTGATTATCAACCACAAGGCTTTTCTTTTCAAAAGAAGCCTTGATCAATTGCCACTTACGCGTGCCACACTGGCAATTCACTCCATGCGACTAATGTCCATCGATATACAACCTCTGAGCTCGTACGCCTCAGAGAAGGGAGTTAAGCAAGAGAATAAATTCTCTGCCACCAAACAGATGTATATTTAATAAAGATCAATCAACACAGAATAAAATTGAATGTCAGACACACAATCCATTTACAAGCTCGTTCTGGGTCTGAACGAAACCAGAGGCACTTTCCTCGCATATCCATCCATTTCCAAGTACGTCTGGACGATCACAAACTGTTTCCCTCATCTTGGGTGTGCAGCCCAATCAAGATCATCAGTAATCACCCAAACGATGAGAAGACTTCCGGTCTTCAACCACCGTCTTCATCTTCGACATCTCGTCGAATCGGTTATTCAGAATGGGTATAAACCCGGCCTTTCTGAATAACCCACGTATATGATAAATAAATGTTACACAAACACAACAAACGCCTCATTCCAATTCAGAATAACCTTTTATTCACAAAATTACATTCTTAGGGAAAGGTTCCCATAAATTTTATCCAAGATAAATTCTTCAAAATTTATTCTTTAATCTTCCTTTGGATATCATTTCAAACTAGTCGGGATTAGCGGGCCACACCGAAGTAATTATTTATTTTATTTCCCCAACCCAACCTATTCATCCCATGGAGAAAAACTGGTAATACTCCATATCTAACACCACGGTGCTATCGGTAAAATTAATTAACATTTCACATTCAAATCTAATTAAAGATTTAACTATCGCTTTGGAGCAAAACTGGTGGTACTCCATTCTCGATCACCTTTCAGATTTGATAATTTAAATTATCAATTCACATTTCAATCTAATTAAAGATTCATTAAAACTCCCCTTAGTTTTAATCTTCTTAAAAATCAATATCTTGTCTTTAACTGGGTTAAAGAACCAATGTCATCTAAACACGATTCACGATAAACCCAAAATCACACTCTATTGTTAATTGGGTTAAAGAACAGGTGTTATTCAAAACACCGCTCACGATAAACCCAAAAAGCGACTCAAATTTAATCCCAATTAAATATTATTTAATTGATACATTTCATTAAATCTAAATAGAAATATTTAATCTTTTTCTCTATTGGGCTTAAGAACAGTGTTAATGAAGACACCATTCACGGCAAACCCAAATCACATTTGATGTTAAATACAAGGCTCTGAATAGAAAATATACCGGCTTATATTCAATATCAAATCCTGAAACCAACAAATATCGTATTGGAAATAACGATATAAAATATATCTTTCAAATTCCTATAACAATATCTGTATAGTCACGACATCCAACATCGAAATATTCCGAAGATAATTTCGATTCAACTCCAGTCCAATTCACGTATTGGGAATATTGATTATTTTTAAAATCACTTTCAAATTCAATTTATTTATTTCAAAAACAAATTGATTTTAATTCTAGTTCAAAACTAGTTCATTTCGATAAAAATCTGTTTTTATCATTTCAAATGTGGAGTATTTCATCCCAGTTCTTTCCAATTCACATATTATGATTTTACACAAATAATCAATATTTTTAATAATTTTATCAAGGCCCGTACAGTCGGTTTCCAACAACGGCCATCGAACTGCACTTACAGCGACCTTTTTCAAATTTGATTTGGACATAATTCCAAATCCAACCGTTAGATTTCAAATTTCAGATATTCATTGGAAAGCTCTTTTCGATACGAACCCAACGGTTCCGGTTTTAGGAGAATCCGACGGTCGGATCTCCCGTAATGTCAATTCGTAGTCAATGGTCGAAATTCAAGAACTGCCGCGGCGCGTTCTATTCAGGCCATTATATATATAATATATATATATATATTATATATATTTTGTCGATTTCAATTCAAAACGTATTTTATAAATCATTTTAAATTCGTTTTCAAAACAAATTCAACTCTATATTCAATTTCCAATCAAAATTGAATATTTCTTATCATTAGTATATAAATGATAATATTTTCAAAACGTTATATTTTGGAATCACTACCTTTTCTATATTCATTATAAAAATGAATATAATCGATATAAATATCGTTCACGTCAAAGTAGCGCAACTCTAATCAACACGGCTTTATATATTTCAATAAATTCGTTATTCTATTCAACAAATGAATATTTATCCCATTCAACACATGAATCTATATTTCTTTCAACACACGACCAATATCAACACATGAGTACCGTCAACACACAACTATTTTTGTTATGTAAAATACTTTATAAAACTATGGTATCTACCGTTTGATTTATAATTAGACTTCAACCGTAAAGTAGTTCTAATTTTAAATATGATAAAGATGTAAATTTTATTGTTAAAACATTTTACTCAACACATAAATAGTTTCAACACATGACTATTTTTATATTCAACACATGAATTTTCTATTATAATATTCATTATTTTCCCAATTGGAATGAGGCCCAATCAGTCACCATATAACGTTAATTATATGGGTTCCATACAACACATGTATATAAAAGCAACGATAAACAATCAACCATCATCCAGAGTGCACCACACAACTGCATAAGCATCAAATATAAATAATCAACGCTTAGACAGTCTGTCGACCAATCGATCGACATACAATTAAACAATTGGGATTAGTGTACCGAAATATCTTCCCAACACCCGTGTGGGGTTTCAAATAACCAAACACAGATTTTTATTTGTGCAGTTGGGCGATGTGTAAAATTTATCGACCCAATCAATATCAGTCAAACCAGTGTATATAAACAAATCGGCCGATTTGTTTATAAATATTTATTTATTCACTTTCACGTTAAAAATTATATTTTTAACGATAACTAATTTATTTCAACCATCTACATTTTATTATCGATTTCACATCAACAACACAAACAAATTTCACAACACATCAAACAAGCATACAAGCCGTCCATGGTCTGTGGACGACGGGTGTCGGGTGCTGCTAAGCACCGTCTGCATCCTAGAATATATATATATATATATATAACTAGAAAAGAAGATTTAAAGTGAGAAGTTCTTACCAAAGCTATCCCATTTCCACGACTCTTCTTATGTAGGGAATCATCGCTGTTCTCGCCTTTTGCCACTTTCGTTGCCCGTATTCACTACATATATAAAAATCACATTTTTATATTCTTGCCATGTATATAAAAATCATATTTTTATAATTACTCCATATGGATAAAAATTCTATTTTTACATCGCTACTATATAGATAAAAATTCTATTTTTACATCGCTACTATATAGATAAAAATTCTATTTTTACATCGATGCTATATAGATAAAAATTCTATTTTTACATCGCTACTATATAGACAAAAATTTTATTTTTACATCGATGCTATATAGATAAAAATTCTATTTTTACATCGCTACTATATAGATAAAAATTCTATTTTTACATCGATGTTCATATAATAAAGATTATATTTTTATCGCGCTATTTTACACATAAAGATTTCGCCTTCTCCAATATAAAGATTTCGCCTTTTCAAATATAAAGATTTCGCCTTTTCAAATATAAAGATTTCGCCTTTTCCAATATAAAGATTTCGCCTTTTCAAATATAAAAATTTCGCCTTTCTAATATAAAAATTTCACCTTTTCTAATATAAAAATTTCGCCTTTTCTATCTATATAATATAAAGATCGTATTTTTATGATCTCTATAATACAAAAATCATATTTTTAACTTCTACGTTATATGAAAAGAATGTTTTTATACTTCACATATGATAAAAATGGTTTCTTTGCTAAATAAAATAAAATAAATAAAATCTTTTTAATTGTAAAAACCTAATCTTTTTAATTTATAAATCCTATATTTTTCATTTTTAAAATCAATACTAATTACAGTTTTAAAACAATTTTATTTCAGTTTCTTTTTTTTATTTTTCTTAAAAACAATCCTAATTAGTTAAATTAAAATTAATTAAACATAATAAAAAACTCACCTCTGCCTATTTTTCTTTTGCTGTTTTCATTTGCAGGGGGGTTGGATTCTCTGACCGGCGGCCGACTGAGGGGTTGCTCGTGTAGGAGGGTGGCGGCGGTGGGCCAGTGCTGGCGTCTGGTTGCGGGTGTAGGAGGTTGCGGCGGTCTGGGCTTCTGGGGGTATCGATGGACAGAGAGAGAGGCGCGGGGTCGACTGGGCGGAGCTCTGGGGGGGAGCGGCGCCTCGCCAGGCCGCGACGGCCTCCGGTGGAGGAGCGACAGCTCCTCCCCTTTTTTCTTTTTTCTTTTTTTCTGTTGAAAGTGAATTCGAAGAAACGGGGGGGGGGGGCAGATTGATAAAAGGAAGAGGGAGATGTTTTTTTTTTAATTAATTAAATTTCAAAAAGGTGACTTTTTATTTCGACCTCGAAACGAGGCCCACCGCCTGTCGTCCATAGCTAATTACCCCCATTCCGAACACAATGGGATACGTACCATAAGCTGATTTGACCGTTCCGTTAAAATCAACATATAACTCTATATATTGAATTTGAACGCACATTTCAATTTACCGTGGTCACATACTAACTAGAAAAATTCCAGAAAAATATTTTCTAGCTTCGTATTGACGATACGGTCCTAACAAAACTTGTTTCGTCGAATTCTGAGACCGTTGGAAAAATGGCCATTTTCCAGTCGATTAAAATCATCTAAAACTGGTCAAACACGTTTTCCTTTGCCACGCTCACATATTGATTCGAAAAATTATGAAATTTGGAATCTAGCAATAATTTGACATCACGGATCCAACAAAAGTGGTTTCGTCGAAATCCGAGGTCGTTTGCAAAATGTCTATTTTTAAGGGCTCGAATTCCATAGCGACTATTTAGAATTTTCAACTGGACATATCTTTTGATTCCCGCTATGAAATTTCAATTTTTAGGATTCGTTAGAAAGATATCCTAAAATAGATCCTATTATATTTGGTTTCACTAAAATCCGGATTGTTTTGCACCCGGTACATTCAATTGAAGTTTGAAATTGAATTATCAAACTACCGCGCCATTTTAAATTCTATTTATAATTATATATAATTATTTATATTCTAACGACGACGTATATAATATATACGTTCGAATTCAATTCAAAATAAATTTCTCATCGATATTATTTAAAATAATTCATTTTAAATGTTCAAAATTCACTAAAATTGCCAAAATAAAATTTTTAAACTGGCCCAGATTTTCGGGTTGTTACAATCTCCCCCACTTTAAACTTTTCGTCCCCGAAAAGGAACAAAGTCGAAAGTGGTTTGATTAATCAACTCTACGTTCGATCTGGCTTCCATTCCCCAACTTTTCAGTTTCTGAGAATTTTCAAATTCTTCAAAAATTTGGCTAACACCCGGAATTTTCGAAAATTTTTGCCATAACCTCCTTTGTACGGGGAGAGGTTTAGAAATTTATTGGGTCGTATTAGGTACCCAATAAATCCTAATAAGCATACACATATTTATAGTGATATATTCTGGTGTTTACATGGGAGCGTGTATTGATAATAACTCCAGAGAATAAATTCTCGTCACCCTGTCAAAGCCTGAAGGAGTGTGTATTTTAAATGCTCCAGAGGATAAATCCTCGTCACCTCGTCCCGTGTGGGAAATAAATAGTCCATGTGTCGTATCTAATAACTAGAGAGACGTGATTATTGTCAACTCTAGACCCGTGTGGGGTTTTTATTAATCTGGCAATTTTATCGTTACAATTTAAATAGTCCATATCAGTCATCAGTTCAACCTGTAAAATATAGTCATCGCCATACAAGCCTTTCGCTCGTATGGTAAATCTTCCACCTCGTCACACAAGCTCCAAATGCTTATGTGGTATATGATGAAGTATGTCATGTAATGTAGTTCAAAATTAATTGTTGCTATCCTATGGCGATGTTTATTATTTCACACAGAATAACCAGAACTCCGCATCCAATGGCAATCACAGGAGTTGATATGATAATATTTGGCATCCAACTCATTAAGGTTTACCTATTTGTCGGGCACGCAAATAAAATCTTTACTCAACAGCTATCCAATTTCCTGTTCAAACATATATAATGCACAAATATATATTTCTAACTATTTTCTTATCAGTTCAATGTGTGATTTAATTGAATAAATTTGTTCTGGTTTTTTTTTTTTTTTTTTTGATGATATTCTAACCTTCTCTAAATCAAAGGCCGAAAAGGAACATAACAATGGAAGCCGAAAAGGAACGAAGCCGAAAGTTGTTTAACAAATCAACTCAACTTCCATTATTTTGACTACGGCTTAAGTTCTTCAACTTTTCAGTTTCTAAGAACTTTTCAAATTTTTCAAAAATTTCGATAACACCCTAAATTTTCGAAAAATTTCCCATAACCTCCCCTGCACCGGGAGCAACGGGAAAATCCCGAAATTGCCATACAGGCCTTCTAATCCCAAAAAGAAAAAGAAAAAGCCAATCGGCTCATAAAATCATCATCACCCAAACAAAACAGTAAATTATAGTAAATATGTACCTATTTGTCGGGCAAACAAATTTTATTCTCTGCTCTAGCTTCCTTGCTATGACCTGTTCAATGTAAGTACATGTATATGCAAGCAAATGCGACCAATTTTCAATACAATTCAATATTCGATTCTATTAGGCGAAATGGTTCAAAATTATCAAACAAATAAACAAACAACACAAACATCAATCAATTAGTGAATTAGAGTTTCAAATTCATAATTGGATACATATATACAGAAAATCATGTTTTTGATGCCAACTCACAACAAATAAATCTTTCTATATTAGTTTTGGTTCTCACACCAGTCTAATGGAAATATATAGATATCACACCTTCGAAACACGAACATAAATACTGATGATGTGGCCACATCATCAGAATTATCCCCGGGTGTCTAGAATGTGACTCTATATCTATCCAGTATATTAAAACTTCGAATATACGTACATGACGCGTATACGCAAAATCTTTATATACCCAATTGTCCATATTCAAAATAAATAAATATTCAAATACGTATAAAGCGATTTAAATTTTTAAAACAATATTGTTTTCATTTGGAAAATATACTCTTCACACTTGTTCTAGGATACTACTGATCCTATCTCTAACGAGTCATTCTAATTGGATATTACTAATCCAATATCTGACGAATTATTTC
This sequence comes from Allium sativum, assembly GCA_030737875.1. Taxonomy (NCBI): domain Eukaryota; kingdom Viridiplantae; phylum Streptophyta; class Magnoliopsida; order Asparagales; family Amaryllidaceae; genus Allium; species Allium sativum. The sequence continues at coordinate 133,497,374 of CM060924.1, read as the reverse complement.
GTATCGTTCTAATGTGTCTTGTTCTCGAGCTCTGTAAACCAAAGCTCTAATACCAAACTGACACGACCCGAACTTCCCCGGTAAGGAAAGCACGGATGGTGTTGAGGACAAGACAAAATAGAACGCAGACGGAAGAACATTTCATTATTATTACAACAATTCCATCAGATACAAGAATATACAGAGTATAAATGAATAAATTGCATTCAACAAATATCAGAGATTTAAATTACATTTAAATACATCGCAGCGGAAAATAATACAAAATCACAACTAGAAGTAATGCACGGATACAGAGCTTTCCGAGAATCGTTCCAGCTGTAAATCAGGACCCTGTGGATATAAATCTGCAAAACCAAAATTACTAGCTGCCCGTGTTGAAAATAGGGGCACCCAGAGTTTAGGTTAAAACAATAAACTCCAAGTCAGTCATGTGACTGGTGTGAGAACTAAAACAGTTATTAATATTGGTTTTAAATTTTGGTAAATCAAGGGACCACGCCGTATTACATGGAACGGGTTTCCTCCCAAGAATACCAGTGCATAGAACAAACAGCGCAATGCTAAATAAAGAAAAATGAAGCTGTTATAAGACCCAGGTCCCATCACACAATGCAACGCAAGCCGGAGGATAGGGTTTTTACCTTATAACAGCCAAAGCATGCTTGATACGTTTAAAACACATTATTTGATACTATTATAGGTGTATTGTGTCAAAACAATTTCAATCATAAATATCAATCATAGACAGCATAAGTGCCCCATCCCACTATGTCGCCATAATAGGCTCTACAAATAAAACCAAAACACACGTATTGGAAATTGGATTCCATCATGAGTCGAGGCAAGGGGCAAGCTTCTCTCCGATTTGAGACACTCTAGCAAATGCCTCAGGACCCCACTATGATCCTTGGATCTTCAGGGTCGGTCCTCTCTTACTTTTGAGGATTAGTTATTCCTGAACACACGTTTCCCAGTCCTTACAGACCTATATCCGAGGCACCTCGTATCCAACAACCACACAGATGAAAAGTATATAAATGTCAGGGCTGGTAGGTCACTGACACCAACCTAGCTAGAAAGAAACGTCGTGCTCTCCCTGCAGTCACTATCCCGTTTTTGACTCATACCGAGGTGTGAGGCTCGCGAATTCACGTTATACACAAAGCTGCGCCACACAGGCCGTGCTTTGATCATCAACCACAAGACTTTGCTTTTCAACAGAAGCCTTGATCAATTGCCACTTACACGTGCCACACTGGCAATTCACTCCATGCTACTGATGTCCATCGATATTTAATAAAGATCAATCAACACAGAATAAAATCCAATGTCAGACACACAATCCATTTACAAGCTCGTTCTGGGTCTGAATGAAACCGGAGGCACTTTCCTCGCATATCCATCCATCTCCAAGTACGTCTGGACGATCACCAACTGTTTCCCTCATCTTGGGTGTACAGCCCAATCAAGATCATCAGTAATCACCCAAACGATGTGAAGACTTCCGGTCTTCAACCACCGTCTTCATCTTCGACATCTCGTCGAATCGGTTATCCAGAATGGGTATAAACCCGGCCTTTCTGAATAACCCACGTATATGATAAACAAATGTTACACAAACACAACAAACGCCTCATTCCAATTCAGAATAGTCTTTTATTCACAAAATTACATTCTTAGGGAAAAGTTCCCATTAATTTTTTCCAAGATAAATTCTTCAAATTTTTTTCTTTAATCTTCTTTTGGATATCATTTCAAACTAGTCGGGATTAGCGAGCCACACCGAAGTAATTATTTATTTTATTTCCCAATCCCAACCTATTCATCCCATGGAGCAAAACTGGTAATACTCCATATCTAACACCACGGTGCTATCAGTAAAATTAATTACCATTTCACATTCAAATCTATTTAAAGATTTAGCTATCGCTTTGGAGCAAAACTGGTGGTACTCCATTCTCGATCACCTTTCATATTTGATAATTTAAATTATCAATTCACATTTCAATCTAATTAAAGATTCATTAAAACTCCCCTTAGTTTTAATCTTCTTAAAAATCAATATCCTGTCTTTAACTGGGTTAAAGAACCAATGTCATCTAAACACGATTCACGATAAAGCCAAAATCACACTCTATTGTTAATTGGGTTAAAGAACAGGTGTTGTTCAAAACACCGCTCACGATAAACCCAAAAAGCGATTCGAATTTAATTCCAATTAAATATTATTTAATTGATACATTTCATTAAATCTAAATAGAAAGATTTAATCTTTTTCTCTATTGGGCTTAAGAACAGTGTTAATGAAGACACCATTCACGACAAACCCAAATCGCATTTGATGTTAAATACAAGGCTCTGAATAGAAAATATACCGGCTTATATTCAATATCAAATCCTGAAACCAACAAATATCGTGTTGGAAATAACGATATAAAATATATCTTTCAAATTCCCATAACAATATCTGTATAGTCACGACATCCAACATCGAAATATTCCGAAGATAGTTTCGATTCAACTCCAGTCCAATTCACATATTGGGAATATTGATTATTTGTAAAATCACTTTCTAATTCAATTTATTTATTTCAAAAATAAATTGATTTTAATTCTAGTTCAAAACTAGTTCATTTCGATAAAAATCTATTTTTATCATTTCAAATGTGGAGTTTTTCATCCCAGTTCTTTCCAATTCACATATTATGATTTTACACAAATTATCAATATTTTTAATAATTTTATCAAGGCACGTACAGTCGATTTCCAACAACGGCCAACGAACTGCACTTACATCGACCTTTTTCAAATTTGATTTGGACATAATTCCAAATCCAACCGTTAGATTTCAAATTTCAAATATTCATTGGAAAGCTCTTTTCGATACGAACCCAACAGTTCCGGTTTTAGGAGAATCTGACGGTCGGATCTCCCGTAATATCAATTCGAAGTCAATGGTCGAAATTCACGAACTGCCGCGGCGCGGCGCTTTCTATTCAGGCCATTATATATATAATATATATATATTATATATATATTTCATTGATTTCAATTCAAAACGTATTTTATAAATTGTTTTAAATTCGTTTTCAAAACAAATTCAACTCTATATTCAATTTCCAATCAAAATTGAATATTTCTTATCATTACTATATAAATGATAATATTTTCAAAACGTTATATTTTGGAATCACTACCTTTTCTATATTCATTATAAAAACGAATATAATCGATATAAATATCGTTCTCGTCAAAATAGCGCAACTCTAATCAACACGGCTTTATATATTTCAATAAATTCGTTATTCTATTCAACAAATGAATATTTATCCCATTCAACACATGAATCTATATTTCTTTCAACACACGACCAATCTCAACACATGAGTACCGTCAACACACAACTATTTTTGTTATGTAAAATACTTTATAAAACTATGGTATCTACCGTTTGATTTTTAATTAGACTTCAACCGTAAAGTAGTTCTAATTTTAAATATGATAAAGATGTAAATTTTATTGTTAAAATATTTTACTCAACACTTAAATAGTTTCAACACATTACTATTTTTATCTTCAACACATGAATTTTCTATTATAATATTCATTATTTTCCCGATTGGAATGAGGCCCAATCAATCACCATATAATGTTAATTATATGGGTTCCATACTGTAATAACCCGGAAAATGTGAACCAGTTTAAAATTTTTTAATTAGGTTATTACCAGGAAATTTGAATGATTGAAATAGCATATTTCAATAAATTATAGAATTTGGTATGATAGGGCACTTTGAAATTTTGAATACAAACTTTGTCTGACTGTACCGGGTGGAAAATATAACAGATTTTAACAAAACTGAAAATATTTAAATCTGTTTATCAATACCTTTCTAACGAATCTGAAAAATCGAAATTTCATAACGGAAATCAAAAGTTATGGCCAAATGAATTTTCAGAAAGGTCGCTATATAGTATATATAGCCCTTGAAAATTGAGATTTTGCATACGACCTCGGAATTCGACGAAACCACTTTTGTTTGGTCCGGGATGTCAAATTATTGCTATGTTTCAAATTTCATAATTTTTGAAGCTAGTATGTGAGCGGGGCAAAAGATAACGTGTTTGGTCAAATTTTTTTACAATGGGTCAACCTAAAAATGGCCGTTTTGCAAACGAGCTCAGAATTCGATGAAACTGGTTTTGTTAGGACCGTATCGTCAAAACAAAGCTAGATTTATTTTTCTGGAATTTTTCGATTCAGTTTGTGGCCCTGGCAAATTGAAATGTACGTTTAAATTAAATATCGAATGTTTTATATTTTAAATTGAAAAATAACAGATTGTAACAGTCGAAATGGCCAACGAAACATATCCCGTTGTGTCCGGAATGGGGGTATTTAGCTAGGGGCGACAGTCGTTGGGTTTAAAAAGGAGTCCGTTTGCAAAAACACTATTTAAAAATTTTCTATAAATATCGACCAATAGGAAATTTTCTTTAAAAAAAAAAAAAAAAACCTAAAAACCCTAGCCGCCAGTCGAAACGAACGACTCCCGTAGCTCGCCGCTTTCCCTCTCTTTTCCGATCGCCACAGGCGACGCTAGGCCGCGCCACCACCGTCAGTCGACAGCCCTACGCCCCCTCTCCACATCCGACCTAGCCTCGCCACCAACAGAGCCGCCGTCGACGAGTTCGAGCGCTTCAAAGTCGCCGCCTTCCTGGAGCCACCGCCGCTTGGATCCGCCGTCACACCACTTCAGACAACCACCGCCGGAAAGCTCTTCCCTCCCTCGACGACGTCCAACAGCCCGATCATCCCACAGAGCTACGAATCAAAAGAAAATTCCAAACCTAGAATTGAACAGGTTTGTAAACTAACGGCTTATTTAATTTTAAACTGTTTTAACACTTTAAAGCGTTGCAAAACTTTGAAAAATAATATCTTTTTCATTCTTCAACGAAATTCGATGAAACAGGAGACACCGTGACCGCAAGGAGGCTCTCTACATTCTAGAAGAAGCCGCGGATTTTTCTGACCTTCCTACGATTTTTAGCACCGCAAGAACCAATGTGAGGAATCTAAACTATTTGTGTGAATGTAATCGCGTTGTATAAATTATATAAGCGAAGTGTAAATTATATACGCATTGTATACCTCATGTACATGTGTTGTATAAGTTATATTAGCGATGTATAAATTATACAAGCGTTGTTTGAAACATATATGCTTTGAATTGTGATGAAATGCAAGTGAATTATTATACTATATATATATATATATATATATATATATATATATATACTCCCCTCGTCCACAAACCATGGACGATATTTATTGCTTGTGTTTGACGTGATGTTATATGGTATGACGAATGGTTGGAAATAATTGTTTGTGGTTGATATTATGGTTGAAAAATACCTTTGTGGTTGAAAAATACCCTCTTGTGGTTGAAACAAAATAGAATAGGATTGTGGAATTGAAAATAAAACATGCCGCCTGCGCGCGAACTAGATGCATGATCCCCATTGTCAAAAACCGCGAGGTTTTAAGGTAGAGCGAGGAGCCGTACTAGGGACGGTCCCGGTTTTAACTACCCTGCCGTTATGCTGCCGAAATTTTCTAAAATATTTATGTGTTAGAATAATTTTCATTCATTGAAACTATTTACATAAACTCTATCGAATATTCATGTGTTGAGCTGCAATTCATTCGTTGAGTTGAAATTCATGTGTTGAATATTATTTGAATTTAAACAAATGGATTTAGCGAAAAAAATCACATTTTTATATATATACAAACTATATCGAATATTCATGTGTTGAATTGCAATTTGTTCGTCGAGTTGAAATTCATGTGTTGAATATTATTTGAATTTAAACAAATGGCTTTAGTGATAAAAATCACATTTTTATATATATACAAACTATATCGAATATTCATGTGTTGAATTGCAATTTGTTCGTCGAGTTGAAATTCATGTGTTGAGTATTATTTGAATTTAAACAAATGGCTTTAGCGATAAAAATCACATTTTTATATATATACAAACTATATCGAATATTCATGTGTTGAATTGCAATTTGTTCATCGAGTTGAAATTCATGTGTTGAATGTTATCGTCGTCTAAAAATAAAATGAATCGACAATGAGAACTATATTTTTATAGTGAATAAGAAGTGTTAAAAATACACTAGTGTCGAATAAATATCTTTGATGATAAAAACATTCCTTTTATCATGTATACGCTTAGTTAAAAATACACTAGTGTCGAATAAATATCTTTGATGATAAAAACATTCCTTTTATCATGTATACGCTTAGTTAAAAATACACTAGTGTCGAATAAATATCTTTGATGATAAAAACATTCCTTTTATCATGTATACGCTTAGTTAAAAATACACTAGTGTCGAATAAATATCTCTCATGATAAAAACATTCCTTTTATCATGTATACGCTTAGTTAAAAATACACATGTGTCGAATAAATATTTTTGATGATAAAAATATTCCTTTTATCATGTATACGCTTAGTTAAAAATACACACGTGTTGAAATAAATAATAGTTTGCTAGAAATATTATTATTAGCTTGTTCTGCATATATATACATGTGTTGAACAGGAAAAATGGATTATCTGTTGAGTAAAGAAATTATTTGCGTGCCCGACAAATAGGTAAACCTTGATGAGTTGGCTGCGCAATTTTATTTATATATCAATTCCTGTGAATGCCATTGGATGCGGAGTGCTGGTTTTTCTGTGTGAAATAATAAACAACGCCATAGGATAGTAACAATTAATTTTGAACTACACTACATGGCATACTTCTTGACGATAGGCATACTTCATAATATTCCACATAAGCAATTGGAGCTTGTGTGACGAGGTGGAGGATTAACCATACAAGCAAGAGGCTTGTATGGCGATGACTATATACTACAGGTTGAACTGATGACTGATATGGACTATATAAATTATAACGATAAGTTGCCAGATTAATAAAAACCCCACACGGGTCTAGAGTTGACAATAATCACGTCGCTCTAGTTATTAGATACGGCACATGGACTATTTATTTCCACACGGAAACGGGGTGACGGGAATTTATTCTCTGGAGTGATTATCAGTACATGCTCCCCCGTAAACACCAAAATATATCACTAAAAATATGTGAATGCTTTTTAGGATTTATTGGGTACCTAATACGGCCCAATAAATTTCCAAACCCCTCCCCGTACAAAGGAGGTTATGGCGAAATTTTTCGAAATATTAAGGCGTTAGTGAAATATTTGAAGTGAAAACGAAGTTGAAAATATAAAATGAACTATAGTTGAAACTATGGGATGAACTATATTTATATATATAAATATAAATATAATTAAAAGGAATAGAGGTCGTGCAGTTCGCGTTTCGGAATCGTAATTTGAAACGATTAGTACGAGAAATCCGACCATCGGATTTTCCCGAAACCGCAACCGCTGGGTTCGCCTTGGAAATATCTTTCCAACGGCACCAACCTTGTAAAAATCCAACGTTTGGATTGTCCGGAATGTTTAATTCAAATCTAAAGAAAAACAGCGCCGAAATCGTTTATATTTATATATAAATATAAATATAATTAAATTTAATCGAATAACGACGCTGCAGTTCGAATTTTGAAACCGTAACTTCAAACGACTAGTGTGGAAGATCCGACCGTCGGATTCTCACGAAACTGGAACCGTCGGGTTCGCTTCGGGAATACCTTCCCACTGATATAGACTTTGTAGAAATCCAACGGTTAGATTTTCCGATATGTGTAAAACAAATTTGGGGAAAAACAGCGCCAGTGCCACGACACGACCTGAAACATCGTTTAATTAAATATGGCCATTTTTAAATAAATAAAAATGGCGAAAAATCGTTATAAAATATTATAAGCAACATAGGTTGCAAATAAACCAATTGGGCTTGAATTGTTTGATATTTGATGGTTGTATGTGAATGACATGAAAATAACACCAAAGAACCCAAAGGATGGATGTCGAATAACATAACCATAAAATGAATCGATTTAAATTCTAATGACGTGAATTATTTGAAAAGGCCGAGCTAACCCTCATTTCAAATAATTTATCGAGCGATTCGAATTGGAAGATGCAAAGACGATTCAAGACCGATGATCTTCGTATCGGTTGGATGGGCGCTACTGAGGTTCCTAACCGGAGTAGCTACCGGAAGGGGACGGAAGTAGTAGCCGTCTGAACGTATGTGTTGATTGGACGGATTTGCGAGGAATTGACGCCTCCGGTTTCGTTCAGACCCAGGACGGACTTGTAAATGGACTGTGTGTCTGACATTGGATTTTGTTCTATACTGATTAATCTCTGTTAAATATATATCTGTTTGGCGGCGGAGAATTTATTCTTTTGCTTAACGCCCTTCTCTGAGACGTACGAGCTTAGAGGTTATATATCGATGGAAATCAATCGTATGGAGTGGACTGCCTATGTGGCATGCCAAGATGCTGTGATCAAGGCTTCTGTTGCAAAGCAAAGTCTTGTGGATGATGATCAAAGCAAGGTCTACGTGGCCTAGCTTTGTGTATTTCGTAGATTCACGAACCTCACACCCCGATATGAGTTAAAAACGGGATACAGACTGCAGGGAGAGCATGACGTTTCTTTCTAGCTATGGTTGTGTCAGTGACTTACCAACCCTGACATATATATCTACTTTTCACCTTTGTGGTTGTTGGAATGCGAGGCGCCTCGATTAGAGGTCTGTAAGGACCGGGAAACGTGTGTTCAGGAATAAATAATCCTCTAATGTAAGTGAGGACCGGCCCTGAAGCATCCAGGGGTTACCCAGAGTGTGTAGTCCCGAGGCATTTGCTAGAGTGTCTCGAAGCGGAGAGGAGCTTGCCCCTTGCCTCGACTCATGACGGAAATCCAATTTCCAATACGAGATAATGGATTCGATTGTAACTTATATATGACGACATAGTGGCATGGGACGCTCATGTCGCCTATGATTGATATTTATGATGCTATTCGTTTTCGAAACATATATGCACTAGTAATAATACCAAATGATTTTGCTTTATACGTATCAAGCATATTTGGCTATTATAAGGTAAAACTCTATCCTCCGGCTTGCGTTGCATTGTGTGATGGGACCTGAGTCTTATAATGGCTTCATTCTTTCTAAAAGCATTGCGTTGTTTTAAAAAGAATTTACTTTGTTTTAAATGCACTAGCAATCACTGGAGTAAACCCGTTCCGCGAAAGCGGCGTGGTCCTATGATTTGCTGTTATTGTTGTTTAACTGTTAAATAGATTCCTCATACCAGTCCCCATGACTGACTCGTTGTTTGTTTCACTTTACAAACGCGGGTGCCCTTATTTCCACACGGGCAGCCTAGTACACAGGTGACAGGTGGTTTTTTTCTGCACTGCTGCATAGCGTGCACTTTTGGCTCATGGCGAGGCTGACTTCATAGAGATGACTTAGATATTTTCCGCCATTACTGTATTCATATTATGATTCCGCCACTGGCGATGCAGACTGATTTACTTTCCGTATTTCTCACTATATGTATATGTATTCCGCCTTCGGCGATGTAGACTGATACTCTTATTATGTCACTGCATGTATGTATTCCGCCTCTGCGATGATGACTGATCACTTCCCTTTCTTTTTACTAAGTATATCCCACGTTATGCTATTCTGATATTCCTACATGTTGTGATTCCGCTGTCATATCCATGTAAAAGTATTTTATTTATTGTTTCTGCTATTATCTGTACTCTGCTATGATGATTAATGTGTTATTTCCTAATGATTATCCTTAATACCGCCCCTCGGATTTTGGGATCGTCACAGTTGGTATCAGAGCTTTGGTTAACCTTAGTTCCGGGATCTAACAGATTAAACACCTCGTCAGAATAGAATCAGTAGTGTTCTAATACGAGTAGCTCGTTAGAGATGGGATTAGCAATGTCCTAGAACGAGCTAAGCAGATTTGCAAAACAATTTGATCAGTACATCATCATTATCTTGCCTTGTATTTCCTTGCTTTATCATTTATGGAAATTATCAAATCTGTGAGCTTGACTCTTTTTCTTGCTTATACAATACTCTTAGATGGCTACGCGTGGAGCAGCAGCTAGAGGAGGCCGTGGAGGCCGAGGAGATGCAGCAGGAGGACGGGGGAATATCCCCGTAGTAGTGGAAGGTCCTATTATTCCGCCACCAGCACCAGAAGACTTTGAGCTCGACAAAGTAGCAAAGAGGTACAGAAATCTTGGAGGGAAACCTTTTACTGGCACAGGCACAGTGACCGAAGCTATCGCTTGGCTGAAAACCTGTGAGAAAATCTTCGAGGGAATGGGCATGGGAACTAACAACAAAGCCCGACTTGGCATTTGGCTCCTTCAGGAAGAGGCAGAGCTGTGGTGGGATGCCATTACTTCTGGGGATGCAGCTGGTACTATCCGGACTTGGGAGCAGTTCAGGACTTTATTCAATGAGAAGTTTGTACCGGAACAAGCTCTAGAGAGGATGCGGGAGCAATTTGCTAATCTCCAGCAGGGAGACCTCTCTATTCAAGACTATCTGAATAAGTTCACTCAGCTATCGCGCTATGCTCCAGAGCTGGTTTTGACCGACAAAGCGAAGAATAAGAGATTCATATTTGGGCTGAAGCGCAAGTATCACGATAGAGCTATGAGCAACATCAAACTCTCTTTTACAGAACTAGTAGAGATGGCTTGCAACTACGAAGACATGGATGAGAGGCATGCTAGCCAAGACCGCGCTAAAAGCCAAGCAGGGAATAAGCGCAAGACTTCAACAGACCAACCCGAATCTAGAATCACCGCGGCCACTACCCAAAAACCCGCAAAGATCCCGAAAGGAAACTGCTACAATTGTGGGAAGCCCGGTCATTTCTCTAATGTGTGCAAAGCCCCAAAGAAGCCAAGGGCCAATGACTCAGCCGAATGCTACAACTGCCACAAGAAGGGGCACTATAGCAAGAATTTTCCTTTGAAGAAGAGCGCACAAGTGGCCCATGTCTATGACGGGAATTCCCCGCCAGCTATCACCAATGGATCAGGTAAACCCGATGTCTTGGGAGGTACCCTTACCATTAAAAATATTCCTGTTTCTGTACTTTTTGATACTGGTGCATCACGTTGCTTCATTTCTGGTAACATTGTTCATAAATTAAAATTGAAAAGAGGAAAACATAAAGAACCAATAAAAGTTCAAAATCCGATAGGAGGTTCTGTCAGTCTCAGTTCGTACTGTAGAGTGCCTGTCTCTTATTCTTTCTACAAATTCTCTTTTAAAGTGATTGTCATGGACCTTTCCGACTTTGATATTATATTGGGATTTGATTGGTTGACAAAATATAAGGCTGAAGTTAGATGTGCCGAAAGAATCGTTAAGGTCGGAACGAAACTTGGACCTATATATATACCATGTCATGGCTCAGAAATAGATAGAACAGAATTTTGGTCTTCTTTAGAAGTTATTCCCCCTTCGATAGAAAAGATACCGGTCATTAAAAACTATGCGGATGTGTTTGAAGAAGTAGAAAACTTACCACCACAAAGAGAAATTGAATTTAGGATAGATCTAATTCCTAACGCCCGACCAGTAGTACATCCAATACGAAGAATGGCCCCGAAAGAAAAAGAAGAGCTAAGTAGTCAAACCCGAGAATTACTTTGGAAAGGTCTGATCAGACCAAGCTTTTCAGCGTGGGGAGCCGCAGTAGTATTTGTCCCGAAATCAGACGGTACTCTAAGACTTTGCGTTGATTACCGAGATCTCAATAAACAAACACTAAAGAACAAATATCCTTTGCCCCGAATAGACGATCTGTTAGATCAATTAAATGGAGCAACGGTATTCTCCAGAATGGACCTAGCTACAGGTTTCCACCAATTGCGTATAGCCGAAGACTGTGTTCCTTTGACAGCCTTCAGGGGTCCCGATTTATTCTACGAATGGTTAGTAATGCCGTTCGGCTTGTGTAACGCTCCGGCATACTTCGTTGATCTTATGAACAGAGTGTTCCGTGGTGTATTGAATAAATTTGTTCTAGTCTTCATTGATGACATTTTAATCTACTCTAAGTCGGAAGAAGAGCATGCGAAACATTTAGAACAAGTGTTGAAAATTCTAAGGAGAAATGTCTTGAAAGCTAAATTTTCTAAGTGTGTCTTCTGGCAGAATGAAGTTAAATTCCTAGGCCATGTCGTGTCAAAAGAAGGAATTGTTGTAGATCCAAGCAAAATTACAGCGATTCAGAACTGGAAACAACCTACTACGCCCACAGAAGTTCGAAGTTTCCTTGGATTAGCTAGTTACTATCGGAAATTCGTTCAGGATTTTTCAAAGATATCAGGAGTATTGACAAAGCTTACAAAGAAGCATGAGAAATTCAAATGGACTCCCGAATGTGAAGAAGCTTTTCAAGAGCTAAAACTGAAGTTGACAACCGCTCCGGTATTGACAATAATAGAAGGTAACCAAGACTTGACCGTATGGACAGATGCTTCTATTAGAGGGCTAGGCGCAGTGTTAATGCAAAAAGGCCAAGTGATCGCTTATGCCAGCCGTCAACTAAAGCCGCATGAAAGAAACTATGCTACTCATGATCTGGAGTTATTAGCTATCGTGTTCGCTTTAAGAATATGGAGGCATTATTTATTGGGCGAGAAATTCGAATTGTTTACCGATCATCAATCCTTGAAATACCTGTTCACCCAGAAAGATTTAAACCTGAGGCAACAACGTTGGTTAGAATTCCTTGCAGCATACGATTTTGAAATTATATACACTCCAGGGAAAGCCAATGTTGTAGAAGATGCACTCAGCAGGAAAAATGAAATCATTGCCAGTTTTATCATTACTTCTTCCTTGCAAGATAAGATTACTATTCTTCAGAAGGACGATGAATTCATTAAAAGGATTAGCCAGCGGATCCAAGAAGGAAAACCCTCAGATTTTAGCCTCGATAGCCAAGGGGTCCTAAGATTAAAAGGGAGAATTTGTGTGCCTTGAATTCCAGAGCTTAGAAGAGAAATACTTGATGAGTGCCACAAATCCAAATTAAGTATCCATCCCGATGTGAGAAAAATGTATAACGATATCAAACGCACATTCTGGTGGAGAGCTATGAAAAGAGATATCTCATTATATGTTAGCAGATGCCCCACTTGTCAGCTAGTTAAGAGCGATCAGCAGAAATTGGCTGGATTATTACAACCATTAGAAATTCCAGGATGGAAATGGGAACAAATTTCGATGGATTTCATCAATGGCCTGCCTCGAACTAGAAAAGGAAACGACAGTATATGGGTAATCGTAGATCGCTTCACGAAGACTGCCCATTTTATACCTGTCCGATCCAGCAAAACGGCTCAAAGTTTAGCACAGATTTACTTCAAAGAAATAGTTAAACTACATGGAGTGCCGCTCAATATAGTCAGCGATAGAGATCCCCTGTTTACTAGCAAATTCTGGGAAGCATTCCAGGAAGAATTGGGAACCAAATTAAATCTAAGCACCGCTTATCACCCTCAGACTGACGGCCAAACTGAGCGGGTGAATAGAATTTTAGAAGATCTATTGCGGGCTTGCGTTATTGATTTTGGAGGCTCGTGGGAAGATCATTTGCATTTAGCCGAATTCTCTTACAACAATAGCTATCAAGCAAGTTTGGGAATGTCTCCATTTGAAGCATTATACGGTAGACCGTGCAGATCTCCCGCATGTTGGGTAGAACCTGGCAACAGACTTGTGTTAGGGCCCGATATGATTCAAGAAGCATCGGATAAAGTCGATTCCATTAAGAAGCGATTAAAAACCGCACACAGCCGACAGAAAAGTTATGCTGATGCGAGAAGAAGGGATATATCGTTTGCCATTGGCGATTATGTTTACTTAAGAGTTTCTCCAATGCGAGGGGTAATCAGATTTGGCAAGACTGGGAAGTTGGCACCGAGATTTATTGGTCCCTTTCCTATACTTGAACGGATTGGAACTCTTGCATATGGGGTTTCATTACCTGATTGGTTGCCTGGTGTACATGATGTGTTCCACGTGTCTCAACTCAGAAAACATGTTCATGATCCAGATCTTGTTGTGGAAGAAGCAGCGCAACAGGATATTGACATAACTCCAGAATTAGCACTCAAGAGGGATCCATTAAAGATAGTTGGCAAAGAAACTAGAGAGCTAAGGAGGAAAAAGATTCATTTAGTCAAAGTGCAGTGGAGTGGTGATCCTAGAGACTGTACTTGGGAGACTGAAGAAAGCATTAAACAAGCCTATCCCAAATGCAGAGTGGACATCTCTGACTAACTCCGGTGCAAGGTACCTTTACAATACTTTGCATTTACATTTTATTTCCTACTCAACTGTTATTTCTTTTTCGAGGACGAAAAGTTTTAAGTGGAGGAGATTATAATAACCCGGAAAATGTGAACCAGTTTAAAAAATTTTAATTAGGTTATTACCAGGAAATTTGAATGATTGAAATAGCATATTTCAATAAATTATAGAATTTGGTATGATAGGGCAGTTTGAAATTTTGAATACAAACTTTGTCTAACTGTACCGGGTGGAAAATATAACAGATTTTAACAAAACTAAAAATATTTAAATCTGTTTATCAATACCTTTCTAACGAATCTGAAAAATCGAAATTTCATAACGGAAATCAAAAGTTATGGCCAAATGAATTTTCAGAAAGGTCGCTATGTAGTATATATAGCCCTTGAAAATTGAGATTTTGGATACGACCTCGGAATTCGACGAAACCACTTTTGTTGGGTCCGGGATGTCAAATTATTGCTAAGTTTCAAATTTCATAATTTTTGAAGCTAGTATGTGAGTGGGGCAAAAGATAACGTGTTTGGTCAAATTCTGTTAAAATGAGTCGACCTAAAAATGGCCGTTTTGCAAACGAGCTCAGAATTTGACGAAACTGGTTTTGTTAGGACCGTATCGTCAAAACAAAGCTAGATTTATTTTTCTGGAATTTTTCGATTCAGTTTGTGGCCCTGGCAAATTGAAATGTACGTTTAAATTAAATATCGAATGTTTTATATTTTAAATTGAAAAATAACTGATTGTAACAGTCGAAATGGCCAACGAAACATATCCCATTGTGTCCGGAATGGGGATATTTAGCTAGGGGCGACAGTCGTTGGGTTTAAAAAGGAGTCCGTTTGCAAAAACACTATTTAAAAATTTTGCTATAAATATCGACCAATAGGAAATTTTCTTTAAAAAAAAAACCTAAAAACCCTAGCCGCCAGTCGAAACGAACGACTCCCGTAGCTCGCCGCTTTCCCTCTCTTTTCCGATCGCCACAGGCGACGCTAGGCCGCGCCACCACCGTCAGTCGACAGCCCTACGCCCCCTCTCCACATCCGACCTAGCCTCGCCACCAACAGAGCCGCCGTCGACGAGTTCGAGCGCTTCAAAGTCGCCGCCTTCCTGGAGCCACCGCCGCTTGGATCCGCCGTCGCACCACTTCAGACAACCACCACCGGAAAGCTCTTCCCTCCCTCGACGACGTCCAACAGCCCGATCATCCCACAGAGCTACGAATCAAAAGAAAAATCCAAACCTAGAATTGAACAGGTTTGTAAACTAACGACTTATTTAATTTTAAACTGTTTTAACACTTTAAAGCGTTGCAAAACTTTGAAAAATAATATCTTTTTCATTCTTCAACGAAATTCGATGAAACAGGAGACACCGTGACCGTAAGGAGGCTCTCTACATTCTAGAAGAAGCCGCGGATTTTTCTGACCTTCCTACGATTTTTAGCACCGCAAGAACCAATGTGAGGAATCTAAACTATTTGTGTGAATGTAATCGCGTTGTATAAATTATATAAGCGAAGTGTAAATTATATACGCATTGTATACCTCATGTACATGTGTTGTATAAGTTATATTAGCGATGTATAAATTATACAAGCGTTGTCTGAAACATATATGCTTTGAATTGTGTTGAAATGCAAGTGAATTATTATACTATATATATATATATATATACTCCCCTCGTCCACAAACCATGGACGATATTTATTGCTTGTGTTTGACGTGATGTTATATGGTATGACGAATGGTTGGAAATAATTGTTTGTGGTTGATATTATGGTTGAAAAATACCTTTGTGGTTGAAAAATACCCTCTTGTGGTTGAAACAAAATAGAATAGGATTGTGGAATTGAAAATAAAACATGCCGCCTGCGTGCGAACTAGATGCATGATCCCCATTGTCAAAAACCGCGAGGTTTTAAGGTAGAGCGAGGAGCCGTACTAGGGACGGTCCCGGTATTAACTACCCTGCGGTTATGCTGCCGAAATTTTCTAAAATATTTATGTGTTAGAATAATTTTCATTCATTGAAACTATTTACATAAACTCTATCGAATATTCATGTGTTGAGCTGCAATTCATTCGTTGAGTTGAAATTCATGTGTTGAATATTATTTGAATTTAAACAAATGGCTTTAGCGATAAAAATCACATTTTTATATATATACAAACTATATCGAATATTCATGTGTTGAATTGCAATTTGTTCGTCGAGTTGAAATTCATGTGTTGAATATTATTTTAATTTAAACAAATGGCTTTAGCGATAAAAATCACATTTTTATATATATACAAACTATATCGAATATTCATGTGTTGAATTGCAATTTGTTCGTCGAGTTGAAATTCATGTGTTGAGTATTATTTGAATTTAAACAAATGGCTTTAGCGATAAAAATCACATTTTTATATATATACAAACTATATCGAATATTCATGTGTTGAATTGCAATTTGTTCGTCGAGTTGAAATTCATGTGTTGAATGTTATCGTCGTCTAAAAATAAAATGAATCGACAATGAGAACTATATTTTTATTGTGAATAAGAAGTGTTAAAAATACACTAGTGTCGAATAAATATTTTTGATGATAAAAACATTCCTTTTATCATGTATACGCTTAGTTAAAAATACACTAGTGTCGAATAAATATCTTTGATGATAAAAACATTCCTTTTATCATGTATACGCTTAGTTAAAAATACACTAGTGTCGAATAAATATCTTTGATGATAAAAACATTCCTTTTATCATGTATACGCTTAGTTAAAAATACACTAGTGTCGAATAAATATCTTTGATGATAAAAACATTCCTTTTATCATGTATACGCTTAGTTAAAAATACACATGTGTCGAATAAATATTTTTGATGATAAAAATATTCCTTTTATCATGTATACGCTTAGTTAAAAATACACACGTGTTGAAATAAATAATAGTTTGCTAGAAATATTATTATTAGCTTGTTCTGCATATATATACATGTGTTGAACAGGAAAAATGGATTATCTGTTGAGTAAAGAAATTATTTGCGTGCCCGACAAATAGGTAAACCTTGATGAGTTGGCTGCGCAATTTTATTTATATATCAACTCCTGTGAATGCCATTGGATGCGAAGTGCTGGTTTTTCTGTGTGAAATAATAAACAACGCCATAGGATTGTAACAATTAATTTTGAACTACACTACATGGCATACTTCTTGACGATAGGCATACTTCATCATATTGCACATAAGCAATTGGAGCTTGTGTGACGAGGTGGAGGATTAACCATACATGCAAGAGGCTTGTATGGCGATGACTATATACTACAGGTTGAACTGATGACTGATATGGACTATATAAATTATAACGATAAGTTGCCAGATTAATAAAAACCCCACACGGGTCTAGAGTTGACAATAATCACGTCGCTCTAGTTATTAGATACGGCACATGGACTATTTATTTCCACACGGAAACGGGGTGACGGGAATTTATTCTCTGGAGTGATTATCAGTACATGCTCCCCCGTAAACACCAAAATATATCACTAAAAATATGTGAATGCTTTTTAGGATTTATTGGGTACCTAATACGGCCCAATAAATTTCCAAACCTCTCCCCGTACAAAGGAGGTTATGGCGAAATTTTTCGAAATATTAAGGCGTTAGTGAAATATTTGAAGTGAAAACGAAGTTGAAAATATAAAATGAACTATAGTTGAAACTATGGGATGAACTATATTTATATATATAAATATAAATATAATTAAAAGGAATAGAGGCCGTGCAGTTCGCTTTTCGGAATCGTAATTTGAAACGATTAGTACGAGAAATCCGACCATCGGATTTTCCCGAAACCGCAACCGCTGGGTTCGCCTTGGAAATATCTTTCCAACGGCACCAACCTTGTAAAAATCCAACGGTTGGATTGTCCGGAATGTTTAATTCAAATCTGAAGAAAAACAGCGCCGAAATCGTTTATATTTATATATAAATATAATTAAATTTAATCGAATAACGACGCTGCAGTTCGAATTTTGAAACCGTAACTTCAAACGACTAGTGTGGAAGATCCGACTGTTGGATTCTCACGAAACTGGAACCGTCGGGTTCGCTTCGGGAATACCTTCCCACTGATATAGACTTTGTAGAAATCCAACAGTTAGATTTTCTGATATGTGTAAAACAAATTTGGGGAAAAACAGCGCCAGTGCCACGACACGACCTGAAACGTCGTTTAATTAAATATGGCCATTTTTAAATAAATAAAAATGGCGAAAAATCGTTATAAAATATTATAAGCAACATAGGTTGCAAATAAACCAATTGGGCTTGAATTGTTTGATATTTGATGGTTATATGTGAATGACATGAAAATAACACCAAAGAACCCAAAGGATGGATGTCGAATA
The DNA here is from genome assembly GCA_030737875.1 of Allium sativum. NCBI lineage: Eukaryota > Viridiplantae > Streptophyta > Magnoliopsida > Asparagales > Amaryllidaceae > Allium > Allium sativum. Next base: position 133,478,581 of record CM060924.1, on the reverse strand, counting down.
ACATAACCATAAAATGAATCGATTTAAATTCTAATGACGTGAATTATTTGAAAAGGCCGAGCTAACCCTCATTTCAAATAATTTATCGAGCGATTCGAATTGGAAGATGCAAAGACGATTCAAGACCGACGATCTTCGTATCGGTTGGAAGGGCGCTACTGAGGTTCCTAACCGGAGTAGCTACCGGAAGGGGACGGAAGTAGTAGCCGTCTGAACGTATGTGTTGATTGGACGGATTTGCGAGGAATTGACGCCTCCGGTTTCGTTCAGACCCAGGACGGACTTGTAAATGGACTGTGTGTCTGACATTGGATTTTGTTCTATACTGATTGATCTCTGTTAAATATATATCTGTTTGGCGGCGGAGAATTTATTCTTTTGCTTAACGCCCTTCTCTGAGACGTACGAGCTTAGAGGTTATATATCGATGGAAATCAATCGTATGGAGTGGACTGCCTATGTGGCATGCCAAGATGCTGTGATCAAGGCTTCTGTTGCAAAGCAAAGTCTTGTGGATGATGATCAAAGCAAGGTCTACGTGGCCTAGCTTTGTGTATTTCGTAGATTCGCGAACCTCACACCCCGATATGAGTTAAAAACGGGATACGGACTGCAGGGAGAGCACGACGTTTCTTTCTAGCTATGGTGGTGTCAGTGACTTACCAGCCCTGACATATATATCTACTTTTCACCTTTGTGGTTGTTGGAATGCGAGGCGCCTCGATTAGAGGTCTGTAAGGACCGGGAAACGTGTGTTCAGGAATAAATAATCCTCTAACGTAAGTGAGGACCGGCCCTGAAGCATCCAGGGGTTACCCAGAGTGTGTAGTCCCGAGGCATTTGCTAGAGTGTCTCGAAGCGGAGAGGAGCTTGCCCCTTGCCTCGACTCATGACGGAAATCCAATTTCCAATACGAGATAACAGATTCGATTGTAACTTATATATGACGACATAGTGGCATGGGACGCTCATGTCGCCTATGATTGATATTTATGATGCTATTCGTTTTCGAAACATATATGCACTAGTAATAATACCAAATGATTTTGCTTTATACGTATCAAGCATATTTGGCTATTATAAGGTAAAACTCTATCCTCCGGCTTGCGTTGCATTGTGTGATGGGACCTGAGTCTTATAATGGCTTCATTCTTTCTAAAAGCATTGCGTTGTTTTAAAAAGAATTTACTTTGTTTTAAATGCACTAGCAATCACTGGAGTAAACCCGTTCCGCGAAAGCGGCGTGGTCCTATGATTTGCTGTTACTGTTGTTTAACTGTTAAATAGATTCCTCATACCAGTCCCCATGACTGACTCGTTGTTTGTTTCACTTTGCAAACGCGGGTGCCCTTATTTCCACACGGGCAGCCTAGTACACAGGTGACAGGTGGTTTTTGGTTCTGCACTGCTGCATAGCGTGCACTTTTGGCTCATAGCGAGGCTGACTTCATAGAGATGACTTAGATATTTTCCGCCATTACTGTATTCATATTATGATTCCGCCACTGGCGATGCAGACTGATTTACTTTCCGTATTTCTCACTATATGTATATGTATTCCGCCTTCGGCGATGTAGACTGATACTCTTATTATGTCACTGCATGTATGTATTCCGCCTCTGGCGATGATGACTGATCACTTCCCTTTCTTTTTACTAAGTATATCCCACGTTATGCTATTCTGATATTCCTACATGTTGTGATTCCGCAGTCATATCCCTGTAAAAGTATTTTATTTATTGTTTCTGCTATTATCTGTACTCTGCTATGATGATTAATGTGTTATTTCCTAATGATTATCCTTAATACCGCTCCTCGGATTTTGGGATCGTCACACATACAACACATGTATATAATAGCAACGATAAACAATCAACCATCATCCAGAGTGCACCACACAACTGCATAAGCATCAAATATAAATAATCAACGCTTACATAGTCTATCGACCAATCGATCGACATACAATTAAACAATTGGGATTAGTGTACCCAAATATCATCCCAACACCCGTATGGGGTTTCAAATCAACAAACACGGATTTTTATTTGTGCAGTTGGGCGATGTATGAAATTTATCAACCCAATCAATATCAGTCAAACCAGTGTATATAAACAAATCGACCGATTTGTTTATAAATATTTATTTATTCACTTTCACGTTAAAAATTATATTTTTAACGATAACTAATTTAATTCAACCATCTACATTTTATTATCGATTTCACATCAACAACACAAACAAATTTCACAACACGTCAAACAAGCATACAAGCCGTCCATGGTCTGTGGGCGACGGGTGTCGGGTGCTGCTAAGCACCATCTGCATCCTAGTATATATATATATATATATATATATATATAACTAGAAAAGAAGATTTAAAGTGAGAAGTTCTCACCAAAGCTATCCCATCTCCACGACTCTTCTTATGTAGGGAATCATCGATGTTCTCGCCTTTTGCCACTTTCGTTGCCCGTATTCACTACATATATAAAAATCACATTTTTATATTCTTGCCATGTACGTAAAATCATATTTTTATAATTACTCCATAGGGATAAAAATTCTATTTTTACATCGCTACTATATAGATAAAAATTCTATTTTTACGTCGCTACTATATAGATAAAAATTCTATTTTTACATCGATGCTATATAGATAAAATTTCTATTTTTACATCGCTACTATATAGATAAAAATTCTATTTTTACATCGATGCTATATAGATAAAAATTCTATTTTTACATCGCTACTATATAGATAAAAATTCTATTTTTACATCGATGTTCATATAATAAAGATTATATTTTTATCGCGCTATTTTACACATAAAGATTTCGCCTTCTCCAATATAAAGATTTCGGCTCTTCAAATATAAAGATTTCGCATTTTCAAATATAAAGATTTCGCCTTTTCCAATATAAAGATTTTGCCTTTTCAAATATAAAAGTTTTGCCTTTTCTAATATAAAAATTTCGCCTTTTCTAATATAAAATTTTCGCCTTTTCTATCTATATAATATAAAGATCATATTTTTATGATCTCTATAATATAAAAATCATATTTTTAACTTCTACGTTATATGAAAAGAATGTTTTTATACTTCACATATGATAAAAATGGTTTCTTTGCTAAATAAAATAAAAAAAATCAAATCTTATTAATTGTAAAAACCTAATCTTTTTAATTTATAAATCCTATATTTTTCATTTTTAAAATCAATACTAATTACAGTTTTAAAACAATTTTATTTCAGTTTCTTTTTTTTTTTAAAACAATCCTAATTAGTTAAATTAAAATTAATTAAACCTAATAAAAAACTCACATCCGCCTATTTTTCTTTTGCTGTTTTCGTTTGCAGGGGGGTTGGATTCTCGGACCGACGGCCGACTGAGGGGGTGCTCGTGCAGGAGGGTGGAGGCGGCGGGCCAATGCTGGCGTCTGGTTGCGGGTGTAGGAGGTTGCGGCTATCTGCGCTTCTGGGGGGCTCGATGGACAGAGAGAGAGGCGCGGGGTCGACTGGGCGGAGCTCTAGGGGGAGGGGGAACGGCGCCTCGCCAGGCCGCGACGGCCTCCGTTGGCGGAGCGATAGCTCCTCCCCTTTTTTTCTATGTTGAAAGTGAATTCGAAGAAACGAGGGGGGGGCAGATTGATAAAAGGAAGAGGGAGATATTTTTTTATTTTTTTTAATTAATTAAATTTCAAGAAGGTGACTTTTTATTTCGACCTTGAAACGAGGCCCACCGCCTGTCGTCCATAGCTAGTTACCCTCATTCCGAACACAATGGGATATGTACCATAAGCTGATTCGACCATTTCGATCAGTTTCCGTTAAAATCAACATATAACTCTATATATTGAATTTGAACGCACATTTCAATTTACCGGGGTCACATACTAACTAGAAAAATTCCAGAAAAATATTTTCTAGCTTTGTATTGACGATACGGTTCTAACAAAATTAGTTTTGGAAAATTCTGGGACCGTTGGAAAAATGGTCATTTTCCAGTCGATTAAAATCAACTAAAACTGGTCAAACACGTTTTCCCTTGCTATGCTCACATATTGATTCGAAAAATTATGAAATTTGGAATCTAGCAATAATTTGACATCACGGATCCAACAAAAGTGGTTTCGTCGAAATCCGAGGTCGTTTGCAAAATGTCTATTTTTAAGGGCCTGAATTCCATAGCGACTATTCAGAATTTTCAACTGGACATATCTTTTGATTCCCGCTGTGAAATTTCAATTTTTCGGATTCGTTGGAAAGATAGCCACAAATAGATCCTATTATTTTTGGTTTCACTAAAATTCGGATTGTTTTGCAGCCGATACATTCAATTGAAGTTTGAAATCGAATTATCGAACTACCGCGCCATTTTCAATTCTATTTATAATTATATATAATTATTTATATTCTAACAATGACGTATATAATATATACGTTCGAATTCAATTCAAAATAAATTTCTCGTCGATATTATTTAAAATAATTCATTTTAAATGTTCAAAATTCACTAAAATTGCCAAAATAAAAATTTTAAACTGCCCAGATTTTCGGGTTGTTACACATCGATTGACATATAACTAAATACTGGGATTAGTGTGTGTCAAATTTCATCCCAATACCCGTGTGGGGTTTCATCCATCAAGAAAATAATAAATTATTTGTGCACTTGGGCGATATGTGAAAATTATCGTCCCAATCACAGAAACAAGTCGGGCAACTTGTAAATGGGAGTGTAATAATCAAACTTGAATATACTAAACATTATAATTAACATATCACACATTTCAACATCACAAACATATATCTCTATTCTTCTTATTACATATCAATAACATTACAAATGCAACTATTAAAACTATTCTTTTAATTGTCTCTAAAATGACAGTAAAAATGCTTCTTTTAATTTCATACTTTTTATTGAACATAAAATGTCAATAAAAATGTCGCTTTAAATCTACTCTTTTTATTTGTTTTTAAAATGACAATAAAAATACAAGTTTTTCATCTACCCATTTATTTACATTTAAAATGTAAATCAAAATGTAACTTTTAATCTAATCTTTTATCGCATCTAAAATGACGATAAAAATATCACTTTTTAATCCATGGTTCTATTTATATCTGAAATGTAAATATGAATGTACTTTTTAATTCTATGTTTTTATTTACCTCTAAAAATGTAAAGAAAAATTTACGTTTTCAATTCAAGTTTTTATTTACATCTAAAATGTAAAATAAAAATTCACTTTGTAAATTCATGTTTTATTTACTCTTTTTAATGAACAAAAATGTATATTTTTGTTTCAACCTTTTAAATGAACAAAATGTCTATTCTTGTTTAATCCCTATTAATGATCACAAATGTATATTTTGATTTCATTCCCTTTAAATGACAAAAATGTATATTTCTAATTCAACTATCCTAATTTGTCAAAATTGTTCATTTTGGTTTCAACAGTTCTAAATTGACAAAAAGGCCAATTTTGTTTTCAACTATTACATTTGACAAAAACGTCTTAACTCTTTTATTTAACAAAAATGTATTTTCTGTTTTTAACTCTTGTTATTGTAAACAAAAGACAAATAAAATCTATTCTTTCAACTGAAATCAATATTACATGAGAATGTAATGTTCTAATTCTATTCTCTTTAATGATATTTTTGAATCCTAAGAAACATTGCCTAACAAAAATGTTCCTTTAGTCATATTAAACATTTCTAAACAAAAATGTACTTTTTTATCTCATTAACATTTCTAAACAAAAATGTACTTTTTACCCTATTTAACATTTCTAAACAAAATGCTAATCTTGATCTAATTCTTTTCAATGACCAAAATTGGATATTTTGGTGTAACTCTTTTTAATGACCAAAAAGGTATATTTTGGTTTAATCATTTTAAGTGACCAAAAATGTATATTTTATTTTAACCATTTTTAAATGACAAAACCAAATGTTTGTACTTCATTCCTATAAAATGACCAAAAATGAATGTTTTTAATTCATTCTATTTAATTTGCAAAAATGAACATTTCCAATTCATGACCAAAACTGATAATTTTGTCTAATTCTTTTTGTGTAAACAAAATGTGAATATTTTGTCTAATCCTTTATATGTAAACAAAATGTGAATATTTTTTCTAATCCTTTATATGTAAACAAAAGGTGAATATTTTGTCTAATCCTTTATATGTAAACAAAAGGTGAATATTTTGTCTAATGCTTTATATGTAAACAAAATGTGAATATTTTGTCTAATTCTTTATATGTAAACAAAATGTGAATATTTTGTCTAATTCTTTATATGTAACAAAAGGTGAATATTTTGTCTAATCCTTTATATGTAAACAAAAGGTGAATATTTTGTATAATTCTTTATATGTAAACAAAAGGTGAATATTTTGTATAATTCTTTATATGTAAACAAAAGGTGAATATTTTGTCTAATCCTTTATATGTAAACAAAAGGTGAATATTTTGTCTAATTCTTTATATGTAAACAAAAGGTGAATATTTTGTCTAATTCTTTAAAATGTGAATATTTTGTCTAATTCTTTATATGTAAACAAGATGTGAATATTTTGTCTAATTCTTTATATGTAACGAAATGTTTCTTTTTATTTGCAAAACAAATTTCAATTCCAAAAATGTTATTTTTATTTGCAAAACATATTCAAATAAAAAGGTTGTTTTTATTTACAAGGTAACATTTGTAAGGAAATGTTGTTTTATTCCACTGTAACATTTGTAAGAAAATGTTATTTTATTTCAAGGTGACATTTATAAGAAAATGTTATTTTATTTCAAAAAATAATGTTTTGACCAAAAAGTATATTTTTATTTCAATAATCATTCCTTTGAATCTAATCTTTTATTGTATCCATTTGACAATAAAAATTATTCTTTTTGTATTCAAAAAGAATATGACACCAAATATGTTCCTTTTTATAAAAGTAAAAATATGATTTTTATTTCAGATCTAAATCTAACCAAACACATACCACAACAATCATCATCATCAGCAAACAACTAATACCATATCATACATCACATAATTGAACTAACATACATATATGGAATTGAAATAACGAAAGATAATTAAATTTTAATTATTTTTAAACAAAGAAATCTCACCGATAGCTTTTACTTCTGAACAACTCAGATCTGGATTTTGACCAAAATCTAATATGCTCTGTTTCAACTCTAGTCTGCTCCATAAGGTAGTGTTTTCTGATACGAATCCAACGCGACTGATTTCGCGAAATTCCGACGCTGTTTGAAAAAGTTACATCATTTTAAAGATTAATAACTAATTAAACAATTTGTTTAAATTAATTATATTTTAATAACACTTAGACTAACGTTGCCTTTGCCATCTTCTTCTTCGTTACAGTCCCTTGACCGAACCCAACTCCAAGCTTAGGGTTCCACCATACTTCCTCCACCACCCCTTTGACCAAGATCCGTCGATGTCACCCCGAAGCTCGCGGCATCCTCTACTGTCGCTCCTCCTATGGTGCAACTCGCACTAGTATTGACTCCACACGGCGACCCTGAAATGCTGCACTTCCTGGCCAGAAATCTTCCTCCCTATTGACTGAGATATCATCACCGCCTTATAGATCTATAGAGTAGGAGATGCTCTATGATTTGCATTTGAGAATTTCTGAAATTAGTTACAGGATTTGGAGAAAGAGAGAAAAGAAATCGAGGATGGTTCAGCCATTGATTTGAAGAGGGAGGCAGCTAAGAAGAATACGACGTATAGGGTTATGGTATACCGTATTATATATGTGTATTTCTTATTTTAATTTTATTTATTTAATCCATTTAAACCCAAAAATATTCTCTAGCTCATACGAACTCCAATTCAAACCCAACGAGTGTCGCTCCTGCCTAATAACCCCCGTCCCGGACACAATGGAATATGTTTCATAACCCAATTTGGCTGTTACGATATGTTTTTCTCAAAATTTAATATTTAATTCATTTATTATTTAATTTAACCGTACATTTTAAATTTTCGGGGCCACATACTAACTCTAAAAATTACAGAAAAATTATTTCTAGTTATGTTTTGACGATACTGTCCTAACAAGACTAATTTCGTCGAATTCTGAGACCGTTTGAAAAATGGCCAATTTCAAGTCGATTAAATTTGACTGAAACTGACAAAACACATTTTCTTCTGCCACGCTCACACATTAATCCAAAAAATTATGAAAATGGGAACCTAGCAATAATTTGGCATTCCGGTTCCAACAAATGTGGTTTTATCGAAAACCGAGGTCATTTTGAAAAATGGCTATTTTTAAGGGCTATATATTATATTAAAATATATATAAATTCTACAGCGACTTTTCTAAATTTTAAACTGGGCATAACTTTCTATTTTCAAAGTGAAATTTCAATTTTGCAGATTCGTTAGAAAGATATGATTAAACAGATTTAAATATTTCTTGTTTCACTCAATTCTGATTTATTCTAAATCCCGTACAGTCAGTTAAAGTTCAAATTCAAATGTTCAAACTGCAGCGCTGTTTCAAACTCCTTTTATAATTAAATTAAATTTATTCATTTTAAAATAAATTTTTAGTCATTCTTATTTAAAATAAATTATTTTAAATATTAAAATCTATTAAAATTTCTAAAATAAAAATTTTAAATTGGCCCCAAAAATCCGGGTTGTTACAACTGGAGTATATAAGCCAATATATATATATATGTATATATATATATATATGTATGTATATATATATATATATATATATATATATATATATATATATATATATTGGGGATTCGTATTGATCTTACACGACAATGTCTGTTACGAACAAATTTAATAGCTTTTTGATCTTCTTTCCTTTCTATTACTTATCTATTTATTATTATTTATCTATTTATTTTACTTTAAATATTTATTTAAACTTGATTAAATAAAAATATCTAATTAGGCCCAATATGGTCCAAACCCGCCTAGCCAAAATATTTCAATCGACTTTCTTAACCACGACTCCATCTTCTCTTCTTCTTTATTTGCACATGAATGTATATAAATTGTTTCAGTTTAAAACATTAGATTTTATATAAACACTTTCTCTCTTTTTTATCTCTTTTCTTCTGTTTTTGGCCCGGTTTGGCCCAGCCCGGTTGGCAACAAAAGAAAACCCAGGCAACACATATTCTGCTTCGTTCACTGCCTTTTTTTTTTTTTTTGCTTTGCCAAGTGAAACCAAAACAGTGATTGATCCATTGTAATCATCCAAAATTCCAACCCAAATACAGCCTTGGCAAACAAAATTTTCGAATCAGTTTGAAGTGATCCACTTGCCTTTCCTACCCCATCCTTTCTTCTTCTTTACAGTTCTACTGTTTTAGGCTGCGTTTGTTTTTGTCCATAAGTTCTGAATTCACTTTCTGAATTATAAATCAGAAGTTTTTATGTTGTTTGTTTTTTCATCAGTGTTCTAAATAGATAATTTATTTAGACATAATCATTCAGAACTTTTTTCCTTCTTATTTCTTGTTCTGAATGCTGAATGAATTGTTTTTGTTCTGAACGCTTAATGTAATCAAACGAACAAGTGATTATTAAGAATTCAGCAGTCAGCTTTCAGAATTAAGACAAATTAATTCAGCAATCAGAATTTAGCACTCTAAACAAACAAAGCCTTACTCCACTGTGCAACGATGCACCGTACACGTGCACTTCCCCACCATTGATGATCTCGCCGCCTACTCCATCACCGCAAACGCCATCTCCTCCACCTGATCCATTTTCGAACCTAAAATCAAGTTTCTCCAATTAACAAAATTATGGAGTTTTAACCGTTATTTCATTAGTACTGTCTTCCCACGAAATCACCTCGTCTCACCTATACGAGCCACCAGTCGCCTGCAGGTTCCAATCCGAGGTCGGCCGCGACCCATGGGTCCTTTTCCACTCCGTGTGATCGACTAATCCACCGCTACCTCGATGCAATTCAGCCATGAACACGGCTTGTACAAAGCACATAAAATTCCAAATTCGACCTCATTTAATCAAATTAAGTTATTAAGAAAGAATATTAATATTTTTCCCTTTATCTCCATCTCCCCACGCTCCTTCACACCCAATACCATGAACTCCGATCATCACGATTTCCGGAATTTACTCAAAACTCACTTTTCGATTAACCAAGAAATTAACACTTCTTAGGTTACTAAAAATCTTGAATTTTATATTAAAATTCATGATTTTCAAATGCTAATCTACTCCTATACCTGGATTGAAGAATAATGATGTTTGCAAAAATATAGATTTTTAAATTTCTTACTGTAGTTGCTATGTTTAGAAACATAAGTTCTTATTCGATTCAAAACAAATTTTTAATGTATACGCAGGACACAAACGCACCTCTTTTATGTTGGAATCAATTTCTATTAACAACTATAAATTTTTGTCTTGATTTTTCAATCAACACAGAGGTGTTTTTGTATGTATGGTTTTAAAGATACATATGTTTTTTCAAGGTTCTAACAGTGACAATTTGGGTTGAATTTACCCTGACATTGAATCCATACCACTGAAGCACAATCCAGATGTATGTTTATACATGTATATGTTAATTCATGCATTAGGAATAAAAGGAAGTAAGGTGTTTATTTCACAGCATATACACTACTGTGTTTTATTTGTCTGTTCACTGTCTTTGATCTAGTTCCAGATTGTCCAAATATCTGACCTTAAATTAATTATTCACAAAGATCAACCCTTTTGAATAACCCCAATAATCAAACAGGACATGTACATAGTTGAACACACAAGGATTGAATAATAACAGTAAATAAATTTCAGATGTTTACTCACAGTGTATGTATACTGTGTTCTGTTTAGTTCACTTCCTTCTCTTTTGTAATATTAGAAGAGGTTTTATTTTATTACAATATATAATCAGTATTAACGATCAATCATCTCCAGATATTATGTATATATAAGTTAAAACAAATAAATCATTAATTAGAAAACAGTTTGATAAAGGGGAAACGGAGATGTTTATTCACAGCATATATTTACAGTCTTTCTAGTTCCTACTGTATTTAATACCCTATTCTTCTGTTTTCCAGTTTTCTCAAAAATACACTCTAAATCTAACTATTTCCGAGACCCTCCCTTGAACAACGTCAACCATCGATATTTGAATCAAAGGAGATTCATATGTTAACACACCAATAGCTTTTCATTACTCCCAATGTTTAATCAAGTACTTACACCTGGTTATATGAGATTATAAAATCATTAACAGCTATTTACAGACATATACTCGCATTCAATACACAACACACTTGAATTAGATTTAGAAGATTAAGAGTTTACTCACGGATTTACTTGTTCATTGTCTTGCACAAATTTATTCTAGATTTGGTTCTCTGTCCCTTTTTCCAAACTGCATATTTTTGGCTTTGTTCTCTTCCTCTTTAAGCTTTTGATTTCAGTTCGATACCCTTTATTGTCTTGCCATTGTTTTCACAGTTTTCACACAGTTTCGTTCAAAGCTTATGTATACTTTTTTTTTCTTTTTTTTTAGTTCTCAAGCTTTCCTGCAATTCATTATACTCTACTTTCATTTGTTTTTCTCTAATTTACATTTCTCTGTTTTGGTTTTGTTTCTAGTGTTCTTCTAAGTGAACTTATGGAGTATCCATACTATTTATAGATGAGAGATTTGAGGCTTTAACTTATATAGGTGCTTAAGCAGGAAGACACATATGCAGTGGTGAAAAAGATGTATGATTTTACAATTTAAATAGGTGCCTGCTAACTTTGATTTTAAGTAACACCACTGATGTATGTTCTTCTTGCGTCATAAGCAAGTGTATACGTCCTATATACATATAAAATTCTTCTTTAGTCCCTAAGCTAAAATACTGATTTGATTTTTGTTGTATCTTGCAAGTGCCTAGACTATTCAAATATAATGCTAGACTTCTTCTTTCAACGTTTGCACATGCTACAATTTGTTTTCTCTTCCTCCTTTCCAATGCAAAAGCCTGACTTTACTTCATTTTTGTCAACCTTAGTACACCAGAAGGCTTTACTTACTCTCATGTTTTTCTCTTCAAATGCTATGTATAGGCTGCACTTGTCTATGATTTGCCAGCCTACATTGATCAATATATGTCATGTTTTAGATTTTCTAACTATTTGTTTTATGTAACTTCCAAATTTTGTTTTTTGTCACGTCACACTCCTTCTTTCTAGATTTTTGTTTTAGATTTCCATGTCCCTTTCATTTTTATACTTCAGATGTACACACATTCTTCAAATTCTATACCTATGATTTGCTAATTATTTATTTACTTGGGTTTAAACGGATTGCCTTTCATTTATATTTTAATATTATCTAAATGCATACACTTGGATGCATATGAAATGTATGTAGTTCTAACCTCCCACTTGTTAAGTGTTTTGTATATTCTTTTATATTATATATTTCATGTTATGCACACAAAGAAAATGTAAATTCATATATATGTCCTATGTACACATATATCATTTATTTGCATATTTTTACATAAACAAAATAAGGTTAACAATATATACTATTTTCTTGAATCAACACATACTACACAAAATATTTTTAGACTCTAATTTTTGTCTATGTGAACATGTATAAAACTATATATTTCCCCCATATATGTATATGCATATGTATTATAATTAGAGAAATATTATCAGTCACTTGTACTTTAAGTTCTACACGATTTGATTCGTTGTTTTAATTGCTTCTTGTAAAATAGTGAATTCCAAAATAACATTACTAAAAGAAAAGTATTTAAGAAAATCTTACTTTGACTTGTTACTAAAATTCTATAATAACCATTATTAATAACGAGATTTGGATTTTACCTTATTTACATCTCATATCAAACAAATACCAAGTTTTTACTTATTTATATACTTGTACAATGATGAATATAATAAATTTGAATATACACTTAGACAGTTATAAAATCCATTTTTATTCAATTACCAGCATAATCTATAAATCATATATTATAAAATTATTCCAAAAGTGGGTCGTTACAGGCTTTCAATCGTTCCAGTAGCATTGTCAGAAGTTGATGAAGCAGTATCATTGGCCATGATGAACAAACGATGAACATGGATCGATAGCTGTTAAGCCTTAATGATGCTCTGATACCATGATAGAAAAACATAATTAAGATGAAACAACAGTTTATTATTAAAGAATTGTAATACAATATTATACAAATTGTATAGAGGAGTCCTCTATTTATAATGCAAGAAATAAATGTAAATGGCTTAAATAATGGGCATGTGACTGTTGCTTGAATAACGAGCATGTGACCATTGCTTGAATAATGGGCATATGACCATTGCTTTGTTATATGCGGAAGTGTACAGCTGGATATGGATATAATATCATATATGAAAATGTACAGTTTGATATGGATAAAATACCATATACTAAAACTTTCCCATTAATCTTTCTTTCCTTTATTAGAATTGTTGGTTAATGGCTTGTCATTTGGACCTAATACGCTATCGTAAACAGTTCTCTTCAAATACAAACTGTCTTCCTTGGTCATTGTGAATAAGAATACCCAATCCTTTTACAAGTTTGCGCTTTTGTTTTGAAATTGCACATATTATGGAACTGACTACATCGTCGGTTTTAACATCCTAAAATAGCTTGGAACCTCTACTATGTCGTATACGTTACTTATATATTTTTATAAACTAAATGGAGCAAGGTCCTTATTTTGTAGTTCCACTAACTAGTCCATCATGAAAAACAGTTTTTACATGTCAACTGACTATTCCATATTTTCGCACATGACTTTTCACTTAGAACCCTACTATTGCACTCGGTTTTATTCAAGGACCTAGGCTATATATACTGATGAGTCTACATGAAAGTGGGCCGAGACCATTTGAGTAGGGTGAATCTTCTAATTTATTAGTTTAAATCGATTAAGCACGTGCAAAACTCCATTAAGTCTTTGTTGCCATCATTTCAAAGTAAAAAATGTCAATATGATGTCAAATGAACAAAATTGACTTCTTATGTTCAACGTAACTCAGCAGTATTCATTGTGGGTACAAAAGATCATCCTATTGATCCTAAATTTTTTGAAGAAAAAGATGTTGTAAATTTCATTGCTTTGTTTTCAGTTGTGCAGATATGCACCCTTCCTTTAGACACCGCCAAGGCAAGGCTTTAGCCCCAGAAGAAAGTCGTGAGCAAAGATGTAATTTCTGTCCCGAACTATAGGGGGTGCTTGGAGCTATTGGTATAGTAGCTAGAGAAGAAGGTTTTTAAGCATTGTCGAAAGGAATTGTACCTGGATTACATCTCAATGTATTAATGGAAGTCTATGAATAGGCTTATACAAACCTGTAATTTTATAACTTGTGCATAAGAGTTTAGGATAAATCATAATGTTAGCATGCTTTAATATTTAATTGTATTCATTCAGTTTACAGTTTAAAAAATTATATATTGGTGATAATTTTGTTAGAGAAGTCCCTCTAACCAAGAAAATACTTGCTGAGTTGACAACTAGTAACTGTGTTTGTACTATATAATTAATTAATTTTTTTTTTGTTTTTATATTTACTTATTTATGTTTATATCTTGAACCAATCAATTATTTTGTTCTATTGTACAAATAGGTGCAATTGGATTGTTGTTGCTAATCCAATTGATTTAGTGGAAGTACGACTTCAAGGTGAAGGGAAACTTCTGTTTGGTGTTGCAAGACATTATTCAGGGTCACTTAATGCCTACTCTACAATAATCAAACAGGTTCCACTTTGAAGTCAACTAATCGGTTTTCTTTAGTTTGATGCCTTCAGCGTAAATTGGGCAACGAAGTTTCCCCATGTTGGATTATCTATAACAAATTTTTCCATATTAAATATTAACATTGACATAGGTCATTGAATTAATTACTTCTGGCTTTTCTTGGTTGTCTACATACCATAGATATATTACTAATGTTACCTTCTCCTATTTGCAGGTCAGTCAGGGATGAAGATGATATCCTAAATTTGTTGAGATCAGATGGGAATAACGGTTGTGGAAGTTTGATGGAGAAGAGCAATTAGTTGAGGTTCTATTGTAGACTTTAAATTTGAACTATGTTTTATTTTTTGTTAACTCAAATTGACGTCAATATGAAATTGAAAACATATGTATTGGACTTATATTTTGTTAGTTGATTCTTTATCTTGCTATCATGATTATGTGTTACATTTGTTGAGTATTATAATTTTTTGGGTCATATACTGCTTTTGAAATTGTTGTGAAGATTCATTTAATTGCTATTATTATAATATATTGAAAAGCATTATAAAAGGTAATGTAATACAAGATCTTGCTCGCAAAAGAAATCATCGAATAGGTGTTATATCTACATATTTTATAACGGCACATGCAGACTTTCAAAGGATTTAGAAATGATACCCTATTGGTTTATTGCGCAATAAACCCGCTATTGAATTAATATTTTATAGCAGTTATACAGTGTTATAGAAATTCGTTATTTCCCTGCAGAATGACATGTTTTATAGTGGCAATAGAGAATTACTATCCTTACGTATCATAGCGGCTTATAGCCGCTATAAAATCATACCCTTTTATAGCGGCAGTTTCTGTGTTATGATTATTCAACTGTTTTTTATAACATGTTGATATACAATGCTTTTCTGGCCGCTGTGGTATTGTTTAATAGCGGTTATATGCCGCTATAAAGGACTATTTCTGTTGCAGTGTAAATGTTTGGTTGAAGTACTGTTTGCTCCAAATTTGGGATCAAACACAAAGGGTGTAAAAATTACACTTCACCGATTCGGTAAGAATATGGGACCATGTAATTGCTAAAATAAACGGATAAAAGCAAGTAAGAACACAAAGGAATTTTTATAGTGGTTCAATTCTATATGAATCTGCATCCACTTTCAATCAATTCTTATTATAATATCCAAGCTTACAACATATGAATTTTCCCTCATTACAATCATTTCTCTCTTCTAACTCTATCAATGATCTAACTTTCTCTTAAATTTGGTGAAGAAAAGGGAAGAAATTTAGCTTTGTAGTGAATCTTCAACCACTTGTGTGCTTTGATTCATTCTCATGATCTTCATAAATCTCACAGTGGATTGGCCTTTGATTTAGGCTTTGGAGAGGATTAGAGAAGATATGAGATTGCTTGAGAGATTTATTGTATAGCTTGAATGTGATTGAAGATGCTTAGAATCAATTGTAGAAAGCTCTCATAATCATTGACTTGGATTTGATCTTCATGAAGCTAGAATAGTGTTGATGAATTCATAAAAGCCATTACAGAAGTTGTAGTTGAGCTTTGAATTTGACGGAGTCTCCTCGTAAGAATCCTTTTTCTCTCCCCCTCCCAAATGAATTATGAGGGGTATTTATAGGTGATCTTCAGACCAGATGGAAGTTTCGTAATTATGCAGAAAAACGCCATGACTCATGTCGCCACCGACATGACTCGGATTCTCGCTATAACTTATGTCGTTTACGACATGACTCGTGTCGTCTGTCGGGTTAACCCCCTGGCGCCTTAAGCTTGCGACCCGACATGACCTTCCTTATCGTGGCTCATATCGTTCGCGTGATTCGACATTAGTTGGAGGCAACATGGTTTAGCTTCAGACTTTGAACAACGACTGGCCCTATATGTCGTTGAATGATCTGGAGGCTGGATGGCATGATTCATGTCGTGCGACCTTATGTTTCTTTACGTCTTGGGCTTATGGCATGTCACGGTGCCATATCGCATGACGAATTAACTTTGACGTTATGGATGGAGCATGATATGGAAGGACGCGATATGATTGCAAGCGACCTGATGTGGTATGGATGAACCTCTTCCTTTGCGACATGATTTTAACGGCTTGGCTTTCATATCTTGCGGCCTAAGTAGGTCACGACATGATTCGTGTTGGGATCTTCCGTAGCAGCCTATTCTTTGTGTCGCTGAACGACATAGAGGATGGACGACCTGATGCATTTCCTGATCCTGACCTGGCTCTCACGACATGGTTTAAGGCCGACATGAATCTCAACCTTATCTTATGTCATTACATTAGAGCGGCATGACTATAAATCTCTTTAGCTTCCTCTTAACGCCATAAAGACGGCATGGCTCCTTCCTTTTCTCATGACATGGCCTTGGAACGACTTGACGAATAACGGCATGGTTAAATACGACATATTAAACACGTATTTTTATGGGATAACATTTGCCCCTCGAAGTTTTTGTTATTAGAAATAACATGGGCTTCGAATCATTATATCCCCGATCCCCTTTTCATGCATTTTAATTAAGTCGTTCGAACCCCTGAAAAACCAATCCGTTCTCATTACCATGTCGTAAGTCGTGCCCCTCTGAGTTGCTTGTGGGTTTTAAGTCGTGTTGGGCTTCGAATTGGTCTTAACTTGGCCCGATAACCCCATATGCCTTTATATATTATTCTAAAACCCGTATATCCATTCCTATCCCTCTTCTCATTCTAAAGCTTTGACTTGTTAATGGCTGATTGAATCCGGGAAACATCATCGCCTCTCTCATAAGCGTCTTACCCAATCAAGCCGACGCCTCCATCAAAGTCATCGCAACCAGATTCCGACCAACTTCGACTAGCTTCATTAGTTCAATTTTCAATTTGTGACCTATACTCTCGATCTTGAAGAACCCTTCCTTCGAAAACCATTCAGAAATTATTGTAAGTAATTTTCGGATCTGAATTCTTCTTTGTTCCTCTAAATGCTAGGATTTGTATAAGATTTTGGGTTTTTTACTTATTTTCGATAAAGTGATGGTCTTGTGAATTGATTTTTGCTGTTTTGTATTATTGAGACATTTGTGAATCAAAAACAAGTTGAATTAGAATGAGTATACTTATGTATGAGAGCTCTGAAATCCTTTGATTCCTTTTAAACTCATAGTTCTGTGTAATACATACGACTTGAGTTTTATGTCGTTTCTGCGACATGAGTTTCAAAACGTGCTCGAGCGACATAACTCTAACGCCATAAAATGTCTTGTTTTGGACTTTGATTCGATGATGATCACACGAACAGTTTTTGAATATTTTGTTATACTGCACATCAGTTGCTTGCTGAAATACCTAAACCATGAACCCTTTATTGCTATAACTGCTGTATAATTCCTCTTAAAGTCAGGACCTTCGTGTTGGCGTTGAATCGCTTTTAAAATTCGAAGTTGCAAACTAACATGGAGTCTCGGACCTTCATGGTTCTTAGGTTGTGGATCGACACAAGATTCAAGTCGTGGATTGATATGAGGCTCAAGTCGTAGATTGACACGAGTTTCATGTCGTGGATCGATATGGGTGTTATGTCGTGAACCGACATAAGCCTCATACTGTGAACCGACATGAGCCTTGTGTTGTGAACCGACATGAGCCTCATGCCATGAACTGACATGAGCCTCATGTCGTGACCCGCCATGGATTCCAAGCTGTGGTAGCGATATGAGCGAAACGACATGTTGCTGCTACAGCATGAGCAATTACGTCATAACGACTTAACTCTACTGCCATCAAACGCCTTGCCACGGTGTTTGTCTCCTTCGTTCCAATGTTTTGATGTGTTTTCACATTTTTATTCTTCAATCCTTGCTATTAGAAAATTGAAATGTATTCGAGTATATCTATGTAGAATGACTGCTGAAAAGAAAACTCTTCCTCAAAGTAAAGAGACCTCCTCAGCACAAACAGATCCCTCTTTAAACAAGGTTTCTGAGACTGAAACAGCTACAACCTTTAGCCAAGTTTCTACCCCCTTCCTTCGAACCTTCTCCCGATTAAAGCTAGGGATCAAGAGAGACAATCTACCACTCTAACTCAGGAGCAGTATGAACTATTGTGCGGTCAATACGGAATTGCTCTTACGGATGCGATATTACCAAAAGATGGTGTATTTTCTGACGACCCTCCTGCTGGATATGTTGCCATAAGCAAACAAATGCTTGCAGCCGGTGTTATTCCCCCGTTCAATCCTTTTTTAGGGAGAATCTTAAACCATCTAGGCATCGCTCCTTTCCAACTCCATCCTAATGGCTACACAGTTCTACTGGGCCTTTATGTCCTTTACATGGATACGACAAAGCAAGAGCCTACTTTCCAGGAACTTCGGTACTTGTGTTCTTTCAAGAGCAGGAAGGGCACCCCCTCTATTATGCATGTTGAAGGTGCCAGAAATCGGAAGCTAGTTCTCGAATTACCAGACAGTGTTTCAGGATTTTTAAACCAATTTTTCTTCGTTAGATGCCGTGAACCATTCCGAGGGCAATGGACAGATGGAGATATGCGTACTTTATTCAAAGGTCTCGACTTTACTTCCTTTTGAGTTATACGTTCTTACATTATTTATTTTGAAATGCAGTACGCCCTACCCTGATTAAGGACAACTAAGCACCCCCTTCTCTTAAAGCCACATACGAAACCCTAAAATCCATTAACGAGGCTAAGAGAAGTAGAAAACTTTTGATTACAGATAGCATTCTCCACCAATACACTACACCAAAACAGGTGATTGCCAACGAGTATAACCGTCGCAAACAATTTTCGCCACACTTATTAGTGTTGCTACGGGGGCGTGGCAATGTAGTAGCAACGCTTATAAGCGTTGGTATATTTTCTGTGCCAACACTTATAAGCGTTGGTATATTTTAAGTCGCAACGCTTATAAGCGTTGGTATATTTTCTGTGCCAACGCTTATAAGCGTTGGTATATTTTAAGTCGCAACGCTTATAAGCGTTGGTAGATTTTCTTTACCAATGCTTATTAGCGTTGGTAGATTTCCTTTACCAACACTTATAAGCGTTGTAGTAATTATGTTTGCGACGCTTATACATGTTGCAATATATTTGTTTGCAACGCCTATACTTGTTACAAAATTTTAATTCACAAAAAATATAAATTTCAATAATAACAGAAATATATATTAAAAAGTCGCATATTCTAACATTAATAGTCAATTAATAACCAACATGATGATAATATAGATGATATTTAATATGAATCAAAAACTAATATTAAACTCAATGCATACTTATAAATAACATTCATAATCACATAGCGACATAGGATATCAGTTAACAATAAACAAACACAATACATAATTAAGATGTCAAACTCAATACATAATTAGTTTGCTAAATTCAATACATAAATAAGATCCTACAAATACCGAATACGAAACTCTGGCCATATAACGAAGCCTCTATCTGAAAATTCGCATAACTTGTACATTCCATTTTGAGGACCATCATAAATTGGTGCATCCGGTTCAAGAACTTCAACAACCCAAATTACTTTCTCTATATTCGGTACCACTTTCCTAAAATGACAAATTGTTTGTGTTCCAAGATAACCTCTTGCTACCTCCTTCTCTAGATCATTTGACAATAGCATTACGTATTTCTTTTCCATTGTAGAAGAATGAAGATCATTAAGTGACACATTTGGAGTAACGGTTACATTATTGTTTATAGGAGGATCCCTTAAATTAGAAGCACCTTCTGTATGAGGAGTAGTGGAAGGACTTGCAACAATTTTTTCTTGCAAATTAGGTATAAATTTCATAAAAGTTGAAGTAATTGAATTGATGGCGTTATTAACTTGAGTAGCTACTTGCCTTTCTATCTCCAATTTCCAAACGGACAAATCCACGGCTTGTTTTTTATCAGCTATAGCTTTTACAGCTCGAGCCACCTTTACTTGTTTTATAGAAGAAGTAGAACTAATTGCTCGACAATAATTTTTCTTCATGTCGGAACCAAAAACTTCTGCAATTGGATCATTATTAAGATCATCTACTGTGCCACTAGAACTACCATCCAATTTTCTCTTTTCTTCCGCTGCCTCTAGAAGTGCCTGCATTAATTGAATATCACATTAAATTGAAAATTTCAGTTTCATGTTAAAAACAGAAAAACACGAGTTTATATATCGCACAATATAATATAACAGAAAAACAGAAAAACACGATTTTGCTTGCAGACTCAGTTTTTGCTGAGCCACAGGCTCAGTTTTTGCTGAGCCGTGGCACAGTCTTGCTGAGCCATAGGCTCAGCAAAAATGAGCCTTGTGGCTCAGAAAAACTGAGCTACAGGCTCAGTTTTTGCTGATCCGTGGCTCAGTGTTGCTGAGCCACAGGCTCAGCAAAAACTGAGCCTTATGGCTCAAAAAAACTGAGCCACAGGCTCAGTTTTTGCTGAGCCGTGGCTCAGTCTTGCTGAGCCATAGGCTCGGCAAAACCTGAGCCGTAAGGCTCAGTTTTGCTGAGCCATAGGCTCGGCAAAACTGAGCCTTATGGCTCAGAAAAACTGAGCCACAGGCTCAGTTTTTGCTGAGCCGTGGCTCAGTTTTTGCTGAGCCGTGGCTCAGTGTTGCTGAGCCACAGGCTCAGCAAAAACTGAGCCTTATGGCTCAAAAAGACTGAGCCACAGGCTCAGTTTTTGCTGAGCCGTGGCTCAGTCTTGCTGAGCCTTAGGCTCAGCAAAAACTGAGCCGTAAGGCTCAGTTTTGCTAAGCCATAGGCTCGGCAAAAACTGAGCCGTAAGGCTCAGTTTTGCTGAGCCATAGGCTCGGCAAAACTGAGCCTTATGGCTCAGAAAAACTGAGCCACAGGCTCAGTTTTTGCTGAGCCGTGGCTCAATCTTGCCGAGCCTTAGGCTCAGCAAAAACTGAGCCGTAAGGCTCAGTTTTGCTGAGCCACATGCTCAGTTTTTACTGAGCCGTGGTTCAGTCTTGCCGAGCCTTAGGCTCAGCAAAAACTGAGCCGTAAGGCTCAGTCTTGCCGAGCCATAGGCTCAGCAAAACAGAGCCTTATGGCTCAGAAAAACTTAGCCACAGGCTCAGTTTTTGCTGAGCCGTGGCTCAGTTTTGCTGAGCCTTAGGCTCAGTTTTGCTGAGCCTTAGGCTCAGCAAAAACAAAGCCATAGGGCTTAGTTTTGCTGAGCCACAGAGCTCAGCAAAACTGAGCCTTATGGCTCAGAAAAACTGAGCCACAGGTTCAGTTTTTGCTGTGCCGTGTACTGTAGGCATCCATAAACCATGTTCTAATGCTCCTTTTTTTCCTTTTTGAACACAAAACCAATATATCGCTCCAAGACCCATTTACAGGCATAATATGCAATATAATAAGAGAACAAAATATAAAAAATCAATAGCAAGCCGTGTACTGTTGGCATCCATAAACCATGTTCTTATGCTCCTTTTTTTCCTTTTTGAACACAAAACCAATATATCGCTCCAAGACCCATTTACAGGCATAATATGCAATATGATAAGAGAACAAAATATAAAAAATCAATAGCTAGATTCTAAACTATTGTAATATTCATTAGATTTGAAACTAATGCATAAGTTCATTGTAATATATATGCAAACTTACATATGTTTCCGCGGCACATGGTAGTACTTCTCCCGATTTTCTTTTATGTCCAACCTTCCAAATCGTCGTTCGTGAAATATTTGCTTCTGGATTGGCTAAGACCTACAAGAAATATCAAATTTGACAACACATAGTTAATATAACATTCTACAAACAATCATTTACAAAAGATAATTTTATTACCATTTCATGGTGCACTCTATGGTAAGGTTTCCTTCCTAGAGTATGAGTGATTTGGTTTTTCGCTTTGTTTTTTGCATTATTTTTGCATTGCTCCATCTTTTCATTCGTATACTCAATATTAAGGAACTTTTCCCACCATACTCTATCTATATCATTTGGACATCTACCAATGGCAAGACGTTTAGGAATCATAGTGTTATCAACTTTAAGAAGACTTTTTCTTAATGTTGATTTCATTGATCTATAGTACGGTGGGAAATGTTTCTCTAATATTGGTCGAGCTATGGTAGGATCTACATCCATGTCAAATTCTTCCTATCACGAGAAAAGAAAAAAATAAAAGAAATCATGAACCAATCAAATATATCATAATTTAAACTTGATAGTGAAATTGATATGAGTGAAAATACCAAAAGCCCTTCCCATAGTTTATCCTTGTAGAAGCTATCTACGGCCCTCCATTCTTTGTAGCCAACCGGTATATGACAACGGATTAACTCACCACAACGTGTACTCCATTTAGCTGAATCTTCTCCTACTGCACCCTCAACACCAACCGTTATAAAGTACTTTTTACCTTTGGGTGGTTGAGGTTCAATAGTCTCTGTTGTACTTAAATTTGCATTTGCGCTAAATTCGTTTGTCATTTTAATGAAAAATCTACATTAAAAAACAATCAAAATGTAAAGTTAACATAACACGTGAAAGATACTTGCAAGACATGAATTAACATAACAAACTGGCAATAGTTTCAAAAGACATCAATAAAAGAAAATCATACATTTCAAAACACGACACAATTGTACAATACATCAATAAAAGTTAATGCATGATCAAAACAAGCAAAATACATGCAAAATATTTTCAATCAACATGTTGATTTTGATTGAATACATTTCAATAATGGTTCTAAATTTGGTTGTTCTTTCAAAATAGATTGATATGTTGTTGGTACTTCATAATCATCTATGCTATCCATTATGCGTTTAGGAGAGCGTCGAACAATGGACCAGTCGGAGTTTTGTGTATTTATGATGTAAAATACTTGACTTGCTTCGGACGCAAGAATAGCAGGCTCATCATATTCTCCATCGGTATTCTTGAGCTTCTTTAAGTTTACCATTAATAAATTTGTATCCGGGCAAACTTTACAACCATTTGTCTTATCTGCAACATTCACCCAATCACAATAGAATACCACATGTTGAAAATCATAGTAATCAACTTCCATGATCTCTCTAATAACACCATACCAGCTGCAAATCCACCAGCTGCAAATAAGCAGATGAGCATTGAGTATCTAGCATGTATTACCGAATGGTTAAAACGATATATACCCCCTACTAATATTCATGACCAAAAATTCCATTTCATACTTTAAAATTTTAAGCAATTGTTTGAAAGTATATTATTTTTTATGCGATTTTATCTTCATTCCTTATCAGGTAAATACCTTTTCCTTGTCGCTATACATTTAAAATTTTAAGCAATTGTTTGGTCTCAAAAAAACTGAGCCTTAAGGCTCAGCAAAAACTGAGCCACAGGCTCAGCAAAAACTCAGTCTTATGGCTCAGAAAAACTGAGCCATAGGCTCAGTTTTTGCTGAGCCGTGGCTCAGTTTTGCTGAGCCACAGAGCTCAGCAAAACTGAGCCTTATGGCTCAGAAAAACTGAGCCACAGGCTCAGTTTTTGCTGTGTCGTGGCTCAGTTTTGCTGAGCCTTAGGCTCAGCAAAAACTGAGCCGTAAGGCTCAGTTTTGCTGAGCCACAGAGCTCAGCAAAACTGAGCCTTATGGCTCAGAAAAACTGAGCCACAGGCTCAGTTTTTGCTGTGCCGTGACAACTTGACACTTCGTCCGAGTACATACACAATTATTTGCATAACCATTGCAGATATTATACAACTTTTATGAAGGAGTATTGTCCTAAAAACTGTCATAATGGTTTTTTCCATTTGATCACTAAAGGTTTATATTTTTTATAGCGGTTTGAATAATCATTTGATCACTAAATAAAATAAAATATGATTTTATGGTTTTACTATTTGTACAGTGGTTTGAATCAACAAATCGCATTGGTTCACTAATATTAGAAACTAGTCAACATGGAACTAATTCTGTGTATATTGATTTTGTGCATTTTATTCACTTTGTTTTTGTCAATTTTTTTGCATTTCTGTCTTTTTTTTACATCTTATTTTCATGAAATCTTCAAAACTGTTGAGTTAATGTTTAAAGATACTATTAGATCGATCTACTCTTGATATAAAAGTGTTTCATAACAGATTTGGACATTACATTGATGTTATATACACTTTGAAATTGTATCGGGACTACTGATATTACATATAAGCCTGCAGAAGAGGTCCAACACTACTACATTAAATGATACTACACAAAAAATCATAGCTTCATGTCCAATTGATTTACGATTTACGTACATAAGAGTAAGATCGGAAGAAACTGGAACAGTGCTAAAGGCTTCCATTCTATTTTACTCAACAAAAGTGATCAGAGCAATATTATTTTGTTGTTTCAGGGTATTCACTAATGAGTGGTACCTACTTTTGTACAGCAATACTGGATATCATGTTATTCACGTAATAATATTTAAATTGAAGATTCAAATTATGATAAACTATGCATTGTTCATTTATCAACATTTTCAAGTTCCTGCAATTCTTACATCTCTAGCATTCTTACATTTCTTATATTTCAGATCAGTTATTTCATTTGTAACATTCTTGCATTCTTGCATTTCACCATTCAAATCTGTGCATAGAAATCTCAAGTTTTTGTTATTGGTTATTTCATTTGTTGTGTGCTGCTTTGAACTGTTTGCATTCTCTTTCATGCACAGTTATGTTTAAAAAAAATTGCATTACTTATTAGTAGCCAGCAAGTAATTGTTTTCAAGCATCACGACTTGAGCTAACATTTTTCACGTTTGATTTATTCATGCAATCATAAGTAACTATCCAACCTACTTATGCATTACTTTGTTATCTTAAAAACATCACCATACGCTGTAAATGGATGAAGTCTCAAAAGCACGACACAGTCTCAAATTAGTATGTATAGCGCAAGAACAACAATAGACAAGCATTCAACTCAAAGCGATTATCTCTATAAACAATCACGACTTTCTACAAAAGAATGAAATACAAATTTACCTGAATCTGAGTTGAACGCAAGATCCCTAAAATTGAATTCGATTTGCGGATAGAGGAAAGAGGATTGGAGAAGATTCTTCGATTGGAGAAGAGTCGATTGGAGAAGAGCGGATTGGAGAAGATTCTTCGATTGGAGAAGAGCAGATTTCGATTCGATTTTAATTTTTTTTTTTTCCGTCAGCTCGATTTGAGAGAAATAGGGTATAAGGATTTTGTGGCCGCCATCTACCAAAGCATTGGCCAAAACAAAAGATAAGGAAAATAGGGTATAAGGATGTAAGTTTACTTTTTTACCCCAACAAATCAGCCTTGCCAACACGAATAAGCGTTGGCAATAAACAAATTTGAATTAATGTATTTTTGGTAACACTTCTTGAACATTGCAACGCTTATTTTGGTTATTACACGGCAACAGAAATAAGTGTTGACAATTGGAAAAAAAAAGGGTTACTAAATGGCCATTATGGTGTAGTGATATGAACTACTTCATCCCTTGAGGAAGTTCTTATGTAAGGCTGGACCTTCCACTCCTAAACCTAACCTTACAAAATCAGATTTAGGAAATCCAGACGACAGGAGTGTAACTCAAGCCGATCAAAACCTTTCCATTGACCCTTCCTTGAAAAGATGTTCAGGGTCTGTTAGTGAAAAAACGTTGCCCTCGTCGAAGACTTTGAATAAGGATGAAGACTCTAACCGTCATAGGGGCGAGGATCCTACAACATCGGTTGAGTTAATTGAGAAAGAGAACATTTTCCTACCTCCTGAGCCAGAATTAGATTCCGAATAGGCTAAAAGAGATAATAGGGAAGTGAATCCTTCTAAACTTGAGGGCAGGATTGAACATGATGGTGAAGACCTAGTTGTATTAGAAACTGATCCAAATACTGAGACTATAACTGGAGATTCTCCTACTGAAAATGCAGCTAAGGAAGATTCTGCAGGTACATTTGACAATTTGAGTGATCTCAACTCTGCTAGATATCTTAGTCAGGATGGTTCGGTTACTCAACCTCTCAAATCTCAAACCATAAAAACCAGGCTTAGGGATGCAGCCTCAACTGAGTCAGAAAAGCATCTTAAATCATTAGGAATTCCCTCAAACTCAGAGGATATGACCGGTCTATTAACAACAGTAGTTTTAAAGAAATTCATCTTGTGTGTTTCAATTATTTTCCTGTGTTTGTATCTTGCTTTAGCATTCTTAGACACTTTCTAGTTTCAAGTATCGAAAACTCATACATGTCTCATTTTAGGTTTAGACATGCACGGGAGACGCTCATCAAGAATTAGATCGGATTTTAGTAAGAGGAGCAAAGCTATCGATCTGAAGCACTTACTACAATCCGAACCTCGGCAATCATCACATCACCATGAACATCCCCATCCTCCTCCGCCTTTGAAACCCTCTTCTCAGTCTTTTCATGTATCAGAATCCGTTCTGACTGAGGAACAGAGAAAGAAGATACGTGAGGAAGAAGAGGAAGAGGCCAGAAGATGCAGCTGGCTAAGAGAAGATACTCCCGACGAAAGGGAGCGAGGGAGGAAACGAGAAAGGGATGGTTCTTATAAGCATTCCCGAGTAGATAAGTTGCCTATTAAACCCCGACTTCCTTCATTCTCTGGTCCTCCTGGTCCTTCAGCTGAGATCCATTCGATTATTAATAAACCTCGCCATACTCCTGGCTCGACGAACATCTCCTTTACCGAAAAGATCCCGGGTTAGAACTTGAAAGGGCTTTACTTTGATCGTGGAGTAAGTATAACTGATACCGATGATTTTCTTAAAGAGGTGGATGCGGTTATAAGTCAAACACACACCCAGCTCAATACTGCTAAGAGTCAACTTGAGACAAAATGGAACATCGTAAGAGATATCTTTTATCAAAAGTTGCGTGGATGGGAGAAACTCGGTGATGACCTCCAAAAGCGCCATGATTCTCATCTTACAAAAATTGCCGAGTTGGAGGATGATAAATTCAAATGGGAGAAGGTTTTAGATGATCGTGATGCTACTATCGTAGTTCTTAATAAAAGAGTCGCAGACTTAGAGGCATCAGAAAACAAGATTAAAAAGCTCCGGGAAGAACTCGAGGCTTCCAAACAAAGAGAAAAAGATGCCATAGCTGCCAAACGCAATGTTGATGCTGAATTGGCTGTATAGAAGGATTTCTCCAAACAATATCAGGAAGATGCCGCTAATCTCCGTAAGGAGATAAAATCTCTGAAGGCTTCCAACCAGACATTAATGGCCAAGGTTGAATCCCTTGAGAAAGACAAGATAACTGCAGAAGAAACTCACAAACAAGCTATGGATGAAGCTGACGATGACATGTTCTGCTTCTACGTCTACAGCGTCATGAGTCGTGGGAGCTTGCATTACCTAGAATATTGTTTTGCATGTACTTTGGTGCTTGTTTGGGAGCGAGTGCTTGAGATTAACGGCGACGATTGTAGCGAGGATGAACTCATTGACAAACTCTTAGACGACAGGTCCAAAAAGGCTTTGGCAGAAGGAAAGGCACAACTAATGGACGAGAGGACTGGTACTTTTGGTGAGAAAGTTCACACTCAACCATATGTCAACCTTCCTGTTGATCCCTCGGCCTTTGAAGCTTCTGGATCACAGACATTAGCTAACCCAGTTGATGCTCCTAAAGGTAAAAATGTCACCATTGAGGGGGATATTAATACAGAGGATATTGCTAATGAGCATGGTGAAAACGATGAGGTTGATGATGACAATCCT
The DNA here is from genome assembly GCA_030737875.1 of Allium sativum. Classification (NCBI taxonomy): domain Eukaryota; kingdom Viridiplantae; phylum Streptophyta; class Magnoliopsida; order Asparagales; family Amaryllidaceae; genus Allium; species Allium sativum. The sequence continues at coordinate 133,450,003 of CM060924.1, read as the reverse complement.
GATCACCGGAGAATCGAGCATAGGGATCCCTCGGAGAATCTTCTAGATACAGGTAAAATTGAAACTAACTTTACTCTGTCATGCTTAGAGTCCATTTTCGATTCACCTAGGTCCCTTGCTTATTACGCTCAATGTTTCCATACTTTGAATTTAATTTCACCCCTGTCTTCTCCTGCCATAGGCAATGCAATGACAACAGGAGCTATTAGGGCTGACTCACCATTGTAAACTTTTCCTCTTACTTCTGTCGTTACTTCCCCTCCTCCTAGTAACACACCCTTGCTTGTTACAGCTCCTGGGTCACAGGATGCAAAGATCGGTGCCTTCTCATATTTGGATGTTGTTGACTACAGCCTTAGTGACGATCTTGAAGTCGTTAATGCAGATGAGAGTCCCCGGGTTACTACCAAGGAGAAAGGAAAGAAGTCTGCCAAGTCTTCATTGTCTAAGAAGAAGAGGAAGAAAAAGAAGGAGATGGAGGCTACCATTCTTTCTTCCTAAGGGAATCAGAGTAACGTAGAAGAGACCCCTCTGCCTTTACTTAGCAAGCCAGCTTTGAGATCAAGTGACAAGAAGAAATGATCATGCTTAGTAGTTGCTCAACTTGGTTGTTAATTACTTTCTTTCGCGTGTTATATTCAGGCCGGTTGTATATGCGGGCGCTGGTCCCCGCTTATTACTCTTGTACTTGTCATCTTTATGCACTCTGTTGTCTGATATTTTGCACTTTAACCTGTGAATTTATGATATAGTTCTGCTTTCTATCAGGAAATTGTGTCCTGCTTTTCATGCCTTAAATTTTGCTTTTAGTTTTGTTGTGCTTTTATATTTTTTGCATTTCATGTTTGTTTTACATTTGCAATACAAATTCTGCACTAAAATTATTTGTTATGACAGGCTGAGTTAATCCAATCAATCTTTATTGGATTTTCCTAATCTTGACTAAGACGACGCCCACAATCCTTTCACATGGATATCCATTTTATTAGGACCTTTTAATTTCATCTTAGTTATTTCAGAAAATCTAGTTTTGCTGATTGGAATGACTTAATGCCAGGTTTTTCATGAGATTATGACCGGATTGTAGTATGTTTAAGAGAGCATCATTAGATTTCATTAATGCGATGGTGATGCCCCTATACCACAATTGGTTTTAATATTTTGAAAATTAGGCATGGTTTTTTTTTAAAAAGAAATATGTTATTCCTAGTAACTGAGTGGGCCAGTTACTCGTGGTTTTTATCAGATGACTTTGAGGAAAATTTTTAGTTCCGTCACTAACCGAATTTGGAAGATTCGGCTTATGATCGAATGCCCTTGAAAGGATCTTTGATCCGTTGTTTGTTGAATCTGAATAATTCAGATGCTTGTTGAACTTGTCGGATGCCTCTGAAGAGGTCTTTGGGTTCGTCAGTAACTGGGTTTGAAGGACCCAGAATCAATAGCTGGATTTGGAAGATCCAGCATTTGAGTGGATGCCTCCAATGAGGTCTCTGGAAACCCTGTGTTTATATCACTATCCGTCCATATCTTAATGGCGTCGGCGATGAACCGGGTGCCCCTCGGGGAGGTCTTGGGTTCAAAAGCCCGGTGTCTGTATCGCTATCCAGCCATGTATTAATGGCATCGGCGATGAACCGGGTGCCCCTCGGGGTGGTCTTGGGTTCAAAAGCCCGGTGTTTGTATCGCTATCCAGCCATGTATTAATGGCATCGGCGATGAACCGGTTGCCCCTCGAGGAGGTCTTGGTTTCAAAAGCCCGGTGCTTGTATCGCTATCCAACCATGTATTAATGGCTTCGGTGATGAACCGGGTGCCCCTCGGGGAGGTTTTAGGTTTACCATCGCATTGTTCCAAGTGACTGACGCTAGTTTATTTGTCAGATTCTAGTTGTGACTTGTCAAAACTGGGACTTTGAACCCTGTTATTAAGAATGTGCCCCGAGGATGAAATTCAAAACTTGATCCGTAGTTTGGGTTTAGAGTTCTTAATGCCCTTTATTTATGGCTTTGCACTTCATACCCTCTGTAGCAAAAGTATGTAGATGTTTACAGGTGCTTGAGCTTTCCCCGTTGGGGAATGGGCTTTAGCATTCCTTAAGCCCTATTTGATTCTCAATGCGTTTCCGTTTGCTTAAAAAGCCTGTAATTAAAATCGATGTTAGTAGCTTGAAGTCAAAAAATTGCAAATGTACGATTTTTAGACAGGTAAAGTAATTTCTTTCACTAATTTGTACAAACTTTGCAATGTTACTTACAATGCATGATTTATTTACAATTCATGATGTATGTATAATGCAAAATATGTGAAAGAAACTTCAAACAAAGTAACAGCGAAGATGAATGATATTCCATGCTCGAGGGAATGCGATTCCGTTTGTTGTTTTCAGCTCAAAAGTGCCATCTGCAAATTTCTGGCTTATTATGTATGGTCCCTCCCAATTGGGTTCGAATACCCTGGTTCCTGTCATAATTCTCTTTAGGACGAGGTCCCCGAATTGAAAAGTTCTTTGTTTGACTTTTGCATTGAAATATCTGGCTACTTTCCATTGATGGGCCGCTATCTTAAGCTCTGCTTCTTTTCGCTTTTCCCCGAGTAAATCAAGTGCCTCTAATTACAGTTCTTCATTCTCCTTCTGGTTAAAGTAGATTCTGCGGTGAGTTGGTACTTCCAGTTCCACTGGGATCATAGCTACTGATCCGAATGCGAGTGAGAATGGGGTGTGCCCTGTGGCAGTTTTATGTGTTGTCCGGTACGCCCATAATGCAAAAGGTAGTTCATCGACCCAGTTGCCTTTGGCTTTTTCAAGACGCTTCTTGATGGTTGACTTTAGTATTTTGTTGATGGCCCACTTGCACGTTTGCTTGCAGATGAGCCACAACTGCAAAGCTCTTTTTGATCTTATATTTACCGCAGAAGTCTAGGAATTCGTTGCTTTCAAACTGGGTTCCATTATCGGTGATGATTTTTTGTGGCACTCCAAACCTGCAAATGATGTTTTTCGAAACAAAATTAATCACTTTCTTTGACGTGATAGTGTCCAAAGGTTCTGCTTCAGCCCATTTGGTGAAATAGTCGACAGCTACTATAGCGTATCCCATATTTGCTTTTGCGGCGGGTAATAACCCAATCAAATCTATGCCCCAGACAGCAAATGGCCATGGGCTAACCATTTGAGCTAGTTCTGTGGGAGGTTCTCTTGGAATCTTAACGAATCTCTGGCATCTGTCACACTTCTTTACATAGGTCATGGCATCTAGATTGACATCAGGCCAGAAATAGCCATATCGCAGAACCTTCTTGGCTAACGTTTGACCACCGGTGTGTCCTTCGCATTCACCCTCGTGCAACTCTGCCAAAATTGATTTAGATTCTTTCTTGGTCACACATCACAGTAATGGCAAGGAGAATCCTCGCCGGTACAGCCTTCTGTCTTGGACGAGGTACGAAGGGGCCTTGCGCAATATCTTCCTTCTGTTTTTCCGCTCTTCAGGTAGTGTCCCATTGAGGTTATATTCTTTGATTGGAGTCATCCACGATATAGGTTCTTCAATGGTTTCCATTATCCAGTCAACACTCTCTTCCTCAATGGTTGGGGTAGAAAGGACTTCGATGGGAATTAAACCCAGCAGCTGAGCGTCTGATGAACTAGCATACCTGGTAAGAGAATCCGCTTTTGAGTTTTGTTCTCTTGGGATCTGAGATATAACATAGTAGTCAAGGTCGTTTAGAAGTTCCATAGCTTTGATTAGATAATAAGGGAGGTTTCCTGTTTTGGTTTGGAACTACTTGTGTACTTGACCTACCACCAACTGAGAGTCGCTGAGAATTTGTAAAGTTTTTAAGTTTAGCTCTTTTGCCAGCTTTAACCCTATTATTAATGCTTCATATTCGGCCTCATTATTGGTTGATGGGAATTCCAATCTCAAGGCATAGTATAAAGAGTAACCCTCTGGGGTTTCTAAGACGATTCCAGACCCTGAACAATGGTCGTTTCTGGATCCATCAAAGTATAGTTTCCAAGCAATCTCTGTTTCCGCTGGTTCCTTAACTTCTTCTCCCCTGTTTGTGAACTCAGCAATAAAATCCGCTAGGGATTGGCCATTGATGGCTTTTCGAGGATGGTAAGTAATGTCATATTGACTTAACTCAATGTTCCATTTTAATAGCCTTCCTGAAGTTTTTGGGCGAAAGAGAACTTGCCTTAACGGTTGATCGGTGAGGACCTTGATAGGATGAGATTGGAAATACGGTCTCAGTTTTTTCGAGGCAACAAGGAGGCAATACGTGAGCTTTTCTAGTTTAGGGTAATTTAGCTCTTCCCCGGCAAGCCTCCTACTAATATAATATACCGACAATTGTACTCCTGCTTCTTCTCGGATTAGTGCTGCACTCAAGGCATGTAAAGAAACTGCTAGATAAAAAAATAGATCCTCCCCATCCTTAGGCTTCGATAGCATTGGTGGTGATTCCATATGTCTTATCAATTCCTCGAAAGCCTCTTGGCACTCTGAGGTCCATTGGAAGTCCTTCTTCCCCTTCTTCAAAGCATCGAAAAGTGCAATACATCGATCTATTGCTTTGGAAATGAACCGGTTCAGTGCTGCTACCTTTCCATTTAAGCTCTGGAGTTCCTTTTTGTTCTTGGGGACAACATTTCCTTTAAAGCCGCAATTTGAGAGGGATTCGCTTCGATGCCCCTAACATTGACGATAAACCCGAGAGATTTCCCCGACGAGACTCCAAACGAACATTTTAGCGGGTTTAGTTTCATCCCGTATTTCCTGAGTATGTGAAACATTTCTGCCAGATCCTCGAGGTGATCTTCGGCCATATTTGATTTGACTAGCATATCTTCTACGTATACTTCCATTGTATTCCCTATCTGAGATTTAAACATGGAGTTTACAAGGCGTTGGTAAGTCACTTCTGTGTTTTTCAGTCCAAATGGCATGACTTTATAGCAGTATAGTCCTCTATCCATTATGAAACTCGTGTTCTCCTCGTTTTGCTTGTGCATCATAATTTGATTATATCCGGAACATGCGTCCATAAAAGATAGTAACATGTGCCCCGCTGTTGCATCTACAAGTTGGTCAATTCAAGGCAAAGGAAAACTGTCTTTTGGGCACGCTTTATTAAGATCTGAGTGATCTTTACACACCCTCCAGTTTCCATTGGACTTTTTGACGAGAACTGGGTTTGAAACCCAGTCTGGATATGTAGATTCTCGTATGAAATTATTTTTAAGTAGCCTATCTACTTCCTCTTTTAGAGCCTCGGATCTTTCAAGTCCCTGCATTCGTCTTTTTTGTTTCACAGGAGTCAATTTTTGGTTTATATTCAACTTGTGAACAATTACATTTGGTGGGATCCCACACATATCTGAGTGTTCCCAAGCAAATACATCTAAGTTTGCTTTCAAAAATAAGATTAATTCCTTTTGCAGACTCATACCTAACTGAGATCCTATCTTCAAGACCCGGTTAGGGTCCTTGTCGAATATTGGAACGGGGATAGTGTCTTCGGCCGATGCTGCTCTATTTTCCCCCATACTGTTTTTCCTTGGATCAATTGCTTTCCGAGCGCCACTATGCTTGCTAGTATGGGGGTTTTGCTTTAGTTGCTATAAGAGGGGTCTTTGGATGCGGAGCGGCGGCTCTACATCCTTCTTCAATTCCTTCTTCCTTGCCTCTACCAACTCGACCTAATAACACTCCCTTGCTGCTTGTTGATCACCTATAATTGTACCGACACCATTCTCTGTTGGAAATTTCATAGTGAGGCGCCACGGAGCCATAGTTATTCTGAATGCTGCAAGAGTAGGTCTTCCTAGGAAGGCATTGTAAGTAGAGGGTTCATCAATTATAACAAAGTCCTGTACCAATGCGGCTTTTTGCTCTCCTTCTCCAAGCTCCACAAGTAGACTGATTACACCAATTGGTTGAACAGCTTGACCAGTGAATCCATGGACCTTATTCTGACAGGCTTTTACGTCACTCATGGAAAGCTTCATCCTATGGAATGCGCTAAAGAAGAGGATATTAACTGATGCTCCGCTATCGACTAACACCCTTCTAACTATGGCTGGGCCCAGACCAATGGTTATCACCATTGGATCCTCTGTAGGTGTTATGACCCCAGTCGAATCTTCATCTTTGAATGTGATGTCGTCTCGCAGGATTCTCGGTACTTTTGCTGATAAGACCTCATCTATTATCATGAGTTCACCTTTCTTTGAAAAGTCCTTCACCTCATGGGCATACTTCACCATGTCCCCACAGCTTTTCCCAACTGGGTAAGGGCCTCCTGAAATGGTGTTTATGATCATCCTTGGTATAGCAGCAATCAAAGCGTTCTCATTCTGTTTAGGTTGTCCTGTAGAGGCTCCCTGGTCTTCAGTTCCCTAAGCATTCTGGGTGTTCTTTGTGTACTGTTGAAGCCTGTTTTTCCTTATCAATTCTTCAATTAAGCTTTTCAAATGTCTACATTTGTTCGTGCTATGCCCCGGCTGGTTGTGAAATCGGCAGAACCTGTCGGACTTTATTGCTTTATCAGTGACTCTTAACTTCCCTGGCTCTGGGTACTCTTCAATGTCTTTGGTCGCCATATAAATGTTTTCTATGGTATCATTAAGAGGAGTCATTTCGGAATTCTTGAAGAAACGAAGCTTTTTGTTATTTCGACCATCTTTCCGTTCATTCCCCCTTTTCTGATTTCCTCCGGCATCTTTCTGTCCTCCTTGCACGTTTACGTCTCTTTTCTCTGACGGCTCCTTATTTTCTATAGCTTCCATTGTATAGGCCGGATCCTCATCCACGCTTATATATTCCTCTGCCTTATCAAATAGCTCTTCGAGAGTGGCAGGCTTCTTCTTCTTGATCCACCGCCCAAGTTTGGTCTTTTTACTTATACCTCCTTTTAGAGCCATCAAAGCCAATCGTAGCTCATAGTTTCCAACTTCGGCCGCAGCTATGTTAAAACGAAAAAGGAAGGCTTTAACGGACTCCCCTGGCCCTTGTTCCAACTCATTCAGTTCCATCACATCACGCACCTTAGTTGCTTGAAGCCTGAATTACTGTCTGAACAGCTTGGCCAAGGTAGCAAAGTCATCCACGGATTTCGACGGGAGTTTTGTGAACCAGAGTGAAGCTACTCCTTCCAAGTAGGTAGGGAAGTATAAACATTTGAGCTCATCAGTAGCACGTGCCCCATCCATGTGCTGATCATACTTGAATAGGAACACGTTGGAATCGCCAGTTCCATTATAGGCTTGCACAACTAGGGGTTTGAATTTATTTGGATATGGCGCCTTTTTTATTCTTTCTGTAAGTGGGGTTTTTGTAGGAGAAAATCCCCATTCCTTTTCATCGTCCATTTTTTCTAGCTCTCATTCATGATCTTCTGTACCATTCCGAATATTCGCTCCTCCTCATTGAGTTGGTCCACGGGGCGGACGTCTTCCTCTTTACCGGATGTTTGCCTACGCAAACGATCACGATTCAGATTCCAGGACATTGGACCTCCCGCATGGGGAAGTGCCCCTTTGGTGGAACCAAACGCTTGTTGAGGAGTAGCTTTTCCAGAGTGGTTATGAGTAGGTGGCTTCATTCCCTTATGACTAGGATTTGCGACCTCCTGGACAGAATTTCCTTTATACGGGCTTGAGAAAGAAGATCCAGTATCTTCCATCCCAGTGGTTTTAGAAATTTTGAGACAGTTTGCACTCATGGTGACCTTGGCCGTTGTGGCTTGCATGGAGAACATGGTTTCAAGCTTCTTCATCATGGCCTCATTCGCAATATCAATTCGATTCGTCAGTCCTGCTGCCACTTTATCCAATTCCCTCCTTGTTACGGCAGTCCCGGCTTTAGAACTTTCGCTGACTTCAAATCGATTAGTAGGCGGGGTATTCTCTGTGTTAGTGGCATTATCGACATCTTCAACGCTTTTACTTGTAACTTTCTTTGATGGTCTACCTGGCTTACCCATGGCTTTAGAGGTAAGTATCTCCATTCGGACGAGTTAGATGATTGGAGTGTATTCAGAAATCCAATGCAAGGTCCTCTATCTTGTGGGAGACGAGAAATTGATTGGCAATCTGGGCCCAACGGTGGGCGCCAAATGTTTGCTCCAAATTTGGGATCAAACACCAAGGGTGTAAAAATTACACTTCACCGATTCGGTAAGAATATGGGACCACATAATTGCTAAAATAAACGGATAAAAGCAAGTAAGTACACAAAGGAATTTTTATAGTGGTTCAATTCTATATGAATCTACATCCACTTTCAATCAATTCTTATTATAATATCCAAGCTTACAACATATGAATTTTCCCTCATTACAATCATTTCTCTCTTCTAACTCTATCTATGATCTAACTTTCTCTTTAATTTGGTGAAGAAATGGGAAGAAATTTAGCTTTGTAGTAAATCTTCAACCACTTGTGTGCTTTGATTCATTCTCATGATCTTCATAGATCTCATAGTGGATTGGCCTTTGATTTAGGCTTTGGAGACGATTAGAGAAGATATGAGATTGCTTGAGAGATTTATTGTATAGCTTGAATGAGATTGAAGATGCTTAGAATCAATTGTAGAAAGCTCTCATAATCATTGACTTGGATTTGATCTTCATGAAGCTAGAAAAGTGTTGATGAATTCATAGAAGCCATTAAAGAAGTTATAGTTGGGCATTGAATTTGACGGAGTCTCCTCGTAAGAATCCATTTTCCGTCCTCCTCCCAAATGAATTATGAGGGGTATTTATAGGTGATCTTCAGACCAGATGGCAGTTTCGTAATTATGCAGAAAAATGCAATGACTCATGTCGCCACCGACATGACTCGGATGCTCGCTATAAATTACGTCGTTTACGACATGACTCGTGTCGTCTGTCGGGTTAACCCCCTGGCGCCTTAAGCTTGCGACCCGCCATGACCTTCCTTATCGTGGCTCGTATCGTTCGCGTGATTCGACATTAGTTGGAGGCAACATGGTTTAGCTTCAGACTTTGAACAACGACAAGCCCTATATGTCGTTGAACGATCTGGAGGCTGGACGGCATGATTCATGTCTTGTGACCTTATGTTTCTTTACGCCTTGGGCTTATGGCATGTCACGGTGCCATATCACATGACGACTTAACTTTGACGTTATGGATGGAGCACGATATGGAAGGACGCGATATGATTGCAAGCGACCTGATGTGGTATAGATGAACCTCTTCCTTTGCGACCTGATTTTAATGGCTTGGCTTTCATATCTTGCGGCATAAGTAGGTCACGATATGGTTCGTATCGGGATCTTCAGTAGCAGCTTATTCTTTGTGTCGCTGAACGACATGGAGGATGGACAACCTGATGCATTTCCTGATCCTGACCTGGCTCTCACGACATAGTTTAAGGCCGACATGAATCTCAACCTTATCTTATTTCATTACATTAGAGCAGCATGACTATAAATTGCTTTAGCTTCCTCTTAACGCCATAAAGACGGCATGGCTCCTTCCTTTTCTCACAACATGGCCTAGGAACGACTTGATGCTCACGACTTGACGAATAACGGCATGGTTAAATACGACATATTAAACACGTATTTTTATGGGATAACAAGTACATACACAAACTTGTAAAAATCATAACTTTTTCGTATGTTATCAGAATTCAGCGAGCTAGGATCCATTATAACTGTTTCGATGAGAGCTTCACAATGAACCTGATTTAAAAAGATTTGGAGCTTATGAAAATTTTTGGTGGAGAAAACGTATGATTTACTTCATTAACATTTAACCTTATTTAGCGATAAACGACCAATATGAGAGCTTCTCACTCAAACTGTTTTTTTACCGTTATTATAATTATAACTGAATATGTACTGGTTGCCTTTGGTAGTTGTTGTAGGTTTAATTATAAAAAATTTGTTATATGGGATATGGTAGCCCACATCACAAATTGTTTGCAAACCCGATGGATGAATTACTATTTGATTGTGTTATGTTGTGTTTAATTTGGGTTATTTAACATGCTAAAATGATGTTAAAATAATTGTGGTAGTTGAAATTAGATTAAATATCCATTTATAGTTCAAACGATGAATTTATCGTCGTTTGTTTAAGTGAAATTAGTTAGATTGAGAAATAACTTGAATTGTATAAGTTACGATTAAATTCTTGAATTTGTAGTTGGTTTGAATTGATTGTTTGTCGTTTGAAAACCCCACATGTGTCTGGGGATGATATTTGACTCATACATCTCCCTTGTACATAGTTATACGTTGATCGGTTGATTGACAGACTGACATAAGCATTAAATATTTAATTTAAAGGTTGTACGAAGCAGGTGCACTCTTGATGTTATTTGGATGTTCGATAGTTGTTTACAACTATTGTTGGACATATATAATCAATATAAATGGAATTGTGTGACATTTAATTGAGTTTGATTCCAATCCAGAACAAAATTGAACATTTTATTATATAATATTCAGTGAAAAATCGAAGTTTGATTTCGATGTCCGATTTTGGATGGACGCGTAGTTATCGAAATATTCGTAATTGTAGCGAATGATTTGAAGTAAATGATTAAAATGGAATTTCAAATGATAGTTGTAAATAATTTGTATGATTTATAAATTACTATGGGAAGTGATTCGATTTAATTTAAATTTATAAATCGAATTCGGGTTTGAGCAGAACGTGTCGCACACCGACGGTTCGCGGAGTTCATACCGTAACTTCTAATTGACGTACCGGGAGACCTTACCGTCTGGAACCTTTGGGTTCGTATCGAAAAGAGATTTCAAATGTATATAAGAATGTTAAAATCCAATGTCTAGATTTTAAATTAAGTCCAAATCGAATTTGGGAAAAGGTCGCTATGGATGCAGTTCGGTGGCCGATATAAGAAACCGACTGTAAGGTCCTTAATAAAATTATAAAAAATATGAATAAATTATTTTAAATCATAATTAACGATTTAGAAAGATTTATGGATGAAATACTCCAAGTTTGAAAAGATAGAATATATTTTTATCTGAATGAACTAGTTAACAACTAGAGTAATAATCCAATGATTTTAAAATAATAAATTGGTTTTGTTAATAGTTTTAATATAACCAGTGTTTTCCAATATATAGAATGGAAAAGATTTGAATGGAAATAATCTTTGGATATTTCAATATTGGATTTCGTGATTATACGGATATCGTTCAAGAATTTGGAAGATATAAATATCGTTATTCCAACACGATATTTGTTGATTTTAGAATTTGATATTGAATAAAAGTTGATACGATTTTTGTTCAAAGCTTGCATTTAATATCAAATGGGACTTTGGGTTTGTTGTGAATGGCATCTTCAGCAATACCGTTCTTGAACCCAATTGTGAATGAACAAATCTTTTAATTAAGGTTTAGACAAGTTTTCCAATTTATTTAATTAAATCGGAATTGAATGGAATTCGATTTAATAATAATCGAAATGTGCTTCTGTAAAGGAAGTCCTTTACTGTTTATGGAATTCAAAAGGCTTTGTCGCTATTCCACTTATAGTATTAGTCTAATACAGAAATTTATACCGATTATAAATTGTTCAGATTTCCATGAAGATTACATATTAATGGAAGTTGATTTTTGGTTTTATCGTGAGCGGTGTTTTAAATGGCATTTGCTCTTTAACCTAGTTAAGGACATGATTAATTTCCTAAAGTTGAATATTCATATTGTAATGATTTTTTAGTTTAAAATTAAGTTGGAGTCTTAGTGAACGTTTAGTTAGATTGAAAGCTAAATGGTAATCAAATTTACCAAACATGAGAAGTGTTCGAGATGGCGTACTACCAGCTTTACTTCGTGTGATTAATAATCTTTAATTAGATTTGAATGTGAAATGGTAATTAAATTTACCGATAACACGAAGGGTGTTAGATATGGAGTAATAATAGTTTTTGTCCACTGGATGATTAAGTTGGGATTGGGATAATAAAATGAATGACTACTTCGGTACGGCTCGATAATCCCAACTAGTTTTTTAAACCTTAATCTGGTTTAAGTTGTGAAAAGATATTTTAAAATGATTTCCAAGGAATGGATTAAACAAAAGTTTAAATGAGATAATCTTTGATAAGATTTGTAGGAATTATTCCTAATGTAAAGAATATTTGAATAAAAGAATATTATGGATTGGAATGAGGCGTATGATGTGTTTATATAGAACTTGATTGTCAGATGCGCGAGTTAATCGAAAAGACCGGGTTTAACCCATTCTGAATAACTATTACAACGATTAAAAGTCGAAGATATGAAAATGGTGATTAAAGACCAGAGATCTTCACATCGTTTGGGCTATTACTGATGTCTTGATTGGGCCGATCACCAAAGATAATGTAATAAGTGGTGGTCATCCAGAGATACTTGGAGATCAACCGAAAATATGAGGACCTCTCTCTTGTATTGGATATATGGGACGAGGAATAAGGTGCCTCCGGTTTCGTTCAGACCTAGAACGAACTTGCAAATGGATTGTGTGTCTGACATTGTTTTTCATGTTGTATTAATTGATCTCTACTAAATATGTATTTGTTTGGTGGGAGAGAATTTATTCCCTTATCTTAACACCCTTCTCTGAGATGTACGAGCTTAGAGGTTATATATCGGTAGCAATCAGTTGTATAGTCAGGGATGACTGTATGGCATACTGAGATGTAGTGATCAAAGCCTTTATTGAAAAGAAGAGCTTTGTGGATGATGATCAAAGCATGGCTGGTGTGGCATAGCTTTGTATATAGCGTTACTTTGCGAACTTCACACCCCAGTATGAGTCAAAAAGGGATAAGGGACCATAGGGAGAACATGTGCTTCCTTCTAGCTAAAAATAGTGCCATGGTATGGTTCCCTGACATATTTACTTATGTGGATGATGGAAAGCAAGGTGACTCAGATATGGCCACAAAAGGCCAAGATGGTCGACGTACTGAGCAGATAGTAGGTCCGATAGGACCGGGAAACATATTGTTCAGGAATAAGTAATCCACAAAAGTAAGGGTGGACCGGCCCTGCCGCTCCCAAAGGTCACGCGCAAGTGTGTTCATGGACATCTTGCCAGAGGTGGTACGAATCGAAGAGGAGAGATCCCTTGCCTGGACTCATAATGGAAATCCAAATTCCAATACGCGGCTTTTCGGTTTAGTTGTAAACCTATACGGCGACATACTAAGATTGGGTACTATGTCGTCTAGGATTGATACATTTATATTTGAAGTTGTTTTTTTACACTATGCACTTATAATAATATCAAAATATTTATTTTAAAGCGTATCAAGCATGTTTAGCGATTATAAGGTAAAACTTTATCCTCTGGCTTGCGTTTCATTGTGTGATAGGACCTAAGTCTTATAATAGCTTCGTTTTCCAAAAAGCATTGCGTTGTTTTATTTTAAACTAATATTCATGCGGTGTGAACCCGTTCTATGTCATGCGACGTGGTTCCATGATTTACCTTAATTTTCTTTTGAAAGTAAAATTTCAGTAATTGTTTTAAGTTCTCAGTCCCATGACTAACCTGGAGTTTATTGTTTTCACTAAACTCTGGGTGCCCATATTTTCCACATGGGTTGTTGGTAGTTTTGGTTTTGTAGATCTTTTCTTTTCACATGATCCTAGATTACGGCTGAAGTTATACTTTGGAAAGCTTTGTATCCATGTATTTCCTTCAGCTGTGTTAGTTGATGTTTTTCCGCTGCACATTTTATTTATGTATTACTTATCCACTACTATGTAATCTGTTTATTCTTTGATATTCGTATTTTTGCTGTGTATTTATCTTTCCACACTCTGATGTTATTGTACTATGTGTAAGTTGTTGTAATAGCAATGAAAAATTATCTTGTTTTGTGTTTCGATGCGTCGCATTCTCAAACAATCTGTCTTCTTGTTCAGTTTAGGTCGGCCAGGGATTTCGGGTCGTCGCCAGGTGGTATCAGAGATTTGGTTTACCAAGCTCAAGAACACGATACGTTAGAACCAAACGAAAGAACTCATCAGAGGTAGGATTAGTTATATCCTATAAGGGAATACTCATTAGAGATAAGGTCAGTAGTATCCTAGAAGGAGAAATGTAACAACCCGGAAAATCAGAACCAATATAAAAAATTTATTTTGGCAATTTTAATGAATTTTTAATATTTAAAATGATTTATTAAACAATAACGACAAGAAATTTATTTTGAATAGAATTAGAATGTATATATTTATTTGAATCGAAGTTAGAATATAAATATTTATTTTAATTAGAAAAGGAATTGGAAATGGCGCGGTAGTTTGAAAAATCGATTTCAAATTCCAAATGACTGTACATGATTCAAAATAAACAGGATTTTAGCTAAACCAAAAATATTTGAATCTGTTTGAAAATATCTTTCCAACGAATCTGAAAAATCCAAATTTCGTAGCGGGAATAAAAAGTTATGTCCAGTTGAAAATTCCGAATAGTCGCTATGGAAATATAGCCCGTAAAAATAGCCATTTTGCAAACGACCTCTGTTTTTGACGAGACCACTTTTGTTGGGTTCGGAATGTCAAACTATTGCTAGATTCCAATTTTCATAATTTTTGAAATTAATATCTGAGCGTGGCAAAAGAAAACGTGCTTTGTCAATTTGAGTCAATTTGGATTGACCAGAAAATGGGCATTTTCCAAACAGTCTTCAAATTTGATGAAATTACTTTTGTTAGGACCGTATCGTCAATACGAAGCTAGAAATAATTTTTCGGGAATTTTTGGAATTAGTATGTGGCTCCGGTAAATTGAAATGTACGTTTAAATTAAATATATATTGATTTATATTTTAATTTAAAGGAAAACTGATCGTAACAGGCGAATTAGCTTACCAAACATATCCCATTGTGTTCAGAATGAGGGTAATTAGCTAGGGGCGACAATCGTTGGGTATGATTCGGAGTTCGAACAGAAAGTCAACACTGGAAAAATTAAAGAATAAAAATAATATATATATATATAATAACCCTTTTGTTTCTCTTAACCCCCCCCCTCTTTTCATTTCCTTGATCAGAATACTCGATCCCCCTTTCCCAAATCCACTTTGCCCCTTCAGCCCTAGCCGCCACCAGTCGCTGGCGCCTCCGCCACGCCCCACCTCCGGCGCACTCCCTCCCTCCGACGCACCTCTCCTCTTACCTTTCCCTCTCCTTCCTCTCCTCTACAGCTCGACGTCCCCAAACACCCAATCCGCCGCCGCCGCTACCCAGAGACCCACCACCGCCTACCGCGACCTCCGGCCGACCTCCCCGAGCCTCCTTCGCCGCGTCAGCATCACGTGGGCCCCCCACAAAGGAAACAAGTAAATATCATTTAATTTTATATTCTTATTTTCAGTTTTTCTTTTTATATAAAATTTATTGATAAAAAGGAGATTGTTTTATAAGAAACATTAGTATAAAAAGGAGATTTTTATATATGAAGTGTAAAAAGATTTGATTTGTTTTTACAAAGAAAAGATATGATTTTTTTATATACGAAAGATATAATTTTTATGTATGTATAGGAAATGATTTTTAAGTGTGTAAAAATATATTTTTTATCGATATAAAGATATGATTTGTAGTGGTGTAAAAATATGATCTTTATATTGTTTACATCAAAATAAAAATATAATCTTTATATTGTTTACAGCAAAATAAAAATATGATCTTTATATTGTTTACATCGAAATAAAAGTATGATCTTTAAAATGTAAACTTCGTGTTAAAAATATGATTTTTACACATATGGTTTTGACGTAAAAATATGATTTTTAACGTAGGTATGCGATATAGATTGATAAGCAGAGAATGGCGTAGTGGAATCCAAAAGTTGAGAATTCCTCACTATAATTTTCTTTATATGGTTTTTTATTTTATAACTGCATATATGAACTTCTCCCCGTCATCCACAGACCATGGACAACTTGTTTATTTGATTGTGTTGTGAAAATTATTTGTGATGTGAAATGGACTGTATAAAATATTCATGTGTCGAATAAAATATTTTATCATTAAAAATATAATTTTTAATGTGTATATGAATAAAATAAATATTCATTTACAAATCGAACGATTTGTTTATGTACACCCGTTTGAGTGATATGGATTGGGACGATATATTTACACATCGCCCAACTGCACAAATAAATTATGTGTTTGTTGTTTGAAAACCCCACACGGGTATTGGGATGATATTTGACATACACTAATCTCAATTGTTTAGTTGTATTTCAATTGATAGGTTGACAGACTGTTGAAAGCATTATTTAATTATAATTAATGCTTATACAGTGTAGAATGCACTTTGGATGATGGATTGTTGTTTTCATTGTTGTTATATACATGTGTTGTATGAAATCCATATAAATAACATTATATGGTAATTGACTGTGTCTGATTCCAGTTCTGAAAAGAATATTTTAAATAACGATTATTTTAAAATAATGAATATTTTAAAATAATATTCAGTAAAAGATCAAAATACTGATTTTGATGTTCGATTTGGGATAGACACGAATATATTTAAATATATAAAGCCGTATTGATTAGATTAACGCCATTTTGATGTGAAGATATTTATATCGATTTTATTCATTTTTATAATGAATATCGAAAAGGAAGTGATTTCAAAATCTAATGTTTTGAAGATATTATCATTTATATATTAATGATATGGAATATTCAATTTTGATTTGAAATCGTTTTGAAACGAATTTAAAACGATTTATAAAATACGTTTTAAATGGAAATCGACAAAATATATAATATATATATTATATATTTAATGGCTTGAATAGAACGCGCCGCGCT
The DNA here is from genome assembly GCA_030737875.1 of Allium sativum. NCBI lineage: Eukaryota > Viridiplantae > Streptophyta > Magnoliopsida > Asparagales > Amaryllidaceae > Allium > Allium sativum. The sequence continues at coordinate 133,433,153 of CM060924.1, read as the reverse complement.
GCGGCAGTTCGCGAATTTCGACCATTGACTTCGAATGGACATTACAGGAGATCCGACCGCCGGATTCTCCTAAAACTGGAACCTTGGGTTCATATCGAAAAGTGCTTTCTAACAAATATAAGAAATTTGAATTCTAATGGTTGGATTTAGAATTATGTCCAAATCAAATTTTGAAAAGGTCATTGTATGTGCAGTTCGATGGCCGTTTATGGAAATCAACTGTACGTGCCTTGATAAAATTATTAAAAATAGCAATAATTTGTGTAAAACAATAATAAATGATTTGGAAAGAATTGGGATGAAAAATTCCATATTTGAAAAGATAAAAATATATTTTATTAAAATGAACTAGTTATTAACTAGAATTATAATCCAATTATTTTTAAATAAATAAATTGGATTTGCAATGGTTTTAAAAATAACCAGAATTTCCAATATATGAATTGGAATGGATTTGAATCAAAATTATCTTCGAAATATTTCGATATTGGATTCCGTGACTATACAGACATTGTGGAGGAATTTGGAAGATATATATATCATTATTTCAATACGATATGTGTTGATTTTAGAATTTGATATTGAATATAAGCCGATATATTTTCTATTCAGAGCCTTGTATTTAATATCAAAGTGGATTTTGGGTTTATCGTGAACGGTGTCTTCACTAACACTGTTCTTAAACCCAGTTGAGAAAAGATATAAATCTTTCTATTAAGATTTAATGAAATTTACCTATTATTAACATTTAATTGGAATTAAATTAAAATTGGTTTTTGGGTACATCGTGAATGGTGTTTTAAATAACACTGGTTCTTTAACCCGATTAACAATGGAATGAGATTTTGGGTTCATCGTGAATGGTATCTTTACTAATACTATTATTAAACCCAATGGAGTTAAGAAATTTAGAAATTAACTGGAATTAGCTAAGTCGAATGGTCTCCTGGGTGTTGATCTGATGTTGGTTTCGGCCTTCGGGATTAATACTTAGGGAATTGTTCTCTTACTAATTTACGGTTAGAGACTGATGGGATAGGATCTTCAGTAACACTGTTCTTAAACCCCGTGTGAAAAGAATAAATCTTTTAATTAAGGTGTAGAGAAGGATTACCAATTAATTAACATTTAATTGGATTTGAAATGGAATGTGAATTGGGTTTATTGTGAACTGTTTTTTCGACGACATTCGTTCTTTAACCCGATTTACAGTGAAATGAGATTTGGAACTTATAAATCATTTTATTAAAGATTTAATGGAGATCTTCCAAAGTAAAGTTTTCCAAATTAATATATTGGAATGGAATGGAATCCGATATGATAATAATCGAAGTGAGTTTCTATGGAGGAAGACTTTAATATATATATATATATATATATATGGAATTTAAAAGGCTTTCCCTTTATTCCATTTATATTATCGGTTGGATATGGAAGTTCATATCGATTATATATATTGATCTCTGTATTCAATGAAGATTCCATTGTTAATGGAATGTGATTTTGGGTTTATCGTGAGCTGTGTTTAAGTGACATTAGTTCTTTAACCAAGTTAAAGATAAGATTAATTTCTTAACTTTGAATAATCATTAAGTAATGATTTTTGGAAATTAAAAATGAATTAGAGTTTTTAATGAATCTTTAGATAGATTTAAAGGTGAATTTGATAACTAAAATTATCAAATTCAAGAAATGATCGAGAATGGAGTATCACCAGTTTCCAACCGATAGTTAAATCTTTAATTATATTTGAACGTGAAATGATAATTAATTTTACCGATATCGCTGTGGTGTTTGATTTGAAGTATTAACAGTTTTACTTCATGGGATGAATAGGTTGGGATTGGGAAATTAAACTAATGATTACTTCGGTAAGGTTTGCTAATCCCGACTAGTTTGGATAGACCATAATTTGGTTTGAATTGATATCCAAAGGAAGATTAAAGAATAAATTTAAAGAATTTATCTTTGATAAAATTAATGGGAATGTGATGACCTCAAACTCCCGTAGTACGAAAGCAAGGATAGTCATTGGAATATAACACATAACAATAATAACAGAACAGAAATAGAGAATTACAGCAGATAAAGTTCATCAAATTACACTGGAAATAATACATCATCAGAGTTACACAACATAATAGGATCATACTTAGCACAGAATACAGTTTTCAGCTTAATATAAAATGTCTGCAGCGGAATAATACATAATATACTAAGTGAAGTCTGAACAACATAATAGGAATGGTAGTATCCATCTTCAGCTCCATAGCTATCCAGATTGAGTCTGATAAAACCTGAATACAAGGCTGCCCATGTGGAAAAGAGGACACCCGAGTTTGCAAAGTGAAACAAACTACGAGTCAGTCATGGGACTGGTATGATAAATCTTATTTAACCTATTTAATAATAAGGCTAATCACAGGACCACGCCGCTAACGCGGAACGAGTTTACTCCATTGGATTGCCAGTGTATGAATAAAGTAAATCGTTAAACAACACAATGGTTTTTATAAAAATGAAACCACTATAAGACTCAAGTACCATCACACAATGCAACGCAAACCATAGGATAGAGTTTTACCTCATAATGGTCAAAAATGCTTGATACGATAAAACGGAGTTGATATTATAATAGTGTGTGTATAGGTTTCAAAAACATTTAAATCATAATATATCAATCATAGACAGCATAGCTATCATATACTATGTTGCCATACTAGTTATACAATCAAAATCGTATGGGTCGTATTGGGAGTTAGATTTCCATCATGAACCAAGGCAAAAGATAGTCCTTACCGAATTCGAGACAATCTAGCCTACCATGTCTCAGGATTATAGCTCGAGTGACCCTTGGATCTTCAAGGCCAATCCACAAATATGTCAGTGGATTAGTTATGCCTGAACAATACGTTTCCCCGCCTTATGGGGCGTAAATAGAGCCACTAGGGACTCAAATAACCGAGGCGCCTCATTCCATCATCCACATAAGTAAAAATGCCAGGCCTTGTAAAACCATGACACCACTTCTAGCTAGAAAGAAACGTATGTCCTCCCTGCAGTCCTTACTCCCATTTCTGGTTCATACCGGGGTGTGAGACTCGCGAAGTATCGCTATACACAAAGCTATGATAAATTAAATTTGTGCTTTGATCATCAACCACAAGGCTCTACTTTTCAACAATAAGCCTTGATCATTTACATCTTGGCATGCCACACTGACAATTCACGCCATGCGATTGATGTCTATTAATATATAACCTCTAAGGGTGTTAAGAAAGAGAATAAATTCTCTACTGCCAATGGATAAATATTAAATAGAAATCAATCAGCAGAGAATAAAATCCAACGTCAGACATACATCCATTTACAAGTCCGTTCTGGGTCTGAACGAAACTTGAGACACGAGCATATCTGGACAATCAACAAGTACGTCCAGAAAACTACCACTATAACCCCTCCTGGGAGCTAACCGATCCAAGGCATCAGTAGTCATCCATTTAGTGTGAAGATCGCCGGTCTTCAATCACCATCTTCAAATCTTCGACTTCCAATCATCGTACAATTATTTGAAATGAGATTTAACTCGGAATTTTCAAATAATTCTCGAATATATATATATATATATATATATAATTTAAATCAATCTTTTCATCCCATATCGTTAATATTAATTTATAACGATTTATTGCTATTTTAATTTATTTAAAAATAGTCATTTTCAATTAAATGACGCTTCGGGTCATTACATGGCCCTGGCGCTGTTTTCATCAAAATTTGATTTACAAATTTCTAAAAATCTAACCGTTGGATCTTAACAAATTTTATATCGTTGGAAATATCTTTCCAAAACAAACCCAACGGTTCTAGTTTTGGGAAAATCCGACAGTCGAATCTCTCGGTATAATCGCTTGAAGTTACGATTTCAAAATGCGAAATGCAGCAGCGCAATTCGTTTTTTTAATTTATATTTATATATAAATATAAATCGTTCAACGATTTCAAACCATTTTCAAATTAACATTGATTACTTTTATATATGAAATCCTATATTGCATTAAAAATGAAATTTTTAATGTTAATACCATTCTCTCTCTACGTTGAATCTTTTATATAATTCATATATATATTACATGGAAATGAAATATGTTTTATCATTCATCTATAGAATTAAAATTGTAATCTTTTATTTCAATGAAATATTACACTGAAAAATGTAATCTCTTATTTCAATATATGTTTACATTGAAAATGTAACTTTCTACTTCAATGTTTATTTACATTGAAAATGTAAACCTTCTATTTCAATATTTATTTACATTGAAATTATGCACTTTTATTTCATATTCTATTTACGTTGAAATGTAAACTTTCCAATCATTCTTTTATTTACATTGAAAATGTAAATTTCTATGTAATCTTTATTTACATTGAAAAATGTAAATTTCTATTCTTTGCTTTGATTATATATAAAAAATGTAAACTCGAATTTCATTCTTTCTTTACATATAAAAATGTAACTTTTGATTTCATAAATGATCACATTGAAAAATGTAAATTTTCTTTTCAATATATGATTACATTGAAAAATGTAATTTTTTATTTCAATATAAATGTATAATTCAGTGTTAATACATTTCTATATGACAAATGACTATTTTTAATGTTGCATCACATTAAAAATGTATATTTGAATATAAATGCATTTCTATTTGACCAATGACTATTTTCAATGTTGGGTTACATTAAAATATATATTTTATAGGTAAAGACATTTTAATATAATAATGGTCATATAATGTTTACATTAAAAATGTAAATTTCTATGAGAACACATTTTGTTAGTGCAACGACCATTTTAAAAGATTCATTTACATAAGAGTGTAAAACTTTAATGTAAAACATTATTATCATAACAATGTTCATTTTAATATAAAACATTTAAAATGAAAAATCTAATGTAAATACATTCTATATAGTAATGTGGTATTTTGATGTTTTCATATACATTAAAATGCAAAATTCTAATGTAAATACATTTCCTATAGTAATGGACATTTTTATAATTTATTTCTTTACATTAAAAATGAGATATTTTATGTAAACATGTTTTAAGTTCAAAACAATAAACAATTTTTCTATATTCTATCTTTACATTAAAAATGGGATTTTTAATGTTAACATGTTTATTTTAAAACAATGAACAATTTTTCTATATTCTATCTTTACATTAAAAATGGGATTTTTAATGTTAACATGTTCATTTTAAAAACATGAACAATTTTTCTATATTCTGTCTTTACATTAAAAATGGGATTTTTAATGTTAGCATGTTTATTTTAAAACAACGAACAAATTTTCTATATTCTATCTTTACATTAAAAATGGGATTTTTAATGTTAACATGTTTATTTCAAAAACATGAACAATTTTTCTATATTCTATATTTACATTAAAAATGGGATTTTTAATGTTAGTATGTTTATTTTAAAAACATGAACAATTTTCATATACAATAAAAATGTGAATTTTTATTGTTTAACTTATTTTCATTTCAAAACAATAAATATTTTCCACATTTCTATATTCAATAAAAAATGCGAATTTTGGATGTTCAAACAAATTTCATTTCATACGTGAATATTTTAGAAAAATTTGGCAGCATAACGACAGGGTAATTAAAACCGGCACCGTCCCGCCGTACGGCTCCTCGCGCTAACTTAAAGCCTCGCGGCTTTTGACAAGGGGGATTTCAATAATCTATTTCGTACGCAAATGAATTTTCCACAAACTAATCCTATTTGGTTTCAATCCAAATCAATAATCAACCATTCGTAATATTCACCAAATTTCAAACCACAACTCAAACAAGTCGTCCATGGTTTGTGGACGACGGGTGTCGGAAGTTTCTAAACTCCGTCTGCATCCTAATATAATTTTATTTAATTAATTCGAATTCAAAAATCTCACTTCGCTTTTAATTTCTTCAAAAATTGTAGAAGGCTCTAAAAATTCTGCGGTCTCTTCTGAAATGTAGATCTCGTCGTTGTTATTCCAACGCTTCCTGCTTCATCGAATTTCGTTATCGTATGACCGAGATATGATTTAACGAAGGTTAATAACAATTTAAATTAATTTAATAAAATAAAAAAAAGGATTTTTACCCTTCTTCAACCTTCAATAGACAAGGCCGATGGGTTTTCCACACACGTTCGAACCTAGGGCTTAGATCCGCTCACCCTCTAAGACACCGGAGCTCGATCAGGACCCGCCACGTGGAGGAGCAAGTAACGGCGTGCCAGAGGACCACTTGCGGGGGCGTCCGATCACTGGTAGGCGGGGGTAGGCGCAGCGAAACGAGGCGCGTTTAGGGGTGCGGTTCTCCTCGTATACGCCATCAGAGGCGATCAAATCCATATAGGATTCGAGAGGGAAGAATTCTCTAAACAGTTGCCTTAAAAACCCCCCACCTAATTCGAATTGAGTTCGGAGGAATTAGTGATTTAAATTCTGAGAATTGGGGCCATTGAATTAGAACATACAGCGGTTGGACGAGATAGTATTAGGGTTACGGTATACCGCATTTTATACGGTATTTATATTTATATTTTATTTATTTAATTATCCTAAAATCCAAAAATACCCTTTTGCTCACACAAACTCCAATTCAAACCCAACGAGCGTCGCCCCTAGCTGAATACCCCCATGCCGGACACGATGGGATATGTCCCATAAGCAATTCGACTGTTTTGGTCAGTTTTGCTTTAAATTAAAATATAAAACATTCAATATTAAATTTGAACGTACATTTTAATTTACCGGGGCCATATACTAATTCTAAAAATTCCAGAAAAATTATCTCTGGCTTTGTTTTGACGATACGGTCTCAACAAAACTGATTTCGTCGAATTTGAAGACCGTTTGAAAAATGACTATTTTCTGGTCGATCGAAATTGATTGAAATTGTCAAAACACATTTTCTTTTTCCACGCTCACATATTAATTCCAAAAATTATGGAAAATTAAACTTAGCAATAATTTGACATTCCAGTTCCAACAAAAGCGGTTTTGTCGAAAACAGAGGTCGTTTGCACAATGGCTATTTATACGGGCTATATATTATATATATATATATATATATATATATATATATATATATATATATATATAAATTCTATAGTGACTTTTCTGAATATTCAATTGGCCATAACTTTTGATTCCCGCTATGAAATTTCAATTTTTCAGATTTGTTGGAAAGATATTCTTAAACAGATTTAAATATTTTTGGTTTCACTAAAATCCGATTTATTTTGCATCCTGTACAGTCAGTCAAAGTTTGAATTCAAATTTTCAAACTGCCATGCTATTTCTAACTCCTTTTAAAATTAGAATAAATATATTCTTTCAAACTTCGATTTAAATAAATTTTTAATCGTTATTACTTAAAATAAATTATTTTAACTATTCAAGATTCAATAAAATAGTCAAAATAAAAATTTTAAATTGGCTCTGATTTTCAGGGTTGTTACAGGGAACCTTTCCTAAAGGATATATATTTAAATAAAAGAATATTCAGAGTTGGAATGAGGCGTATGTTGTGTTTTTATAGCACTTGTTTATTATATACGCGAGTTATTCAGAAAGACCGGGTTTATCCCATTCTGAATAACTGATTCGACGATAAGTCGAAGACGAAAACGGTGGTTGAAGACCAGAGGTCTTCACATCGTTTGGACGATTACTGATGTCTTGATTGGGTTGTACACCCAAGATGAGGGAATAAGTGGTGATCGTCCAGACGTACTTGGAGATCGACGGATATGCGAGGGCCTCTCTCCTGTATTGGACATACGGGACGAGGAATAAGTTGCCTCTGGTTACGTTCCGACCCAGAACGAACTTGTAAATGGACTATGTGTCTGACATTGGATTTCATTCTGTGTGACTGATAGACGTCAGTTGCATGGCGTGAATTGCCTGTGTGGCATGCTGAGATGCAGATGATCAAGGCTTCTGTTGAAAAGCAGAGTCTTGTGGTTGATGATCAAAGCACGGCTTTAATATAGCATAGCTTTGTGTAGCATTAATTCGCGAGCCTCACACCTCGGTGTGAACCAGAAACAGGAGAGGACCTCAGGAAGGACATGTGTTTCCTTCTAGCTAGGAGTGGTGTCTGGGTATTGCACGCCCAGATGTTTTACTTATGTGGATGATGGACAGCAAGGTGCCTCGGATATATCGACACTGCGGGGCCGATGGATGGTATGGTATTTATACAGACCAGATTGACACCCCATAGGGAGGGGAAACGTAGTGTTCAGGCATTTTAATCCACATCGAGTGAACCGGCCCTGACGAACCAAGGGTCGATGCGTTCTGATCCTAAGACACGGGCTAGAGCATCTCGAAGTGGTAAGGATAATCCCTTGCCTTGGTTCACAGACGAAAATCCAACTTCCAATACGTGACATTTCAGTTTTATTTGCAGATCCTAGTATGGCGACAGAGTGGGATAGGGCACTATGTCATCTATGATTGATACATTTATACTTGAAGTTGTTTTCATACACTTTACACTATAATAGTATCAAAATGATTTGTTTTAAATGTACCAAGCATGTTTGGCTATTATAAGTTAAAACTCTATCCTCCGGCTTGCGTTGCATTGTGTGATGGGACCTGGGTATTATAATACCTTCATTTTTCCAAAAAGCATTGCGCTGTTTTGTTATATGAACTGGTATTCTTGGGAGGAAATCCGTTCCGAGTTATACGGCGTGGTCCCTTGATATATCTGATTTTAAAGTAAAGTTTTAAATAACTGTTTTAGTTCTCACACCAGTTACATGACTGACCTGGAGTTTATTGATTTAACCTAAACTCTGGGTGCCCCTATTTTCCACACGGGCAGCTAGTAGTTTTGGTTTTGTAGATTTATATTCACAGGATCCTGGTTTACAGCTGGAACGATATTCGGAAAGCTATGTATCTGTTTATCTCTTTCAATTGTGTTTTGTATTATTTTCCGCTGCATTGTAATTTGTAAATCTCTGATATTTATCAAATGTATAATATTTGTTCATACTCTGTATATTCTCGTATTCTGATGGAATTGTTGTAGTTAGCAATGAAATGTTCTTCTGTTTGTGTTCTAATTTGTCGTGTTCTCAATTCAATTCGGGCTTTCCTTCACGGGGAAGTTTGTGTCGTTTCATTTTGGTATCAGAGCTTTGGTTTACAGAGCTCGAGAACAAGGCACATTAGAACCGAACGAAAGAATTCATCAGAGATTGGATTAGTAATATCCAAAAAGAATGACTCGTTAGAGATGGGATCAGTAGCATCCTAGAATGAGTCGAAAGAGTGTTGTTTTTAAAAAATAAAAATGAAAACAAATTTTGTTTTGAAAAATTAATCTAATTACACGTATTTGAGTATATTATTTTAATTTACTTTGGACAATCAAGTGTATGAAGATTTTACCTATGCGCGTCATGAACATATATTCGAAGTTTTAATATACTGGATAGATATAGAATCACGCTCTAGTCACCCAGAAATGATTCTGATGATTGATGCATCGTCATCAGAATTTATGTTCGAGTGCCGAAAGAGGGATATCTATACATTTCCAATTAACTGGTGTGAGGACCAAAACTAGATAGGGTTTATTGTTTGTGATTTGGCACCAAAAATGTGATTTTGACTATATATAAAAGCTATGTTTTTGAAACGTTAATCAACTAATTGATTGCTGATTTTGTTGTGTGATTATTCATTTGAACCAACATGTAGATGTATGGTAAATTTGGGCTAAATTGAATCAAAATATTGAACTGAATTGAAAATTTATTGGAAATTCATGCATATACACGTATATACATTGAACATGCCATAGCAGGGAAGCTAAGTAGAGGAATAAAATTGTATGCCCGACAAATAGGTACATGTTTACAAATTTATTAGGTTTGGATGGTTTTATGAGCCGATTGGCTAGCCTCTTGCCTTTTTCTTTTTCTATTTGAGATGAAAGGACCTGTGTGGCGTTTTGGGATTTTCCCGGTGCTCCCCGTACAAAGGAGGTTATGGCGAAATTTTTTCTAAAAATTGGAAAATTCTTAGAAACCGAAAAGTTAAAGAATGAAAGCCAGAATGAAAGTTGAGTTGGTTAGTTAAACAATCTTCAGCTCCGTTCCTTTTCGAGGACGAAAAGATTTTAAGTGGGGGAGATTGTAACAACCCGAAAAATCAGAACCAATTTAAAATTTTTATTTTGGCAATTTTAATGAATTTTTAATATATAAAATGAATTATTTCAAATAATAACGACAAGAAAATTATTTTGAATAGAATTAGAACGTATATATTTATTTGAATCGAAGTTAGAATATAAATATTTATTTTAATTATAAAAGGAATTGGAAATGGCGCGGTAGTCTGAAAATTCGATTTCAAATTTCAAATGACTGTACAGGATTCAAATAAACCGGATTTTAACAAAACCAAAAATATTTGAATCTGTTTGAAAGTATCTTTCTAACGAATCTGAAAAATCCAAATTTCATAGCGAGAATAAAAAGTTATGTCCAGTTGAAAATTCAGAATAGTCGCTATGGAAATATAGCCCATAAAAGTAGCCATTTTGTAAACGACCTCCGTTTTTGACGAGACCACTTTTGTTGGATCCGGAATGTCAAATTATTGCTACATTCCAATTTTCATAATTTTTGGAATTAATATGTGAGCATGGCAAAATAAAACGTGTTTTGTCAATTTCAGTTAATTTGGATCGACTAGAAAATGACCATTTTTCAAACGGTCTTCAAAATTTGATGAAATTAGTTTTGTTAGGACCGTATCGTCAATACGAAGCTAGAAATAATTTTTCGAGAATCTTTTTAGTCAGCATGTGACTTCGGTAAATTGAAATGTACGTTTAAATTAAAAGTATATGGATTTATATTTTAATTTATAGGAAAACTGATCGTAACAGCCGAATTGTCTTACCGAACATATCCCATTGTGTTCAGAATGGGGGTAATTAGCTAGGGGCGACAGTCGTTGGGTTTGATTCGGAGTTCGAACCGAAAGTCAACACTTTGGAAAAATTAAAGAATAAAAATAATATATATATATAATAACCTTTTTTTCTTTTAACCCTCCACCCCCCTTCTTTTCATTTCCTCGATCAGAATGGCTAATCCCCCTTTCCCAAATCCACGTCGCCCCTTCAACCCTAGCAGCCACCAGTCCCTGGCGCCTCCGCCACACCCCACCTCCGGCGCACCCCCTCCCTCCGAAGCACCTCTCCTCTTCCCTTCACCTTCTCTATCCTTCCTCTCCTCTACAGCTCGACGCCCCCAAACACCCAATCTGCCGCTGCCGCTACCCAAAGACCCACCACCACCTGCCGCGACCTCCGGCCGACCTCCCCGAGCCTGCTTCGCCGCGTCAGCATCATGTGGGCCCCCTACAAAGAAAACAAGTAAATATCATTTAATTTTATATTCTTATTTTCATTTTTTCTTTTTATATAAAATTGATTAATAAAAAGGAGATTTTTATATATGAAACATTAGTATAAAAAGGAGATTTTTATATATGAAGTGTAAAAAGATTTGATTTTTTTTTACAATGAAAAGATATGATTTTTTTATATACGAAAGATATAATTTTTATGTATGTACAGGAAATGATTTTTAAGTGTGTAAAAATATATTTTTTATCGATATAAAGATATGATTTTTAGTGGTATAAAAATATGATCTTTATATTGTTTACATCGAAATAAAAATATGATCTTTATATTGTTTACATCGAAATAAAAATATGATCTTTATATTATTTACATCGAAATAAAAATATGATCTTTTTGTTGTTTACATCATAAAAATGTGATCTTTATATTGTTTACATCAAAATAAAAGTATGATCTTTATAATGTAAACATCGTGTTAAAAATATGATTTTTACACATGTGGTTTTGACATAAAAATATGATTTTTAACGTAGGTATGCGATATAGATTGATAAGCAGAGAATGGCGAAGTGTAATCCAAAAGGTTAGAACTCCTCACTATAATTTTCTTTATACAGTTATTTATTTTATAACTGCATATATGAACTGCTTCCCGTCGTCCACAAACCATGAACGACTTGTTTGTTTGATTCTGTTGTGAAAATTGTTTGTGATGTGAAATGGACAACATAAAATATTCATGTGTCGAATAAAATATTTTATCATTAAAAATATAATTTTTAATGTGTATATGAATAAAATAAATATTCATTTACAAATCTGATGATTTTTTTATGTACACCCATTTTAGTGATATGGATTGGGACGATATATTATATACATTGACCAACTGCACAAATAAAATCTATGTTTGTTGTTTGAAAACCCCACACGGGTATTGGGATGATATTTGACGTACACTAATCCCAATTTTTTAGTTTATGTCAATCGATAAGTTGACAGACTGTTGAAAGCGTTAATTATTTATAATTAATGCTTATACAGTGTAGAATGCACTCTGGATGACGGATTGTTGTTTTCATTGTTGTTATATACATGTGTTGTATGAAATCCACACAAATAACATTATATGGTAATTGACTGTGGCCGATTCCAGTTCAGAAAAGAATATTTTAAAATAACGATTATTTTAAAATAATGAATATTTTAAAATAATATTCAGTAAAAGATCGAAAATATTATTTTGATGTCCGATTTGGGATAGACACAAATATATTTAAATATATAAATTTGTGGATTAGATTAACGCCATTTTGACATAAACGTTATTTATATTGATTTTATTCATTTTTATAATGAATATCGAAAAGGAAGTGATTTCAAAATCTAGTATTTTGAAAATATTATCATTTGTATATTAATGATATGAAATATTCAATTTTGATTTGAAATTGAATATGAAGTTGAAATCGTTTTGAAACGAATTTAAAACGATTTATAAAATACGTTTTAAATGGAAATCGACGAAATATATAATATATATATATTATATATTTAATGGCCTGAATAGAACGAGCCGCGCCGCGGCAGTTCGCGAATTTCGACCATTGACTTCGAATGAACATTACAGGAGATCCGACCGCCGGATTCTCCTAAAACTGCAACCGTTGGGTTCGTATTGAAAAGTTCTCTCTAACAAATTGAAACACCCCACCTCCGTTAGGGTCACTCTCAAAGGGAATGCCCTAATTTTGGTGGAGGTTTATAAGTATAAGTCACAGATATACAAGACAGATATAGGAACACATATTTGTAAACAGCGGAAAAACAACAAACTTTATTTCATAAAGTCAAATACGTGTTACAACAACAACCTTTCCAAAAACATAACATAACACTTTCATAATCTGTCTTGATTACGTTATTTTAAAGAAGCATAAATAAAACATAGATAAACTGCAAAAGCCCCATAGTGGATTGTTCAAAGCCATAGTTCAAAACAGGAAAGTCCAAGCAATACATTCCTCTTCTTCTTCAAGCTGGATGGTAAGGCTGGTCAAGCTGCTGTGTTCCCTCCCTGAGGACCTAGGGGGGAAACGGAAGAAAGAAGACGAAAGAAAAGTAGAGTCAGACATAAAGCCTGAGTAAGTCTAGTACTATTTTGTCTATGAATAAAGAACTGGGTGTGATAAGTATAAACAAGAAGTGGGCAAGCACTATAAACTTGGTTAAGTTGTCTAGGGTCGAATATACTATCGTACCCCCTGTTAATCTCTGAACCCATATAAACTAGTTTCCAACTGGCACCCCATAATCAGGGTGATGTGACCCATTCAATGATGATCGGCTCCTACTCGCATAGTTGCATGTGTCTTACGGGCCCCGATGTTGTAGTTACCTATGCTGGTCCCACAATGGGGTGTATCAAGTCCCATAGTGGCAACCCGACACAATCCTAGAGTGCACAGGTATGCTACTGGTGTCCAGTGCCTTATTTTTCTGCGCCGGAGTGTGTGCACGCCCGCACCCCGTTAGAACCTACACTGCTACACCACCGCCGTCGATTTGACCTCTTACAATCAACCCAGTAATCGTGCCCCACCCTGCCTAGTTTCAGGGTATCCTGATACACCTTTTAGGGTTACTGCTGAAAAGGGTCCCCCGTTACTAGGTTTTCTATCTCTAGCCAACATGCTAAGTTGGTTAAGTGTTTTCTAACCTAACCCCCACCAGTCCGTTTAGTTTAGCATGTTCCATTTTGATTAAGTCTTTAGTTTACTTAATCCTAACAATCCTGACTCAGCCTTAATTGTCTTATTAAGGCCCTGACCTCTCACATTAGACAGGTATTGTTGTGGCTGCCTGTTGCCGGTTGGTTCCGGGCAGTCTTACGCCACAACTCAGTCTAACCTCGGGTCCTTATTGGGCTCCATGTTTAACCTCCCACATTGGATAGGTATTGTTGTGACTACTGGACAGCCGGGTGGTTCCGGGCAGGTTTACGTCACAACTCAATCCAACCTCGGGTTAAACACATCGTATTTTCTACATTTACATATTTTGTCATTCTTCTTTATTTCTTATATGTAAATATTTGCGGCCCATTATTAAGTTAATGGTGTAAAGGTTACACCAATCATGGGCCCAACCCATACTTGAATTTGGGCCCTTCTATTTTATATTTTCATTTCATTAATTAATTTTAACCCAACGTTATTTTCCCCCGTTTTACACGTCCGTTTATATATATATTGGGCTTAGCCTTTTAAAGCCCAATTTAGCCATGCGAAAAGGGGAGGCTTAAAGCGTGATTACATACACAAAAAGGGGAAGGTGAGCGTATGAACTTGCAATATGACGTTGGGAATACAAAATAGAAACTGGTGTACTTGCATAGTAGTGACATACACTTTGGTCATAAAACATAGGTGACATGAATCAAAGCATGTGAACTTGTAATTGAGATATCATTATTGACACATGAACCTATATTTTTATTTAGGCATAATGTCAAACATAAGCATGGCATAAATATTTCTAGCATAAGCATAGCATAATGTCAAACATAAGCATGGCATAAATACTTCTAGCATAAACATGGCATAATGTCAAACATAGGCATGGCATAAGTATAGTTAAATTTGTTCATGGCATAAATATTTCTAACATGAAATCATGATTCTTACTTTAGTCATGTAAACTTACAAAAGGGACTTTTTGAACCTAACCTAGCCATGTACCACATATGTCATCATATAATTCTTGTAAACAAGATAGACTTAATCATGGATTTCAATTATGCCAAATATCATTCATAGCCTAGCCATATTCATAAGTTTGCAAATAGGTTTTCTAGTACAAAAGCATGGCTTAATACATGATGCCAAATTCTCAACAAAATTTCCTATGGATTATAATAACCAAACTTGTTCTAATTACTTACAAAATGATTTATGCACAAAAATATACATCATGATGGCATAGTAGCGAAACCCCAAACTTGCATAAATTTAAATCAACTACATACATGTAGCTTCAACATGGATTACATAATTTGCGAAATATTCCAAACGTATACTTGCATAGAACTACCGCATGTAGTTCTTTATAACATGAATAACATAATTCAAGAATATCCAAACGTATATAATATTTCAAATTGATAAGAACGCACAAATATGAATAACTTTATTGCCACAATTCAAGCATACAAACCAACACAATTGTTTATTCATACCAAAGTAATACTCTACTTACAATGGTGTGATGAATTCTCTAGTTTAGGGATTGAAGACGAAAATTCCTTTGTTGAATTGATTTGTTTAGGTTGCTTTAAGCTTTAGAATCTTCCTCCTAATCCTCTCTCAAATTTGGTGGCTACTCCTAGTCGTTCCTCAGCAACATGGCGGCTATGTTCTTATTTTTGAATGAATAGATTAGGGTTTAGTCTAGGGTTGTTTATATAGAGGTTAGGAACTGATTAGGACCATTGATGTTGCTTGGATTGATCGTAGCCATTCATTCGATAGAGAGACCAATTAAAACTTGCCACCTAGCCCTAGTGACAAAGCAGACCACAGAAAATCGACCACATAGAGAATAGGCCAGCCGGGTTAGACTGGGCTCGACCTGGGTCTGGACCAGGTCGACACCCCTGTCGACAGGCCTGTCGACAGGCCTGTCGACCTGGTTAGACCAGGTCGACAGCCCAGTCGACTTGGTGGGTCAGGCGGGTGTTTTTCCGCCCTAGCCCATTGGGCCCCATTTTCGAATTTAAACCTGATTTATTCTGTTCGAATTTAAACTTGATTCTCAAACTTCCGAAGGCCATATCTTCTTCATACGGACTCCGTTTTTCGAAAACTCGGACTCTATTTCGCGTATTTTTCCGAGACGAACGCAATGGCGTATCCCGTTTCCCTTAGTTCTTTGATTTCAGATTAATTATACTTTAATTTGTTAATTTCACAGTTATAGAATTTTCAGGGTGTTACATTCTCCCCCACTTAAAAGGATTTCGTCCCCGAAATCTTCAAGTTAGGAGGAATGTATATCCTAACATCCAATCATCCATCTACTCATCCATCAAACACGAGCATCCATTGTCCTTAAAAGACTTCTAATGCTTCATGATCATATGCGAAGTGTGTGTGTACATGAACTTATCTAATGCAAAATCAGGCGGTCTACTGATTCAGTTGACCTCCTTAATGCGGATTATGTAAGTGCCATGAATCCATCATGTATGCAAATTTTCCTATTTTGATTCTACATGAGTGCACAATCATTCAATACAAATGCAACATCCACATGACAACACATTAAAGTTCAACCACATATGAATGCAAACATATATGCATATGCAATATGAAGTGACTGAGCCGATCTAAGACCTAGATTGTGTGTGTATATGCAACCACGAGCAACCACTAGCAATCACTTGCAACCACTTGCAACCATCATCCATAACATGTTTCAACTACATGTTTTTCATCCAAAGGTTTTCTACCTAAAAGATACGGTCGAGGAAATATACCTAAAAGCGCAACTTAAGGAAAAAGAAAGATCAAGGATGTACCCTCGAACAGAAAAGGGTAGGCAGTACGTATTCTAGCTTCAGTTTCCCAAGTCGCGTCTCCCTCGGCGTCGCTCCACTGAACTTTGACGAGCTTGACTTCGCGGTTGCGTAGCTTCTTCACTTCCGTTCCTAAGATGCGGGTTGGAACTTTTCTTATGGTTGCTTCGCGTTCCACTTCGGCCTCTTCGAGTATATTTGGCTCTACCACTTCAGCAGACTCATGTAGACATTTTCGGAGATGTGAAACGTGAAAAACGTTGTGGACTCCAGCCAACTTCTCGGGTAGCTCTAATCTATAGGCCGTTTTCCCAATTTTCTCGATGATAGGGAATGGCCCTACGAACCTTGGTGCTAGCTTTCCTGTGGTTCCAAAGCGAATAACGTTTCTTAGCGGTGATACCTTGAGAAAAACTCTGTCTCCAACCTCGAATTCAAGGTCGGTCCTCCTCTTGTCGGCATAGGACTTTTGACTGTCTTGGGCCGTCTTCATCCTTCTTCGTATTAAGTCTACTTTCTCTGAAGTCTCTCGGATCATGTCTGGTCCAAGTATGAGCTTATCCGTGGACTCCCACCAACAAGTGGGCGATCGGCACGGTCTTCCGTATAAAGCTTCGAAGGGCGCCATTCCGATGGTTGCTTGATAGCTGTTGTTGTAGGCAAATTCCACCAAAGGAAGGTGGTCTTCCCATGTCCCTCCGAAGTCAAGGACGCATAGCCTTAAAAGGTCTTCCAAAACTCTGTTCACTCTCTCTGTTTGGCCGTCGGTTTGGGGATGATAGGCTGTGCTCAAGCATAACTGCGTTCCTACTGCTTCTTGCAGACTCCGCCAAAACTCACTGGTGAAGATGGGGTCTCGGTCACTAACAATGCTAGATGGTATTCCATGGAGTCGAACGATTTCCTTAAGGTAAAGTGATGCTAGGGATGAGGCAGTCCTTTTACTTTTGACAGGTAAAAAGTGGGCGCTTTTAGTAAGACTATCCACTATTACCCAAATGCTAGTGTTGCCTCTCCTAGATCTAGGCAGCCCATCGATGAAGTCCATTGAGATGCTATCCCACTTCCACTGTGGGACCTCCAGAGGATGTAGTAGTCCGCCAGGCTTTTTCTGTTCCGCCTTAACCTGTTGGCACACCATACACTTAGAAACGAACTCTGCCACGTCCTTTTTCATGCCGTTCCAGAAGAAAGTCCTTTTTATGTCTTTGTACATTTTATCTCCGCCTGGGTGTATCGTCATCTTGGAGTGATGTGCTTCCTCTAGAACCTTCTTTACTAAATCTTTTGTCTGTGGGACGCATAGTCTTCCGTCTCGCCTTAGCAAACCCTTATCGTCGATGGAGTATCTGTTGAGGTGACTGGAAGTCTCACCCCTAATTAGCCTATCAATTATTTCCACGAGCTGAGGGTCTTCGCGTTGTGCTGTCCCTACTGAATCCACTAAAGTCGGGCGCACTTCGAGAGATGCAAGCAAGCCCGGTACGAAATCGGAGGAAGGCCTAAAGTCGAAGCTGGCTATAAACTCTAGGCTTTGTCTTTCAACAAACAACGGGCTTAGGGTCAATTTCTTTCGGCTCAACCCGTCTGCCACTACGTTGCCTTTGCCCGGAGTATAGGAGATTTCGAAATCGTACGAGGTAAGAAACTCCATCCATCTTTGTTGCCTCAAGTTAAGATCTTTCTGCTAGAAAAGATATTTCAACGATTTATGGTCAGTGTAAAGTTCGAACTTCTCACCTAGGAGATAGTGTCGCCAAGACTTGAGTGCAAAGACGATGGCGGCTAACTCAAGATCGTGGGTTGGGTAGTTCTTTTCGTGCACTTTCAACTGCCTCCCGCCATAAGCTACTACCCTTCCTTCTTGCATTAAGACGGCACCTAGCCCTGTCCCACATGCATCCGTATAAACCGTGAACATCTTGCTCCCATCTGGCAGCGTCAAAACTGGGGCTGTTGTGAGAGCCCTTTTCAGTCGTTGGAAAGCAAACTCGCAATCCAAATCCCAATTGAACACTAGATTCTTCTTGGTCAATTTCGTGAGCGGAGCTGAGATTTTCGCAAAATCCCTTATAAACTTTCGATAGAAACCTGCTAGTCCTAGAAAGCTTCGGACCTCAGTTGCATTCCTTGGTGTCTTCCAATCCTGTACCGCCACTACCTTCGCAGGGTCCACTGCTAACCCTTGTTTGGATACTATGTGCCCAAGGAACCTCACTTCTTCTCTCCAAAAGTGGCATTTGGAGAATTGGCTTTTAGTTGATGGACTCGCAAAGTTTCCATGATTGCCCTTAATTGTTGAGCATGTTCCTCTTCACTCTTTGAGAAGATAAGGATATCATCTACGAAGACCACTACGAATTTGTTGAGGAAATCTCTAAATACCCTACTTATCAGGTCCACGAAGTAAGCAGGTGCATTTGTCAAGCCGAAAGGCATGACAAGCCATTCAAAGAAACCGTCTGGGGTTCTGAACGCCGTTTTATCGATGCTATCTTCAGCCACCCTTAGCTGATGAAAACCGGTTGCTAAATCGAGTTGGGAGAAAACAGACGCTCCTACAAGCTGGTCAAACAAATCGTCAATTCTAGGGAGAGGGTGCCTATTCTTTTTCGTTAGCTTGTTGAGCTCCCTATAGTCAGCACATAGACGGAGTGAACCATCCGCCTTTGTAGCGAACACCACCGGAGCGCCCCATTCTGAAATGCTCCTCCTAATGAACCCCTTTTCTAGAAGCTCTTTTATCTGTTTATTGAGCTCTTTCCTTTCCCGTGGAGCCATATGTCTAACGGGCAACGCAACGGGCTTTGCATTATCTACAAGATATATGCGGAAGTCTATTTCCCGCTTCGGAGGCAAGCCCTTCACCTCTTCGAAGACATCCGGATATTCCCGGACCACTCTAACTGATTGCAAATTTTCAACAGAGGCATCTAGCGATTCAAGATAACTAAGCATAACCGCATACGAGGGATTACAAGAAATTTCCAAAGTATTACCGAGTTGGGTTAGGAGCCTAACAACCCTTTTCTCACAATCAAGGATGGCCCCATTACTGGATAGCCAATCCATACCCAAAATCAAACCATAACCCGAAAAGCCCAAAACAAAGGCACTACATTGAAATTCTACACTTAAGATAGTAATTTTCAATCCCAAACAGATCATAGACAAATGAGCTGGGCCCCCAATTGGGTTTGAAACAATTAAGGGGTCCTCTCCCATACTAGTTTTTAGGTGCAGAGATTCTACTAAAGCAGACGAGATAAAGGAGTGTGATGCGCCAGAATCAAATAAAGTGCGAACGGGGTGATCATAAAGATAAACTACACTTTCTACTGAAGTATTTATACCTCGCTGTTGCAGAGGTGGCGCTTCTAGCACATGAACCTGTGCCCCTGGGGTGGAT
The DNA here is from genome assembly GCA_030737875.1 of Allium sativum. Taxonomy (NCBI): domain Eukaryota; kingdom Viridiplantae; phylum Streptophyta; class Magnoliopsida; order Asparagales; family Amaryllidaceae; genus Allium; species Allium sativum. Next base: position 133,412,690 of record CM060924.1, on the reverse strand, counting down.
CCAGCCCTCTGCCCCTGTCCTCGTTTCTTTGGGCAGTCCTTAGCTCTATGGCCTGTCTCACCGCAAGAAAAGCACCCACCATTTTCCTTGGCCTTCTTTTTCCGGCAGTCCTTTACTAAGTGCCCCACTTTGCCACAGAAATTGCACTTCCTCTTCTCTTTGTTGCCTTTCCCGCCCTTCTTAAAGTCTGTCTTCTTGGGCTGCAAACCCTCTTTCTTCTCGCCCTTATCCTCTTCATTCAGCAATGCCATTTGCACCAATCTTTCATACGTGGCTCCCATGGGTATATGGGTCATGGCCAAACTGTGTAATGGCTCATTCAACCCTTTGACGAAACGGAGAGCCTTCTTGTGCGGGGTGTTGACTATGTCAAGCCCAAACCTAGCCAGCTCATCGAACTGATTCACATACTCTCTGACTGTCTTGTCCCCTTGCTTAAGAAATAAGAATTTTTCTAACTGCAAACTTCTTTCTGCATCTGAGAGAAATTTGGTCTCAAACCTTGCCCTAAAGTCCTCCTATGTCTCCACTGGTCTTTCAGCATTAGTGACTTCCCACCAGTAGGAAGCCTCGCCCTTCAATAGCCATACTGCCAATTGTACTTTTTGTCTATCCTCTACCTCAAAGATGATGAATAGGTCCTCCGTTTCTTTCAGCCAATTTCTAGCTGCCACGAAGGACTCAGTTCCATGGAAATCCCTTCCTCCCATAGCTTTAAAATCTTTACATATCTTAGCGAAAGTGTTTCCCCGAGGAGGAGGTGGAGGAAAAGGTGCCGCTGCAGCTGGATGATTTCCTTCAGCTGGGGGAGGAGGAACGGTAGGACCTGGCTGAGTGGCCCTTGCTTCTAAGAACCGTCTAAACCAACCAGGTATTGGCACCCCTTCCGGCAAGTTAAGTTCTTGGGACATGCTGAAACAAAAAGGATAGATTCAAAACGAAGGATAAGAGATAGTACCTATGGCTTTGGGGAGTGGACTTTGCCTTTTTAAAATAAAATAATATTTTTCTTTTAAAAATGCTTCTTTAAATTTCCTTTTTTGAAAATAAATTTTCCAAAACTTTTTATCTTATCTGGTAAACCTATGCTCTGATACCAAGTGAAACACCCCACCTCCGTTAGGGTCACTCTCAAAGGGAATGCCCTAATTTTGGTGGAGGTTTATAAGTATAAGTCACAGATATACAAGACAGATATAGGAACACATATTTGTAAACAGCGGAAAAACAACAAACTTTATTTCATAAAGTCAAATACGTGTTACAACAACAACCTTTCCAAAAACATAACATAACACTTTCATAATCTGTCTTGATTACGTTATTTTAAAGAAGCATAAATAAAACATAGATAAACTGCAAAAGCCCCATAGTGGATTGTCCAAAGCCATAGTTCAAAACAGGAAAGTCCAAGCAATACATTCCTCTTCTTCTTCAAGCTGGATGGTAAGGCTGGTCAAGCTGCTGTGTTCCCTCCCTGAGGACCTGGGGGGGAAACGGAAGAAAGAAGACGAAAGAAAAGTAGAGTCAGACATAAAGCCTGAGTAAGTCTAGTACTATTTTGTCTATGAATAAAGAACTGGGTGTGATAAGTGTAAACAAGAAGTGGGCAAGCACTATAAACTTGGTTAAGTTGTCTAGGGTCGAATATACTATCGTACCCCCTGTTAATCTCTGAACCCATATAAACTAGTTTCCAACTGGCACCCCATAATCAGGGTGATGTGACCCATTCAATGATGATCGGCTCCTACTCGCATAGTTGCATGTGTCTTACGGCCCCCGATGTTGTAGTTACCTATGCTGGTCCCACCATGGGGTGTATCAAGTCCCATAGTGGCAACCCGACACAATCCTAGAGTGCACAGGTATGCTACTGGTGTCCAGTGCCTTATTTTTCTGCGCCGGAGTGTGTGCACGCCCGCACCCCGTTAGAACCTACACTGCTACACCACCGCCGTCGATTTGACCTCTTACAATCAACCCAGTAATCGTGCCCCACCCTGCCTAGTTTCAGGGTATCCTGATACACCTTTTAGGGTTACTGCTGAAAAGGGTCCCCCGTTACTAGGTTTTCTATCTCTAGCCAACATGCTAAGTTGGTTAAGTGTTTTCTAACCTAACCCCCACCAGTCCGTTTAGTTTAGCATGTTCCATTTTGATTAAGTCTTTAGTTTACTTAATCCTAACAATCCTGACTCAGCCTTAATTGTCTTATTAAGGCCCTGACCTCTCACATTAGACATGTATTGTTGTGGCTGCCTGTTGCCGGTTGGTTCCGGGCAGTCTTACGCCACAACTCAGTCTAACCTCGGGTCCTTATTGGGCTCCATGTTTAACCTCCCACATTGGATAGGTATTGTTGTGACTACTGGACAGCCGGGCGGTTCCGGGCAGGTTTACATCACAACTCAATCCAACCTCGGGTTAAACACATCGTATTTTCTACATTTACATATTTTGTCATTCTTCTTTATTTCTTATATGTAAATATTTGCGGCCCATTATTAAGTTAATGGTGTAAAGGTTACACCAATCATGGGCCCAACCCATACTTGAATTTGGGCCCTTCTATTTTATATTTTCATTTCATTAATTAATTTTAACCCAACGTTATTTTCCCCCGTTTTACACGTCCGTTTATATATATATTGGGCTTAGCCTTTTAAAGCCCAATTTAGCCATGCGAAAAGGGGAGGCTTAAAGCGTGATTACATACACAAAAAGGGGAAGGTGAGCGTATGAACTTGCAATATGACGTTGGGAATACAAAATAGAAACTGGTGTACTTGCATAGTAGTGACATACACTTTGGTCATAAAACATAGGTGACATGAATCAAAGCATGTGAACTTGTAATTGAGATATCATTATTGACACATGAACCTATATTTTTATTTAGGCATAATGTCAAACATAAGCATGGCATAAATATTTCTAGCATAAGCATAGCATAATGTCAAACATAAGCATGGCATAAATACTTCTAGCATAAACATGGCATAATGTCAAACATAGGCATGGCATAAGTATAGTTAAATTTGTTCATGGCATAAATATTTCTAACATGAAATCATGATTCTTACTTTAGTCATGTAAACTTACAAAAGGGACTTTTTGAACCTAACCTAGCCATGTACCACATATGTCATCATATAATTCTTGTAAACAAGATAGACTTAATCATGGATTTCAATTATGCCAAATATCATTCATAGCCTAGCCATATTCATAAGTTTGCAAATAGGTTTTCTAGTACAAAAGCATGGCTTAATACATGATGCCAAATTCTCAACAAAATTTCCTATGGATTATAATAACCAAACTTGTTCTAATTGCTTACAAAATGATTTATGCACAAAAATATACATCATGATGGCATAGTAGCAAAACCCCAAACTTGCATAAATTTAAATCAACTACATACATGTAGCTTCAACATGGATTACATAATTTGCGAAATATTCCAAACGTATACTTGCATAGAACTAGCGCATGTAGTTCTTTATAACATGAATAACATAATTCAAGAATATCCAAACGTATATAATATTTCAAATTGATAAGAATGCACAAATATGAATAACTTTATTGCCACAATTCAAGCATACAAACCAACACAATTGTTTATTCATACCAAAGTAATACTCTACTTACAATGGTGTGATGAATTCTCTAGTTTAGGGATTGAAGACGCAAATTCCTTTGTTGAATTGATTTGTTTAGGTTGCTTTAAGCTTTAGAATCTTCCTCCTAATCCTCTCTCAAATTTGGTGGCTACTCCTAGTCGTTCCTCAGCAACATGGCGGCTATGTTCTTATTTTTGAATGAATAGATTAGGGTTTAGTCTAGGGTTGTTTATATAGAGGTTAGGAACTGATTAGGACCATTGATGTTGCTTGGATTGATCGTAGCCATTCATTCGATAGAGAGACCAATTAAAACTTGCCACCTAGCCCTAGTGACAAAGCTGACCACAGAAAATCGACCACATAGAGAATAGGCCAGCCGGGTTAGACTGGGCTCGACCTGGGTCTGGACCAGGTCGACACCCCTGTCGACAGCCCTGTCGACAGGCCTGTCGACCTGGTTGGACCAGGTCGATAGCCCAGTCGACTTGGTGGGTCAGGCGGGTGTTTTTCCGCCCTGGCCCATTGGGCCCCATTTTCGAATTTAAACCTGATTTATTCTGTTTGAATTTAAACTTGATTCTCAAACTTCCGAAGGCCATATCTTCTTCATACGGACTCCGTTTTTCGAAAACTCGGACTCTATTTCGCGTATTTTTCCGAGACGAACGCAATGGCGTCTCCCGTTTCCCTTAGCTCTTTGATTTCAGATTAATTATACTTTAATTTGTTAATTTCACAGTTATAGAATTTTCGGGGTGTTACACAAATATAAGAAATTTGAAATCTAATGGTTGGATTTGGAATTATGTCCAAATCAAATTTGGAAAAGGTCATTGTAAGTGCAGTTCGATGGCCATTTATGGAAATCGACTATACGGGCCTTGATAAATTTATTAAAAATAGCAATAATTTTTGTAAAATCATAATAAATGATTTGGAAAGAATTGGAATGAAAAATTCCATATTTGAAAAGATAAAAATATATTTTATCAAAATGAACTAGTTATTAACTAGAATTATAACCCAATTATTTTTAAATAAATAAATTGGATTTGAAATGGATTTAAAAATAACTAGAATTTCCAATATATGAATTGGAAAGGATTTGAATCGAAATTATCTTTGAAATGTTTCGATATTGGATTCCGTGATTATACGGACATTGTGGAGGAATTTAGAAGATATATATATCGTTATTCCAGTACGATAGTTGTTGATTTTAGAATTTGATATTGATTATAAGCCGATATATTTTCTATTCAGAGCCTTGTATTTAATATCAAAGTGGATTTTGGGTTTGTCGTGAACGGTGTCTTCGCTAACACTATTCTTAAACCCAGTTGAGAAAAGTTATAAATCTTTCTATTAAGATTTAATGAAGTTTACCAATTAATTAACATTTAATTGGAATTAAATTGAAATTGGTTTATGGGTTCATCGTGACTGGTGTTTTAAATAACACTGGTTCTTTAACCCGATTAACAATGGAATGAGATTTTGGGTTTGTCGTGAATGGTATCTTTACTAATACTGTTCTTAAACCCAATGGAGTTAAGAAAATTAGAAACTAACTGGAGATTAGCTAAGTTGAATGGTCTCCTGGGTATTGATCTGATGTTGGTTTCGGCCTTCGGGATTAATACTTAGGGAATTGTTTTCTTACTAATTTACGGTTAGAGACTGATGGGATGGGGTCTTCAGTAACACTGTTCTTAAACCCCGTGTGAAAAGAAAAAATCTTTTAATTAAGATATAGAGAAGGATTACCAATTAATTAACATTTATCTGGATTTGAAATGGAATGTAAATTGGGTTTATTGTGAACTGTGTTTTTAACGACATTCGTTCTTTAACCCGATTTTTAGTGAAATGAGATTTGGAACTTATAAATCTTTTTATTAAAGATTTAATGGAGATTTTCCAATTTAATATATTGGAATGGAATGGAATCCGATTTGATAATAATCGAAGTGAGTTTCTGTGGAGGAAGATTGTTAATATATATATATATATATATATATATATGGAATTTAAAAGGCTTTGTCGTTATTCCATTTATATTATCGGTTGGATATGGAAGTTCATATCGATTATATATATTGATCTGTATTTTGTGAAGATTCCATTGTTAATGGAATGTGATTTTGGGTTTATCGCGAGCTGTGTTTTAACTGACATTAGTTCTTTAACCCAGTTAAAGATAAGATTAATTTCTTAACTTTGAATAATCATTAAGTAATGATTTTTGGACTTTAAAACTGAATTAGAGTTTTTAATGAATCTTTAAATAGATTGAAAGATGAATTTGATAACTAAAATTATCAAATTCAAGAAATGATCGAGAATGGAGTATCACCAATTTTGCTCCAAGCGATAATTAAATCTTTAGTTAGCTTTGAACGTGAAATGGTAATTAATTTTACCGATATCACTGTGGTGTCAGATATGAGGTATTACCAGTTTTACTTCATGAGATGAATAGGTTGGGATTGGGAAATTAAACTATTGATTACTTTGGTAAGGTTCGCTAATCCCGACTAGTTTGGATAAACCATAATTTGGTTTGATTGATATCCAAAGGAAGATTAAAGAATAAGTTTAAAGAATTTATCTTTGATAAAATTAATGGAAACCTTTCCCAAAGGATATGAATATTTAAATAAAAGAATATTCAGAATTGGAATAAGGCGTATGTTGTGTTTTTATGGCACTTGTTTATCACATACGTGAATTATTCAGAAAGAACGGATTTATCCCATTCTGAATAACTGATTCGATGATAAATCGAAGTTGAAAACGGTGGCTGAAGACCGTAGGTCTTCACATCATTTGGATGATTACTGATGTCTTGATTGGGCTGTACACCCAAGACGAGGTAATAAGTGGTGATCGTCCAGATGTACTTGGAGATCGACGGATATGCGAGGGCCTCACTCCTGACATACGGGATGAGGAGTAAGGTGCCTCCGGTTTCGTTTCGACCCAGAAAGAACTTGTAAATGGACTGTGTGTCTAACATCGGATTTCATTCTATGTGATTGATAGACATCAGTTGCATGGTGTGAATTGTCGGTGTGGCATGCTGAGATGTAGATGATCAAGGCTTCTGTTAAAAAGCAGAGTCTTGTGGTTGATGATCAAAGCATGGCTTTAATATAGCATAGCTTTGTGTAGCATTAATTCGCGAGCCTCACACCGCGGTGTGAACCAGAAACGGGAGAGGACCTCAGGGAGGACATGTGTTTCCTTCTAGCTAGGAGTGGTGTCTGGGTTTTGCACGCCCAGATGATTTACTTATATGGATGATAGAAAGCAAGGCGCCTCGGATATATCGGCACTGCGGGGCCGATGGATGGTATGGTCTTTATACAGACCAGATTGACGCCCCATGGGGCGGGGAAACGTAGTGTTCAGGCATTTTAACCCACATCGAGTGGACCGGCCCTGACGATCCAAGGGTCGATGCATTCTGATCCTGAGACACGAGCTAGAGCGTCTCGAAGCGGTAAGGACGATCCCTTGCCTCAGTTCACAGATGGAAATCCAACTTCCAATACGTGACATTACGGTTTTATTTGTAGAGCCTAGTATGGCGACATAGTGGGACGGGACACTATGCCGTCTATGATTGATATATTTATATTTGAAGTTGTTTTCATAGCTTTACACTATAATAGTATCAAAATGATTTGTTTTAAGCGTACCAAGCATGTTTAGCTATTATAAGGTAAAACTCTATCCTCCAGCTTGCGTTGCATTGTGTGATGGGACCTGGGTCTTATAATAGCTTCATTTTCAAAAAGCATTGTGCTGTTTTTTATATGCACTGGTATTCTTGGAAGGAAACCCATTCCGTGTTATACGGTGTGGTCTCTTGATATATCTGATTTTAAAGTAAAGTTTTAAATAACAGTTTTAGTTCTCACACCAGTCACATGACTGACCTGGTGTTTATTGTTTTAACCTAAATTCTGGGTGCCCTATTTTCCACACGGGCAGCTAGTAGTTTTAGTTTTGCAGATTTATATTCACAGGATCTTGGTTTACAGCTGGAACGATATTCGGAAAGCTTTGTATCTGTTTATCTCTTTCAGTTGTGTTTTGTATTATTTTCCGATACATTGTAATTTGTAAATCTCTTAAATTTATCAAATTTATAATATTTGTTCATACTCTATATATTCTTGTATTCTGATGGAATTGTTGTAATAAGCAATGAAATGTTCTTATGTATGTGTTTTGATTTGTCGTGTTCTCAATTCAATCCGGGCTTTCCTTCACGGGGAAGTTTGGGTCGTTTCAAGAAACTCATCAGAGATGGGGTTAGTAAGGCCCTGGAATGAGTTGAGAGTGGCACGTTTATAAGTAACATATTTGTGATTATTATACAATCTGTTTTTGAAATCATATTTTGGATACACAAAAGTTAATGTTTTGATAAAGTACAAATGTTTTTGAAAGTTAGTTAATCAATTCATTGGTTGATTGTATGTGATGGTTGATTACTTGTTTAATTACTTGAGTATGTGACAAATCAAAACTCACTTAAAAAGGGGTTAAATAAGATTAACTGTTAATTTTTTATGGTTAATAATAAAAATATTGGAATAATAAGACTAGTATAAGAATGAAAGGTAATTCAAGCCAAATCAAATATAATGTTGAACTGAGTTGAAGATTAGTTTGGATTAGACATATGTATATGTCGTACAGTTTGTTGCATAAAGGGTAAGAAGAGGAATAAAATTGCATGCCCGAAAAGGGTATTTATTATATTGATTGTGTAATTTAATTATTTCTATTGCCATGTGTGAACTGGATGTGCTATGATGGTTGCTTGTGTGTAATAAAAATATATAGTGAACAATAATTATGGACCTCAGTGCATAGCATAAATTATGGATAGCATAGCACAACATAGCATATCCACATAACCATGTAATTGTTTGATGCTTATATGATGAGGATTAAACGACCGTATTAGCATGTAAGTGTTTGATGCTTATATGGTGAGGACTGAATTCTGGACTGATTGTAGACTTAATAACCATATAACGATAAATCACAGGATTTAATAACAAACCCCACAAGGGTATTGAGATGATAGAAATATACACGTCTCTCTTGTGTGTATATAAGGCACATGGATTGCGGGATAATCCCCATCACAGGGTCAAGGGATGATAAATTTTGACACATCTTCCTTAGGTGTAGATAAGTCACAATTGTTTGTGAACATGAGGTAAACCCCACATGGTGTCGAGATGATAATTTTTGACACTTTTCTCGATTGATTTTGTTTGGATATATATATATATATATATATATATATATATATGGACTTATGTGAGCCTGCAGAGGCCATTTATATTTGAAAAAATCAACCCATACACAGGAGGTTATGGCAAAAAAAATCAGAAATTTAAGGCGTTAGCCAAATTCCGTAAATTTCGAAAGTTTAGAAAGTTCTTAGAAACTGAAAAGTTAAAGAACTTGAGTTAGAATTAAGGTTGAGTTGGTTAAGTAAATGACCTTCGACTTTGCGTTCCTTTTCAGGGACGAAAAGTTTTAATGCTTTATTTGACTTAAAACAAGATCAGCAAAAAATTTATATCAATTTTAAAAACTCAAATTTTGGAAATCGATATTTTAATGTTATATTGATCGCCTATAAAAGGACTATTTTTAAGACAGTCACGGAATCCAAGGAAACCACCTTTATTGTATCCAGAAGGTCGAAATATGGTTAAATCCAAAATTTCAAGTCAAAAGGGGTTCATATGTGAGGGAATGACATATAAACGTAAGGAGAAAATTTAGTCAATTTTCGGTTTAAGCTAGAAATAAGGCGATTTTTCAAACGGTCTCCTAACTCGACGAGACTAGATTCATTAGATGCATAATTCCATAGCGATATTTCAAATTTCATAATTTTTTGAATTAACGTGTGGCCATGCGACTAGAACGAAGTTTGCATAGTATAATTAATACACAACTCTAAACATCAGTTCTTGCAATACTAACCAACCAACCAAATTTCGACAAACATTTCCTCTCTCTCTCCACCATGTGGCCTCCTCTCATTTGTTTGGTCATTCTTGAAGTGATGTGCTCAAATTAAGTTTAATTAAGGTTAATCTTTCTCCCCTTTTCTAAACTTAAACCTAAGAAGATTTAAAAGCCATTAATATCCTCCTCTTTCATTCCTTCCTCTCTTTAGCTCCCACCACCACCACGCCTTGGGGCTACTCCTCCACCACCCGCCACTGCAGCAGACGCCGGCACCACCCCAGGTCAGGCCGTGGGTCCCGCTCCTCCCTTCTCCTCCTTAAACTCTTCCAAAGTTGCAAAGGCACCTCCTTTAAGTGCTGAAACCAAGATCCATATCTCCTTCCTCCTCCTACAACCCCACACGGCAACATAAGTGTAACAACCCGGAAAATCTGAACCAATTTAAAAAAATTATTTTGGCAATTTTGATGAATTTAGAATATTTAAAATGATTTGTTTTAAATAATTAAGACGAGAAATTTATTTTGAATAGAATTAGAATGTATATATTTATTTGAATCGACGTTAGAATATAAATAATTATTTTTAATTATAAAAGGAATTGGAAAATGGCGCGGTAGTTTGAAAATTCGATTTCAGATTTCAAATGAATGTACAGGATTCAAAATGAACCGGATTTTAGTGAAACCAAAAATATTAGAATCTATTTGAAAATATCTTTCCAACGAATCCGAAAAATTGAAATTTCATAGCGGGAATAAAAAGTTATGTTCAGTTGAAAATTCATAATAGTCGCTATGGAAAATATAACCCTTAAAGATGGAAATTTTGCAAACGACCTCCATTTTCGATGAAACCACTTTTGTTGGATCCGGGATGTCAAGTTATTTCTAGATTCCAAAATTCATAATTTTATGAATCAATATGTGAGTACGGCAAAAGAAAACGTGTTTTGACAGTTTTTGTCAAATTGGATCGACCAGAAAATGACCATTTTTCAAACGGTCTCCAAATTGGACGAAATTAGTTTTGTTAGGACCGTATCGTCAACAGAAGCTGTAAATAATTTTCCTTGAATTTTTAGAGCCCGCATGTGGCCCCGGTAAATTGAAATGTGCGTTCGAATTCAATATACATTGATTTATATTTTAATTTGAATGGAAACTGATCGTAACAGCCAAATTGGGTTACGAAACATACCTATCATGTTTGAAATGGGGGGGGGGGGTAATTATTTAGGGACGACAGCCGTTGAGTTTGATTCTAAGTCCGAACGGAAAGTCAAAATTATGGAAATAATTAAAGAAAAAATATATAATAATAAAATATAATTCTTTAGCAAATACTCCCCTTCCCCGTTCAATCTTCTCCAAACGAGCCCACTCTCTGCAAATAAATTAATGGCGGACGTCTGGAGCCATCGTGCCTCGGCCCGCTCCTTAGCCCGTCGCCGCACCCGCGCCAGCCTCCCCATTTGCCTCCGGGCCTCTCCACCTCTCCAGATTCCGACACGAAGCCCTAGAACCCACCGCGAGCCACATCGCGTCGACCACCGCATCCCCCCTGCCTCGCGCCATCCCTGCCACCGCAGTCCCCTCTCCGACGTGCAGCTGACCCCCCCTCTCTCCAATACACTGAAAATAGTAAGCTTTTTATTTTTATTTTACTAGTATTTCATTTTCAATTTTATTTTTATTTATTTATTCTTGCAAATGTAAAAACATATGATTTTTAAGTAGACGGTTTCAATATAAAAATTCAGTTTTATGCAGGTAGAATTTAGAATAAAAATTCGATTTTTAATACAGTAAAAATTTAATTTTTATACATGGAAAAGTTAGATTTTTAAAACGATATAAAAATTTGATTTTTATTTATATGAATAACATATAAAATTATGATTTTTATATATATAACAACGATATGAAAATGCGATTTTTATTTTTATAATAGCGATATAAAAATCTGATTTTTATATAAGTAGAAATATAACAATATAATTTTTATACAGAAAATGGCGTTATAAAAATGTGATATTTAAAATATAAACATCAATTCAAGATATAAACATTGTGTTAGAAAGAAGTGATTTTTATATGTGGAAAGGGAAGATAAAAATTAGATTTTTATATATACGAAGGCAAAATAAAAATATGATTTTACGTATAGAGATTTGAAATAAAAATGTGATTTTTATATCGTTGAAATAAAAATGTGATTTTTAATATGAATAGTGTAGAGAAGACTGTGTTGGCATTACAGACAAATCCAAACGGCTCAGAAATTTAGAATAGAATGGAGGAGTGGAACCCAAAGGTGAGAACTCCTCACTGATTTTTTTTATATACAGTTGTTTATTTTAACTGCATATATGAACTATTCCCCGTCGTCCACGAACCATGGACGACTTGTTTAATTGTTTGTTTGGTTGATTAGATTATTTGATTGAATTTGGTTGTTTGGGTGAAATGAATAGATTAGAATTGTTATGTGGGTATGGCGTGAGCCAATATCAGGAGAGAGGTAATGCTAGACATTACCCGATTTTGATATTGCGCCGTTATGCCGCCAAAATTTTCTAAAATATGTTAGAACAATAAAAAAAATATTATTTTTATTGTGTAAATGAATGGAATAAATATTTTATTGTTAAAAATATAATTTTTAACGTGTATATGAATAAAATAAATATTCATTTACAAATCAGACGATTTGTTTATGTACACCCATTTGGCTGATATGGATTGGGATGATAAATTTTACACATCGCCTAACTGCACAAATAAAATTCATTATTTGTTAATTGAAACCCCACATGGGTATTGGGATGATATTGGACATACACTAATCCCAATATTTAGTTGTATGTCAATCGATTGGTTGACAGACTGTGTAAGCGTTAATTATTTATTTTTAATGCTTATACAGTTGTAAATTACACTCTGGGTGATGGTTGATTGTGTATCATTGTTGTTGTGTAAATGTGTTGTATGAAATCCTTATAATAACAGTATACGGTAATTGACTGTGTCTGATTCCAGTTCCGAAAGAATGAATATTTTAAAATAAAAATTATTTTAAAATAACGAATATTTTAAGGTAATATTCAGTAAAGGATCAAAATATGATTTTGATGTCCGATTTGGGATGGACACGAATATATTTAAATATATAAAGCCGTGTTGATTAGATTAATGCCATTTTCACGTGAATTGTATTTATATCGATTTTATTCATTTTTATAATGAATATCGAAAAAGAATTGATTTCAATATATAATGTTTTGAAAATACTATCATTTATATATCGATGATATGGAATATTCAATTTTGATTTGAAATTGAATCTGAAGTTGAAATCGTTTTGAAAACAAATTTAAAAAGGATTTATAAAATACGTTTTAAATGGAAATCGATGAAATATAATATATATATATATATATATATTATATATAATGGCCTGAATAGAACGCGCCGCGCTGCGGAGTTCGCAAAGTTCGACCATTGACTTCGAATGGAAATTACGGGAGATCCGACCGTCGGATTCTCCTAAAACCGGAACCGTTGAGTTCGTATCGAAAAGGTCTTTCTAATGAATATTAGAGATTTGAAATCTAAAGGTTGGATTTGGAATTATGTCCAAATCAAATTTGGAAAAGGTCGTTGTAAGTGCAATTCGATGGCCGTTTATGGAAATCGACTGTATGGGCCTTGACAAAATTAATAAAAATATCAATAATTTGTGTAAAATCATAATAAATGATTTGGAAAGAGGTGGGATGAAAAATTCCATATTTTAAAAGATAAAAATAGATTTTTTTATCGAAATGAACTAGTTTTGAACTAGAATTATAATCCAATTATTTTTAAAATAAATAAATTGGATTTGAAATGGTTTTAAAAATAACCAGAATTTTAAATATATAAATTGGAAATAGATTTGAATCAAAATTTTCTTTGGAATATTTTGATGTTGGATTTCGTGATTATACAGATATTTTTATGGAAATTTGAAAGATATATTTATATATTTATTTCCAATAAAATATTTGTTGGTTGTAGAATTTGATATTGAATATAAGCCGATATATTTTCTATTCGGAGCCTTGTATTCAATATCAAAGGGGATTTTGGGTTTATCGTGAACGGTGTCTTCAGTAACACTGTTCTTGAACCCCATATGAAGAGAATAAATCTTTTAATTAAGATTGTTAGAGTTCCCAATTATATTTAATGATTGGAATAAAATGGAATGTGAATTGGGTTTATCGTGAACTGTGTTTTTAACGACATTCGTTCTTTAACCCGATTTACGGTGAAATGTGATTTGGAATTTATAAATCTTTTGTTAAGATTTAAATGAGATTTTGCAAAGTAAAGTTTTTATCAATTTAATAAGATAAATTGTAATCGAATGGAATTCGATTTGGTAATAATCGAAGTGAATTTCTGTGGAGGAAGCCTGCTAATATATATGGAATTTAAAAGGCTTTGCTATTATTCCATTTATATTATCGGTTGGATGTGGAAGTTTATATCGATTATATATATTGATCTGTTTTCCATGAAGATTCCATTGTTAACGGAATATGATTTTGGGTTTATCGTGAGTTGTGTTTTCAATGACATTAGTTCTTTAACCCAGTTAAAGATAAGATTAATTTCTTAACTTTGAAGATAATCATTAAGTAATGATTTTTGGAAATTAAAACTGAATAGAGTTTTAATGAATCTTTAAATAGATTGAAAGGTGAATTTGATAACTAAAATTATCAAATTCAAGAAATGATCGAGAATGGAGTACCACCAGTTTTACTCCAAGCGATAGTTAAATCTTTAATTAGATTTGAACGTGAAATGGTAATTAATTTTACCGATAACACCGTGGTGTTAGATATGACGTATTACCAGTTTTACTTCATGGAATGAATAAGTTGGGATTGGGAAATTAAAATAAATGATTACTCCGGTAAGGTTTGCTAATCCCGACTAGTTTGGATAAACCATAATTTGGTTTGAATTGATATTCAACGGAAGATTAAAGAATAAATTTAAAGAATTTATCTTTGATAAAATTAATGGGAACCTTTCCCAAAGTATAAGAATATTTGAATAAATAAATGTTCCGGATTGGAATAAGGCGTATGTTGTTTTTTTATAGCACTTGTTTATTATATATGCGAGATATTCGGAAAGACCAGGTTTATCCCATTCATAATAACTGATTCGACGATATGTCGAGGATGAAGACGGTGGTCGAAGACCGGAGGTCTTCACATCATTTGGATGATTAATGATGTCTTGATTGGGCTGTACACCCAAAGACAAGATAATAAGTGGTAATCGTCCAGACGTACTTGGAGATCGACCGGATATGCAAGGACATCTCCCCTGTATTGGACATATGGGGGAGGAATAAGGTGCCTCCAGTTTCATTCAGACCCAGAACGAACTTGTAAATGGATGTGTGTCTGACATCGGATTTCATTCTGTGTGATTGATAGACATTGGTTGCATAGCGTGAATTGCCTATGTGGCATACTGAGATGCAAATGATCAAGGCTTCTGTTGAAAAGCAGGGTCTTGTGGTTGATGATCAAAGCACGGCTTTAATATAGCGTAGCTTTGTGTATCGTTAATTTGTGAGCCTCACAGCCTAGTGTGAACCAGAAATGGGGGAGGACTATAGGGAGGGCATGCATTTCCTTCTAGCTAGGAGTGGTGTCAGCGTTTTACGAGCCCTGATATTTTAATTATGTGGATGATGGATAGCGAGGTGCCTCGGTTATATCGGTCGTTCCGGGGCTGACAGTTTGGTCGGGATATGACCAGTTTACGCCCCATAGGGCGGGGAAATGCATTGTTCAGGCATTTTAATCCACATCGAGTGGATCGGCCATATAGATCCAAGGTGCAGTTGCAGCTGTTCCTGAGGCTCGGGCTAGAGAATCTCGAAGTGGTAAGGACGATCCCTTGCCTTGTTCACAGATGGAAATCTAATTTCCGATATGAGACTTTGCGGTTTTGACTGTAAAGCCTAGTATGGCGACATAGTGCTATGGGGCACTTATGCCGTCTATGATTGATACTTACGATTTAAATTGTTTTGACACTATACACTTATAGTAATAAAAATAGATGAAATTTCATGTACCAAGCATATTTGGCTATTATAAGGTAAAACTCTATCCTCCGGCTTGCGTTGCATTGTGTGATGGGACCTGAGTCTTATAATGGCTTCATTGTTCTTTATTTAGCATTACGCTGTTGGTTTTATGCATTGGTATTCTTGGGGGTAAACCCGTTCCGTTTTATACGGCGTGGTCCCTTGATTTACCTAACTTTAAAATCAAATTAATAAATGTTTTAGTTCACACACCAGTCACATGACTGACCTGGAGTTTATTGTTTTAACCTAAACTCTGGGTGCCCCTATTTCCACACAGGCAGCTTGTAGTTTTGGTTTTGCAGATTTATTTTCACAGGATCCTGGTTTACAGCTGGAATGATATTCGGAAAGCTCTGTATCCGTATATTTTTTTCAGTTGTGTTGTGTATTATTTTCCGCTGCATTGTAACTTGTAAACCTCTGATATTTAGTAAATTTGTAATATTTATTCATACTCTGTATATTCTTGTATTCTGATGAAATTGTTGTAATAAGCAATGAAATGTTCTTCTGTTTTTGTTCTGATTTGTCGTGTTCTCAAAGTCAATCCGAGCTTTCCTTCACGGGGAAGTTCGGGTCGCTTCATTTGGTATCAGAGCTTTGGTTTACAGAGCTCGGAGAACAAGACACGTTAGAATCGAACGAAAGAATTATCCGAGATTGAATTAGTAATATCTAGTAAGAATGACTCGTTAGAGATGGGATCAGTAGTATCCTAGAACGAGTGTGAAGATTGATATTTGTTAAAATAAAAATGAAAATGAATTTTGTTTTGAAAATTTAAACTTGTTTATACGTATTTGAATATTTATTTTAAATCGATTTGGACTATCGAGTATATAGAGATTTTAATATACGTCTGATCCATGTGTATTGAAGCCTCAAATATACGCGATGGATATAGGATCGCACTCTAGTCGCCCGGAGATGGTTCTGATGATCGCTATAGTACGTACATCATAAGAATTTATGTTCGTGTTTCGAAAGTGAGATATCTATATATTTCCATTTGACTGGTGTGAGAACCAAAACTAGATAGGGTTATTATTGTAAATTGGCATCAAAAACATGATTTTCTGTATATATGTCAAAATTATGAATTTGAAACATTAATTCACTAATTGATTGATGGTTGTGTTGTATGATTATTTGTTATAAGAATGATACATATAACCAAATTGTATCAGATATTGAACTGAATTGGAATTTGTTTGAAAAGGCATACATGTGCATGCATTGAACAGGTCATAGCAAGGAGGCTAGAGAAGAGGAATAAAATTGTATGCCCGACAAAATACGTACATGTTTATTGTATTTCTTGGGGTTTTTGATGATTTTATGAGCCGATTGGCTGTTTCTTTTTCTTTTTGATTGGAGAGGCCTATGTGGCGGTTTGGGGATTTTCTCGGTGCTCCCGTACAAAGGAGGTTATGGCGAAATTTTTCGAAAATTTAGGGTGTTAGCTAAATTTTTGAAAAATTTGAAAAGTTCTTAGAAACTGAAAAGTTGAAGAACTTAAGCCCTAATGAAAATAATGAAAGTTGACTTGGTTGGTTAAACAACTTTCAGCGTCGTTCCTTTTCGAGGACGAAAAGAATTTAAGTGGGGGAGATTGTAACAACCCAGAAAATCCGAACCAATTTAAAATTTTTATTTTGGCAAGTTTGATGAATTTTGAATATTTAAAATGATTTATTTTAAATAATAACGACAAGAAATTTATTTTGAATAGAATTAGAACGTATATATTTATTTGAATCGATGTTAGAATGTAAATAATTATTTTTAATTATAAAAGGAATTGGAAAATGGCGTGGTATTTTGAAAATTCGATATAAGATTTCAAATGAATGTACAGGATTCAAAATAAACCGGATTTTAGTGAAACCAAAAATATTAGAATCTTTTTGAAAATATCTTTCCAACGAATCCTAAAAATTGAAATTTCATAGCGCGAATAAAAAGTTACGCCCAGTTGAAAATTCAGAATAGTCGCTATGGAAAATATAGCCCTTAAAGATGGAAATTTTGCAAACCACCTCCGTTTTCGACAAAACCACTTCTGTTGGATCCGGGATGTCAAGTTATTTCTAGATTCCAAAATTCATAATTTTCTGAATCAATATGTGAGCATGGCAAAAGAAAACGTGTTTTGACAGTTTCAGTCAATTTGGATAGACCAGAAAATGACCATTTTTCAAACGGTCTCCAAATTGGATGAAATTAGTTTTGTTAGGACCGTATCATCAATACAAAGCTAGAAATAATTTTTCTGGAACTTTTAGAGCCCGTATGTAGCCCCGGTAAATTGAAATGTGCGTTCAAATTCAATATACATTGATTTATATTTTAATTTGAATGGAAACTAATCATAACAACCGAACTGGATTACAAAACATATCCCATTGTGTTCGGAATGGGGGTAATTAGCTAGAGATGACATTCGTTGAGTTTGATTTTGAGTCCGAACAGAAAGTCAACATTATGGAAAAAATTAAAGAAAAAATATATAAAAATAAAATATAATTCTTTTGCAAATACCCCACCCTTCCCCGTTCAATCTTCTCCAAACGAGCTCCCTCTCTGCAAATAAAAAAATGGCCGACGTCTGGAGCCATCGTGCCTCGCCCCGCTCCTTAGCCCGCCGCCGCACCTGCGCCAGCCACCCCCTTTGCCGCCGAGCCTCTCCCCATCTCCGGATTCCGACGCGAAGCCCTAGAACCCACCGCAAGCCACATCGCGTCAACCACCGCATCCCCCCTACCTCGCGCCATCCCTGCCACCACAGCCCCCTCTCCGACGCGCAGCTGAACCCCCTCCCCCTCTCTCCAATACACCGAAAATAGTAAGCTTTTTATTTTTATTTTTATTTTACTTGTGTTTCATTTTCAGTTTTATTTTTATTTATTTATTCTTGCAAATGTAAAAACATACGATTTTTAAGTAGATGGTTTCAACATAAAAATTCAGTTTTATGTAGGTAGAATTTAGAATAAAATTCGATTATTAATACGGTAAAATTTTGATTTTTATACATGGAAAAGTTAGATTTTTAAAACGATATAAAAAATTGATTTTTATTTATATGAATAACATATAAAGTTATGATTTTTATACATATAACAACGATATGAAAATGCGATTTTTATTTTTATAATAGCGATATAAAAATCTGATTTTTATAAAAGTAGCAATATAAAAATCTAATTTTTATATAGAAAATGGCATTATAAAAATGTGATATATAAAATATAAACATCAATTCAAGATATAAACATCGTGTAAGAAAGAAGTGATTTTTATATGTCGAAAGGGAAGATAAAAAATAGATTTTTATATATATGAAGGCGAAATAAAAATACGATTTTACGTATAGAGATTTGAAATAAAAATGTGATTTTTACAGCGTTGAAATAAAAATGTGATTTTTAATATGAACAGCGTAGAGAAGACTGCGTTGGCATTACAGACAAATCCAAACGGCTCAGAAATTCAGAATAGAATGGAGGAGTGGAACCCAAAGGTGAGAACCCCTCACTAAATTTTTTTTATATACAGTTATTTATTTTTAACTGCATATATGAAATGTTCCCCATTGTGAAAACTCGTAACTTCCCCGTGAAGGCAAGAGCGGATACTATGAGAACAACACACAAAAGAACACAAACAAAAGGACATTTCATTGTATATTACAACAATTTCATCATATTATAAGAATATATAGAATAATGAATAAATATTACACATCATAAAATATCAGAGATTACAAAATATTACATAGCAACGGAAAATAATACAAAACACAACTGAAAGCGATAAACGGATACAGAGATTTCTGGATATCATTCCAGCTGTAAACCAGGATCCTGTGAATATAAATCGACAAAACCAAAACTACTAGCTACCCTTGTCGAAAATAAAGGCACCCAGAGTTTAGGTTAAAACAATAAACTCCAGGTCAGTCATGTGACTGGTGTGAGAACTAAAACAGTTATTAATCTTTATTTTAAAGTTAGGTAAATCAAGGGACCATGCCGTATAACACGGAACGGGTTTCCTCCCAAGAATACCAGTGCATAAAACAACAGCGCAATGCTAAACAAAGAAGAATGAAGCTATTATAAGACCCAGGTCCCATCACACAATGCAACACAAGCCGGAGGATAGGGTTCTACCTTATAATAGCCAAAAAAATGCTTGATATGCTAAATTTCATCCTTTATTATTGCTATAAGTGTATAGTGTCAAAACAATTTCAATCATAAGTATCAATCATAGAGGGCATGGGTACCATATATCGTGTCGCCATACTAGTTCTACAATTAAAACCGCAAAATCACATATTTGGAAGTTGGATTTCCATCTGTGAACTGAGGCAAGGGATCGTCCTCTACCGATTCGAGACGCTCTAGCCCGCCCCTCAAGTCAGAGCTCGAGTGACCTTGGATCGTCAGGGCCGGTCCACCGATGTGGATTAAACTTAAATCATGAACATTGCGTTTCCCCGCCCTTTGGGGCGTCAATGATCCAAATGACTCCATCAGCTTCATATACTCACTGACATATCCGAGGCGCCTCGCAACAGCAACAACCACACATGTGAAAATAATATAAATGTCAGGGCTGGTAGGTCACTGACACCACCCTAGCTAGAAGGAAACGCATGCCCACCCTGAGGTCCTCTCCGGTATCTGGTTCACAACCAAGGTGTAAGGCTCGCGAATCAACGCTACACAAAGCTATGCCACACAGGTTGTGCTTTGATCATCAACCACAAGACTCTTCTTTTCAACAGAAGCCTTGATCATTTGCATCTTAGCATGCCACACAGGAAAACCACTCCATGCAATTGATATCCATCAATCAAACAGAATGATATCCAATGTCAAACACACAGTCCATTTACAAGTCTGTTCTGGGTCTGAACGAAACCGGAGGCACCTGGTACCTCGCATGTTGATCGACGCTAATCTATGAATTAGAAAAGCGCGACATTTAAATTAAATTCTACAAGCGCACAGGTGTGTAGCATACAGGTCGAACACAGGGAGGTAAATTAAAATCAAATTATTTATCTAATCTCTTGGGCGAGTTAGACGAAGCCTGGAGATTTTGTTGAAATAAAAAAACAAACTGAAATTGCAAACTTAGGATTATCGTTGAATCTAATCAACGATTAATCACTAAAGAAAGTAAATTGCAAAACAAGAACAACAATGCAAAAAATAAAAGTGCAGAATAAGAAGAACAACAAAAATAAAATTAGGATTGTCGTTGAAACTAATCAAACGACTAATCACTAATGAAACAAATGTAAAATACAATTGGTGCTCTTCCAAAACTAATTGTGAAGACAACACCTATTGCTAAGAAAGAAAAATGCAGAAATAGTAAAAAGGAAGAACTTTTATTAATGGAGAAGAGAATACAGAATAATGGATATGATGGTGGCTACAATGACATTACAAGGGTATTTATATGGAATAACCAAACCCTAACCCTAACCCTAATACAATGATAGATGGGCCTTAGGGAATTTACACAAGAGTTTACAATGAGAATTTCAAATGGACCTTAGTTAAATCTACTAAATTTTTGGCCTTTCTTCTTTTCCTCTTGGTTCTTAGACAAGCCTCCCTTGATTTGCAATGTGCATGGCCTTTTTATCAGTCATTTTCTTGTCCAACAGCAACTAGATGTGGGATCATCATCTACAATTCTTCAAAATATAAATATATAGCAATCTGATCTCTATTTCTCTAATTTTCTGGTTGCATGCGGGCTGGGTTTGAATATCTGTAAAAGTAACAAAACAATACCCAAGTAATATTTATTTATATACAAAAGATAAGATATAAAAGCATAAAATAAACCCATTTCTATGTCAATCACATGTCCATCGATCTCCAAGTACGTCTGGACGATCACCAACTGATTCCCTCCTCTTGGGTGTACAGCCCAATCAAGATCATCGGTAATCACCCAAACGATGTGAAGACCTCCGGTCTTCGACCACCGTCTTCATCCTCGACACATCGTCGAATCAGTTATTCAAATGGGATAAACCCGGTCTTTCTGAATAACTCGCGTATATAATAAACAAGTGTTACACAAACACAACATACGCCTCATTCCAATTCAGAATATTCTTTTATTCCAATATTCTTATACTTTGGGAAAGGTACCCATTAATTTTATCAAAGATAAATTCTTTAAATTTATTCTTTAACCTTCTTTTGAATATCAATTCAAACTAGTCAGGATTAGCGAACCATACCGAAGTAATCATTTATTTTATTCCCAATCCCAACCTATTCATCCCATGAAGTAAAATTGGTAATACTTCATATCTAACACCACGGTGTTATCGGTAAATTCAATTACCATTTCACGTTCAAATCTAATTAAAGATTTAACTATCGCCTGGAGCAAAACTGGTGATACTCCATTCTCGATCATTTCAATCTAATTAAAGATTCATTAAAACTCCACTTAGTTTTAATCTTCCCAAATTAATGATTGTCTAACTTGGGAAATCATATCCTGTCTTTAACTAGGTTAAAGAACCAATGTCCTTTAAAATACGGTTCAATATAAACCCAAAATCACATTCTATTAATTATCGGGTTAAAGAACAAGTGTTATTTAAAACACCGTTCACGATAAACCCAAAAATCAATTTCAATTCAATACCAATTAAATATCATTTAATTGGTACACTTCATTAAATCTAAATAAAAAGATTTAATCTTTTTCTCAACTGTGTTTAAGAACAGGGTTAATGAAGACACCATTCACGACAAACCCAAATCCCATTTGATATTAAATACATGGCTATGAATAGAAAATATATCGGCTTATATTCAATACAAATTCTACAACCAACAAATATCGTATTGGAAATAACGATATAAATATATCTTTCAAATTCCCATAACAATATCTGTATAATCACGAAATCCAACATCAAAATATTCTGAAGACAATTTTGATTCAAATTCATTCCAATTCGATTATTGGAAATTCTGGTTACTTTTAAAACCCTTTCAAATCCAATTTATTTATTTAAAAAATAAATGGATTATAATTCTAGTTCAAAACTAGTTCATTTCGATAAAAATCTATTTTTATCTTTTCAAATTTGGAATTTTTCATCCCAATTCTTCCCAAATCATTTCTTATGATTTTGTATAAATTATTACTATTTTTAATAATTTTATCAAGGCTCGTACAGTCGATTTCCATCTACGGCCATCGAACTGCACTTACAGCGACCTTTTCCAAATTTGATTTGGACATAATTCCAAATCCAACCATTAGATTTCTAATTTCGAATATTCGTTAGAAATCTCTTTTCGATGCGAACCCAACGGTTCCGGTTTTAGGAGAATCCGACGGTCGGATCTCCCGCAACATCAATTCGAAGTCAATGGTCGAAATTCGCGAACTGCCGCAACGTGGCGCGTTCTATTCAGGCCATTATATATATATATATATATATATATATATATATATATATTTCATCGATTTCCTTTTAAAACGTATTTTATAAATCGTTTTAAATTCGTTTTCAAAAGGATTTCAACTTCCTATTCAATTTCTAATCAAAATTGAATATTCCATATCATCGATATATAAATGATAATATTTTCAAAAGGTTATATTTTGAAATCACATCCTTTTCTACATTCATTATAAAAAACGAATATAATCGATATAAATATCATTCGCATCTAAATGGCGCATATCTAATCAACACGGCTTTATATTTTTCAATAACTTCATTATTCTATTCAACAAATGAATATTTTCTTCAACACATGAATTTTCTTTTATTCAACACATGAAATATATTTTATTCAACACATGAATTTTCTTTTATTCAACACATGAATTTTCTTTTATTCAACACAAGAATATATATTTTATTCAACATATGAGTTTTCTTTTATTCAACACATGAATATATATTTTATTCAACACATGAATTTTCTTTTATTCAACACATGAATATATATTATTTTCTAAATTGGAATGAGACCCACTCAATTACCATACAATATTATTTATATGGATTCTATACAACACATGTATATAATAGCAACGATAAATAATCAACCATCATCCAAAGTGCATTCTACACTGTATAAGCATCAGATATAAATATTCAACGCTTATAACAGCCTGTCAATCAATCGATCGACATACAACTAATTATTGGGATTAGTGTATGGCCAATTTCATCCCAACACCCGTGTGGGGTTTCAAATAATCGAACACAGATTTTATTTGTGCAGTTGGGCGATGTGTAAAATTTATCGTCCCAATCAATATCAGTCAAATCGATGTACATAAACAAATCGTTCGACTTGTAAATGAATATATATTTTATTTCAACACATGAATATATATTTTATTTCAACACATGAAAATATTTTATTTCAACACATGAAATTATTTTATTTCAACACATGAATATATATTTTATTTCAACACATGAATATATATTTTATTTCAACACATGAATACATATTTTATTCCAACAAATAAATATATATTTTGTTTCAACACATGAATGTATATTTTATTTCAATTTTAATCACACAATCAATTTTCACAACACATCAATCAAACAAAACAAGCCATCCATGGTCTGTGGACGACGGGTGTCAGGTGCTGCTAAGCACCATCTGCATCCTAGTATATATTTCAAACTAGAAATAAAAATAAAAGTGAGGATGTAATAACCCGAAAATTCTAAACCAGTTTAAAATTTTTATTTTGGCAATTTTGACGAATTTTGAACATTTAAAATAGATTATTTTTAAATAATATGGACGAGAAATTTATTATGAATATAATTCGAACGTATATATTATATACGTCGTCGTTAGAATATAAATATTTATTTATATTCATAAATAGAATTGAAAATGGCGTGGTAGTTCGATAATTCGATTTCAAACTTCAATTGAATGTACCGGGTGTAAAACAATCCGGATTTTAGTGAAACCAAAAACATTAGGATTTAATTGATGATATCTTTCCAACGAATCCGACAAATTAAAATTTCATAGCGGGAATCAAAAGATATGTCCAGTTGAAAATTCTGAATAGTCGCTATGGAATTCAGGCCCTTAAAAATAGACATTTTGCAAACGACCTCGGATTTCGACGAAACCACTTTTGTTGGATCCGTGATGTTAAATTATTGCTAGGTTTCAAATTTCATAATTTTTCGAATCAGTATTGAGCGTGGCAAAGGAAAATGCGTTTGACCAGTTTCAGTTGATTTTAATCGACTGGAAAATGGCCATTTTTCCAACGGTCTCAGAATTCGTCGAAACTAGTTTTATTAGGACCGTTTCGTCAATACGAAGCTAGAAAATATTTTTCTGCAATTTATAGAGTTCGTATGTGACCCCGGTAATTTGAAATGTATGTTTAAAATTCAATATAGCGATTTAAATGTAAATTCAACGGGAACTGATCGAAATAGTCGAATCAGCTTACGATACATATCCCATTGTGTTCGGAATGGGGGTGAAACGCTATGGACGACAGGCGGTGGGCCTCGTTTAGAGGTCGTATGTAAAAGTCAACTTTTTGCAAATTAAATAAAAAAATATCTTCTCTCCCCTCCCCTTAAATCCTCCTGCCCCCCCCCCCCGGTTCAAAAATTAAATTCAGAATAAAAAAAAAGGAAAAGAGGGCGGAGCCCTAAATCGCTCGACGGAGCCACCATCGCGCCGCCGCGCGAGGCGCCCCCCCTCCCTCCATCCTCTCCGTCGAAGCCTACCCTCCCACCCCTCTGCCTCGATCGTCGCGACAGCACCCCCCCGATCGACGCACCAGCTCCCGCTTCCACCCACAGTCGCCCTCCCCCCCCCCCCCCCCCCCCGTTGGCGACTTCCCTCCGACCTCCGCTGTGCCGCCAGGGCCCACCAAGACCGGTGCCGTACCTCGACACCAACCCCCCCCCCCCTTCTCAACAAATACAGTAAGTTTTTCTTTTCTTTTCTTTTCTTTTCTTTTATTATTTTTAGATTATATAAAAACTGATTTACATAATGGAGAGTTTGAATTTATAGCATAGGAAAAATCTAATTTTTATATATATTTTTAGCATAGGAAAAATCTAATTTTTATATATATTTATAGCATAGGAAAAAAACTGATTTTTATAAACAAAAGAATTAGATTTTTACTTAGAAAAGGATTTGATTTTTAAAGGTAAAAAGAAATGATTTTTATCGTTGAAAGAAACCATTTTTGATAAGTTGAAATTATTTTTAAAGGTATAAAAATATGATTTTTATACTTATAGCTAATTAAAGATATGATCTTTATATAGTAGATGATATAAAAATATTATTTTTATATAGGTAGATTATTAAAAATAGGATTTTTATATTATAGGAAGGTTAAAAATATAATTTTTATATAAGCGAGAAGTTAAAAATATGTTTTTTATATTTTTAAAGTATTAAAAATATAGTCTTTACTATATAGATGATAAAAATAAAAATATGATTTTTGTTTAGGTAGAGAATTAAAAATATAATTTTTACATGATAGGAAGATTAGAAATATCATCTTTATATGTGTAGAAAGATAAAAATGTGATTTTTATAATGATATTTTTGAAAAGGCGACATCTATATTTTTGAAAAGGTGAAATCTTTATATGAAGAATAGCGGGATAAAAATAGAATTTTTATCTATATAACATCGTTATAAAAATAGGATTTTTATGTATTGAATAGCAAAGTAAAAATTCGATTTTTATATATTGAATAGCATAGTAAAAATTCGATTTTTATATATTGAATAGCATAGTAAAAATTCGATTTTTATATATTGAATAACGAAGTAAAAATTCGATTTTTACATATGTAGTGGCTACGGGCGACGAAGATGACAAAGATGCGATAACGACGAAGGATTCTATAAAAGAAGTGTCGTGGAGTTAGGATGGCTATTGGTGAGAACTTCTCACTCTTCAATTTCTTTTCTAGTTATATATATATATATATATATATATATATATATATACTAGGATGCAGACGGTGTTTAGTAGCACCCGACACAATCTTCCACAGACCATGGACTTGTTTGTTTGGTTGCAAAAATTAGTTAGATGATTTGGTTTGAATTGAATGGTTTGGTGAGATGAAATTGATTTGATTGATGTGTGAACGGCGTGGGCCTTCACTAGACCGGGGATAAGGCTAGGCCTCGTCCCGTTTCTAGTATCGTGCCGTTATGCCGCCGAAATTTTCTAAAATAGGTTAGAAAAATAAAAATATCAATTTTATTGAATAAGTGAACTGAATAGAAACCCATGTGTTAAAATAAAATGTTTTATCGTTAAAAATACAATTTTTAACGTAAAGTGAACAAGATAAAATAATCATTTACAAACCGGACGGTTTGTTTATGTACACTGATTTGACTGACATTGATTGGGTCGATAAATTTTACACATCGCCCAACTGCACAAATAAAATATGTGTTTGATTGTTTGAAACCGCACATGGGTGTTGGGATGAAATTTGAAGTTCACTCATCCTGATTGATTAAATATGTCGATCGATTGATTGACAGGCTGTTATAAGCGTTGGACATCTATATTTGATGCTTATACAGTGTAGTGCACTTTGGTTGATGGTTGATTATTTTCAATGCTATTATATACGTGTGATGTATGAAAATCCATATAATTAACATTATATGGTGATTGATTGAGCCTCATTCCAATTTAGAAGATAAAAGAATATTATAAGATAAATGTTCATGTGTTGACTGTACTCATCCGTTGAGATTAGTCATGTGTTGAACGAAATATTTTTATAATAAAATTTACATCTTTATCAATATAAGATAAATGTTCATGTGTTGACCGTACTCATCCGTTGAGATTAGTCATGTGTTGAACGAAATATTTTAATAATAAAATTTACATCTTTATCAATATATTATAAAGGTTCATGTGTTGACTGTACTCATCCGTTGAGATTAGTCATGTGTTGAACGAAATAGTTGAAATAGAAGTAGTTGAAATAGAAGTATTTGAAATAGAATTATATGAAGCCGTGTTGATTAGAGATGCGCCATTTTGACGTGAACAATATTTATATCGATTTTATTCATAATAAAATGAATATTGAAAAGTGATTTCGAAATAAAATGAATATTGAAAAGCGATTTCGAAATGAATTGAGTATAAAACGATTTCGAAATGAATTGAATATAAAACCAATTTGAAAGTAATTGAGTATAAAATGATTTCGAAATGAATTGAATATAAAACCAATTTGAATTGAATCGAATAGAAACCAATTTGAATTGAATCGAATTGAAAACCAATTTGAATTGAATCGAATAGAAAACGACTTTGAAACCGAATTGAATTGAAAATGAATTCAAATTGAATTGAATGCGAATTGAAATCAATTCAAATTGAATTGAAATTTGAATGAAATAGAAATGAGTTTTAAAACGAATTTATAAAGAAGAATTCAATTTTGATTTGAATTGAAATGGAAGTTGAAATGAATTTTGAAACGAAATTAAAACGATTTATAAAATTCGTTTTAAATAGAAATCGACGAAATATATATTATATATATTTTATATATATAATATAATGGCCTGAATAGAACGCGCCGCGCCGCGGCAGTTCGTGAATTTCGACCATTTATTTCAAACGGACATTACGGGAGATCCGATCGTCGGATTCTCCTAAAACTGGAACCGTTGGGTTCGTATCGAAAAGAGCTTTCTAACGAATATTAGAAATTCAAAATCTAACGGTTGGATTTGGAGTTACGTCCAAATCAAATTTGAAAAAGGTCGCCGTAAGTGCAGTTCGATGGCCATTGTTGGAAATCGAGTGTACGGACCTTAATAAAATTATTAAAAATAGTAATAATTTGTGTAAAGTCATAAGAAATGATTTGGGAAAAATTGGGGTGAAAAACTCCATATTTGAAAAGATAAAAATGGGTTTTTATCGAAATGAACTAGTTTTGAACTAAATTTAAAACCCAATTATTTTCAAATAAATAAATTAGATTTAAAAAGGGGTTTTAAATAATCGGAATTTCTAATATATTTGATTGGATTTGAAATGGGTTTATCGTGAACGGTGTTTTAAATAACACTAGTTCTTTAACCCGATAATAAATAGAATGTGATTTGGGTTTGTCGTGAACTGTGTTTTAAATAACACCTAGTTCTTTCACCCAGTAAAAGGAATTTTAACGAATCTGTAATTAAATTGAAATGTGAATAGATAATCTGAATTATCAAATTTGGAAAATGAACGAGAATGGAGTATCACCAATTTTGCTCCAAAGCGATAGTTAAATCTTTAATTAGATTTGAACGTGAAATGGGAATTAATTTTACCGATAACACCACGGTGTTAGATATGGAGTATCACCAGTTTTGCTTCATGTGATGAATAGGTTGGGATTGGGAAATAAAATAAATAATTACTTCGGTGTGGTTCGCTAATCTCGACTAGTTCAGAAAACCATAATTTGGTTTGAAACGACATCAAAAGGATGATTAAAGGATAAATTTTAATGAATTTATCTTGGATAAAATTAATGGGAACCTTTCCCTAAAAATGTGATTTTATGAATAAAAGAATATTCTGAATTGGAATGAGGCGTATGTTGAGTTTGTGTAACATTCGTTTTAATATACGCGGGTTGTTCGGAAAGGCCGGGTTTACACCCATTCTGAATAACCGATTCGACGATATGTCGAAGATGAAGACGGTGGTTGAAGACCGGAAGTCTTCACATCGTTTGGATAATTACTGACGATCCTGATTGGGCAGTACACCCAAGAGGATGGAAATAGTTGGTGGTCGTCCAGACGTACTTGGGGATGGATGGATATGCGAGGAAAGTGCCTCCGGTTTCGTTCAGACCCAGAACGAACTTGTAAATGG
Source organism: Allium sativum (assembly GCA_030737875.1). Classification (NCBI taxonomy): domain Eukaryota; kingdom Viridiplantae; phylum Streptophyta; class Magnoliopsida; order Asparagales; family Amaryllidaceae; genus Allium; species Allium sativum. The sequence continues at coordinate 133,382,912 of CM060924.1, read as the reverse complement.
ATTGTGTGTCTGACATTGGATTTCATTCTGTGTTGATTGGTCTTTATTAAATATACATCTGTTTGGCGGCAGAGAATTTATTCTTTTGCTTAACGCCCTTCTCTGAGACGTAGGAGCTCAGAGGTTGTATATCGATGGACATCAGTCGCATGGCATGAATTGCTTGTGTGGCACGCTAAGATGCAATGATCAATGCTTTTGTTGAAAAGCAGAGTCTTGTGGTTGATGATCAAAGCACGGCCTACGTGCAGCTTTGTGTATAACGTGAATTCGCGAGCCTCACACCTCGGTATGAGTCAAAAAGGGGATACGGACTACAGGGAGAGCACGACGTTTCTTTCTAGCTTTGGTGGTGTCAGTGACTTACCAGCCCTGACATTTATATACTTTTCACCTTTGTGGTTGTTGGATGAGGCGCCTCGATTATAGGTCTGTAAGGACTGGGAAACGTGTGTTCAGGCATAATTAATCCTCTAACGTAAGTGAGGACCGGCCCTGAAGCATCTAGGATTGCCCAGAGTGCGTAGTCCTGAGGCATTTGCTAGAGTGTCTCGAACGCGGAGAGGAGCTTGCCCCTTGCCTCGACTCATGATGGAAATCCATTTTCCAATACGTGTATTGCGGTTTTAATTGTAGAACTAGTACGGCGACATGATAGATGGTACCCATGCCGTCTATGATTTATATTTATTATTGAAATTGTTTTGACACTATACACTTATTATAGTATCAAATGATTTGTTTTAAACGTACCAAGCATGTTTGGCTATTATAAGGGAAAACCCTATCCTCCGGCTTGCGTTGCATTGTGTGATGGGACCTGGGTCTTATAATAGCTTCATTTTTCGAAAAAGCATTGCGTTGTTTATCCTATGCACTGGTATTCTTGGGAGGAAACCCGTTCCGTGTTATACGGCGTGGTCCCTTGAATTACTCTCTTTTAAAGTAAAGTTTTTAATAACTGTTTTAGTTCTTACACCTGTCACATGACTGACCTGGAGTTTAATGTTTTAACCTAAACTCTGGGTGCCCCTATTTTCCGCACGGGCAGCTAGTAGTTTTGGTTTTGCAGATTTATATTCACAGGATCCTGGTTTACAGCTGGAATGATATCCGGAAAGCTCTGTATCCGTATATCACCTTCAGTTGTGCTTTGTATTATTTTTCCACTGCTATGTAATATATTGTAATCTCTGATATTTATCGAATGTAATTTATTCATTTATACTCTGTATATTATTGTATCTGATGGAATTGTTGTAATAACAATGAAATGTTCTTCCGTCTGCGTTCTGTTGTGTGTTGTTCTCAAAGTATCCGCTCTTTCCTTCACGGGGAAGTTACGGGTTGTTACAGAGGAGTTCTCACCTAAAAGCTAAACCAAACGCCGCAGCTCTACATATGTAGAAAATCTTCGTCCTGTTCCCAACGAGATCTGTTTCATGTGGTATATGTTAAAAATCATATTTTTAACATCGCTATATATATAATTAAAATTCTCATTTTTTTATTGATGTATATATAATAAAGATTATATTTTTATATCGCTACTTCTCATATAAAAAACTCATTTTTATATGTTATTCATATAAATAAAAATCTCATTTTTATATTACTACTTCATATATAAAAAAACCAATCTTTTTATATATAAAAATCCGATCTTTACCTTTATAAAAATCTAATCTTTACCTTTATAAAAATCTAATCTTTACTTTTTCAAAGTTATATACCTATTAAAAATCGTATTTTTCTAGTGTTAAAAATCGTATTCTTATTCTAAAACCTTATATAAAAAAATTCAAATCTTTATTGCGCTAAAATAAAAATCAAATCTTTATGTTTTATAAAAAAACAATGCCCTTTTAATATTTAAAATCTGATTTTTAAAATTAATACTAAGTATGTAAAAAAAAAAAAGATGCTGTTAAGTATAAAACTGAATTTATTATGCTATATATTCATTTGCTACGCTAATTTTATTTACAATTTAATTACTTTTTAAGATACTTAATTAATTAAACTAATATAAAGAAAAAGAATATTAACCTTTGATGTTCATCGTTTAAACCTAGAACAGCGAACCCATGCTCCAGGACTAGGGTCCCAGATTGTGTCGCCTCTGGTTGGCCTGACATCGATTGGCCATGCTCACCTCACGTGCCGAAGCGCCATCTCCAAACGCCTTCAACCCCTCGAAGCTCGATCCCCCCAGCACCACTAAAATCGACGGCGAACGGTGGCACTTCGTGCCCTGTTTCCCCCAAAATACGCAGCTAGAAATCATCTCCCAAGCGTGGATTTGAAGATCCCTACATGTAGATCGATTTCGTTTTTGAAGAAGGTTGAATTGATGAATGGATAAGAAATTCAGATGGGATTTGATTTAGAACGAAAATCGCCATCCATCAAAATAGAACGGAGGCGCGATATGGTTTGACCGCGAATTCCCCTTTGACTAGGGTTTGACAGAAAAGTGAGGTTACTTATATTATTTTAAATAATATTTTATTCATTTAATTTTGTAATTAATTCGTTCCACATCTGAACTCTAATTGAACTCCAACGATTGTCGCTCTTAGCCAAATACCCCTATTCCGAACACAATGGGATAAGTTTCGTAACCCAATTCGGCTGTTACGATCAGTTTTTCTTCAAATTAAAACATAAATCAATACATATTTAATTTAAACGCACATTTTAATTTACCAGGGCCACATATTAACTCTAAAAATTCCTGAAAAATTATCTCTAGCTTCGTATTGACGATACGGCCCTAACAAAACTAATTTCGTCAAATTCTGAGACCGTTTGAAAAATGGTCATTTTCCAGTCGATTAAAATCAACTGAAACTGGTCAAACGCGTTTTCCTTTGCCACGCTCACATATTGATTCGAAAAATTACGAATTTTGGAATATAGCAATAACTTGACATCACGGATCCAACAAAAGTGGTTTGTCAAAAACCGAGGTCATTTGCAAAATTTCCATTTTTAAGGGCCAGAATTCCATAGCGACTATTCTGAAATTTCATCTGGGCATAACTTTTGATCCCCGCTATGAAATTTTTATTTTTCGGATTCGTTAGAAGGATATTCTCAAAAGATTCTAATATTTTTGGTTTTGCTAAAATTCGGTTTATTTTGAATCCTGTACATTCATTTGAACTTTGAAATCGAATTTTTGAACTACCGCGCCATTTTCAATTCCTTTTATAATTAAAAATAAATATTTATATTCTAACGATGTTTCAAATAAATATATACGTTCTAATTTTATTCAAATTAAATTTATCGTTGTTATTATTTAAAATAATCCATTTTAAATATTCAAAATTCGCTAAAATTGCCAAAATAAAAATTTTAAATTGGCTTGGATTTTCTGTGTTATTACAACCGTCGTCCACAGACCATGGACGACTTGTTTGATTGTTTGTTTGGTTGATTAGATTATTTGGTTAAATTTGGTTGTTTGGTGAAATGAGTTGATTAGAATTGTTATGTGGGTATGGCGCGAGCCAATATCAGGAGAGGGGTAATGCTAGACATTACTCGATTTTGATATTACGCCGTTATGCTGCCAAAATTTTCTAAAATATGTTAGAACAATAAAAATATTATTTTTATTGTGTAAATTAATGGAATAAATATTTTATTGTTAAAAATATAATTTTTAAGAATAAAATAAATATTCATTTACAAATCAGACGTTTTGTTTGTGTACACCCATTTTGCTGATATGGATGGTGATGATAAATTTTACACATCGCCCAACTGCACAAATAAAATTCATTATTTGTTGATTGAAACCCCACACGGGTATTGTGATGATATTGGACATACACTAATCCCAATATTTAGTTGTATGTTAATCGATTGGTTGACAGACTGTGTAAGCGTTAATTATTTATTTTTAATGCTTATACAGTTGTAAATTATTTATTTTTAATGCTTATACAGTTGAAAATCATTTTGACCTTTATTAAATTTCGCGAATTTACTTGTACATTTAATTTGATTCTAAAGTCTCGATCGATATTTTCAAAAGAAATTTTGCAGGTTAAGATATCAATTTCCTTATTTAATTCAGAATTATTCCTTTTAAAGTACCAATCTCATTCTTAAGACAAAAATTTGAGATTCTGAATTATTTAAAGAAGATTGTTATTTTTCAAAATTTTCTTCTGAGTCAGAAATTGCTTTTTGCAAAATATAATTGTTATCTTTTAAAATCTCACATTCTTTAGATAATTCTAAATTTTTTTCAGTTAAAGCCTCATTCTCTTTTTCAAGAGACAAAATTAAAGAACTAGAATTATTTAAAGAATCTTCGAACAATGTTTTTTTATTTTGTAAACCATCAATTTCCTTTAAAAGATAATTGTTTTGTCTAGTAATTGTTCATTTTCTTTTTGAACGAAATCCTTTTGGGAAACAAGCTCTTCTAAGGTACTTTAGAAATATTTAGTTTGTTTTACTAATAATTAATTTCCTCTTTTAATTTGGAATTTCTTGCTCATAATCTTTTGATTTGGCCAAAATAACTGTATTAAGTTTACCGAAAGTTTTTAAAATCTTTCAATAATTTTTTACGGTCTAACAAAAGATCTTTATATAACGAATCTACACATACTGACTGTGATCTGACTTTAGCCATGAAACATTAGCTTTCTTGCTCCATTGATTCTGCTTTGTTGCTCTTCCACTTTCTAATTCCTTGACTAGACTTTTTGTGGCCATTTGTTCTAGGATGTTGTTACGATCTCTAAAACACCATGCTCTAATACAACTGAAGGAAATCAAGTCGTCAAGTGACTTAGAGTAGGATCGACTTATATGGAATATTCATAAGTGTATATGATAATCTAATTTATCTTATACAAAGTTATAAAAGTAAATATTAACTATTATAAGGTATCACATATAAGTAATGTTGTAAATAAAAATGACATTAGGAATTTTTATACTGGTTCGGAGCACCGTCCTACGTCCAGTCCCAGACTCCTTTCGGAATTCAACTATCAACACCCTCTCTTTACCCGGAGGAACATGTTAACAACGCACCCGAGCAACCAAACGGGAATTTTTCTGCTTGAGCAACCGAACAGAACTTTCACCAATACAACAAGAGTTTGACTTTGATCGTGTTGATATATATATATATATATATATATATATATATATATATATATAATGGTTGAAGAGTAGTCAACTTTCATGAAGAGTTTCGGCGAAGAGAAACAACCATTTCTATTAGTAATGAAGAGGAATCTCTTCATGAAAGTTGGTGACTTTTCAGAAATATGATTGTTACTTTCGGGTCTGTCAACTAGTATAAAAATCACCATTCAATTGGTAGAAAATATAAAATGTATATATATTTGGATGATGATAGAAAATAGCCGTTATAGGGCATTTTGCAATTTACCAGTCGACTGGTAGTAAATGGACCAATCGACTAGTCCAAGGGCAAAAGCCCAATAATGATTGTTTCATGCCATTTTCTATCCTAGTAATATCATAGAATAAATAGGATTGATACATAGTAGGATAGGGTACTATGCCAATCGACTGGTCCAGCGGAAATGTAATTTATTTATTCTCTGATATTTGTATTTCTGCTGTGTATTTATTTCTCTGCACTCTAATTGTAACGTCCCAGATTTTTCGGTCATTTAAATTTGAATATTTAAATCTGTTTATATATTATATTGGAGATATAATGGATTTTATATCGAATTTTATTCAATTAAATGGAGTTTGAATGTATATATATATATATATATATATATATATATATATATATATATATATATAACGAACTCGAAACGCCGTGGTATTTCATAATTTTCGATTTGAACTTTAAATGAATATACGGAATCCGATATAAGTCGGAACTCTGTGAAACAAGCAATGTTGGAATCGATTTGATTATATTTTCCTAATGAAAGAGAAAAATCGGGATTTCAGCTTATAGACTGTAATGACCCGCATTTTCAGCGATATAATAATTAATTTATTTAATTATTTATATAGTAAATTAGAGAATATAAGGTTGCTTAATTAAATATCAGTGGATATTTAATTAATATAAATAATAGAATAATATATTTAATTTCGAAATAGTCGAAAATAGTGAATTGGCAATATAATGTGAACTGGACAATCCAAAGTATATAATTCAGTTTAGAACTGAATTAGAAAAACTATTGTAATAACCCGGAAAATACGAGCCAATTTAAAAATTTTAAATTGATTATTTCAAAGCAATTTGAACCATTGAAATAGAATATTTCAATAAAATAGTAAGTTAAGAATAGTAAGTCAGTTTGAAATTTTGAATTCATACTTTGACTGACTGTGCAGGGTGGAAAATATAACGGATTTTAGTGAGACCAAAAATATTTAAATCTGTTAGTCAATACCTTTCTAACGGATCTGAAAAATCGAAGTTTCATAACGGGAATCAAAAGTTATGGCCGAATGAATTTTCAGAAGAGTCAGTATATAGAATATATAGGCCTGGAAAATTGATATTTTGCGTACGGCCTCGGAATTCGACGAAACCACTTTTGTTGGGTCCAGGTTGTCAAACTATTGCTAGGTTTCAAATTTCATAATTTTTCGAATCAGTATGTGAGCGTGGCAAAAGAAAATGCGTTTGACCAGTTTCTGTTGAATTTAATCGACTGGAAATTGGCCATTTTTCAAACGGTCTCAGAATTCGACGAAACTAGTTTTGTTAGGACCGTATCGTCAATACGAAACTAGAAAATATTTTTCTGGAATTTTTCTAGTTAGTATGTGACCCCGGTAATTTGAAATGTACGTTTAAAATTCAACATAAGGATTTAAATGTAAATTCAATGGAAACTGATTGTAACGATCAAATCAGCTTACGATACATATCTCATTGTGTTCGGAATGGGGGTAAAACGCTATGGACGACAGGCGGTAGGCCTCGTTTCGAGGTCGTATGTAAAAGTCAACCTTTTTGCAAAATTAAATAATTAAATAATAAAAAGGAAAAAAATATATTACTTTAATTCCCTCCCTTTTCTTCTTCTTGCCCCCCCCCGGTTCAGTAATCAGAAAACGAAATAAAAAAAAAACCTAAACCTAGACCCCCCCCCCTCAAGCGAACGCCGCCGACGAAGACATCGCCGCCGCCCCCCTCCGTCCAGCGAACGCCTTCTTCCCCCCCTCCCCCCTTCGCAGGCTACGGTGAGTATTTAGGTTATTTTATTTTTATTTTTGTTTTGCAAAAACTGATTCTTTTTAAATGATTTAAAACTGGATTTTAATAAAGAATTTAAAACTGATTTGATAAAGAATTTAAAACTGATTTTTAAAGAATTTAAAAACTGATTTATAAAGAATTTAAAAACTAATTTCTGAATTTGAAAAAGAATTTAAAAACTGATTTTTAAAGATATAAAAACTGATTTTTAAAGAATTTAAAAACTGATTTTTAAAGATTTAAAAACTGATTTTTAAAGGAAATAAAAACTGATTTTATTTTAAGGTTTAAAAAAGAAAAAAGGGTTTAAACTTTGAAATAGAAAAAGGTTTAATCTTTTAAAAGAAAAAGATTTGAACTTGCAAAAATAAAGATCATATTTTTAAAAAGAGAAAAAGACGGAATTTTTATTAGGTAAAAGGAGTAAGATATGATTTTTGTATTTTTAAAGTAATAAAAATATAATTTTTACATCATAGGAATAATAAAAATATAATCTTTATATATTTAATAGCGAAGTCAAAATGCAATCTTTATATATTGAATAACATAGTAAAAATTCAATTTTTACCTATGTAGAGAATACGGGCAACGAAAGCGACAAGAAGGCGAAATAGGCGAAGATTTCTATAAAGGAAGAGTCGTGTTATTGGATAGCTATTGGTGAGAATTTCTCACTTTTCAATTTCGTATATATATATATATATATATATATATATATATATATGTGTGTGTGTGTGTGTGTGGAAATAAAGGTGAATTGCTATATATAAATATTTATATATATATATATATATATATATATATATATATATATATATACGCCCCCTCGTCCACAAACCATGGACGATATTTATTGGTTGAAATTGTTGTGAAAATTGATTGACGGCGAATTGTTGTTTGGAATAGTTTGTGGTTGATAGTGTTTGGTTGTGGTTGGAAAATACCCATTGGTGATTGAAATGAATTGTAAATATTTATGGAAATAAAAATAAACATGCCGCCTGCGTGCGAATTAGATGCATGAATCCCCATTGTCAAAAACCGCGAGGTTTTAAGGTAGAGCGAGGAGCCGTACTAGGGACGGTGCCGGTTTTAACTACCCTGCCGTTATGCTGCCGAAATTTTGAATAATCTTTGTGTGTTAGAATTATTTTCATATGTTGAAATTATTTGCATGCATAGAAATTAAAGCCATATATTGAAACTATATCCATGTGTGGAAATTGTTCATGTGTTGGAAAGTGTTGTGAGAAAATTAAATTCATTTGTGAATGAATGAAGTGTATAAACAATAAAAATCACATTTTTATATATATATATATGAAGTATCAAAAATATTCGCCTTATATGAATAGTTTCAACAATCAAAATTTCATCTTTTTAATAAGAACAACATAAATAAGATGTCCATGTGTGGAAATGCTCATTTGTTGAGAAGTGTGTGTAGTGGAAAGGTTCATGTGTTGAATAAAAAGATTGAATGATAAAAATTACATTTTTATTGAAACTATGAAGTGTTGAAACCATACATTGGTTGAATAAATATTTTAAATGATAAAAATATCATTTTTATCATATGTGTGATATGCTAAAGATATGCAGACGTTGAAACAAATATTTGTGATAGAAATATTATTTTTAACATGCATAGGAACTAAATAAAATAGTCATGTGTTGAAATCTACTTTAGTTCGCCAAAATTATCATCTTTGAAATGTGAAGTGTTAAAAATAGCCACTGGTTCGAATAAACGTGCATGAGTTGAAATATACATTAACTAGCTAATGATATGATTTTAGCTTATGCATGCGATATTAGAATGAATGGTGTTTTTAAACCAAAGCAAATCAAATATGAAGTTGAATAGAAATTGATAAATGATAAGAACAGTATATACATGTACATGCATATTCATTGGACAGGTTATAGCAAAGAGGCTAGAGAAGAGGAATAAAATTTTGTGCCCGACAAATAGGTACACATTTACTGTTTTGTTTGGGTGATGATTTTATGAGCCTGTTGGCTAGCCGCTTGGCTTTTTCTTTTTCTTTTTGAGATTAGAAGGACCGAGAACGCTATTTGCGATTTCCCGATGCTCCCGGTGCAGGGGACGTTATGGCGAAATTTTCCAATATTTTAAGGTGTTAGAAAAATATTTGAAGTGAAAACGATATGGAAATCATTGAATGAACTATATTTATATAAATATATAAATATAAATATAATTAAAACGAAACGTGGCCGTGCAGTTCATATTTTGAGACCGTGATTTCAAACGGCTAGTGCGGAAGATCCGACCATTGGATTTTTCCGAAACCTCAACCGTTGGGTTCGCCTTGGAGATATCTTTCCAACGGCACCAACTTTGTGAAGATCCGACGGTTGGATTGTCTGGAATGTTTAATTCAAAATTAGTGAAAAACAGCGCAAGAAACGATTATATATATATATATATATATATATATAATTAAATTAAATCGAATAACGACGCTGCAGTTCGTAAATTGAAATCGTAACTTCAAATGGTTAGTGTGGAAGATCCGACCGTCGGATTTTCCCAAAACTGGAACCGTTGGATTCGTTTTGAAAAGACCTTCCTAATGATGTAAAATTTGTGAAGATCCAACGGTTAGATTTTCCTATATGTGTAAAACAAAATTAGTGGAAAGCAGCGCCAGTGCATCGACACGACTTGAAACGTCGTTTAATTAAATATGGCCGTTTTAAATTAAACAAAAATGGCGATATGTCGTTATAAAGTGCTATAGACGATATAGAGTGAAAATGAACCAATTTTGTTGTGTTGGCTTGAGATGTGATGGCTGAATGTGTTTGACATGAAAATTTTAACTAAATAACTGAAATGTGAATGTTGAATAGTTCAACCATGTGATTAATTGGTTTGAAAATCTAAATATACGTGGATTATTTGAAAAGGCCGAGTTTATCTCATTTCAAATAATCGATCGACGTTGAGAAGTTGAAGAGTCGAAGACGACTGAAGACCGACGATCTCCACGTTGGATGGATGGGCGCTACTGATGCTCGTGATTGGAGTAGCTACCATGAAGGAATTGAAGTAGTAGCCGTCCAAACATATTGTTGATTGTACGGATATGCGAGGAATTGGTGCCTCCGGTTTCGTTCAGACCCAGAACGGACTTGTAAATGGACTGTGTGTCTGACATTGGATTTTGTTCTGTGTTGATTGATCTCTGTTAAATATATATCTGTTTGGCGGCAGAGAATTTATTCTCTTGCTTAACGCCCTTCTCTGAGACGTACGAGCTCAGAGGTTATGTATTGACAGAAATCAGTCGCATGGAGTGGATTGCCTGTGTGGCACGCCTAAGTGGCATATGATCAAGGCTTCTGTTGCAAAGCAAAGTCTTGTGGTTGATGATCAAAGCATGGTCTGTGTGACGTAGCTTTGTGTATAACGTGAATTCGCGAGCCTCACACCCCGGTATGAGTCAAAAACGGGAGAAGGACCCAAGGAGTGCATGACGTTTCTTTCTAGCTATGGTGGTGTCAGTGACCTCCCAGCCCTGACATTTATATCTACTTTTCACCTGTGTGGTTGTTGGAATGCGAGGCGCCTCGATTACAGGTCTGTAAGCACCGGGAAACGTGTGTTCAGGAATAATTAATCCTCAAAAGTAAGAGAGGACCGGCCTTGGAGGATCCAGGGGATTGCTGTGTGCGGTCCCGAGGCATTTGCTAGAGTGTCTCGAATCGGAGAGGAGCTTGCCCCTTGCCTCGACTCATGAAGGAATCCAATTTCCAATACGATATATGCAGTTGTGATTGTATTACTAGTATGGCAACATAGTGGTATGGGTCATTTATGCCGCCTATGATTGATATTTATGATTGAAATCGCTTTTGAAACATATATGCACTAGTAATAATATCAAGCACTTTTGTTTTATTCGTATGAAGCATCTTTGGCCATTATAAGGTAAAAACTCTATCCTCCGGCTTCCGTTGCATTGTGTGATGGGACCTGAGTCTTATAATGGCTTCATTTTCTAAAAAGCATTGCGTTGATTTAATCATTTACTTTATTTCATGCACTAGCACTCATTGGAGTAAACCCATTCCGCGAAAGTGGCGTGGTCCTTTGATTTGCCTTATTATTGTTGTTAATAAGTTGAATAGATTTCTCATACCAGTCCCATGACTGACTCGTAGTTTGTTTCACCTTGCAAACTCGGGTGCCCTTATTTTCACACGGGCAGCCTAGTTACAGGTTTCTGACGCACCTTTTGGCTCATGGCGAGGCTTGACTACATTGTGCTGACTTGGATTTTCTCCGCCATTATTGTATCTATATTATGATTCCGCCACTGGCGATGTAGACTGATATTCCTTTTGTGTACTCTTTATGTATGATTCCGCCTCTGGCGATGGTGACTGATTATGTATCATTATGCACTAAGTTGTATCCTGTACTGTGCTTCTCTGATGTGATGTTATCTATATGATTCCGCTGTCATATGTGTGTAAATTATTCTATTTTCTGTTTATACTATTATCTGTGATCTGCTAATGATGATTAATGTGTTATATTCCAATGATTATCCTTAACACCGTGTCACGGGGTTTTGGGATCGTCACAGCTGGTATCAGAGCTTTGGTTAACCTTAGTTCTGGAGTCTAACACATTAAACACTTCGTCAAAATAGAATCAGTAGTATTCTAAGGCGAGTCGCTCATTAGAGATAGGACTAGTAAAGTCCTAGAATGAGCGGAGCAGAATAGCAAAAACAATTGATCAGTCCATCGTTATCTTTCCGTAGAATTTCTGCTTAACTATGCAATAGACTATCATTTCTGTTAGCTGACTTTTTTTTGTTGCTTATACAGAATTTGACAAATGGCTACCAGAGCAGCCGCCGCTAGAGGAGGCCATGCCGGCCGAGGTCGAGGAAGGGGAGAAATCCCAGCTCAAGAAGGACCTTTGATACAACCTCCGGCAGCTCAATACTTCGAGCTTGACCGTGTAGCTAAGAGATATAAGAACTTAGGAGGAAAGACCTTCTCGGGAACTGGCACCGTAATAGAGGCCCTTGCATGGCTCAAAACATGCGAGAAATTTCTTGAAGGCCTAAGGCTAGGAGACGAAGACAAAGCTATTATGGGCGCCTGGCTTATGCAGGAACAAGCCGAATTATGGTGGGAATCTCTTACCACCGGGAATAGAGAAGCTGGAAGAACATGGGATGGATTTAAAGAACTCTTCAAGGAGAATTATGTCCCAGAACAAGCTCTAGAAAGAATGCACGATGACTTCGCCAATCTCCAGCAAGGGGATCTTTCCGTGCAGGATTATCTGAACAAATTCACAATGTTGTCGCCCTATGCTCCAGAACTTGTTGCTACCGCGAAATCCAAAAATAAGAGGTTTATCTTTGGACTAAGACGACAATATCATGATAGAGCCATGGCCCATGTCAAGCTGGATTTCAACGAGCTAGTGGAAATGACATGCAACTATGAAGACCTTGATCAAAGGCATCTGGATCAGGATCGCGCTAGAAGCCAAGGAGGAAACAAGCGCAAGCCTGCTATAAATCAGGGCGAGTCAAGCCAAGCAGCATCTTCAAAGCCTCAGACTGGCAAGCCGCCAAGAGGAAATTGCTTTAACTGTGGTAAGCCGGGGCACTACTCAAACGTCTGCACAGCTCCAAAGAGACAGAAAACAAACTCTCAAGGCTCGAGCCAAGGCTCTCAGAACCCTCGCTCGTGCTTCAACTGTCGCAAGACCGACCATCTGGTCAAAGACTGTCCTTTGCTGAAGAAAGCTACTGTAGCTCACGTCTATGACGGGTCTAGCCCGCTAGCTGCTTCCGACGGAGCAGGTAAACCCGATGTTTTGGGAGGTACCCTTACAATTAAAAATATTCCTGTTTCTGTATTATTTGACACAGGTGCATCGCGTAGTTTTATTGCTAGAAACACAGTGCACAAACTAAAGTTAAAACAGCGAAAGCTCAAAGAATCGGTTGAAGTTCATAACCCGATAGGGGGTCTTGTTACTCTCAGTTCCTGTTGTAGAGTGCCAATCTCTTATTCCTTCTACAAGTTTCCCATTAATTTAATTGTTATGGATTTTCCCGAATTCGACGTTATTCTTGGGTTAGAATGGTTAACGAAATATGAAGCTGAAGTGAAGTGTGCTGAAAGAATTGTTAAAATTCGAACGAAGCTTGGACATATATATATTCCCTGTCATGGTTCGAATCCGAATAGAGAAGAATTTTGGTCAGCATTAGAACTTATTCCCACTTCCATAGAAAAGATTCCGATTGTCAGAAACTTTGCGGATGTGTTTGAAGAAGTTAAGAACTTACCTCCGCAAAGAGAAATAGAATTCCGAATCGATCTAATTCCCAATGCTAGACCAGTGGTGCATCCAATTCGTAGAATGACTCCGAAAGAAAAAGAAGAATTAGGCGATCAAACTCGTCAACTGTTGTGGAAAGGTCTAATCAGACCGAGTTTTTCTAATTGGGGTGCAGCTGTCGTGTTTGTCCCGAAGTCAGACGGTACTCTTAGATTATGTGTTGATTACCGAGACCTCAACAAACAGACGCTTAAAAACTAATATCCATTACCCCGCATTGATGATTTGCTAGACCAATTGAATGGGGCGAAAGTATTTTCCCGAATGGACCTAGCTACAGGTTTTCATCAATTGAGAATAGCAGAAGAGTGTGTTCCTTTGACCGCTTTCAGAGGCCCAGACATATTTTATGAATGGTTAGTAATGCCGTTTGGCCTTTGCAACGCTCCAGCATACTTTGTCGATCTAATGAATAGAGTGTTCAGGGGAGTTCTGAATAAATTTGTCCTCGTATTTATCGATGATATCTTAATCTACTCCAAATCAAAACCCGAGCATGAAAAACACTTAGAACAAGTATTGGAGATTCTAAGGAAGAACGTCTTCAAAGCCAAATTCTCTAAATGTGTCAGCTGGCAAGAAGAAGTCAAATTTCTTGGCCATGTCGTGTCAGAGAAAGGAATTTCTGTTGACCCAAGCAAGATAACAGCGATTCAAGACTGGAAACAACCCACTACTCCCACAGAAGTTAGAAGTTTTATGGGGTTGGCTAGTTATTATCGAAAGTTCGTTAAGGATTTTTCGAAGATATCCGGTCCGTTAACGAAGCTCACAAAGAAACATGAGAAGTTTAAGTGGACTTCCGACTGTGAAGAAGCTTTCCAGGAATTGAAATCGAAGCTGACCACCGCTCCAGTATTAACTATCATTGATGGCAATCAAGATTTAACGGTTTGGACAGATGCTTCTATTAGAGGTCTTGGTGCAGTGTTAATGCAGAGAGGCCAAGTAGTCGCTTATGCAAGCCGCCAATTGAAACCGCATGAGAAGAATTATGTGACTCGTGATCTTGAGTTGCTAGCCATCGTATTTGCCTTGAAAATCTGGAGACATTACTTATTGGGCGAGAAATTTATACTGTACACAGATCACCAATCGTTGAAGTATTTATATACCCAGAAAGATCTGAATCTGAGACAGCAGCGTTGGCTAGAATTTCTTGCAGCGTACGATCTTGATATCCTGTATACGCCGGGGAAAGCTAACGTAGTAGCGGATGCGCTTAGTAGAAAAACCGCAATCATTGCCAATCTTATAATTACACCTGGATTGATTGATAGGATATCTGTTCTTCAGAAAAGTGACAATTTTGCGAAAGAGATGGTAAAAAGGATTCAAAGGGGCGAAGGCTCCAGTTTCCAAGTGGATACAGAAGGAGTTTTGAGGCTGAATAAAAGAATATGTGTTCCCGACATTCCCGAGCTTAAAAGAGAAGTGCTAGATGAATGCCATAAATCCAAATTTTGCATCCATCCTGGGGTGAGTAAAATGTACAACGATATCAAACGCACTTTCTGGTGGAAGGCAATGAAAAGGGATATTTCTTTGTATGTTAGCAGATGCCCTACTTGTGAATTGGTCAAGAGTGACCAACATGTAACGACCCAGAAAATCTGAACCAATTTAAAATTTTTAAATTGGCTAAAATAATGGATTTTAAATATTTAAAATAATGGCGATGAAAACTGAGTTTGAATCGACAATTGAAAACGAATATAATTAATTATAATTATATATAGAATTGAAAATAGCGCGGTAGTTCGATAATTCGATTTCAAACTTCAATTGAATATACCGGGTGCAAAACAATCCGGATATTAGTGAATCCAAAAATATTAGGATCTAATTGATGATATCTTTCTAACGAATCCGACCAATCGAAATTTGATAGCGGGAATCAAAAGATATGTCCAGTTGAAAATTCTGAATAGTCGCTATGGAATTCAGGCCCTTAAAAATGGACATTTTGCAAACGACCTCGGATTTCGATGAAACCACTTTTGTTAGATCCGCAGTGTCAAGTTATTGCTAGGTTTCAAATTTCATAATTTTTCGAATCAATATGTGAGCGTGGAAAAGGAAAATGCGTTTGACCAATTTCTGTTGAATTTAATCGACTGGAAATTGGCCATTTTGCAAACGGTCTCAGAATTCGACGAAACTAGTTTTGTTAGGACCGTATCGTCAATACGAAACTAGAAAATATTTTTCTGGAATTTTTCTAGTTAGTATGTGACCCCGGTAATTTGAAATGTACGTTTAAAATTCAATATAAGGATTTAAATATCAACGGAAACTGATTGTAACGATCAAACTAGCTTACGATACATATCCCATTGTGTTCGGAATGGGGGTAAAACGCTATGGGCGACAGGCGGTAGGCCTCGTTTCGAGGTCGTATATAAAAGTCAACCTATTTGCAAAATTAAATAATTAAATAATTAAATAAAAAAAATCTCTAAATTCCCTCCTATACCCTGCCCCCCCCCCCCCCCGTTTCTTTTCGATTTCAGACAGAAAGAAAAAAAAAGAAATAAAAAAAAAAAGAAAAAAACCCTAGCGCCGATCCAGCCCTCCCCCTCGCGTAGCATCCACCCACCTCGAAGCTGCCGCCGACGTCTCCAACCCGCTCCCTCGATCGAAGACCCAAAACCCTCGAAGCCACCGACCCTGACATCGAGCAGCCCCTGGAAGCCAGCGCCGCCTTGCCGCCTTGCTGCCGACGTCTCCAACCCCCCCCCCTCTGTAAGCATTTCTTTTTATTTTATTATCTTATTTTTATTTTATAAAAACAGAATTTAAAAACTGATTTTGTTTAAAAAAAAAAGAATTTTAAACTGATTTGTTTAAGATATTAAAACTGATTTTAAAAGATTTAAAAAACTGTTTTTTTTTAAAAAGGAACAACTGATTTTAAAAGCATTTTAAAACTGATTTTTAATAGATGTTAAAACAGATTTTTGAAAAGAATAAAACTGATATTTTTAAAAAAAGAAAAAAGATTTAAACGTTAGTATAGAAAAAGATTTAAACTTTAGTATAGAAAAAGATTTGAACTTTAAAATAGAAAAAATCATATTTTTATATATCGAAAGTCGAAGTAAAAATCATATTTTTATATATTGAAAGTCGAAGTAAAAATCATATTTTTATATATTGAAAGTCGAAGTAAAAATCATATTTTTATATATCGAAAGTCGAAGTAAAAATCATATTTTTATATATTGAAAGTCGAAGTAAAAATCATATTTTTATATATTGAAAGTCGAAGTAAAAATCATATTTTTATATATTGAAAGTCGAAGTAAAAATCATATTTTTATATATTGAATAACATCGTAAAAATTCGATTTTTACATATGTAGAGAATACGGGTGAAAGCGACAAAAAGGGAAGATTTCTCTAAAGGAAGTGTCGTGAAGTTGGATAGCTATTGGTGAGATTTCTGATTTAAAAATTATATATATGTGTGAAAATAAAAGTGAATTGCTATATATAAATATATAAATATATATATATATATATATATGCCCCTCGTCCACAAACCATGGACGATATTTATTGGTTGAAATTGTTGTGAAAATTGATTGATATCGAATGATTGTTTGGGATTGTTTGTGATTGATATTGGTTGATTGCGGTTGAAAAATACCCGTTTGAGGTTGAAAAATATTTGGTTGAAACCACATAGGATTAGTTTGTGGAAATGAAATAAATATATACATGCCGCCTGCGTGCGAACTTGATGCATGATCCCCATTGTCAAAAACCGCGAGGTTTTAAGGTAGAGCGAGGAGCCGTACTAGGGACGGTGCCGGTTTAACTACCCTGCTGTTATGCTGCCGAAATTTTGAATAATATTCGTGTGTTTGAATTATTTTCATTTTCTTAAATTATATTTATTCGTTGAATAGAAAACATTCATGTGTTGAATTGATATTCATTCGTTGTTTAGAAATTCATGTGTTGAATGGTATTCATATTTTGAAATGAATTGTTCGATAATAAAAATCACATTTTTATCTATATATAAAGACTATTGAAAACATTCATGTGTTGAATTGATATTCATTCGTTGTTTAGAAATTCATGTGTTGAATGGTATTCATATTTTGAAATAAATTGTTCGATAATAAAAATCACATTTTTATCTATATATATAAAACTATTGAAAACATTCATGTGTTGAATTGATATTCATTCGTTGTTTAGAAATTCATGTGTTGAATGGTATTCATATTTTGAAATAAATTGTTCGATAATAAAAATCACATTTTTATCTATATATAGAAAACTATTGAAAACATTCATGTGTTGAATTGATATTCATTCGTTGTTTAGAAATTCATGTGTTGAATGGTATTCATATTTTGAAATAAATTGTTCGATAATAAAAATCACATTTTATCTATATATAAAAACTATTGAAAACATTCATGTGTTGAATTGATATTCATTCGTTGTTTAGAAATTCATGTGTTGAATGGTATTCATATTTTGAAATAAATTGTTCGATAATAAAAATCACATTTTTATCTATATATAAAAACTATTGAAAACATTCATGTGTTGAATTGATATTCATTCGTTGTTTAGAAATTCATGTGTTGAATGGTATTCATATTTTGAAATAAATTGTTCGATAATAAAAATCACATTTTTATCTATATATAGAAACCATAGAAAACATTCATGTGTTGAATTGATATTCATTCGTTGTTTAGAAATTCATGTGTTGAATGGTATTCATATTTTGAAATAAATTGTTTTATGATAAAAATCCTATTTTGTCACCTATATGAACTATATAGAAAAATAGTGTTTTGAAATGAATTGTTTTACAATAAAAATCACATTTTTATTGTATGCATAAATCATTGAAATGTGAAGTGTTAAAAATAGCCACTTGTTCAAAATAAACATATATGAGTTGAAATATTCATTAATTAGCTAATGAAATGATTTGCACCTATGTATGTAACATTAGAATAAATGGTGTCTTTAAACCAAACAGAAATCAAATATGAAGTCGAATAGAAAATGATAAATGATAAGAACTGTGTATATATGTACATATATATTCATTGAACAGGTTATAGCAAAGGGGCTAGAGAAGAGGAATAAAATTTTGTGCCCGACAAATAGGTACACATTTACTGCTTTGTTTGGGTGATGATTTTATGAGCCTGTTGGCTAGCCGCTTGGCTTTTTCTTTTTCTTTTTGAGATTAGAAGGACCGGGAACGCTATTTGCGATTTCCCGATGCTCCCGGTGCAGGGGAGGTTATGGCGAAATTTTTCCAAAATTTAAGGAGTTAGAAAATTTTTTGAAGTGAAAACGATATGGAAATCACTGAAAGAACTATATTTATATAAATATATAAATATAAATAAAATTAAAACGAAACGAGGCCGTGCAGTTCGTATTTTGAAACCGTGATTTCAAACGACTAGTGCGGGAAATCCGACCATTGGATTTTCCCGAAACCTCAACCGTCGGGTTCGCCTTGGAATAATCTTTCCAACGGCACCAACCTTGTAAAAATCCAACGGTTGGATTGTCTGGAATGTTTAATTCAAATCTGAAGAAAAACAGCGCCAGAAGCGATTATATTTATATATATATTAATATAATTATATATTTAATCGAATAACGACGCTGCAGTTCGTATTTTGAAATCGAAACTTCAAACGATTGTACCGGGAGATCCGACCGTCAGATTTTCCCGAAACTGGAACCGTTGGATTCGTTTTGAAAAGACCTTTCTAAAGATGTAAATTTTGCGAAGATCCAACGGTTAGATTTTCAGATATGTGTAAATCAAATCTGAAGAAAAATAGCGCCACGGCCGCCTTATGGCCCGAAGCGTCGTTTTGAATAAAATGGCTATTTTAAAATAAATAAAAATAGCGATAAATAGTTATAAAATATCATAAGCGATATGGAATGGAAATAAACTGAATTTGCTTGATTTATGTGGCTTTTGATGGTTGAATGTGTTTGGTGTGAAAATTACATTAAAGAACACAATTGGTGTTGTCGAATAATTTAACCATTGAAATAAATTGATTTGAAATTCTAAATATACGTGAATTATTTGAGAAGGCCGAGTTAATTCTCATTTCAAATAATTGACCGACGATTGAAAGTCGAAGATGAAGACGGTGGTCGAAGACCGGAGATCTTCACCTCGTTTGGATGGTAACCGAGGTCCTGATTGGGAGGCATCCCGAAATATGGATAATGTGTGGTGATCGTCCAGACGTACGTGGTGATCGAAGGGTTTGCGAGGTATTTAGTGCCTCCGATTTCGTTCAGACCCAGAACGGACTTGTAAATGGACTGCGTGTCTGACATAGGATTTATTCTGTGTGGCATGCTAAGATGCAGTGATCAGGGCTTCTGTTGAAAAGCAAAGCCTTGTGGTGATGATCAAAGCACCGCCCGTGTGGCGTAGCTTTGTGTATAACGTGAATTCGCGAGCCTCACACCCCGGTATGAACCAGAAACGGGAGCAGGACCTCAGGGGGGACGTGCGTTTTCTTTCTAGCTAGGGTGGTGTCAGTGACCTACCAGCCCTGACATTTATATACTTTTCACCTATGTGGTTGTTGCTGTTGCGAGGCGCCTCGGTTTGATCGGACGATCCGGGTCCGATGGAGTCATTCGTTGGCTCATTTACACCCCAAAGGGTGGAGAAACGCATTGTTCAGGCATTATAATCCACTTCGTGTGGACCGGCCCTGACGATCCAAGGGGCAGTTGCGGCTGTTCCTGAGGGGCGGGCTAGAGCGTCTCGAATTCGGTAAGGACTATCTTTTGCCTTGGTTCATGATGGAAATCCAATTTCCAAATACGTGATCGTGCGGTTTTGATTGTATATATATATGGCGACATGATATATGGTACCCATGCCGTCTATGATTGATAGTTATGATTTGAAATTGTTTTCAAAACATATAAACACTAGCAATAATATCAAATGCCTTGTTTTATTCGTATCGAGCATATTTTGGCCGTTATAAGGTAAAACTCTATCCTCCGGTTTGCGTTGCATTGTGTGATGGGAACTGAGTCTTATAACGGCTTCATTTTTATAAAAAGCATAGCGATGTTTAAAGAAAGATTTGTTTTAAAGCACTGGCAATCCAATGGAGTAAACCCGTTCCACGAAAGTGGCGTGGTCCTGTGATTAGCCAATTATATATGTGTTGAGTGGATTTCTCATACCAGTCCCATGACTGACTCGTAGTTTGTTTCACTCTCAAACTCGGGTGCCCCTTTTTCTACACGGGCAGCCTTGTATTCAGGTTAGCTGGTTCTTCTTTCTGGATAGCTGGAGCTGAAGATGGATTCTATCATTTATTTCTTTTTATGCTGTTCAGCTCCTATTGTACATATTTTGTTTATTTCCGCTGTAGACATTTATGTATAGCTGAACTGTATTTGTACTAAGTAAGATCCTGTATACTGTGTAACTCTGATGATTACTTTTATCCAGTATATTTTGTTGTTCATATCTGGTGTATTTATTTAATTCTGTTCTGCTATTATATGTTTCTGTGTTATATTCCAAAGATAACCTTGTTTCCGTGAGAACGGGAATTCGGGTCGTCTCACAACAGAAGCTAGCTGGACTGTTGCAACCGTTGGAAGTCCCCGGTTGGAAATGGGAACAGATTTCCATGGATTTCATAGATGGTTTGCCGTGAACCAAGAAAGGTAATGACAGTATTTGGGTAATCGTAGATCGCTTCACGAAGACTGCCCATTTTATACCTGTCAGGTCCAATAGAACTGCCCAAAGTCTAGCACAGATATATTTCAAAGAAATTGTTAAGCTGCATGGAATTCCCATCAGCATAGTCAGTGATAGAGATCCCCTATTTACTAGCAAGTTCTGGGAGGCTTTCCAGACTGAATTGGGGACAAAACTGAATATGAGCACCGCTTGTCACCCCCAAACAGATGGCCAAACTGAGCGGGTGAATAGAATTTTAGAAGATTTATTGCGGGCTTGTATAATCGATTTTGGTGGGTCATGGGAAGATCATTTGCATTTGGCAGAGTTCTCATATAACAATAGCTATCAAGAAAGTTTGAGAATGTCACCATTTGAAGCCTTATATGGCAGACCCTGCAGATCTCCAGCATGTTGGGTAGAACCTGGCAATAGACTTGTACTAGGACCCGATATGATTAGGGAAGCATCTGATAAAGTGGACTTCATCAAGAAGCGATTGAAAACTGCCCAAAGCCGACAGAAAAGTTATGCAGACTCTAGAAGGAGAGATTTGACATTTGCTGTTGGTGAACATGTTTATTTAAAGGTTTCTCCGATGAGAGGAGTAATCAGATTTGGAAAGACTGGGAAGTTGGCACCGAGATTTATTGGTCCCTTTCCTATACTTGAGCGAATTGGAACTCTTTCTTATAGGGTTCAATTGCCAGATTGGTTGCCTGGAGTGCACAATGTATTTCACGTATCTCAACTTAGGAGACATGTGCATGATCCGGATCTTGTTGTAGAAGAAGCAGCGCAACAGGATGTGGAGATAACTCCAGAATTAGCACTCAGAAGAGAGCCATTAAAAATTGTTGGCAAAGAAACCAGGGAACTCAGAAGCAAAAAGGTTCATTTAGTTAAAGTGCAGTGGAGCAGTGATCCTAGAGACTGTACTTGGGAAACTGAGGAAAGCATTAAGCAAGCTTATCCCAAATGCAGAGTGGATATCTCTGACTAACTCCGGTGCAAGGTACCTTTACCATACTTTGCATTTACATTTTATTTCCTACTTTATTGTTGTTTCCTTTTCGAGGACGAAAAGTTTTAAGTAGGGGAGATTGTAATAACCCGGAAAATACGAGCCAATTTAAAATTTTTAAATTGATTATTTCAAAGCAATTTGAACCATTGAAATAGAATATTTCAATAAAATAGTAAGTTAAGAATAGTAAGTCAGTTTGAAAATTTGAATTCATACTTTGACTGACTGTGCAGGGTGGAAAATATAACGGATTTTAGTGAGACCAAAAATATTTAAATCTGTTAGTCAATACCTTTCTAACGGATCTGAAAAATAGAAGTTTCATAACGGGAATCAAAAGTTATGGCCGAATGAATTTTCAAAAGAGTCGGTATATAGAATATATAGGCCTGGAAAATTGATATTTTGCATACGGCCTCGGAATTCGACGAAACCACTTTTGTTGGGTCCGGGTTGTCAAACTATTGCTAGGTTTCAAATTTCATAATTTTTCGAATCAATATGTGAGCGTGGCAAAAGAAAACGCATTTGACCAGTTTCTGTTGAATTTAATCGACTGGAAATTGGCCATTTTTCAAACGGTCTCAGAATTCGACGAAACTAGTTTTGTTAGGACCGTATCGTCAATACGAAACTAGAAAATATTTTTCTGGAATTTTTCTAGTTAGTATGTGACCCCGGTAATTTGAAATGTACGTTTAAAATTCAACATAAGGATTTAAATGTAAATTCAACGGAAACTGATTGTAACGATCAAATCAGCTTACGATACATATCTCATTGTGTTCGGAATGGGGGTAAAACGCTATGGACGACAGGCGGTAGGCCTCGTTTCGAGGTCGTATGTAAAAGTCAACCTTTTTGCAAAATTAAATAATTAAATAATAAAAAGGAAAAAAATATATTACTTTAATTCCCTCCCTTTTCTTCTTCTTGCCCCCCCCCCGATTCATTAATCAGAAAACGAAATAAAAAAAAAAAACCTAAACCTAGACCGCCCCCCCCCCCCTCAAGCTAACGCCGCTGACGAAGACATCGTCGCCGCCCCCCTCCGTCCAGCCTCCTCCTCCCAGTGGCGAAACCCTCGAACCCCTCGCGACGCGTATCGAGCAGCCCCTGAAGCCTCGACGCCACCACCACCGAACACCACCACCCTGCCGCCGACGCCTTCTTCTTCCCCCCCCCCCCCCCTTCGCAGGCTACGGTGAGTATTTAGGTTATTTTATTTTTATTTTTGTTTTGCAAAAACTGATTCTTTTTAAATGATTTAAAACTGGATTTTAATAAAGAATTTAAAACTGATTTGATAAAGAATTTAAAACTGATTTTTAAAGAATTTAAAAACTGATTTATAAAGAATTTAAAAACTAATTTCTGAATTTGAAAAAGAATTTAAAAACTGATTTTTAAAGATATAAAAACTGATTTTTAAAGAATTTAAAAACTGATTTTTAAAGAATTAAAAACTGATTTTTAAAGGAAATAAAAACTGATTTTATTTTAAGGTTTAAAAAAGAAAAAAAGGGTTTAAACTTTGAAATAGAAAAAGGTTTAATCTTTTAAAAGAAAAAGATTTGAACTTGCAAAAATAAAGATCATATTTTTAAAAAGAGAAAAAGACGGAATTTTTATTAGGTAAAAGGAGTAAGATATGATTTTTGTATTTTTAAAGTAATAAAAATATAATTTTTACATCATAGGAATAATAAAAATATAATCTTTATATATTTAATAGCGAAGTCAAAATGCAATCTTTATATATTGAATAACATAGTAAAAATTCGATTTTTACCTATGTAGAGAATACGGGCAACGAAAGCGACAAGAAGGCGAAATAGGCGAAGATTTCTATAAAGGAAGAGTCGTGTTATTGGATAGCTATTGGTGAGAATTTCTCACACTTCAATTTCGTATATATATATATATATATATATATATATATATATATATATATATATATATATATGTGTGTGTGTGTGTGTGTGTGTGTGTGGAAATAAAGGTGAATTGCTATATATATATATATATATATATATATATATATATATATATATATATATACGCCCCCTCGTCCACAAACCATGGACGATATTTATTGGTTGAAATTGTTGTGAAAATTGATTGACGGCGAATTGTTGTTTGGAATAGTTTGTGGTTGATAGTGTTTTGTTGTGGTTGGAAAATACCCATTGGTGATTGAAATGAATTGGAAATATTTGTGGAAATAAAAATAAACATGCCGCCTGCGTGCGAATTAGATGCATGAATCCCCATTGTCAAAAACCGCGAGGTTTTAAGGTAGAGCGAGGAGCCGTACTAGGGACGGTGTCGGTTTTAACTACCCTGCCGTTATGCTGCGAAATTTTGAATAATCTTTGTGTGTTAGAATTATTTTCATATGTTGAAATTATTTGCATGCATAGAAATTAAAGCCATATATTGAAACTATATCCATGTGTGGAAATTGTTCATGTGTTGGAAAGTGTTGTGAGAAAATTAAATTCATTTGTGAATGAATGAAGTGTATAAACAATAAAAATCACGTTTTTATATATATATATGAAGTATCAAAAATATTCGCCTTATATGAATAGTTTCAACAATCAAAATTTCATCTTTTTAATAAGAACAACATAAATAAGATGTCCATGTGTGGAAATGCTCATTTGTTGAGAAGTGTGTGTAGTGGAAAGGTTCATGTGTTGAATAAAAAGATTGAACGATTAAAATTACATTTTTATTGAAACTATGAAGTGTTGAAACCATACATTGGTTGAATAAATATTTTAAATGTAACACCCCACGCCCGCTATGGTCACTCACTAAGGGAATGCCATAGCATCGGTGGAGTATTTTAGTGAGTATAGAACAGAAAAATTACAACAGGACAGATATAAGTAATACTTGAAAATTTAAAACATCATTTCAATAACAAAACATGTTTGGTTACATCACAAAACCATAACAAGAGTCAAGTACATAATATCCATCCTGATAAAATAGAAGTACATAATCCCATTACATAGATAATAGCCAAAATAGAAAAGATAAACCGAGCTTTACTTCTACGGTCCAAGCCCCAAAAGATAGATATAGCGGTCCGGTCCAAGCCCACTAGTGCTAGGCCCACTCTGATAACCTGAGGGTTGGGAAAAAGATAAACAACAACGGGGTCAGACATAAGTCTGAGTGAGTCCTATAACCCTAACAATACAATCATTAAAGTAATTAGGGTATGATATAAACAAGATACGGTACCTCTGGGGATAATGACTACACTAAGTAGCCAACAAAACACAGGATGTACTACGATAACCGAAACGACGTATTTATCCACCCAAGGATAATTACTAGCTTACACCGTCCCAGATCTACCCACCCAAGGGTAATTCCTACACTGCACCACACCAGTCATTTCTATTTAAAGGTTGATCCCTCCCAAGGACTTAGAAATTTTTTCCCCAGTAGTCTCGTATACCCCTAGCTGACTACATAGGTGCCGTCTGCCCCTATCTCCACTAGGTGTACTTAGTAATTTTACCCAGTAGTTCCGTGTACCCCTACATAGGTGCCGTCTGCCCCTATCTTATTTAGGTGTACCCACTACTCCCCAGCGATCGGCTCCCTACCGTAGATACCCGTGTTGGTCCCACAGTGGGGTGTATCACTCCCCTAAAGTGGCCACCTGGTAATATCAATCGTGCACGGCTTTATATCTACACGATGCAACAACGGCTTATCTACCAGCCCGGGCCCACACACGCATATGAAACCCGTTGGACTTGCGTTGCCACCGCTAACCCGTTTTGGCCTCTTATAGTCAAGCCCAATATGCGTGTCCCGTCACTCGACATGGGTCGAGCCCACAAAGATACGTTTGGGATATTGGTTGAAATGGGCCCCCCCACAAGCTACTACTTAAGCTTGTCATTTTATCTAGTGCATCCCACTTAACCCCTTTTTATAGTCATGCCTCCTTACATGTTAAGGTTTGGTTAAGTCATCTAATTATATTTCAATTGCCCCTTAAGGCACCCACTAGATTTCCGCATGCCACCCAAGGCACTTACTTGATTCCCACATGCCACCCAAGGCACTTACTTAACCCTTTAATCATGTTTAATTACATGTTCCACTTTGGTTAAGTATTCTAATCGTATTTTCTATTTCCACCCAAGGCAACCCACTAGTTTCCTCATGCCACCCAAGGCACCCCCACTAGTTACTACATGCCACCCAAGGCACCCACTTAACCCCACATACCCCTCTACATGCCAATATGGTTAAGTGTTTCTTAATTTATTAATTAAGATCATGACCTCATAAAGACCTCTCACATTAGACCGTCTTTTATGACTGCTGGATATGCCGGTTGGTTCCGGGCAGACTTCTGTCATCAAAAGGGTCTAACCTCGTGTCTTTACTTTAATCATGTATTTAATTTATGACTAAGACCTCTCACATTGGGCCAATCATTTGTAGTCGCTGGATGGCCGGTCAGTTCCGGGCAGACTTCCGCTACAAAAGGGTCCAACCTCGTGTCTTAGTTGATTAATTACACCTAATTAATCACCCCCATATTAATTATCCCTAATTAATATCAAGTTTTTTCATAACATGGGTAGACCTAACTCAATAGGTAAATTCCCATGGGGTAGACCTAACTCAATAGGTAAATTCCCACTTATGCTTATTCATTTTATGGTATGCTTAATCATACCCAATCATACTTTTATTAACATATTTACCAACCCCATCGTTCCCCCCGTAAATCGTTCTCATTTCATGACATAATAAAGGGGAAGATCCATCACAAATATCATGGGTTTAGCATATAACTTTGTCATGGGTTAAGAGGATGTCAACTTGCATTTATGAGCATATATTAACCCAACTACATTTAACCCAAACTTGCATATTATCATACACATGATTTGCATAACATGTTGCATATGAGCTTGCATATTATCATACACATATCTTGCATAACATGTTGAACTTGTATATAAGCATTCTCATAACTTGCATAACATGTTAAACATGCATTTAAGCATACACATAACTTGCATAAGCATTCATATACTTGCATAAGCATTCACATACTTGCATAAGCATTCATAACTTGCCTATCATCATGCACATAACTTGCATAATCTCATAAACATAACTTGCATAAGCATTCATAACTTGCATATCATCATGCACATAACTTGCATAATCTCATAAACATAACTTGCATAACATCATGCACATAACTTGCATACCCTCATACACATAACTCGCATATGAACTTGCATAACAACATGCACATAACTTACATAACATCATACACATAACTTGTATAGCATGTTGAACTTGCATATAAGCATACACATAACTTGCTTAACATGTTGAACTTGCATATATGACTTGCATCTTAAAGGAGGGTAAACATGCATAGCATATAAAGGTGTCATTTTGCATATGTATGCATCACATTTAAAAGGGTAAACTTATATGTCATGATTTATGCATAATACCAAACACTTAGCATGCATAAAACCACATACTTAGCATGCATAGAATCAATTACTTATTATGCATAAACACACCACTTAACTTGCATAAACCCAAACACTTAGCATGCATACAATCAAATACTTAGCATGAATAAAATCAAATACTTAGCATGCATAACACCAAATACTTAGCACGCATAAAATCGCATGCATAATTTGCATATCATGTTACATATAACTTGCATATATTCTCTCATATAGTTGGCATAACATGTTACATATGCATAAATGTTCAACATAGTGTTTTGCATCATAAAACATGGCATTAACCTTGCATATAACATAAAACTTGCAAATCACATATCATACAAACTTGCATAAACACATTTATCCACAAACATAGCCATGTCTTATCACATCCTACCATAATCAATTTAACAATTGATTATTAAAGCCATAGGAACTCACCAAAACCAAGATTAGCAAACCTATGTAGTAGAACTAGTAGCTTTAGTTGAAGAAGATGTTGATTAGAGGTTGATTAGCTTGCAACTCTCTTCATTGATTTGTGGAGGCCATGATCAAGTTTCATTTTGCCATAGTTTAGTTACAAGATCTAATTATGAATGAATTAGGATAGGGTTGGGGTCTTATTTATAGGATTAGGAAGTGTTTTAGGCCCTTAGATTAACCCTAGGTTAGATTAGGTCCGTTAGATTTAGGAAATCTCTAGAACACAGCCCAGCCCTAGCCAGAAAACCAAATCTGGTGCACCCAACCTTCTGGCTCGAGACGCCGTGTCGACAGGCAAGTCGACAGGCAAGTCGACTCCCCCTGTCGACAGCCTTGTCGACATGGTCAGGGCGGGAATTTTCCCGCCTGGCCCCGCTGGTTCTAATTTGAAATCCTAATTTTAAATTTCTAAATCTGTTTTAAGCTTTAATTTTCCTGCAAACTTCATTGGGCCATAACCGGGCCATACGGACTCCGATTCTCGAAAACTCGGACTCTATTTCGCGTATTTTTCCGAGACGAACGCAATGATTCAGCCCGTTACCCCCAATTCCCACATCTGAGATTATTTATCCTATGATTAGAGAATTTTAGTATTAGCTAAAATTCAGGGTGTTACATTCTCCCCTCCTTAAAGGATTTCGTCCCCGAAATCTCTAAGCTAAGGAGAATGCATATCCTACCATCCAAACAACCATCTACTCAATCCATCAAAACACGGGCATCCATTGTCCTTAAAACAATTTCTAATGATGTATGAGCATATGCAAAAAGTGTGTGTATATGTTCCCTATCTAATGTATGAACGTATGCAAACCATGATAGTGCCATGCATCCATTATGTATGCGAGAGAACCCTATCGACACATACAATATCTACATGAGTGCACAATCATTCACCAAAATGCATCATCCATATGATAACACAATCATTATACATCCATAGATATAGCTTCCTACGCACAATTTTATGCAATATGCAATATGAAGTGACTGAGCCGATCTAGTGCCTAGAGTGTGTGTATATGCATCCACGAGCAACCACTAGCAAACACTTGCATCCACTTGCATCCATCATACATAACATGTCTCAAACACATGTTTCAACCATAGGACTATCCTATCTGAAGGTCAAAGGTACTAACGAGAGGACATACTAAGGATAAGATAAGCACAAGATATGCGATGAAGGAGAAGCAAAAGGACATACCCTCCGAAAGAAAAGGGTACCTCGAACGCATCTTCGCTTCCGTCTCCCAGGTAGCGTCGCTCTCTTCATCTCCCCTTTGTACTTTGACTAGTTGAACCTCTCTGTTTCTCAACTTCCAAATCTCTGACCCAAGGATGCGAGTAGGAGCTCGTCGAATCGTCGCATCATGCTCTTCTTTCATTTCTCTAAGCAAACTTGGCCCTACCACCTCTGCGGTCTCATGTAGGCGCTTCCTCCCATGGAATACATCATGTACACCACTAAGTCTGTCGGGCAACTCCACCAATGGAAGATGCTCCTCCCATGTACCTCCAAAATCCAAGATACATAGCCTCAAAAGGTTTCTAAAATATGTTTCACCCTCTCGGTCTGGCCGTCCTTCTGAGGATGATATGCGGTACTCAAAACACAACTGAGTCCCTACCGCCTCTTGCACCCTCTTCCAAAACTCTCTAGTGAAGATAGGATCTCGATCGCTCATCATACTGGAGGGTACACCATGCAATCTAACAATCTCTCGAATATAAACTAAAGATAGCCATGGAGCAGTTTCTTTACTCTTCCCAGGTATACAATGGGCGCTCTTAGTAAGCCTGTCTACTACCACCCAAATTCCCGTATTACCCTTCCTTGATCTTGGTAACCTGTCAATAAAATCCTTCGAGATGCTATCCCACTTCCATTGCGGAACTTCCAATGGGTGAAGCAACCCACCTGGTTTCTTTTGCTCCGCCTTCACTTGTTGGCACACCAAGCATCGAGCGACATACTCGGCCACATCTTTCTTCATACCGGCCCAGAAGAAAACCCTCTTCATGTCTTGGTACATCTTGTCCCCACCGGGATGAATGGTCATCCTAGAACGGTGTGCATCATCAAGAACAACCTTCCTCAAACCCTCGTCTTGCGGTACACAAAGTCTACCGTCTCTACGCAAGCACCCCCTATCGTCTAGGGTGTACCTACTCAAATGGCTGGACGACTCCCCTTTATGAGCTTCTCCACCAACTCAACCAACTATGGGTCGTCCCTCTGTGCTTCACCAATCCGCCCCCAAAAGAGTAGGTCTAACTTCCAAGGAAGCTAGCAAACCGGGTACATAATCAACGGAAGGTCTGCAATCAAACATCGAGATAAATTCCAAGCTTCGTTGTTCCACGGACAACGGACTCAAGGACAACCTCTTCCTGCTCAAGGCGTCCACCACCACGTTACCCTTGCCAGGTGTATACGCTATCTCAAACTCATAGGATGCTAAGAATCCCATCCACTTTTACTGTCCTAAGATTATGCGCTCGAAGAGTCTCCAACACTTCCCTAAGATATAGGGCATGCTCTTCTCCACTAGGATATCATCCAAAATCATCACAACTATCTCTCACGCAGACCACCCTAGTCGAACTCGGCATCCCCCAAATGCAAGCCCCAAAGGCCTAAACCAATATCAGACAAACACCCAAGAGATACCTCCTTCGAATTCAGACGACCTACGTGAGATGATACTAGTAAAAATGGCTAAATAATTAAGCCCTTGTCCAATTCTGGATGTCCTTGCCAGTCTCGCTCCAAAACCGTCGTTTATCCCATACTGGCTTTGCTCAGCCTATTGAGCACATACGAAAACTTATTTTGCTCCTAGAAAAGACCAAGATGTCATCTACAAAGACCATCACAAACTTATTCAGGTACTCCCTGAACACCCTTCTCATCAAATCAACAAAGTATGCGGGGGCGTTCGTCAAACCATATGGCATCACCAGCCACTCATAAAAAAAATCATCCGGAGTCCTAAAGGTAGTCTCTTCTATACTATCCTCAGCCACCCTCAATTGATGAAATCCCGTGGCTAAGTCCTGCTACAAAAATACTGAGGCGCCAGCCAACTGATCAAAGAGATCATCTATCCTCGGCAATGGATGTCTATTCTTCTTTGTGAGTCTATTTAGTTCTCTTTAGCCTACACAAAGTCTGAAGGACCCATCCGCCTTCATAGCAAATACCACTGGAGCACCCCACTCCGATATACTTCGTCTTATGAACCCCTTCTCAAGCAACTCCCCTACTTGCTTATGGAGTTCCCTCCTCTCACGAGGAGCCATGTGGCGCACTGGTAAAGATACAGGTTTAGCATTATCCACCAGATATATTCGGAAGTCAATCTCCCGCTTCGGAGGTAAGCCCTTCACCTCCTCAAACACATCCGGATATTCCCGGACCACTCTAACAGATTGCAAACTCTCGACCGAAGCGTCAAGCGATTCAAGATAACTTAGCATAACAGAGTCCCTGGGATTACAAGAAATCTCGAGAGTGTTACCCAAGCGGGTCATGAGCCTAACAACTCTCCTTTCGCAATCAAGAACGGCACCATTACTGGATAACCAGTCCATGCCCAAAATCAACCCATAGCCCGTGAAGCCCCAAAGCATCACATCTTAAACTCAACGCTAAGTATAGCAACTTCCAAACCCAAACACATCATGGAGCCCCAATTGGGTTTGAAACAACTAAGGGATCATCTACCAACTGGTGTCTAAGTGCAGTGACCCAACTAACAAGGATGAGATAAACGAACTCGATGCGTCAGAATCAAATAAAGTTCGAATTGGATAATAAAGAAATCCAACCTCCAATCTAGACGGTCTTATCCCCATCTGGTACCCTAGGCGTGAGGGAATACAACTACCCTCCAGAAGATTCCATACCTTGCCCTTGCTTCTTTGGATAATCCTAATAAGGTGTCCTATTCCTCCCAAAAGGTTAACTACTAGCCTTCTTTCTTCCCTATTCTCCACTCGTATCCTCCCACCAATGAGGTTTCATCCTTCATTAACCAAACAACTATTTGAGCCTTCCTCTCATCATCTATCCTATAGGTACCTACCAGTCCTCCTCCTTCTTGAACCAACTTCTAATCTGATTAACGTCTAAGTCCCTTGAAGTGGTTTTCCATCCTTATCTATCTTAGAAAGATCATCTATACGCGGAGGGGAAACTCAAAATGAGAGAAAGGAAGAGATTCAAAATGGAGAATTCGAAAGATATAGATATGGCTATTGGGGATTATGCTTTTCTTTCAAAAACTTTTCTCTTAAAAGACATGTTTTTGAAAATACTCCTTTCAAAAATATTCCTAGAAAATAGTTTTTCTAAAAATTTTATCTGTTCCGGTAACCTTAAGCTCTGATACCACGTGTAACACCCCACGCCCGCTATGGTCACTCACTAAGGGAATGCCATAGCATCGGTGGAGTATTTTAGTGAGTATAGAACAGAAAAATTACAACAGGACAGATATAAGTAATACTTGAAAATTTAAAACATCATTTCAATAACAAAACATGTTTGGTTACATCACAAAACCATAACAAGAGTCAAGTACATAATATCCATCCTGATAAAATAGAAGTACATAATCCCATTACATAGATAATAGCCAAAATAGAAAAGATAAACCGAGCTTTACTTCTACGGTCCAAGCCCCAAAAGATAGATATAGCGGTCCGGTCCAAGCCCACTAGTGCTAGGCCCACTCTGATAACCTGAGGGTTGGGAAAAAGATAAACAACAACGGGGTCAGACATAAGTCTGAGTGAGTCCTATAACCCTAACAATACAATCATTAAAGTAATTAGGGTATGATATAAACAAGATACGGTACCTCTGGGGATAATGACTACACTAAGTAGCCAACAAAACACAGGATGTACTACGATAACCGAAACGACGTATTTATCCACCCAAGGATAATTACTAGCTTACACCATCCCAGATCTACCCACCCAAGGGTAATTCCTACACTGCACCACACCAATCATTTCTATTTAAAGGTTGATCCCTCCCAAGGACTTAGAAAATTTTTCCCCAGTAGTCTCGTATACCCCTAGCTGACTACATAGGTGTCGTCTGCCCCTATCTCCACTAGGTGTACTTAGTAATTTTACCCAGTAGTTCCGTGTACCCCTACATAGGTGCCGTCTGCCCCTATCTTATTTAGGTGTACCCACTACTCCCCAGCGATCGGCTCCCTACCGTAGATACCCGTGCTGGTCCCACAGTGGGGTGTATCACTCCCCTAAAGTGGCCACCTGGTAATATCAATCGTGCACGGCTTTATATCTACACGATGCAACAACGGCTTATCTACCAGCCCGGGCCCACACACGCATATGAAACCCGTTGGACTTGCGTTGCCACCGCTAACCCATTTTGGCCTCTTATAGTCAAGCCCAATATGCGTGTCCCGTCACTCGACATGGGTCGAGCCCACAAAGATACGTTTGGGATATTGGTTGAAATGGGCCCCCCCACAAGCTACTACTTAAGCTTGTCATTTTATCTAGTGCATCCCACTTAACCCCTTTTTATAGTCATGCCTCCTTACATGTTAAGGTTTGGTTAAGTCATCTAATTATATTTCAATTGCCCCTTAAGGCACCCACTAGATTTCCGCATGCCACCCAAGGCACTTACTTGATTCCCACATGCCACCCAAGGCACTTACTTAACCCTTTAATCATGTTTAATTACATGTTCCACTTTGGTTAAGTATTCTAATCGTATTTTCTATTTCCACCCAAGGCAACCCACTAGTTTCCTCATGCCACCCAAGGCACCCCCACTAGTTACTACATGCCACCCAAGGCACCCACTTAACCCCACATGCCCCTCTACATGCCAATATGGTTAAGTGTTTCTTAATTTATTAATTAAGATCATGACCTCATAAAGACCTCTCACATTAGACCGTCTTTTATCACTGCTGGATATGCCGGTTGGTTCCGGGCAGACTTCTGTCATCAAAAGGGTCTAACCTCGTGTCTTTACTTTAATCATGTATTTAATTTATGACTAAGACCTCTCACATTGGGCCAATCATTTGTAGCCGCTGGATGGCCGGTCGGTTCCGGGCAGACTTCCGCTACAAAAGGGTCTAACCTCGTGTCTTAGTTGATTAATTACACCTAATTAATCACCCCCATATTAATTATCCCTAATTAATATCAAGTTTTTTCATAACATGGGTAGACCTAACTCAATAGGTAAATTCCCACTTATGCTTATTCATTTTATGGTATGCTTAATCATACCCAATCATACTTTTATTAACATATTTACCAACCCCATCGTTCCCCCCGTAAATCGTTCTCATTTCATGACATAATAAAGGGGAAGATCCATCACAAATATCATGGGTTTAGCATATAACTTTGTCATGGGTTAAGAGGATGTCAACTTGCATTTATGAGCATATATTAACCCAACTACATTTAACCCAAACTTGCATATTATCATACACATGATTTGCATAACATGTTGCATATGAGCTTGCATATTATCATACACATATCTTGCATAACATGTTGAACTTGCATATAAGCATTCTCATAACTTGCATAACATGTTAAACATGCATTTAAGCATACACATAACTTGCATAAGCATTCATATACTTGCATAAGCATTCACATACTTGCATAAGCATTCACATACTTGCATAAGCATTCATAACTTGCCTATCATCATGCACATAACTTGCATAATCTCATAAACATAACTTGCATAAGCATTCATAACTTGCATATCATCATGCACATAACTTGCATAATCTCATAAACATAACTTGCATAACATCATGCACATAACTTGCATACCCTCATACACATAACTCGCATATGAACTTGCATAACAACATGCACATAACTTACATAACATCATACACATAACTTGTATAGCATGTTGAACTTGCATATAAGCATACACATAACTTGCTTAACATGTTGAACTTGCATATATGACTTGCATCTTAAAGGAGGGTAAACATGCATAGCATATAAAGGTGTCATTTTGCATATGTATGCATCACATTTAAAAGGGTAAACTTATATGCCATGATTTATGCATAATACCAAACACTTAGCATGCATAAAACCACATACTTAGCATGCATAGAATCAATTACTTATTATGCATAAACACACCACTTAACTTGCATAAACCCAAACATTTAGCATGCATACAATCAAATACTTAGCATGCATAAAATCAAATACTTAGCATGTAACACCAAATACTTAGCATGCATAAAATCGCATGCATAATTTGCATATCATGTTACATATAACTTGCATATATTCTCTCATATAGTTGGCATAACATGTTACATATGCATAAATGTTCAACATAGTGTTTTGCATCATAAAACATGGCATTAACCTTGCATATAACATAAAACTTGCAAATCACATATCATACAAACTTGCATAAACACATTTATCCACAAACATAGCCATGTCTTATCACATCCTACCATAATCAATTTAACAATTGATTATTAAAGCCATAGGAACTCACCAAAACCAAGATTAGCAAACCTATGTAGTAGAACTAGTAGTTTTAGTTGAAGAAGATGTTGATTAGAGGTTGATTAGCTTGCAACTCTCTTCATTGATTTGTGGAGGCCATGATCAAGTTTCATTTTGCCATAGTTTAGTTACAAGATATAATTATGAATGAATTAGGGTAGGGTTGGGGTCTTATTTATAGGATTAGGAAGTGTTTTAGGCCCTTAGATTAACCCTAGGTTAGATTAGGTCCGTTAGATTTAGGAAATCTCTAGAACACAGCCCAGCCCTAGCCAGAAAACCAAATCTGGTGCACCCAAACTTCTGGCTCGAGACGCCGTGTCGACAGGCAAGTCGACTCCCCCTGTCGACAGGCCTGTCGACAGCCCTGTCGAAATGGTCAGGGCGGGAATTTTCCCGCCTGGCCCCGCTGGTTCTAATTTGAAATCCTAATTTTAAATTTCTAAATCTGTTTTAAGCTTTAATTTTCCTACAAACTTCATTGGGCCATAACCGGGCCATACGGACTCCGATTCTCGAAAACTCGGACTCTATTTCGCGTATTTTTCCGAGACGAACGCAATGACGCAGCCCGTTACCCCCAATTCCCACATCTAAGATTATTTATCCTATGATTAGAGAATTTTAGTATTAGCTAAAATTCAGGGTGTTACATTAAATGATAAAAATATCATTTTTATCATATGTGTGATATGCTAAAGATATGCAGACGTTGAAACAAATATTTGTGATAGAAATATTATTTTTAACATGCATAGGAACTAAATAAAATAGTCATGTGTTGAAATCTACTTTAGTTCGCCAAAATTATCATCTTTGAAATGTGAAGTGTTAAAAATAGCCACTGGTTCGAATAAACGTGCATGAGTTGAAATATACATTAACTAGCTAATGATATGATTTTAGCTTATGCATGCGATATTAGAATGAATGGTGTTTTTAAACCAAAGCAAATCAAATATGAAGTTGAATAGAAATTGATAAATGATAAGAACTGTATATACATGTACATGCATATTCATTGGACAGGTTATAGCAAAGAGGCTAGAGAAGAGGAATAAAATTTTGTGCCCGACAAATAGGTACACATTTACTGTTTTGTTTGGGTGATGATTTTATGAGCCTGTTGGCTAGCCGCTTGGCTTTTTCTTTTTCTTTTTGAGATTAGAAGGACCGGGAACGCTATTTGCGATTTCCCGATGCTCCCGGTGCAGGGGAGGTTATGGCGAAATTTTCCAAAATTTTAAGGTGTTAGAAAAATATTTGAAGTGAAAACGATATGGAAATCATTGAATGAACTATATTTATATAAATATATAAATATAAATATAATTAAAACGAAACGTGGTCGTGCAGTTCATATTTTGAGACCGTGATTTCAAACGGCTAGTGCGGAAGATCCGACCATTGGATTTTTCCGAAACCTCAACCGTTGGGTTCGCCTTGGAGATATCTTTCCAACGGCACCAACTTTGTGAAGATCCGACGGTTGGATTGTCTGGAATGTTTAATTCAAAATTAGTGAAAAACAGCGCCAGAAATGATTATATTTATATATATATATAAATATAATTAAATTAAATCGAATAACGACGCTGCAGTTCGTAAATTGAAATCGTAACTTCAAATGGTTAGTGTGGAAGATCCGACCGTCGGATTTTCCCAAAACTGGAACCGTTGGATTCGTTTTGAAAAGACCTTCCTAATGATGTAAAATTTGTGAAGATCCAACGGTTAGATTTTCCTATATGTGTAAAACAAAATTAGTGGAAAGCAGTGCCAGTGCATCGACACGATCTGAAACGTCGTTTAATTAAATATGGCCGTTTTAAATTAAACAAAAATGGCGATATGTCGTTATAAAGTGCTATAGACGATATAGAGTGAAAATGAACCAATTTTGTTGTGTTGGCTTGAGATGTGATGGCTGAATGTGTTTGACATGAAAATTTTAACTAAATAACTGAAATGTGAATGTTGAATAGTTCAACCATGTGATTAATTGGTTTGAAAATCTAAATATACGTGGATTATTTGAAAAGGCCGAGTTTATCTCATTTCAAATAATCGATCGACGTTGAGAAGTCGAAGAGTTGAAGACGACTGAAGACCGACGATCTCCACGTTGGATGGATGGGCGCTACTGATGCTCGTGATTGGAGTAGCTACCATGAAGGAATTGAAGTAGTAGCCGTCCAAACATATTGTTGATTGTACGGATATGCGAGGAATTGGTGCCTCCGGTTTCGTTCAGACCCAGAACGGACTTGTAAATGGACTGTGTGTCTAACATTGGATTTTATTCTGTGTTGATTGATCTCTGTTAAATATATATCTGTTTGGCGGCAGAGAATTTATTCTCTTGCTTAATGCCCTTATCTGAGACATACGAGCTCAGAGGTTATGTATTGACAGAAATCAGTCGCAAGGAGTGGATTGCCTGTGTGGCACGCCTAAGTGGCATATGATCAAGGATTCTGTTGCAAAGCAAAGTCTTGTGGTTGATGATCAAAGCATGGTCTGTGTGACGTAGCTTTGTGTATAACGTGAATTCGCGAGCCTCACACCCCGGTATGAGTCAAAAACGGGAGAAGGACCCAAGGAGTGCATGACGTTTCTTTCTAGCTATGGTGGTGTCAGTGACCTCCCAGCCCTGACATTTATATCTACTTTTCACCTGTGTGGTTGTTGGAATGCGAGGCGCCTCGATTATAGGTCTGCAAGGACCGGGAAACGTGTGTTCAGGATTAATTAATCCTCAAAAGTAAGAGAGGACCGGCCTTGGAGGATCCAGGGGATTGCTGTGTGCGGTCCCGAGGCATTTGCTAGAGTGTCTCGAATCGGAGAGGAGCTTGCCCCTTGCCTCGACTCATGAAGGAATCCAATTTCCAATACGATATATGCGGTTGTGATCGTATTACTAGAATGGCGACATAGTGGTATGGGTCATTTATGCCGCCTATGATTGATATTTATGATTGAAATCGCTTTTGAAACATATATGCACTAGTAATAATATCAAGCACTTTTGTTTTATTCGTATGAAGCGTCTTTGGCCATTATAAGGTAAAAACTCTATCCTCCGGCTTGCGTTGCATTGTGTGATGGGACCTGAGTCTTATAATGGCTTCATTTTATAAAAAGCATTGCGTTGGTTTAATCATTTACTTTATTTCATGCACTAGCACTCATTGGAGTAAACCCATTCCGCGAAAGTGGCGTGGTCCTTTGATTTGCCTTATTATTGTTGTTAATAAGTTGAATAGATTTCTCATACCAGTCCCATGACTGACTCGTAGTTTGTTTCACCTTGCAAACTCGGGTGCCCTTATTTTCACATGGGCAGCCTAGTTACAGGTTTCTGACGCACCTTTTGGCTCATGGCGAGGCTTGACTACACTGTGCTGACTTGGATTTTCTCCGCCATTATTGTATCTATATTATGATTCCGCCACTGGCGATGTAGACTGATATTCCTTTTGTGTACTCTTTATGTATGATTCCGCCTCTAGCGATGGTGACTGATTATGTATCATTATGCACTAAGTTGTATCCTGTACTGTGCTTCTCTGATGTGATGTTATCTATATGATTCCGCTGTCATATGTGTGTAAATTATTCTATTTTCTGTTTATGCTATTATCTGTGATCTGCTAATGATGATTAATGTGTTATATTCCAATGATTATCCTTAACACCGTGTCACGGGGTTTTGGGATCGTCACATTATATATTTAAATAACGTCAGTTTAAAGGTATAATTATATTATAAATATAATCGAGCTCGAAATGGCGCTATAGTTTGTAAATTGGCAATTTGAACTTCAAACGAATATACAGAAGTCGTTTTAAATTGGATTTCTGTGAAACAAGAAACGTGTGGAGCTGGTGGAGTATATTTTTCTAATGAAAGAGAAAAATGGGGATTTCATTGTATAGATTTTGAGATATGTCCAAATCAAATTTTAAAATAGTCATTATAGAAACGTTTATCGACCGTAACGATTTATTCGATATAACTAGAGACCGGGTTTGAATTTAGACAAGGTTCTTTTGGGAAATAGTGATAATTTAATTTTTAGAATTTTATGGAAATTTTTAATTAATTAAATACGCAACTTTTTATTTGGAGTATTTTGCACCCTTAATCGATATTTTGGGGTTTCACAATATAAGTTAACATACCGATATTATTATATTTCCGGGATCGCGGCACCTCACTGAACACGACTGTATTTTTATTTCAGTCTGCAATGCTCATTTTCGAATATAACTATACATAATGGAGTGGGTAACCTTTTAAAAACTTTAAAATAAAAACCAATTGGTTCATGGTTAAGGCTTGCTACCCCTATACATGTACGTGCGCAAATTAGAACTGGGGAAAAACTCATGGCAAGGCTACCCTCTACGTGTTTTCCCATCCCACCTATCACATGTGACTTAATGCTTATGTTTCCTCAAATATAAATACAGCAAAGCTTCCTTTTTCTTTCGGGGCTGAGAAAATCAAACAAACAAATAAATAAAAGAATGCGCTGCAAATCCTTTACTGAGAGGAGCGAACAAAGTAAGGGGAGTTGTAGTTCACACATGAGAGGAGAGTATGTGGGAGTGTGGACTTGAGTTGTCGGGTGGATGTAGCATTGTTGAGGAGGGATCAAAGAAGGTTCAAACGGCGTATTTAGTGAAGAAACATGGCAGGTGAAGTGGTATACGAGAAGGAGAGG
Organism: Allium sativum; assembly: GCA_030737875.1. NCBI lineage: Eukaryota > Viridiplantae > Streptophyta > Magnoliopsida > Asparagales > Amaryllidaceae > Allium > Allium sativum. Next base: position 133,342,176 of record CM060924.1, on the reverse strand, counting down.
AGGTGAAGGGGAAGAGCATGTAGTGGGCGGTGCATGGTACAGATGGAGTGTTGTCGGTTTTAAAAATGCAGAAAAAACAAAAGTAAACTAGAGCATGGCGTTTTGTAATAGGGAAGAGCGAAAGCTGTTGAGTGAGGAGTATTCACGTGGAAATGGTGTGTTTACAATAGCAGGTTTCGGCAGTTTCATTTGAAGAAGGTGAGCAGGAGCGGTGTTTAAAATGGTTGGGAGAGAAAGACCTTAGCTTGCGGTTCTGGGTTTTTAATGGGCCGAAGTCTAAAGCTGGAAGCCTATCAAATAAAAGAAACAAAGGCAAGTGAAGCGCGTTTTAAAAAAATGGAAAGAAAATAAATAAATAATAAGAATGGTTAGGAAGGAGGCAGCTTGAACGTGGGTTCCGGGAGGAGTTGGGTACAGGGACGGGTCTTTAAATTTGTGGAAGAAAAACTATTTGAAGACGTGAGTCAGAATGTTCTGTCTTGGGTCGGCTTGACAGGGTGAGGCCCCATTTATATTTAAAACTAAGTTTATTGTATTTTAAATTTATATCTGAACTTACAAATATTATAACTTGGTCATATAATGTCAGTTTGACAAACGGTCAGTCACGTTATGATCGTATGGACGGGAGCAACACAATGAGACTGACTGGGAGCGAATGAAGCTCGTTACAATTTATTGCAAAATAAATTATCCATTTGAATCAAGCGATCGTTATCGTTATTAACGATGATCGTCTAATGTGAGTAAAACTCACCAACTCTGAACAGTTCTATTTTTACAACGTATTCTTAGAACTGATAATTATTTGTTCATTGCTGTGTGTTAACTGTTTGGTTGAATTGTTTGTGTATTGATTGAAATCATCGATAACGATATATATATAAATCGTTAATCGAATATTGATTCTGTTTAATAGAATATTTTATATTCGTGTGTTTAACATCTGTGATGCAGGGAAATAGGTTGGAGGGGTCCAACTGGACTCCTCAACATTTATTTTACTGTTTTTCATATATTGTGATATATGATATGTTATATAATCTGTTATGGATTATGTGTGTTAGAATGATATTGATCCTTGTTATTCGATATTTTAAATATCATAAAAAGACCCTGGGATGTAAAAAGAATTATTTCAATGTATATTGAAATAAAGGGATTTTATAAAATCAATAGATTTTATAAAAGGAAATATATCGAAAGTAAATAAAAGGAAAATGTTGATAAAATGAATAAATAGATTAAATGAATATCTATTTAGAAAATAAATAGAATAAAGGAATATTTATTTAGTAAATAAATAGCATTATAAAAGGAATATTTAGTTGGAAACTAAATAGGATTATAAAAGGAAATTGACGAGATCAAAAGGAGTTAATCAAACGTAGTTTATCAAAAGGAGTTAATCAAACATAGTTTATCAAAAGAGGTTAATCAAACATAGTTATTCAGGATAAGTTACCATTTAGCATGACTGCTAGCGTAATTCGCAGGGCTGCAGATAGCCTACGGCGGTCGGATGTTTCCTGAGGGAATCAGGCGCAACCATTGTGATCGCTGCGATCTAAAGTTAAGCGAATGGAGTTAAATCGAATATTAGTATTCGAAATAGAGTAATTCAAATAGAGTTAAACAAGATCAGAAACTGACTAGAGATTAGTTAAGTTGAATTGTTTTCTGAGTATCGATCTGATGTTGGTTTCGGTCTTCGGGGTTTATACTTAGAGAATTGTTCTCCTACTAGTTTACAGTTAGGGACTGATAGTTGTGAAATGATAGTGATATGTAAATAAACAATGGAAATGTTTTCCAGTGTTAATAACATATATTTTCTAAACATAGAAAATAAGGAAATATGAATATATATATATATATATATATGATTGATGATTGATTGATAGAATTTCCATCTGGAGATAATATCGTTTTTTGCACATGTATTTTTCTTTGATAGTTAACTCACCGACTATCGAAGTTTTTTGACCATTTTACGTTGTAAATATGGAGAGACCGGTTGGATTATTATCCAAAGAACCACTCCGTATTGGCATAAGCGTTGCGAATCAAGTACGCTGAATATATTGAAGACGGAGTAAAGTACAAGGGCTATTGTATAAATCTTAGAAAACGGTGCCTAAAATGGATATACTGAATAGTGCCTTCGGTTTGTCCAGTCCCAGGACAACTTGTATGGAAGAAGGTCTGACAGAGTATATTCAATAGATCGCGTAAGTTGATCTCTTCAAACGTATTCACGTTTGGTGGCGGAGGAATTCGTTTCTCTTAGCTATATACCCGTGGTATTTTTAGGGAAATCAATTTGTGATTTGGCGGGTATGACGATGTGACATTCTAAGTGAATGAAGATGTGGCATGTAAAAGATAAGCGTAGCTTCTAGCCTCACATCCGGTAAATGACAGAAATCGGGCAGGCAGCATGGCTATGTAGGTCGCACCTATTAGGGTGTATAATCACCTGATCTAGAGTTTCATTTACTTCTAAAAATCTATTGTTGATGCTATCCCATTCGGGAAACGGTTGCTGATCCCAACCATTGGTGATATACATTCGATACACTCAAGCGAAATGAGTGGTCAGTCATGTGTGGTCGGGTTGCAAGATGTTCTCGTTGAACCCAGTGTATTCCTCTCTAGAGGTATACTAGCAGAAGGTGGTTCCATACCTTGTCATAGTTGGAAATTCATTTCCCAATGCGTGCTTGCGGTTTTGATTGTATACTATATATGTAGAACGTGAGATGAAAGCGTTTCTGCTAGATGTTTATTATATTGTGGTTGATAGACATTATTATAATATTAATGGGTTTTGATATAAAGATAATTTGGATTCTCATAAGGGAAAACCCGTTCCGTTATAAGGCGTGGTCTTATGAGATATCATTTACTTGTTCAAACTGTTTTAAACTATTTTACTCATACCAGTCCCATGACTGACCCGGATTTTATTTTGTTTTGTTCTCCCTAAACTCTTGGGTGCCCAATTTTGTACGGGCAGTCAAGTAGTCAGGAATTTACAGATACTCGAAGAGCTGGAGCAGGAGGCTTCAGGATCATATAGCTATAGTTTATTTCCACTGTGTTGTAAGTGCTGTACTTTGATAATGATATATATTCAAGTACAAAAATGTATATTTCAAGTTATGTTATATATATTATATGTTATTCATTCCGCTATGAGGTTCGTGTTACTCTGATGTTGTGTTCTTCTTCTTCTATTCTAAGTTTCTATCTTATCTATTCTCACCCTCTAACTTCTTTCATTAACTACCAGGTTTTTTCGATGTTTGGTTAGTCGTCATTGAGTTTATGTCGATAACTAAAGTCGTCAAAAACCGGGTCGTTACATAGACTACCAGTTTTGTCCAATTCAAATTTCCAAATAGTCGCTATGGGAATTCATTAATAAATGATAACATTTGTTATATATATAAAGGATTTATATATATACCTTGAGTGTCGTTTAACCAGATATTATAGAATATTTGGTTATGAATCTATATCGGTTTATTTTGAAGTTATATAATGATATATTTTGGTATATACGATAATATTGAGTTATTTTTATTAACTGAATTGTTTTAGAATTTTAAATATATTTTATAGGCCTTAAAACTGTCGTCTTTTCAAATGATCTCCGTTTTCAACGAAACGAGTTTTATTAGGATGCGTACGACTAGTTATTGCTAGGTTTACAGTTTAGAGCCAATCGGAGTTGTTTTGGAGGTAGATGAAATTTAAAGGTGAACTGACGAATACATCGAGATTTAAATTGCGCCGTTCTTACAAACTGAGTCCGTTTTCAACAAAACAAATTTCTTTGGATCCACAGTGTCAATACATAGTAGTGTGTCCATCTTCATGCGATTGGAGTTTAGGTATAGCGATATGTGTATTTAACGGTAAGCGTTAAATAGCAATTAACTGTATATGAACAATTTATATGAATTTGCGCAGCCTACCTACCAAATTATATATGTAAATTTACCCCATTTTATTGCCAACCCTGTTAATGTGTACACCCAAATTCTTTTCCATTCCTTTGGCTAGCGTATACCAAGAAATGTACACACATACCCTTTATATCAGTACACATGCCTGCCCTCTTCGAAACTTCACTTCACATCTCATCCCAGCCTACCTACCCTTATTCACGAAGACAACAGCCGCCTCAATATTTAGCAACCCATGTGCCTACCCTCAGAAATTCTCAGTGCTAACAGCACCCTTTTTCTTCCTAACACACATGTATATCCTGTTTCCAAACCAACCGTATTACACCTTTAGGACACATGCAGACTTCAAAGGAAACCAATGCACATGCACACTTAAATCTACACAGCAAGTCAAGCAACATATTCTACCATGCAACTGAAATCCCTACCTCTTATTGAAAAGAAAATTCACTGTTGCTGACCATCGTAGCTTCTTCCAGCTATAAGCTACTTACACTGTCTTCTGAAAAGAGAACTCAATGCTGCAAACCACACACACTACGCATACCTACATGCTACCTACGATGTCCACTCTGGTTCACTAGAACAAATTGACCATATTACAACGGTGGAAAACAGTAGTAAAAGACTTTTTGCAACGGTGGAGCCACCATCGTCTATTAAGAAGTTGTAATAGACTAAAATCTTTTACAACTTTTATACACCGTTGCAATACCGTTGTGAAATGTATATTTTACAACTGTTTTCCACCGTTGTAGTAATACATATTACAATATTTTTTCACTGTTGTAGTAATACATATTACAACTTTTTTTCACTGTTGTAGTAATTCCTACTACAATTAATTATAGCAATATGATTTTTGTTTCGTTATACATTACATTTCATATAAAAATAAATATTTATATTGAATAAAATGATACTACACTGAACTGAAATAATCAATTAAATATTTTATTTCAATATTTGAATTAGTACAACTTTCTGATCCACTATCGTACAACTCACTTTTGCATAATACAGTCATAACAATACATACATTCCTCACTACAAACTGATCACTCAATACACTCAGTTACATACACACTTTCATATAAATATACATAACATTGACATACACCGAGTCTTTATGCTCCAGCATCGAATTGATCATCCATTTCAACATCATGCTCACTGTCAAATATCCTTATTACTATGTGCATTCATTCAGAGTACAGTGATGCACAAATGCATATATATTTTACATTTCATTTTTTTTGTGTAAAAAAAATCAATTTTTTTATAAGATGTATGTATAATATTATAACTTGCGTATTATAGCTGTTGTATTTGTTTTGAAAGAATCTGACGTGTCTTTCATTCCAGAGTAAACGACCCAATCACAAGTCTTATTCATAGCTAGGAAAATCTTTGTCATTTTTTGGTCAAACCAACAAAAAATTTAAAAGGAAAAAAAACCAACAATGCTGCGTAAATCCTCAACGTAAGAAACATCCTTAGCACGAAACATACATGAGCTATTTTGTGATAGTAATCCAAAGGCAAAAAGCAAAGAAATGCTTATCGAATATTAAATATTGCTTCATGGTAACGATAGAAAGGTTTTTATATTATAGACAGTTACTTATGCAAGTATTTAATTCCTACAAATTAATTTAATTTATACAATAACATAATCACTATACCTGTTATAGTAAACAGTCACAAAGATATATGTAGAACTATAAACATACAAAATTTGAAGAGGAAACTATTCATATTGTCATATACAGGACTATTACAGGAAATATAAAATATCGATGTATATACCAAGTTGAAAAATCAACTTTCTTAATGATATGCATAAACAACTTTCATACCTAAAATACAATGAATTATATTATTCGGTCCTTCCTAAATTATCAACTTCATTTTTATAGCTATTTATAAGTGAAGCACCGATTAAACAATAATATTAAAAAAAATCAAGAATCATAAGAATGAACAGTAAAGATATATGATAAACAGATAAATCTTGTAGTACCTGTAAAGCCCTTCGCGATTATGGTTTCCAAATTTGCGATTTGATGAAAGATGAACTAGATGGTTTGAGTAGAGTACATGGTTCGCGGTTCCCAATTTGACATAGCCAGACGAAATCCGATAGGCGTTGCAACCATCCCTTCATCCCCCATAGTAGCAGGTAAAACCCACAGTGGCTACCACTGGTCCCCCAGTCTGTCTTGTTTTACGGCGACCCTCTCGAGCCTCCCGGCCAATGCCTAACCAACCCTCAAAAGGGACATGTGGGGGTAAGAGTCTCCTGTTAGCCACCAAACCGTGAAGCAAGAACCCCCCACCATGCGTACCCAGCCCACGCAGGACATGCAACAAGAACTGGTGATACTCCATGACTAACACCATGGGCTTATTAGTAAAGTTAATTACCATTTCCCATTCAAATATAATTAAAGTTTTAACTATCGCTTGGAGCAAAACTGGTGATACTCCACTCTCGATCATTTCCCAAATTTGATAATTTAAATTATCAATTCACATTTCAATCTAATTAAAGATTCATTAAAACTCCACTTAGTTTTAATCGTCCCATAATCAATATTAATGATTATTTAACTTTGGAAACACAAACATGTCGCATCGACAATCTACACAGTACTATTGATTTTTGCCGATATATAACCTCTAAGCTCGTACGTCTCAGAGAAGGGCGTTAAGAAAGAGAATAAATTCTCCTCCGCCAAACAGATATATATTTAGCAGAGATCAACCATACAGTTCGAAATATAATGACAGACATGTGATCCTGCCTTTAACTGGGTTAAAGAACTAATATCATTTAAAACACAGTTCACGATAAATTCGAATCACATTCCATTAATTATGGAATCTTCACGGAAAAACAAATCAATATATAATCGATATCAATTTCTGTATCCGACTAATAATATAAATGGAATAACGACAAAGCCTTTTAAATTCCATATGTATTAACAGTCTTCCTCCACAGAAGTTCACTTCGATTATTATCAAATCGAATTTCATTCAATTCCAATTTAATATATTAAACTGGAAAACTTTACTTTGGAAAATTCCCGTTAAATCTTAATAAAAAGGTTTATAAATTCCAAATCACATTTCATTGTAAATTGGGTTAAAGAACGAATGTCGTTAAAAACACAGTTCACTATAAACCCAATTAACATTCCATTTCAATTCCAATTAAATGTTAATTAATTGGAAACACTAATAATCTTTAATTAAAAGATTTATTCTTTTCACACGGGGTTCAAGAACAGTGTTATTTAAGACACCATTCACAACAGACCCAAAATCACATTCTATTGTTAATCGGGTTAAAGAACAAATGTTATTTAAAACACCGTTCACGATAAACCCAAAAACCAATTTGATATTAAATACAAGGCTCTGAATAGAAAATATATCGGCTTATGTTCAGTATCAAATTCTAAAATCAACAAATGTCGTATTGGAATAACGATATATATATATATATATATATATATATATATATATATATCTTCCAAATTCCTCCATAATATCTGTATAATCACGGAATCCAATATCGAAATATTCCGAAGATAATTTCGATTCAAATCCATTCCAATTCATATATTGGAAATTCTGGTTATTTTTAAAAACATTTCAAATCCATTTTATTTATTTAAAAATATTGGATTACCATTCTAGTTCATTTCGATAAAAATATATTATTATCTATTCAAATATGGAATTTTTCATCCCAATTCTTTCCAAATCATTTATTTTGATTTTACACAAATTATCGATATTTTTAATAATTTTACCAAGGCCCGTACAGTCAATTTCCATAAACGGCCAACGAACTGCACTTACGGCGACCTTTTCCAAATTTTATTTGGACATGATTCCAAATCCAACTGTTAGATTTATAATCTCTTGTATTCGTTAGAAAGATCTTTTCGATACGAACCCAACGGTTCCGGTTTTAGGAGAATCCGGCGGTCGGATCTCTCGTAATATTTGTTCGAAGTCAATGGTCGAAATTCACGAATTACCGTGGCGCGGTGCGTTCTATTCAGGCCATTATATATATATATATATATATATATATATATATATATATATATATATATATATCATCGATTTCCATTTAAAATGTATTTTATAAATCATTTTAAATTCGTTTTCAAAACGATTTCAACTTCATATTCAATTTCAAAAAAAAATGAATATTCCATATCATCGATATATAAATGATAGTATTTTCAAAACATTAGATTTTGAAATCAATTCCTTTTCGATATTCATTTTAAAAATGAATAAAATCAATATAAATATCGTTCATGTCAAAATGTCGTTAATCTAGTCAACACGGCTTTATATATTTAAATATATTCGTGTCCATCCCAAATCGGACATCAAAATCATATTTTGATTCTTTTACTGAATATTATTTTAAGATATTCGTTATTTTAAAATAATCATTATTTTAAAATATTCATTTTTTCTGAACTGGAATCAGACATAGTCAATTACCATATAATTTGATTTATATGGATTTCATACAACACATGTGCACAACAACAATCAAACACAGTCAACCATCATCCAGAGTGCATTCTACTGAAACACCCCACCTCCGTTAAGGTCACTCACAAAGGGAATGCCTTAACTTTGGTGGAGAATTATAGGTAAAAGACACAGATAATTTACAAGACAGACATATAAGCTGCGGAAAAACTAAATTTATTTCATACGTGGTTCATAACAAAAACATTACAGCAAACTGTCTCGAAACAACTTCCAAATCATTACATCAAAATCTCTGTCTTGGTTAAAACATAAAGAAGAATAGAGCTATAATAAAATAGCATAAACCCCCATTGAGAGTGTATCCAAAGCCATAGCCCAAGAGAAGAGAATCCAAGCAATACATCTAAACTCTTCAAGCTTGCAAAAGGTCTGAACTAAGCTGGAGTGTTCCCTCCCTATGGACCTGGGGGGAGGGGGGAAACGGAAGAAAAGAAGGCGAAGGAAAAAATGGGTCAAACATACATCTGGTAAGTCCAGTGATTTTTCAGTATGCGAATAAGAAAAAAAATCATGACATGAATAAACTAAAAATAGAACAATATCAGAATAATACGATACCATAAGACTGGATAAGGCAGGTTATGTAACGACCCAAAAATTTGCGATCTTGGTTATGCGATATACAACACATATCGAACATCCAAGGATCGAAAATACCGGCAGTTAATAAAAGAAGTTAGAGGGTGAGAATAGATAAGATAGAAACTTAGAATAGAAGAAGAAGAAGAACACAACATCAGAGTAACACGAACCTCACAGCGGAACGAATAACATATAATATATATAACATAACTTGAAATATGCATCTGTACTTGAATATACATCATTATCAAAGTACAACACTTACAACACAGTGGAAATAAACTATAGCTATATGATCCTGAAGCCTCCTGCTCCAGCTCTTCAAGTATATGTAAATCCCGACTACTTGACTGCCCGTACAAAATTGGGCACCCAAGAGTTTAGGGAAAACAAAACAAAATAAACTCTGGGTCAGTCATGGGACTGGTGTAAGTAAAAACAGTTTGAACAAGTAAACGATATCTCATAAGATCACGTCGTATAACAGAACAGATTTTTCCCTTATGAGAATCCAAAATATCTTTATATCAAAACCTTTTGATATTATAATAATGTCTATCAATCACAATATAATAATCATCTAGCAGAAACGCTTCCATCTCACGTTCTACATATATAGTATACAATCAAAACCGCAAGCACGTATTGGGTAATGGATTTCCAACTATGACAAGGTATGGAACCACCTTTCGCTAGTGTACCTCTAGAGAGGAATACACTGGGTTCAACAAGAACATCTTGCAACCCGGCCACATATGACCGACCACTCATTTCGCTAAGTGTATCGAATGTATATCACCAACGGTTGGGATTAGCAACAGTTTCCTGAATGGGACAGTATCGACAATAGATTTTTAGAAGTAAATGAAACTCTAGATCAGGTGATTATACACCCTAATAGGTGCAACCTACATAGCCATGTTGCCTGCCCGATTTTTTTCATTTATGTGAGGCTAGAAGCTACGCTTATCTTTTACATGCCACATCTTTATTCACTTAGAATGTCACATCGTCATACCCGCCAAATCACAAATTGATTTATCCAAAAATACCACGGGTATACAGCTAAGAGAAACGAATTCCTCCGCCACCAACGTGAATACATTTGAAGAGATCAACTTTCACGATCTATTAGATAAATTCTGTCAGACCTTCGTCCATACAGGTCGTCCTGGGACTGGACGAACCGAAGGCACTATTCAGTACATCAGTCTTAGGCACTGTTATCTAAGATTTATACAACAGCCCTTGCACTTTACTCCGTCTTCAATATATTCAGCGTACTTGATTCGCAATGCTTATGCCAATACGGAGTGGTTCTTTGGATAATAATCCAACCGGTCTCTCCATATTAACAACGTTAAAAGGGTTAAAAACTTCGATAGTCGGTGAGTTAACTATCAAAGAAAAATACGTGTGCAAACAACGATATTATTTCCAAATGGAAATTATATTGATCAATCATCATTTAACATTTATCTCCTTAGTTCATTAATTCACTTATCTCCTGTTTCCATATATTAACATTTCTTATTTTTTATTCTCAGAAAACATTTCTGATTCTTATTGGGAAAACATTTCCAAAACTCCTTCACAATCAAACCTTACCATTCCTTAGTTAAGAAGGAAGTCAATCAAGTTGGGGTTTAATTACCTCTCAGACGTTAACTGAACAACGTTTTAACTTCGAAATGGTCAAAGTTTATCTTTTAATCTTTTAACAAAACTTCCTTACGAAACTCTCGGATTCTATTTACGAATCCACTTCTTTATTGAAACATGGGTTATAACGATAACGTTATAATCCCTACTTTCGAAATATCTAACTTCAAATATAACTTTTATTCTTTTAACTCTATTGGATTAACTCTTTTGGATTAATTCTATTGGAATAAACTATATTCAATTAACTCCTTCAATTCTATTCGAATAAACTATATTCGATTTACTCCTTCAATCTACTCGAATAAACTATATTCGATTTACTCCTTCAATTCTATTCGAATAAACTGTATTCAATTTACTCCTTCAATTCTATTCGAATAAACTATATTCGATTTACTCCTTCAATTCTATTCGAATAAACTATATTCGATTTACTCCTTTCGAATAACCAATATTCGATAACTCCTCTTAACTCGATTCGAATAACTAATATTCGATAACTCCTTTTAATTTGATTCGAATAACTAATATTCGATAACTCCTTTCAATTAACTAATAATCGATAACTCCTTTTAACTTGATTCGAATAACTAATATTCGATAACTCCTTTCGATTAACTAATAATCCATAACTCCTTTTAACTTGATTCGAATAACTAATATTTGATAACTCCTTTTCGACCAACTCTAATCGATTTATTCTAATTCGATTAACTCTATTTAAATTCTCTATTGGTTAATTATAACTCTAACTGGTTAACTCTAACTGATCAACTCTAACTGGTCAACTCTAACTGATTAACTCTAAGTGATTAACTCTGACTGATCAACCCTAACTGATTAACTCTGACTGGTTAACTCTAACTGGTTTACTCTAACTGATTTACTCTAATTGATCAACCCTGACTGATTAACTCTGACTAGTCAACCCTAACTGGTTAACTCACTTCGAATAACTCTTATTGAATTAACTCCTTTGATTTATTCCTTTTCTATTTGTTTACTTAACAAATAACTATTTTCCTTTCAATTCTACTTATTTAACCAATAAATAATTTTTTTTCTCTTTTCTATTTATTTAACAAATAAATATTTCTTTTATCCTTTCTATTTATTTAACAAATATTTCTTTTATATCATTCTATTTATTTCCTATAAATAAATATTTCCATTTAATTTATTTATAAATGTTTTACAAATATTTCCTTTTTAATTCTATTTGTAAATGTTTTACAAATATTTTTTTTCTATTTGTTTTGCAAACATCTTCCTTTGTATTTGTTTTACAAATATATTCCCTTTATATTTGTTTTACAAATAATTTCCTTTATATTTGTTTTACAAAAATATTTCCTTTTTAATTCTTTTGATTTTACAATTATTTCCTTATAAAAATCCTTTTTCCTTTTATATATAAAATCCATTGATTTTGTATAAATAATTTATTTTCAAATTATACTTTGAAAATTTCCTTTTTCATCCCAGTATTTCTTACGGTATTTAAAATACCAACTAACTGTGATCGATATCATTCAACACACAGAATCCACAATAGATTTTATATCACATTATATATTACAATATATGAACAAAACAGTATTATAAATATTGAGGAGTCCAGTTAGACCCCTCCAACCTGTTTCCCTGCATCGTAGATGTTAAACAATATAATTAACATCGACTTCATTTCAATATGAAATATTCTGCCAAACAGAATCAATATTTGATTAACGATTTATATATATATATATATCATTATCTATAATTTCAACCAACACACAAGCAATTCAACCAAACAGTTAACACACAGTAATCAACAGATGATTAATAGTTCTAAAATTACGTTATAAAAATATAACTATTCAGAGTTGGTGAGTTTTACTCACATTGGTAGTTCATCGTTAAAGAACGATAAACTGTTTGTTTGATTTGAATCAAACAATTTATTTCGCCATAAATTCAAACGAGCTTCAATCTACTCCCAGTCAGTTCCATTGTGGAGCTCTCGTCCATACGATCCCATCGGATCTTGTTTCGTCCAATTCTGATATCGTATGGTCAAGTTATGATACCAACAAGTTCGAATACTTTTTAATTAAATTAAAATTTCCATTTCTAATTTAATTTGTTGGGCTTACCTTTAAAACAAGGCCCACTTACCCTTTAAAAGCTCAACCCGCACAAATTTTCTTCCCCAATTCCCTCGACCGTATCTGCTCCTTCTCCACAGCCAATTTCAAACTTCGATCTCCCCTTTCTCCCTAACCACTTCACCGAACTTCAAACCGGGGCCACCGTCGTCCTTCTCACCTCAGTCTCCTCCCCTAGCTACCCTCTAGTTTAACTTGCGACCCCCATTCAGTATGCGTCGACAGCTCCGCTACAGAGGTAGTGATGCCTTCAATCTCCGAATCGCACCATGAAACCAAACCCGAAGCCAAATCATTTCCTGAACCCAATTATCACCACAAATTCACGGATTAAAGCCTCAAATCTCCAAACCATTCAACCCTAGTTTTTCGCTGTTGAAACTCGCCATCTCCAATGTGAATCGCACCATGTAAGGAGTACACCGAATTGAAGCTCTTGGTTCGCTGAATCCATATATGTATACACTTGGATTTATAAGAATTTATTTTTATTTTCTTTTGATTTTTCTGTCTCTCGTTTTGTGTTTGAGAAAGAGAATTTTGCTGGCGGCTCATTTCTGATTTTATAGAAAGGTCGTGATTTTTGTGTGGTTGGAGAGGTGAGGATGTGGCGTGTTACTAGGCCTTAGAAAGGATTTTAGATATTTTGCTTCTTATTTTATATTTGTTTTGGCTTTCTAAAAATTTGTGTGATCACACACGATACCCAAAAATCACGAAACTGGACATGCAGCTAAAGTTCGACAATACGGTCCCAACGAAACTGGTTTCGTCGAATTCCGACTTCATTTGCTCACACAGCGTATTTTTAAAGGTCAAATTATTGACTGTTTTTCACTTTAAAAATTGGTACGGCCACATGCTGACTTAAAAAACCACGGAAATTGAAATCTAACAATAATTTAACATTGTGGATCCAACAAAATTAGTTTCGTCGAATTCTGAGGTTGTTTGCAAAACTGGCTATTTTTAAAGCTCTGAATGACCCATTTAAATATATAAATATAATTAAATATAATTAAATTAAATATAAATAAATTTATATTATCGTATATATTCACAGTGGAATACCATACAGCTCCAGAATAATCCTGTATAGATTTCTAACTCGATATTTCATCATCAGAGTTGTATCGATATTCGATTTATATTTAAGTCCTTTTATAAATCGTTATAAATTATAAAGGAATTCCACAGTGACTTTTGTAAAATTTGATTTGGACATACATCAAAATCTGCACGACGAAATCTCGATTTTTCTCTTCCACTAGAAATATATACTTCACCAGCTCCTAACGTTTCTTGTTTCACAGAAATCCAATTTAAAACGGCTTTTGCATATTCGTTTAAAGTTCGAATCGCCAAATCGCGAACTACCGCGCCATTTCAAGCTCGATTATAATTATAATATAATTTATGCGTTCAACTATCGTTTATATAATATATTTGTTAATATAATTCAACTCTAAACTGAATTATATATTTTGAATTGCCCAATCCACACCGTATCGCCATTTCCGCCAATTCTGATTATTTCAGAATTAAATTTATTATTTAATTATTATATTAATTAAATATTCAAAGTTATTTAATTAACTACCATTAAATCCTCTAAATCACTATTTAAATAATTAAATAAATTAATTATTATATCGTTGAAAATGCGGGTCATTACAGGTTAAGCCGAGCATACTATCGCACCCAATTCTATTTCTCTGCACTATTTATACTTGTTCCAACTAGCACCATATGTTCATGATAAAATGATCCCCTTTATCGATTGGCTCCTACTCGCATGTATTTATCACGTGTATGATTCAGCCCCCGCTTGATTGTAGATACATGTGCTTGTCCCACCATGGGGTGTATCAAATCCTACGGTGGCAACCCGACACGATTCAAGATGCACAGTGTATAACTACTGATGCCCAGTGCCTGCTTTTTCCACTCCGGAGTATGTGCATGCCCGTACTCCTTCGGAACCTACACTGACGCACCACCCGCCATTGTTTTGACCGCTTATAATCAGGCCAGTAATTGTGCCATACCCTGCCTAGTTCAGGGTACCATGATACATCTATGTGGGTTAGTGCTGAAATGGGTTCCCATTACTAGGGTTTCCTAATCAACATGTTAAATTGGTTAAGTTTCCAAATTAACCTAACCCCACCCATCAGTTTAATTAACATGTTGTATTGGTTAAGTGCTACCTTAATTAACTTAACCCTACCATTCTTGTCTTAGCTTTAATTCATTCATTAAAGCACCACCACTCACATTAGACAGGTATTGTTGCGGTCGCTAGATGTGTCGGTCGATTCCTGGCAGTCTTACACTGCAACTCAGTCTAACCTCGGGTTCTTTTGGGCTTGATGCGCTAACCTCTCACATTAGATCTATATTGTTATGGTTGCTGGATTTGTCGGGCGGTTCCGGGCAGTCTTATACCGTAACTCAATCTAACCGCAGGTTAGGCATATTCGTCTTTTGCTAAATTTACATATTTACCCCTTTATGTTTATATGTAAATTATTGTCATTCAAGTCAAGCCCCACTTTCCCTCTAAATCAAGTTCATAAATTTAGGTATAAAAATTATACCACTTTATGTCATAAACCATTTACATGATTATGAGCCAAATATGCCAATTACATGTAATTTCATGTTTTTCCCCAACGTTACCCCCGTTAAATGTTCGCATAAATCACATAAAATGTTAGGCTCACTACATAGCCTAACTCATACACAAAAGGGGAAAAAGAGGAACATGTAATATTCCAATGTCATAAAAATATGGATCTAACTACACATATGTCATATGAATTCGGCATAGAGCAATATACATTTAATTATGAACTTGCAAATTTAGATCTACTCAACATGAATCATAAAATAGGGGTTTTACATAGAACTACATAAACTTAATTAGGCATGTAGTTGTAAACTTGCATAGGGGTTAAATCAAGTTAACATAGATCTAACATAGAGGCATGTGGATCTAAACATTTAGGCATATACAACATGACTTAGCGTAAAACTTGTATGTAACATAACAAGATAGAATCATCAAACTTACATATAACATGATAGTTTTCATTCCCAAATTCCTATATGATATAATAGGTCCATTCACTAAGTTCTACACAACATGATAGGTTCAATAAACCGCAATAGTATCACAGGCATATATGATAGAATTATCACATGAATAGACATGAATCAACATCACTATTATCATACAACTTGGTACAATTCTGATTTTCATTTTATTACAAATCATGTCTTTAATTTATTCACATCTAAAAGATAACTAGACTTACAAACAAAAGGAAAATCTTGTTTTCTGGGATCTGTATTCTGAAACTGAATAGCTTTCCCTTGAAGTAGACTAATTGTTCTTCTAATTTAGATTTGATTTGATTCATAGCTTCTATCTTGCTTTCTAGTTGAAGGAGAATGGCGGCTACTCTAGGACGACTATTGACAGCATGACGGCTCTTGGTATGAATTTTTGTGTGATTTAGGGTTGAGGGTTGGGTCCTTTTATAGAGGTTTAATTAAATAAGAGCCGATAGATCAATCCTAGAAGAAATCAAGACCATCCAGACAAGATAGAGCTATCCAGAACAACCACATAAGCCCTAATGAGAGCAGGGAGTCAGAATCGTCAAATTTCAGATCTGCCCGAGGGGGGCAGGTCGACCCCCAGGTCGACCTGTATAGGGGAGGTCGACCACCTGGTCGACCTGGCCTTAGGCGGGAAAATTCCCGCCCAGCCCACTTCTGCGTTTGAATTCGAATTTTTGAATTTAGGTTGAGCTGTTTTTATTTATATACATTCCTAAAACTTCTGAAGGACATAACTTCTTCATACGGAGTCCAATTCACGCAAACTCGGACTCTATCTCAAGCAGAATTCCAAGACGAACACAATGGCGTAACCCGTTTCCCTTAGTTCTCACATTTAGAATTAATTATTCTCTAATTCGTTACTTTAATGTTTACAGAAAATACGGGGTGTTACATCTACACTGCATAAACATCAAATACAAATATTTAATGCTTATAACAGTCTGTCAACCAATCGATTGACATACAACTAAATATTGGGATTAGCGTATGTCCAATATCATCCCAATACCCATGTGGAGTTTTCAAACAACAAACACAGATTTATTTGTGCAGTTGGGCGATGTGTAAAATTTAACGTCCCAATCAATATCAGTCAAATGTGTGTACATAAACAAATCGTCCGATTTTTTTATGAATATTTATTTTATTCATATACACGTTAAAAATTATATTTTTAGCTATAAAATATTTTATTCCATTCCACATCACATAATCAATTTTCACAACACAATCAAATCAAATAAGTCGTCCATGGTTTGTGGACGACGGGTGTCGGGTGCTGGTAAGCATCGTCTCCATCCTAGTATATATTTTAACTAGAAAATAAAAATTAAAGTGAGTAGTTCTCACCATGGGTTTCCACTCCTCCATTCTCTATTTCTAAACGGTTCGGATTTGCCCAAAATTCCAATGCGATCTTTTCCCACTGTTCATAGTAAAAAATCGCATTTTTAATATGATGTTTAAATATTAAAAATCATATTTTTATTTTTCTATATATATAATAAAAATCATATTATTACTTCGCTATATATATATAATAAAAATCATATTTTGACTATCTCTATAATATAAAAATCATATCTTTATGAACCCGTTCATATGATAAAAAATCAAGTCTTTATAATGTTACTCATATAATAAAAATCGCATTTTTATCTTATTGAAAACATTATAAAGATCGTATTTTTATATTAAAAAAAATCCTCGCTTTCTATATATAAAATCATATTCTTATATGCTATATAAATAAATAAAAAAAATCAAATTTTTATATGCTAAAGTAAAAATCTTATCTTGACAAAAACAAATCTTTGTATGATAAAATCAAATATAAAAACTCACTGTGTTTGTCGTTGAACCGAGAGAGGGCAGGGTTTCTTGCCAGAGAAGGGCGGGGAGAGGGGGTCGAAGCCTCGGTTAGTGGCGCGTCAGGGTGGAGGTCAACTGAGCGCGTGTGACGTCCCCAAAACCCGTACTGACGGTGTTAAGGGTAATCTTTGGAATATAACACATAAACAGATAATAGCAGAACAGAAGTAAATAAATATACCAGATAATGAACAAATAATCACCGGATAAACAATAATCATCAGAGTTACACAGTATACAGGATCATACTTAGTACAAATATAGTTCAGCTATACATAAATGTCTACAACGGAAAACAAACATAATATGTACAATAGGAGCTGAACAACATAAAAAGAGATAAATGATAGAATCCATCTTCAGCTCCAGCTATCCAGAACAAGCCTGCTAAAAACCTGGATACAAGGCTGCCCGTGTAGAAAAAGGGGCACCCGAGTTTGAAAGTGAAACAAACTACCAGTCAGTCATGGGACTGGTATGAGAAATCTACTCAACACATCTAAAATATGGCTAATCACAGGACCACGCCACTTTCGCGGAATGGGTTTACTCCATTGGGTTGCCAGTGCTTTAAAAACAAATAATTCTTTTAAACATCACAACGCTTTTCATAAAAATGAAGCTATTATAAGACTCAGTTCCCATCACACAATGCAACGCAAACCGGAGGATAGATTTTTACCTTATAATGGCCAAAATATGCTTGATACGAATAAAACAAAAGCATTTCATATTATTACTAGTGTTTACATGTTTCAAAAACAATTTCGAATCATAACTATC
This sequence comes from Allium sativum, assembly GCA_030737875.1. NCBI lineage: Eukaryota > Viridiplantae > Streptophyta > Magnoliopsida > Asparagales > Amaryllidaceae > Allium > Allium sativum. Next base: position 133,323,422 of record CM060924.1, on the reverse strand, counting down.
AATCATAGACGACATGGGTACCATATATCATGTCGCAATATATATATAATCAAAACCGCACCATTATGTATTTGGAAATTGGATTTCCGCCATGAATCAAGGAAAAAGATAGTCCTTATCGACTTCGAGACGCTCTAGCCCGCCCCTCAGGATCAGAGCTCGAGTGACCCTTGGATCGTCAGGGCCGGTCCACCGATGTGGATTAAAATTCCTGAACAATGCGTTTCCCCACCCTTTGGGGTGTAAGTGAGCCAACGAATGACTCCATCGGTCCCGGATCGACCGATATAACCGAGGCGCCTCGCAACAGTAATAACCACATAGGTGAAAATAATATAAATGTCAGCCAGTTTAAGCACTGACACCACCTCTAACTAGAAAGAAACGCATGTCATCCCTGAGGTCCTTCTCCCGTTTCTGGTTCATACCGGGGTGTGCGGTTCGCGAATTCACGTTATACACAAAACTATGCCACACAGGCTGTGCTTTGATCATCACCACAAGACTTTGCTTTTCCACAGAAGCCTTGATTATTTGCCACTTAGGCATGCCACACTTGCAATTCATGCCGTGCGACTGATGTCCATCGATATACAACCTCTGAGCTCGTGCGTCTCAGAGAAGGGCGTTAAGCAAAAGAATAAATTCTCCACCGCCAAACAAATGTATATTTAATAGAGATCAATCAACATAGAATAAAATCCAATGTCAGACACACAGTCCATTTACAATTATGTTCTGGGTCTGAATGAAACCGGAGGCACTATATACCTCGCAAACCCATCGATCTCCACGTACGTCTGGACGATCACCACTCATTATCCATATTTCGGGATACCTCCCAATCAGGACATCAATTACCATCCATACGAGGTGAAGATCTCCGGTCTTCAACCACCGTCTTCATCTTTGATTTCTTATCGTCGATTCAGTTATTCAGAATGGGATAAACCCGGTCTTTCTGAGCAACTCGCATATATAATAAACAAGTGCTAAACAAACACAACATACGCATCATTTCAATTCATTAGTCACTAACCGTAAATCAGTAAGAGAACGATTTCCCAAATATTAACCCCAAAGGCCAAAACCAACATCTGATCAAAACCTAGGAACCATTCGACTTAGCCAACCTTCAGTTAGTTTCTAAATTTCACATCCATATCGTTTATAATATTTTATAATGATTTACCGCTATTTTTATTTATTTTAAAATAGCCAATTTATTCAAATGACGCTTCGGGCCATAACGCGGCCGTGGCGCTGTTTTTCTTCAGATTTGATTGACACATATATGAAAATCTAACCGTTGGATCTTCACAAAATTTACATCATTAGAAAGATCTTTTCAAAACGAATCCAACGGTTCCAGTTTTGGGAAAATCCGACGGTCGGATCTCCCGGCACACTCGTTTAAAGTTTCGATTTCAAAGTACGAACTGCAACGTCGTTATTCGATTTAATTTAATTATATTTATTTATATATATATATAATCGATTCTGGCGCTGTTTTTCTTCAGATTTGATTTAAACATTCCAGACAATCCAACCGTTGGATCTTTACAAAGTTGGTGCTGTTGGAAAGATATTTCCAAAGCGAACCCAACGGTTGAGGTTTCGGGAAAATCCGATGGTCGGATCTCCCGCACTAATCGTTTGAAATCACGGTTTCAAAACACGAACTGCAGCTTCGTTATTCGATATATTTCAATTCTATTTATATATATCGATTCTTCGATTTCAAAACTATATTATTTTCATACATTTGATAAAAATAATTTTTTATCCAACCGACAATTATTTCAACACTTCGCTATTTTTAACTATTCATGTATATAGTAAAAATGTGATTTTTATTGTAAAACAATCTATCTCAAAACATGATTATTTTAAATAGTTCATATAGATGATAAAAATATGATTTTTATTATAAAACAATTTATTTCAAAACACGACTATTTTATATAGTTCATATAGATGATAAAAATATGATTTTTATTATAAAACAATTTATTTCAAAACACGACTATTTTATATAGTTCATATAGATGATAAAAATATGATTTTTATTATAAAACAATTTACTTCAAAACACGAATACCAATCAACACATGAATTTCTGTTCAACGAATGAATTTCCATTCAACACACGAATATAGTTTCAACACATGAAAATAATTCTAACACATGAATATTATTCAAAATTTCGGCAGCATAACGGTAGGGTAGTTAAAACCGGGGTCGTCCCTAGTATGGCTCCTCGCTCTACCTTAAAGCCTCGCAGCTTTTGACAATGGGGATTTCATGCATCTAGTTTGCACGCAGGCGGCATGTATATTTTTTCATTTCCACAAACTAATCCTATGAGGTTTCAACCAAATAATTCTCAACCACAAACGGGTATTTTTCAATCACAATCAATCAATTTCAACCACAAACAATTCTAACCAACCATTCGTAATCAATCAATTTTCACACCAATCACAATCAATAAATATCGTCCATGGTTTATGGACAAGGGGCGTATATATATAAATATATTTATATATAAGCATTTCACTTCTACTCAACACATATATAATTTTTACAACGCATATATAACTTATATATCGAACGTACAACTTATACAACTCTTATGCATGAGGTGTACAATGCTCATATAATTCATACATCGATTATTTAATTTATATATCGTCGTTTTCCATATCGTTTATAATTTAGAAATCTCACATTGGGTTCCACTCCACCAAAAATAACAGATGGCTCAGAAAAATATACGGTCTCTTCTAGAATGTAGAAGACGTCCACACGAGTCTACTATCTCTTATTTCACTGAATTTCGTCAAGAAACGAAAAAGATATGATTGTTACGGTGAAATCAAAAACCGTAGCGCTTTAAACAGCTATTAAATAGTTTCAGCCGTTAGCTCACCTCGATCTTCAAAACTAGATTTGCAAATAACTCGAAATCCGTGCCACTTCAGAACGATCGGCCAGCGCCACAGCGTAGAGCTAGGAGAGGCGCACATGCACCAATAGGTGGGGCCAGTTCGGTGGCTCCGGCTGACAGCGGCGGCGTTCCAAAGACCGGATGTTCTCGAGCTCGATTCGAGCTCCACAGGCCATGAAAAAATCCAAGGTTGGTATGGATTTGAAGATCGTGAGGAGCACTACAAAATTCTCTAAAGGAGCATGGTGATTTATTGCGTGTAGGAGGAGGAATCGGAGGGGAAGGTTTTGGGGGGTTTCCGTCGTTAATCGCGATGAGCGGGGAGAGAGAAAAGGAAGAGAGAGAAATAAACGGCCATTCAGATTTTTTATTAATTTATAAATTTTTAAAATTTGAAAATACCCTCTTTCACACACGAACCCCAATCCAGACCCAACGACTGTCGTCCCTAGCGTTTTACCCTCATTCCGAACACAATGGTATATGTTTCGAAGGCCCATTCGACTGTTTCAGTCAGTTTTCTTCTAAATTAAAATATATAACATTCAATATTTGATTTGAACGTACATTTCAATTTTCCAGGGCCATAAACTGACTCGAAAAATTCCAGAAAAATAAATCTGGCTATGTTTTGACGATATGGTCCCAACAAAACTAGTTTCGTCGAATTCTGAGACCGTTTGTAAAATGGCCCCTTTCTGGTCGATCCAATTTAACTATAATTGACCAAAACACATTTTCCTTCGCCACGCTCACATACTAGCTTCAAAAATTATGAAATTTGAAACCTAGCAATAACTTCACATCCCAGATCCAATAAAAGTGGTTTCGTCGAATTCCGAGGTCGTTTGCAAAATGGCCATTTTCACAGGCTATATAATTTCTATAGCGTCCTTTCTGAAAATTCATTTGGCCATAACTTTTGCTTCCCGCTATGAAACTTCGATTTTTCAAATTCGTTAGAAAGATATTCACTAACAGATTTAAATATTTTTGGTTTTGCTCAAATCCGTTTTATCTTTCACTCGGTACAATCAGTCAAAGTTTGAAATGAAAATTTGAAATTGTCGCGCCGTTTCAAGCCTTGTTTATAATTAGAATTAATTATATTCATTTTCAAATGTCGATTCAAATTTACTTTTCATCATTATTATTTAAAATATTTATTTTAAATATTTAAAATCCACTAAAATAGCCAATTTAAAAAAATTTAAATTGGTTCAGATTTTCCGGGTCGTTACAATCTCCCCCACTTAAAACTTTTCGTCCCCGGAAAGGAACAAAGTCGAAAGTGGTTTGATTAATCAACTCTACGTTCAATCTGGCTTCCATTCTCTAACTTTTCAGTTTCTGAGAATTTTCAAATTCTTCAAAAATTTGGCTAACACCCGGAATTTTCGAAAAATTTCGCCATAACCTCCTTTGTACAGGGAGGGGTTTGGAAATTTATTCGGCCGTATTAGGTACCTAATAAATCCTATAAAGCATACACATATTTACAGTGATATATTCTGGTGTTTACAGGGGAGCGTGTATATATAGTAACTCCAGAGAATAAATTCTTGTCACCCTGTCAAAGCCTGAGGGAGTGTGTATTTTAATTGCTCCAGAGAATAAATTATCGTCACCTCGTCCCGTGTGGGAAATAAATAGTCCATGTGCCGTATCTAATAACTAGAGAGATGTGATTATTATCAACTCCAGACCCGTGTGGGGTTTTTTTTATTAATCTGGCAATTTATCGTTACAATTTTTATATAGTCACATCAGTCATCAGTTCAACCTGTAGAATATAGTCATCGCCATACAAGCCTCTCGCTCGTATGGTAAATCTTCCACCTCATCACACAAGCTCCAAATGCTTATGTGGTATATGATGAAGTATGCATATCTTCTAGAAGTAGGCCATGTAGTGAAGTTCAAAATTAATTGTTACTATCCTATGGCAACGTTTATTATTTCACACAGAACAACTAGCACAACGCATCCAATGGTATTCACAGGAGTTGATATAATAATAAAATTGCACATCCAACTCATTAAGGTTTACCTATTTGTCAGGAACGCAAATAAAATCTTTACTCAGCAGCTAACCCATTTACTTGTTCAAACATATATAATGCATATGTATATATTTCTATCTATCCTCTAATCAGTTCAGTGTGTGGTTTATTCGAATAAATTCTATCATTCATTCTGTTATTAATTAAATTAACCATCGTTCTAATAATTTTATTAATCAAATTTACCATCACACAACACAAACAACAAACAATTTGTTTTTAACATTTCTAAATCATACAAATTAATTCATACACTCTTTTAAAATTAATCAGACTATAGAATTAAAAGTGCACATTCATGGAAAGAAAATAACAACAAAGTAGAGAACTAAATGGTAATGCAAAGTATGGTAAATGTACCTTGCACCGGAGTTAATCAGAGATATCTACTCGACACTTAGGGTAGGCTTTCTGAATGCTCTCCTCAGTTTCCAAGTACAATCTCGCGGATCTCCACTCCATTGCACCTTGACTAGGTGAACTTTCTTGTTCCTCAGTTCTTTGGTTTCTTTGCCAATGGTCCTTAGCGAATCTCTTCTTACAGCCAATTCTGGAGTAATTTCAATATCTTGCTGTGCGGCCTCTTCCACAACCAAGTCTGGGTCATGAACATGCTTTCAAAGATGAGATATGTGAAATACATCATGCACTCCAGGCAACCAATCAGGCAATTGAACCCTATAAGCGAGAGTTCCAATCCGTTCAAGAATAGGAAACGGACCAATGAATTTGGGCGCTAATTTCTCTGTTTTACCGAACCGGATAACTCCTCTCATCGGCGATACTTTCAAATATACATAGTCGCCAACAGCAAATGATATATCTCTACTTCTCTTATCGGCATATCTCTTCTGTCGGCTTTGAGCGGCGAGTAATCGTTTCTTAACGAAATCGACCTTGTCGGCGGCAGCCTCGCGGATCATATCAGGTCCCAATACAAGCCTATTACCAGGTTCAACCCAACAAGCAGGAGATCGGCATGGTCTACCATACAATGCTTCGAATGGTGACATTGTCAGGCTCGACTGGTAGCTGTTGTTATATGAGAATTCAGCCAAATGCAGATGGTCTTCCCATGATCCACCGAAATCTAGAATACAAGCCCACAATAGATCTTCTAGTATACAATTCACCCCCTCAGTTTGACCATCTGTCTGGGGGTGATAAGCGGTGCTTAGATTCAGCTTTGTTCCCAGCTCTACTTGAAATGCCTCCCAGAATTTGCTAGTGAATATTGGATCTCTATCACTAACTATACTGATCGGCACTCCGTGTAGTCTAACAATTTCCTTGAAGTATATCTGCGCCAGACTCTGAGCAATTCTGTTTGATCTGACAGGTATGAAATGGGCGGTCTTCGTGAAGCGATCTACGATCACCCAAATATTTTCATTTCCTTTTCTAGTTCTGGGCAAACAATCTATGAAGTCCATGGAAATATATTCTCACTTCCAACCTGGAATGTCCAGCGGTTGCAACAATCCAGCCAGTTTCTGTTGGTCGCTTTTGACTAGTTGGCAAGTAGGGCATCGGCTAACATATAAAGAAATATCTCTCTTCATCGACTTCCACCAGAAAGTGCATTTGATGTCATTATACATTTTTCTTACTCCTATATGGATACTAAGTTTTGACTTGTGGCATTCATCCAGCACTTTCTTTCGGAGCTCAGGAATGTTAGGAACACAGATTCGACCTTTTAGCCTTAGAATCCCATCATTATCCACCTGAAAACTCGAGGGTTCGCCTTTCTGAACTATCTCTCTGATCTTCTGAATGAAGTGATCATCCTTCTGAAGAGCAGATATTTTATCTATCAATGAAGTCGTGATAATAAAGCTGGCGATCATTACATTCTTTCGGCTTAACGCATCGACCATGACATTGGCTTTCCTTGGAGTGTATAGGATCTCAAAATCGTATGCTGCAAGGAACTCTAGCCAACGTTGCAGCCTCAGATTCAAGTCTTTCTAGGTGAACAGATACTTTAACGACTGATGATCTGTAAACAGTTCGAATTTCTCACCCAGGAGATAGTGTCTCCAGATTTTCAAAGCAAATACTATAGCCAACAACCCAAGATCATGAGTGGCGTAGTTCTTTTCATGTGGCTTCAGCTGACGGCTAGCATAAGCAAACACTTGACCCCTCTGCATTAACACTGCACCAAGGCCTTCTCTAGAGGCATCTGTTCATACTTTTAAATCCTGATTGCCGTCGATTATCGTTAACACTAGAGCAGTTGTTAATCTTAACTTTAGTTCCTCAAAAGCCTCCTCACACTCTGGAGTCCACTTGAATTTTGAGTGCTTCTTTGTAAGCTTCGTTAAGTGACTAGATATCTTCAAAAAATCTTTAATGAACTTCCGGTAATAACTAGCCAATCCAAGAAAACTTCGGACTTGTGTGGGAGTACTAGGCTGTTTCCAATTTTGAATAGTCATGATTTTACTTGGATCCACAACAATTCCTTCTTTTGATACGACATGGCCCAGAAACTTCACTTCATCTTGCCAGAATATACATTTGGATAGTTTAGCTTTTAATACATTTTTTCTCAGAATCTCTAGAACTTGATCCAAATGTTTTTCATGCTCGGCCTTTGATTTAGAGAAGATTAGAATATCGTCAATAAAAACCAGAACAAACTTATTCAAGACTCCTCTGAACACTCTATTAATCAAATTGACGAAGTAAGCTGGAGCGTTACATAAGCCGAATGGCATTACTAACCACTCATAGAATAAGTCTGGACCTCTGAATGTTGTCATAGGAACACACTCTTCGGCAATACGAAGCTGATGGAAACCTGTAGCTAGGTCCATCCTTGAAAATACTTGTGCTCCATTCAGACGATCCAATAAATCATCGATTCGCGGCAATGGATATTTATTCTTTATTGTCTGTTTGTTCAAATCACGATAATCCACACATAGTCGCAGAGTACCGTCAGATTTTGGGACAAACACCACTGCTGCTCCCCAATCAGAGAAACTAGGCCTAATCAGACCCTTACATACGAGCTGTCGTGTTTGATTGTCTAGTTCTTCTTTCTCCTTTAGGGTCATCCTCTGAATAGCGTGCACTACTGGCCTAGCATTCAGAATTAAATCAATCTTGAAATCGATTTCTCTCTGCTGATGTAAGATAACAACTTCTTCGAACACATCCGCATAATTATTGACTACAGGAATATCTTTAATGAGGTCCTGTATATTCTCTATAACTACAGGGATATCTTCTATTTGAGCAGGAGAAACATCGAGAGCTACCCAGAAGTCTTTTCTATTAGAATTCTGACCTTCACAGGGAATGGTTATATAATTCCCTAATTGGGCCTTTGCCTTAACAACTCTCTCGGTGCATCTGACCTCTGCCCCATATTTGGTTAACTAATCCAATCCCAGAATAAGATCGAATTCAGTAAAATTTCATGATGATAGAGATGGTAGGGAACTTATAATAGGAAAAAGAGACAGGTACTGCACAAATCAAGCTAAGATCGAGAGAACCTCCAACAGGATTACGGACAGTGATGGGTTCTTTGAGCTTTCTCAATTTCAAGTCCAACTTCTTGACTGCATTCTTTGCAATAAAGCTTCGTGACGCGCCTGTGTCAAATAGTACTTTGACTGGAATGATTTTGACAGTAAGCGTGCCTTCTAAAACATCAGATCTTCCCTGACTAGCTGAGGGTGCTGAGGTTTCTGCCACTTCATTTACCTGGGCCTCCTTGGTTGCCTTTAACAGCCGGCAATCCTGCTTTACATAACCAAACCGATGGCAAATGCTGCATTCTCTGGTCTCTTGAAACTTGCTCTTTGATTTAGGTTCATTCTTCTTTAGTTTCTTTAAAGATCTGCACTTTCCTTGCAAATGCCCTTGCTTATGGCAGTTATTGCATACGGCGGTCGTTACTGGTTCCTTCTCAGATTTAGCCCTTTTACTCTTGGCACTGGGCTTCCTACTGACCTCAGGACTATCAGTCACAGAATCCACTTTGTTACTCGAACTGACTTCTTCTTCGTCGCGCAACATACCTTTCTTATGGAGATCTTCATACTGATAAGCCATATAAATCATTTCTGAAAAAGGAAGCTTTACATTCTTCATTACACTATTCTGGTATTTTCACTGCAGGCCATGAATGAATCTCAGATTCTTCCGCTTTGGATTTTGAATTAGATAAGGGACAAAATGAGAAAGTTTGTTGAATCTCTTATGATATTCCGAAATGGTCATATCTCCTTGTATCAGATAAGAGAATTCATCACATAACCGCCCAGTTGCTTCAGGAGGAGTAAATCTTTCTAGGAAAATCTCTTGGAATCTATCCCAGGTGATATCACCTTCTGGATTATCATTGATGATTGTTTCCCACTAGATTAAAGCTTCTTCTTTGAGCGCCCAAGATGCTACTAATCTTTTCTGATCATCTCTCATCTGGATACGTTCAAAAATTCTTTTAACAGAACTCATCCAAGCTTGAGTCTGAATTATAGATTCATTGCCCGAGAATTGTGCTCCGCCCAGATTTTGATATCTATTTAATAGAGCCTCTAAATCTGGTTCTGCATTTCTTCTGATTCTGACACTCATTTTCTAGTACTTCTGCAAACAACAGAACAAGTGTCATGCCAACAGAAAAGATATTTCAAAATATAGAGACAAATACTTGAATGTAATTGTGTCTACTAGGGTGTATTTCATCCTGCTTTACTCATACTAGGATATTATTGATCCTATCTGTAATGAGTTACTCGTCTTAGAACATTACTGGTTCTATTTCTGACGAGTTCGTTCATATGTTATATTCCAGCACTAAGCATAACCAAAGCTCTGATACCACGATGTGACATCCCCAAAACCCGTACTGACGGTGTTAAGGGTAATCTTAGGATCATACTTAGTACAAATATAGTTCAGCTATACATAAATGTCAACAGCGGAAAACAAACATAATATATACAATAGGAGCTGAACAGCATAAAAAGAGATAAATGATAGAATCCATCTTCAGCTCCAGCTATCCAGAGCAAGCCTGCTAAAAACCTAGATACAAGGCTGCTCGTGTAGAAAAAGGGGCACTCGAGTTTGAAAGTGAAACAAACTACGAGTCAGTCATGGGACTGGTACGAGAAATCTACTCAACACATCTAAAATATGGCTAATCACAGGACCACGCCACTTTCGCGGAACGGGTTTACTCCATTGGGTTGCCAGTGCTTAAAAAACAAATAATTCTTTTAAACATCGCAGTGCTTTTCATAAAAATGAAGCTATTATAAGACTTGGTTCCCATCACACAATGCAACGCAAACCGGAGGATAGAGTTTTACCTTATAATGGCCAAAATATGCTTGATACGAATAAAACAAAAGCATTTGATATTATTACTAGTGTTTACATGTTTCAAAAACAATTTCGAATCATAACAATCAATCATAGACGGCATGGGTACCATATATCATGTCGCCATATATATATACAATCAAAACCGCACCATCACGTATTTGGAAATTGGATTTCCGTCATGAACCAAGGCAAAAGATAGTCCTTACCGACTTCGAGACGCTCTAGCCCGCCCCTCAGGATCAGAGCTCGAGTGACCCTTGGATCGTCAGGGCCGGTCCACCGATGTGGATTAAAATTCCTGAACAATGCGTTTCCCCACCCTTTGGGGCGTAAGTGAGCAAACGAATGACTCCATCGGTCCCGGATCGACCGATATAACCGAGGCGCCTCGCAACAACAACAACCACATAGGTGAAAATAATATAAATGTCAGCCAGTTTAAGCACCGACACCACCTCTAACTAGAAAGAAACGCATGTCCTCCCTGAGGTCCTTCTCCCGTTTCTGGTTCATACCAGGGTGTGAGGTTCGCGAATTCACGTTATACACAAAGCTACGCCACACAGGCGGTGCTTTGATCATCACCACAAGGCTTTGCTTTTCAACAGAAGCCTAGATTATTTGCCACTTAGGCATGCCACACTAGCAATTCATGTCATGCGACTGATGTCCATCGATATACAACCTCTGAGCTCGTGCGTCCCAGAGAAGGGCGTTAAGCAAAAGAATAAATTCTCCGCCGCCAAACAAATGTATATTTAATAGAGATCAATCAGCACAGAATAAAATCCAATGTCAGACACACGGTCCATTTACAAGACCGTTCTGGGTCTGAACGAAACCGGAGGCACTATATACCTCGCAAACCCATCGATCTCCACGTACGTCTTGACGATCACCACTCATTATCCATATTTCGGGATGCCTCCCAATCAGGACATCAGTTACCATCCATACGAGGTGAAGATCTCCGGTCTTCAACCACCGTCTTCATCATCGATTTCTTATCGTCGATTCAGTTATTCAGAATGGGATAAACCCGGTCTTTCTGAGCAACTCGCGTATATAATAAACAAGTGCTAAACAAACACAACATACACATCATTTCAATTCAATAGTCACTAACCGTAAATCAGTAAGAGAACGATTTCCCAAATATTAACCCCGAAGGCCGAAACCAACATCAGATCAAAACCCAGGAAACCATTTGACTAAGCCGACCTTTAGTTAGTTTCTAAATTTCACATCCATATCGTTTATAATATTTTAAAACGATTTACCGCTATTTTTATTTATTTTAAAATAGCCAATTTATTCAAATGACGCTTCGGGCCATAACGCGGCCGTGGCGCTGTTTTTCTTTAGATTTGATTTACACATATATGAAAATCTAACCGTTGGATCTTCACAAAATTTACATCATTAGAAAGATCTTTTCAAAACGAAACCAACGGTTCTAGTTTTGGGAAAATCCGACGGTCGGATCTCCCGGCACACTCGTTTAAAGTTTCGATTTCAAAATACGAACTACAGCGTCGTTATTCGATTTAATTTAATTATATATATATATATAATCGATTCTGGCACTGTTTTTCTTCAGATTTGAATTAAACATTCCAGATAATCCAACCGTTGGATCTTTACAAAGTTGGTGCCGTTGGAAAGATATTTCCAAAGCGAACCCAATGGTTGAGGTTTCGGGAAAATCCGATAGTCGGATCTCCCGCACTAATCGTTTGAAATCACGGTTTCAAAACACGAACTGCAGCTTCGTTATTCGATGTATTTCAATTCTATTTATATATATCGATTCTTCGATTTCGAAACTATATTCTTTTCATACATTTGATAAAAATAATATTTTTATCCAACCGACAATTATTTCAACACATTGCTATTTTTAACTATTCATGTATATAGTAAAAATGTGATTTTTATTGTAAAACAATCTATTTCAAAACATGATTATTTTATATAGTTCATATAGATGATAAAAATATGATTTTTATTATAAAACAATTTATTTCAAAACACGACTATTTTATATAGTTCATATAGATGATAAAAATATGATTTTTATTATAAAACAATTTATTTCTAAACACGATTATTTTATATAGTTCATATAGATGATAAAAATATGATGTTTATTATAAAACAATTTACTTCAAAACACGAATACCAATCAACACATGAATTTCTATTCAACGAATGAATTTCCATTCAACACACGAATATAGTTTCAACACATGAAAGTAATTCTAACACATGAATATTATTCAAAATTTCGGCAGCATAACGGCAGGGTAGTTAAAACCGGGGACGTCCCTAGTACGGCTCCTCGCTCTACCTTAAAGCCTCACAGCTTTTGACAATGGGGATTTCATGCATCTAGTTCGCACGCAGGCGGCATGTATATTTTTTTCATTTCCACAAACTAATCCTATGTGGTTTCAACCAAATAATTCTCAACCACAAACGGGTATTTTTCAATCACAATCAATCAATTTCAACCACAAACAATCCTAATCAACCATTCGTAATCAATCAATTTTCACACCAATCACAACCAATAAATATCGTCCATGGTTTGTGGACAAGGGGCGTGTATATATATATATATATATATATATATATATATATATATATATATATATATATATATAAAAGCATTTCACCTCTATTCAACACATATATAATTTTTACAACGCATATATAACTTATATATCGAACGTACGACTTATACAACGCTTATACATGAGGTGTACAACGCTTATATAACTCATACATCGACTATATAATTTATACATCGTCGTTTTCCATATCTTTTATAATTTAGAAATCTCACATTGGGTTCCACTCCACCAAAAATAGCAGAAGGCTCAGAATAATATACGGTCTCTTCTAGAATGTAGAAGACGTCCACACGAGTCCACTGTCTCTTGTTTCACTGAATTTCGTCAAGAAACGAAAAAGATATGATTTTTACAGTGAAATCAAAAACCATAGCGCTTTAAACTGCTATTAAATAGTTTCAGCCGTTATCTCACCTCGATCTTCAAAACTAGGTTTGCCAATAACTCGAAATCCGTGCCACTTCAGAACGATCGGCCAGCGTAGAGCTAGGAGAGGTGCACGTGCGCTAGGAGGTGGGGCCAGTTCGGTGGCTCCGGCTAATGGCGGCGGCGGTCCAAAGACCTTATGTTCTCGAGCTCGATTCGAGCTCCACAGGCCACAAAAAAATCCAAGGTTGGTATGGATTTGAAGATCGTGAGGAGCACTACAAAATTCTCCACAGGCGCATGGTGATTTATTGCGTGTAGGAGGAGGAATCGGAGGGGGAAGGTTTTGAGGGGTTTCCATCGTTAATCGCGATGAGCGGGGAGAGAGAAAAGGGAGAGAGAGAAATGAACGGCCAACAGATTTTTTTATTAATTTTTAAATTTTTAAATTTTGAAAATACCCTCTTTCACACACGAACCCCAATCCAGACCCAACGACTATCGTGCCTAGCGTTTTACCCCCATTCTGAACACAATGGGATATGTTTCGTAGGCCCATTCAACTGTTTCAGTCAGTTTTCTTCCAAATTAAAATATATAACATTCAATATTTGATTTGAACGCACATATCAATTTGCCAAGGCCACAAACTGACTTGAAAAATTCCAAAAAAATAAATCTGGCTATGTTTTGACGATATGGTCCCAACAAAACTAGTTTCGTCGAATTCTGAGACCGTTTGTAAAATGACCCCTTTCTGGTCGATCCAATTTAACTGTAATTGACCAAAACACATTTTCCTTTGCCACGCTCACATACTAGCTTCAAAAATTATGAAATTTGAAACTAGCAATAACTTCACATCCCGGATCCAACAAAAGTGGTTTCGTCGAATTCCGAGATCGTTTGCAAAATGGCCATTTTCACGGGCTATATAATTTCTATAGCGACCTTTCTGAAAATTCATTTGGCCATAACTTTTGCTTCCCGCTATGAAACTTTGATTGTTCAGATTCGTTAGAAAGATATTCACTAACAGATTTAAATATTTTTGGTTTCGCTCAAATTCGTTTTATTTTGCACCCGGTACAGTCAGTCAAAGTTTGAAATGAAAATTTGAAACTGCCGCGCCATTTATGGCCTTGTTTATAATTAGAATTAATTATATTCGTTTTCAAATGTCAATTCAAACTTACTTTTCATCGTTATTATTTAAAATATTTATTTTAAATATTTAAATTCCACTAAAATAGCCAATTTAAAAAAATTTAATTGGTTCAGATTTTCCGGGTCGTTTCAGCGCGGCTTCACGAGGGAAGAAGGGGGCTCACGAGATCGGGGGAGGCGTGGGGATCTTCAGAGGTGGCGGAGCCGGAGGTGCGCAGCCCCTGGCGATCGCGGCGACGACGGTCTCTCCCTCCCCCGGTCGTTCGCTCTTTTCTTTTTTTTGAATGAAATAATCATGGAAGAGAAAGGTTTGGGGGGTTATTTGAAAAAGTTTTATATCAATTTTTATTTTATTTAATTTATTCCAAAAAGCGACTTTTTATTTCGAACTCAAAATCGAACCCACCAACTGTCGTCCCTAACCAAATACCCTCATTCCGAACACAATGGGATATGTCCCGTAAGGCAGTTCGACCGTTTCGATCATTTTTCGTTTAAATTGAAATATAAATCTATATATTCAATTTTAAACGTACATTTCAATTTATTGGGGTCACATACGGACCCCAAAAATTCCAGAAAAATTCGTATTGATGATACAGTCCTAAAAAAACTAATTTCATCAAATTTGAAAACTATTTGAAAAATGGCCATTTTCTGGTCGATCCAAATTGACTGAAATTGTCAAAACTCGTTTTCTTTTGCCACGCTCACATATTGATCCCAAAAATTATGAAAATTGGAATCTAGCAATAACTTTACATCCCGGATCCAACATAAGTGGTTTCGTAAAAAACGGAGGTCGTTTACAAAATTTCCATTTTTAAGGCTAAAATTTCATAGCGACTATTCTGAATTTTCAGCTGGGCATAACTTTTTATTCCCCATATGAAATTTTGATTTTTCTGGTTCATTGGAAAGATATCTTCAAATAGATTCTAATATTTTTGGTTTCGCTAAAATCCAGTTTATTTTGAATCTTGTACATTCATTTGAAATTTGAAATCAAATTTTCAAACTACCGCGCCATTTTCCATTTCCTTTTAAAATTAATATAAATATTTATATTCTAACATCGATTCAAATAAATATATATGTTCTAGCTCTGTTTAGAATAAATTTCTCGTCATTATTATTTAAGATAAATCATTTTAAATATTCAAAATTCATTAAAATTCAAAATAAAAATTTAAATTGGTTCTGATTTTTCGGGTTGTTACACAATTCGAGATGAGTTGTGTACTATTCGGAGGCGACGCACTGTCTTCTGGTCAGAAGCCAGAGACAAAAGAGTACACCGCGAGTAAAGATCAAGTGAAGGTCAGATCTGGTCGCGCGAAGAGAAAGGAAGGCTGGATCTGAAGAAAGCGAAGGGATCGGGTAAAGGTTAGGGTTCGAAGCTGACTTCCTCGATAGAGAAAGCTGGATTGTGGTTAAGAGGCGAGGAGAAAAGGGGAGTAAGGAATAGAAGTGGAGAAGGAAGTTGGATGAAGAACTGGTTAATTGGTAGAGACGGAGAAAGAGGGGTCGAAAATAAAGTCGCCATTGAGGGCGAAAGCGTGGAACAATGAAAACAATAAAAATCGTGGGGAGACTGGAGAGTTGTCTGGGTGCAGTACTGGAGAGTTGGCCCGCCTAAATTTTCGATTTAGAGAAAGCGTGAGCTGCTTTGATTATTTGTATCTAAGGAAACGTTGTAATTATTAGCCAAAAAGATATTTTTGAATCTAAGGAAAGCTTCTAAGCATTTTCTATTAACTAATTTTATTTAACAGCTGTTATTAATGATTATTTGTTAACCATCAATCGTCAATTGAATAGTTAATACCTATTTATTGATTACTAATTAGTAATAGATATAATTTCATATTTTGAATTAATTATCAATTTTTATTTTGTTTCATATTTTGATCACGTTGGTTAAGTCATCTAAATATTCATTTCATTTTAAGATTTAATTATCATAAGAAAAAAATAAAAAAAAACTAACTAGTTTTTCGAAATTTTGGATATTTTATAAAAGTTCTAGTTCATTGATTTTTTTTAATTAATTTGTGAAAATTTCAATATTTTATAAATTTCGTCTGGAAAAATTTAAACTTTTTTTGAAATATTAGATGTTAAATATAATTATTACCCATAACTATTAAATATTAAATACTAATAATAAGTATTACTTTTTAATTATTAAAGATTGATTTCTTATTAATTGTTTGTTATTATAAATTAATTATTAACTATAATCTTAGTTATTAATCTCTTCTTCTTAATTATTAATCTCTACTTCTTAATTAATAATAGCAGTCATTGATTATTAAATACTAATACTTACTAATTATAAATAATAAATATAAATGTATTAAATATTAATTATTAGTTGTTAATTATATTAAAATATAGTCATATATTACAACGGTCAAAAAACAAAAGTTGTGATAGGCTTTTATTACAACTGTCAAAATAACACAGTTGTTAAAAAGAAGTTTATTACAACTTTTCTGGAAAAAGTTGTAAAAAACATTTATTACAACGGTGCTTTTACCACCATTGTAGAATTGAACTTATAATATGGTGTTTTTGTTGTAGTGATTTGACGTTGTTTCTATCCTTCGCCTCTCCTTCTGCTATAAATAGACTTGTCATGCTCAATTCTTTTCAACTGAAAAACAAAAGGGCGAGCTCCTCGTATTTTTGTTTTCCAGTAATGTAAACCTGAAATCTTCATCAAAAATAAAATAAAATAAAATAGAAACAAAAACAAGTGCTACCACTAAAAATTAACGACCCTTTACACTTATCAGCTACTGATCTTCCTTCTATTCATGAACTCGAGTGGGGACAAAGTTGATTGTATGGGTGGAGTTTGAGGAGCTGACAGGGGTGTTGCAGGCGGACATAACGGAGGCCGGTTGGGGGTAGTCGGCATGTACTGGAGATGGAAGTCGAGGCTGAGGTGATGGAGTGGATGATGCCCCGGTGTACGAACTGATGGCGTGGTGATGTATGGGTGGAGAACAATGGTGTGGCATGACAATAGACGTGAGCGGGGACCGCAGATTGAATAAAATAATGAGAAGATGGCGAACAGGTGGTGCATGAGAAAAATGGGACAATGGAGGGAACTAGGTTCTGCGCATGGTGAATAAGTATTTTGGGAAATGAAGAAGGAAGCGCAGTACTAAAAGAAAAAAAGAAAAGAGAAAATGTTGCGTGACATATGTCAGTAGAAGGGGGTGGGAAGAACAACATATGGGAAGATGAAGTATTAAAGGAAACAAGTAAATGGATGCTGCGTGGTCAAGTGGGGGAGGGCTGTTTCGATATGTACTGGAGAATGTTTTGGAAGTGTTAAATGGGAAGAAATGGACTGGGTTTAGTCAACATAAGAAGCTTCGAAAGTGTTAAATGGGAAGGGAAAGTAGATGGAAGTTTTCGCATGTGGAGTAACAGGAAGAAATAATCATCAGGTAAGAAGTATTCCTATACCACGCTGGTTGGAGAATCGATCGGAAAACATGGGCTGTTATTTTGTAACCGGCTTTGGGGTTTGGCCTGTGAAAAAAGGGAAGACGTGACTCGATTGTTTTGCTTTGCTGTAAGGATGGGTTTCACTAGAACGTGGATGAAGGAGGTTTTGAAGTAAAGGAAAGCCGCATGATTGCATACGAACAGACTAGTAAAAATATGAACAATTTAGTAAATTTTAAAATTTAATTTTAATTAAGGATTTATAAAATAAATTTAAAACTGTTAACTTATTAAATTTACAACTCATTTATACAATGTCATAATTGGACTAAGCCAGAAGCATTATAATCATAACAAGAAGCACTACATTCTGGGATTGGAACGGACGGAGCTAGACACAGTTGGGAATTTTACTTGAATTAAACGCATGTTTAATTTAATTAAAACAAACCATTTTGATGGGAAATCAAACCAAAGTGAGTTTAACTCACTCAATTTATCCCGTTTATATTTTTATAAGCTGGGTTTTATTTTGTGTGCATTGTTTGCTATTGTTTGTTTGTTTGATAACTGTTTGCATGAATGCTGAGTATTCTTAATATGCATAGCTTAAATTAAACATTTGTTTAATTTAATTGAATTAAATCATTATTTAACGATTAGATTCCAAACAAGGTAACTTACCTTGTTGGTTACGTTTATAATAATATAAACGTATTAAATAAAAATTTGGATGTTTGAATGGACGTAATAAATTGACTGTTTACTATTATTAGTTAAACTGTTTATTTCTGTTTACCGTGATAAATATATTATCTTATTCAATTTAAGGTAACCCATTTTGATGTAGAGAAGGAAAAGTGTGACAACCCCAATTTCGACAGACCGATTTTTTTTCAAAATTCCAATCTATCGAAACTCGGATTAATTTGCTCTGGTATCCTGCAAAAAAGACAGAGACATATGTCAGAGCTCAAAAAAATATCTCACAGCGGAAAGGATAAAATATAGTATCAAAACATAGCCTTACCATATTATTAATACTGCCTAACCAGTATCCAAAGCTATCATGTCTCTGCCACAATCTAACCTGCGAGTGCGTTATGAGGAGGGGGTCAGAACACAAGTTCTGGTGACTTGATTTAAACTATACACTTTGGATAATCTTACATATACCGTTCAATCGTATTTTATTATTTATTAGGTTACTTGGGTTAACAGCACTCAAGGCTTACACACACGTCGTACCCATTTACTTCCCAATGAATTAACTTAATACAGTATATGTAGCTCTCTCTCAATATTGAGATACACGCCATGGTACCCCACTCGCAAGGTCTCCACCATATCATCGCAGGTATATAGCAGTCCCTAATCCTATGCCCGAATGTCGTACGGATTTCTTTATATATGTCAATGCTACGTCTGCAAAGAACCACTACTTCTATATAACGTAAGCGTACAGAGTGCCATCTTTGAACCATTCGATCGAATTAGGTTCCATCCTCGAATAATGCCCTCAAGTCTTATGATACACCACCCAGAGTGACATGAGTGTACCTAGACTTTCCCACGTATGTATCGTTAATCATTCTCGATGTCTATTGCACATGTTCTCTATATGTGCGCCCGAGTCCCGTGGCAGGGCTAATCAAGAAACACGGAACTCGGTCGGGAGCTTTCAGATATCTGTTGATTGCAGATGCTAAGGTCTTCTTTTACAGTGGCTATGGTCCCACTAGACCCCTCCCTCAACTAATGAAAGGCACCCAAGAATATCAAGAATGAGAACTTAACCCCGGCCCTCTATGCCCTTCAAACCTATTGGCCAACCTCACCCATAACTAGATAGCAAAGTATATGGTCTTTTGGAGTTCTCCGCCTTTCCGCTTTACGTACTGACTGAAGATGGTAAGTAGACGACGAGTTGCTATCACAGGGCACTAAGTGGTCTCGTCGGATCACGCTGGTCCATCTTAGTCTTTTGATTGCCCCTTATTATTGCAATCAAGGCATACTCATTGTTTCACCCAAGCAGACCTAACCTCTGTGAGCACAGGTGGACCATCTGCCACTCACAAAGGAATACCAAGAGTACCCTACGTCCCCGGAAGTCACGTGCTTCTTAACCCAATCCGTTGGAGCCTACAAGAATATCTAGATGGACATGCGCTCCTCTTTGTGTCTTTTGACATCCCGATGATCTACCCCTTAGGGTTATTCATCCTCTAATGTATGGACTGGTCCAAGCGCCTCAGTTTTATATGTCATTAGACCCTACGCCTAACCATTAATTACGCGCTTGTGCCACCTCATGAGTTTTCTCAATTAACTTGATTATTCTCCTTCACATTGACTTCCTTTTCAAGTTTACCAAGTTACCCTTGCTTATTTACTCAATTTATAACTTAACCCATTTAAGTTTATTAATAAGCTTACAACATGTTATTCTCTAGATTGTGGCCCAAGGTCTGTGATCCACAATCCCTTTTATATTCTTGTTTGATTTCAATAACATGTTTTACTTAATATGTAATTAAGTATATCCAATTCACATGTTTCCAATTAACATGTCACTTGCCATTTATGATTAAATATAACTTATTTCATTCCATAAGTTTTCCTTATCCTCTCTCATTTAATCATAATTCCACTTTACGTCGTCAATACGACTTATCGTTGTTTACTTATTAACTTAGTTCTGTTAACTAAGGCCCATTAATAAATTTCTCTACCCATTTATTATAACCTTTGTTATAATTTCCCCTTGTCCCTAGGACAATTCTAAACATGTTACTCTTACCAACGGGTTTCAGACTCCCAGACTACTTAATTTATAATTAAGTACAATATATTTTCCCCCCTTTTCTTAACTGGTTCTAGGTTTTCCCCTTTTTTGATTACTTAATTTACAATTACGTGTCACTTAACTTAATTCACCATTTATCCCATTCCCTTACTAGTTTATTATAACCTAAGTTATAATATTCACTTGTCCCTAGGACAAGTTTACCTATTATACAACATTTTCATTAATGTTATTTATTTATAATAGGTTATTATAATTCCCCTTTTAAACCATTTACTGTTGTAAACCATTATTCTTCATTCTCTGTAATTATTATATTAAGGAAAACACTTCATGCACCTTATCAGTTTGATAGAAGGAATCAATGATTTATTTTCATAACGTTTTCCCATCTAAATCTGTGGTAGCAAGTTATTTCTTTACTTTTCTATATTTGTTGTGGCTTACTTGCAACAACGTTTTAAGAAATAAGACATTTAGGGAAATACATCACTTTTCCCTCTTATCACACTAACTCGGTTCATTACATCCCTTCCTTTCTTATTTTCTGAGTTAGACATTTAATTACCATCCTTGCCATTTATTCATATCTTGTTATACACATATATTTATTTATATATATATAAGCACTAGACCTCTCACATTAAGCCTACACTTGTGGATGCTGGATTTGCCGGGCGTGTCCGGGCAGACTTCTAACACAAGCTGATTTAACCTCGTGTCTTAGCACATGTTGTTAATTCTTGCACTTAGGCCTCTCACATTAGGTTCAACATTAGTAGCTGCTGGATATGTCGGTCGGGTCCGGGCAGACTTCCGCCACTAATGCAACCTAACCTCGTGCCATAAGTGTATTTTCTAATTGTAATCCTAGGCATATTCATTTTCATTCAATCACTTATGTTCATATCGAATTGCGCTTCCAAATTAAAATCTCAAAACATAATATATGTTATGTTCATTACATGAAAATTTTAGACATATTATCCTTTTTACTGTAATATAGTTTACAGTAATCTAATTTACATGTCGTCCAATTTTTTCCTATATTTTGTCGCATGTCATTTTCAACATATGTTTAATTCTACTAGGACATGTAAACATTCAATCGGGTAATTATTTTAACATGTCGTTCAATCAATAATATGTCCCAAGTAAAGCATGTAATTACAATCACTGAATTGGCTATTCATATCCTAACAAGTTTATTTTCTTCACCATGTAAACATTCAATAACTTAGCCAATTCAACATAAGAATTTCCTGACATATTCATATCAACATTTCAATTCGTTACAACAGCAATTTATAATTAAACTGGCCATTTCAAAAATTATTAAAAAGGGGAATGCTAAACGATAGTCATAAAATTATCAAAAGGCTATAGCTTAAACCCACTCACCTTTAAGCTTTCCCCAAATTTTGGATCTGATCCATTATATCATCCATGGTTTTCGTTTTCCCTTTAATTTGATTCATGACCTAACGACCATGGATTTATTATTTCATGAAAAGAGAAAGGAAAGCGAAATAATTTAAATAGATTGGTTATTAGTGGTTTACATTGGTTTCATGATTCAATAATCTTTTTATTAACGTTGATTACCTCTTCCAGATCTGAATTCATAATCCTCCTAGGCTAACATTTTAATTTCGGAATAGATTTGAGAAGAGAGAGAGAGGGAGCCATGGCAGAGCTCTAGCGTAGCTGCTGAATTATGATGTTTAGGGTTAGGTCTAGGGTCTTATTTATAGGTGCTCAAGACCTTATCGTACACGCAGCGCTGAGTCAGCATTGAACCCAGTTAAGAAAATAGTCCAAGTTCGCAGATGAATCTAACCAAATCTTATCGTACACACAGTGCTGAGTCAGCATTAGGTCCCGCAAACTGTTTTGGCGTAGAAATTTGAATTTCGTATGTTTGAATTGTTTTGGCGTAGAAATTTGATTTTCGAACTTTTGAATTTTTGGAATTTATTTAACTGTTTTATTCACATGAAATATTCTTATATGTATACAATTCCTCTAACGACCATTTTACGCCTGTGTGTGTATATATATATATGCACAATTTTCGTTTTGTTTTCAAAATTCAAACGATGCTGCACCGTTATTTGATTATTGCCATATTTTATTGACTGTAGCCTTATCTTGAATTTTATCTTTCATACACATATATTTATGCATATATATATATATATATATATTCTCATATATATACATATATTTTCTTTATTTCCTTATATGTATGTTCTTAGCCTTTCAAATTTTGAATTTGTATACGTACATATATTTGCATGTTCAATTGGCCCTCTCTAAAACAAAGATCAAAATTATGCCACCGCCAGGGTTCGAACCCCCGACCTCTATGTTACAATTCCAATGCCTTAACCAACTAAGCTATGAAGTCTTTTGTTAATAAGTCTTAGAACAATGATAATTATTGTTCTCTCCTTACTTCTCTTTTTCATGTTAGTTACAATACTTAAATTAAACCATTGCATGAATATTTTTCTTTTATTTTTCTTTTAATGTTAATGCATTATGTTTGCAAAACAGTGCATTCAACATATTTACATTGCATGCAACCAATCCTTTCTTTCTTTCAATGCATGCATTACATTTTTTTCAGTGCATGTATTTATTCCATGCAATCCTTATTTTAATCTTTATTTTATATTTTAATTTGTTTGTTTGTATATATATATATATATATCTTGTGCGTATACAAACTTCTAGGCTTAATACTTTCTTCATATGATGTCCGTTTTACGCGAACTATGTGTCTATCTTGACCAGAATTCCGAGACGGACGCAATGGCGCAGTCCGTTTTACTTAATTCTCATTATTTAATTAAGTTATTTTTATTTTATTATCTTAAAAATACGGGGTGTTACATTCTCCCGCCCTTAGGAAATTTTGTCCCCGAAATTTAATAAGGGTAAAATCAATTAACCCCTCGCATAATATACATTAATCATGTGTGCATCCAATTTTAGCAAACATTGTGCACTTGTGCAAAGTGAAATACAACATAATAATGCATGTATGCCTAAGCGTTACCTCCTACGTGTATGCAAATTTCTCAAAAATCCTTTTTTAAAATATGATGCACACATCTTAGATATACTGGCAGTTCTACATGAATGCAATATTTTGAAAATCAAAATGCTTTTTCATCCAAATTTTCCCACACTCTTACTGAGTAAGAGCATGGTTCATCCAATTGTTGCATCCATAATCCTACCAACCAACTTTATTTTTCGAATTTCAGAAAAATCTAATTTTCTAAATTCGATTTCTTATGTTACAAAAAGGTGGAAAATGGAAAATTTCACACCTTCTGTTTTTCTTTTATATACCTTTGTCCAACCGTACTTGGATTTTATGAAACAATGTATAAAGATTTCCTATTTTCCTATCCAAGCACATCCCACATAAGAAAATTTTCTTTGTTGTAGCTTTTCTTTTTCGTCTTTTCTTGCAAAAAAAAATTTCAAATCGCAAAACTGGAGTAGATATGGACAACTATTTTCCTTAATCGGGTTTATGACTTGTTCTTACCTATAAGGTCAGATCAGTCTCCTACTACAAGGTGCAAACATACACTCTATTCTCATTTTCTACAACTTATTTTGTCCACCAACAAAATTCTCTTTTAAACAATTTATCAAAAATAATTGCTAAAAGAATAGAGACTTCAAGACTTTCTTGATTAAAAATTCTTGTATGAAATATAACTAGAAAAACTAGCGAGTTATACATGCTCTATAATATGCACCTTTTACTGAGAGAATTTTACTTTAAAACTCAATATGTACTTCTTTACATTTTAAAACTATAACTTTTAAGATTAAAACTTGAAATCACCATAAACCGTTTTTTTTTTCAAACTTTTATAATATCAAGTTCTTAAAAGTTAATAATGGGGTTAGACTCAAAGTGGATTTCAAATTTTTGTAGGTTCTCCTAGACACTCCCCAAGGTCAATTCTCTCTACTGTATATATTCCTAATCCATTTTTCTCTGTTCCACATTTTTCAATTTGTAAGGTTTTACTGCCAAACCCACTAACCCAAAATACTAATCATATGGGATTTACTTTCCTTTCGTACAAAGTATATTGTACACTTCCCAACCAAACTTCCTAAGGGTCTCAAATTTCCTTATTCATTCCTTTAGTGTACAAAACAAACATCCCATTTCATACCATATTATACTCTTTCTATTTAGTGGGTTCCTCTATGGATCTAGGTATATATATAATATATTTATATTTTTAAAAATACAAGTATGTTCACTCACTATTTACATAGGAATCCTAAACCTAAGCTCTGATACCAGATATGACAACCCCAATTTCGACAGACCGATTTTTTTTTTAAATTCCAATCTATCGAAACTCGGATTGGTTTGCTCTAGTATCCTGTAGAAAAGAAAGAGACATAAAACATGTCAGAGCTCAAAAAAATATCTCATAGCGGAAAGGATAAAATATAGTATCAAAATATAGCCTTACCGTATTATTAATACTGCCTAACTAGTATCCAAAGCTATCATGTCTCTGCCACAATCTAACCTGCGAGTGTGTTATGAGGAGGGGGTCAGAACACAAGTTCTGGTGACTGGATTTAAACTATACACTTTGGATAATCTTACATATACCGTTCAATCATATTTTCTTATTTATTAGGTTACTTGGGTTAACAGCACTCAAGGCTTACACACACGTCGTACCCATTTACTTCCCAGTGAATTAACCTAATACAGTATATGTAGCTATATCTCAATATTGAGATACACCCCATGGTACCCCACTCGCACGGTCTCCACCGTATCATCGTAGGAATATAGCAGTCCCTAATCCTACGCCCGAATGTCGTACGGATTTCTGTATATATGTCAACGCTACGTCTGCAAAGAACCACTACTTCTATATTACATAAGCGTACAGAGTGCCACCTTTGAACCATTCGATCGAATTAGGTTCCATCCTCGAATAATGCCCTCTAGTCTTATGATATACCACCCAGGGCAACATGAGTGTACCTAGACTTTCCCACGTACGTATCGTCAATCGTTCTCGGTGTCTATTGCACATGTTCTCTATATGTGCGCCCGAGTCCCGTGGCAGTCTAATCAAGAAACACGGAACTCGATCGGGAGCTTTCAGATATCTACCGATTGCAGATGCTAAGGTCTGCTTTTACAGTGGCTATGGTCCCACTAGACCCCTCCCTCAACTAATGAAAGGCACCCAAGAATATCAAGAATGAGAACTTAATTCTGGCCCCCTATGCCCTTCAAACCTATTGGCCAACCTCACCCATAACTAGATAGCAAAGTATATGGTCTTTTGGAGTTCTCCGCCTTTCCGCTTTACGTACTGACTGAAGATGGTAGGTAGACGACGAGTTGCTATCACAAGGCACTAACTGGTCTCGCTGGATCACGCTAGTCTGTCTTAGTCTTTTGTTTGCCCCTTATTATTGCAATCAAGGCACACTCATTGGTTCACCCACGCAGACCTAACCTCTGTGAGCACAGGCGGACCATCTGCCACTCACAGAGGAATACCAAGAGTACCCTACGTCCCTGGAAGCCGCGTGCTTCTTAACCCAATCCGTTGGAGCCTACAAGAATATCTAGATGGACATGTGCTCCTCTTTGTATCTTTTGACATCCCGATGATCTACTCCTTAAGGTTATTCATCCTCTAACGTATGGACTGGTCCAAACGCCTCGGTTTTATATGTCATTAGACCCTACGTCTAACCATTAATTACGCGCTTGCGCCACCTCATGAGTTTTCTCAATTAACTTGGTTATTCTCCTTCACATTGACTTCCTTTCCAAGTTTACCAAGTTACCCTTGCTTATTAACTTAATTTATAACTCAACCCATTTAAGTTTATTAATAAGCTTACAACATATTATTCTCTAGATTGTGGCCCAAGGTCTGTGATCCACAATCCCTTTTATATTCTTGTTTGATTTCAATAACATGTTTTACTTAATATGTAATTAAGTATATCCAATTCACAAGTTTCCAATTAACATGTCACTTACCATTTATGATTAAATATAACTTATTTCATTTCATAAGTTTTCCTCATCCTCTCTCATTTAATCATAATTCCACTTTACGTCGTCAATACGACTTATCGTTGTTTACTTATTAACTTAGTTATATTAACTAAGGCCCATTAATAAGTTTCTCTACCCATTTATTATAACCTATGTTATAATTTCCCCTTGTCCCTAGGACAAGTCTAAACATGTTATTCTTACCAACGGGTTTCAAACTCCTAGACTACTTAATTTATAAATTAAGTACAATATATTTTCCCCCCTTTCCTTAACTCGATTTAGGTTTTCCTATTTTCTGATTACTTAATTTACAATTAAATGTCACTTAACTTAATTCACAATTTATCTCATTCCCTTACTAGTTTATTATAACCTAAGTTATAATATTCACTTGTCCTTAGGATAAGTCTACCTATTATACAACATTTTCATTAATGTTATTTATTTATAATAGGTTATTATCATTCCCCTTTTAAACCATTTACTGTTGTAAACCATTATTCTTCATTCTCTGTAATATATGTTCCTTATTATATTAAGGAAAACACTTCATGCACCTTATCATTTTGATAGAAGGAATCAATGATTTATTTTCGTAACGTTTTCCCATCTAAATCCGTGGTAGCAAGTAATTTCTTTACTTTTCTATATTTATTATGGCTTACTTCCAACAACGTTTTCAGAAATAAGTCATTTAGGGAAATACATCACTTTTCCCTCTTATCACACCAACTCAGTTCATTACATCCCTTCCTTTCTTATTTTCTGAGTTAGACATTTAATTACCATCCTTGCCATTTATTCATATCTTGTTATATACATATATTTATTTATATATATATAAGCACTTGACCTCTCACATTAAGCCTACACTTGTGGACGTTGGATTTGTCGGGCGGGTCCGGTCAGACTTCTACCACAAGCTGACTTAAACTCGTGTCTTAGCACATGTTGTTAATTCTTGCACTTAGGCCTCTCACATTATGTTCAACATTAGTGACTGCTGGATATGCCGGTCGGGTCCCGGCAGACTTCCGCCACTAATGCAACCTAACCTCGTGTTGTAAGTGTATTTACAATTTCTAATTGTAATCCTAGGCATATTCATTTTCATTCAACCACTTATGTTCATATGAAATTGCGCTTCCAAATTAAAATCTCAAAACATAATATATGTTATGTTCATTACTTGAAAATTTTAGACATATTATCCTTTTTACTGTAATATAGTTACAGTAATCTAATTTACATGTCCAATTTTTGCCTATATTTTATCGCATGTCATTTTCAACATATGTTTAATACTACTAGGATATGTAAACATTCAATAGGGTAACTATTTTAACATGTCATTCAATCAATAATATGTCCCAAGTAAAGCATGTAATTACAATCACTGAATTGGCTTTTCATATTCTAACAAGTTTATTTTCTCCAACATGTAAACATTCAATAACTTAGCCAATTCAACATAGGAATTTCCTGACATATTCATATCAACATTTCAATTCGTTACAACAACAATTTATAATTAATCTGGCCATTTCAAAATTTATTAAATAGGGGAATGCTAAACGATAGCCATAACATTATCTAAAGGCATTGCTTAAACCCACTCACCTTTAAGCTTTCCCCAAATTTTGGATCTGATCCGTTATATCATCCATGGTTTTCGTTTTCCCTTTAATTTGATTCACGACCTAACGACCATGGATTTATTATTTCATGAAAAGAGAAGGAAAAGAGAAATAATTTAAATAGATTGGTTCTTAGAGGTTTACCTTGCTTTCATGATTCAATAATCTTTTTATTAACGTTGATTCCCTCTTCCAGATCTGAATTCATAATCCTCCTAGGCTAACATTTTAATTTCTGAATAGATTTGAGAAGAGAGAGAGAGAGAGAACCATGGCAGAGCTCCAGCGTAGCTGCTGAATATGATGTTTAGGGTTAGGTCTATGGTCTTATTTATAGGTGCTCAAGACCTTATCGTACATGCAGCGCTGAGTCAGCATTGAACCCAGTTAAAAAAATAGTCCAGGTTCGTAGATGAATCTAACCAAATCTTATCGTTCACGCAGTGATGAATCAGCATTGGGTCCTGCAAGCTATTTTGGTGCAGAAATTTGAATTTCGAATGTTTGAATTGTTTTGGCGTAGAAATTTGATTTTCGAACTTTTGATTTTTTGGAATTTATTTAACTATTTTATTCACATGAAATATTCTTATATGTATATAATTCCTCTAACGACCATTTTACACATATATATATGCACAATTTTCATTTTATTTTCAAAATTCAAATGATGTTGCACCGTTATTTGATTCTTGCCATATTTCATTGACTGTAGCCTTATCTTGAATTTTATCTTTCGTATACATATATTGATGCATATATATATATATATATATATATTCTCATATATTTACATATATTTTCTTTATTTCCTTATATGTACGTTCTTATCCTTTCAAATTTTGAATTTGTATACGTACATATATTTGCATGTTCAGTTGGCCCTCTCTAAAACAAAGATAAAAATTATGCCATCGCCGGGGTTTGAACCCCCGACCTCTATGTTACAAATCAAATGCCTTAACCAACTGAGCTATGAAGTCTTTTGTTAATAAGTCTTAGAACAATGATAATTATTGTTATCTCCTTACTTCTCGTTTTCATGTTAGTTACAATACTTAAATTAAACCATTGCATGAATCTTTTTCTTTTATTTTTCTTTTAATGTTAATGCATTATGTTTGCAAAACAGTGCATGCAACATATTTACATTGCATGCAACCAATCCTTTCTTTCTTTCAATGCATGCATTACATTTTTTTCATTACATGTATTTATTACATGCAATCCTTATTTTATTCTTTATTTTGTATTTTAATTTGCTTGTGTGTGTGTGTATATATATATATTTCTCTTGTGCGTATACAAACTTCTAGGCTTAATAACTTCTTCATATAATGTCCGTTTTACGCAAACCAGGTGTCTATCTTGACCAGAATTCCTAGACGGACGCAATGGCGCAGTCCGTACTTAATTATCATTATTTAATTAAGTTATTTTTATTTTATTATTTTAAAAATACGGGGTGTTACAACAGGTTGGAGGAATCCAACTGGATTCCTCAAATATGATTGTTTATATTCATATTATTTTATGATGATGTGAATTGATTTACTGTTGATTGTTGAATTAAAATTTAACATTTGTTTATTATTAACCAATGGATGATATTGGTTAAGTAATTGGCAACAGTTGGCCTAAAAATGAATCATTTTATGAACACTTATTTACAATAAGGTAAATTGGTAGAAATAAAGTTATAGGAATTTATTTTATAACCAAAGCATATTTGAAAATCTATAAATTACTTGAATAAAAGAAATAAATAATTATTTTTGCCTAGTAACTATAAACCAAATATATAAGGCGAATTCTTGTGCTAATGAGTTTTATAAGCAATGAGCGAGGACTAATCAAATGGTTAGGGATTGGATTAATTGTTTCAAATAAAAATTTATTGTGATTATTTAATTAATTAGATAGCTAATTAAATTAAAGGAAATTATATAAGTGATTAAAAGAAAGAAATAATGGGATCGGTTAACGGATTTACCTTGTTTTGAGTTGTCCAAGTCAACCGTTTTAAACCAAGATAAATTATTAAACAGACTATTGAATCGTTAATTATTTTTAAAATCGATTATTATTTTAATTATATGAAAAGGAAGATTAACTATTAATGTTAAAGTAAATAAAATTGATTTCTAAATGTTAGGATTGATTATTATTTATTTAATAATAATCAAAGTTATAAATCCTGAAATTGAGTTCCTTAAATGGAAGTTTATAAAGCCATAAAACCTTGTGTGTAGTTAAATGAAATTGTAAATGAATTGACATTTAATATGAACACTTATTAATAATTATATTGGTCGAATTTTTATAAAAATCCAAATGGGGTAATTAATAAGGCAGGTTATAAATGGATTAATGTGCTAAATGATTTTAAGAGTCAAAATGAGTTTGAAATGGGATTTGTAATCTAAAGGAAGAAAAGGGGAGTTTAAAACCTAAAGACAGAAAGTAGAAATGTTTTAGATTTATAAAGAGTGATTTTGGAATTAAAAGAAGTTTCCAAAAGAAAATGGATGGAGTTAAAACCCAAGTTTAAAATCGTATGGTAAATAGAAGTGTTGGGAAAATTATTGGAATGATATTTCGTTGATAAACTCGCATTATCTTAAAGATAAAAATGTTGTCGACTCAAGGTCTGAGAGGTAAATAAAATATCCCAACTTGAACGACTTCTTGATTATCTAAAGATGATATTAGTTTAGAAACGAGAGTAGTAAAAGGTATTAAAATATTTTGTTATGGATTTTATAAACTACAACTCGAAGAGTTATAAGTTGAATAAATTGATTTGGAAATAAGAAGTGAAAGGGCGGTATTCCAAATTGTGGAAGATTTAGAAATTTAATTGACAGCTGTTTAACTAAAGAGGCCAAGTGATGTTGTATACTGAAACAATGAATCTATTTTATTTTCCATGGATGATGATTGTTTATTTTGATAGTTAAATCACCGACTATCAAAATCTGGCCAAATCGATTGTTGGTACGGAAAGATCGGGATCGAATTTATATTCGAAAAACATTCCGACCAGCAAATACGTTAACATTGAAGATGTTCAGAAGCTGATCGAGATGGAGTAATTGAAGACCGTGCATCTTCATAAGTGGAAGGATTGCTGTCGAATTTCTCTGACTTGCAACCAGAGATTTTCTGACATGATTCGATCGAGGTTAGGGTTTTACGGATTGCAAGGACTACTCACTATTGGTCCTTCAGATACAGTAGGAGAGTGCCTTCATGAAACACCCCACCTCCGTTAAGGTCACTTACAAAGGGAATACATTAACTTTGGTGAAGCATTTTAGGTAAAAGGCGCAGATAATTTCCAAGACAGACATATAAACAGCGGAAAACTGAAATCATTTCATAAATAGCGTGGTTTAGTTAAAACATTACAAGCATTGTCTCAAAAACCAACTTCTAAATTACTACAATAAAGCATCTGTCTTGATTTAAAACTCCAAGTACATAAAGAAGCATAAAACAGTAGTAAAGCAACATAAATCCCCAATAAAATTGTAACCACAGCCATAACCCAAGAAAAGAGAATCCAAGCAATACATCTACTCTTTTCAAGATGGAAAAGGTCTGCACTAAGCTGAAGTATTCCCTCCCTACGGACCGGGGGGGGATGGAAGAAAAGAAGGTGAAAGAAAACAGGTCAGATATAAGCCTAGTAAGTCCGATGATTATTCAACATGTAAACAGGTAAAAGGATCATGACATGAATAAACTGAATATAGGACAATACCATAGAAATAAGATAACATAGGATAAGGCAAGATAAACTGAATATACTATCGCACTCATTTCCATTTCTCTACACCTACTAACGAATGTTTCAACTACCATCATGTGTTCATAACAAAGTGATCCCTTTTCTGATCGGCTTCTACTCGCATGCATTTATTACTTGTGTCATTCGGCCCCGCTTGATTGTAGATACCTGTGCTGGTCCCGCCATAGGGTGTATCAATTCCTATGGTGGCAAACCAACAAAAATTCTAGATGCACAGTGCATACTACTGATGCCCAGTGCCTGCTTTATCCACTACGGAGTACGTGCACACCCATACTCCACCGAAATCTACACTGCTGCACCACCCACCGCTATTTTGACTGCTTATAATCAGCCCAGTAATCGTGCCCCACCCAGCCTAGTTCAGGGTACCGTGATACATCTACGTGGGTTACTGTAATGACCCGTATTCTACACATCATAGGATCGTAGAATATTTATTTCTTTCCCATATGAAGTCGTATGGTCATGTAACTTTGGGAAACATTTATTAGAGTCAGTTCCCATGCTTATGATTTTTGTTGATTTTTAAATGACCATTTTGCCCCTAGTTGGTACTGTTTTGGCCATAACTTTTGATTAGAAAGGAATTTTGACCTGAAACCACTTCCATTTGATTCGTTTGATGGTTTCTCTTTCCGTAGAGTGGTCACATTAGCCAAACGGACTTACCGTTTGGGAGATATGGCTGAAACAAGATTTGGAGGGTGAAAAACTGCTTAACCGGGCCAAATCGGGTGATTAGTGAGTAGGGCCATAACCCATTTCGGGATTAGGGTTATGGGAGGGCTGAAATGAGATGGAGAATCATTCCATTTCAGTTTTCTAGCCTCCACTTATCACCAAGGAACCCTAAAAATGGCCTCCAACCTCTAAATCACCTCCAAATCGCCTTTTGGTTAAGGATTTTGCTTAGCAACCTCTAATCGAGGAGGATCTTCACCAAATCAACAATGGAGCTGCTGGTTGGTATTGAAATTCGCATCAAATCAGATGATTATTTCAGATCTTAGTTTATTTTGTGGCTAAGGTGAGTGATTTGCTTAGTTTTGCACTAATTATGGCTAATTAGGGTTGATTAGTGTTAATTAGCGAATTTAAACATGATAAAATTCTGAAAAAATGTTTATAAAATTCGGAATGAAGTTTTAGACCTCTGATATGAATTTGAGTTAATTTGGTTAAGTTTTGATAATCCTATCATTAGTTTCACCTAAATATGCTTAAGGGGAAGTTTGGGATTTTGGGTATGTTTGATCCCTTTTTACCTATCATATTGATGTTTTGATGTTTGTGGTTGATTATGTATGTTTCTATGACTGTATGAAATGCTTTGTGACTGTTTAGAATGGTTAGAATGGTCGAAAACGCCGTCGAGGGGCGTAAACAGCTCGTTGGACAAGGTGCAGGGGTTCGGATCGCATTGGGGGTTGAGGGACGATCGGATCGCCCTATGGGATCGTGGGGGCATCCCCACGAGTCGAGTCACCTCCTCCGAACCGAACCGTCTGTGCAAGGCCCACGAAGCGAATCGATGCAGCGCCGTGCCAAACTGAAGTACTCCGATCCGTATCACGAATAAACATTACGACCCGATCCAATGATGAATGCTGAAGGCGACCCGATCCGATCCACTCGTGCTTCATATCACGATCCGAAGAGAGGAAGGCAGCGTCCACGATCCGATGCACAACGAGACGACGGAGGAGCGCGATCCAATCCATATGGGGTATTCACGATCCGACCAGAAGTGGAGACCCGATTCAATGGAGACTGGATTCACGAGACGATGGGGAGTGCGACCCGATCCGACGTAGGAGGCGCGACCTGATCCAATGATGAATGCTGAAGGCGACCCGATCCGATCTGGTGATGACCAATAACCCGAGATGCAAAGGTAGTCCAAATGGAAGTTAGAGCTCAGGATCCCGGAACCAGTTGGGAACCAATGAGTTCACTTCATGGTTGGACTTTGCTGCGGGACGTGTGCTAAGGAGTTGTCGACGTTCATAACTTCGATTCACCACTAAAAAGGGATGATGGGCTACTTATCAGTGCAGTAGGGTCATTATGACCTGAGGGGCAAAGTGATGGTAGCAAGACTACGTTATCAGTGCAGTAGGGTCATTATGACCTGAGGGGCAAGGTGATGCGTAGTAAGACTATGAGCCAGCGCAGATGGGGTGAATAACTCCATGGGGCAAGTGGACATAGTAAGGACTAGTAAGGCTATGAGCCAGCGCAGATGGGGTGAATAACTCCATGGGGCAAGTGGACATAGCGAGGAATTAGTGGCTACGTTATCAGTGCAGTGAAGCCATTTATGACTTCATGGGGCAAAGTGATCGTAGCAAGGAATGTTGGGTGATCGAAGTGGTGAATATCGTATGCTTTATGCACTGAGTGAGAGATGTGAGGATGGATGCTATGCTTGATTGTTTTCCATCATTATGACATGCACACCTCCCCCACCTCCGTATCTTTATATTGATTGATATGATACCTTAGAGTGTTGTACAGTATGTAGTGCTAACTCTTTGGTTGCAGGTCCAGGTTCAGGTATGTTTTAGTCTACCTGTTATTGTTTACTTTAGATGCTTATCGCTCATACCAGGCTTTATGTCTGACCCAGAGTTTTATGTCTCCTCTTATTACTCTGGGTGCTCACACGAGCAGACTAGAGACAGGTTAGCTGGTGATGTGCGAGTAGCTGATCCGGAGGCGGGCAGGAGGCTTCCACGTATTATATATATACACATTCTCCCTGTGTCGTTGGTGGTCGCTACTTGGGCATTAGTAGTGTACCTCCTTTATCTTGTTTTGCTTTGAGACAGTTTGAATGTTGTAATAAGCTGTACTCTGAATTTCCGCTGCTATGATGTTTAGTTCTGATTTTCAGCTTATGCACTGTCTCTCCTGTTTCATGTCAAGTATGTTATTATTATATTTTGTTCGATGCGCTGTGAGACATTTTACAGGTTCTTTGTATGTTCATTTCCTTCTTTCCTTTTTCCCCTTCTGGCGACCCGTTCTGGGCTAACTGGACATGTGTACAGCGCACTTTTGGAGTAAATGTCGGTTGGTGCGGGGCGGGCCGTCACATTTGGTATCAGAGCTCTAGGTTGCGGAGTTAACCTAGGGAAAGACACTAGGGAGAGTTAGTACGTATATGAGAGTGCGTATTTGTGATTACTTTGGTTTTCAAAAGCTATGTATATATATATACTATTACTAGTATAAGAATGAAGTTGCACTGCACTAGTACCACTATGGGGTCGTTAATCGTTTCCTTTTTACAGATTGACGATGAGCCGACATGTTAGAGGTACCGGTAGAGGGGCCAATAATGGGAATGCCGCTGACATGAGGGCGATGTTTACCAACCTCATGAGAGACATGCTTAGAGAAGTGCAAGGGGCAATTCCCAATCCCGGAGTTGGTGTTGGCCCAGTAATGCAGGCGCCTAGGGTCGATTTCGCCAAGTTGTGCAAAGATTACACTAATCTTGGTGGGAAGCCGTTCCATGGAACGGAGTCGGCCACAGATGTTCAAGATTGGATGGATAGTAGTGATCGTATCTTTGATGACTTGGGTCTTGAGGATGCGATGAAGAGAAGGCTAGCGTCTCGTCAGCTGCAAGGGTGAGCGATGAATTGGTGGAATGCTATCAGAACAGCTACTCCAGAGGATCAGGTTACTTGGGATCGGTTCAAGGCTCGCTTCAGTGAGAAGTTTATTCCAGCTGCCCAGAAGTCAGTATTGTTTAAGAGGTTCTTGGAACTCAAGCAAAACGGGAGGGCAGTTTCTGATTATATTGCTGAGTTCGACACTTTGTCGAAGCATGGACTGTCTCTCATTGATACTCCTGAAAAGAAGAATGAGAAGTTCATTACTGGCCTGGATGGGTACTTGGGGGAGAGGCTTATTAACCACATCGATGAGACTTTTGAATCGATTGTGGGGAAAGCTTTGAGGTCAGAGAGTCTTTACCCTAAGTCAAAGACTGAGGCTGCATCTGCGGAAGGGCCAAAGCCGCAAGCAGGCGGTGGAGGCAAGAATAACTCTCAGAATAAGAGGAAGCAGGACCAATCTAAGGGTGGCCAGAAAAAGAGCAAGAAGGATGTTGAGTGCTTCAGCTGTGGAAAGAAGGGCCATTATGCTAAAGATTGCTGGGCCAAGCCAGTGGATAAGAAGTGCTTCAACTGTGGTCAAGTGGGACATTTCAAGGACAAGTGTCCGCAACCTCTTAAGGAGAAGCAGATTGTGAAAGCATATGCTCTTGATGTTGTTCCTTCTTCGTCGAATGCCCCAACTGCGGCGGAGAAAGGAAAGAATGTTGTTATTCAAGGTATGCTTTCTATTTATGATATACCAGTTCGAGTTTTGTTTGATACTGGGGCTTCCCGTTCCTTCATATCTAGTGACCTGGTAGACAGGTTGGGACTGGAACCTGAGATAGTCGATAGACCATTGATTGTGACGAACCCGATTGGTGGTTCGACTAGCCTTAGTATGATTTGCAGGAATTTGGTCTTATCGAGTCATGGATGTATGTTTGTATGTGATTGCTTTGTTTTGGGCTTTACTGGGTATGGCATTATATTGGGAGTCGATTGGCTCCAAAGATACGGAGTGGTGGTAGACTGTGAGGGCTTTTTGGTGACAGTGAGGGCGGATGATGGGCGGAGGGTAGTGTTTGGTAGCCTACCTAGTGATGGGGTTATGGCTAGTTTTGTAAATTCCCTCGACATCCCGCAGGATGAGTTGTCAGATATGCCCATGGTTGGCCAGTATCCGGACGTCTTCGAGGAGGTGACCGGGCTTCCACCACACCAAGAGATTGAGTTCCGTATTGATTTAGTGAAAGATGCCAGACCTATAGTGATGCCACTTCGTCGTATGGCACCAAAGGAGCAGCGAGAGCTCGGGGTTCAAGTCAGCAATCTTTTGAAGAAGGGATTTATTAGAAGGAGTGTCTCCGAGTGGGGAGCACCAGTTGTATTTGCCACTAAGGCAGATGGTTCCCTTCGTTTGTGTATGGACTATCGCGAGTTGAATAAGGTGACGAGGAAGAATAAGTATCCTCTACCGCGGATAGATGATTTTTTTGATCAGCTGGAAGGAGCAAGAGTGTTCTCCCAGTTGGACCTCGCGACAGGATTTCATCAGCTTCGAGTAGCAGATGAGAGTGTTCCAAAAACGGCATTTAGGACGCCGTCTGGATTTTATGAGTGGTTGGTTATGCCATTTGGGTTGACCAATGCACCAGCCTATTTTGTGGATCTTATGAATCGAGTATTCGGAGATCAGTTGAATAAGTTTGTTCTTGTGTTCGTGGATGATATCCTTGTTTACTCAAGGACAGAAGAGGAACACAAGGGACACTTGAGGATAGTGATGGAGGTGTTGAGGAAACATCAATTGAAAGCGAAATTCTCTAAGTGTCATTTTTGGAGAAGGGAAGTGAGATTCTTGGGTCATGTTGTTTCAGAGAGTGGTATTGCCGTGGACCCTGCGAAGGTGGCTACGGTACAGGATTGGTCTACACCCAAGAATGCTACAGATGTAAGAAGTTTCTTGGGATTAGCCGGATATTATCGTAAGTTTATCCAGGACTTCTCCAAGATAGCAGCACCATTGACTCAGTTGACTAAGAAGAATCAGTCCTTCGTCTGGGACGGAGTGTGTGAGGATGCCTTCAAGAGCCTAAAGGAGAGGTTGACGCGTGCGCTAGTGTTAGTCATTCCTAAAGGGAATGAAGAGATGACGGTATACACAGATGCTTGTGGTACCGGACTGGGTGCAGTATTGATGCAAGGAGGTAGGGTTGTAGCTTATGCTAGTCGACAGCTAAAGCCGCATGAGAAGAAGTATCCTACCCATGATTTGGAATTGGCAGCGATTGTATTTGCGCTGAAGATGTGGAGACACTATCTCTTGGGAGAAAGATTTGAGCTGTTTACCGATCACAAATCGTTAAAGTATCTCTTCTCTCAGAAAGATCTGAATCTCCGTCAGCAGAGATGGTTAGAGTTCTTGGCTTCGTATGATTTTGATATCGCGTATACGCCTGGGAAAGGTAATGCGGTAGCCGATGCCTTGAGTAGGAGACATGCCAGCTTAGATGCAATGTTTCTTGAATGGAAGCAACTGGAGTATATCGCGGGGTTTGATTTCAGACCAAGGTGCGAATTGGATCCGGTTATGCTAGCTAGTTTGACGATCAGACCCACTTTGATAGAGCGGATTGGTTCTAGTCAGAGGGACGATCCTAATCTATTAGAAATCATCTCCAAGTTAGAGATGGGTATTGATGAGGAGATGAATGTGTATGGGCTTGATCGAGATGGATGGCTTCGAAAGAATGGAAGACTAGTTGTGCCCAACGTGAATGGTTTGAGAGATGAAGTGCTTAGAGAATGTCATCACTCAAAACTGACTATATGTCCCGGTGGTAATAAGATGTATCGAGACATGAGACAGACTTACTACTGGGAAGGGATGAAAAGAGACGTTGGGAAGTTTATATCCAAATGCATGAATTGCCAGCTAGTTAAAGCCGAGCAAAAGAAGCCTAGTGGGTTGTTGCAACCATTAGAAATTCCTGAATGGAAATGGGAGCAAGTTTCGATGGATTTCATCGATGGCTTACCAAGGACTAGATCGGGATATGATAGCATTTGGGTAATTGTGGATCGATTGACCAAGAGTGCAAGATTTATACCAGTCAAATCCACCAGAACGGCAGCCAAGTTGGCAGAATTGTATATGAAGTGGGTAGTGAGATTTCATGGAGTACCCAAAAGCATTGTGAGTGACCGAGACCCGTTGTTCACTAGTGGGTTTTGGAAGAGCTTACAAGAGGCTCTAGGGTCAAGATTACATCTCAGTACCGCATATCATCCTCAGACCGACGGTCAGACGGAAAGGGTGAATCGTATATTGGAAGATCTCTTGAGAGCTTGTATATTGGATTTTGGTGGATCATGGGATGACCATTTGCATCTAGTAGAGTTTGCATATAATAATAGCTACCAATCCAGTATCGGTATGGCTCCATATGAAGCTTTGTATGGAAGACCGTGCAACTCACCATCATGTTGGATAGAGACTGGCGAGAAGTTTGTGCTTGGACCAGATGTGGTGAGAGAAACATCGGATAAGATTAGGGTCATTCAGCAACGAATGAAAGCTGCTCAAGATAGGCAGAAAAGCTATGCCGATAAGAGGAGAAGAGACTTGAAATTCTCCGTTGGTGACTTGGTGTTTGTCAAGATCTCTCTGTTGAAGAGCGTGATACGATTTGGCAGGAGAGGAAAATTGGCACCAAGATTTGTTGGGCCATTCCCTGTTCTTGAACTAGTCGGGAATTTGGCGTATAGAGTTGGCTTACCAGAGAAGATGGCAGGAGTTCACAATGTATTTCATGTTTCCCAACTAAGGAAGTTCGTTTACGACTCAGATGCGACTATTTCACCTGATCAGTTAGAGGACTTCGAAGTAGAACCCGAGGCGGTTGGGTACCGCAAGCCAATTCGTATTGTGGGGCACGATACGAAGCAACTTCGAAGGAAGGCGGCGAAGCTAGTCAAGGTCCAGTGGGGCGAGAACGAGAATGATTGTACTTGGGAGACAGAGGAGAGCATTAGGAAGGCTTATCCAGAACTCTTTGCCTGGTAAGATTTACTTTGCAATTTAGTTTTCCGCATGCTAGGATAGACTTGCTTTGCTTGTTTGCATGTTTGATTGTTGTTTTATGATTGATAGGCATGCGGGAACCTTTGTGTATGTTTGGATTAGGGAATTTCGGGGGCGAAATTTCTTAAGGGGGGAAGAGTGTAATGACCCGTATTCTACACATCATAGGATCGTAGAATATTTATTTCTTTCCCATATGAAGTCGTATGGTCATGTAACTTTGGGAAACATTTATTAGAGTCATTTCCCATGCTTATGATTTTTGTTGATTTTTAAATGACCATTTTGCCCCTAGTTGGTACTGTTTTGGCCATAACTTTTGATTGGAAAGGAATTTTGACCTGAAACCACTTCCATTTGATTCGTTTGATGGTTTCTCTTTCCGTAGAGTGATCACATTAGCCAAACAGACTTACCGTTTGGGAGATATGGCTGAAACAAGATTTGGAGGGTGAAAAACTGCTTAACCGGGCCAAATCGGGTGATTAGTGAGTAGGCCCATAACCCATTTCGGGATTAGGGTTATGGGAGGGCTGAAATGAGATGGAGAATCATTCCATTTCAGTTTTCTAGCCTCCACTTATCACCAAGGAACCCTAAAAATGGCCTCCAACCTCTAAATCACCTCCAAATCACCTTTCGGTTAAGGATTTGGCTTAGCAACCTCTAATCGAGGAGGATCTTCACCAAATCAACAAAGGAGCTGCTGGTTGGTATTGAAATTCGCATCAAATCAGAGGATTATTTCAGCTCTTGGTTTATTTTGTGGCTAAGGTGAGTGATTTGCTTAGTTTTGCACTAATTATGGCTAATTAGGGTTGATTAGTGTTAATTAGCGAATTTAAACATGATAAAATTCTGAAAAAATGTTTATAAAATTCGGAATGAAGTTTTAGACCTCTGATATGAATTTGAGTTAATTTGGTTAAGTTTTGATAATCCTATCATTAGTTTCACCTAAATATGCTTAAGGGGAAGTTTGGGATTTTGGGTATGTTTGATCCCTTTTTACCTATCATATTGATGTTTTGATGTTTGTGGTTGATTATGTATGTTGCTATGACTGTATGAAATGCTTTGTGACTGTTTAGAATGGTCGAAAACGCAGTCGAGGGGCGTAAACAGCTCGCTGGACAAGGTGCAGGGGTTCGGATCGCATAGGGGGTTGAGGGACGATCGGATCGCCCTATGGGATCGTGGGGGCATCCCCACGAGTCGAGTCACCTCCTCCGAACCGAACCGTCTGTGCAAGGCCCACGAAGCGAATCGATGCAGCGCCGTGCCAAACTGAAGTACTCCGATCCGGATCGCGAATAAACATTACGACCCGATCCAATGATGAATGCTGAAGGCGACCCGATCCGATCCACTCGTGCTTCATATCACGATCCGAAGAGAGGAAGGCAGCGTCCACGATCCGATGCACAACGAGACGACGGAGGAGCGCGATCCGATCCGTATTGAGTATTCACAATCCGACCAGAAGTGGAGACCCGATTCAATGGAGACTGGATTCACGAGACGATGGGGAGTGCGACCCGATCCGACGTAGGAGGCGCGACCCGATCCAATGATGAATGCTGAAGGTGACCCGATCCGATCCGATCTGGTGATGACCAATAACCCGAGATGCAAAGGTAGTCCAAATGGAAGTTAGAGCTCAGGATCCCGGAACCAGTTGGGAACCAATGAGTTCACTTCATGGTTGGACTTTGCTGCGGGACGTGTGCTAAGGAGTTGTCGACGTTCATAACTTCGATTCACCACTAAAAAGGGATGATGGGCTACTTATCAGTGCAGTAGGGTCATTATGACCTGAGGGGCAAAGTGATGGTAGCAAGACTACGTTATCAGTGCAGTAGGGTCATTATGACCTGAGGGGCAAGGTGATGCGTAGTAAGACTATGAGCCAGCGCAGATGGGGCGAATAACTCCATGGGGCAAGTGGACATAGTAAGGACTGGTAAGGCTATGAGCCAGCGCAGATGGGGTGAATAACTCCATGGGGCAAGTGGACATAGCGAGGAATTAGTGGCTACGTTATCAGTGCAGTGAAGCCATTTATGACTTCATGGGGCAAAGTGATCGTAGCAAGGAATGTTGGGTGATCGAAGTGGTGAATATCGTATGCTTTATGCACTGAGTGAGAGATGTGAGGATGGATGCTATGCTTGATTGTTTTCCATCATTATGACATGCACACCTCCCCCACCTCCGTATCTTTATATTGATTGATATGATACCTTAGAGTGTTGTACAGTATGTAGTGCTAACTCTTTGGTTGCAGGTCCAAGTTCAGGTATGTTTTAGTCTACCTGTTATTGTTCACTTTAGATGCTTATCGCTCAT
Source organism: Allium sativum (assembly GCA_030737875.1). Classification (NCBI taxonomy): domain Eukaryota; kingdom Viridiplantae; phylum Streptophyta; class Magnoliopsida; order Asparagales; family Amaryllidaceae; genus Allium; species Allium sativum. Next base: position 133,281,019 of record CM060924.1, on the reverse strand, counting down.
ACCAGGCTTTATGTCTGACCCAGAGTTTTATGTCTCCTCTTATTACTCTGGGTGCTCACACGAGCAGACTAGAGACAGGTTAGCTGGTGATGTGCGAGTAGCTGATCCGGAGGCGGGCAGGAGGCTTCCACGTATTATATATATACACATTCTCCCTGTGTCGTTGGTGGTCGCTACTTGGGCATTAGTAGTGTACCTCCTTTATCTTGTTTTGCTTTGAGACAGTTTGAATGCTGTAATAAGCTGTACTCTGAATTTCCGCTGCTATGATGTTTAGTTCTGATTTTCAGCTTATGCACTGTCTCTCCTGTTTCATGTCAAGTATGTTATTATTATATTTTGTTCGATGCGCTGTGAGACATTTTACAGGTTCTTTGTATGTTCATTTCCTTCTTTCCTTTTTCCCCTTCTGGCGACCCGTTCCTGGCTAACTGGACATGTGTACAGCGCACTTTTGGAGTAAATGTCGGTTGGTGCGGGGCGGGCCGTCACAGTTACTGCTGAAATGGGTACCCGTTACTAGGGTTTCCTAATAGACATGTTATAACGGTTAAGTGTTCTCAAATTTTACCTAACCCCACCCATCTGTTTAACTAACATGTTGTATTGGTTAAGTGTTGCCTTAATTAACTTAACCCTACCATTCTTAGCATGTCTGTTCCTTAGCTTTAATTCATTCATTCAATCACCAACCTCTCACATAAGATCTATATTGTTGCGATCGTTGGATGTGCCGGGCGGTTCCGGGCAGTCTTACACCGCAACTCAATCTAACCTCAGGTTTTTGGGCTTAATGCGCTAACCTCTCACATTATATCTATACTGTTGCGGTCGCTGATGTGCCGGGAAGTTCCGGGCAGTCTTACACCGCAACTCAATCTAACCTCGGGTTAGGCATGCTCATCTTTAGCCAATTTTACATATTTGTCATATGTGTCCAAGTTTTAGGTCTTTTTATGTCAATATTCCCACCATGTAGTCAGTATAAGTTTTATGCCACATTCACATGCTATGCCCAGAATTTACTCAATTTAATTATACCCAATTTACCCATGTTATAATCGCACATACAACGAGATTCAATCTAAGTTCCGAATGAACTTAGTATTCACAAAAGAAAGTAAAAAGGGAAAAATAGAGAAGGAGCATAAGAATTGACATAAGGAAAAATAAGCATGTAAAGGTGTACCCAATTTAAGGATCATGTTTCAATGTTGTACATTAACAATAAGTGTGGACAAGCTAAGCAATTTACACCATAGGTATAAATATTAGACAGAATTGGACTTAAGAGAATCACTAATTTTGATGTACAACATGATAAGTCCCATTATATCAATCATAATAGTCTCATAGGAATAGGTTGTACAACATGATAAGTTCCATCATATCAATCACAACAATCTAATAGGCATGATAGGTTCCATTATGTCAATCCAACAGTCTCATAGGCATGATAGGTTTCATTATGTCAGTCACAACAGTCTCATAGGCATGATAGGTGTCATTACATCAATCACAATAGTCTCATAGACATAGGCAATTCAAATTTGATGAAAGGATAGGCATGAATCATAATTATGCATCGTTCTAGATCCGATTATTACAGTCATGATTTCTATTAGGTGTTTAAATCTAAATAATAACGGAACTTACAGAAAAAGAACGGATCATGTATTCTGGGATTTGATTTCTGAATTTGTTAAGCTAATCCTTTGATGTAGACGTTTGATTCTCTAGTTTGGATTTGGTTTGGAGCTTTCTAACTTGATTTCTTGTTTGAAGAAGATGGAGGCTAGGCTAGCTTAGGGATGGACAGCATGACGGCTTCATAGAATGAGATTCTGAGATTTAGGGTTAAGGTTTGGGGTGTTTATATAGAAGTCTAGGATTAATTCTAGCCTTTAGATTAGTCTAGGAGTGATCAGAGCCATCCAAACCAAAGAGATGTGTCATCTAGCCAACCATAGCATGACACATAAGCCCTAATACCTCAGAAATTGGTCATCAGGCCAATCAGAGAAGGCCACATCAGCTCAGGGCTATAAAAATTCGTCACAGGAATTGGATCTCAAAGGGGTCGACTCCCTACAAGGGAGGTCGACACCTATGTCGACACCTCTATAGGGGTGTCGACACCTATGTCGACTCCCTCTGAGGGGCGTTGACACCTGTAACACCCCGAATTTTAGTCAATAGTAAAATTCCCTAATTACAAGATAAATAATCTCAGATGTGGGAATTGGGGGTAACGGGCTGCGTTATTGCGTTCGTCTCGGAAAAATACGCGAAATAGAGTCCGAGTTTTCGAGAATCGGAGTCCGTATGGCCCGGTTATGGCCCAAAGAAGTTTGCAGAAAAATTAGAGCTAAAAACAGATTTAGGAATTTAAATTTAGATTTTAAATTAGAACCAGCGGGGCCAGGAGGGAAGATTCCCGCCCTAAGCATGTCGACAGGGCTGTCGACAGGCCTGTCGACAGGGGTGTCGACTTGCCTGTCGACTTGCCCCTCGACATGGCGTGTCGAACCAGGGTGCTTGGGTGCACCAGATCTGGTTTTCTGGCTAGGGCTGGGCTTGGTTCTAGAGATTTCCTAAATCTAACGGACCTAAATTAATCTAGGGTTAATCTAAGGGCCTAAAACACTCTCTTAATCTATAAATACACCCTAAACCTACCTTAATCCATACTAAAAATAGAAATGAAGGCCTCATGCCGCCAAATTAAATCCTAGAAGGAGTCTCCATTAATCTAAGAAGGAAGTTTCAAGCTAATCCCTCTCAAATCATTCTCTAATCATCACCATCTTCATATTTAGCAACTAATTCCTCTTCATAAGTTGGTTAATTTTGGGTTTGGTGAGTTTCTATCACTTTAACATCAATTGTTAAAGTAAGAAGATTGGGTGTAATGAGACTTATGGTCTTAAATGCGGATTAGTGAGTTTGAATCATTTATAATGATATGTTACTCTATGTTGTTCTATGTTTATGCATATTTGATAAGTTGGTTTATGCATGCTTAATAAGTTGATTTATGCATGTTTAACAAGTTGGTTTATGCATGTTTAACAAGTGGATTTATGCATATTTAATGAGTGGAATTATGCATGTTTAGCAAAGTGAGTTATGCAAGTTAAGTATATGTTTAAATGCAAGTTTAATGTGATATGCAAGTTATGCATGCTTATGCAAGTATATGGATGCTTATGCAAGTCATGTATATGTTTAAATGCAAGATTTATGTGATATGCAAGTTATGCATGCTTATGCGAGTATATGAATGCTTATGCAAGATATGTATATGCTTAAATGACATGATATGCAAGTTATGCAAGTATGTGAATGCTTATGCAAGTATGTGAATGCTTATGCAAGTTATGTGTATGCTTAAATGCATGTTTAACATGTTATGCAAGTTATAAGAATGCCTATATGCAAATTCAACATGTTATGCAAGATATGTGTATGATAATATGCAAGCTCATATGCAACATGTTATGCAAATCATGTGTATGATAATATGCAAGTTTGGATTAAATGTAGTTGGGTTAATATATGCTCATATATGCAAGTTGACATCCTCTTAACCCATGACAAAGTTTTATGCTAAACCTATGATATTTGTGATGGATCTTCCCCTTTATTATGTCATGTAATGAGAACGATTTACGTGGGGAACGATGGGGTTGGTAAATATGTTAATAAATGAATGATTGGGTATGATTAAGCATACCATAAAAATAAATTACCATAAGTGGGAATTTACCTATTGAGTTAGGTCTACCCCATGGGAATTTACCTATTGAGTTAGGTCTACCCATGTTATGGAAAACTTGATATTAATTAGGGATAATTAATATGGGGGTGATTAATTAGGTGTAATTAATCGACTAAGACACGAGGTTGGACTCATTTGTAGTGTAAAACTGCCCGGACCCGACCGGCTTAACCAGTTGCTACAAATGTCAGCCCAATGTGAGAGGTCTTAGCCATAAATTAAATACGTGATTAAGGTAAAGACACGAGGTTAGACTCTGTTATGACGTAAGACTGCCCGGATTCTACCGGCTTAACCAGGCGGTCATAACAGCCAGTCTAATGTGGGAGGTCTTTATGGGAGATCACGGTCTTAATTAATTAAGAAACACTTAACCATAGTAGCATGTAGTGGGACATGAGGGGTTAAGTGGGTGCCTTGGGTGGCATGAGGAAATTTTGTGGTTGCCTTGGGTGGCATGTGGAATCTAGTGGGTTGCCTTGGGTGGCAATAGAAAATACGATTAGAATACTTAACCAAGTGGAAACATGTAATTAAACATGATTAAAGGGTTAAGTGGGATACACTAGATATTTGACAAGCTTAAGTGGGTAGCTTGTGGGGGGCCCATTTCAACCTATATCCCAAACGTATCTTTGTGGGCTCGACCCATGTCGAGTGACGGGACACGCATATTGGGCTTGATTATAAGAGGCCAAAACGGGTTAGCGGTGGCAACGCAAGTCCAACGGGTTTCATATGCGTGTGTGGGCCCGGGCTGGTAGATAAGCCGTTGTTGCATCGTGTAGATATAAAGCCGTGCACCGTTAGTATTGGGTAGCCACTTTAGGGGAGTGATACACCCCACTGTGGGACCAGCACGGGTATCTACGGTAGGGAGCCGATCGCTTGGGGAGTAGTGGGTACACCTAATGAAGATAGGGGCAGACGGCACCTATGTAGGGGTACACGAAACTACTGGGTAAGAATTACTGAGTACACCTAGTGGAGATAGGGGCAGACGGCACCTATGTGGTGGGCTAGGAGTACACGAAACTACTGGGGAAATTTTCTAAGTCCTTGGAAGGGATCAACCTTTAAGTAGGAATGACTGGTGTGGTGCAGTTAGTAATTATCCTTGGGTGGGTAGATGCGTCCTTACAGTTATCTTAGTTTATCCTAAGTCTACCAAGCTGCTTAGTGTAGCCATTCATCCCCAGATATTACCGTAGGTCAAGTTTATGTCTTCTCTGGTTACTTTAATGATTGTATTGTTAAAGTTATAGGGCTCACTCAGACTTATGTCTGACCCCGTTGTTTTTATCTTTTTCCCAACCCTCAGGTCCTACGGTGGATCCTAGCGGTAGTAGAGCTTGATCGGATTGTTGTTCCAGTCTTTAGGAGCTTGGGTAGATGTAAAACTCCAGTTATCCAGTTATCTTTTCTTTTGTTCTGGCTATTGTATGAGAGAGTGGGATTATGTACTTCTTTATTTTGATGGATATTGTACTTGACTTTTACCGTGGTTTTATGATGTAACCAGACATGTTTATTTCCGCTGTTATGAGATGATGTTTTAAAATTTCAAGTACTATTTATATCTGTCTTGTTGTAATTTTTCTGTTCTATATTCACTAAAATACTCCACCGATGCTATGGCATTCCCTTAGTGAGTGACCCTAGCGGGCGTGGGGTGTTACACGTGGTATCAGAGCAAAGGTTACCGGAACAGATAAAATTTTTAGAAAACTATTTTTCTAAAACATTTTTGGAAAAGATATTTTCAAAAACATGTCTTTTAAGAGAAAAGTTTTTGAAAGAAAAGCATAATCCCCAATAGCCATATCTATATCCTTCGAATTCTCCGTTTTGAATCTTTCCTTTTTCGTTTCAGCATGGCCGAGAATCTTAATCTTCCGGAGGGTGTGACGGTACCAGTATGGTATAGGAGATTGATGGAGGCTAGGGCCACCACTACGGGTCCAGCAAATGTTCCTCCACCAACCGTAGCACCCGATCTTCCTCCTCCCCCTCCTCCTCGCACGGATACTTTTGCTAAGACTTGCAAGGAATTTAAAGCTATGGGAGGGAAACCTTTTCAAGGATCTGAAACCTTTGTGGAGGCTAGAGATTGGCTTAAAGAGGTGGAAGAGTTGATAGATATCTTTGAGATGGAAGAAGGAAAGAAAGTCAAGTTGGTAGCTTGGTTAATGAAGGGAGAGGCCTCATTCTGGTGGGAGGTCACTAATGGAGAACGCCCCGTTGACTCTTGGGCAGATTTTAGGCAAAGATTTGTGGCAAAGTTTCTCTCAAGGGCGGAGGAAAACTTGTATATGGAAAGATTCTTGACTCTAAAGCAAGGAAATCTCTCGGTGAAGGAATATGTCAACAAGTTTAATCAATTGGCAAGGTTTGGCCTAGACATGGTGAATACACCGGAGAAGAAGGCTTTGAGGTTCGTGAAAGGCTTGAATGAACCGATGCATGGGTTGGCTATGACTCACATCCCTATGGGGGCCACCTTTGAGAAGCTAATTGACATGGCACTCATGTATGAGGAAGAGAAGGGTCCTAATGCTAATAAGGCACCCGAGAAGAAGGGAGATCAGAAGAGACCTCAACAACAACAAAGCAAAGGTGGGAAAGGCAACGGTGGCAAGGGCAAGAAGAAGAAGTGTTTCAATTGTGGGACACCTGGCCACCTAAGCAAGGATTGTCGCAAGAAGAAGAAGACTGGCTGCTTCCACTGTGGCGAAGCAGGGCATTTAGTGAAGGATTGCCCTAAGAAAGGGCAAAGGACGGGATCTACCTCAGGAGGACAGGTGCAAGCTCTTATGGCACCGAGTCAGGCTAGGGGGCAAGTACAGGCTCTCGCGGTTCCACCGATTCAGGAGAGAGGTAGAACTATTTCCGTTGAAAGTCTGGTTTTTCTATTTGACCATCCTGTCCGTATATTGTTTGATTCAGGCGCATCGCATTCGTTTATCTCATCATCATTAGTTGAGTTACTGCACTTAGACACCAGTCTGGTAGATGATCCCTTGGTTGTTTCAAACCCAATTGGGGGCTCCATTTATTTGTCCATGATATGTTTGGGTTTGAAGATTTCTATACTTAGCATTGAGTTTAGATGTGATGCTTTTGTATTGGGCTTCACGGGCTATGGGTTGATTTTGGGCATGGACTGGTTATCCAGTAATGGTGTCGTTCTTGATTGTGAAAGGAGAGTTGTTAGGCTCATGACCCGTTTGGGTAACACTCTCGAAATTTCTTGTAATCCCAGGGACTCTGTTATGCTAAGTTATCTTGAATCACTTGACGCTTCGGTCGAGAGTTTACAATCTGTTAGAGTGGTCCGGGAATATCCGGATGTGTTTGAGGAGGTGAAGGGCTTACCTCCGAAGCGGGAGATTGACTTCCGAATATATTTGGTGGATAATGCTAAACCGGTATCTTTACCAGTGCGCCACATGGCTCCTCGTGAGAGGAGGGAACTCCATAAGCAAGTAGGGGAGTTGATTGAGAAGGGGTTCATAAGACGGAGCATATCGGAGTGGGGTGCTCCAGTAGTATTTGCTACGAAGGCGGATGGGTCCTTCAGACTTTGTGTAGACTATAGAGAACTCAACAAGCTCACAAAGAAGAATAGACATCCATTGCCGAGGATTGATGATCTTTTCGATCAGTTGGTTGACGCTTCAGTATTTTCTCAGTTGGACTTAGCCACGGGGTTTCATCAGTTGAGGGTGGCTGAGGATAGCATAGACAAGACTGCCTTTAGAACTCCGGATGGTTTCTATGAGTGGCTGGTGATGCCATTTGGGTTGACGAACGCCCCTGCATACTTTGTTGATTTGATGAGTAGGGTGTTCAGGGAGTTCCTTAACAAATTTGTGGTGGTCTTTGTGGATGATATCTTAGTATTTTCTAAGAGTGAAGAAGAGCATGCCCTACATCTTGGGGAAGTGTTGAAGACTCTTCGAGCACATAGCCTTAAGGCTAAATTCTCTAAATGTCACTTCTGGAGGAAGGAAGTACGGTTCTTGGGGCACGTGGTCTCCAAAGAAGGGATAGCTGTGGATCCCGCGAAGGTAGTATCAATTCAGGATTGGAAGGTTCCGAAGAATGCTACCGAAGTAAGAAGTTTCTTGGGATTGGCGGGTTATTATAGGAAGTTTATTAAAGACTTCGCGAAGATATCAGCCCCATTAACCCGCTTAACAAAGAAAAATCTTGTTTTCACATGGGACGTAGATTGTGATGATGCGTTCCGACGGTTAAAGAGAGCTTTAACCACCGCTCCAGTTTTAGTGTTGCCATATGGGAGCAAGCCATTTGTTGTCTATACCGATGCCTGTGGGACAGGACTTGGCGCAGTCTTAATGCAAGAGGGAAGGGTAATAGCCTATGGTGGAAGGCAGTTGAGGGCACATGAGAAAAATTACCCTACCCATGATCTCGAGCTGGCCGCTATTGTTTTTGCGCTTAAGATTTGGCGTCATTATCTTCTTGGTGAGAGATTCGAGTTGTTCACTGACCATAAATCATTGAAGTACTTATTCTCTCAGAAAGATTTAAACTTAAGACAGCAAAGGTAGATGGAGTTTTTAGCATCCTATGATTTCGAGATAGCGTATACCCCTGGCAAGGGTAACGTGGTGGCGGACGCCTTGAGCAGGAAGAGGTTGTCCTTGAGTCCATTGTTCGTGGAACGACAAAGCTTGGAATTTATCTCGATGTTTGATTTCAGACCTTCCGTTGACTATGTACCCGATTTGCTAGCTTCTTTGGAAGTTAGACCTACTCTTTTGGGGCGGATTGGAGAAGCACAGAGGGGCGACCCACAGTTGGTTGAGTTAGTAGAGAAGCTCATAAGGGGGGAGTCGTCCAGCCATTTGAGTAGGTACACCCTAGACGATAAGGGGTACTTGCGTAGAGACGGTAGACTTTGTGTACCGCAAGACGAGGGTTTGAGGAAGGCTATTCTTGATGACGCACACCGTTCTAGGATGACCATTCATCCCGGTGGGGATAAGATGTACCAAGACATGAAGAGGGTTTTCTTCTGGGCCGGTATGAAGAAAGATGTGGCCGAGTATGTCGCTCGATGTTTGGTGTGCCAGCAAGTGAAGGCGGAGCAAAGGAAACCAGGTGGGTTGCTTCACCCATTGGAGGTTCCGCAATGGATGTGGGATAGCGTCTCGATGGATTTTGTTGACGGGTTACCCAGGTCGAGGAAGGGTAATACAGGAATTTGGGTGGTGGTAGACAGACTTACTAAGAGCGCCCATTTCATACCTGTGAAGAGCAAGAGGACTGCTCCATGGCTAGCTTCAGTATATCTTCGAGAGATAGTTCGATTGCATGGGGTACCCTCTAGCATAGTGAGTGATCGAGATCCTATCTTCACTAGCGAGTTCTGGAGAAGTTTGCAAGAAGCAGTGGGGACTCAATTGTGTCTGAGCACCGCATATCATCCTCAGACGGACGGCCAGACTGAGAGGGTGAATCGTGTTCTAGAAGACCTTTTGAGGCTTTGTATCCTAGATTTTGGAGGTACATGGGAAGAGCATCTTCCATTGGTGGAGTTCGCATATAATAACAGCTTTCAGTCCAGTATTGGTATGGCTCCTTTCGAAGCTCTCTATGGAAGGCCTTGTCGATCACCTACATGTTGGTGGGAATCTACGGATAAGATCTTGCTTGGGCCCGATATGGTTAAGGAGACTTCTGAGAAGATTGACTTGATTCGAAGAAGGATGAAAGCAGCGCAAGATAGGCAAAAATCTTATGCGGACAAGAGAAGGACGGATCTTGAGTTTGAGGTTGGGGATATAGTTTTTGTCAAGGTATCTCCATTGAGAAATGTTGTTCGCTTCGGATCCGTTGGGAAGTTAGCACCGAGGTTTGTTGGGCCGTTTCCTATCAAGGAAAGGATTGGACGGATGGCATATAGGGTGGAGTTGCCCGACAGACTTAGTGGTGTTCATGATGTATTCCATGTATCACATCTGAGGAAGTGCTTACATGAGACCGCAGAGGTGGTAGAGCCGAGCTTGCTTAGAGATGTAGAGGTTGAGCGTGATGCGACGATTCGACGAGCTCCTACTCGCATCCTTGGGTCAGAGACTAGGAAATTGAGGAATCGAGAGGTTCAGCTAGTCAAAGTGCAATGGGGAGAAGATGAGAGCAACGCGACTTGGGAGACGGAAGCGAAGATGCGTTCATTGTACCCATTTCTTTTTGAGGGTACGTCTTTACTTTCTCCTTTATCGCTTGTCTAGTACTTATCTTATCTTTGGTATGTCCTCTCGTTAGTACCTTTAACCTTTAGATAGGGTAAACCTATGGTTGAAACATGTGTTTGAGACATGTTATGGTTGATGGATGCAAGTGGATGCAAGTGTTTGCTAGTGGTTGCTCGTAGATGCATATACACACACTCTAGGCACTAGATCGGCTCAGTCACTTCATATTGCATATTGCATAAAATTGTGTGTAGGAAAATATATTTATGGATGTATAATGGTTGTGTTATCACATGGATGATGCATTTTGGTGAATGATTGTGCACTCATGTAGATATTGTATGTGTCGATAGGGTTTTCTCGCATACATAATGGATGCATGGCACTATCATGGTTTGCATATGTTCATACATTAGATAGGGAACATATACACACACTGTTTGCATATGCTCATACATCATTAGAAACTGTTTAAGGACAATGGATGCCCGTGGTTGATGATTTGAGTAGATGGTTGTTTGGATGATAGGATATGCACTCTCCTTAGCTTAGAGATTTCGGGAACGAAATCCTTTAAGGAGGGGAGAATGTAACACCCCGAATTTTAGTCAATACTAAAATTCACTAATTACAGGATAAATAATCTTAGATGTGGGAATTGGGGGTAACGGGCTGCGTTATTGCGTTCGTCTCGGAAAAATATGCGAAATAGAGTCCGAGTTTTCGAGAATCGGAGTCCGTATGGCCCGGTTATGGCCCAAAGAAGTTTGCAGAAAAATTAGAGCTAAAAACAGATTTAGGAATTTAAATTTAGATTTTAAATTAGAACCAGCGGGGCCAGGCGGGAAGATTCCCGCCCTAAGCATGTCGACAGGGCTGTCGACAGGCCTGTCGACAGGGGTGTCGACTTGCCTGTCGACTTGCCTGTCGACATGGCGTGTCGAACCAGGGTGCTTGGGTGCACCAGATCTGGTTTTCTGGCTAGGGCTGGGCTTGGTTCTAGAGATTTCCTAAATCTAACGGACCTAAATTAATCTAGGGTTAATCTAAGGGCCTAAAACACTCTCTTAATCTATAAATACACCCTAAACCTACCTTAATCCATACTAAAAATAGAAATGAAGGCCTCATGCCGCCAAATTAAATCCTAGAAGGAGTCTCCATTAATCTAAGAAGGAAGTTTCAAGCTAATCCCTCTCAAATCATTCTCTAATCATCACCATCTTCATATTTAGCAACTAATTCCTCTTCATAAGTTGGTTAATTTTGGGTTTGGTGAGTTTCTATCACTTTAACATTAATTGTTAAAGTAAGTAGATTGGGTGTAATGAGACTTATGGTCTTAAATGCGGATTAGTGAGTTTGAATCATTTATAATGATATGTTATTCTATGTTGTTCTATGTTTATGCATATTTGATAAGTTGGTTTATGCATGCTTAATAAGTTGATTTATGCATGTTTAACAAGTTGGTTTATGCATGTTTAACAAGTGTATTTATGCATATTTAATGAGTGGAATTATGCATGTTTAGCAAAGTGAGTTATGCAAGTTAAGTATATGTTTAAATGCAAGTTTAATGTGATATGCAAGTTATGCATGCTTATGCAAGTATATGGATGCTTATGCAAGTCATGTATATGTTTAAATGCAAGATTTATGTGATATGCAAGTTATGCATGCTTATGCGAGTATATGAATGCTTATGCAAGATATGTATATGCTTAAATGACATGATATGCAAGTTATGCAAGTATGTGAATGCTTATGCAAGTATGTGAATGCTTATGCAAGTTATGTGTATGCTTAAATGCATGTTTAACATGTTATGCAAGTTATAAGAATGCCTATATGCAAATTCAACATGTTATGCAAGATATGTGTATGATAATATGCAAGCTCATATGCAACATGTTATGCAAATCATGTGTATGATAATATGCAAGTTTGGGTTAAATGTAGTTGGGTTAATATATGCTCATATATGCAAGTTGACATCCTCTTAACCCATGACAAAGTTTTATGCTAAACCCATGATATTTGTGATGGATCTTCCCCTTTATTATGTCATGTAATGAGAACGATTTACGTGGGGAATGATGGGGTTGGTAAATATGTTAATAAATGAATGATTGGGTATGATTAAGCATACCATAAAAATAAATTACCATAAGTGGGAATTTACCTATTGAGTTAGGTCTACCCCATGGGAATTTACCTATTGAGTTAGGTCTACCCATGTTATGGAAAACTTGATATTAATTAGGGATAATTAATATGGGGGTGATTAATTAGGTGTAATTAATCGACTAAGACACGAGGTTGGACTCATTTGTAGTGTAAAACTGCCCGGACCCGACCGGCTTAACCAGTTGCTACAAATGTCAGCCCAATGTGAGAGGTCTTAGCCATAAATTAAATACGTGATTAAGGTAAAGACACGAGGTTAGACTCTGTTATGACGTAAGACTGCCCGGATTCTACCGGCTTAACCAGGCGGTCATAACAGCCAGTCTAATGTGGGAGGTCTTTATGGGAGATCACGGTCTTAATTAATTAAGAAACACTTAACCATAGTAGCATGTAGTGGGACATGAGGGGTTAAGTGGGTGCCTTGGGTGGCATGAGGAAATTTTGTGGTTGCCTTGGGTGGCATGTGGAATCTAGTGGGTTGCCTTGGGTGGCAATAGAAAATACGATTAGAATACTTAACCAAGTGGAAACATGTAATTAAACATGATTAAAGGGTTAAGTGGGATACACTAGATATTTGACAAGCTTAAGTGGGTAGCTTGTGGGGGGGCCATTTCAACCAATATCCCAAACGTATCTTTGTGGGCTCGACCCATGTCGAGTGACGGGACACGCATATTGGGCTTGATTATAAGAGGCCAAAACGGGTTAGCGGTGGCAACGCAAGTCCAACGGGTTTCATATGCGTGTGTGGGCCCGGGCTGGTAGATAAGCCGTTGTTGCATCGTGTAGATATAAAGCCGTGCACCGTTAGTATTGGGTAGCCACTTTAGGGGAGTGATACACCCCATTATGGGACCAGCACGGGTATCTACGGTAGGGAGCCGATCGCTTGGGGAGTAGTGGGTACACCTAATGAAGATAGGGGCAGACGGCACCTATGTAGGGGTACACGAAACTACTGGGTAAGAATTACTGAGTACACCTAGTGGAGATAGGGGCAGACGGCACCTATGTGGTGGGCTAGGAGTACACGAAACTACTGGGGAAATTTTCTAAGTCCTTGGAAGGGATCAACCTTTAAGTAGGAATGACTGGTGTGGTGCAGTTAGTAATTATCCTTGGGTGGGTAGATGCGTCCTTACGGTTATCTTAGTTTATCCTAAGTCTACCAAGCTGCTTAGTGTAGCCATTCATCCCCAGATATTACCGTAGGTCAAGTTTATGTCTTCTCTGGTTACTTTAATGATTGTATTGTTAAAGTTATAGGGCTCACTCAGACTTATGTCTGACCCCGTTGTTTTTATCTTTTTCCCAACCCTCAGGTCCTACGGTGGATCCTAGCGGTAGTAGAGCTTGATCGGATTGCTGTTCCAGTCTTTAGGAGCTTGGGTAGATGTAAAGCTCCAGTTATCCAGTTATCTTTTCTTTTGTTCTGGCTATTGTATGAGAGAGTGGGATTATGTACTTCTTTATTTTGATGGATATTGTACTTGACTTTTACCGTGGTTTTATGATGTAACCAGACATGTTTATTTCCGCTGTTATGAGATGATGTTTTAAAATTTCAAGTACTATTTATATCTGTCTTGTTGTAATTTTTCTGTTCTATATTCACTAAAATACTCCACCAATGCTATGGCATTCCCTTAGTGAGTGACCCTAGCGGGCGTAGGGTGTTACAACACCCCTGAGCGGGAAATTCCCCACTCAACTGTTTTGACTGAATTTCGAATTTCAAACTGTTTTCTAACTTTCAATTTAATTTCTGTTTATACTTGAAATCTTCTAAACTCCATAACTTCTTCATACGGAGTCCGATTCACGCAAACTCGGACTCTATCTCAAGCAGAATTCCGAGACGAACACAATGGCGTAACCCGTTTCCCTTAGTCCTCTTATAAAAATTAAGTGTTCTTAGATTTGTTAATTTTAATATTCACAGAAAATACGGGGTGTTACATTCTCCTCACCTTAAAGGATCTCGTCCCCGAAATCTCTAAGTTACGAAGAATGTATACTAACTTCCAACATCCATCTACTCAACCATCAATCAAAATCATCCGTTGTCCTTAAAAAGATTTCTAATGATTTCATGATCATATGCATAGTGTGTGTGTGTGTATGTCCTTATCAAATGCAAAATCATGCGGTCTACTGATTCAGTTGACCTCCTTGATGCGAATCATGTCGGTTTTATGAGTCCATCATGTATGCAATTATTCCTAATCATATTTTGAAATTTCTACATGAGTGCACAATCATTCATACAAATGCAACGTCCACATGATAACACATCAAGTTTCATTCCATATACATATATGCATATGCAATATGAAAGTGACTGAGCTGATCTAGTACCTAGTGTGTGTGTGTGTGTATGCATCCACGAGCATCCACTAGCAACCACTTGCAACAACTTGCAACCATCAATCATAACATGTTTTCAAATACATGTTTACATTCATTGGTTTCTACCTAAGGATCAAGAATAGGACCGAGGAGATGTACCCTCAAAAAGAAAAGGGTAGGATGCGCGTATCTTGTCTTCGGTCTCCCAAGTTGCGTCTCCTTCAGCGTCACTCCACTGTACTTTAACTAGCTTGACCTCACGATTGCGTTGCTTTTAACTTCTGTACCCAAGATACGAGTTGGAACTCTTCTCACTGTTGCTTCTCATTCCACTTCTATTTCCTCTAGTATGCTTGGCTCCACAACTTCCGCAGACTCATGTAAGCACTTTCGTATATGAGAGACATGAAAGACATTATGTACTCCAGCCAATCTTTCGGGCAGCTCTACCTTATAAGCCATCTTCCCAATCCTCTCAATGATAGGAAATGACCCTATAACCTTGGTGCCAATTTTCCTACGGACCCAAAGCGAACGACATTCTTCAAAGGAGATACTTTAAGAAAAACTCTATCTCCAACCTCAAACTCTAGGTTGGTCCTTCTTTTATCAGCGTAGGACTTCTGTCTATCTTGTGCGGTCTTCATTCGTCTTCGTATCAAGTCTACCTTCTCTGAAGTTTCTCCGATCATGTCAGGCCCAGGAACGAGCTTGTCTGTAGACTCCCACCAAAAAGTTGGTGATCGGCATGGTCTTCCATATAAAGCCTCAAAGGGTGCCATGCCTATGGTGGCTTGGTAGCTATTGTTGTAGGGGAACTCCACCAAAGGAAGGTGATCCTCCCATGTTCCCCCAAAATCAAGAATGCACAATCTCAAGAGATCTTCTAATACTCTATTCACCCTTTCCGTTTGGCCATCGGTTTGAGGGTGATAGGCAGTGCTTAAGCATAGTTGTGTGCCTACAGCCTCTTGCAAACTCTTCCAAAACTCGCTCGTAAAGATAGGATCTCGATCACTTACTATGCTAGAGGGTATCCCATGCAGTCAAACTGCCTCTTTAAGACAAATGGATGTTAACGATGAGGCAGTGGTATAAAGTGAGTGCTTTTAGTGAGCCTGTCTACTATTACCCAAATACTGGTATTGCCCCTTCTTGATCTAGGCAACCCATCAATAAAGTCCATCGAAATGCTATCCCATTTCCACTGTGGGACCTTTAGAGGATGAAGCAGACCATCAGGCTTCTTCTGATCTGCCTTGACTTGTTGGCATATCAAGCATTTAGAGACAAACTCAGTTACATCCTTCTTCATGCCATTCCAGAAGAAAACCCTTTTTATGTCTTTATACATCTTGTCCCCACCTGGGTCTATGGTCAACTTAGAATGGCGTGCTTCTTCGAGAACGGTTTTCACCAAATCCCTTGCTTGCGGTACGCATAGTCTTCCATCCCGTCTCGACCAACCCTTGTCATCGATGGAGTACCTATTGAGGTGACAAGAAATCTCACCTCTAATTAGCTTATCCATCACATCAATTAGCTGAGGGTCTTCACGTTGCGCGGTTCCTATTGAGTCCAAAAGAGTAGGCCGCACCTCTAGCGATGCTAACAAACTAGGTACAAATTCAAAGGAGGGTCTAAAGTCAAAGTTTGCTATGTACTCCAAGCTTTGCCTTTCTACAAAGAGAGGACTTATGGTCAAATTCTTCCTACTTAAGACGTCTGCTACCACATTGCCCTTGCCAGGGGTATAAGAAATCTCAAAATCGTATGAGGCAAGAAATTTCATCCACCTTTGTTGTCTTAAGTTAAGATCTTTCTGTGAGAAAAGATACTTTAACGATTTATGGTCAGTAAACAATTCAAACCTTCCCCCTAGTATGTAATGACACCATGACTTAAGAGCAAAAACAATGGTAGCTAGTTTAAATCATGAGTTGGGTAGTTATTCTCATGTACCTTCAACTACCTTCCTCCCTAACAAACTATTTTGCCTTCTTGCATCAAGATAGCGCCTAGTCCGGTACCGCATGCGTCTGGGTATACCATAAACATCTTACTCCCATCAGGCAATGTCAGAACTGGGGTCGTTGTCAGAGTCCTTTTCAGTCATTGGAAAGAAACATCACAATCCAAATCCCAAGCAAAAGTTAGGTTCTTCTTTGTCAACCTAGTAAGTGGGGCTTTGATCTTTGCAAAGTCCTTAATGAACTTTCTGTAAAAGCCCGCTAGCCCGATAAAACTTCGTACTTCGGTTGCATTTCGTGGGATCTTCCAATCTTGCACCGCAACTACTTTTGTGGGATCCACAGCTATCCCTTCTTTGGACACCACATGTCCAAGAAACCTTACTTCAGCTCTCCAAAAATGGCATTTGGAGAATTTTGCTTTCAGCTAACGTGCACGAAGAGTATCCATGACTTCCCTTAAATGCAAAGCATGTTCTTCCTCACTTTTTTAGAAAATCAAAATGTCGTCCACGAAGACCACTACAAATTTATTAAGGAACTCCCTGAACACCCTACTCATCAAGTCTACGAAATAGGAGGGTGCATTTATCAAGCCGAAAGGCATGACAAGCCATTCAACGAAACCATCCGGGGTCATGAACGCGGTCTTATCTATGCCGTCTTCAGCCACTCTTAGCTGATGAAATCCGGTGGCCAGATCTAGTTGGGAGAAAACCGAGGCACCTACGAGCTGGTCAAACAAGTCGTCTATTCTAGGAAGTGGGTGCCTATTCTTCTTGGTCAGCTTGTTTAGCTCCCTATAGTTCACGCACATGCTAAGTGAACCATTTGCTTTAGTTGCAAACACCATTGGAGCACCCCATTCAGAAATACTCCGCCTTATGAACCCCTTTTCAAGCACCTCTTTAACTTGCTTGCTGAGCTCTTTCCTTTCCCTGGAGCCATGTGTCTAACGGGTAAAGCAATAGGTTTTTCATTATCAACAACGTATATGCGGAAGTCTATCTCTCGCTTCGGAGGTAAACCCTTCACCTCTTCAAAGACATCTGAGTATTCACGGACCACTCTAACAGATTGCAGGTTTTCAACAGACGCATCAAGAGATTCTAGGTAGCTAAGCATAACAGAATTCATGGGATTACAAGAGATTTCGAGAGTGTTACCAAGGCAAGTCATAAGTCTAACCACTCTCCTTTCACAATCGAGGATGGCACCATTACTGGATAACCAATCCATGCCTAGAATCAACCCATAGCCCGTGAAACCCAAAACCTAAGCATTACATATAAACCCGACACTTCGTATAGAAATTTCCAAATCCAAAAAAAATCATGGACAAATAAGCCGAGCCCCCAATTGGATTTGAAACAACCATGGGATCCTCTACTATACTGGTATCTAGGAGCTGAGATTCAACTAAAGCAGTAGATATAAAAGAGTGCGATGCGCCAGAATCAAAAAGTGTACAAACTGGATGATCAGATAGATAAACTAAACTCTCAACAGAAATATTTCTACCTCTTTACTGTGGAGGTGCAATGAGAGCGTGAATCTGCCCTCCAGAAGCAGAACCAATCCTCTGCCCTTGCCCTTTCCTTTTTGGGCAATCCTTAGCCATATGTCCTGTCTCGCTGCATTGAAAGCAACCACCCATCTTTCTCTTCTTCTTCTTCTTCCTGTAGTCTTTAACTAGATGTCCAGGTATGCCGCAAAATTTACACTTCCTCTTGTCATGGGGTTTGTTATTCTTCACGCCTTTCTTGGAATCCGCCTTCTTATTCTACGATCCCTCCACTTTCTTGTCTAGAGGTTCTTCCACCTTTGCCTCTTTCTTGCCATCCTTGTCTTCCTCCTATAATAGTGCCATGTCCACCAGTCTCTCAAAAGTCGCACCCATAGGTATATGGGACATAGCTAGGCTGTGCAGTGGCTCATTCAACCCTTTCACCAAACGGAGAGCCTTTTTATGTGGAGTGTTTACCGACTCCAGTCCGAATCTAGCCAGCTGGTTGAATTGGTTGACGTATTCCTTAACCGATAGGCCTCCCTGTTTGAGTGCTGATAATTTCTTCATTTGTAGGCTTCGTTCAGCTTGCGAGAGGAACTTCATTTCAAATCTCCTTCTGAAATCCTCTCAAGTTTCAACTGGTCTCTCAGCATTAGTAACTACTCACCAGTAAGAGTCTTCGTCCTTAAGTAACCATACAACCAATTGTATCTTCTGCCTATCATCCACTTCGAAGATAACAAACAAATCTTCTGTTTCCTTGAGCCAGTTTCTTGCTTCCACAAATAACTCAGTCCCATTAAAGTTCTTTGCACCCATAGCTCGAAAGTCTCTACATATCTTCGAGAAAGCATTCACACGCGGAGGAGGAGGAGGAACGGCTGCAGCTGGGGGAGGAGGAACGTCTGTTGGGCCTGTGTCATTAGCCCTAGCCTTTGGATACCTTCTGAACTAGCCAGGTATCGGTACGCCCTTGGGAAGATTAAGATCCCCAGACATGCTGAAACGAAAAGAAAAGGTTCAAAACAAAAGATAGAAAAATAGTGCATATGGCTTTGGGGATTATGCCTTTAAAATAAAACAACACTTTTCTTGAAAATGCTTTTTTAAATTTATTTTTGAAAAATAGTTTTCAAAAACTTTTATCTAATTTGGTAAACCATCGCTCTGATACCAAGTGAGACACCCCACCTACGTTAAGGTCACTCATAAATGGAATGCATTAACTTTGGTGAAGCATTTTAGGTAAAAGGCACATATAATTTACAAGACAAACATATAAACAGCGGAAAACTGAAATCATTTCATAAATAGCATGGTTCAGTTAAAACATTACAAGCATCGTCTCAAAACCCAACTTCTAAATTACTACAATAAAGCATCTGTCTTGATTTAAAACTCCAAGTACATAAAGAAGCATAAAACAGTAGTAAAGTAGCATAAATCCCCAATAAAAGTGTAACCAAGCCATAGCCCAGAAAAAGAGAATCCAAGCAATACATCTACTCTCTTTAAGCTAGAAAAGATCTACACTAAGCTGAAGTATTCCCTCCCTGCGGACCTTGGGGGGAAGGAAGAAAAGAAGGCGAAAGAAAACGGGTCAGACATAAGCCTGGTAAGTCCAGTGATTATTCAGCATGTAAACAGGTAAAAGGATTATGACATGAGTAAACTGAATATAGGACAATACCATAGAAATAAGATAACATAGGATAAGGCAAGATAAACTGAATATACTATCGCACTCATTTCCATTTCTCTGCACCTACTAACGAATGTTTCAACTACCATCATGTGTTCATAACAAAGTGATCTGTTTTCCGATCGGCTTCTACTAGCATGCATTTATTACTTGTGTCATTCGGCCCCGCTTGATTGTAGATACCTGTGTTGGTCCCGCCATAAGGTGTATCAATTCCTATGGTGGTAACCTGACACAAATTCTAGATGCACAGTGTATACTATTGATTCCCAGTGCCTGCTTTATCCACTCTGGAGTACGTGCACGCCCATACTCCGCCGGAATTTACACTGCTACACCACCCGCCGCTATTTTGACCGCATATAATCAGCCCAGTAATCGTGCCCCACCTTGCCTAGTTTAGGGTACCGTGATACATCTATGTGGGTTACTGCTGAAATGGGTCCCCGTTACTAGGGTTTCCTAATAAACATGTTATAACGGTCAAGTGTTCTCAAATTTAACCTAACCCCACCCATCTGTTTAACTAACATGTTGTATTGGTTAAGTGTTGCCTTAATTAATTTAACCCTACCATTCTTAGCATGTCTGTTCCTTAGCGTTAATTCATTCATTAAAGCACCAACCTCTCACATTAGATTTATATTGTTGCGGTCGCTGGATGTGCCGAGCGGTTCCGGGCAGTCTTACACCGCAACTCAATCTAACCTCAGGTTTTTGGGCTTAATGCGCTAACCTCTCACATTAGATCTATATTGTTGCGATCGCTGGATGTGCCTGGCGGTTCCGGGTAGTCTTACACCGCAAGTCATGTTGACCTCGGGTTAGGCATGTTCATCTTTAGCCAATTTTACATATTTGTCATATGTGTCCAAGTTGTAGGTCTTTTTATGTCAATATTCCCCCCATGTAGTCAGTACAAGTTTTATGCCACATTCACATGCTATGCCCAAAATTTACTCAATTTAATTATACCCAATTTTCCCGCGTTATAATCGCACGTACAACGAGATTCAATCTAAGTTCTGAATGAACTTAGTATTCACAAAAGAAAGTAAAAAGGGAAAATAGAGAAGGAGCATAAAATTGACATAAGGAAAAATAGGCATGTAAAGGTGTACCCAATTCAAGGATCATGTTTCAATGTTGTACATTAAGAATAAGTGTGGACAAGCTAAGCAATTTACACCATAGGTATAAATATTAGATAGAATTGGACTTAAGAGAATCACTAATTTTGATGTACAACATGATAAGTCCCATTATATCAATCACAATAGTATCATAGGCATAGGTTGTACAACATGATAAGTTCCATCATATCAATCACAACAATCTCATAGGCATGATAGGTTCCATTATGTCAATCCAACAGTCTCATAGGCATGATTGGTTTCATTATGTCAGTCACAACAGTCTCATAGGCATGATAGGTTTCATTACCTCAATCATGATAGTCTCGTAGACATAGGCAATTCAAATTTGACAAAAGGATAGGTATGAATCAGAAGTAGGCATCATCCTAGATCCGATTATTACAGTCATGATTTTTATTAGGTGTTTAAATTTAAATAATAACTGAACTTACAGAAAAAGAACAGATCTTGTATTCTGAATTTGTTAAGCTAATCCTTTGATGTAGACATTTGATTCTTTAGTTTGGATTTGGTTTGGAGCTTTCTAACTTGATTTCTAGTTTGAAGAAGATGGAGGCTGAGCTAGCTTAGGGATGGATAGCATGACGGCTTCATAGAATGAGTTTGTGAGATTTAGGGTTAAGGTTTGGGGTGTTTATATAGAAGTCTAGGATTAATTCTAGCCTTTAGATTAATCTAGGAGTGATCGAGCCATCCAAACCAAAGAGATGTGTCATCCAGCCAACCATAGCACGACACATAAGTCCTAATACCTCAGAAATTGGTCATCAGGCCAATCAGAGAAGGCCACATCAGCTAAGGGCTATAAAAATTCGTCACAGGAATTGGATCTCAAAGGGGTTGACTCCCTACAGGGGGGTCGACACCTATGTCACTCCCCCTGGGGGGTCGACACCCCTATGCGGTAAATTCCCCGCTCAGCTGTTTTGACTGAATTTCGAATTTCAAACTGTTTTCTGACTTTTAATTTAATTTCTGTTTATACTTGAAATCTTATGAACTCCATAACTTCTTCATACGGAGTCCGATTCATGCAAACTTGGACTCTATCTCAAGCAGAATTCTGAGACGAATGCAATAGCGTAACCCGTTTCCCTTAATTCCTCTTCTAAAAATTAAGTGTTCTTAGATTTGTTAATTTTAATATTCACAGAAAATACGGGGTGTTACACTTCGGTTCATCCTATTCCTGGATGACTTGTATGGACGAATGTCAGACAGAATATTTCCTAAAAACTACGTACATTGATTTTTACAAATATACCGAGTTGGTGGCAAAGAAGGGCACTTCTTTTATACCTATAGTATATTTGTGGACGTCAATTAGTGATTTGACGGATCTGACGATGTGGCATTCAAAGTGGATGACAGCCAGATGATCAAAAGATAATTATAACCTCAAGCCTCATCAATCGGGAAATGAAAAAAATCGGGCAGGCAACATGGCTATTTGGGTCGCTCCCATTAGGGTGTATAATCACCTATCTAGAGAAAATTCATTTCCTTCTTTAATCTATTTCGATGTTGTCCCTTTTCAAGAAGCGGTGGCTAGCTACCACCGTTGGTGATATACATTCGATACGCTCAAGCAAAATGAGTGGTCGGTCATGTGTGGGCCGGGTTGCAAGAGTTCTTGTCGAACCTAGTGTATTCCCCTCTAGAGATACACTATCAGAAGGTGGTTCAATACCTTGTCATAGTGGGAATCCAATCTCCAATAAGCGCCCGCGGTTTTTATTGTATACTGTATATGTGGAGCGTGAGATGCAAGCGTTCCACTAGATTGATATTTATTTGTATTTAGACACTATTATAATATCAGAGTAAGATAATATTTCAAAACTGATTTGGGTTATAGTAAGGTAAAAACCGTCCGTGTTTATGTATGGACTAGTCTTACTATTATCCTTTTCTTTTAAAAGGATTTTTGACTTTAAAATCAATATGGGTGTCATTTAAACTTAGTGTGTTCCTCACTCTGGTTCACTAGACTGACCCGTCATTTATAATGCTCGGGTTAGCCCGGTTTACAGGTTCAGGTTATCGAATGCTGTGAAGTCCAGAGACGAGCTGAAGGAGTTCATACGTATAGTATTATCTAGTATTTTTCCGCTGTGTGTTGTATATGTGGACATGTATTTATAACTATTCAGATTAATCGACTGTTGTACTCTGATGATTGTAAGTATACATTTTTTCCAAGTTTCAATAAAGATTTATTTCTATATCATATTTTATTCCGCTGCGATGTGAGATTCTATGTGGTGTTGTTTCTTCTTCTTATTCTAATATTTCTTTCTTTCTTATCTCACCCTCTTAATTCTTCCTATTAACATTCTGGTATTTACGATGCTTGAATATCGGCATAGTGTTTTTTGTGTCGAAATCCCTGTTCGTTACACTAATATTCTTGAACTTTGATATAAATTGTTGTAACAGCAATGAAAAATTCTCTTGTTTTGTGTTCCGATGCGTCGTGTTCTCAAACAATCTATCTTCTTGTTCGGTTTAGGCTGGCCGAGGATTTCGGGTCGTCACAATAGTATAGCTACATAAAAAGTTACTATGTCATTGTACTATGATTTGTTATTTAAATGCTTAGCTAAGACAAAAATGATGTTGATTGGATAAACATACCAATTATTTCTCCTTTTCATGCTAAGCGCTTACCATGTGCATACGCTAAGATCAACCACTTATGTGGTGCTAGCGAACCAGGCTAGGTGCACTAGGGAGGGTTTAACGACTCCGGTTGGTTTTCCTCCTGATCAAATTCAAAAAAAAAAAATTTCTCCTTTTATTTTATGCAAACCCAAACACAAAAGTGCACATGTCTTTCACATGTGTCGTACATATAAAACATATGTATCTATCAAACGTAAATGCATTTAATAAAAAATACCTTTTCTTATTCCTAATAGAAACAAGCTGAATCATTTAATTTTCACAACTAAAGCATTTAATACATTTACGATATTATCATTACGACCATAATTAATGCATTTATAATATATATAAATGCAATTGATCATTATGTTGTCTAGAAAGAAAACAAGTATTATAGAAAATTGATTTAGTTACAAATATATAAATCAAATAAACGATATCATTTATTCCCAGATTTAGTATGCATAAATATCTCAAAGGAGCATACTTGATTCTAATTTTATGAAATATCCCAATACCTTATATATATAATAAATATACAAATGAAAATCCAAATTACTTAAATTAATGAACTAGATTTATATTACCTTGCATAAATGGTTATAGATTATTAAAATGATTATATACCATCGATAAACAATAAAGGAAAACATTTGGACATAACATATTCAAAATGTTCTTTCACATTAAAATTAATTACTAATTCAGAATAATAACTTGTGATGTTATGATTGAAAAAAGTTGTTCTCCAAATTTAGTGTGATTCGAATTATTTTGCAAAAAAACTAGTGATTTCAAAATTTAGATCATTTAGATCTATCTTTCTAAACCAAAAGAATTACATAAAAGCGCCTTTTAGTCTACAATAATAAAAAATGATACTAAATCAAATCCAAATCCTCACAAAAAATGTAATTTTCCTAATGAAATCGAAAATTGGTTGCTCTGATGCCACTTGTTTGTAATTTTTGTATACTTTATTACTGACAAATAATGAAATCCAATATTTGAATAGATAACCCATATTGATTTAATTGAGAAGAAATCAGAGAAAGTAAATAGAATAGCGAAAGCCATACCTGAATTCATAGATGTTCACAGAGAGAATATTAACTTGGCTAATATATGGTTTTGATTTTCAAAACTAACACAAGGTTTAGATCTGAATCAATAGTTGTAGCTTTCATCATCTGATCAAGAGAAAGGACAAGCCTAAAAGATAAACAATTGGATATGTTCGTCCAAATTGACATAAACCTATATTTGGATTATTTCCCGTAGAAGAGATTAGAAAATAACTAAAGTTTATGTAATTTGAGGACCATAACCTAGTATGTATAATAGTGTGATATTTTTCAATTTTAACCTTCAGCAAGTTATTTCAGTCTCTATGCATTCTTTCCATGAGAGCTACATCTTTAAGCCTTATTTATTTTATTACTTTTTTAATCACTTTATTTAGGCTTTACATTGAAATAGCATAACACGTTTTTTTTACGTATATGGTACACAGGTTGAATTTTCCAATAGTATTCACCTGCGCGTACTAAATCGAAAGATCCCCTGTAATTAATAAGTATTTGCAGTATACCAAAAGGTGGATAAATATATAATGGGTATTTCAAAGAAATGATCTTGGACTAAGAATATAAGTATTATCTTAGAAGCACACCAAATTTAAATGATAGTAATATTATACAATATTAAACATTGTGGATTGCAGAAAAATTCATCAATTATTACTGATAATAAACCATTTAGGTCCTATCCATTACGCAAAATTAGCGACCTTACTTGATGGGCCTATACCCATGCTTAAGGTTTGCTCGACAAATTCTTACTGCAAAAAAGTTAATATTTTGATAGGAAGAGTCCAAGCGAAAGAAAATCCTACTATAAAAATAAATAAGAGAGATGCCATGTTCACATTAGTGGTTTCATCATAGTCTTCTCATATTTAATAAAACAAAGGTAAGTAAATAAATATATTTTTAATTTCTTTGTGTTTAATTTTCTACGTAGTTCTTACATTAGTTTACCGATTGATATAGGATTTCAATGTCGGACCTTCATGCGTGTGCTGGTAGCTGTAGCCATAAAAGTTGCGATGTGGATGAGGATCAAACTCAGAATGATCGTGAACAGGATCTTCTACTTCCTATAACAAACATCGCTAGAATTATGAAGAAGGCGCTTCCTGCTAAAGCAAAAATATCTAAAGTTTCTAAAGAAACTGTTCAAGAATGTGTCACTGAGTTTATCAGCTTCATTACTAGCGAGTAAGCATGTATTAAATAAAGATCGTATGTTTTTCGCTTATATAGATCAAAATTTTGGTGCTAACAAGGTAAGTAAAATATTATATGTTAAAATTTGAAATATGATTGTAAATACAGATCTGGAAACTACATATTTATGTTTGATTTTTATATTTTTTTCAATTTTGAAGTTATTGTTCTCATAAATCATGTTCACGATTTCATTGATAGAGCAAATGATAAGTGCCTGAGAGAGAAAAGGAAGACGATTACAGGTGATGATTTGTTATG
This sequence comes from Allium sativum, assembly GCA_030737875.1. NCBI lineage: Eukaryota > Viridiplantae > Streptophyta > Magnoliopsida > Asparagales > Amaryllidaceae > Allium > Allium sativum. The sequence continues at coordinate 133,254,911 of CM060924.1, read as the reverse complement.
GGCAATGGAAACTTTGGGATTTTATGATTATATTGGACCTTTGAAACTTTATCTACAGATGTATAAAGAGGTAATATTTATTTACATTTATCTATATTAATTTTTTATTGATTTATATACTATAGCTAAGCATTTTTCCTTTTGATCACGCATGGGAATTTTTTTATTGGAACACTCTTCAGATGGAGGTATTCATTTTTCCCTATATGAAATATATTATTTATGTTACTTACTGCTTATTATATTAAGATTTAATTTAAGCATCATTAAGTACATTAACAATATGAACGCTAGTTCATAACGATGACCTGTGTTTACAATTAACACCAAAATATAAACAACATTTCTAGATGAGAAAAATACTAAGGAAATAGTATAATTGTTATCTAATGAAATTACATAATTCTTTAATTTTAAATTTAGTATTGAAGTTTCAGTGGAAATGTTTCATATGTATATGTATCTATCAATTTCCATTGCTAGCGAAAATAAAATATTCACTTTGGTAAATCTAAGAAATTGATTAAGGTGACTAAAACTGTTTTTTAATTCACCATATGAAGAGAAAAAAATTAAATGAATTTTTTTTCTTAATTCACATGTTGGATAGTCATCTAAACTTTTAAAGAAATTTTTAGATTGGAAAAAGAATTTTATAACTTAAGAAAATGGGAAAACTTACCATCTATTAATTAGGATAACAAGCCATATTTAACAAAAATAACTACTTCTCCTTACTATGCTAGCATTGTTAGATATAATATATTTTTTACACTTTGGTTAACTAATTTTAATTTTTTTTATCCAAATTTAGGTGCTTGATTTAAATTTTAAATGTATGAGAATATCAAAGATTTTATATTAATATTTCACATTGTTATATATGTTACAGGACTATGGCAAATTACCTAGACCAACAAAAAGTTCGATCCATGTGGGATCTCAAAGCTCTCAAGGGGAATATAAGGTTATATCTCATAGTACCATTGATTTAGAGCAATGAATCAACAAATTGACATTATGTTTATTCATTTATTTATAAACTAAAAATTATGTTATGCTATGCATTGTTAGTTTAACAAAGGTCCTAACCACTTATTTAAAGTACATACAACCATGCATATATTTTGGTTTATGAAAATCGGTTATACAAAGTTTATTTTGATGCCACATAATCTTTTTTTTTTTTTTTTGGTTTTAACCGATTGGAGGGTAGGGCATCAATGTGTTATGTTTATTTTATAATCATTATCTTCATTACTAAAAAAAAGATCATCTGTTATGTTTTATTTTTATAGCCATTACCTTTCTTACTAGAAAAATGTTCCTATTTATTAGTCCCCTTTTTGGTGTCTTCTCTTTTACAAAATGACAAAGTCTTGCTAGTTGTTTCTTATGTGTCTTTCATTTACATGTTTGTGCTAATTATCGTTATTCCTACTTTCACAAAACTAAAATGACTTAAAAAGTGGAATCTTAATTTTTTTTTTTATTGTATTTTTTTTTTGTTACGAATTAAACTTTAGTGTCATTTAGATGGAATTAATTACATGGATGATTTAATTTTGAAATTTAGGATTCACATTGGATGTTATTTAATTTCATCAAATTTTTATGGTGCTTTGAAATTAAATTGCAATTATTAACGTAGAATGTTTATTTGAAAGCAAGATATTGCTACATAGTGAAAATAGTATAACTCTTCAATTTTAGTTTTCACCTTTTCCAAGATAGAAGTCTTCAAGATATTTTTAATTTTATCTTTCATCGCATGTTTCAAACAAGCTATCAGTAACCTCAGTTACAATTATATATCCACTTTAAATAGCTAAGCTATTTTAATTCCAGAAATGAAATCATTAATATCATGTCATGTGTGATTTAATTTATAGTGTATTATAAACTTTTTATGAAGCAATCTATCAATTAAACAATTTCATTTTGAAATTAACAACTCAAAATGGATGTAATTTAATGTCATTTAATATGTATGATGTTTTTAATTTATTATATGGCTTTAAGAGTTTAATTGAAAGAGAGACAAGGCTAAAAGGCATTGCATTTAATTTCAATAACCCTTTACTCTCCTTTACGCCAAAATACATTTGTCCACTCTTCTCTTTCGGTTCTCACCCTTTTCCTAAACGACATGGATTATCAGTTGTCTTCAATGTTATCTTCACATTTATGTACCTTGAATTAAAGTGTCGATGTCTGCACTAAAAAACATGTCCCCACTTCATACAATAGAGCACCTTCAGTTTTAAGAAATAAGTTATCAATGTTGCAGTATATGTGACAAATTTTATACAGTGGTACACTGAATTTGTTTTATTTTAAGGAATTATTTGTGAGGGTATTCTCATTTTGAACTTAAGAATTCATATATGACGTTATTGAACGTCATTTAACTATATTTTGTTCTATAATTGAACTTCTCCATAAAATAACAGTTCGAATGTAAGGAAAATCTAAGAAAGTGATCTTTTAAGCTTTATTTAGCACACAAAATATTTGTGTTCGTTTCACTTTTTCGATTTTCACTTATTTTCTAAACAACGAAATATTAGTTGTAACAACCTACCCCTTTCAGACCATTTAGAACGACAATAAGATCGACACAAATCATTCGAAATAGAATACTGTTATTGCTATTAGGTTAAATATAAGTTCATCACAGAATCATAGACAGATCACAGACATAGAAAAACAGAATATCTCGCAGCAGAATAAATAAAATATAATAGTAGTTCATTAAGTTACTAAATACAAAATATCAAAATTTATACATAATATCAGAGTTACAGAAGCAAGTACAACTTAATTTTAAATACAATAAACTACAATAAATTTCTAATACAAAAGTACATAACTGAATTAAATAGATAGAGATGGTATCTTCAGCAAATCTCCAACTCCGAAAAGTGAAATCTCAATACTTTAATACTCGGTCTAACCCGGGTATAAAGTAAAATAAAACACTTGAATTAGGACTAACATTCTCATGAAAATCAAATCAAGTGAACTATTCAAATGAAATGCACAAGTAACTTAAAAAATGTTTAGGATTTCTATCCACTAGGATCCGTAAAACTAAATATTATATAATACAATACACTATTTTAATAGTATCTAAAGTAAGTATATTACTGTAAGAGGGATTACATTTCTTTACCCTTACAGTGTTTATAAACATTGTCATACAGTTTGCATATAAAAACACCAGTAAACGTTAGTGGATAGGTATATGATGTGATACGACAATGACAAATCAAAATCGTATAGGGATCGATCAGGATAATATGAAAAGGTTCACGAGGCAATATCTAGTGTAGGATTTTATCGTTTTGCAGAGCAGGGCTAATGGTAACGCATAGTCATAACTAACTCAAACCTCGAACAACGCTCCCAAAATTCAGGGGGTGCACACAAATCAAATCACAATGTAATATATAAGGTATCGAACTTGACTCGGAATTGATCCCAAGTGATCTTATCCTCAGGAGTCTCTAAAGTGACAGGTTCCACCAATCCAAAACTCTATCATGTAGCTACCTCGATGCAAGCTTACTCTTAGTCGCATCATCAATACCCAAATCTCTGAATATCCGAACACAGGTGTCAAGCCACCCTTGAATCTCTGCAGTCGGTTATGTCCCTTTGAACGACTTCCCACCAAGAGAGGTGAAGTCCTTACATAGCTTAGAAAAATCAACCACCCTAGGTTCCTGCACTTGAACCCTAACATCTATTGCGGATGCTTCTGGAGCGGGTATCATTCTCATGATCGCTGCCACCATGGTCTCGAACATAGTTGGTTAATCTCGTAAACCACCGTCTCCTCCTCCAGGAACAAGCTCTTCCCTAACAATATGTCTCGAAGATCGACGACTCATTCCAGATTTAAAAATAGAATGATTAGTTCACACACGAAAAAACTGCAATGGAGTACAAGCGCTACTATACTATACACTAATATATAGTATACATCCATCAGAAAATACAAGTACGTCCCTCATATGTCTTTATACCTATGAACTTTGGATAAGATCCATTAACCAAAGCTCTGATACTAAATGTGACGATCTCCCCGTACCTTCTACACAAACCAAGGAGAAGTTCGTTGTATGACGTGCCAGGCCGATACGGGACGATCATCGGGGTAGGAAAACACACCAAACCTGTCGTATAATTCACAACGCATGGATAAAATATAATAGAACATATACAACAAGAGATAATAGCAAAGCATAATTGAACATAATCTTAAATTTTCCATATCATCATGAAAATATCCATACATTGAACTGGATTACATCAAAATCTATACAATAAGCCTCACTACAGGTTCACTCAGAGTAACGTACATCAGCAGAAAGAACATATATGTATAGTAGAAAGTAATATGTCAGCCTCCATCTCACTGTCGCTCAGCAGCATTGTCCTCATCAAGATCTACTACTTACTACCTAGTTTGCTTATCCACAACATGAAGGAACAACCCAAGGTAATAAGAGAGATGCATAAAACCTTGAGTCAAACAATAGTCTTAATGTGTGATAAAACAGCTAACAAAATCATCAATAAAGTATATGGAAAATAGGCAGTTCAATCATCTTATCCACTAACACATTAATAGAGAAGAATCCCCAAACCCACTTCTCTTCCACAACCTACGGTGATAGCCTTCCCAGAGAATTAGAGAAAAACAAATAGTACATCCATAGCAACCAATTATCAAGCGTAGACTATTCTAATCAAGTTCAGTACCTCCCAAGCACAAACCCCGAAGGCCTAAACATATATCAAATAAGCACACAAAAGATATTTCCCTTGACGTCGACTAATCCACATAAGACGATACAAGCAAACAATAGCATCCATGACACTGGCTATCACCGTCTACCTTGCCTTGAATCCATCGTTAATCGTATGAATGATTCATCTTGTCATCCGTCAAGGGCTAATGTTAACCCTGGTTCTACCAAAACTTCATATGTCATCATGATAGGTCCATCGTGACTGTCCAGGGTACTCGAGTAATCATCTAGTCTTTGGGTGCCCCCGTTATACCCCTGATTTGAGTCCGCTAGAACCTCCGACTAACGACGATCTCTTGGCTCTTCATCTCTAGTCATCCACCTTGACGACCATCCATAGCTCAAGCGCCTTCTCGAGCAAGCCATTATGCACAAGCTCAAATCATCTTGAGTCGTCTTTATAACATCGTTGCATCATATGATCAATGAACACTTAACTTTGCTTCGAACATTTCATCTGAATTTACATCGAAGCTACGTCCATCGTCGAACCAAAAATCAACACCATTTGGTCAATATATAATGGATCGCCCAAAACCCATTTATGGATTGCAACCTATAATCGATCGCACCACCGATCCATCAGGGATTCACATTTCCTGGATTGCACCACCGACCATGCTTCATCACCGATCCACACACGTGCCTTCTTCACCATCATTCCGGCCGACCCACGACCCATGCATTCGAACGATCCATCATATGTGTGGTCCATCACCAACCCACAATCCAGTAGTGCACACTAGCCAAACCCGGTCCATTCAATGGATCGTGACCCGACCCACTACCCAACACTACACATTCCGTCTTGTACCAGAGCAGATCGACCCGATCATCATTCGTACGATCCAACTCTGGTCGATCCAATCTAAACATGTGCGACCGATTTATGCTTCACGAGCTCCATCCACGGTCCATCATTCTAGGGGTGGGCATTTTACTACGTTAACCGGTCGGACCGATGAAACCGATCTTAAATGAACCGTTTTAACCGTAAAAAGCAGTTAGCCGAACTTTCGGTTAACCGACCATAGTTAACCGATCAGAATCGTTTCAGTTAATGGTTAACCGCGGTTATACATTAGTTAACCGTTAACCGCAAATATTTTTGTAAATATTAGGAACAGCCCAACCCACTATTATTCACGACCAGCCCACCCATTTTCTCCTAACCCTAATTGTCTCTTCGATTCATCCATCGTTCTCCTGCCCGCTATTTTGCATTCGCTCCAGGAAATAATATTCACGCTTCGTTTCCAATCGCTCATGAGAATAGGGTTCTTATAATTGGATTGATCCTCCGCTGATCCGCAGCATTGATATTCATTCATTTCCACCTGAATCGTCGATTTAAGCAAATTGTGAATGCTAGCAGGAAGAGGAAAAACGTGAGTGTTATCTGTTTTGTGTTGTTCTCAGTTTCGTTTATCTGTTGCTGCATATTGTTTATCTATTTATTCTTTGGGCTTGTTTGTGTTATTCCGGATTTGTGTAAATATGTACTTCGAATGTGTAGATTTTCCTTTCTTTTAGGGCTCGAATGTTAGCAGATTTAGGGCTATTTAGGAGTGGAATGTTAGCATTTATAATATTGATATTGGATTCCCGTTAGCAATGTTAACAGCGATTGATAAATATATGGTTTTCAATTTATATATTTTAATTTACAATGTTAGGCCAGCCACAATCGGACAAATGATACTGGTTTTCAATTTTAGCAATGTTAGCAGCAGATTTAGGCAGTGTTAGCACTTAGCAGTAGAATATTTGTCTCCATTTTCAAGTGGTTAAATCTTGAAGGATATATGATATTGAAAACTAAACATGCATGTTAATCATTTTAAACAGTGCCCATGGGCCATGGCAATGATATAATTGAAAACTAGACATGCATATTCATAATTTTAAATAGTCCTCACGGCAATGATATAAGCAATACATATGACAATTGTCCAAAGTGGCGTAGCGCTATGAATGGATAATCTATAAGCTCAACTGTTTTAGATGTCAAGAATAGAAAGTGATATGAGCATTTCTACATGGCCAAGAAACTTTCAACTAATTCAAGCTTTTGTCACCTTGCATTTTGGAACTCAAATTTTCACCTGTCAAAAGACTGTAAAGGTGTAAAAATGATGTTAAAACTTATATAAGTACCAAAAACAAACCTGTAACTTTTCTTATACCAGTTACCATGCCGTAGTCATGGATTTTTGCATCATAGACATTTAACACACAATTAACATCTTTAAAGTATCGTAATTAATTTAGATTGCACCACTCAGCATCCATACTAACAAAAAACTTCTAATTAAAAAGTTAGTACCATGTGTCTGAAAGAGGTGCGTTAAATCTAAGTTAAAGGTTACACATCCACAGATATGAGTACGCAAGCTTAAAAGTATAGGCAATGGAGTTTGAGGCACAAATGATTAGAAAACCAAAGCTTGTACTAGACAACACATTGAAATCATATGCCATGTTCCTCTGATCTAATGGTGGAACATGTCAGGCATTCCCCCACCCTTCTAGAATTACAGTTTGCATTTTTTTTTTTTTTCATCTTCTAAAATTATGCTAATATCATATATCCTACAAGATTTTGAACTTGTAGTAAAAGAGATACACTGGTCCGTAGTATTAGTTCATTTAATTTCGATATCGATTGCTAGGTAGTATTATATTACTGGACAATATATCTTCCTAAGTTGGTCTTGTGTTCTTTGTTCATGCAAATGAGCATACTGGCCACTGAGTTGTTTTTTCGTTCCTTTATGTTCAAATCAAAAATATCATTTATCTCTTTATGTTTAGACAGGAATAATTAAAATAATAGATTTCATGCAGTCTTTCACTACAGACTTAATTGGCCTATGTTGATAATTCATTTCTCACTTTAAATAAACAACAGTGATGCAAAGAAATTTGTTTATGCAATTTCTTAAAATAATACGATATATGAAAAATACAGTAGTGTTCATAAGCTCAATTTCATGCTTTGCCCGTGGTTGTGTAGCCATAAAACCTGAACAAATAGATTAAATCATTAACAGGGTAATTAACTTTGTTGTGTTTACTTTGAAGAAATAAAATATTACGAAGTACTCCAGTGTATCAGCATATCATGAGATGCATTCAGTCGATTAGTGCAGTATTTGATCTTCTTGATCAAGAACTACCTACTGATTTTTTAAACTTCATTTTTATTAGGAAATGTTTAAAGCTAAATGAATGTAAACATAATAACTCTGTTATCACTGCCATGTGTATTTTTAGGAAGTCTCCAATCTATTTTTTCAAGCAACTCAATCGATGTATTCTTTTCAGAAAATTCAACCATTTATACTTTATTATCACTGCCACACTGGATAACTTAGTATCATAATTTGCACAATACAATCCAGATAACCTAATTATCTTCTTATCACTGCCATCACCGGTTACTGCTGCCATGCTGAAAATTTGCAACTTAATGAACTTTTATTTGTACAGACAAGTGATTAGAAAGAGGAGGGTTGGAGACTCAGACTGTAGCAGTGAAGCTGAAGATTCTAATGCACAATGGAGGGTGGAGATATGTTTATACTGTTGCAGTGTAATTTGTATTTGAGTAAACATTGTAATCTAATACTATGAACTATTTATGTACCGTGTATGACTTAGAACCTGAGAAGTGAGAACTGAGTGTTAGAACTTTACATGCTTCGTATCTAACTGTCTATGACTGCTGCTGTTGTATTAACGTCGTCAGTAAACTGGAGGGGAGCAATTGTGTAGTATTAATGTCAGTTCTCTTGGTGCGTGTCATATGATCTATCAGATTAGAATATTAAACGGTTAACTGGTTAACCGAATAATTTGACTGGTTAACCGAATAATTTGAACGGTAAACCAAACCGTTCGAATTAGTCGGTTAACCGGTTAAATCATCTGGTTAACCATGGTTAATTTTGACTGGTTCGATCAATAGGCCGAATCGAAATTAACCACATACGGTTAACCGAACCGCAGTCTAATCGGCGGTTAACCGAAAATTTTAACTGATTTAATTGGCTAACTGACCGCGCCCACCCCTAATAAACAGAAATGCTGCTATGACAAAAAACATTTTTGTCAAATCGTACAGTAAAGACATAAATTTATGAGGAACTACACATCAAATTACCATAGTACCCCTTGAATTCTGCCAATTCCTCCTAATATACGTTATTCTGACATTTTGAAAAAAACTAGTTTTTGTCATAGTAGCAAAACTCCCTAATAAAATAGTTTAATAAAAATAGTACTATTTTAGAATAAGTTAATTATATTAATCCATTCCTAACTAAATATCCCTATTGTTAACGCCAAAAATGGCACTAACACCAGATTTTAACGAAAGCACCACCCTTTTACAGGTAAAACCGTATAGAACATATAAAAATAAATGGAAAAAGTTAAGAAAAATAAAGTAAAGAGAGAGAGAGAGAGACAATTTTTATAGTGGTTCAGCCATTATCATGGCCTACATCGACTTTGAATATCTTTTATTATGATCCTTGTCATGCCAATTACAATATATTATGGATGATTACAGAGTTCCCTAAAGTAGAGATTAACATATTATCACTGGTATTATTGGTTATCGGAGAATCACGATAACCAGCTTAGGTGACCTTGATTTGCTATTTTTGGATAAGAAGCTTTGTTGTAGGAGAAGAGTAATGGCTGCTAGAGATGAAGTCTTGCTGTTGAAGATGATCAATGGATGTTGGAGATGAAGATATATTCTGATAAAGCTTTGACAGCGTCTTGGTATGGCAAAGATTGGTTCCCTTTTCAGTTGGAGGGCATGATGTATTTATAGGTGTTTGGGGTGAAGCTGGACCAAGCCCAATTGCAGGGAGCCTTGGAATTGCATGTCGATCTATGCCTGGAAACTCATAGCAAAATTCCTTAACTTGATGGGTCAGTGCCGACACATGGTGTTAGCTCATATTTCACATCGAACTTCATGGTGACATTGCATGTATCTTGTTTAGCCTACGACATTGATTTGATATCATTTGGATCTAGTTTGATGTTGCACCACGTTTTACTTCTTGTTCGTGTCGACACTTTATTTTGAACCATTGATTGATATATCTAGATAAGTTTGATCAACATGGGATTCCTTATGTAGCTTCCTGCTTTCATATGAGTGAGTAAGAGGAGGTCACGGGTCCATACCCTTGGTGCATATGGAGCGATGTCGACCCCCGATGGGCCGGTGCCGACCCACGATGGGTCGGTGCATGCCGACCCATGTACATAGCTATTTTAGACATGGTTTTTTGGGGATCGACTTTGACTAGTCCTTGTAGTCTTTCTGATGAAGTTTGGTCCAATTCCAAGGTCGCACTTCTTTGCTCTTCATTGCGATTCCGTATGAATATCTTCCGGGATTATATCCGGGTTAACACCTATTTTAAAAGTTGGCTTATCATTAATTCAAAATTCGAATTCTCATTCAAAACAACTTATATTAACTGATACAATTCTAATTTATTAGTTTACAATAGATTACAAAATTCAAACCATTACTTCAATTTAGTTTAAAGCTTGCATTCAAAAATCAATTTCATTTCATTCTATTATTCAAACAACATTTCAAAGTTTAATTGTCAAGTTAATCTCTTAAATCAAATTTTTTCAACTTTAAAATTTATAAAATTTAGCAAATAAAATCCTATGTTGACAAAATCTTCATATCAAATCAAATCTTTTCATTTACTTAATTTGAGCAAGTGATGCCTTAAAATTAAATCCCTTATTACAGTTATTAAATTAAAATATTATTTTAAATTAAATCAAAATATAAAATAATCTTTTTTTTGCAAAGCCAATGTAGTTGAATGGACCCTTACCATTTTATTGATACACAAAGAATTACAACAAAAACGAATCATTGTAGAAACAACCTACCAATGGCATAGAAAAGACAAAGAAACAAGTGCATCAATACACAAGATAATAAACAACACAAACAAACAAAAATAGAAGCCAACAAGCAAGAAGATGCAACTATGCTACATGATCCACGCTAGCAAAGATTTGCAAATAGCATATCACTTGACATAGAAAGGAACAACAACTAACATCACCTCACATTGACTTCTTCACTTCTGGCTTACATCAAAAAGGCCTGATCTCATTTCAAAGGAATCACATCTACGTTTCAATGCTACCTCGAATTTCATGGTTTTCCATTGACGATCCATTTCACGTCTAACCTTTCTTGCTTCATGCATCGAGTTATCAAATTTTTAGTGCTATTGTATCTAGGGATAGTCGCACTAAAGGAGAAGCTGAGTTAGACTAATTTGTATGCAAATTTTCACCCGATTTCACTGGACTACTACCTAAAATGCCGTTAGAGCTTCCTGTTTCATGTCATACCGATTGCTTGCAATTTACATTACCAAAGACAGAGCTTGGCATAACACGAGAGTCACAAAATCTGGCATGAACATCATTGGAAGTAGCATACAAGTCAGAGTTCAACACTATGCCATCAACACCATGCCGTCAACACCAGCTGAAAGACCCAACTGACCCATGCAAAATTGATTTAATAGGGAGGAAATAAGTGCTTTTGACCGCTCAACATTATGATGCACTTCGCCATATTTAACAAAAAGCAAAGCACCATCGATGTTCTGCAACACATTCGAAGAAATATGCACACAACTAACCTATGCATATGTTTCATGCACAGAAGGCAAATCTTTCACTCCACCCAAAACATCCAGTTTAGCCAAATTCATCTCATCAGGAATATGTTCACTCCTCACAGTATGTTCACATTCAGCATAATAGAATCATATCTTATGATCACCTCTGGGTTGTCTATCACATTAGCAACAAGGGAATCAACTGACACACCATCCTTAATGGTAACAGCAGACTGGTCAAAGCCAGTCAGAGTTACCGAGTTTCCAAGCTAACAGTCTACAAAATTCTCCTCGGTCATATGATTAATTTCCCCTTTCTCGATTTCTTGTCCTATTTATGTTTGAAGAACATCAAAAGGTTTATTAGAAACAACAATGTTACCTTGATCAAGCTGGAAGTTTGAAACTTTTTCACGTGGTAGCAATGTCCATGGATAAGACATCCTCATTCCCATTGTTTTGCAAAACTTCAGAAGGTTTGTTGCTCATATTTAACTCAGCTAAGTACGAATTGCCATGATCGATCCCTTTCCTATTAAAGTTCTTAGCACTTTTAGCTATTTTCTGCCACATTTGAAATTTTCTGTTCTTAATGTTCTTGTACAAAATAATTTGTTTAGTCACCTTCTTTCCTTGGTTTATAAAATCATCACCTTGGTGTTCATGTTCCTACCTTTTCTCTATAATAACTTCACATTCCAAAGAGGTATGACCGAACACTTTACGTCGACCGTGGACATTTGGTTTCCACAAATACCTGACCTCAATTTTTTGTGTGCCACCCTCTTTCCTGAATACGTTAACTCTGGGAATACAACACATCAGAACAAATAACAGAAGACTTTTATTACATCATGATAATGTTACATCAGAGTACAGAATATATCAGAGCACATCGAATATAATAACACAACGGAAGATTAAATTACAATAAATGTAATACACTGTAGCGGAACAATTAAATTAACACAGCAGAAGACTACCAATGCTCTGGACACGGCTTTAGGCTTCGATCTAGAATCCTGCTCAAAAGATAAATATCTGCAAAACAAGCTACTCGACTGGCCATGTGGAAAAAAGGGTACCCGAGTTTGCAAAGTGAGACAAACTACGGGTAAGTCATGGGAGTGGTATGAGAAATCTTTACTTAACTTAACTAATAATAAGGCTAATCACAGGACCACGCCGCTAAAGCGGAACGGGTTTACTCCATTGGATTGCCAGTGCATAAATAAAGTAAATAGTTAAACAATGCAATGCTTTTTAGAAAAATGAAACCATTATAAGACTCAGGTCCCATCATACAATGAAACGCAAGCCGGAGGATAGAGTTTTACCTTATAATGGTCAAAAATGCTTGAAACGATAAAACAGATTTGATATTATTATCAGTTACGTACGTTTCAAAAAACATTTCAGTCATAATGTATTAATCATAGATGGCATAACTACCATGTACTATGTCGCCATACTAGTTCTACAATCAAAACCGCATAATGTCGTATTGGAAATTGGGTTTCCATTAAGAGTCAAGGCTAGGAACGATCTCCTTACCGATTCGAGACAATCTAGCAATGTCTCAGGATTCGGACGCTGGCGAACCCTTGGATCCTGTAGGGCCGGTACACAAATACTTTAGTGGCTTAGTTATGCCTAAACACACGCTTCCCGGTCCTATTGAACCTATAATACGGCCATTGGCGACCGATAAATCCGAGGCCTCGAAAATTCCATCATCCACATAAGTAAAATGTCAGGGATGGTAAGTCGCTTACACCACTTCTAGCTAGAAAGAAATGTGTGCACTCCTTGCGTTCCCTTGCTCCGTTTCTGACTCTTACCGGGTGTGAGGCTCGCGAGGTCACGCTATACACAAAGCTATGCCGAAATAGGCTATGCTTTGATCATCAACCACAATGCTCTTCTTTTCAACAAAAACCTTGATCATTTACATCTTGGCGTGGCACATTGACTATTCATGCCATGCAATCGATAACTACCAACATATAACTTCTGAGCTCGTACGTCTCAGAGAAGGGTGTTAAGCAAGAGAATAAATTCTCCGCCACCACAGATATATATATTAAATAGAAATCAATTTAATTTACATGGAATGAAATTCAGTGTCAGACACACATCCATTTACAAGTCCGTTCTGGGTATGAACGAAACCGGAGACACTTATTCCTCGTCCCAAATGTCCAATACGGAAGTGAGGTGCTCGCATATCCGGATAATCAACAAGTACGTCCGGACAAACTACCACTTTAACCCTTTACTGGTAGCTAGCCAATGTCGGCCATCAGTAGTCATCTATTCGATGTGAAGATCGCCGGTCTTCAACCACCGTCTTCATCTTCGACTCTGATCGTCGTAGTAATTATTCAGAATGGGTTAAATCCGGTCTTTCCGAATAACTCGCGTATTTTATAATTAAAAATCAGGTGTTATATAGATACATCATATGCCTCATTCCAATTCAGAATATTCTTCAAATAAAATATTCATATCATTAGGGATATGATCCCATCAATTTTATCAAAGATAAATTCTTTTAAATTAATTCTTTAATCTTCTTTTTAGAGATCATTAAAACTCCAATTTGATTTTAATATCAAAATCATTACTTTATGATTATTTATTTTAAGAAATTAATCTTATCTTCAACTGGGTTAAAGAACCAATGTCATTTAAAAACATTGTTCACGATAAACTCAAAATCATTTTCAAATAAATATGGAATTTCCATAGAAATCAAATCAATGTATAACCGATATAAATTTCCGTATCAGACTAATAATATAAATGGAATAACGGTAAAGCCTTTTAAATTTCATATATAGTAACAGTCTTCTTTTACAGAAGCCTACCTCGATTATTATCAAATCGAATTTCCATTCAATTCCAATTTACTGTATTAAATTGGAAAGCTTGACCTTGGAAAATTTCTTTTTAAATCTTATTAAAAATATTTATAAATTCTAAATTATATTTTCTCTGTTAATTAGTTTAATGAACAAATGTCGTTTAAAAACACAGTCCACGGTAACTCAATTCACATATCATTTTATTTCAATTACTAAATATAATTGGAGACTCTAATAATCTTAATTCAAAGATTTATTTTTTTAATACGGGGTTTAAGAACAGTGTTATTTAAGACACCATCCACGACAACCCAAAATCCAACACTTTTATTTAATTTCAATGAAATATTAATAAATTAGAAGACTTCATTAATTCTTAATTTAAAAGATTTATTCTAGTAAATAGCTAGTCCATTTTGATAAAAATATATTTTTATCTGCTGTCCATCCAAAAACGGACATAGAAATCATCATTTTATTCTTCGTTGAATATTATTTTAAAATATTCGTTATTTTAAAATATTCTTTATATAAAAAGATTCTTTATGTAGAAATATTCTTTATATTATAATATTCTTTACTTTAAAATATCTTTATATTACAATGTTCTTTTATTTTAAATATTCTCTATTTAAAATTATTCTTTATTTAAATGTTCTTTATTTTAAAAGAAATCCTGAATCGGAATGCGACTCAAGCAGTTACCATATAATTTTAGTTATATGGATTTCATAATCGCATGTATATGACCACAAATGATAAATAATCATCAAACCATCCATTCAATATCCAAAGTGAAATTTTACGACTGTATGAGCATTAAAATGAATAATAACGCTCATCGCAGCCTATCAATCTATCGATCAACATATAACTAAATATTAGGACTAGTGTATGTTGAATATCATCCCAATACCCGTGTGGGGTTTTCAGCCAACAACAATTCATATAAATAAATAATTGGTTAATGAACTTAATCAATTTTAATTCCGCTAACATGTTGATGATAATGAACCAAACATGTTATTTTACTCCTGATGTCGAATATGAATGTATTTTACTCCCATAATTTCCCTATACATTTCTAATGTCTAACAAAGGGTAATTTATTTACATGGCATTGTTACTGACGATAAATAAAGATAATTTTCATTTTTCTTTATTTGTATGTAGATTATTATTTTTAATTTTAACAAATAAAAGAGATAATTTTATTTGTTTCTATTTCCAATGTATAACCTAACACATAAAAATGTTTTATTTTAAATTACATACGAACTTTAATGTATACATTAACACATTAAAATGTCACTTTTACTTACATACAAATTCTAAGGTGTGTTGTGACAATGCAAATGATTCTTTATTTCACTTACAAATTCTAATGTATGTTTGCAAATAAAGATGATTCTTATATCTGCAATATAAATTCTATTTCAACAAAATGTATAAAAAGTGATACATCCATTTTACTGACAATTCTTATTTTATCAAAATGAATATTTTTGTTGTAACACAAACCTATTTAACAAAAATGCTATTTGTGTTTAACTCTTTTATTTAATAAAAATGTGATTTTTATTTCATTTCATATCTAATTAACAAAAATGTAATTTTTGTTTTCAACCATCATATTTGACAAATTGTAATTTTTGTTTCAACTATTATATTTTGACAAAAATAACTATTTTGGTTCAACTAATCTATTTGGCCAAAAAGGTTCATTTTGACAAAAATGTGTATTTTGATTCGACTAATCTATCTTGAGAAAAGTGTGTATTTTGACAAAAATATGTGGTTTGATTCCACTGATCTATTTTGGCAAAAATGAATATCTTGACAAAATGTATATTTTGATTTAACTAATCTATTTCAATAAAACAATAAAGACAATGGCTTTGTTTTGTTGACAAATCTATTTCAACAAAACAACAAAACAACAAAACAAGACAAAAGGATAACTTTGTTTTGTCGGCAATTCTAATTCAACAAAACAAATAAAAGTGATGTATTTGTTTTGTGACAATTCTAATTTAACAAAACAAATGAAAGTAATATATTTGTTTTGTCAAACCTAATGCAACAAAAATGATAATATTTGTTATGACAAATATAATGCGGCAAAAATGATCATGTTTGTTTTGACAAATATAATGCGGCAAAAATGATCTTGTTTGTTTTGACAAATCTAATGCGGCAAAAATGATCATGTTTGTTTTTACCATTATAATTTGACAAAAGTGACCAATTTGTTTTAACTATGATAATTTGACAAAAGCGACAAATTGGTTTTAACTATGATAATTTGACAAAAGCGACAAATTGGTTTTAACTATAATAATTTGACAAAAGCGACAATTTGGTTTCTACTTTTATAATTTGATAAAAGTGACAATTTTAGTTTTAACTTTTATAATTTGATAAATGTGTATATTTTGTTCAACAATTCTAATTTGACGAAAATGAATGTTTTTATGTTAACTATACTAATTGACAAAAATGAATGTTTTTGTTTAGCTATTCTATATTGACAATAAAAAACATTTCTTTTGAAAACTATTCTTTTTATTGTAACCAATATGACAATAAAAATATTTCATTTGAATCTATTCTTTTTATTGTAATCAATATGACAATAAAAACATTTCTTTTGAATTTATTCTTTTTATTGTAATCAATATGACAATAAAAATATTTCTTTTGAATCCATTCTTTTTATTGTAATCAATATGACAATAAAAACATTTCTTTTGAATCTATTCTTTTATTGTAATCAATATGACAATAAAAACATATTTTCAATTCTACTCTTTTTATTATATTTGACAAAGTGACAACAAAGATGATTTTTTTTTTTATCATAATCTTTTTATTATAATCCTTTTATTTTAATTCTTTAAGTGACAATAAAACGACAATATTTTTATCATAATCTTTATAATCTTTTTATTCTAATCTTTTTATTCTAAACTTCTTATTCTAATCTTTTTGACACAAATGTTAAATTTGTTTCAATAACATGTTTTGACACAAATGATAACCTTTATTTCAATTTACATGTTTTGACAAAAATCTATATTTTTATTTCAATAATCATGTTTTGATAAAAATGTTATTTTTATTTCAATTAACATGTTTTGACAAAAATCTATATTTTTATTTCAATAATCATGTTTTGATAAAAATGTTATTTTTATTTCTATTAACATGTTTGACAAAAATGGCTATTTTTATTTCAACTAACATGTTTGACAAAAATGCATCTTTTTATTTCCATAATTATATTTTGACAAAATGTTTTTTTTTTCATTTCAATAACTATATTTTGACACAACCATGTTTAATGTAAACAATAAAATGAATATTTTATTGTTATTCATAACTAGATGACAAATTTAATTCACGTACATTTTCTATGTATTCTAATGACTTATAAAAGAATATTTTATTTGTTTAAATTCTTCTATGTATTCTAACAACATATAAAAGAATATTTTATTTGTTTACATTTATTTTATAACAAACATGAATATTATATGTTTTATATATACAATAAAAATATGGTTTTTTTTATTGTATACACAAAATTCTGACAAATATGAATATACAATTCAATTCAGTGGTTCATCACAATCACAAACAAATTAATCTTACAATAAATATATACAACATCAACATGGATTTCATATACAATGAATATAAATTTCACAGTGAAATAAATAAATAATTTTATTTTGAAATAGAAATCTCACATTGCTTTTTGTTTGAATTTTCAACGTGCTTCGTTTTAATTCCGGTCTGCTCCATCGCCTAGATCTGGTCAAGGCGAATCCAACGCTTCTGAAATTTTTGAATTTCGATTTCATATGAAGAAGTTATGATGTCGTAAACATTTGATCACAAAATTAAATTAATTAATTTATTAATTATAGCAATTAGTGTTAATTACCCTTTTTAATAACGCTAACTAAAACGTTGCCATCTCTGTTTCATCGTTTTACTGTAAAGAAGAACCCATCAGCTTGAAGTCTCCTACCACCAAGCGCCGCATCCATGACCCACCGGAACACCATCGGGACCCACCCCATGAAGAGCGCCAACTCCTCCTCCCCACGCCTGGCTCGCCGGCCAAACCATCTGGTGCTCCGAATTTCATGCATTAACGCGCCCCCTTTGGACAGAAAATCCTCTCGAATTCTGAAATAAAAACTGATCTTGACCGTCCAAGTTGAAGAGTTCGGGATGCATATCATTTTCCGCTTTGAAATTATAGTGTGGATTAATGGAAAAATGGGGAAGAAGATTGGAAGACGGGGGCCATCGATTAGGGGAGTGGCGGCTGACTTCTTTAGGGGATTAGGGTTAGATTGTGTTAGGGTTATTTATATTATTATTTTATTTAGTTCATTAATTCAAGAAAAGCCTGTTATCTTCTATTAGCTCCAAATTCAGCCCAACTTATGTTGTTCCTAGGTAAATACCCCCCTTCGGGACACAAAGGGCTAGGTCCCGTCATCCCAATTGATCGTTTTCAGTCTGTTTTCTTTAATTTAATATATAAATCATTTAATTATTTAATTTATCGTACTTTTAAATTTCTTGGGGCCACATACGAACTCTAAAAATTACAAAAAAATATTTCTAGTTATGTTTTGACGATACGGTCCTAACAAGACTAATTTCGTCAAATTCCAAGACCGTTTAAAAAATGGCCATTTTCTGGTCGATCCGATTTGATTGAAACTGACAAAACACATTTTCTTTTTCCACGCTCACATATTAATTCCAAAAATTATGAAAATTGAAAGCTAGCAATAATTTGACATTATGAATCCAACAAAAGTGGTTTCGTCCAAAACGGAGGTCGTTTGCAAAATGGCTATTTTTAAGGCCAATATATTATATTAAAAAATATATAAATTCTATAGCAACTTTTCTAAATTTTAAACTAGACATAACTTCCTATTTTTAAAGTGAAATCTCAGTTTCTTACATTCGTTAGAAAGATATTGTTGAACAGATTCGAATATTTCTTGTTTCGTCAAATTCTGATTTAAAATGAATTATGTATATTAAATTGAAATTCAAAATCGAATTTTTGAACTGCCATGCCATTTCAAACTCCTTATATAATTAGATAAAATTTATTCGTTTTAACTTCTATTAAAATAAATTTTTAGTCGCTTTTATTTAAAATAAATCATTTTAAATATTCAATTTCCATTAAAATTTCTAAAATAAAATTTTTAAATTGGTTTTGATTTTCCAGGTTGTTACAATCTCCCCCACTTAAAACTTTTTCGTCCTCGAAAAGGAACGAAGTTAAAAGTTGTTTAATTAACCAACTCAACTTTCATTATATATATATATACATATTTTTGTTGGTTTCAATAATTTTTCAAATATATATATACTTTTATATATTCAAAAATTATATTTTTCGAGATCGGATTATATATATAATTACAAATACGTTAATTATAAACTTATCGCTCTCAACTATTCTAGGGCATAACTAACCCTATCTTTAACGAGTTTCTCATTCTAGGA
This sequence comes from Allium sativum, assembly GCA_030737875.1. Lineage (NCBI taxonomy): Eukaryota > Viridiplantae > Streptophyta > Magnoliopsida > Asparagales > Amaryllidaceae > Allium > Allium sativum. The sequence continues at coordinate 133,234,982 of CM060924.1, read as the reverse complement.
TACTACTGATCCTATCTCTAATGAGTATTCTTATTGGATATTACTAATCCAATCTATGATGAGTCTTATGTTCAGTTCTAACGAGTTGTACCCCAAAAATTTGAGCTAACCAGAGCTCAGATACCAACTGTAACGACCCAAATTTTGCCCAGAACCAATCGATCGCAAGATTGACCAAGACCATTCAAAACCCGAATACGTTAACTCTGGGAATACAACACATCAGAACAAATAACAGAAGACTTTTATTACATCATATTAATGTTACATCAGAGTACAGAATATATCAGAGTACATCGAATATAATAACACACCGAAAGATTAAATTACAATAAATGTAATACACCGCAGCGGAACAATTAAATTAACACAGCGGAAGACTACCAATGCTCTGGACACAGCTTTAGGATTCGATCCAGAATCCTGCTCAAAAGATAAATATCTGCAAAACAAGCTACTCGACTGCCCGTGTGGAAAAGAGGGCACCCGAGTTTGCGAAGTGAAACAAACTACGGGTCAGTCATGGGACTGGTATGAGAAATCTTTACTTAACTAATAATAAGGCTAATTATAGGACCACGCCGCTAACGCAGAACGGATTTACTCCATTGGATTGCCAGTGCATAAGTAAAGTAAATCGTTAAACAACACATTGCTTTTTAGAAAAATTAAACCATTATAAGACTCAGGTCCCATCACACAATGCAACGCAAGCCGGAGGATAGAGTTTTACCTTATAATGGTCAAAAATGCTTGATACGATAAAATGGATTTGATATTATTATTATTGTACATATGTTTCAAAAAACATTTCAGTCATAATGTATTAATCATAGACAGCATAGCTACCATATACTATGTTGCCATACTAGTTCTACAATTAAAACCGCATGATGTCGTATTGAAAATTGGGTTACCATCAAGAGTCAAGGCTAGGAACGATCTCCTTACCGATTCGAGACACTCTAGCAATGTCTCAGGATTCGGACGTTGGCGAACCCTTGGATCTTTCAGGGCCGGTCCACAAATACTTTAGTGGATTAGTTATGCCTGAACACACGCTTTCCTGTCCTATTGAACCTATAATACGACCATTGGCGACCAATAAATCCGAGGCCTTGAAAATTCCATCATCCACATAAGTAAAATGTCAGGGCTGGTAAGTCACTGACACCACTTCTAGCTTGAAAGAAACGTGCGCACTCCCTACGTTCCCTTACTACGTTTCTGACTCTTACCGGGTGTGAGACTCGCGAGGTCACGCTATACACAAAGCTATGTCAAAATAGGCTATGCTTTGATCATCAACCACAATGCTCTGCTTTTCAACAAAAGCCTTGATCATTTGCATCTTGGCGTGCCACATTGACAATTCACGCCATGCGATCGATAACTACCAATATATTACATCTTAGCTCGTACGTCTCAGAGAAGGGTGTTAAGCAAGAGAATAAATTCTACGCCACCACAGATATATATATTAAATAGAAATTAATTTAATTTACATGGATTGAAATTCAATGTCAGATACACATCCATTTACAAGTCCGTTCTGGGTCTGAACGAAACCGAAGACACCTTATTTCTCGTCCCGAATGTCCAATACGGAAGTGAGGTGCTCGCATATCCGGACAATCAACAAGTACGTCCGGACAAACTACCACTTTAACCCTTTACACTAGCTAGCCAATGCCGGGCATCAGTAGTCATCCATTCGATGTGAAGATCGCCGGTCTTTAACCACCGTCTTCATCTTCGACTCTGATCGTCGTAGTAATTATTCAGAATGGGTTAAACCCGGTCTTTCCGAATAGCTCGCGTATTTTATAATTAAAAATCAGGTGTTATAAAGACACATCATACACCTCATTCCAATTCAGGATATTCTTCTAATAAAATATTCATATCATTATGGATATGATCCCAACAATTTTATCAAAGATAAATTCTTTTAAATTAATTCTTTAATCTTCTTTTTAGAGATTCATTAAAACTTGTAACACCCCACCTCCACTAGGATCACTCCTTAGAATGTACTAGCTTTGGAGGGGCGTTATTGTGAAGGTAAACTTGCACAGAGATATCACAAGACAGAATATATAAAAATAAATATAAGTAAAGCAGCGGTAGCAGATAAAACCCATCATCATCATCTCAGAAAACCAACATAGTCAAGTACATACTATCAAAATGTCATAATCCAAAATACAACATAAGTCTAGATACGTGATAACAAAATACATGGTAAAACATCAGTACTAATCCCCAGAAAATAAAAGGTAAGCCACAGCTAGCTCAGATCCATACATGAGCTATCAAACAAGCAAGCCAAAGATCCACTAAGCAGATGTAGCCCCTCCCTGAGAACCTGTGGGGGGGGGGGGGGGAAACGGAAGAAAAGAAGCGAAAGAAAACAGGTCAGTCAAAAAGACTGGTAAGCCCTACTACGATCAATCTATAAACTAATAAAGTTAACAGCATGATGGAAACTGAGATGAACATACTGGCAATAGATAAAGGTGACATCACATAGACGAGATTAAACTTTGCACCACAGTGTACTAGCAAACCCACAAAACAGATCTTGATCCCTTTGCCCCAAACTTTGGCCCAATAACATGAAGTGACCTTAGTATAAGGTCCAGCCCAACGGTCTAGTCGATCGGCTCCCTATAAACCTAACACGTCAAGTGTTGGTGTCCATACGGCCCACATGGATGTAGTCAGACTGTGCTGGGTCCACCTTCGGGTGTATCAAGCCCTAAGGTGTCAACCCCAGACACCTAAGCAATAATGCACAGTCCAAGCCTACTGGTACCCGTGCCTCGAGTTTGTCCAACATCGGACTACGTGCACGTCCGTAGCCCTCCGGACCCGCACCGCTGTACCACTCAGCCGTCGCTTTGGTCGCTTACATCAGTCCAGTAATCGTGCCCCGCCCTAGCCTAGCCTCTAGGGTTGTGAATGATACCAAACTGGGATTACTGCTGGAACAGACCACGTTGCTAGGGTTTCTAAGAGGGTTAAGTGTGGTTTTAACCCCTCACTAATCCTGGATTAAATTAGTTAAGTGTAACCACTTAACCCCATCTAATCCTCGCATCCCCATTATTGGTTAAGTATTAGTGGGCCATGACTTAACCCTAATCATGAGGCATTAATTACTTAATGCACCCAACCTCTCACATTAGACATCCGTGGTTACCTGGGAAGATTTACACCACGTCTAGGTCTAACCTCGGGTCTTATGGTGCAACATGACCAACTACCCACATTAGACCCCACGTTGTGGTTACCTGGGAAGATTTACACCACAACTAGGTCTAACCTCGAGTTGGCCATATCATGTTATCTAATGTCATGTCCACTTTAGAACATATTTACAAGTTAACATATACTTGGGTAGACCTAACTTAATAGGTAAATTCCCAAGGGGTAGACCTAACTTAATAGGTAAATTCCCAATCCTTTAGTTTCATGTATTTTTAAGTTTACCCAAACCCTCCCAACGTCATTATCTCGCTTACATATTCGTCATAACGTATAAGGGTATAAAAGGTAACTTGGCATAACATACATGATAAACTTCACATATTTTGATAAACATGCATACATGTTAAACTTGCAAATCATGTCATAGTAAACTCGCATAAACATGCATAGCTTATTAAATATGCATAACTTGGTAAGGTGAACATGCATAATCCATTTAAACTTGCATAACATGGTAAGATGAACTTGCATAAGCATGCATAATCCATTAAACTTGCATAACATGGTAAGGTGATCTTGCATAAACATGCATAACCCATGAAACATGTAGAACATGACATAATAAACTCGCATAAGCATGCATAACTTGTGAAACATGTAAAACATGGCATAGTAATCTCGCATATGCATGCATAACTTATGAAACATGTAAAACATGGTATAGTGAGTTCGCATAAGCATGCATAACTTATGAATCATATAAAACATGACATAGTGAGTTCGCATAAGCATGCATAATCAACTAAACTCACATAAATCTCAACTTTCACCAAACATTAACTTTAGAGTTTGTAAAGTGAAGGTAAGAGGGCTTACAAATATAAACAAGCCACAAATCCACCAAATAAGATGAAGAAGCCCTTTTTAAAACCCCAAAACAAAGCTTCAAATAAGAAAACCCTTTTGCAAAATCCCAAAACACAAACTTTAGCAAATCAAACTTGCAACTTAATGAAGTATGCAAGTTATTAAGCATTCATACAACATAGAAAAGGTTGTATGATCATCATATCTTCATAGGATTTAACTTTGAGGGAGGTGGAGGCTAAGTTTTAGGTGGAGGCCATTTGAGGATTCAAATTGACATAGTTTAGTTGCTAGATTGATTAATGAGGCTTTAGGGTAGGATTAGGGGTATATTTATAGGGAATTAGAGTGTTTTAAGCCCTAGGATTAACCCTAGGTTAGTTTTGGCCCGTCAGATCTCAGAATTCTCCAGAACCAAGCCACCAGACCCAACCCAAATCAGAAATGGTGCACCAGGCTAACTGCCCGGGCACCCCCTGTCGACAGGGCTGTCGACACCCTGGAGGCCCTGTCGACATGCCTGTCGACATGGGGCCCCCTGGCGGGAATTTTCCCGCCTAACCCAGATTAGCCCTATTCCCTGTTTTTAATTTGAAATTTAAATCTGTTTTTAGCATAGGAATTTCTGAAAACTTCAATGGGCCTTAGCCGGGTCATACGGACTCCAATTTTCGAAAACTCGGACTCTATTTCGCGTATTTTTCCGAGACGAACGCAACGGCATAGCCCGTTTCCCCTGATTCTGATTTTTGAATTAAATTCTGCCTCGATTTATGTTATAACAGTTTATTGAAAATACGGGTTGTTACATTCTCCCCTCCTTAAAGGATTTCGTCCCCGAAATCTTCAAGTTAGGAAGAACATATCCTACCATCCAACATCCATCTACTCAAAACATCATCCACGAGCAACCATTGTCCTTAAAGGATTCTAAATGCTGTATGAACATATGCAAAAGTGTGTGTATATGTACTTATCTAATGCAATGATCAATGCGAAATATGTTAGTGAAATGTATCCATATGTATGCAAATCCCTAACATAATGTATAATATCTATATGCGTGCTCAATCATACATCCATATGCAACATCCATGTGATTGCATACAATTTCATCCAAGAATAAGCATAAACACCCATGCACATGCGATATGAGGAGTGTGTGAGCCGATCTAGTGCCTAATGTGTATCATGCATCCACGAGTAACCACTTGCAAACACTTGCAACCATTCGCAACCATCAAACATAACATGTCTCAAGCACATGTTTCATCCAAAAGGGTTTCTACCTATGGTTCTCATGACAAGCTTAGCACGATAACTAGATAAATATGGATAGCAAAGAGAAAGATATACTAACAAAGGAAAGAGATTGAGAGTGTACCCTCAAAAAGGAATGGATAAAGCCCACGCATCTTCTCCTCGGTTTCCCAAGTTGCGTCCTCTTCGGCTTCACCCCATTGAACTTTCACTAACCTGACCTCACGATTCCTTAGCTTCTTGGTCTCTGTCCCCAAGATACGAATCGGAGCTTTCCTTAAAGTTGCCTCTTTCTCTACTTCCATGTCTTCAAGAATGCTAGGTTCAACCACCTCAGCGGACTCATGCAAGCACTTTCGGAGATGCGAGACATGAAAGACGTTATGCACTCCGGACAACTTTTCGGGCAATTGCACTTTATAAGCCATCTTCCCAATTCTTTCAATGATGGGGAAGGGTCCAACGAATCTTGGTGCTAACTTCCCAACAGCTCCAAACCGGACCACATTCCGTAAAGGAGAAACCTTCACGAAAACCTTGTCCCCAATCTCAAACTCTAATTCGGACCTTCGCCTGTCAGCATAGGATTTCTGCCGGTCTTGGGCCGCTTTCATCCGTCTTCTAATCAACTCGACCTTCTCGGATGTATCCCTAATCATGTCGGGTCCAAGTATAAGCTTATCTGTGGACTCCCACCAACATGTAGGTGACTTGCACGGCCTCCCATATAAAGCCTCGAATGGTGCCATCCCTATGCTCGCCTGGTAACTGTTGTTATATGCAAACTCAACAAGAGGAAGATGGTCTTCCCAAGCACCACCAAAATCCAGAATGCAAAGCCTCAACAAGTCCTCAAGTACCCTATTCACCCTTTCTGTTTGGCCGTCTGTTTGTGGGTGATAGGCCGTACTCAGGTTCAATCTCGTGCCCAAAGCCTCCTGCAAACTGTTCCAGAACTGACTAGTAAAGATGGGGTCTCGGTCACTGACTATGCTGGAAGGGACTCCATGTAGTCGCACTATCTCACGAAGATATACTGATGCTAGTCCAGATGCGGTCCTTTTGCTCTTCACTGGGATAAAATGAGCACTCTTCGTGAGCCTATCCACAATGACCCATATGCTCGTATTCCCCTTCCTGGACCTTGGAAGCCCATCAATAAAGTCCATAGAAATGCTCTCCCACTTCCATAGCGGGACCTCTAGCGGATGTAATAGCCCACCGGGCTTCTTCGACTCAGCTTTTACTCTCTGACAAGTAACACATCTCGAGACAAACTCCGCCACATCCTTCTTCATTCCAGGCCAGAAGAAAACGCGCTTCATGTCCTTATACATCTTATCACCACCTGGATGTATAGTCATCTTGGAGCGATGTGCTTCCTCAAGAACTTTCCTCACCAAGTCTTCTACCATCGGGACACAAAGCCTTCCATCTCTCCTCAGCCAACCCTTATCGTCTATAGAATATCGAGCAAGGTGACTAGATGTCTCCCCTCGAACCAGCTTATCCATGATCTCAATTATCTGAGGGTCTTCCTTTTGCGAAGCCCCAACTTGATCTAGGAGGGTAGGCCTGAGCTCTAAAGATGCCAAGGAACCGGTCACCGACTTCATTGCCAAAGAGAAATCAAAGGTCGCCAAGAACTCTAAATTCTTCATCTCAACAAATAGAGGGCTTAGCGTCAACCTTTTCCTACTCAACGCATCCGCTACAACATTCCCCTTGCCAGGGGTATAGGATATCTCAAAATCATAGGAAGCCAAAAATTCCATCCATCTCTGATGTCTTAAGTTCAGATCCTTCTGCGAAAAGAGATACTTCAAAGACTTATGATCAGTATATAGCTCAAATCTCTCTCCCAGAAGATAATGACGCCATGCTTTGAGCGCATATACAATCGCTGCCAGCTCTAGATCATGTGTGGGATAATTCCTCTCATGCACCTTAAGTTGCCTCCCACCAAAACATATAACTCTGCCCTCTTGCATCAGAACGGCGCCCAATCCCGTGCCACAAGCATCAGTGTACACGGTAAATATCTTACCACCATCGGGTAAGGCTAGAACTGGTGCGGAGGTAAGGGCTCTTTTGAGTCTCTGAAAAGCAAGCTCACAATCCATATCCCAAGCAAAGACTAAGTTCTTCTTCGTCAACTTAGTAAGAGGAGCGGATATCTTTGCGAAGTCTTTAATGAACTTCCGATAGAAACCCGCAAGACCCAGAAAGCTTCTCACCTCGGTTGCATTCCTTGGAGTCTTCCAATCCTGAACTGCAACCACCTTAGCGGGATCCACCGCTAAGCCTTGCTTGGATACGATATGCCCAAGAAATCTGACTTCCCTTCTCCAAAAATGGCACTTGGAGAACTTGGCTTTTAACTGGTGTGCTCTGAGCGTGTCCATCACCTCTACTAGGTGCCTCGCATGCTCTTCCTCATCCTTGGAGAAGACTAGAATATCATCAACAAAGACCACGACAAACTTATTCAAGAACTCCCGAAACACCCTACTCATCAAATCCACAAAATACGCGGGTGCATTCGTCAAACCGAACGGCATAACAAGCCATTCAAAGAATCCGTCTGGAGTTCTGAATGCAGTCTTGTCTATGCTGTCTTCAGCCACTCTGAGCTGATGAAAACCCGTAGCAAGATCAAGCTGAGAGAAAACAGAAGCACCAACAAGTTGATCAAAGAGATCGTCGATCCTCGGTAACGGGTGTCTGTTCTTCTTAGTCAGCTTATTCAATTCTCTATAATCCACACAGAGTCGAAGAGAGCCATCTGCCTTAGTTGCAAACACCACAGGCGCTCCCCATTCGGATATACTCCTTCTGATGAAGCCCTTCTCAAGCAATTCTTTCACTTGCTTGCTCAGCTCCCGTCTCTCACGCGGAGCCATATGCCGAACGGGCAAAGAAACAGGCTTAGCATTATCTACCAGATAGATGCGAAAATCAATCTCTCGTTTAGGGGGCAACCCCTTAACCTCTTCAAAAACATCTGGATAATCTCGGACCACCCTTACAGACTGAAGGGCCTCCTCTGATGAGTCGAGAGATTCTAGATAGCATAACATGACGGGATTCTTCGGATTGCATGAAATCTCTAAGGTGTTGCCCAGGCGAGTCACAAGCCTTACAACCCTATGCTCACAATCCAGAATGGCTCCATATCTAGACAGCCAATCCATGCCCAAGATCAATCCGTATCCCCTGAAACCTAGAACATACGCACTACACAAGAACTCTACGCTGAGTATAGAGATCCTTAGATCCTCACATATCATAGATAGATGAGCAGAACCCCCAATGGGATTCGAAACACAAACAGGATCATCCACTAAGCTAGTACTGAGGTGCAAGCTATCAACAAGATCAGATGAAATAAAGCTATGTGATGCACCGGAATCAAACAAGGTACGTACTGGAAGATCAGAGATATAAACAAGGTTCTCAACAGAAACACTACCTCGCTCGGGAACTGAAGCGGCATTGAGAGCATGAACTTGCCCTCCTGAAGATCCAGCCTGTCCTTTCTTCTTTGGGCATTCTTTGCTGAAGTGCCCAGTCTCTCCACAAGAAAAGCATCCACCACTAAGCTTCCTTTTCTTCTTCCTGCAATCCTTAGCAAAATGCCCAGCTATGCCACAGTAATTGCACTTCCCCTTGCCTTTGTTGTTTCCCTTCTTGTTCTTATTCTGATTTCCTTGACTGCTTTGACCTTGGTTGCCTTTGCCTTGAGAATCAGCCTTCTTTGCTTGAGTATCGCCCGACTTGACTTCCTTCTTTCCCTCGCCCTGAAGCAGAGCCATATTGACCAAACTCTCGAAAGTGGCTCCATGCGGAATATGTGACATCGCCAAGCCCTGTAGCGGCTCATTCAATCCTCTGGCAAATCGAAGAGCCTTCTTCTCCGGGGTGTTTACTATATCCAAACCGAAGCGGGCCAGCTGATTAAACTTGTTCACATACTCCTTGACAGACATATCCCCTTGCTTTAATGCAATGAACTTCTCCATTTGTAAATTCGCCTCAGCTGAAGATAGAAACTTGGTCACAAATCTAGCCCTCAAATCGGCCCAAGTCTCAACGGGCCTCGTCCCATTGGTGACCTCCCACCAATAGGCCGCCTCATCCTTCAAAAGCCATACTGTCAATAGGATTTTCCTCTCGTCATCAATCCCAAAGATAGCAAACAAGTCCTCCGTGTCCTTCAGCCAATTCCTAGCTTCAACGAAAGATTCCGTGCCTAGGAAATTCTTGCCTCCCATTGCCTTGAAGTCTTTACAAACCTTTGTAAACTCAATCTGAGGATGCTGAGGGGGAGGAGGAGGAAGAGGAGCCTCAGCAACGGGAGGGGGAGGAACATTAGCAACGGGAGGGGGAATATTAGCTGCTGGAGGAGGGGGAGCAGGAACCACCGGAGGAGGGATATTAGGGATAGGATTCTCAACTACAGGAGGAGGAGTGGGAGTAGGGTTGGCGGGACCAGCTGCCGCCCTAGCTTCTAGGAGTCTCCTATACCAGAGTGGTACGTTCACTCCATCTGGGATGTCAAGATTCTCAGCCATACTGAAACAAAAGATAAGATAAGATTAGGTCAAGGGAACGAAGGATAACGCTGATGGCCTTTGGGGATTAGCCTTAAAATAATCTAGACTTTATTTTGGAAAATACTTAGTAGGTTTTTGAAAATAGTTTTTCAAAAAGGGTTTTTTTTTCCAAAAGTTTTGTTCAATCTTGTTAACGTCGTGCTCTGATACCAAATGTAACACCCCACCTCCACTAGGATCACTCCTTAGAATGTACTAGCTTTGGAGGGGCGTTATTGTGAAGGTAAACTTGCACAGAGATATCACAAGACAGAATATATAAAAATAAATATAAGTAAAGCAGCGGTAGCAGATAAAACCCATCATCATCATCTCAGAAAACCAACATAGTCAAGTACATACTATCAAAATGTCATAATCCAAAATACAACATAAGTCTAGATACGTGATAACAAAATACATGGTAAAACATCAGTACTAATCCCCAGAAAATAAAAGGTAAGCCACAGCTAACTCAGATCCATACATGAGCTATCAAACAAGCAAGCCAAAGATCCACTAAGCAGATGTAGCCCCTCCCTGAGAACCTATGGGGGGGGGGGGAAACGGAAGAAAAGAAGCGAAAGAAAACAGGTCAGTCAAAAAGACTGGTAAGCCCTACTACGATCAATCTATAAACTAATAAAGTTAACAGCATGATGGAAACTGAGATGAACATACTGGCAATAGATAAAGGTGACATCACATAGACGAGATTAAACTTTGCACCACAGTGTACTAGCAAACCCACAAAACAGATCTTGATACCTTTGCCCCAAACTTTGGCCCAATAACATGAAGTGACCTTAGTATAAGGTCCAGCCCAACGGTCTAGTCGATCGGCTCCCTATAAACCTAACACGTCAAGTGTTGGTGTCCATACGGCCCACATGGATGTAGTCAGACTGTGGTGGGTCCACCTTCGGGTGTATCAAGCCCTAAGGTGTCAACCCCAGACACCTAAGCAATAATGCACAGTCCAAGCCTACTGGTACCCGTGCCTCGAGTTTGTCCAACATCGGACTACGTGCACGTCCGTAGCCCGCCGGACCCGCACCGCTGTACCACTCAGCCGTCGCTTTGGTCGCTTACATCAGTCCAGTAATCGTGCCCCGCCCTAGCCTAGCCTCTAGGGTTGTGAATGATACCAAACTGGGATTACTGCTGGAACAGACCACGTTGCTAGGGTTTCTAAGAGGGTTAAGTGTGGTTTTAACCCCTCACTAATCCTGGATTAAATTAGTTAAGTGTAACCACTTAACCCCATCTAATCCTCGCATCCCCATTATTGGTTAAGTATTAGTGGGCCATGACTTAACCCTAATCATGAGGCATTAATTACTTAATGCACCCAACCTCTCACATTAGACATCCGTGGTTACCTGGGAAGATTTACACCACGTCTAGGTCTAACCTCGGGTCTTATGGTGCAACATGACCAACTACCCACATTAGACCCCACTTTGTGGTTACCTGGGAAGATTTACACCACAACTAGGTCTAACCTCGAGTTGGCCATATCATGTTATCTAATGTCATGTCCACTTTAGAACATATTTACAAGTTAACATATACTTGGGTAGACCTAACTTAATAGGTAAATTCCCAAGGGGTAGACCTAACTTAATAGGTAAATTCCCAATCCTTTAGTTTCATGTATTTTTAAGTTTACCCAAACCCTCCCAACGTCATTATCTCGCTTACATATTCGTCATAACGTATAAGGGTATAAAAGGTAACTTGGCATAACATACATGATAAACTTCACATATTTTGATAAACATGCATACATGTTAAACTTGCAAATCATGTCATAGTAAACTCGCATAAACATGCATAGCTTATTAAATATGCATAACTTGGTAAGGTGAACATGCATAATCCATTTAAACTTGCATAACATGGTAAGATGAACTTGCATAAGCATGCATAATCCATTAAACTTGCATAACATGGTAAGGTGATCTTGCATAAACATGCATAACCCATGAAACATGTAGAACATGACATAATAAACTCGCATAAGCATGCATAACTTGTGAAACATGTAAAACATGGCATAGTAATCTCGCATATGCATGCATAACTTATGAAACATGTAAAACATGGTATAGTGAGTTCGCATAAGCATGCATAACTTATGAATCATATAAAACATGACATAGTGAGTTCGCATAAGCATGCATAATCAACTAAACTCACATAAATCTCAACTTTCACCAAACATTAACTTTAGAGTTTGTAAAGTGAAGGTAAGAGGGCTTACAAATATAAACAAGCCACAAATCCACCAAATAAGATGAAGAAGCCCTTTTTAAAACCCCAAAACAAAGCTTCAAATAAGAAAACCCTTTTGCAAAATCCCAAAACACAAACTTTAGCAAATCAAACTTGCAACTTAATGAAGTATGCAAGTTATTAAGCATTCATACAACATAGAAAAGGTTGTATGATCATCATATCTTCATAGGATTTAACTTTGAGGGAGGTGGAGGCTAAGTTTTAGGTGGAGGCCATTTGAGGATTCAAATTGACATAGTTTAGTTGCTAGATTGATTAATGAGGCTTTAGGGTAGGATTAGGGGTATATTTATAGGGAATTAGAGTGTTTTAAGCCCTAGGATTAACCCTAGGTTAGTTTTGGCCCGTCAGATCTCAGAATTCTCCAGAACCAAGCCACCAGACCCAACCCAAATCAGAAATGGTGCACCAGGCTAACTGCCCGGGCACCCCCTGTCGACAGGGCTGTCGACAGGGCTGTCGACACCCTGGAGGCCCTGTCGACATGCCTGTCGACATGGGGCCCCCTGGCGGGAATTTTCCCGCCTAACCCAGATTAGCCCTATTCCCTGTTTTTAATTTGAAATTTAAATCTGTTTTAGCATAGGAATTTCTGAAAACTTCAATGGGCCTTAGCCGGGTCATACGGACTCCGATTTTCGAAAACTCGGACTCTATTTCGCGTATTTTTCCGAGACGAACGCAACGGCATAGCCCGTTTCCCCTGATTATGATTTTTGAATTAAATTCTGCCTCGATTTATGTTATAACAGTTTATTGAAAATACGGGTTGTTACAAAACTCCAATTTGATTTTAATATCAAAATCATTACTTTATGATTATTTATTTTAAGAAATTAATCTTATCTTCAACTGTGTTAAAGAACCAATGTCATTTAAAAACATTGTTCACGATAAACCCAAAATCATTTTCAAATAAATATGGAATTTCCACAGAAATCAAATCAATATATAATCGATATAAATTTTCGTATCAGACTAATAATATAAATGGAATAACGACAAAGCCTTTCAAATTCCATATATAGTAACAGTCTTCTTTTACAGAAGCCCACCTCGATTATTATCAAATCGAATTTCCATTCAATTCCAATTTACTGTATTAAATTGGAAAGCTTGACCTTGGAAAATTTCTTTTTAAATCTTATTAGAAAGATTTATAAATTCTAAATTATATTTTATCTATTGATTAGGTTAAAGAACAAATGTCGTTTAAAAACACAGTCCACAGTAAACCCAATTCACATATCATTTTATTTCAATTACTAAATATAATTGGAGATGCTAATGATCTTAATTCAAAGATTTTTTTTTAATATGGGGTTTAAGAACAGTGTTATTTAAGACACCATCCATGATAACCCAAAATACAACACTTTTATTTAATTCCAATGAAATGTTAATTAATTAGAAGACTTCATTAAATCTTAATTTAAAAGATTTATTCTAGTAAATAGCTAGTCCATTTTGATAAAAATATATTTTTATCTGCTGTCCATCCAAAAACGGACATAGAAATCATCGTTTATTCTTCGTCGAATATTATTTTAAAATATTCGTTATTTAAAAATATTCTTTATATAAAAAGATTCTTTATGTAGAAATATTCTTTATATTATAATATTCTTTACTTTAAAATATCTTTATATTACAATGTTCTTTTATTTTAAAATATTCTCTATTTAAAATTATTCTTTATTTAAAATATTCTTTATTTTAAAAGAAATCCTGAAACGGAATGTGACTCAATCAGATACCATATAATTTTGGTTATATGGATTCCATACATCGGATGTATATGACCATAAATGATAAATAATCATCAAACCATCCATTCAACATCCAGAGTGAAATTTTACGACTGTATGAGCATTAAAATGAATAATAAAGCTCATCGCATGTATATGACCATAAATGATAAATAATAACGTGCTTCGTTTTGATTCCAGTCTGTTCCATCGTATAGATCTGGTCAAGGCAAATCCAACGCTTCTGAAATTTCTGAATTTTGATTTCATATGAAGAAGTTATGATGCCGTAAACATTTAATTACAAAATCGAATTAATTAATTTATTTATTACAGAAATTAGGGTTAATTACCCTTTTTAATAACGCTAACTAAAACGTTGCCATCTCTATTTCATCGTTTTACTGTAAAGAAGAACCCATCAGCTCGAAGTCTCTTACCACCAAGCGCCGCTTCCACGACCCACCGGAACACCATCGCGACCCACCCCTTGAAGCGCGCCAACTCCTCCTCCACACGCCTGGCTTGTCGGCCAACTCGCACCATCTAGTGCTCCGAATTTCGTGCATTAACACGCCCCCTTTGGACAGAAAATCCTCTCGATTTCTGAAACAAAAACTGATCTTGACCGTCCAAGTTGAAGAGTTCGGGATGTAGATCATTTTCCGCTTTGACACTGTTTGAAATTACAGTGTAGATTAATGGAAAAATGGGGAAGAAGAATGGAAGACGAGGGCCATCGATTAGGGGAGTGGCGACTGACTTCTTTAGGGAATTAGGGTTAGATTGTGTTAGGGTTAATTATATTACTATTTTATTTAGTTCATTAATTCAAGAAAAGCCTGTTATCCTCCGTTAGCTCCAAATTCAGCCCAACTTATGTTGTTCCTAGGCAAATACCCCCCTTTCAGACACAATGGGATAGGTACCGTCAGCCTAATCGATCGTTTTCAGTCTGTTTTATTTAATTTAATATATAAATCATTTAATTATTTAATTTGATCGTACTTTTAAATTTACCGGGGCCACATACGAACTCTAAAAATTAAAAAAAATATTTCTAGTTATGTTTTGACGATACTGTCCTAACAAGACTAATTTCGTCGAATTCCAAGACCGTTTAAAAAATGGCCATTTTCTGGTCGATCCGATATGAATAAAACTGACAAAACACATTTTCTTTTGCCACGCTCACATATTAATTCCAAAAATTATGAAAATTGAAACCTAGCAATAATTTGACATTCCGAATCCAACAAAAGTGGTTTCGTCGAAAACGGAGGTCGTTTGCAAAATGGCTATTTTTAAGGCCAATATATTATATTAAAATATATATAAATTCTACAGCGACTTTTCTAAATTTTAAACTGGACAAAATTTCATATTTTTAAAGTGAAATCTTAGTATCTTACATTCATTAGAAAGATATTGTTGAATAGATTCAAATATTTCTTGTTTCGTCCAATTCTGATTTAAAATGAATTATGTATAATAAATTGAAATTTAAAATCGAATTTTTAAACTCCCGCGCCATTTCAAACTCCTTTTGTAATTAGATTAAATTTATTCGTTTTAACTTCTATTAAAATAAATTTTTAGCTGTTATTATTTAAAATAAATCATTTTAAATATTCAATTTCCATTAAAATTTCTAAAATAAAAATTTTAAATTGGTTCTGATTTTCCGGGTTGTTACAATCTCCTCCACTTAAAATCTATTCGTCCCCGGAAAGGAACAAAGTTAAAAGTTGTTTAATTAACCAACTTAACTTTCATTATATATATATATATTTATTGGTTTCAATAACCTTTCAAAAATGTGTGTGTATATATATATATATACTTTTATATATTCAAAAAAAATATTTTCCGAGATCGGATTATATATATAATTACAAATGCGTTAATTATAAACTTGTCGCTCTTAACTCATTCTATGGCATTACTAACCCTATCTTTAACGTGTTTCTCATTCTAGGATACTGCTGATCCTATCTCTAATGAGTATTCTTATTGGATATTACTATTGCAATCTCTGATGAGTCTTTTGTTCAGTTCTAACGAGTTGTACCCCAAAGATTTGAGCTAACCAGAGCTTAGATACCAACTGTTACGACCCAGATTTTGCCCAGACCTAATCGATCGCAAGATTGACCAAGACCTTTCAAAACCCGAATACGTTAACTCTGGGAATACAACACATTAGAATAAATAACAGAAGACTTTTATTACATCATGATAATGTTACATCAGAGTACAGAATATACCAGAGTACATTGAATATAATAACACAACGGAAGATTAAATTACAATAAATGTAATACACAGCAGCGGAACAATTAAATTAATACAACGGAAGACTACCAATGCTCTGGACACAGCTTTAGGCTTCGATCCAGAATACTGCTCAAAAGATAAATATCTGCAAAACAAGCTACTCGACTGCTTGTGTGAAAAAGAGGGCACCCGAGTTTGCGAAGTGAAACAAACTACGGGTCAATCATGGGACTGATATGAGAAATCTTTACTTAACTTAACTAATAATAAGGCTAATCACAGAACCACGCTGCTAACGCAGAACGGGTTTACTCCATTGGATTGCCAGTGCATAAGTAAAGTAAATCGTTAAACAACGCAATGCTTTTTAGAAAAATGAAACCATTATAAGACTCAGGTCCCATCACACAATGCAACGCAAGCCGGAGGATAGAGTTTTACCTTATAATGGTCAAAAATGCTAGATACGATGAAACAAATTTGATATTATTATTAGTGTACATATGTTTCAAAAAACATTTCAATCATAATGTATTAATCATAGACGGCATAGCTACCATATACTATGTCACCATACTAGTTCTCCAATCAAAACCGCATGATGTCGTATTGGAAATTGGGTTTCCATCAAGAGTCAAGGCTAGGAACGATCTCCTTACCGATTCGAGACACTCTAGCAATGTATCAGGATTCGGACTCTGGCGAGCCCTTGGATCCTGCAGGGCCGGTCCACAAATACTTTAGTGGATTAGCTATGCCTGAACACACGCTTCCCGGTCCTATTGAACCTATAATACGGCCATTAGCGACCGATAAATCTGAGGCCTCGAAAATTCCATCATCCACATAAGTAAAATGTAACGATCTAATATTTTTGAAAATCAAATTTGAATTTAATATGAATTTTAAATAAAGTTTGAAAGGTTCAAATAACTATTGAATCAAATTTTTGGGTGATAATAATATTTTTAAAATAATTGAAAATTTAATTTTATTATGAAATTAGTTGTAACAATGTTTGTTTGGAGAAATGGTTCGTCGTAAGTTGAAATATCGAAACGAGTGTAATTGAGTTCCTAGAAATGATCAGAATTTGAAATCTAATTATAATTAAATATTCGTCGTAAATTTTTGTTCAGTTTCAGTTCGCGTAGTCTTAAAATATTTTATAGAAATTTATTGAAATTTTTATTTCGGAAAATAAACGTATATTTTTCTAGCGTATTTTGGGGTAACTATGGTCCCTTTTGACACTTTACAGAATCAGTCAACCGGTCTATTTTATTTCTGTTCTGGGATCGTGACACATTATTATACACGATTATATTGTTAGTTCAGTGTTGATGGTTATCGATAATTAAATATGAAAGAAATTGGAAAGGAGAAAAATTTGGGTATAGAATTGAATTGTATTGTGAATAATTTTCCCATTCTTTTGTTCCCACCAAAGCATTCCATGTGCTAACGTTCAAACAGAGTAGTTCATAAGCCGCCACCTTTTGTACATGTATATCATATATTTATATATAAAAAAAAATTAAAACGTGGCAAGCACATAATAGAGAATGGGACAAGTGTAAAACAATGTTACACGTGCACCTTGTATTCCTTTTCATCTGCCAATTGTTTTACATGCAAATAATTCTCCCAACCATGGTTTTCTT
Source organism: Allium sativum (assembly GCA_030737875.1). Lineage (NCBI taxonomy): Eukaryota > Viridiplantae > Streptophyta > Magnoliopsida > Asparagales > Amaryllidaceae > Allium > Allium sativum. Next base: position 133,217,057 of record CM060924.1, on the reverse strand, counting down.
TCCCACTATAACTGTTCTTCCTCTTTTAACAACATCAGCCTTCCCTTGTATTCACGAAAACCACCATTCACACCATTTTGCAGCAACGTTTACCCTCCTCCCCCCTTTTATCTTTGTCTCCAACTCGTGACTGTCTTGTTTCTCTCCCCATTGAAGCTCTCCATTCCTTTTGCCTAAACCATCTTCCAATATCAAAGTAAAAAAAAAAAAGGAGTACGTCAGTCCTGCTGTGCATGCACCGCCCTCTGCAACTCTCCACTCACCGTCCATCTTACACCATCTAATCCCGCTCGCATTTCACCTACCACTTATCTCCACTTCTAAAAGGAACCCATCACCATTCCAAAAAAAAAGAGAGAAGAGAGCCCAGTGATGGCCTCTTGCGCATGCACTCCTCCACCGCAGCAACGAGACCCAGCCTCCACCGAACTTCTCAGTCCCTATGCATGCGCGAATTGCCGACCGAGAGCACCGTTCAGTCTTGAGCCCTTCTGCTTGAATACTTTTTGTTTTTAAGTTAAAACAAAAAAAAGAAAAAAAAAGTGACATTAGGAAAAGAGAAGACGAGAGAGAAAGTGAGCACAAAAATAAAGAACGATGTGGAGAATACAAATGGCAAAGACGTGAAAAGCACCAACTGCCAAATTTGTGAACAGCCTGTTTTCTGGAAGCAATTAAGGTGAGAACAATTTAATTTAATTTAATTTAATATGATTTAAATTTTTACATGCATAGTTAATGAATCTGAAATTGTGTGGTTACATGAATGGCTAATTAATTGTCGTTAATGTGTGATAGTTGCCAAATTGATGCGTTTGAGGAGCGTTAGTGTATAACACGTATTTGGAATTTTATTGGTTGATTGCATGTGGAAATTGTTAATGTGTGTTGGTTGCCGAATAAATGCATTTAAGGCGCGTTTGTGTATTTGGAATTTTATTCGTTGATTGCATGTAGAAATGAATGTATAAAACGGTGTTGAATGTGTACATATATGATATATATGTACTCACTACGGCCTTATAAGAATTGTCTGCGGAAAAATAGGAAACTTCCTAAATTTAAGTAAGAAGCGATTCATTAGTTAAATGAGAATTTAGTGATTAGCAAGTGTTTCATTAACCAAATAATATTGACATGGTAATGTTTGTTGATTTTGATTCAAGAAAGTTTTGTTAATGTAGTAATATTGATCACGAGAATAATTCCTTAATGAACATTTCATGACATGGAATACATTTGATAATGTTGATTTAAATTATATGGTGACATTAAAGAGATTATTAATCAAGTTATTAACATTTTAAAATATGGAATGAAATATTAATTTGAGGAATACATAGAAGCTTGTTAATTTGATTTAATGATATAAATAATTTGATTTTTGGAAACCAATTAACATGTTATTATCAACATTAAGTGATATTATAACGGATTTTGAAGTAGATCAAATGAAATATTGAGCTTGAACTAAATTACCGCCTAAATTATCGATATAACATTGTGAATAAAAATTGTAAATTGAATATTAAGAAATGTTAATTATTTTGTGAGTTAAATATTAAGCTAATGATAATCATCTTGAGAATCAGGTATGGTGTATAAGGTAAATTTGGAATCTAATTATTTTATACAAATTTTAATGTGACGTGGTGTTATAAATTGTTTTCAAATGACCTGAATTTGTATCATTTGATCTTGAGTTCATATAGAAAAAAAAAATTATTAAATTTGGATAAATCATATGAAGTGATCTTTAGGTATTTAATATAATTTCTGTAGATGATGACGAATACTATTTGGGGAATTAAACAGTGCAAATATCATAATTCCGCTTATAGTATCAGTTAATACATAAACATATATTGGATATAAGAAGTTTGATTTTAACCGATCGTGTATATATATCTAGTATGTATCTTTTGAAATAAGTTGAATGATATGATAATAACTTCGTTTTACTGAATAAGGCTTGAGTTAATTTTGGAAGTTAATATGGGTCTAAGTGAATGAAATAGAAAAAGTTGAATGTCTTCGATTCGGCTTGATTAACTAAAGATTCTTTGAATTAGTTATACCTTTCGAGTGTGAATGTGAATGCAAATCATCGGCTTGGGAAGGAAACAATTCCAATTTAAAATATTTGTATATTTATATAGGTTTTCATCTATTTGAACATTATATGTTAATTTCATAAATATTTAAATAAAACTTATTTGTTTTAAAGATATGTATATGTCTAAAGGTATTATACCTGTATATTTCTTCAAAGTAAATATATGTTAAGTAATTATTTTTAATCATTTCTATTTTTAAGTTAGTACTTATATATATATAATTAGTTTATGGCAAATGTATTATTTTTCAATTATTTTATTTAATTAAATTTGGAATTGTTTCCTGTCCTGAATCCTTTGATTTGAATATAATGAATACGGTATGAATGATTACAACGAATTTGGATTAAGAAACATTGAAATCGTGATCCTTGGTTTGTAATGATTGATCAGAAATAAGGCATTAAGAAAGACTTTTATAAACGATCATCTCTTAACAATCATTTCTAGTTTTAGAAAGGAATTAAGAGATGTATGTGTGTGTATATACATATGACGGAGAGCACTGGGTTTAAAATATGAAGCGCTGGTTATTTGGAAAGTCCGGGATCGGATTTTAGTCCGAAACCATCCCAAGTAATAATACGACGTTTGAAGCAAATTCAAGACTTGGAATCGATGAATGAAGACCGTGGTTCTTCAAAATCGAACGGATTGCTTGCTGATTGGTTTCTTTACTAAATAGCTACAGTAGTGAGATGCCCCTATTATCGGAGTGGCAGGAAGTCCGAACGTATTTGGGGAATTTTCGGATTTTGTTCCATTCAGACCCAGGATGGACTTGTGTGGATGGTATGTCTGACATTGGAATTTACTGCATAGCACTGATTTCCGTTAATGTATATCGGATTTGTGGCAATATATTATCCTTGTCTCTAAGTCATCTGAGCTTAGAGGGTATGCATTGATAAGAATCAGTGATATGTCGTGAATTGTCAATGTGGCATACCCAAGTTATGAGACGAGCTAGTGATGATCAAAGAATGGCTTATCGAAGCATCTCTTTGCGTATGACGTGACATCAACAAACCTCACACCCCGGATTGATAAGAAACTGGCGGTTAGGTTTTATACTGAAATATGAACTTGTGATGAGTTGTGCAGCAGTGGGAAACCACTTGTGAACCTGGGGAAGTTGGGTATGTTCGGGGGGCCGTGTCTGGTCGAAAACCGTTGATCTGCCCTGACGATGTGTAGTCGGTGTCCGCGTATGGTCGAAAAAGCCGTTGAGGCACTTCGTTTTGTATCCCTGATTGATCTTTCGTGCCAGGAATCATCAAGTTGGAAACCCAAATCTCCAATACGAGACATACGATTTTGATTGTATATATGTATGGCGACATAATATTATGGGGTATTATGATGTCTAGGATTAATACATTTATTTGTGAAATGTTTTCCATACTATATATATATATGTATTATGGCGTTAAAAGAGAATTTCCACGTATGAAGGCATTTTGGTTATCATAAGATAAAACTCTCCCATTTCGTGTGCACTTGCATTGTGTGATATGGGACGAGCTTATGATAGCTTCATTTTCAAAAATCATTGCGTATTTATATGCACGGGCATTCACATGGAGTAAACTCGTTCCGCATTAGCGGCGTGGCCTAGTGAAATTCCCAACTTTAAAATAAATCTTAAAACAACTGTTTTATGTTCTCACACCAGTCCCATGACTGACCTGGAGTTTATTGTTCCTTCCTAAACTCTGGGTGCCCACTAAATTTCCACACGGGCAGCTAGTAGTTTAGTTTTGCAGTTATAGATCGTTGGAGCAAGTTCAGAGCGCTTTCTGAGTTTGGAGTTCACGCTAGAGTTTTAGAGCTTCTGTTATATGATATTGTTCTTCCACCGAGAGATATTTTCTTTTTCTTCCGCTGTATATGTATATGTAACTCTGATATTCATGTAACTCTGATGTAATATTGTTTTGAGCAATGAAAAGTTCTGTTATTTTGTTCAATGGTTGTATGTACCCATAACAATTCCTCTTTCTGAGCGGTTTAAGTTGGTTTAATTACCGGCGAGAACCGGGCAAAAAGGCGGGTCGTTACAGTTGGTATCAGAGCTTTGGTTTATACAAAGCTATGGGGTACGACATATTTTGAATAAAAGATAGGACTCATCAGAGTTATAACGTCTCATTAGAGATAGGGTCAGAAATGCCCTAGAATGAGATTTTGGAATATTTTATCGAGAGAGCGTATTTTGAAATCCATATAAAATATTTTTGAACTAAGTATATCGTTTTGAAAGTATGATTATTTTAGGAATATAATTTAAGATAAGGGATTCTTGAGTATTGTGTTCGACGTCGCGATTGGACTATCGAGTATATAGGGATTTTGAATATACGCCTAGCTAACGTATATACGAAGTTCAGTGTATACTAGATAGATATAGAATCACATTCTAGTCGCTCGAGGATGAATTTACTGATGACCATGGCACCATCAGTAGTGATTTTCGAGTTTCGAAAGTGGGATGACTATATGATTCCGGCTACGATATCGAAAAGACTTAAATTATTCGATATGTTGGAAATATTAAAGAAATTTAATATAAGGTAGATAAGCTAAAAACATAATTACCCTGGACATTTAGTCAAGAGTAGCCTATAAATAGCTGGAAAGAGAAATGTTTAAGAGTAAAGTTCATCTGAAGAATTGGAAAATGAATCTTAAATATGCACGTACGTAAGCTTATTTGTTAATCACATGCATCAAACATTTCCCCGTTCAAACAAAGGTAATTGATCAAGTCATAGCGAATGTGGATATAAATATTGAGATCTAATAAGTATAATCGGAGAAGATATCATATTCCTCAATGAGTGTTAAGCAATAGAGTCGAACCTATACCTGGCGTGAATTGAAAACGGTAAAATGCAAGATTAAGCTATTTTCTCAAAAGTATATTTCGGCAATCAAACTCCCACAAAGAATTTGAAGGTAAATTTACTTAAGCTGAGAATTTGTTTGGACAAAAAAATGGTTTAAATTGTAACAAATATATAAGGGGGGGAGAAAACCCCTCTTCTCCAGTTGAAACTGTACGAGCAATCCAAATAGAAAGTATTTAAAGAGTAACCACGTATGATACAAAGAAAAATGAAATTTGAAGTAAGATTTACTCAAGAGGAAGTTAATGAGAAAAAGAGTATCCTAATAATAAACTACTTAGGATTGTATCCTTAGGAGCGCTTGACTTTCGTATCTTGGCTTAGGCTAGTTCCATCGTTTAAATTCGAACCGTTGAGTAGCGTCATTCATCCCCTTTTATCCAAGCTTGGTTGAGTATCATGAATCGAATCATCGTACTTTTAAACCGCCTATACTCTTATCCTTGGTGTCCTTGATTTCCTCGTCTTGATCCTGTTTGAGAATTTAAACCAAACTTAGTGAGCTTGAGTAGTTCATCTTTTGGATTTAGGCGTGTTTTGATTTAGGCCATTATACCTTTTGATGCCCATTTAATATTGAGCTTTTGTCTTGAACACATGGAATTTGACTTGATTCATGTAAGTATACCTTAAGTGTCGTTTATTGAATGAAACCAAAATTGAGTTCAACCAAGATAACTTTGATCTATCCAAGACATGAGGTTAACGAAACTTAAACCAATAAGTTTTGCATAGAAATTTGGAAGTGTTTGAAATATATAATTTAATTATGCAAGGAAAATGGATTTTGAAAGATGAACTGTAAATATTTGGTTTCAAATATTGAAACTTATTTCTAATGTTTGAATAATGATAGTTTGAAATATGCACGTAATAAATTAGAGTGCGCAGCGAAAGTGTGATGGGATATTTGAATAAGGAATGTTTCAAGGGTTTTCTAACTATAGGAAATTGCAACCTTTTCAAACACATTTTGATATTTGAAATAAGAATGAATATTAAGCCTATAGTACGATGTAAATGATGATTTAATGAGTAGGTTTGAAAAGAAAAAAAAAACTGTTCAACTATTTGAATCGTAAAAGAGATTTCTGAGATTTCGACTTATGGCTCTTGAAATGTTCTATCTTGTGATATACAAAGATATTAGAAATGAAGTGTAAACAAATTTCAAAGAAAAATAACTTTAGAAAGTAGAAAGGCTTGAATTTGTATGAAAATCGATTGGAAGGCTCGAATGGTTTAAAAATGACCACTGATTTCGAAATGTGAAACATAAGTTGTATAATAGGAAGTCATAAATTTCATTGAATGAAATTGTTTTCCAAATAGTTTAGATGTGATGAATGGTTTATAAAAGAGATTTCAACAACTGGAATCCCGATATTTTGAAATGTTTTGAAAACGATAAGTATCTGTAAATTTCGATCGCAAAATGATTTACAATTTCGGAATATGAAATGATTTGGTTTGTTCGAGTAACCGGGACTAAAACTGGGTCGTGATGAGGTATTTGATTTCGTATGATGGGTGGTACTCAGTGGCCCTGTCATGAGGATGAATTTCTCGAACAAATAATATATAGATTTGATCATAGTATGTTTGAAACTTTGAAAGCAAATTTGCTTTTGAAAATCCCGAAGTAACTTATGTGTATAGAAGAAATGTCAATGGTTTGTATTGAAAATGGGATTCTAAGTTGGAGAAATCATTTTGAGATTTTCAAAATGCGTTGCAAACGACGACTTGTAATCAAATTTAATCATATGAAAATTTTCTTATAAGTTGCGTTGATAAATTTACATTTAATATAAGAATTTGTAGGTTTAACAAATTTATAAATAAGATTTATTTTGCTTATGTATAATTTCACGAGCTCTCCTTTTCGAGGACGAAAAGCCTTAAGTGGGGGAGAATGTAACGATCTAATATTTTTGAAAATCAAATTTGAATTTAATATGAATTTTAAATAAAGTTTGAAAGGTTCAAATAACTGTTGAATCAAATTTTTGGGTGATAATAATATTTTTAAAATAATTGAAAATTTAATTTTATTATGAAATTAGTTGTAACAATGTTTGTTTGGAGAAACGGTTCGTCGTAAGTTGAAATATCGAAACGAGTGTAATTGAGTTCCTAGAAATGATCAGAATTTGAAATCTAATTATAATTAAATATTCGTCGTAAATTTTTGTTCAGTTTCAGTTCGCGTAGTCTTAAAATATTTTATAGAAATTTATTGAACTTTTTATTTCGGAAAATAAACGTATATTTTTCTAGCGTATTTTGGGGTAACTATGGTCCCTTTTGACACTTTACAGAATCAGTCAACCGGTCTGTTTTATTTCTATTCTGGGATCGTGACACATTATTATACACGATTATATTGTTAGTTCAGTGTTGATGGTTATCGATAATTAAATATGAAAGAAATTGGAAAGGAGCAAAATTTGGGTATAGAATTGAATTGTATTGTGAATAGTTTTCCCATTCTTTTGTTCCCACCAAAGCATTCCATGTGCTAACGTTCAAACTAAGTAGTTCATAAGCCGCCACCTTTTGTACATGTATATCATATATTTACAAAAAAAAAAAAAAAAAAAATTTAAAACGTGGCAAGCACATAATAGAGAATGGGACAAGTGTAAAACAATGTTACACGTGCACCTAGTATTCCTTTTCATCTGCCAATTGTTTTACATGCAAATAATTCTCCCAACCATGGTTTTCTTTCCCACTATAACTGTTCTTCCTCTTTTAACAACATCAGCCTTCCCTTGTATTCACGAAAACCACTATTCACACCATTTTGCAGCAACGTTTATCCTCCTCCCCCCTTTTATCTTTGTCTCCAACTCGTGACTGTCTTGTTTCTCTCCCCATTGAAGCTCTCCATTCCTTTTGCCTAAACCATCCTCCAATATCAAAGTAAAAAAAAGGAGTACGTCAGTCCTGCTGTGCATGCACCGCCCTCTGCAACTCTCCACTCACCGTCCATCTTACACCATCTAATCCCGCTCGCATTTCACCTACCACTTTTCTCCACTTCTAAAAGGAACCCATCCTGTAACACCCCGAATTTCAATTAACACTAATGGTTAGTAATTAAAGTATAATTAATCTCAGATGTGAGAATCAGGGGAAACGGGCTGCGTCATTGCGTTCGTCTCGGAAAAATATGCGAAATAGAGTCCGAGTTTGCGTAAAACGGGTACCGTATGAAAGAGATATGGAAGAACGAAGTTAGGCAGAAAAACCTGGAACAGGCCAGAAATGCACTGGCGCACTTGTGAAGTGCGCCAGCACAAAAATACACTGGCGCACTTGGGAAGTGCGCCCATGTCGGGACAGGAAACCTGCACAGTTTCTAGAGAGTTCTGTGGTTGGGTGCACCAGTTTGGGGTTTGGGCTTGGTCTTAGGGCTGGTTTCTGGAAGGTTCCAAAATTTAAGGGTCCTAATCTAATTTAGGGTTAATCTAAGGGCCTAAAACACTCACCTAATCTATAAATACACCCTAATACTACCCTAATTCATACTAAAAATAGAAATGATTCCACCATGCCGCCAAAATCAAACTTGAGAGGAACCTCCACTAGTTTATGAAGAAAGTTGCAAGCTAATCAACCTCTAATCATCATCTTCTTCTTGTATAGCAACTAGTTCTACTACATAAGTTTGCTAATCTTGGTTTTGGTGAGTTTCTATCACTTTAATAACCAATTGCTAAATTAAGTAGATGAGATATGATGAGATCATGCGGTTTTGTATGCGGATTTGTGGGTTTTAAGTCATATGATATGATGTTAGTTTGCTAATCTATGTTTGTGGAATCAATGTGTTTATGCAAGTTTAGTATAGTGTATGTTGTGTGCTATATGCAAGTTTAATGCTATGTTTTATGATGCAAAACACTATGTTGAACATTGATTCATATGTAACATGTTATGCAAGCTATATGGGAGATTATATGCAAGTCTATATGTAACATGTTATGCAAGTTATGTATTTGGTTTTATGCATGCTAAGTATTTGGTTTTATGCATGCTATGTATGTGGTTTTATGCATGCTAAGTATTTGGTTTTATGTATGCTAAGTGTTTGGTTTTATGCAAGTTTGTCTCTTTTTATGATATGCATAATATATGCAAGTTTGTCTCTAAGTATGGCATGTTATGCAAGTTATGATGCAAGTTCATATGCAAGTTATGATGCAAGTTCATATGCAAGTTATGATGCAAGTTCATATGCAAGTTATGATGCAAGTTCATATGCAAGTTATGATGCAAGTTTGCCTCTATGTATGACATAAGTACATGTGCAAGTTCATCCTTTTTAGACCTATGACATGTATGCAAGTTGACACCTTTATGATAGGTCTATGACATGAACATTTAAGCAAGTTACCATCTTTATGACATATGTGATTCATGCAAGTTTGGGTTGGTTATTTACGCAAGTTGGGTTTATGGTCATATATACAAGTTGACACCTTTTTAAACCCATGATAATGCTAATGATATGCTAAGTTGAACCCATTGTGTATATGATGAATCTTCTCTTTTGAAGTATGTCATGTTAACGTATTTACGTGGGGACGATGGGGTAAAAATTAATGAACACATAAAATTGTGTGAAGTGGGTATGATTAAACATACCGTAAAGTGGATGGACATAATTGGGAATTTACCTATTAAGTTAGGTCTACCTATATTATGGAATTGGGAATTTACCTATTGAGTTAGGCCTACCCATATTCTTAAACATTTGTAATTAATTAGGGATAATTAATACAAATTATGGGGGTGATTAATTAGGTGTAATTAATCTACTAAGACATGAGGTTGGACCCTTTTGTAGCATAAGACTGCCCGGAACCGACCGGCAAATCCAGCGGCTACAAATGATTGGCCCAATGTGAGAGGTCTTAGTCATAAACTAAATACGTGACAAGTGTAAAGACACGAGGTTAGACTCTGTTATGGTGTAAGGCTGCCCGGAACCAACCGGCATATCCAGCTACCATAAAAGACAGTCTAATGTGAGAGGTCTTTACAAAGGTTACGATCTTAATTAATTAAGAAACACTTAACCAAATTAGCATGTAGAGGGGCATGAGGGGTTAAGTGGGTGCCTTGGGTGGCATGTAGTAACTAGTGGGGGTGCCTTGGGTGGCATGAGGAAACTAGTGGGTTGCCTTGGGTGGCAATAGAAAATATGATTAGAATACTTAACCAAAGTGGAACATGTAATTAAACATGATTAAAGGGTTAAGTAAGTGCCTTGGGTGGCATGTGGGAATCAAGTAAGTGCCTTGGGTGGCATGCGGAAATCTAGTGGGTGCCTTAAGTGGCAATTGAAATATAATTAAACGACAAGCTTAAGTAGTAGCTTGTGGGGGCTTTAAGTGGCAATTGAAATATAATTAAATGACAAGCTTAAGTAGTAGCTTGTGGGGGCCTTAAGTGGCAATTGAAATATAATTAGATGACTTAACCAAACCTTAACATGTAAGTGGGCATGATTATAAAAGGGGTTAAGTGGGATGCACTAGATAAAATGGCAAGCTTAAGTAGTAGCTTGTGGGGGGGCCCATTTCAACCAATATCCCAAACGTATCTTGGTGGGCTCGACCCAAGTCGGGGACGGGACACGCATATTGGGCTTGACTATAAGAGGCCAAAATGGGTTAGCGGTGGCAACGCATGACCAACGGGTTTCATATGCGTGTGTGGGCCCGGGCTGGTAAATAAGACGTTGTTGCATCGTGTAGATATAAGCCGTGCACCGTTAGTTTTATCAGGTTGCCACGTTGGGGAATGGTACACCCCACGGTGGGGCCAGCACGGGTATCTACGTTAGGGAGCCGATCGAATGGGGAGTAGTGTGTACACCTAGTGGATTGTAGGGCCCCGTGGCGTCTAATTAGTCACCTAGGGGTACGCGAGAACTATTAAGTTAATTTTATAAGTCCATGGGTGGGATCAACCTTTAAGTTAGGAATGACTGGTGTGGTGCAGTGTAGTAATTATCCTTGGTTGGGTGAATGCGTCTTTACGTTTCTTAGTTGATCCTAAGTCTACCAAGCTGCTTAGTGTAGCCATTCATCCCCAGACGACACCGTATATCAAGCTTATGTCTTCTCTGGTTACTTTAATGATTGTATTGTTAAAGTTATAGGACTCGCTCAGACTTATGTCTGACCCCATTGTTTTTATCTTTTTTCCCAACCCTCAGGTTATCAGAGTGGGCCCAGTACGAGTGGGCTTTGATCAGGCTGCTTTATTCTCTTTTAGAGCTTGGACCATAGATGTAAAGCTCCAGTTACCCAGTTATCTTTTCTTTTGTCATGGCTATTGTATGAGAGTGGGATTATGTACTTCTTTATTTTGATGGATATTGTACTTGACTTTTATTGTGGTTTTATGATGTAACCAGACATGTTTTACTTCCGCTGTTATGAGATGATGTTTTAAATTTCAAGTACTATTTATATCTGTCTTGTTGTAAATTTTCTGTTCTATATTCACAAAAATACTCCACCGATGCTATGGCATTCCCTTAGTGAGTGACCATAGCGGGAGTGGGGTGTTACACGTGGTATCAGAGCTTAAGGTTACCAGAACAGATAAAATTTTTAGAAAAACTATTTTCTAAGTATATTTTTGAAAGGAGTATTTTCAAAAACATGTCTTTTAAAAAGAAAAGTTTTTGAAAGAAAAGCATAATCCCCAATAGCCATATCTATATCTTTCGAATTCTCCGTTTTGAATCTCTTTCTCTCTCGTTTTGAGTTTCCCCTCCGCGTATAGATGACCTTTCTAAGATAGATAAGAACGGAAAACCACTTTAAGGGACTTAGACATTAGTCGGATTAGAAGTTGGTTCAAGAAGGAGGAGGACTGGTAGGTATCTATTGGATAGACGATGGGAGGAAGGCTCAAATAGTTGTTTGGTTAATGAAGGATGAAACCTCATTGGTGGGAGGTTACGAGTGGAGAATGGGAAGAAGAAGGCGAGTAGTTATCCTTTTGGAGGAATGGGACACCGTATTAGGATTGTCCAAAGGGGCATGGCAAGGTATGGAATCTCCTAGAGGGTAGTTGTATTCCCTCACGACTAGGGTACCAAATGGGGATAGACCGTCTAGGTTGGAATTTGGATTTCTTTATTATCCGATTCGAACTTTATTTAATTCTGACGCATCGAGTTCGTTTATCTCATCATTGTTAGTTGAGTCACTGCACTTAGACACCAGTTAGTAGATGATCCCTTAGTTGTTTCAAACCCAATTGGGGCTCCATGAAGTGTTTGGGTTTGAAAGTTGCTATACTTAGCGTTGAGAGTAGATGTGATGCTTTTTGGGCTTCACGAGCTATGGGTTAGTTTTGGGCATGGACTGGTTATCCAGTAGGGGTGCCGTTCTTGATTTTGAAGGGAGAGTTGTTAGGCTTATGACCCGCTTGGGTAACACTCTCGAGATCTCTTGTAATCCCATGGAAACTGTTATGCTAAGTTATCTAGAATCGCTTGACACGTCGGTCGAGAGTTTGCGATCTGTTAGAGTGGTCCGGGAATACTCGGATGTGTTTGAGGAGGTGAAGGGCTTACCTCCGGAGCGGGAGATTGACTTCCGAATATATCTGGTAGACAATGCTAAACCTGTATCTTTACCAGTGCGCCACATGGCTCCTCGCGAGAGGAGGGAACTCCATAAGCAAGTAGGGGAGTTGCTTGAGAAGGGGTCCATAAGACAAAGTATATCGGAGTGGGGTGCTCCAGTAGTTTTTGCTACGAAGGCGGATGGGTCCCTCAGACTTTGTGTAGGCTAAAGAGAACTAAATAAACTCACAAAGAAGAATAGACACCCATTGCCGAGGATTGATGATCTCTTTGATCAGTTGGTTGGCGCCTCAGTATTTTTGCAGTTGGACTCAGCCACGGGGTTTCGTCAGTTGAGAGTGGCTGAGGATAGTATAGAGAAGATTGCCTTTAGGACTCCGGATGGTTTTATGAGTGGCTGGTGATGCCATTTGGTTAGACGAACGCCTCCGCATACTTTGTTGATTTGATGAGAAGGGTGTTCAGGGAGTACCTAAATAAGTTCGTGATGATCTTGGTGGATGACATCTTGGTCTTTTCTAGGAGCGAAATAAGTTTTCGTATGTGCTCAATAGGTTGAGCAAAGCCAGTTATGGGATAAACGGTGGTTTTGGAGCGAGACTGGCAAGGACATCCAGAGTTGGACAAGGGCTTAATTATTTAGCCGTTTTTACTAGTATCATCTCACGTAGGTCGTCTGAATTCGAAGGAGGTATCCCTTGGGTGTTTTTCTGATATTGGTTTAGGCATTTGGGGCTTGCATTTGGGGGATGTCGAGTTCGACTAAGGTGGTCTGCGTGAGAGATGGATAGTTGTGACGATTTTGCATGGGAGAATATCCTGATTTTCTCTAGAAGTGGAGAAAAGCATGCCCTACATCTTAGGGAAGTGTTGGAGACTCTTTGAGCGCATTGTCTTAAGACAACAAAGGTGGATGGAATTCTTAGCATCCTATGAGTTTGAGATAGCGTATACCCCTGGCAAGGGTAACGTGGTGGCAGACGCCTTGAGCAGAAAAAGCCTGTCTTTGAGTCCATTGTTCGTGGAATGGCGAAGCTTGGAGTTTAATTCTATGTTAGACTTTAGACCTTCCGTTGACTTTGTACCCGATTTGCTAGCCTCCTTGGAGGTTAGGCCTACTCTTTTGGGGCGGATTGGCGAGGCTCAGCGAGACGACCCACAGTTGGTTGAGTTGGTAGAGAAGCTTATAAGGGGGGAGTCGTCCAGCCATTTGGGTAGATACACCCTAGATGATAGGGGATGGTTGCATAGAGACGGTAGACTTTGTGTACCGCAAGATGAGGGTTTGAAGAAGGATATTTTGGATGATGCACATCGTTCAAGGATGACTATTCATCCCGGTGGAGACAAAATGTACCAAGACATGAAGAGAGTTTTCTTCTGGGCCGGTATGAAGAAAGATGTGGCCGAGTATGTGGCTAGATGCTTAGTGTGCCAACAAGTTAAAGCGGAGCAAAGGAAACCCGGTGGGTTGCTACACCCATTGGAAGTTCCGCAATGGAAGTGGGATAGTGTCTCGATGGATTTCATCGATGGGTTACCGAGATCGAGGAAGGGCAATACGGGAATTTGGGTTGTGGTAGACAGACTTACCAAGAGTGCCCATTTTATACCCGTGAAGAGTAAGAGGACCGCTCCATGGCTTGCTTCAGTCTATGTTAGAGAGATTGTTAGATTGCATGGCGTACCATCCAGCATTGTGAGTGATCGAGATCCTATATTCACTAGTGAGTTTTGGAGAAGTTTGCAAGAGGCGGTAGGGACGCAGTTGTGTTTGAGCACCGCATATCATCCTCAGACGGACGGTCAGACCGAGAGGGTGAACCGTATCTTAGAAGATCTCTTGAGGCTTTGTATCTTGGATTTTGGAGGTACATGGGAAGAACATCTTCCTTTGGTGGAGTTCGCATACAATAACAGCTTTCAGTCTAGTATTGGCATGGCACCTTTCGAAGCTCTTTATGGAAGGCCTTGTCGATCTCCTACATGTTGGTGGGAATCTACGGATAAGATCTTGCTTGGGCCAGATATGGTCAGTGAGACTTCAGAGAAGATTGATTTGATTCGAAGAAGGATGAAGGCAGCGCAAGATAGACAGAAATCTTATGCGGATCGGAGAAGGACGGATCTTGAGTTTGAGGTTGGGGACATGGTTTTTGTCAAAGTATCTCCGTTGAGAAATGTTGTTCGCTTTGGGTCCGTTGGGAAGTTAGCACCGAGGTTTGTTGGGCCGTTTCCTATTAAGGAAAGGATTGGACGGATGGCATATAGGGTAGAGTTGCTCGACAGACTTAGTGGTGTTCATGATGTATTCCATGTATCACATTTGAGGAAGTGCTTACATGAGACCGCAGAGGTGGTAGTGCCGAGTTTGCTTAGAGATGTAGAGGTAGAGCGTGATGCGACGATTCGACGAGCTCCTACTCGCATCCTTGGGTCAGAAACTAGGAAGTTGAGGAACAGAGAAGTTCAGCTAGTTAAAGTGCAATGGGGAGATGACGAAAGCAATGCTACTTGGGAGACGGAAGCGAAGATGCGTTCTTTGTACCCATTTCTTTTTGAGAGTATGTCTTTTAACTTCTCCTTTATTGCTTGTCTAGTACTTATCTTATCTTTAGTATATCCTCTCGCTAGTACCTATGACCTTTAGATAGGGTAAAGCCTATGGTTGAAACATGTGTTTGAAACATGTTATGGTTGATGGATGCATGTGGATGCAATTGTTTGCTAGTGGTTGCTCGTGGATGCATATACACACACATTAGGCACTAGATCGGCTCAGTCACTTCATGTTGCATATCGCATAAATGGATGTGGTAGTTAGATTGATGGATGTATCATAGCTGTGTTATCATGTGGATGATGCATTTTTGTGTATGGTTGTGCACGCATATAGAAATTGTATGTGTCAATAGGGTTTCGCATACATATTGGATGCATGGCACTATCATGGTTTGCATTAAGGAGGTCGACTGAATCAGTAGACCGCCTGATTTTGCATTAGTATACGGACATATACACACACTTTCTGCATATGTTCATACATCATTAGAAGTTTCTAAGGATAATGGTTGCTTGTGGTTGATGGTTTAGTAGATGGTTGTTTGGTTGGTACGATACGTTCTTCTTGACTTAGAGATTTCGAGGACGAAATCCTTTAAGTAGGGGAGAATGTAACACCCCGAATTTCAATTAACACTAATGGTTAGTAATTAAAGTATAATTAATCTCAGATGTGAGAATCAGGGGAAACGGGCTGCGTCATTGCGTTCGTCTCGGAAAAATATGCGAAATAGAGTCCGAGTTTGCGTAAAACGGGTACCGTATGAAAGAGATATGGACGAACGAAGTTAGGCAGAAAAACCTGGAACAGGCTAGAAATGCACTGGCGCACTTGTGAAGTGCGCCAGCACAAAAATACACTGGCGCACTTGGGAAGTGCGCCCATGTCGGGACAGGAAACCTGCACAGTTTCTAGAGAGTTCTGTGGTTGGGTGCACCAGTTTGGGGTTTGGGCTTGGTCTTAGGGCTGGTTTCTGGAAGGTTCCGAAATCTAAGGGTCCTAATCTAATTTAGGGTTAATCTAAGGGCCTAAAACACTCACCTAATCTATAAATACACCCTAATACTACCCTAACTCATACTAAAAATAGAAATGATGCCACCATGCCGCCAAAATCAAACTTGAGAGGAACCTCCACTAGTTTATGAAGAAAGTTGCAAGCTAATCAACCTCTAATCATCATCTTCTTCTTGTATAGCAACTAGTTCTACTACATAAGTTTGCTAATCTTGGTTTTGGTGAGTTTCTATCACTTTAATAACCAATTGCTAAATTAACTAGATGAGATATGATGAGATCATGCGGTTTTGTATGCGGATTTGTGGGTTTTAAGTCATATGATATGATGTTAGTTTGCTAATCTATGTTTGTGGAATCAATGTGTTTATGCAAGTTTAGTATAGTGTATGTTGTGTGCTATATGCAAGTTTAATGCTATGTTTTATGATGCAAAACACTATGTTGAACATTGATTCATATGTAACATGTTATGCAAGCTATATGGGAGATTATATGCAAGTCTATATGTAACATGTTATGCAAGTTATGTATTTGGTTTTATGCATGCTATGTATGTGGTTTTATGCATGCTAAGTATTTGGTTTTATGCATGCTAAGTGTTTGGTTTTATGCAAGTTTGTCTCTTTTTATGATATGCATAATATATGCAAGTTTGTCTCTAAGTATAGCATGTTATGCAAGTTCATATGCAAGTTATGATGCAAGTTCATATGCAAGTTATGATGCAAGTTCATATGCAAGTTATGATGCAAGTTCATATGCAAGTTATGATGCAAGTTTGCCTCTATGTATGACATAAGTACATGTGCAAGTTCATCCTTTTTAGACCTATGGCATGTATGCAAGTTGACACCTTTATGATAGGTTTATGACATGAACATTTAAGCAAGTTACCATCTTTATGACATATGTGATTCATGCAAGTTTGGGTTGGTTATTTACGCAAGTTGGGTTTATGGTCATATATACAAGTTGACACCTTTTTAAACCCATGATAATGCTAATGATATGCTAAGTTGAACCCATTGTGTGTATGATGAATCTTCTCTTTTGAAGTATGTCATGTTAACGTATTTACGTGGGGACGATGGGGTAAAAATTAATGAACACATAAAATTGTGTGAAGTGGGTATGATTAAACATACCGTAAAGTGGATGGACATAATTGGGAATTTACCTATTAAGTTAGGTCTACCCATATTATGGAATTGGGAATTTACCTATTGAGTTAGGTCTACCCATATTCTTAAACATTTGTAATTAATTAGGGATAATTAATACAAATTATGGGGGTGATTAATTAGGTGTAATTAATCTACTAAGACACGAGGTTGGACCCTTTTGTAGCATAAGACTGCCCGGAACCGACCGGCAAATCCAGCGGCTACAAATGATTGGCCCAATGTGAGAGGTCTTAGTCATAAACTAAATACGTGACAAGTGTAAAGACACGAGGTTAGACTCTGTTATGGTGTAAGGCTGCCCGGAACCAACCGGCATATCCAGCTGCCATAAAAGACAGTCTAATGTGAGAGGTCTTTACAAAGGTTACGATCTTAATTAATTAAGAAACACTTAACCAAATTAGCATGTAGAGGGGCATGAGGGGTTAAGTGGGTGCCTTGGGTGGCATGTAGTAACTAGTGGGGTGCCTTGGGTGGCATGAGGAAACTAGTGGGTTGCCTTGGGTGGCAATAGAAAATATGATTAGAATACTTAACCAAAGTGGAACATGTAATTAAACATGATTAAAGGGTTAAGTAAGTGCCTTGGGTGGCATGTGGGAATCAAGTAAGTGCCTTGGGTGGCATGCGGAAATCTAGAGGGTGCCTTAAGTGGCAATTGAAATATAATTAAACGACAAGCTTAAGTAGTAGCTTGTGGGGGCCTTAAGTGGCAATTGAAATATAATTAAATGACAAGCTTAAGTAGTAGCTTGTGGGGGCCTTAAGTGGCAATTGAAATATAATTAGATGACTTAACCAAACCTTAACATGTAAGTGGGCATGATTATAAAAGGGGTTAAGTGGGATGCACTAGATAAAATGGCAAGCTTAAGTAGTAGCTTGTGGGGGGGCCCATTTCAACCAATATCCCAAACGTATCTTGGTGGGCTCGACCCAAGTCGAGGACGGGACACGCATACTGGGCTTGACTATAAGAGGCCAAAATGGGTTAGCGGTGGCAACGCATGACCAACGGGTTTCATATGCGTGTGTGGGCCCGGGCTGGTAAATAAGACGTTGTTGCATCGTGTAGATATAAGCCGTGCACCGTTAGTTTTATCAGGTTGCCACGTTGGGGAATGGTACACCCCACGGTGGGGCCAGCACGGGTATCTACGTTAGGGAGTCGATCGAATGGGGAGTAGTGTGTACACCTAGTGGATTGTAGGGCCCCGTGGCGTCTACTTAGTCACCTAGGGGTACGCGAGAACTATTAAGTTAATTTTATAAGTCCATGTGTGGGATCAACCTTTAAGTTAGGAATGACTGGTGTGGTGCAGTGTAGTAATTATCCTTGGTTGGGTGAATGCGTCTTTACGTTTCTTAGTTGATCCTAAGTCTACCAAGCTGCTTAGTGTAGCCATTCATCCCCAGACGACACCGTATATCAAGCTTATGTCTTCTCTGGTTACTTTAATGATTGTATTGTTAAAGTTATAGGACTCGCTCAGACTTATGTCTGACCCCGTTGTTTTTATCTTTTTTCCCAACCCCCAGGTTATCAGAGTGGGCCCAGTACGAGTGGGCTTTGATCAGGCTGCTTTATTCTCTTTTGGAGCTTGGACCATAGATGTAAAGCTCCAGTTACCCAGTTATCTTTTCTTTTGTCATGGCTATTGTATGAGAGTGGGATTATGTACTTCTTTATTTTGATGGATATTGTACTTGACTTTTATTGTGGTTTTATGATGTAACCAGACATGTTTTACTTCCGCTGTTATGAGATGATGTTTTAAATTTAAAGTACTATTTATATCTGTCTTGTTGTAATTTTTCTGTTCTATATTCACAAAAATACTCCACCAATGCTATGGCATTCCCTTAGTGAGTGACCATAGCGGGAGTGGGGTGTTACACATCCACCATTCCAAAAAAAAAAAAGAAGAGAAGAGAGCCCAGTGATGGCCTCATGCGCATGCACTCCTCCACCGCAGCAACGAGACCCAGCCTCCACCGAACTTCTCAGTCCTTATGCATGCGCGAATTGCCAACCGAGAGCACCGTTCAGTCTTGAGCCCTTCTGCTTGAATACTTTTTGTTTTTAAGTTAAAACAAAAAAAAGAAAAAAAAAGTGACATTAGGAAAAGAGAAGACGAGAGAGAAAGTGAGCACAAAAATAAAGAACGATGTGGAGAATACAAATGGCAAAGACGTGAAAAGCACCAACCGCCAAATTTGTGAACAGCATGTTTTCTGGAAGCAATTAAGGTGAGAAGAATTTAATTTAATTTAATTTAATTTAATATGATTTAAATTTTTACATGCATAGTTAATGAATCTGAAATTGTGCGGTTACATGAATGGCTAATTAATTGTCGTTAATGTGTGATAGTTGCCAAATTGATGCATTTGAGGAGCGTTAGTGTATAACACGTATTTGGAATTTTATTGGTTGATTGCATGTGGAAATTGTTAATGTGTGTTGGTTGCCGAATAAATGCATTTAAGGCGCGTTTGTGTATTTGGAATTTTATTCGTTGATTGCATGTAGAAATGAATGTATAAAACGGTGTTGAATGTGTACATATATGATATATATGTACTCACTACGACCTTATAAGAATTGTCAACGGAAAAATAGGAAACTTCCTAAATTTAAGTAAGAAGCGATTCATTAGTTAAATGAGAATTTAGTGATTAGCAAGTGTTTCATTAACCAAATAATATTGACATGGTAATGTTTGTTGATTTTGATTCAAGAAAGTTTTGTTAATGTAGTAATATTGATCACGAGAATAATTCCTCTAATGAACATTTCATGACATGGAATACATTTGATAATGTTGATTTAAATTATATGGTGACATTAAAGAGATTATTAATCAAGTTATTAACATTTTAAAATATGGAATGAAATATTAATTTGAGGAATACATAGAAACTTGTTAATTTGATTTAATGATATAAATAATTTGATTTTTGGAAACCAATTAACATGTTATTATCAACATTAAGTGATATTATAACGGATTTTGAAGTAGATCAAATGAAATGTTGAGCTTGAACTAAATTACCGCCTAAATTATCGATATAACATTATGAATAAAAATTGTAAATTGAATATTAAGAAATGTTAATTATTTTGTGAGTTAAATATTAAGCTAATGATAATCATCTTGAGAATCAGGTATGGTGTATAAGATAAATTTGGAATCTAATTATTTTATACAAATTTTAATGTGACGTGGTGTTATAAATTGTTATCAAATGACCTGAATTTGTATCATTTGATCTTGAGTTCGTATAGAAAAAAATATATTAAATTTGGATAAATCGTATGAAGTGATCTTCAGGTATTTAATATAATTTCTGTAGATGATGACGAATACTATTTGGGGAATTAAACAGTGCAAATATCATAATTCCGCTTATAGTATCAGTTAATACAGAAACATATATTGGATATAAGAAGTTTGATTTTAACCGATCGTGTATATATATCTAGTATGTATCTTTTGAAATAAGTTGAATGATATGATAATAACTTCGTTTTACTGAATAAGGCTTGAGTTAATTTTGGAAGTTAATATGGGTCTAAGTGAATGAAATAGAAAAAGTTGAATGTCTTCGATTCGGCTTGATTAACTAAAGATTCTTTGAATTAGTTATACCTTTCGAGTGTGAATGTGAATGCAAATCATCGGCTTGGGAAGGAAACAATTATATTTGTATATTTATATAGGTTTTCATCTATTTGAACATTATATGTTAATTTCATAAATATTTAAATAAAACTTATTTGTTTTAAAGATATGTATATGTTTAAAGGTATTATACCTATATATTTCTTCAAAGTAAATATATGTTAAGTAATTATTTTTAATCATTTCTATTTTTAAGTTAGTACTTATATATATAATTAGTTTATGACAAATGTATTATTTTTCAATTATTTTATTTAATTAAATTTGGAATTGTTTCCTGTCCTGAATCCTTTGATTTGAATATAATGAATACGGTATGAATGATTACAACGAATTTGGATTAAGAAACATTGAAATCGTGATCCTTGGTTTGTAATGATTGATCAGAAATAAGGCATTAAGAAAGACTTTTATAAACGATCATCTCTTAACAATCATTTCTAGTTTTAGAAAGGAATTAAGAGATGTATGTGTGTGTATATACATATGACGGAGAGCACTGGGTTTAAAATATGAAGCGCTGGTTATTTGGAAAGTCCAGGATCGGATTTTAGTCCGAAACCATCCCAAGTAATAATACGACGTTTGAAGCAAATTCAAGACTTGGAATCGATGAATGAAGACTGTGGTTCTTCAAAATCGAACGGATTGCCTGCTGATTGGTTTCTTTACTAAATAGCTACAGTAGTGAGATGCCCTTATTATCGGAGTGGCAGGAAGTCCGAACGTATTTGGGGAATTTTCGGATTTTGTTCCATTCAGACCCAGGATGGACTTGTATGGATGGTATGTCTGACATTGGAATTTACTGCATAGCACTGATTTCCGTTAATGTATATCGGATTTGTGGCAATATATTATCCTTGTCTCTAAGTCATCTGAGCTTAGAGGGTATGCATTGATAAGAATCAGTGATATGTCGTGAATTGTCAATGTGGCGTACCCAAGTTATGAGAGAGCTAGTGATGATCAAAGAATGGCTTATCGAAGCATCTCTTTGCGTATGACGTGACATCAACAAACCTCACACCCCGGATTGATGAGAAACTGGCGGTTAGGTTTTATACTGAAATATGAACTTGTGATGAGCTGTGCAGCAGTGGGAAACCACTTGTGAACTTGGGGAAGTTGGGTATGTTCGGGGGGCCGTGTCTGGTCGAAAACCGTTGATCTGCCCTGACGATGTGTAGTTGGTGTCCGCGTATGGTCGAAAAAGCCGTTGAGGCACTTCGTTTTGTATCCCTGATTGATCTTTCGTGCCAGGAATCATCAAGTTGGAAACCCAAATCTCTAATACGAGACATACGATTTTGATTGTATATATGTATGGCGACATAATATTATGGGGTATTATGATGTCTAGGATTAATACATTTATTTGTGAAATGTTTTCCATACTATATATATATGTATTATGGCATTAAAAGAGAATTTCCACGTATGAAGGCATTTTGGTTATCATAAGATAAAACTCTCCCATTTGGTGTGCGCTTGCATTGTGTGATATGGGACGAGCTTACGATAGCTTCATTTTCAAAAATCATTGCGTATTTATATGCACGGGCATTCACATGGAGTAAACTCATTCCGCATTAGCGGCGTGGCCTGGTGAAATTCCCAACTTTAAAATAAATCTTAAAACAACTGTTTTATGTTCTCACACCAGTCCCATGACTGACCTGGAGTTTATTGTTCCTTCCTAAACTCTGGGTGCCCACTAAATTTCCACACTGGCAGCTAGTAGTTTAGTTTTGCAGTTATAGATCGTTGGAGCAAGTTCAGAGCGCTTTCTGAGTTTGGAGTTCACGCTAGAGTTTTGGAGCTTCCGTTATATGATATTGTTCTTCCGCCGAGAGATATTTTCTTTTTCTTCCGCTGTATATGTATATGTAACTCTGATATTCATGTAACTCTGATGTAATATTGTTTTGAGCAATGAAAAGTTCTGTTATTTTGTTCAATGTATGTATGTACCCATAACAATTCGTCTTTCTGAGCGGTTTAAGTTGGTTTAATTACCGGCGAGAACCGGGCAAAAAGGCGAGTCGTTACATAAAATGTCAGGGCTAGTAAGTCGTTGACACTACTTCTAGCTAGAAAGAAACGTGTGCACTCCCTGCGTTCCCTTGCTCCGTTTCTGACTCTTACCAGTTGTGAGGCTCGTGAGGCCACGCTATACACAAAGATATACCGAAATAGGCTATGCATTGATCATCAACCACAATGCTCTGCTTTTCAACAAAAGTCTTGATCATTTGCATCTTGGCATGCCACATTGAAAATTCACGCCATGCGATCAATAACTACCAATATATAATCTCTGAGCTCATACGTCTCAGACAATGGTGTTAAGCAAGAGAATAAATTCTCTGCCAGCACAGGTATATATTAAATAGAAATCAATTTAATTTACATGGAATGAAATTCAAGGTCAGACACACATCAATTTACAAGTCCGTTCTGGGTCTAAACGAAACCGGAGACACCTTATTCCTCGTCTCGTATGTCCAATACGGAAGTGAGATGCTCGCATATCCGGACAATCAACAAGTACGTCTGGACAAACTACCACTTTAACCCTTTACTAGTAGCTAGCCAATGTCGGACATCAGTTGTCATACATTCGATGTGAAGATCACCGGTCTTCAATCACCGTCTTCATCTTCGACTCTGATCGTCATAGTAAATATTCAGAACGGGTTAAACCCGGTCTTTCCGAATAACTCGCGTATTTTATAATTAAAAATCAGGTGTTATAAAGACCCATCATACGCCTCATTCCAATTCAGAATATTCTTCTAATAAAATATTCAAATCATTATGGATATGATCCCATCAATTTTATCAAAGATAAATTCTTTTAAATTAATTCTTTAATCTTCTTTTTAGAGATTCATTAAAACTTCAATTTGATTTTAATATCAAAATCATTACTTTATGCTTATTTATTTTAAGAAATTAATCTTATCATCAACTGTGTTGAAGAACCAATGTCATTTAAAAACATTGTTCAAGATAAACTCAAAATCATTTTCAAATAAATATGGAATTTCCACAGAAATCAAATCAATATATAATCGATATAAATTTCCGTATCAGACTAATAATATAAATGGAATAACGGCAAAGCCTTTTAAATTCCATATATAGTAACAGTCTTCTTTACAGAAGCCTACCCCGATTATTATCAAATCGAATTTCCATTCAATTCCAATTTACTGCATTAAATTGGAAAGCTTGACCTTGGAAATTTTCTCTTTAAATGTTATTAAGAATATTTATAAATTCTAAATTATATTTGCTCTGTTAATTAGGTTAAAGAACAAATATCGTTTAAAAACACAGTCCATGGTAAACCCAATTCACATATCATTTTATTTCAATTACTAAATATAATATGAGACTCTAATAATCTTAATTCAAAGATTTATTTTTTTAATACGGGGTTTAAGAACAGTGTTATTTAGGACACCATCCACGACAACCCAAAATCCAACACTTTTATTTAATTCCAATGAAATATTAATTAAATAGAAGACTTCATTAAATCTTAATTTAAAATATTTATTCTAGTAAATAGCTAGTCCATTTTGATAAAAAATACATTTTTATCTGCTGTCCATCTAAAAACAGACATAGAAATCATCAATTTATTCTTCGTTGAATATTATTTTAAAATATTCGTTATTTAAAAATATTCTTTATATAAAAAGATTCTTTATGTAGAAATATTCTTTATATTAGAATATTCTTTACTTTAAAATATCTTTATATTACAATGTTCTTTTATTTTAAAGTATTCTCTATTTAAAATTATTCTTTATTTAAAATATTCTTTATTTTAAAAGAAATCCTGAATCAGAATGCGACTCAATCAGTTACCACATAATTTTGGTTATATGGATTTCATGCATCGCATGTATATGACCACAAATGATAAATAATCATCAAACCATCCATTCAACATCTAGCGTGAAATTTTACGATTGTGTGAGCATTAAAATGAATAATAACGCTCATCGCAGCTTGTCAATCTATCGATCGACATACAACTAAATATTGGGACTAGTGTATGTCGAATATCATCCCAATACCCGTGTGGGGTTTTCAGCCAACAACAATTCATATAAATAAATAATTGGTTAATGAACTTAACCAATTTTAATTCCGCTAACATGTTGATGATAATGAACCAAACATGTTATTTTATTCCTGATGTCGAATAAGAATGTATTTTACTCGCATAATTTCCCTATACATTTCTAGTGTCTAATAAAGGGTAATTAATTTACATGGCATTGTTACTGATGACAAATAAAGATAATTTCATTTTTCTTTATTTGTATGCAAATTTCTATTTTTAATTTTAACAAATAAAAGAGATAATTTTATTTGTTTCTATTTCCAATGCATAACCTAACACATAAAAATGTTTTATTTTAAATTACATACAAACTTTAATGTATACATTAACACATTAAAATGTCACTTTTATTTACATACAAATTCTAAGGTGTGTTGTGACAATGCAAATGATTCTTTATTTCACTTACAAATTCTAATGTATATTTGCAAATAAAGATGATTCTTATATTTGCAATATAAATTCTATTTCAACAAAATGTATAAAAAGTGATACAGCCTTTTTGCTGACAATTCTTATTTTATCAAAATGAATATTTTTGTTGTAACACAAACCTATTTAACAAAAATGCTATTTGTGTTTAACTCTTTTATTTAACAAAAATATGATTTTTATTTCATTTCATATCTAATTAACAAAAATGTAATTTTTGTTTTCAACCATCATATTTGACAAATTGTAATTTTTGTTTCAACTATTATATTTTGACAAAAATAACTATTTTGGCTCAACTAATCTATTTTGTCGAAAAGGTTCATTTTGACAAAAATGTGTATTTTGATTCGACTAATCTATCTTGACAAAAGTGTGTATTTTGACAAAAATATAAGGTTTGATTCCACTGATCTATTTTGACAAAAATGAATATTTTGACAAAATGTATATTTTGATTTAACTAATATATTTCAACAAAACAATAAAGACAATGACTTTGTTTTGTTGACAAATCTATTTCAATAAAAAAATAAAAAGGATAACTTTGTTTTATCGGCAATTCTAATTCAACAAAACAAATAAAAGTGACGTGTTTGTTTTGTCAACAGTTCTAGCTCAACAAAACAAATGAAAGTAATATGTTTGTTTTGTCAAATCTAATGCGACAAAAATGATAATGTTTGTTCTGACAAATCTAATGCGGCAAAAATGATCATGTTTGTTTTGACAAATCTAATACGGCAAAAATGATCATGTTTGTTTTGACAAATCTAATGCGGCAAAAATGATTATGTTTGTTTTGACCATTATAATTTGACAAAAGTGACCAATTCGTTTTAACTATGATAATTTGACAAAAGCGAAAAATTGGTTTTAACTATGATAATTTGACAAAAGCGACAAATTGGTTTTAACTATGATAATTTGACAAAAACGACAAATTGGTTTTAACTATGATAATTTGACAAAAGCGACAATTTGGTTTCTACTTTAATAATTTGACAAAAGTGACAATTTTAGTTTCAACTTTTATAATTTGATAAAAGTGTATATTTTGTTCAACAATTCTAATTTGACGAAAATGAATGTTTTTATTTTAACTATACTAATTGACAAAAATGAATGTTTTTGTTTAACTATTCTATATTTACAATGAAAACATTTCTTTTGGAAACTATTCTTTTTATTGTAATCAATATGACAATAAAAACATTTCTTTTGAATCTATTTTTTTATTGTAATCAATATGAGGGGATGGATCAGAGGTGGAATAGGTTTATTGACAAATAGGTTTATTGAGATTAGGCGAAGATGGATCAGAAGGTGGAATAGGAGGGGAGGAATTCAGCACGACGGAAGAGGAAGTTAGATTTTTGTTAGGCTCAAGGAAGCTAACAGCAGAATAAAGGACGACATTATTCGAAATATTCTTTGTTTCTATAGTTAGATTTATCTTTTGAAAACAAAAATGTGTGGTCTTCTAAAAAGAAAAGAGCACGCGCGCGCACACACACACACACACACACACACATACACACACACATACACACACACACACACACACACACACACACACACACACATATATATATATATATATATATATATATATAAAGTAAATACAATGTACAAAAACAGCCTATAAGAATGAAAGGTAGACAAAGGACAAAAGAACACAAGATGTGACTATATGTATGTATAGAAGAGTAGATAGATGAGTTCCGGATAAACCATCGCCCATCAAACTTCAAAATCGAGTTCCGGCAAGGCCACTTCCCGATAATGAAGTACATCTACTTCTATACAATACAAAAGTCCCTCCAAACATACAACAAAAATAAGAGAATGGAATAGCATATTAAAACACTCCAAAACTGCACTCAAAAAATTCCAAAGCATAAATCAAAAGAACATCTCTCCAATAAGCTCCACAGCTAAAATCAACTACCTGCGTCCTGAAAAAGACTAGGCAAACCGTTAGCAATCATCACATATGTATATGAGTGTGTATATCTATATAACAAAATTCCCCTCTTGGGCAAACAATAAGACAAAGAGTGGTTCGGATTTAATATTAGAAAAGACATCAGATGGCTAACAATGTGACACCTCAGCAGCCGTTAGAATTAATTGAATGAACCCATGTTTTGTTCCACCCACTTCCGTAATTTCTTCCACGAACACACTATTGGTTTCCGTCTAAATTAACTGTTGAGCTTGATCGTGGGCCACTTCTCTTCTTGTAATAACCCGGAAATTATGAGCCAGTTTAATATTTTTATTTTGGCAATTTAATGAATTTTGAATATTTAAAATGAATTATTTTAAATAATAACAACGAGAAATTTATTTTGAATATAATTCGAACGTATATATTTATATACATCGTCGTTAGAATATAAATATTTATTTTAAATTATAAAAGGAACTGAAAATGGCGCGGTAGTTCGATAATTTGATTTCAAATTTCAATTGAACATACCGGTGCAAAATAAACCGGATTTTGGCGAAACCAAAAATATTAGGATCTAGTTGAAAATATCTTTCCAACGAATCTGAAAAATCGAAATTTCATAGCGGGAATCAAAAGTTATGCCCAGTTGAAAATTCAGAATAGTCGCTATGTAAATTATACATGGCCCAAAAAGTCAAATTTTGCATACGGACGAATTTGGACTCGAAACCACTTCCACTGAGTTCAAAATGCCGTTTAGAACTCCGAAAAGTATAAGCTTCGATATATTCCGATATCCGGAATAGTAGCAATTGGCAGGAGCTTTACGGTTAACAATACATAGACCTTAAAAAGTGAAATTTTGCATATAAGCTCAGAATTCGACGAGATAATTTTTTATAGATTCATAATGACAAATTATTGTTATGTTCCAAAGGGCGCGTCGAACGGAGCCAGTATGCGGCCGTGCGAGCTAAAACAGTACAGGGTAAAATGAATAGTCATTTTACAAACGAACATTATTGATACGACCTCGGAATTCGATTCTACTTTTTTTTCTGGATTCGTATCGTCTAATAATGGTTAAATTTAAGAGGGCTTGAATTTTTGAGTTAGCATGTGAGCGTGCGAGAAGAAAAGGTGCGTCAAAATCGCATTTTTAGAGCTTATCTGAGCATTTTCGCGATTTTTTTTGAATGGTCAAAATAACTCGGAATTCGACGAAACTTGTTTCTTGGATTCGTCCTCAAGTCTACTATCTCGTGTCCAAAATCCGCGGCAATTGGAGATTGTTAGCGTTCAGGCGATACGCGAGAAACAAGCATATAATCACTTTTCCTCCTTTTCTATTTCATAAATTCACTTTTACTCTTCCTCTTCAAAAACTAAAAAATGGCCTCCACCCTCCCCAAACCCGCTGCCCCTCCTCCCACCGCCGCACCACCTCAGGCCGTCGCAGCCCCTCCTCCTCTTCCCCTCCTCCTCTTCCTCCTCCTCTCTCCTCTCTCCATTTGCAAACCCTAAGCCCCAAATCACCAACCACCACCACCGCGGCCACCACGGGCCCCACCACCGCCCTTAGCACCCTCCCCCATGTCCATCAGGCCCGCCACCGCCCGCTGGCCACCCAACTCCGGCCGTGGGCCCCGCTACGCTCAAAAACTCATTTTCACCAAAATTCCCGTTTTGCACAAAACACCCCGGACTGTTTTGGCTTATATCTCTCAAACGGTGCGTTTCTGGCCAAAGTCCCTTTGAACCAAAGTTGTAGAGCACGAAATTCTCTTCGATTTGGCTATATGGAATTCGTGTTTTGGAATTCGGAGCTGTTCGGAAAATGCGTTCGAAATCTGCTGTTCAAAAGTGGTAAAATTCGTGTACTTTCGCGAATTCTGGCGAATTAGAGCATTTTCGGCAGAAAGACCCTTAGGCAAAAGTTGTCAGGAATGGCGCGTTTAAGCTAGAAAAATAATGGTGTGAAGATTGAAGCTCGTTTGCAAATTCTGGAACCCGAACAGCGAATCCGGGCGTTAGACAAAAATGTGAGTTTTCTCCGCTTTAAAGCTTATGGTTTTTGACGAATGAGAAAGAATAAAAATATGATTTTTATATTATAGGAAGAATAAAAAAATATGATTTTTATATTATAGGAAGAATAAAAATATGATTTTTATATTATAGGAAGAAAACAAATATAATTTTTATATATGTAGTGGCTACGGGCAACGAAATTGATAAAAGGCGAGCACGGCGAAGATTTCCTACATTTAAAGTGTCGTGAAGTGGGGATAGCTTTGGTGAGAATTTCTCACTCTTCAATTTCTTTTTCTAGTTATATATATATACTAGGATGCAGACGGTGTTTAGTAGCACCCGACACCATCGTCCACAGACCATGGACTTGTTTGTTTGGTTGTGTAGTTGGTTAGATTATTAGGTTTGAATTGAATTGTTTGGTGAAATGAAATTGATTTGATTAATATGTGTATGGCGTGGCCATCACTAGACCGGGGATAAGGCTAGGCCTTGTCCCGTTTCTAGTATCGTGCCGTTATGCCGCCGAAATTTCCTAAAATAAGTTAGAAAATTAAAGATATCATTTTATTGTGTAAATGAACTGAATAGAAATTCAGGTGTTGAAATAAAATGTTTTATCGTTAAAAATATAATTTTTAACGTGAATGCGAACAAATAAATATTCATTTACAAATCGAACGATTTGTTTATGTACACTGATTTGACTGACATTGATTGGGACGATAAATTTTACACATCGCCCAACTGCACAAATAAAATCTGTGTTTGATTGTTCAAAACCCCACATGGGTATTGGGATAATATACGGCATACACTAATCCCAATAATTAGTTGTATGTCGATCGATTGATTGACAGGCTGTTATAAGCATTAGATATCTATATTTGATGCTTATACAGTGTAGTGCACCTTGGATGATGGTTGATTATTTATCGTTGCTATTATATACATGTGTTGTATGGAATCCGTATAGTTAACTTTATATGGTAATTGATTGGTCCTCATTCCAATTTAGAAAATAAAAAATATTATAAAATAAAGGTTCATGTGTTGACAGTACTCATTCGTTGAGATTAGTCATGTGTTGAACGAAATATTTTAACAATAAAATTTACATCTTTATCATATATAAAATTAGAAACTGACTGGAAAATAGATATGATGAGTGGTCTCCTGGATATTGATCTGATGTTGGTCTCGGCCTTCGGGGTTAATATTTAGGGAATCGTTCTCTTACTAATTTACAGTTGGAGTCTAATTTGAAATTAAACGATAGATACCATAGTTTTTACAAAATATATTATAAATAACAAAAATAGTCACACGTGGACAGTACTCATTCGCTGAGATTAGTCATGTGTTGACGAAAATATAGATTCATTTATTGAATAGAATAACGGAATTATTGAAATATATAAAGCCGTGTTGATTAGAGATGCGCTATTTTGACGCGAACGATATTTGTATCGATTATATTCGTCTTTATAGAATGGAATTGAATAGAAAACCAATTTCGAATTGAATTGAATATATAACAATTTCGAATTGGATTGAATATAGAATGAATTGAGATTTGAATTGAATTGGAAATGGAAGTTGGAATGTTTTTGAAACGAATTTAAACCTACTTATAAAATTCGTTTTAAATAGTAATCGACGAAATATATATTATATATTTAATATAATGGCCTGAATAGAACGCGCCGCGCCGCGGCAGTTCGCGAATTTCGACCATTGACTTCGAACGGACATTATGGGAGATCCAACTGTCGGATTCTCCTAAAACCGGAACCATTGGGTTCGTATCGAAAAGAGCTTTCTAACGAATATTGGAAATTTGAAATCTAACGGTTGGATTTGGAGATACGTCCAAATCAAATTTGGAAAAGGTCGCTGTAAGTGCAGTTCGATGGCCATTGTTGGAAATCGACTGTATGGGCCTTGATAAAATTATTAAAAATAGTAATAATTTGCATAGAATCATAAGAAATGATTTGGGGAAAATTAGGATGAAAAAACTCCATATTTGAAAAGATAAAAATAGATTTTTATCGAAATGAACTAGTTTAGAACTAAAATGAAAACCCATTTATTTTAAATAAATAATTTGGATTTGAAATGGGTTTTAAATAGAATTGATTAGTGGGTTTATCGTGAAGGGTGTTTTAAATAACACTTGTTCTTTAACCCGATAATAAATAGAATGTCACTTGGGTTTATCGTGAACTGTGTTCTAAACGACATTAGTTCTTTAACCCAGTAAAAGCAGTTTTAATGAATCTGCAATTAGATTGAAATGTGAATCGATAATTTAAATTATCAAATTTGGAAAGTGAGCGAGAAGGGAGTATCACCAGTTTTGCTCCAAACGATAGTCAAATCTTTAATTAGATTTGAACGTGAAATGGTAATTAATTTTACCGATAACACCGTGGTGTTAGATATGGAGTATTACCAGTTTTGCTTCATGGGATGAATAGGTTGGGATTGGGAAATAAAATAAATAATTACTTCGGTGTGGTTCGCTAATCCCGAGTAGTTTGGAAAACAATATTTTGGTTTGAAATGACATCCAAAGGAAGATTAAAGAATAAATTCAAAGAATTTATCTTGGATAAAATTAATGGGAACTTTTCCCTAAGAATGTGAAATTTGGAAACTAGCTGTAGGTTAGTTAAGAAGAATGGTTTCCTAGGTATTGATCTGATGTTGGTTTCGGCCTTCGGGGTTAATATTTGGGGAATTGGTCTCTTACTGATTTACGGTTAGTGACTGATGAATTGGAATGAGGCGTATGTTGTGTTTGTGTAACATTTGTTTTTAATATACGCGGGTTGTTCGGAAAGGCCGGGTTTATACCCATTCTGAATAACCGATTCGACGATATGTCGAAGATAAATACGGTGGTCGAAGACCGGAAGTCTTCACATCGTTTGGATAATTACTGACGATCCTGATTGGGCTGTACACCCAAGAGGATGGAAATAGTTGGTGGTCGTCCAGACGTACTTGGAGATCGATGCATATGCGAGGAAAGTGCCTCCGGTTTCGTTTAGACCCAGAACGAACTTGTAAATGGATTGTCTGTCCGACATTGGATTTTATTCCGTGTTGATTGATTTCTATTAAATATACATCTGTTTGGCGGCGGAGAATTTATTCTCTTGCTTAACGCCCTTCTCTGAGACGTACGAGCTCAGAGGTTGTATATCAATGGACATCAGTCGCATGGCATGAATTGCCTGTGTGGCATGCTGAGTTGCATGGATCAAGGCTTCTGTTGAAAAGCAAAGTCTTGTGGTTGATGATCAAAGCACGGCCTACGTGGCAGCTTTGTGTATAGCATGGATTCGCGAGCCTCACACCTCGGTATGAGTTAAAAACAGGATAAGGACTGCAGGGAGAGCACGACGTTTCTTTCTAGCTTTGGTGGTGTCAGTGACTTACCAGCCCTGACATTTATATACTTTTCACCTATGTGGTTGTTGGATGAGGTGCCTCGATTTTAGGTCCGTAAGGACCGGGAAACGTATGTTCAGGAATAACTAATCCTCAAACGTAAGAGAGGACCGGCCCTGAAGCATCCAGGAGTTACCCAGAGTGTGTAGTCCCGAGGCATTTGCTAGAGTGTCTCGAAGCGGAGAGGAGCTTTCCCCTTGCCTCGACTCATGGCGAAAATCCAATTTCCAATACTTGATATTGCGGTTTTAATTGTAGAACTAGTATGGCGACATGATATATGGTACCCATGCCATCTATGATTTATATTTATGATTGAAATTGTTTTGACACTATACACTTATTATAGTATCAAATGATTTGTTTTAAACGTACCAAGCATGTTTGGCTATTATAAGGGAAAACCCTATCCTCCGGCTTGCGTTGCATTGTGTGATGGGACCTGGGTCTTATACTAGCTTCATTTTTAGAAAAAGCATTGCACTGTTTATTTATATGCACTGGTATTCTTGGGAGGAAACCCGTTCCGTGTTATACGGCGTGGTCCCTTGAATTACTCTCTTTTAAAGTAAAGCTTTAAATAACTGTTTTAGTTCTCACACCAGTCACATGACTGACCTGGAGTTTATTGTTTTAACCTAAACTCTGAGTGCCCCTATTTTCGACACAGGCAGCTAGTAGTTTTGGTTTTGCAGATTTATATTCACAGGTTCTTGATTTACAGCTGGAGCGATGATCGGAAAGATCTGTATCCGTGCATTACTTCTAGTTGTGCTTCTGTGTTATTTTCCGCTGCGATGTATTTAAATGTAATTTAAATCTTTGATATTTGTTGAATGTAATTTATTCATTTATACTCTGTATATTCTTGTACCTTATAGAATTGTTGTAATAACTATGAAATGTTCTTCTGTTTGCATTCCAATTTGTCCTTTTCTCAAAACGATCAGGGGTTTCGAATGGTCTAGATCGGTTTAACGACTGATTCGGATCGAGCGAAATTCCCGGCCGTCACATTTGGTATCAGAGCTTTGGTTTATAGAGCTCGAGAACAAGGCACATTAGAACCATATGAAAGAATTCATCAGATATTGGATTAGTAATATCCAATAAGAATGACTCGTTAGAGATAGGATCAGTAGTATCCTAGAACGAGTGTGAAGAGTATATTTTTCAAATGTAAACAATTTTGTTTTGAAAATTTAAATCATTTTATACGTATTTGAATATTTTATTTGTATTGATTTGGACAATCTAGTATATAAAGGTTTTGCATATACGCGTCATGAACGTATATTCGAATTTTTAATATACTGGATAGACATAGAATCGCACTCTAGTAGCCCGGGGATGATTCCACTGACGACATCAGTGGTTTATTTTCGTGTTTCGAAGGTGTGATATCTATATATTTCCATTAGACTGGTGTGAGAACCAAAACTAATATAAATAGGTTTATTGTTGTGAATTGGCATCAAAAACAATATTTTCAGTATATATATCAAAATTATGAATTTGAAACGTTAAATTCACTAATTGATTGATGTTTGCGTTGTTTTTTTATTTGTTTAATAATTTTGAACCATTTAGCCTAATTGTATCAAATATTGAATTGTATTGAAAATTGGTCGCATTTGCTTGCATATATATGTACTTACATTGAACAGTTCATAGCAAGGAGGCTAGAGCAGAGAATAAAATTTGTTTGCCCGACAAATAGGTACATATTTATTATAATTTACTGTTTTGTTTGGGTGATGATGATTTTATGAGCCGATTGGCTAGCCGCTTGGCTTTTTCTTTTTCTTTTTGAGATCAGAAGACCTATATGGAAATTTCGGGATTTTCCCGTGGCTCCCGGTGCAGGGGAGGTTATGGCGAAATTTTTCGAAAATTTAGGGTGTTAGCCAAATTTTTAAAGAATTTGAAAATTCTCAGAAACTGAAAAGTTGGAGAAGGGAAGCCAGATCGAACGTAGAGTTGATTAATCAAACCACTTTCGGCTTCGTTCCTTTTCGGGGACGAAAAGTTTTAAGTGAGGGA
The DNA here is from genome assembly GCA_030737875.1 of Allium sativum. NCBI lineage: Eukaryota > Viridiplantae > Streptophyta > Magnoliopsida > Asparagales > Amaryllidaceae > Allium > Allium sativum. The sequence continues at coordinate 133,181,885 of CM060924.1, read as the reverse complement.
GATTGTAATAACCCGGATATTCGGAGCCAGTTTAATATTTTTATTTTGGCAATTTTAATGAATTTTGAATATTTAAAATGAATTATTTTAAATAATAACAACGAGAAATTTATTTTGAATATAATTCGAATGTATATATTTATATACATCGTCGTTAGAATATAAATATTTATTTTAAATTATAAAAGGAACTGAAAATGGCGCGGTAGTTCGATAATTCGATTTCAAATTTCAATTGAACATACCGGGTGCAAAATAAACCGGATTTTGGCGAAACCAGAAATATTAGGATCTAGTTGAAAATATCTTTTCAACGAATCTGAAAAATCGAAATTTCATAGCGGGAATCAAAAGTTATGCCCAGTTGAAAATTCAGAATAGTCGCTATGTAAATTATACATGGCCCAAAAAGTCAAATTTTGCATACGGACGAATTTGGACTCGAAACTACTTCCATTGAGTTCAAAATGCCGTTTAGAACTCCGAAAAGTATAAGCTTCGATATATTCCGATATCCGGAATAGTGGCAATTGGCAGGAGCTTTTCGGTTAACAATACATAGCCCTTAAAAAGTGAAATTTTGCATACGAGCTCAAAATTCGACGAGATAAATTTTTATAGATTCATAATGACAAATTATTGTTATGTTCCAAAGGGCGCGTCGAACGGAGCCTGTACGCGGCCGTGCGAGCTAAAACAGTACAGGGTAAAACGAGCAGTCATTTTACAAAGGAACATTATTGATACGACCTCGGAATTCGATTCTACTTTTTTTTTGGATTCGTATCGTCTAATAATGGTTAAATCCAAGAGCGCTTGATTTTTTGAGTTAGCATGTGAGCGTGCGAGAAGAAAAGGTGCGTCAAAATCGCATTTTTAGAGCTTATCTGAGCATTTTCGTGATTTTTTTTAATGGTCAAACGAACTCGGAATTCGACGAAACTTGTTTCGTTGGACTCGTCTTCACGTCTACTATCTCGTGTCCAAAATTCGCGGCAATTGGAGATCGTTAGCGTTCAGGCGATACGCGAGAAACAAGCATATAATCACTTTTCCTCCTTTTCTATTTCATAAATTAACTTTTCCTCTTCCTCTTCAAAAACTAAAAAATGGCCTCCACCCTCCCCAAACCCGCTGCCCCTCTTCCCACCGCCACCGCCGCACCACCTCAGGCCGCCGCACCCCCACCTCCTCTTCCCCTCCTCCTCCTCTTCCTCCTCTCTCTCCTCTCTCCATTTGCAAACCCTAAGCCCCAAATCACCAACCACCACCACCGCGGCCACCATGGGCCCCACCACCGCCCTTAGCACCCTCCCCCACATCCATCAGGCCCGGCACCGCCCGCTGGCCACCCAACTCCGGCCGTGGGCCCCGCATTTTCACCAAAATTCCCGTTTTGCACAAAACACCCCGGACTGTTTTGGCTTATATCTCTCAAACGGTGCGTTTCTGGCCAAAGTCCCTTTAACCAAAGTTGTAGAGCACGAAATTCTCTTCGATTTGGCTATATGGAAATCATGTTTTGGAGTTCGGAGCTGTTTGGAAAATGCGTTCGAAGTCTGCTGTTCAAAAGCGGTAAAATTCGTGTACTTTCGCGAATTCTGGCGAATTAGAGCATTTTCGGCAGAAAGACCCTTAGACGAAAGTTGTCAGGAATGGCGCGTTTAAGCTAGGAAAATGATGGTGTGAAGATTGAAGCTCGTTTGCAAATTCTGGAACCCGAACAGCGAATCCGGACGTTAGAAAAAATGTGAGTTTTCTCCGCTTTAAAGCTTATGGTTTTTGACGAATGAGAAAGAATAAAAATATGATTTTTATATTATAGAAAGAATAAAAATATGATTTTTATATTATAGGAAGAATACAAATATGATTTTTATGTATGTAGTGGCTACGGGCAACGAAATTGACAAAAGGCGAGCACGGCGAAGATTTCCTACATTTGAATTGTCGTGAAGTTGGGATAGCTTTGGTGAGAATTTCTCACTCTTCAATTTCTTTTTCTAGTTATATATATATACTAGGATGCAGACGGTGTTTAGTAGCACCCGACACCATCGTCCACAGACCATGGACTTGTTTGTTTGGTTGTGTAGTTGGTTAGAGTATTTGGTTTGAATTGAATTGTTTGGTGAAATGAAATTGATTTGATTGATATGTGTATGGCGTGGGCCATCACTAGACCGGGGATAAGGCTAGGCCTTGTCCCGTTTCTAGTATCGTGTCGTTATGCCGCCGAAATTTCCTAAAATAAGTTAGAAAAATAAAGATATCATTTTATTGTGTAAATGAACTGAATAGAAATTCAGGTGTTGAAATAAAATGTTTTATCGTTAAAAATATAATTTTTAACGTGAATGCGAACAAATAAATATTTATTTACAAATCGAACGATTTGTTTATGTACACTGATTTGCCTGACATTGATTGGGACGATAAATTTTACACATCGCCCAACTGCACAAATAAAATCTGTGTTTGATTGTTTGAAACCCCACATGGGTATTGGGATAAAATACGGCATACGCTAATCCCAATAATTAGTTGTATGTCGATCGATTGATTGACAGGCTGTTATAAGCATTAGATATCTATATTTGATGCTTATACAGTGTAGTGCACTTTGGATGATGGTTGATTATTTATCGTTGCTATTATATACATGTGTTGTATGGAATCCGTATAATTAACTTTATATGGTAATTGATTGGGCCTCATTCCAATTTAGAAAATAAAGAATATTATAAAATAAAGGTTCATGTGTTGACATTACTCATTCGTTGAGATTAGTCATGTGTTGAACGAAATATTTTAACAATAAAATTTACATCTTTATCATATATAAAATTAGAAACTGACTGGAAAATAGATAAGATGAGTGGTCTCCTGGATATTGATCTGATGTCGGTCTCGGCCTTCGGGGTTAATATTTAGGGAATCGTTCTCTTACTAATTTACAGTTGGAGTCTGATTTGAAATTAAACGATAGATACCATAGTTTTTACAAAATATATTATAAATAACAAAAATAGTCACACGTGGATAATACTCATTCGCTGAGATTAGTCATGTGTTGACGAAAATATAGATTCATTTGTTGAATAGAATAACGGAATTATTGAAATATATAAAGCCGTGTTGATTAGAGATGCGTTGTTTTGACGCGAACGATATTTGTATCGATTATATTCGTTTTTATAGAATTGAATTGAATAGGAAACCAATTTCGAATTGAATTGAATATATAACAATTTCGAATTGGATTGAATATAGAATGAATTGAGATTTGAATTGAATTGGAAATGGCAGTTGGAATGTTTTGGAAACGAATTTAAACCTATTTATAAAATTCGTTTTCAATAGTAATCGACGAAATATATATTATATATATTATATATATAATATAATGGTCTGAATAGAACGCGCCGCGGCAGTTCGCGAATTTCGACCATTGACTTCGAACGGACATTAGGGGAGATCCAACCGTCGGATTCTCCTAAAACCGGAACCGTTGGGTTCGTATCGAAAAGAGCTTTCTAACGAATATCGTAAATTTGAAATCTAACGGTTGGATTTGGAGATACGTCCAAATCAAATTTGGAAAAGGTCGCTATAAGTGCAGTTCGATGACCATTGTTGGAAATCGAATGTACGGGCCTTGATAAAATTATTAAAAATAGTAATAATTTGCGTAATATCATAAGAAATGATTTGGGAAAAATTAGGATGAAAAAACTCCATATTTGAAAAGATAAAAATAGATTTTTATCGAAATGAACTAGTTCAGAACTAAAATGAAAACCCATTTATTTTAAATAAATAAATTGGATTTGAAATGGGTTTTAAATAGAATAGATTAGTGGGTTTATCGTGAAGGGTGTTTTAAATAACACTTGTTCTTTAACCCGATAATAAATAGAATGTCACTTGGGTTTATCGTGAACTGTGTTCTAAACGACATTAGTTCTTTAACCTAGTAAAAGGAGTTTTAATGAATCTGCAATTAGATTGAAATGTGAATTGATAATTTAAATTATCAAATTTGGAAAGTGAGCGAGAAGGGAGTATCACCAGTTTTGCTCCAAACGATAGTCAAATCTTTAATTAGATTTGAATGTGAAATGGTAATTAATTTTACCGATAACACCGTGGTGTTAGATATGGAGTATTACCAGTTTTGCTTCATGGGATGAATAGGTTGGGATTGGGAAATAAAATAAATAATTACTTCGGTGTGGTTTGCTAATCCCGATTAGTTTGGAAAACCATATTTTGGTTTGAAATGACATCCAAAGGAAGATTAAAGAATAAATTCAAAGAATTTATCTTGGATAAAATTAATGGGAACTTTTCCCTAAGAATGTGAAATTTGGAAACTAGCTGTAGGTTAGTTAAGAAGAATGGTTTCCTGGGTATTGATCTGATGTTGGTTTCGGCCTTCGGGGTTAATATTTGGGGAATTGGTCTCTTACTGATTTACAGTTAGTGACTAATGAATTGGAATGAGGCGTATGTTGTGTTTGTGTAACATTTGTTTTTAATATACGCGGGTTGTTCGGAAAGGCCGGGTTTATACCCATTCTGAATAACCGATTCGACGATATGTCGAAGATAAAGACGGTGGTCGAAGACCAGAAGTCTTCACATCGTTTGGATAATTACTGACAATCCTGATTGGGCTGTACACCCAAGATGATGGAAATAGTTGGTGGTCGTCCAGACGTACTTGGTGATCGATGGATATGCGAGGAAAGTGCCTCCGGTTTCGTTCAGACCCAGAACGAACTTGTAAATGGATTGTGTGTCCGACATTGGATTTTATTCTGTGTTGATTGATTTCTGTTAAAAATACATCTATTTGGCGGCGGAGAATTTATTCTCTTGCTTAACGCCCTTCTCTGAGACGTACGAGCTCAGAGGTTGTATATCAATGGACATCAGTCGCATGGCATGAATTGCCTGTGTGGCATGCTGAGTTGCATGGATCAAGGCTTCTGTTGAAAAGAAAAGTCTTGTGGTTGATGATCAAAGCACGACCTACGTGGCTGCTTTGTGTATAGCGTGGATTCGCGAGCCTCACACCTCGGTATGAGTTAAAAACGGGATAAGGACTGCAGGGAGAGCACGACGTTTCTTTCTAGCTTTGGTGGTGTCAGTGACTTACCAGCCCTGACATTTACATACTTTTCACCTCTGTGGTTGTTGGATGAGGCTCCTCGATTTTAGGTCTGTAAGGACCGGGAAACGTATGTTCAGGAATAACTAATTCTCAAACGTAAGAGAGGACCGGTCCTGAAACATCCAGGGGTTACCCAGAGTGTGTAGTCCCGAGGCATTTGCTAGAGTGTCTCGAAGCGGAGAGGAGCTTGCCCCTTGCCTCGACTCATGGCAGAAATCCAATTTCCAATACGTGATATTGCGGTTTTAATTGTAGAACTAGTATGGCGACATGATATATGGTACCCATGCCATCTATGATTTATATTTATGATTGAAATTGTTTTGACACTATACATTTATTATAGTATCAAATGATTTGTTTTAAACGTACCAAGCATGTTTGGCTATTATAAGGGAAAACCCTATCCTCCGGCTTGCGTTGCATTGTGTGATGGGACCTGGGTCTTATAATAGCTTCATTTTTAGAAAAAGCGTTGCACTGTTTATTTATATGCACTGGTTTTCTTGGGACGAAACCCGTTCCGTGTTATACGGCGTGGTCCCTTGAATTACTCTCTTTTAAAGTAAAGCTTTAAATAACTGTTTTAGTTCTCACACCAGTCACATGACTGACCTGGAGTTTATTATTTTAACCTAAACTCTGGGTGCCCCTATTTTCGACACGGGTAGCTAGTAGTTTTTGTTTTGCAGATTTATATTCACATGATCCTGATTTACAGCTGGAACGATGCTCGGAAAGCTCTGTATCCGTGCATTACTTCTAGTTGTGCTTTTGTGTTATTTTCCGCTGCGATGTATTTAAATGTAATTTAAATCTCTGATATTTGTTGAATGTAATTTATTCATTTATACTCTGTATATTCTTGTATCTGATAGAATTGTTGTAATAATTATGAAATGTTCTTCTGTTTGTGTTCCAATTTGTCATGTTCTCAAAACGATCAGGGGTTTCGAACGGTCTAGATCGGTTTAACGACTGATTCGGATCGAGCGAAATTCCCGGCCGTCACACTTCTCCATTTATTTCTGTTATACCACGTTCTCAAAACCCTTTCTTTACTTTTGCTTTGTGATAATTGTAATGTTTTGCATTCATTTTTGGAATGCATACCCAGATTTAATTCACAGTATTTTTTTATTATTGCATCTTTTTCATCTATTATTTTAATTAAGTTCATTGTTTTCTCAGTTTCTTTCAACTATAGTCTTTAATGCATATGTATTTTTGGTAGGCTACGAATACCTTGGTATTATGTTGCTAGATTAATTGCATGGTAGCACTGGTGCCTCCTGTTCATTTGTTTTCATAAATATATTTCCATTTAGGTTTGATTAATATATGGTTATAAGTTTTCTAAATCAATGATATTGTATTAATGTCACTATTCCTACTTTAAACAGTCAAACTAGGCAGTCATATATATTATAATGTCATTAATGAAAATAATTCCTGAATCAGTGTTATTACTTTCTCTTTTAATGGGTAAGACTATTGTTAATTGGATAAATATTTCCTTAAGTTTACGTTTATTGGCATGTGGATAATCCACTTCATTAATGCTAATGAATAATGTTTTCACATATATAGTTATACAAAATCATTTTATTTTAAGTTTTCAACCATTCATACCATACATATTTGGAATGCATGTGACCTTATAATTCAAGGTATTTATTTATTATGGCATCTTTTTCATCTATTATTTTAATTAAGTTCATTATTTTCTCAATTTCTTTCAACAATAGTCTTTAATGCATATGTGTTTTCGGTAGGCTACGAATACCTTGGTATTATGTTGCTAGATTAAATGCATGGTAGCACTGGTGCCTCTTGTTCATTCGTTTTCATAAATATATTTCCATTTAGGTTTGATTAATATATAGTTATAAGTTTTCTAAATCAATGCTATTGTATTAATGTTACTATTCCTACTTTAAACAGTCAAACTAGGCAGTCATATATATTATAATGTCATTAATGAAAATAATTCCTAAATCAGTGTTATTACTTTCTCTTTTAATAGGTAAGACTATTGTTAATTGGATAAATATTTCCTTAAGTTTACGTTTATTGTCATGTGGATAATCCACTTCATTAATGCTAATGAATAATGCTTTAACATATATAGTTATACAAAATCATTTTATTTTAACATTGAGAGCCATTCATACCATTCATACCATCCATGTTTGATAATCCGCTTCATATAATTTTAGTCACGGACAATTGTATGTTGTTGTATCTAGATGCACTGCATTCCTTAGAATTTCAATTCTGGTAGATTCAACCACAACAACATCTACAACAAATGTCGTTTATCCTGAGGTTTCGCTGTAATTTCACACAAAAAATTAGAGTATAAATGTACTTACTTTTCTCCTCAAAAATTAGTTTACTCAAACATTTTTTTTTCAACAATAATTCTTACTGTATTTTTACAACTTTATTTTCGCTACAGATAACTTCATTTTCGCTACAGATGCTTTGCATTATAAATATTTGGGTTGCCACCGACGTAATCACCAATCTCCATCTTTTTGGTTAGTTTATGAGTTTGCAAGTCCTTATTTCTTTCACTATTACAACTGTTTTTGAAATTACTTATTCAGTTTGGTACCTTAACACTATGGCTTCGTGCTAATATACCGTATCTATACTACCATAACAGCTTGAATATTTTGAGACCCTAATGGCCAACCTGAAGCAAATATAGAACCCAGCGAGCAACACTGGCATTTCTTTATTCCGTCAGTGAATCTGAGGTTCAACCTTTAGCGGATCACCTGATACCTAACACGGCAACACCCATTTTTTTATTCCTCTGCAGCTGACTAACATGCATGTATATCTGTCTTTTTGTATATATGTGTTGCGGTTTTTTTCCTTTAATGGGTCTCTATTTTTTTCCTCTGTTTTTTTCCTCTATATGTTAGCATGTGCTTTATCTTCTTGAATTTTGCTCTATTTGTCATTTTCTTTTGCTTCACTGCATTATGTCCATTCTGTAAAGCACAACATTGATTGATGAGTGTCTGAAAGATAGTTTCATAACGAATCCTATTTATGGAACTATGTTATGTTGTCCATTTCATATGAAATAACTTTTTCATTCTGTGCATGTTCTTTCTCTATTCTTTACTCATATTTTATATCCTCATTGTGTTCAATCAATGCCGCATATCCCATAATAAGGTTGCTGTAACAGCCCGCATTTTACGTATCGGAAGATCGTAAAATATTTTTATTTTATTCCCTGAGGGTTGGATCATTCTCATCTTTTGATATGTTGCTTATGGGGATGTGTGACATGTCCATAATTTTTACCGATTTTGTTTGTGACCATTTTGCCCCTGTCAGTCTTGTACTGGGCATAACTTTTGACTCAGGTCGAATCAGAGGGTGAGACCTGTGCCATTGGAAAGGAATTGATGATTCCCTTTCCGTAGAGTGGTTACATTAAGGATTTGGTTCAGCGGTTTGGGAGAAATCGCTGTTTTAAGGTTTTTCAGTTGGCTGTTCAGGTTTTGGAAGGCTAATGGGCTGATTTGGAGAAGGCCCATTAGAGGGTGGGTGGAGACTATAAATAGGTGGTAAGGGGTATGGAGAAAGGTTGGCATTTTCCATTCTCTTAGGGGGAGGCTTTGATCTCCTTCTCCCTCTAACATCTTTCCACCATTAAAATTCCAAAATCCAAGGAGGGAAATCGAAGATCTACACCATAAGAGGCTAGATCTACATCGTCTCAAGGGCGAATTCATCGGATTGAAGAGTTTGATTCGAAGTGTTCGCTGTCCGGATTGCGTTTTCATTGCTTTTGCTTAGATTTGGATAATTGGTGAGTGATTTACATCTCTCATTCGGATGCATGCAAGTATATGGGTCTTATGTTGTTAATTTCATCATTTCCATGTTATTTTCCTTAGATCTACACCATGCTAAGTTTATTTTACATGCGAATCACTTTAGGATCTGATCTAGATAATTTAAATGGCAAGTTTCATGTTATTTCATGAGTTTATGCAAGTTAGATCTATATATTGTGTTCATATGTTCAATTATCATGTTTTTGGGAAATTTATGTGTTTTGATGGAAATTGTTAGATTGGTGATATTGTTGGTTGCATAACATGTTTGTGGTTGCGTTTGGATGAATTGGATGAGCCGATTTCGTCGGATTCGTCGTTTGGCGAAGTTTAGGTCGAAATCGAAGTCGAAATGGAGCTGTGCAGGTTTCTGGTCGGTTTTGGAGCTAGTCGGGTCGGTTGAGGCGGTCTGATGGCTCTGGTCGGTCCAGAAGGGTCTGGACTGAGGTGGTCGGTCACTTTATGGCTTGGGGAGCAAGTCAGGGAGCTGGTTGGTTGGAATGGAGGCATCGGGGTCGGTTTTAGCTTGGTCGTTCTGGAGCAGCTGGTTGGTTTTAGCTTGGTCGTTCTGGAGCAGCTGGTCGGTTTCAGCCTGGTCGCTCTGGAGAAGCTGGTCGCTCTGGAGAAGCTGGTCGATCTGGAGGAGCTGGTCGATTTGGTGGAGCTGGTCGGTTTCACTTGGTCGGTCAGATAGAAGCATATCCTGGTCGGTTTTGACGGGGTCGGTCGGTCCAAAGCTGCATGTAGGCGGGTCGTTCTGGAGAAAGGCTGGTCGGTTTTTGGCTGGTCATTCTGGAGCAAGGTTCTGGTCGGTTTTGGCATGGTCGTTTTCTGAAAAAGTACGTTTTCGGGTACGACTTGGGTACGAACCAAAACGGTCTAAAAAAAATATTTTTCGGGGGCAACCCTAGCCGCAGCGCAGTGATGTGTTTTGGTTCGGTGAAGGCGTGACTTCGAGGTGATTCAAGTAGGAAGGTTCGAAGTGGTGAATGTGTTCGTTGATCAAGGTGGAACAACGAATGCGGTGACAACTCAAAGGTCGTGAGTTGGTGGATAATGGCTGCTTGAGAAGGTTGTTTGAGCTATGAAACATCGTCAAGGTTGGACGATTAGAGATGCGAAGGCCGAGAAGTCATCGTTGTCATAAGTTCTAGCAGGCTCAAAGCAGGGGTACGATGGGTATCGTTGAAAGGCCCAAAAGACCGGTTGTTGGTCGAGTACCCTGGGTCTTTCTGGTTGGGGAAAGGCCTAGTGTCAAGGTTGGACATTGCCAAGGTTGGGCATATGGAGTTCATGCTAGAACTGGGGTTACCATTAGCCCTTGACATATGGCAAGGTTGGCCGTCATACGATAGTGATGATTTCGAAGCAGGATTGGCGGTGATAGCCAGAGTTTGTCATGCATGCTGGATGTTTTGCTTGTGCCATCTCATGTGGGTTATCCAACATCGAAGTAGATGTTCCTTGAGTGCTTGTCTGATATTGGTTTCGGCCTCTGGGGCTTGTATTCGAGGGATGTTGAATTCGACTAGGATGATTTGCATGAGATATATAATCTCGATGCCATGATTGCTATTGCTGGTTGTTTCTGTTTTCCATGGATAAATGGTTGTTTTGGTTTCTATGGATTAATGGTTGAAATGCTTGGTAAAGGCTATCACTGTCCGATGTGGGGAAGATAAGGTTGAGTTCTTCTCTGGTGATGTGGGTAGATAAGTTGTTCATTTACCCATTCTCATATGCTTTCTTGTTGAAGTTTGTTAGCTGTATTATCGCTCACTAAGACTATTGTCTGACTCAAGGTTTTATGTCTCCTCTTATTACCTTGGGCTATTCATCCGGTTGTGGATGGGCAGACTAAGTAGCAGGTTACAGGTAGTGGAGCTTAGTGATACGAGGAAGCTGAGCGATGACGAGCAGGAGGCTGGCGTACCAGTTTTATTCTATCTAGTATTTCTGTTTCCGCTGTTTGAGTTGCTTGAGAGTTGTAGTGAGGCCTTATGTACAAACTTGGATATCAGTTGGATAATCTTTCTGGATGTTGAAAGAGTTTCAAAAGTTTGTTATATGATACCTCATTACTATCACCTATTATATATGTTCTATTATATTTTATCCTTGCGCTGTGAGTTCTACGACAGGATTCGATGTGTTCACTTACTATGATGATCGTCCATAGCAGTCTGGCACGCCTTTCAGCGCATTATTCCTCTTGTTAAGTGCGGGGGTTATGGGCGGTCGTCATAGTTGCTTAATTCATCATTTCATATATATAGTGTGGTGCTAAAGGCACCCCAATATGTTCTTTCTAATACCGCGATTAGCAAAATAAAGCTTATTAAATTTTGTATGCTTCCTAATACCACACTACCTCTACATTCTAATCTATCACTCAATCAATATTTGTCAAACTAATCATGTACCAAGCTAATTTAATTACCTTAATCTCTCGTAATCACTGTCTTCTTCGCATCTCATGTGGGAAAATTCAAATTTGTATGGTAATCTCTCAATTATTTGGTGATATAAAAACCTAAATCTCTCACTTTCTCTTATAGTTTTCTTAATTCAAACCTTATTCACGGCTTTTGTATATTGCGGAGTCAAATTCGTTGATTGGCTATAGATCTAGGATTTAGCTCGTTGATTGGTTTTGTAGATGAGGACAAACGAATATCGAGCGAAATAAAAATAGGGTAAAACAGTGTGGTAGCCCCTATTTTTTAAGTGTGTGGTATTAAGAAGTGTGTAATACTAATTCTTGTGGTATTTTTTAGTCGCGGTATTAAGAAGAACATATTTGGGTGCCCTTAGCACCACACTATATATATCTTATCATCAACTCAATAGGGATACATAAAATTTTAAATTGTTTACCATACGTGCAACCTATACCTACACGATATGCATGCATTATTTACTGATTGCTGTAAAATTTAGTTTCTACATTAGAATACAAACACAAACATATATCACTTACAGTATATATCTTGCTATTATAGAATATGATGCCACCTCTTATTCACAAATGCAAACTACAACACTTGAATAGTAGTGCATTCTTACCATACTAAAAATAGAAGCTTATTTCATAATATTTCTTTCTTGGTTTATTTACCCTATCAATGACTATGATTGTTATCCATGATTTAATTTTCATCAACCATTCAATACAATAGCATCTATATATCTAACTACAAACTATAGCTACTTTGCATTACGATATACATACATCACTCAATGCTACATGCAACATTTCATTTTTATAATAGAAAGGAACATAGAAATTACTTCTATAATTATACCCATCTAATATGTTCCTGCAACTTATTCATACATTCAGATTCAAATGTTGTTGCATATTATATAAAGAAAGCTGTTGCATGCGTGCCATTTAATGCATACACTATTGCATGTTGTTTTTTCATGCAGTTTTGTCTTCTTTTCTAACATACAGTTAGTATAAATGTAAAAAGGAGGATTGGAACATAACACTAAACCACAAAAAATTACTTTAACTCGCCGTGTTTCGGAAAAAAAATAAAAAATCCTATTTATTATATATTAAAAGAATCAATTACTAGTCGTATAACCCCACATTTGTTCACATACGGTATCCACACACTTCTCTTATTTCTTTATATTTTTTGACTTCTTTCTCTGCTACAAATAATAATTTATAGAATATAAACGCATGTTGTAACGTATACAAACTCTCCATAATATCACCTGAATTTAACCTGCCATAACTTTGAACATAACTCTTCATAATCCCTTTTCATAAACTCTCCTTGATTATATTTCTTCTTACCGAATTAATAGTTTTACTCGTACTTTTTCATTCATTGAATCTTTATATTTTTTCTCTTTCATTTTGTATTCTTTTGTCATATTCTTCCATCCTTTATTACTTACGTGACATAATTCAATAATATTACATTCAATAACATCCAATTTTCATTACATTACCTTCTACAACCAAAAATTAAAACAAAATATTACTACACACATAAAAAAACATTTCACGAACATCATTCCACGCGCAAAGCGCGTGCCACGACCACGCGCGAAGTGCGTGCCAAGACCACGCATGTGCAAACTACAACACCCCGTACTCTATACTCCCGTGCAAACTATAACACCCCGTACCCTATGCTTCCGAGCAACGCACGGGTTTCCACTCGTATATATATGTATATATATATATATATATATGAAAAAGAAAAGAAAACAAAGAAAAACGGAAACATACAAGAAAAACAAACATCATAAACCAATAACAAATGTGAATACTATTATGACTAAAGTACCTATATAATCTAAAAAACAACTCAAATTAATTCTAACCTTAATCAAATATCTCTCAAATCGAGAATCACTATATAACTTAAAGTGAGGGTTAGACATCCAGTCCAGACTAAAAGTAACAATCCTAAAGATTAATTTATCTATAGAGTCAAAATTAGAATGGATCAATCTCTGATTTCTCTCCAACCAGATGAACTAACTGATAATAGTAATTAATGAATCCAACACATATATATGTTTGGAATCAAAAACAAATCTAAAACAATTCCAGTAAAAATCACAGTTACTGAAAGAAATAGAACGGTCAAAAACAAAAATTCTTAAAACTGAAGTAAGAATGTAATTGGTAATAGTGCAAGGAAAAAATAAATGATCAACTTTCTCCTCCAAAATACTGCATAAACAACATTTAACATCAAAAATAATATTTTTCTTCTTTAAATGCTCCACCGTATTAAGTTTCTTATAAATAATCAGCCACATAAGAAATTTTGCTTTAGGCGGAGAATTAGACTTCGAAAGAAACTTAAGTAATGGCACAGAAACACCAGAAATATTAAGAAATTTATACATAGATTGAGAAGTATACTGAATACTCTTATCTAGATCCCAATAGATGTTATCCCCATTATTATCTTGATGATACAAAGACAACTTAGCCCCCAGTAAGACAAATTGCATGAATACTTACCCCTCTAAGATATTATCAAAAGAAAATTCCCACGGAGGATTTAAATCCCATCTATTAACATCAATAATCAAAGCATTCTTAAAACAACAATTCTCAAAAAGCTCACATAATTCTATTTTAAGGGGCACACGAGAGATCCAAGAATCATGTCAAAAATAAGTAATATTACCCGAATGAACAGTCAGCTTGCAGTAGACATGCTTACTAAGAGCGCTCATTTCATACCAGTAAAGAGTAAGAGGACGACATCATGGTTGGCATGAGATAGTCCATCTTCATGGAGTTCCTTCCAGTATCGTAAGTGATCGTGATTCCATTTTCACTAGTAAATTTTGGAGGAGCTTGCAAGAAGCATTAGGCACACAGTTATGTTTGAGCACCGCTTATCATCCTTATGGACAACGGAGAGGGTGAACAAAATTCTTGAAGATCTTTTAAGGCTGTGTATCCTAGACTTCGGAGGGACTTGAGAAGAGCATCTTTATTTAGTAGAGTTTGCCTACAACAACAGTTATCAAGCTAGCATCGACATGGAGCCCTTCGAAGCATTGTACGGAAAACCCTATAGATCACCGACTCGTTAGTAGGGATATACAGAAAGACTTTTACTTGGATCGGAGGTTTAGAAGTTACGCAAATGAGAAGTCAAGTTGGTAAAGGTTCAGTGGGGAAACAACCAAGAGGATGCGACTTAAGAGACCGAAGACAAGATTCACGCTTCATACCCTTTTCCCTTCGAGGTTATGTTCTTAACTTCTTTCTCCAAAGCTTTTATTCATGCTTGTTTCTATCATTTGAATATATCCTATCGATCGAATCGTCGACCTTTAGGTAGGAATCCCATGATTGTAAGCACGTGTTTGAGACATGTTATGTTTGATGGATACAAGTGGATGCTAGTGGTTTCTCGTGGATGCATATACACACACATTAGGCACTAGATCGGCTCAATCACTCTTATACTGCATATGGATGAGCGTGCATTTTTCTTTCTTTAATGGATGAAAATGGATGTATCATCATATGGATGTTGCATTTGGACGGATGATTGTGCACACATATAGAACTTACATGTTATAATATGATTATCTGCATACATGTTGGATTCATGGCACTAACATACATTGCATTAAGGAGGTCGACTGAATCAGTGGACCGCCTGATCTTTCGCATTAGTGTTGGGACATATACACACACCTGCATATGTTCATATAAGCATTAGAAAATTGAAAGGTGTGATTGGTGGATGAGTCGATGGATGATGGATGGTAGGATACATTCTTCTTAACTTGGAGATTTCGGGGACGAAATCCTTTGAGTAGGGGAGAATGTAACACCCCGTATTTCAACTACACTAAGAAGGATACATTAAAGAATAATTAACTTGATATTAAGAATTAAGGGAAAACGGACTACATATTGCGTCCGTCTCGAAACTCTGGTCAAGATTGACATCTGGTTTGCGTAAAACGGATAACGTATGAAGAAGTTATGGACGGTAGAAGTTTCGCAAAAAGAACAGGAATTCCCGATGCACTTGACAAGTGCGCCAATTTATTTTTGCACTGGCGCACCTGTAAAGTGCGCCCATGTAAGTTTTTGGGCATTTGGACCCAAGTTGTGGTCGACCTATGGCCCGATTCACATTAGGGCTGAGGTGGCATTCGAATTTTGGAGATTGGCAGCTATAAATATACCTCATTTCTCTCGTTTTCTCATACTAAAAACAATGGAGGCCAGATGCTGTCAATGCCTAAACTAAATCTAATCCTTTCTTCCTCTATAAATCAAGTTTAAAAATTCAAGTATTTCAAGAATAGATCTGAGATTCAACACCAACAATTTCTTTTCTATCTTCCAAAATCCAAACACTGTGAGTTAGTTATTTTCATATTTAAATGATTAAAAGTAAACGTGATATGACTGTGATTTGGATATATGCCTGTGTTTGAATCATATTGGATCTCTCATAATTTGTGAATCTATAATATTTTATGACTTGGATCTAATTCTTTATCATATCAGATCTATTGGGACTTTTGAATCTATGACATAACTATGATGTGGATAATTTATCATGTCATGTTAGATCTACCTTTATGGATGTAATTTGTATGTGGTTAATTTATCATGTCATGCTAGATCTACCTTTATAGATCTAATTCGTTTGTGGTTAATTTATCATGTCGTGCTAGATTTACCTTTATAGATCTAATTCGTTTGTGGATAATTTATCATGTCATGTTAGATCTACCTTTATGGATCTAATTCGCTTGTGGTTAATTTATCATGCCATGTGAAACACCCCACCTCCGTTAGGGTCACTCTCAAAGGGAATGCCCTAATTTTGGTGGAGGTTTATAAGTATAAGTCACAGATATACAAGACAGATATAATAACACATATTTTTGAACAGCGGAAAACAACAACAACTTTTATTTCATTAAAATACGTGTTACACAAACCTTGCCATAATTGTCTTACAATTCTTCCAAAAACATAACATCTTCATAACTGTCTTGATTACATTATTTAAAGAAGCATAAAGAAAACATAAATAAACTGCATAAGTCCCATAATTGCTGTCCAAAGCCATAGTCCCAAATGAAAAAGATCCAAGCAATACATTCTTTCTCTTCAAGCTGGATGTGAAAGCTGGTCAAGCTGCAGTATTCCCTCCCTGTGGACCTGGGGGGGGGGGGGGGGGAGAGAACGAAAGAAAAGAAGACGAAAGAAAAGTAGAGTCAGACATAGAGCTTGAGTAAGTCTAGGACTATTCAGTCTATGAATAAGGAACTGGGTATGATAAGTATAAACTGGAAATGGGAAAGCACCATAAACTAAGTTAAGTTGTCTAGTGTCGAATATACTATCGTACCCCATATTAATCTCTGTACCCATGTAAACTAGTTCCCAACAGGAACCCCATGATTAGGGTGAAGTGATCCATTTCTGATGATCATCTCCTACTCGCAAAGTTACATGTGTCTTACGGCCCCCGTTGTTGTAGTTACCTATGCTGGTCCCACCATAGGATGTATCAAGTCCCATGGTGGCGGCCCGACACAATCCTAGAATGCACAGATATGCTACTGGTGCCCAGTGCCTTATTTTTATGCGCCGGAGTGTATGCACGCCCGCACCCCGTTAGAACCTACACTGCTGCACCACCGCCGTCGATTTGACCTGTTACAGTCAGTCCAGTAATCGTGCCCCCACCCTGCCTAGTTCAGGGTATCCTGATACACCTTGTAGGGTTACTGCTGAAAAGGGTCCCCCGCTACTAGGTTTTCTACTTCTAGCCAACATGCTAAGTTGGTTAAGTGTTTTGTAAACCTAACCCCCAATCAGTCTGTATAGTTCAGCATGTTCCATTTTGATTAAGTATTAATTCAATTTACTTAATCCTATCAATCCTGACTCAGCCTTAATTGTCTTATTAAAGCCTTGACCTCTCACATTAGACAGGTATTGTTGTGGCTGCCTGTTGCCGGTTGGGTCCAGGCAGTCTTACGCCAATACTCAGTCTAACCTCGGGTCTTTATTGAGTTCCGTGTTTAACCACCCACATTGGATAGGTATTGTTGGGACTACCGGACATCCGGGCGGTTCCGGGCAGGTTTACATCACAACTCAATCCAACCTCGGGTTAAACACATCGTATTTTCCAAATTTACATATTTTGTCTCTTTTCTTTTTATATGTAAATATTTGCGGCCCATTATTCAAATTCATCTTTATTGGTTTAAAATTTATTTGTGCCACTTAATTATTTTTCAAGGTTGTTGGCATGTGTCAAACATGCCACACATATGTTCTATGTTTTAACCCCGTCGTCATTACCCCCGTTTTTATACGTTCACTAAAATATAACATATGTTGGGTTTAACATTTAAACCCAACTTAGCCACGTGAAAAAGGGGAGGCCTATAACATGGTGTTTATATATTCCAAGTGACATAAAAGGGGAGTGTGAACGCATGAACTTGCAACATAACGATCTAATTAACATGAATTAGGCATATGTGAAGTTGCATGGTAGCAGCATATAATTATGGCATAAGCATACTTAAACATGAATCATTCTATTTATATGATCGTAGCATAAACATACCTAGACATGAATCATGGTTTTTAATCTATTCATGTAAACTTGTAATTGGAATGTAAATCTAACATAATTTATGTGCTACCTATATCACCATATGATTTTTATAACAACATAGGCCTAAACATGGTTTCAACTAGGCATAACACCAAACATAGTTTAGTCATGTTCATAAAAACGCTTACTTTTGTTTCTAATACAAAAGTATGATTTGCCAATTTCAACATAGATTCATATAAACCATGGTATCTAGTCGAGTCCAATTTCACACTAAAAGTGATCATAAAAGTATGTACATCATATTGGCATAATAGTGAAACATATGCTTGCATGAATCCCAAATAAAATACCATAACATATGGTTGTTAACATGAATCATATACTTGTATGAATCCCAAATAAAATACCACAACATATGGTTGTTAACATAAACCACATACTTGCAAATATCCAATGGTATACCAAATCGTTTAGAATCAAAGCAACATACAAATATAGATTATTATCGCCACAATTCCATTTCTCACTTTACACAAATCAAAACACAATTATTTATTCACATCGAAATAGCACTCTACTTACAACGTATGACAAATCTTCAATTCAGGAATCTGAATTCTGAATTTGGAGATGCTATCCTTTGTTGTAGGCGTTGTTTTGATTTAATTGACGTCGCTTTAAGCTTTCGAATTATCTCCTAATTGTGTCTCAATTTCTGACGGCTATCTCTAGTCTCTCCTCAGCAGCATGACGGTCTCATCTCCATTTTTGTTTGTGTGAATTAGGGTGAGTTTTAGGTCCTTTTTATAGAGTTTGTGAGTTGATTAAGACCGTCGATGGAGCTTGGTTTAATAATAGCCGTTCGTTTGAAGGAGAGACGAACCAGGAGCTGACACCTAGCCCTAGTGACAAGGCAAGGCTCAGAAAATCGACCAAACACAGACCAGGCCAATCAGGGGGGCTGGGTTCGACCTGGCTCAGGGGCCAGTTCGACACGCCAGTCGACACCGTGTCGACTTGGCAGTCGACACGGGTGACCCAGGTCGACTGCCCAGTCGACCTGGCTAGCCCCAGGTCGACTACCAAGTCGACCTAGGTGCCTTGGGCTGGAAAATTCCCGCCCTGGCCAATTGGGCCCGATTTTGAATTTTAAATTGGTTTTTCTGAGCTGTTTTGGTCTGTTTGAATTTTAAACTGAATTCTGAAACTTCCGGAGGCCATATCTTCTTCATACGGAGTCCGTTTTACGCAAACTCGGACTCTATCCCAAGCAGAATTCCGAGATGAACGCAATGGCGTATCCCTTTTCCCTTAATTCTTTGTTTTGAAATTAGTTATACTTTAATTTGTGAATTTCACTGTTATAGAATACACGGGGTGTTACATTCTCCCCTACTTAAAAGGATTTCGTCCCCGAAATCTTCAAGTTCAGGAAGAATGTATGTCCTAACATCCAAACATCCATCTACTCATCCATCAAACACGAGCATCCATTGTCCTTAAAAGACTTCTAATGCTTCATGATCATATGCGAAGTGTGTGTGTACATGTACTTAACTAATGCAAAATCAGTCGGTCTACTGATTCAGTTGACCTCCTTAATGCAAATTATGTAAGTGTCATGAATCCATTATGTATGCAAATTTTCTTATTCATGATTCTACATGAGTGCACAATCATTCATACAAATGCAACATCCATATGACAACACATTAAACTTCAACCATATACGAATATAAATACATATATGCATATGCAATATGAAGTGACTGAGCCGATCTAAAACCTAGATTGTGTGTGTATATGCAACCACGAGCAACCACTAGCAATCACTTGCAACCACTTGCAACCATCATCCCTAACATGTTTCAATTACATGTTTTCATCCAAAGGGTTTCTTCCTAAAAGATAAGGTCGAGGAGATATACCTAAAAAAATAGATAAAAGCGCAACTTAAGGAAAGAGAAAGATCAAAGATGTACCCTCGAAAGAAAAGGGTAGGCTGCGCGTATTCTAGCTTCAGTTTCCCAAGTTGCATCTCCCTCGGCGTCGCTCCACTGAACTTTGACGAGCTTGACTTCGCGGTTGCGTAGCTTCTTCACTTCCATTCCTAATATGCGGGTTGGAACTTTCCTCACGGTTGCTTCGCGTTCCACTTCAGCTTCTTCTAGGATATTTGGCCCTACCACTTCAGCAGATTCATGTAGACATTTTCGGAGATGTGAAACGTGAAAGACGTTGTGAACTCCGGCCAACTTTTCGGGTAGCTCTAATCTATAGGCCATTTTCCCAATTTTCTCAATAATAGGAAACGGTCCTACGAACCTTGGTGCTAGCTTTCCTGTGGTTCCAAAACGAACAACGTTCCTTAGCGGAGATACCTTAAGAAAAACTCTGTCCCCAACCTTAAATTCAAGGTCGGTCCTCCTCTTGTCGGCGTAGGACTTTTGTCTGTCTTGGGCCGTCTTCATCCTTCTTCGTATTAAGTCTACTTTCTCTGAAGTCTCTCGGATCATATCTGGTCCAAGTATGAGCTTATCAGTAGACTCCCACCAACAAGTGGGTGATTGGCACGGTCTTCCATATAAAGCTTCGAAGGGCGCCATTCCGATGGTTGCTTGGTAGCTGTTGTTGTAGGCAAATTCCACCAAAGGAAGATGATCTTCCCACGTCCCTCCGAAGTCAAGGACGCACAGTCTTAAAAGGTCCTCCAAAAATTTGTTCACCCTTTCTGTTTGGCCGTCAGTTTGGGGATGATACGCTGTGCTCAAGCATAACTTTGTGCCTACCGCTTCTTGCAGACTCCGCCAAAACTCACTTGTGAAGATAGTGTGTTGGTCACTAATAATGCTAGACGGTATTCCATGGAGTCGAACAATCTCCTTGAGGTAAAGAGATGCTAGGGATGAGGCAGTTCTTTTACTTTTGACAGGTAAAAAGTGGGCGCTTTTAGTAAGCCTATCCACTATTACCCAAATACTAGTGTTGCCTCTCCTAGACCTAGGCAGCCCATCAATGAAGTCCATTGAGATGCTATCCCACTTCCACTGCGGGACCTCTAGAGGATGGAGCAGACTGCCAAGCTTTTTCTATTCCGCCTTAACCTGTTGGCACACCATACACTTAGAAACAAAATCTGCCATGTCCTTCTTCATGCCGTTCCAAAAGAAAGTTCTCTTTATGTCTTTGTACATTTTATCCCCGCCTGGGTGTATCGTCATCTTGGAGTGATGTGCTTCCTCGAGAACCGTCTTTACTAAATCCCTTGTCTGTGGGACGCACAGTCTCCCGTCTCGCCTTAGCCAACCCTTATCATCGATGGAGTATCTGTTGAGGTGACTTGAAGTCTCACCCCTAATTAGCCTATCAATCGCCTCCACAAGCTGAGTGTCTTCGCGTTGTGCTGTCCCTATTGAGTCCACTAAAGTCGGGCGTACTTCGAGAGATGCTAGTAAGCCTGGTACAAAATCGGAGGAGGGCCTAAAGTCAAAGCTGGCTATAAACTCTAGGCTTTGTCTTTCAACAAACAGCGGGCTTAGGGTTAGTTTCTTTCGGCTCAACGCGTCTGCCACTACGTTGCCTTTGCCCGGAGTGTAGGAGATCTCGAAATCGTACGAGGCAAGAAACTCCATCCATCTCTGTTGCCTCAAGTTAAGATCTTTCTACGAGAAAAGATATTTCAACGATTTATGGTCAGTGTAAAGTTCGAACTTCTCACCTAGGTGATAGTGTCGCCAAGACTAGAGTGCAAAAACGATGGCAGCTAACTCAAGATCGTGGGTCGGGTAGTTCTTTTCATGCACTTTCAATTGTCTTCCACCATAAGCTACTACCCTTCCTTCTTGCATTAAGACGGCGCCTAGCCCTATCCTACATGCATCTGTATAAACTGTGAAAATCTTGCTTCCATCTGGCAACGTTAAAACTGGGGCTGTTGTAAGAGCCCTTTTCAGTCGTTGGAAAGCAAACTTGCAATCCAAGTCCCAATTGAACACTAGATTCTTCTTGGTCAGCCTTGTGAGCGGAGCTGAGATTTTTGCAAAATCCCTTATGAATTTTCGGTAGAAACCTGCTAGCCCTAGAAAACTTCGGACCTCAGTTGCGTTTCTTGGTGTCTTCCAATCCTGCACCTCTACTACTTTAGCAGGGTCCACAGCTAACCCATTTTTGGATACTATGTGCCCAAGAAACCTTACTTCGTCTCTCCAAAAGTGGCATTTGGAGAATTTGGCTTTTAGCTGATGGACCCGCAGAGTTTCCATGATTGCCCTTAAGTGCTAAGCATGTTCCTCTTCACTCTTTCAGAAGACAAGGATATCGTCTATGAAGACTACTACGAACATGTTGAGGAATTCTCTGAACACCCTACTCATCAAGTCCACGAAATAAGCAGGTGCGTTTGTCAAGCCAAAAGGCATGACAAGCCATTCAAAGAAGCCGTCTGGGGTTCTGAATGCCGTTTTATCGATGCTATCTTCAGCCTCCCTTATTTGATGAAAACCGGTCGCTAAATCGAGTTGGGAGAAAACAGACGCTCCTACAAGTTGATCAAACAAATCGTCAATTCTGGGGAGAGGGTGCCTATTCTTTTTCGTTAGCTTGTTGAGCTCCCTATAGTCGACACATAGACGGAGTGAACCATCCGCCTTTGTAGCGAACACCACTGGAGCGCCCCATTCTGAAATGCTCCTCCTAATGAACCCCTTCTCTAGAAGCTCTTTAATCTGTTTACTGAGCTCCTTTCTTTCCCGTGGAGCCATGTGTCTAACGGGCAATGCAACAGGCTTTGCATTATCTACATGATATATGCAGAAGTCTATCTCCCGCTTTGGAGGCAAGCCCTTCACCTCTTTGAAGACGTCCGGATATTCCCGAACCACTCTAACCGATTGCAAACTTTCAACAGAGGCATCTAGCGATTCAAGATAACTAAGCATAACCGCATACGAGGGATTACAAGTAATCTCCTGAGTGTTACTGAGTTGGGTCAGGAGCCTAACCACCCTTTTCTCACAATCAAGGACGGCACCATTACTGGATAGCCAGTCCATGCCCAAAATCAAACCATATCCCGAGAAGCCCAAAACAAAGGCACTACATCTGAATTCTACGCTTAGAATAGAAATTTTCAATCCCACACAGATCATAGACAAATGAGCTGGGCCCCCAATTGGGTTTGAAACAATTAAGGGGTCCTCTACCATACTAGTTTCTAGGTGCAGAGATTCTACTAAAGCAGACGAGATAAAGGAGTGTGATGCGCCACAATCAAATAAAGTGCGAACGGGGTGATCATAAAGATAAACTACACTTTCTACAGAAGTATTTATACCTCGCTATTGCATAGGTGGCGCCTCTAGCACATGAACCTGTGCCCCTGAGGTGGATCCGGCCCTCTTCCCCTGTCCTCGTTTCTTCGGGCAATCCTTAGCCATGTGGCCTGTCTCACCGCAAGAAAAGCACCCGCCATTCATCTTGGCCTTCTTTTTCCAGCAATCTTTCACTAAGTGCCCCACTTTGCCACAGAAATTACACTTCCTCTTCTCTTTGTTGTCTTTCCCGCCCTTCTTAAAGTCTGTCTTCTTAGGTTGCAAACCCTCTTTCTTCCCTTTAGAGTTTTCTGCCTTTGTCTCCTTCTTGCTCTTATCCTCTTGGTTCAGCAATGCCATCTGTACCAATCTTTCATACGTAGCTCCCATGGGTATGTGGGTCATGGCCAAACTGTGTAATGACTCATTCAACCCTTTGACAAAACGGAGAGCCTTCTTGTGTGGGGTGTTGACTAGGTCCAGTCCGAATCTAGCCAGCTCATCGAACTGATTAACATACTCTTTGACTGTCATATTCCCTTGCTTAAGAAATAAGAATTTTTCCAACTGCAAACTCCTTTCAGCGTCTGAGAGAAATTTAGCCTCAAACCTCGCCCTAAAGTCCTCCCATGTTTCCACTGGTCTTTCTGCATTAGTGACTTCCCACCAGTAGGAAGCCTCACCTTTTAATAGCCACACTGCCAGTTGTACCTTCTGCCTATCTTCTACCTCAAAGATGACAAATAAGTCCTCGGTTTCCTTTAGCCAATTCCTAGCTGCCACGAAGGACTCAGTTCCATGAAAGTCCTTTCCTCCCATAGCTTTAAAATCTTTACATATCTTAGCAAAAGTATTTCCCCGAGGAGGAGGTGGAGGAAGAGGTGCTGCTGCAGCTGGATGATTTCCTGCAGCTGGGGGAGGAGGAACGGTAGGACCTGGCTGAGTGGCCCTTGCTTCTAAGAATCGTCTAAACCAACCAGTTATTGGTATACCCTCTGGCAAGTTAAGTTCTTCGGACATGCTGAAACAAAAAGGATAGATTCAAAACGAAGGATAAAAGATAGTACCTATGGCTTTGGGGGACTTTGCCTTTTTTAAAATAAAATAACATTTTATCCTTAAAAATGCTTCTTTAAATTTTCTTTTGAAAATAAATTTTCAAAACTTTTTATCTTATCTGGTAAACCTGGCTCTGATACCAAGTGAAACACCCCACCTCCGTTAGGGCCACTCTCAAAGGGAATGCCCTAATTTTGGTGGAGGTTTATAAGTATAAGTCACAGATATACAAGACAGATATAATAACACATATTTTTGAATAGTGGAAAACAACAACAACTTTTATTTCATTAAAATACGTGTTACACATACCATGCCATAATTGTCTTACAATTCTTCCAAAAACATAACATCTTCATAATTGTCTTGATTACATTATTTAAAGAAGCATAAAGAAAACATAAATAAACTGCATAAGTCCCATAATTGCTGTCCAAAGCCATAGTCCAAAACGAAAAAGATCCAAGCAATACATTCTTTCTCTTCAAGCTGGATGTGAAAGCTGGTCAAGCTGCAGTATTCCCTCCCTGTGGACCCCCGGGGGGGGGGGGGGGGCGAAAGAAAAGAAGACTAAAGAAAATTAGAGTCAGACATAAAGCCTGAGTAAGTCTAGGACTATTCAGTCTATGAATAAGGAACTGGGTATGATAAGTATAAACTGGAAATGGGAAAGCACCATAAACTAAGTTAAGTTGTCTAGAGTCGAATATACTATCATACCCCATATTAATCTCTGTACCCATATAAACTAGTTCCCAACAGGCACCCCATGATCAGGGTGAAGTGATCCATTTCTGATGATCGGCTCCTACTCGCATAGTTACATGTGTCTTACGGCCCCCGTTGTTGTAGTTACCTATGCTGGTCCCACCATGGGGTGTATCAAGTCCCATGGTGGCGGCCCGACACAATCCTAGAATGCACAGGTATGCTACTGGTGCCCAGTGCCTTATTTTTCTATGTCGGAGTGTGTGCACGCCCGCACCCCGTTAGAACCTACACTGCTGCACCACCGCCGTCGATTTGACCTCTTACAGTCAGCCCAGTAATCGTGCCCCACCCTGCCTAGTTCAGGGTATCCTGATACACCTTGTAGGGTTACTGCTGAAAAGGGTCCCCCGCTACTAGGTTTTCTACTTCTAGCCAACATGCTAAGTTGATTAAGTGTTTTGTAAACCTAACCCCCAATCAGTCTGTATAGTTTAGCATGTTCCATTTTGATTAAGTATTAATTCAATTTACTTAATCCTATCAATCCTGACTCAGCTTTAATTGTCTTATTAAAGCCTTGCCCTCTCACATTAGACAGGTATTGTTGTGGCTGCCTGTTGCCGGTTGGGTCCGGGCAGTCTTACGCCACAACTCAGTCTAACCTCGGGTCTTTATTGGACTCCATGTTTAACCACCCACATTGGATAGGTATTGTTGTGACTACTGGACAACTGGGCGGTTCCGGGCAGGTTTACATCACAACTCAATCCAACCTCGGGTTAAACACATCGTATTTTCTAAATTTACATATTTTGTCTCTTTTCTTTTTATATGTAAATATTTGCGGTCCATTATTCAAATTCATCTTTATTGGTTTAAAATTTATTTGTGCCACTTAATTATTTTTCAAGGTTGTTGGCATGTGTCAAACATGCCACACATATGTTCTATGTTTTAACCCCGTCGTCATTACCCCCGTTTTTATACGTTCACTAAAATATAACATATGCTGGGTTTAACATTTAAACCCAACTTAGCCACATGAAAAAGTGGAGGCTTATAACATGGTGTTTATATATTCTAAGTGACATAAAAGGGGAGTGTGAATGCATGAACTTGCAACATAACGATCTAATTAACATGAATTAGGCATATGTGAACTTGCATGGTAGCAGCATATAATTATGGCATAAGCATACTTAAACATGAATCATTCTATTTATATGATCGTAGCATAAACATACCTAGACATGAATCATGGTTTTTAATCTATTCATGTAAACATGCAATTGGAATGCAAATCTAACATAATTTATGTGCTACCTATATCACCATATGATTTTTATAACAACCTAGGCCTAAACATGGTTTCAACTAGGCATAACACCAAACATAGTTTAGTCATGTTCATAAAAACGCTTACTTTTGTTTCTAATACAAAGTATGATTTGCCAATTACCACATAGATTCATATAAACCATGGTATCTAGTCGAGTCCAATTTCACACTAAAAGTGATCATAAAAGTATGTACATCATATTGGCAGAATAGTGAATCATATGCTTGCATGAATCCCAAATAAAATACCATAACATATGGTTGTTAACATGAATCATATACTTGTATGAATCCCAAATAAAATACCACAACATATGGTTGTTAACATAAACCACATACTTGCAAATATCCAATCGTATACCAAATCGTTTAGAATCAAAGCAACATACAAATATAGATTATTATCGCCACAATTCCATTTCTCACTTTACACAAATCAAAACACAATTATTTATTCACATCGGAATAGCACTCTACTTACAACGTATGACGAATCTTCAATTCAGGAATCTGAATTCTGAATTTGGAGATGCTATCCTTTGTTGTAGGCGTTGTTTTGATTTAATTGACGTCGCTTTAAGCTTTCGAATTATCTCCTAATTGTCTCTCAATTTATGACAGCTATCTCTAGTCTCTCCTTAGCAGCATGACGGTCTCATCTCCATTTTTGTTTGTGTGAATTAGGGTGAGTCTTAGGTCCTTTTTATAGAGTTTGTGAGTTGATTAAGACCGTCGATGGAGCTTGGTTTAATAATAGCCGTTCGTTTGAAGGAGAGACGAACCAGGAGCTGACACCTGGCCCTAGTGACAAGGCAAGGCTTAGAAAATCGACCAAACACAGACCAGGCCAGCCAGGGGGGCTGGGTTCGACCTGGCTCAGGGGCCAGGTCGACACGCCAGTCGACACCGTGTCGACTTGGAAGTCGACACGGGTGACCCAGGTCGACTTCCCAGTCAACCTGGTTAGCCCCAGGTTGACTACCAAGTCGACCTAGGTGCCTTGGGCGGGAAAATTCCTGCCCTGGCCAATTGGGCCTGGTTTTGAATTTTAAATTGGTTTTTCTGAGCTGTTTTGGTCTGTTTGAATTTTAAACTGAATTCTGAAACTTCCGGAGGCCATATCTTCTTCATACGGAGTCCGTTTTACGCAAACTCAGACTCTATCCCAAGAAGAATTCCGAGACGAACGCGATGGCATATCCAGTTTCCCTTAATTTTTTGTTTTGAAATTAGTTATACTTTAATTTGTGAATTTCACTGTTATAGAATACACGGGGTGTTACACCATGCTAGATCTACCTTTATAGATCTAATTCGTTTGTGGTTAATTTATCATGTCATGCTAGATCTACCTTTATAGATCTAATTTGTTTGTGGATAATTTATCATGTCATGTTAGATCTACCTTTATAGATCTGATTCGATTGTGGTTAATTTATCATGTCACATTTGTGGATCTTAAACAATAACATGCTAGATCTACCTTTATAGATCTAATTCGTTTGTGGTTAATTTATCATGTCACATTTGTGGATCTTAACCTTTATCTATGTTTGTAGCTAATTTGGATCTGTCATTATTTGGATAGTTAAAACCTTACTTAGATCTAATTCTATTTAGATCATTTTGTACCTATCATGTTGTAGTTGATTGGATCTTAACCGTTATCATGTAAAATCTACTTATGGATCTAATTTTTTTAGATCATTGGGTACTTATCATGTTGTGGCTAATTTAAATCTGTCATTAATTGGACATACGAATCCTTATTTATTCATGCCTATTATGACATTCTTAGTATGTTTGATCTAGTTTTATTATCACATGCTCACTAGATCTATTTTTATATGTCCACCTTATCACTATACAAATTACATGTTTATGTCACTATTGTCATCTTTCCCTTTTATTGTTTATAGCTAGGCTACTTTCTAGCCTAGACATGACACCAAATATATGCGAATGCGTTAGTTAGGGAACGGGGGAAAACATTAAAATTGGCATAACTTGAATGACGAATATGAATTTGGACATATAATCCATTATGAATATAATTGGGTAAATGGGCATGAACACCTATAAAGACATAGGTATAATTAATTCGTTAATAATCGAAATGCCTATAATTAAAGTAATTAGAAACTGTAATGGCACTTATGATACGAGGTTAGATTGCATTTGTGTTGGAAGTCTGCCCGGACCCGACCGGCATATCCAGCAACCGCAAATGTTGAATCTAATGTGAGACGTCTAAGTGCACAAATACGGGATGGGCTAAGACACGAGGTTAGGCCCCACTTGTGGAAGAAGTCTGCATGGACCCGACCGGCATATCCATCATCCACAAGTTGTAGGCCTAATGTGGAGGTCTAGGTCATTATAATCATAAATGGACATGGTAACAAATTGGAATACTTAACCTAGTTGAATCCATAGGGATAGTGTGAACATGTTATCTTGAATAGGGGTTAAGTAAACTTGGTTGAAACAGTGGATGGGTTAAGTAAATCTTGTGGCAATGGGTAATATTTATTATATAGGCCCACAAACTTAACATATTTTACACTTTGGGGTTACGAGACTTTGTTAAGTAAACTTGCTTGGATCAGTGAGGGTTAAGTAAACCTTGTGGTGGTGGGGTAATATTTACATATATAGGCCCGACAACTTAACATGTTTTACATGTTGGACTGTTAGGCATAACCAGTTGAAATCCTAGTAGTGGGGATACAAGATAAAGGGGAGAGCTTGTATCATATTGTGTGGGACCCGTTTCAGTCAGTAACCCGGAGTAGGTATAAAACATGTACTCTGAACTAGGTCGGAGAAGGGGCACGCTTAATGGACTGATTGTAAGAGATCCAAACGTGGAGATGGTGTGGGCGGCGCAAACCGATCGGGTCATGTGCGCGTATGAGCCGGTAGAGGGGGATAAGACGACCGTGACACCTATATATATGGGGTTGTGCATATCAGCGAAGGGTTGCTACTTTAGGACGTGATACATCCTATGGTGGGGCCGACATAGGGTATCTACGCGGATTAGGGAGCCGATCGATTAAGGTATTAGTTAGGGTACATCTAGACTCTGGTAAGTTTAGGAGTCCGTTATTGGGTCTGCCTGTGGATTGTATGGTGTCAAAACCTCTCAACATAAGTACACCTAAGTATACCATCTTGTACATGTTGGGGATCATCTCATTCTGGTTATACTAGTAGTAGTGCAGAGTAATCATTAAGGAAGCGTATACACCCTATCATGTTTATCTTATCATACCTGCCTTTTTTGTAGTTATCTCTCTTATCCACTTTATATGCCTGTCATGCTACTTTTATTTATTTACTTGCTAAAAGTAACTAGACTTGCCAGACTTTATGTCTGACCCTTTTTATTTCCTCTTCTTTCTTCCAACCCCCTCCCTCCAGGTTCTCAGGGAGGGAATTCTCAGGCTTAGTCAAGATTCAGCTATCGTCTTGCTTGGAGCTGCTAGATGTACTACTCAAGCTTCTACCTTTGCTACTATGGCTATGTTTTCACTTAGGGATTATGCTTCTTCTATTTTGTACTCTAATGTTTAAGAATATGACAGATGTTTTAACGATAAAATGGTTTTCATGTATTTCAGACAAGGGATGTTTTGACTATGCTACTTTATGATAAATAAAGTTTTTTATTTCTACTGTTATTTTTATGTCTGTCTTGTAATATTTATATTTTTGTTTACCTATAACGCTTCACGAAACTTAACGCATTCCCTTTGTGAGTGACATTAACGGACATGGGGTGTCACAATATTACATCGGAAGTTCATTGTGAAAGACAGGAAGTAGCTAAGAATATGAAAAGACTAGGCTTTCATTAATAGATTAAGAACATAAATGCTTTTTAACATACTATGTAATACGGCCATTCTCATAAAGTTGCCATGATAACGAGGCTCTAACAAGCTTACTTCTATGATGAGTGCTTGGCCTTCCACTATCGTTCTTAAAGGCTTTCATCCTATGTTTAATAGAGGAGGGGCATGCTTTACCATCATGGCTATTACTTTAGTAAGTGGTTCGAAGCTGAGCATCATGCTACTATTATGACTCATAAAATCATCAAGTTTCTTTTGACGAAAATCGTACAATATCCAGTCTTCAAGCAAGATAATTACAATAATGACACGCAATTTGAAACTCAAGAGTTTACGTAAATCATGACATAAATGAGTTTTTCAAGCCAAAAAAGTACATAGAGGTAGTAAAGCATAAGTAAAAATCTTTCTTAAAGAAACGTTTAATAAAGAAAAAAGAAATTTGAAAAACAAGTTTCTTTTCATATTATGGGAATATCGAATAAACATGAGATCGTCTATGGGACATACCCCATGTTTTTTGTGTATGACTACAAGGTCATGCTTTCAGTTGAGCTTGAGATAGCTTCTCATTGAACGTTTTATTATAATACTTAGCAGAATAACAAACTTTGAGAAGCCTGGAATAAGCTTTAAGATTAAGCTCTATGAAAATAAAAAAGAATGAATATGTATTACAATAGGTGAACTAGGAAACATATGTTTCATTAGCAACAATATGAAACACTAAATTATCCAAAAAACAGTGAATAGACGCTGCAACCTTCTTATCCAAAGTCTCCCACTTCGCTTCGGATAAACTACTAGGTTTCTCCCCTTTGTTCCGTAATGGTTGGCGAAGATCATTAAGATAGAGAAAATCTTCCATCTTCGCCTTCCATAATCCCCAATTTCTCCTATTAAATTTTCCCACATTTATGTTCTCCATAACCAAACTCTTCAGAAAAATTGTGCAGTAGTCTTGTTACCAGTCTATTAGGAAAATTCTTAGGATCTCAACACAATTAGATTTTAGAAGAGATAAGAAGTAGAAAAAAATGACAAACAACAAATTCCTCCAAACAAAATCTTTATTAATTCACCAAATGTAATGATTACAAGAGAAAGCCTAAAAAATTGAGAAATATCTCAATCCCAAATAAAAAGAAAATAACCTTTTCCCTTACATCTACACTGAACCATATACATGCCTATTTATATTAGTATTGAGAACATATCTTCATTAATAAGCGTTTGCTTTCACCCTTTAAAAACAAACCTTTCCCATGTAGATAATTTGTTACTTTTTTTATGCAATAAAAGAGTGAATAAATTACTCTATAGAATCCGCAAAATATATAAATAAGGCAATGTAGTTGTGACATTATCCTACCTCAGTTTAAGTATCTCCACAATCTATTAATATATGGAATATCATATCATCAAATTTCAACACAAAGAACAAGAACATATGACATTTAAAACTTTACTACAACACCATCCTACTATATGTATGAGCTTTTTTATATTTGTGATTTATGACTAAGCAACGTAGAACCATTATTGTCTAAATTGTCTCTAAGCATTTACAAGGAAATAGACAGTCAATATAGCCTTCGAAAAGGTGTATATATAATACTTGGTTTAGATGATTGAAGCATTTAAAAAAGTTGGTATATAATTTGCCGTAGGACTGATCTATTTTCATGTCGAAGCACTAACACCAAAAATAGTGTTGATTTTGATCCCTATAGTAATAATGAAGTTGTGATCTATGTAAATATCAAATCTAGGTCCCTTGACATTATAGATTGTTCATGGACTTTAATAATAGAATCTACTTGGATTTTGCTAATAGCAAAATTTTCAAATTTATAGGTTTTAGGAGACTTGACATCTCCACAAGTGATTGTAAGTAAGCTTAACTGTCCGCGTCGTAAAACAATTTTGACATGACATTTTGTCATAGTAATTCATAGGACGAGTCTAATTAGAATTTAAAAAATAATTAATGAGTATGGTAATTCCTCTTGAAGTGGATAATTTTTATCATAATATTTCTAAATCAAGTATTAAATAGGTCGGAGTGATCCACAGAACCCACAAAAGAAATGGTAGCCATGCCACCTTGCACAGGGTTGCTCTTGCCAAGATCGAGAGGTAGAACACAACGGTCATTTATGTAAAACCCTTATGAGTACCAACAAGTAACTTAAAAATTGAAATCCAGATAGCGTCTTAGATTGGCAACCTTTAATTCTAGCAAAGCTGGAGTAGACCGCACTACACAAGGCTATAACCATCTTTTTTATAATAGTAATTGATATGTCCTGATATGCAATAAAGTCCTCTAAATGGTGTTAGGAATGAAATCACATTCTTAAAGTTAAAGGAACTTAATATTGGTTGAGGGAAGTAATTGTTAGCTGCGTAAGAAAGGATTTTAATGCTAGCTTAACATTAGAGAGAGTGTTAATAATGTTTTCTAACTTATATGAACCTTTCAAGTAAAAAATTTACATTATTAATTATTAAATAACGCAGAATCAACGATCACCAATGTTTACATATATAAATGTAGTAGAATAAAAAAAATAGAGAATTAGAAAGATTACATCATAAGTTTTATAGTGGATGGGAAAGTTACTCTACGTTCACTCGTACAATTACTTGTAGATATTTCTTTCCAAAAAGAAAAATTTTCAACAGGCAGAAGGCGAGCCTAATACTAAAGGTGGGCGCGGTTCGGTTCAGTGCGGTCTGGAGCTCAAACCGCTTCCGCACCGCATCAAACGGTTTTTCAAAAATACAAACCATTATACTAACCGTTCAAACGGTTCAGTTTCGGTTCGGTTTCGATGTAATACGGTCCGATTTCGGTTCGGTTCGGTTTGAACCCATATTAAATATGAAACAAGAGAATTACTTCCATCAACAATTAATTTACGATTGTATGACGTTGTGTCACATGAATGTTAAAACACAGTGTTATCTTGGATTGATATAACTACAACATATGCTGAAAATATAATATATATCGTTAAAATAAAAAGTTAGACAGAAATTCGTTAATATTTTTATAATAACATTACCGGAGTAGCTATGCGGTTCGGTTCGGTTTAATATGATTTGGTAATAGTTCAAACCGCAATCGAACCGTATCATTGCGAGTCAATTCGGTTTGAGCTATTTGCTTTAGAAAGAGAATCTGGTGCGGTTTTCCGCACCGTTTTTGCGGTCCGGTCTGGGCGGTTTTCGCATTTCGGTGCGGTTTATGCCCACCCCTACCTAATACAATCTCGATTTTCAAGCTATATGACACCCTCCATATTTTTCGTGTTATGGGTACATTCACTTAATTTTAGGGAAAACAAGCACTGACTTGGATTTCAAGGGCAATCATGCACATCCAATAGTATCTAAGTACAGTTTGGTAGCTTTAAAAAAAATCAGTTTCTTGACCTTGAATACGAAAAAAAAAGTTGTCAACATGAAAGTTGCAGATAATTCGCTTTTATTGAATTTAAAAAAAAAAGTGGATTTGTTTTTCTGTGAGGAAGTTATGGCCTTAGCAGTATATAGTAAAATTCCGAATACAACGTAAAATCAAATGCCTTTGGTTTCAAGGGGAAAGTGGCTGTGGTCGGGGTTTCCAATGGGCCCACGTGTTGGAGGCGAAGGGAAATCGTCCAGTAACAATCAGATTGGTGATGAAGAATCTAGATGATAACCGAGGAAAGGAAGGGTAGCAAGTTTTTGGGTGGAAGGAAGGTGAATTTAGGTTTATAAAAATGTCCTAGAGGTTTTTAGGGTGAAGATGGTAGTGGATGGTTGAAGGGCTGATAAGGTGGTAAGAGGTGGCCGCAAGAGGCTAAGGTGGAGTGACACAACATGGAACCAAGAGCAAAAGGTTTTAGATCTATTTTTTTTTCAAATTTGAACTTTGCAGTTCAATAAAAAAATAGATAAAGGGATATAAAAAAATTCAAAACAAAACAAATAAAATAAGAATTTACTTAGATTTCATTTGGAGAAGAAAGAAGATTTAGAGAGGAAGAGAAAGCTTTTTCGAGAATGAAAAGAAAAAATGAGAACACAAACAGAAAGGTGCATATTTTATTATTACGTAACGTACAAATCAATTCACGGGATGACGTGGTATGTTAAGCTTTCCCAAGAAGCCTAATCATAGTTCACAGTAAATCCCTGCAAAGAAATTGCAAAATTGAATACACAACGATGCCTTTTTGTTTGTTTTACAAACTGTAAAACGCACAATTCGAGGAAATGCAAAAATGGAAACCAACTAGATTTTATATAATAAAATACGCTATTATAATAATGTCTACGGTTAAATATAAAACTGAAAATAGCGTAAGCGGGATTACATTTTTACCCTTATAACTTTTATAATGCAATTGGTTTATACAGTACCGTAAACTAGTGGCATCAAAGAGCACTTCATAGGTACGAAATAAATCAAAATCATGGAGGACTCGATCAGGATAATATGACAGGACACACGAAGCAATACACAAAGTAGGATTTTACCAATTGCTCACTCGGACCAGTGGTAACGCATTGCCCCAACCACCATTGATCTCGAACCACGCTCCATAACAAAGGGTCCCAATCAAATCACAAGTACTCAATATGGTATTGTAGAAGTGTGTCCGATAATAGGTGTTATCTTTATTAATCATGGTATAGCTCGTGTTTTAATCATTTTAATTATGACCCGAATGTTAAGGCTATCCGTCATCGTTCTCTTACTTCATTCTAGTTGTGTTCGCCAAACCAACCTATTTCGTTCCCGATTCTTCACCATGTGCACAGTTGTTAAAGTGATCCCCGGTACTAGCAGAGAGTATGACAATGTCCAACTCCACTCTCTTTAACAACCAGACACTTATTTCACACAATGGTCATTTATATCTGAATATATTTAAAATATCATATGTAAAAGTAACAATATTAATTTGTATTCCAGTAGTCGCATTCAAATGTTTCAATGTCATGAATCCTAATTCAAATCAATTCTTTGTTTGATTAGGTTCATAAATCACAATTCAAATCAATTCGTTATTGGATTAAGTTCAAGGTTCAGATTCCATACTTAAAAATAATTTATTTACAAAACATATATTATGATTTCATTTGGAAACCCCAACCAGTTTTTATATTTATCTGTAATACTTTTCCTATTAAAACAAATAATGAGTACATGACAATATAGGAGATAGTTGGATTGACTTTCCTATATGTACATTTCCCCGCCCAAGGAAATACACCAGGCAGGGTGAGAAAGAAGCTAGGAAAGCAAAAAAAAAAATACACACTGACATCCAAGCTGGCGAGGCAGACACAAAACACGCTGGTGAATACAGAATAAGGACAACAACAATTACTATTACAGGCTGGGAAACAGTCTTGAATATACAATATTGACACAATATCAAGTGGCATAGCTCACACCATTAACTAAAGAACACAACCAAGAAGCAACCGATCACATCCAAAACTGGTGTTGATCCAGCTGACACCAAACTCTACTCCAACAGTCAGCGCCAACGATGCACCAGTAGGCTCAACAAACTATAGATCTGCAATTCTCACAAGGCAAACATCCAAATACATATTTCCACCTTAACTCACAACATGCACTCACCTAGATAACATGTATAACAGGAACCACCCACGACCACCGCCGGAACTACAACTACGACACACTAGCACAGGCCAGAATAACGTATAGTGAAGAGTTTACGTGAAAACCTCACAACTAAACTCACCTACTCCCAAACAGTGAATAGAAAAACAACTAGAAAGCAGAAAGGAACACGCCACCACACCATCACAGTCACTAAAACAACTATAAAGACATAGGTATAATTAATTCGTTGATTAAGATATGTACTTTATAGTAATTCATGATAATGTGTGGCCTGGGAGAATGTTTGAATGGGGACATACAAATGCCATAGTTGAGGAATGTGCATAGTCGGCCTAAACCATGCATGCATAAACTTCAAACTGAATTCAGTTAATCTGACTGTTGTATTAGAAGGCATATGTTATTAAATGTGTGGTATCGCCAGGTTTTGAACATGGTTATTTGTAACAACCCAGAAAATTTGAACCAATTTAAAAATTTTAAATTGGCTAAAATAATGGATTTTAAATATTTAAAATAAATATTTTAAATAATGGCAATGAAAAGTGAGTTTGAATCGACGTTTGAAAATGAATATAATTAATTATAATTATAAACAAGGCCTGAACTGGCGCTGCAGTTTCAAAAATTGAATTCAAACTTTGTCGGACTGTACCTGGTGCAAAATAAAATGGATTTGAGCGAAAACAAAAATATTTAAATCTGTTAGTTAATACCTTTCTAACGAAACTGAAAAATTGACTTTTCATAGAGGAAAGCAAAAGTTATGGCCAAATGAATTTTCAGAAAGGTCGCTATGGAATTTATATAGCCCGTGAAATTGGCCATTTTGCATACGACCTCGGAATTCGACGAAATCACTTTTGTTGGATCCGGGATGTGAAGTTATTGCTAGGTTTCAAATTTCATAATTTTTGAAGCTAGTGTGTGAGCGTGGCAAAGGAAAACGTGTTTTGGTCATTTATAGTTAAATTGGATCGACCAGAAATGGGCCTTTTTGCAAACGGTCTCAGAATTCGACGAAACTAGTTTTGTTGGGGCCGTATCATCAAAACATAGCTAGATTTATTTTTCTGGAATTTTTCGAATTAGTTTGTGGCCCTGGCAAATTGAAATGTACGTTCAAATTGAATATTGAATGTTATATATTTTAATTTGAAGGAAAACTGACTGAAACAGTCGAATGGGCCTACGAAACATGTCCCATTGTATTCGGAATGAGGGTAAAACGCTAGGGACGACAGTCGTTGGGTTTAGATTGGTGGTCGTGTTAGAAAACCCCTTTAAAACTCCCCCGGCCAATCATATTTTTTTTTAAAATAAAAAAAAGAAAACCTAATTTTCTCTCCCCCCGATTATACGGCGGCAGCAGCACCAATCTTCTCTCCTCTTTTCGGGCTAATCCACGCAATGAAACACCTCCACCCAGTTAAGGTTTTTGTAGATCTCTCCGAGGGCTTCACATCCACAGCTGGTACGCCACCCCTCGTCGCCCCATCAGCGAGATCTCCTCCTCCAAAGTCGCTCCGTCGCAGCCGATTTTCTCTTCCTCGCCGCCGCCGAGTTCGCCGCCGTCAGGGGTGCAGGTGCGCCTCTCCAAGCTCGTCGACGTGGCTTAGGCTGATCGGCATATCGTGCTTCGGATTGAGAGAAAAGATCAAACCTAGTTTTGAACCATATTGAAAGGTATACAGCCAGATTTATTTTCAACAGTTTTAACACCTTTAAACCGTTGCAAACTTTGGAAAATCATATCTTTTTCGTTTCTTGATGAAATTCGATGAAATAGGTAACATCGTGACCGTGTGGACGTCTTCTACATTTTAGAAGAGACCGCATATTTTTCTGAGCCTTCTGCTATTTTTGGTGGAGTGAAACCCTATGTGAGATTTCTAATTTATAAACAATATGGAAAACGGCGATGTATAAATTATATAGTCGATGTATGAGTTATATAAGCGTTGTACACCTCATGTATAAGTGTTGTATAAGTTGTACGTCCGATGTATAAGTTATATATGCATTGTAAAATTTATATATGTGTTGAAATAGAAGTGAATTGCTATA
The DNA here is from genome assembly GCA_030737875.1 of Allium sativum. NCBI lineage: Eukaryota > Viridiplantae > Streptophyta > Magnoliopsida > Asparagales > Amaryllidaceae > Allium > Allium sativum. The sequence continues at coordinate 133,143,736 of CM060924.1, read as the reverse complement.
TATAAATATAAATATAAATATAAATATATATATACGCCCCTCGTCCATAAACCATAGACCATATTTATTGATTGTGATTGGTGTAAAAATTGATTGATAGCGAATGGTTGATTGTGATTGTTTGTGTTTGATATTGGTTGATTGTGGTTGAAAAATACCCATTGGTGATTGAAATGAATTGGAAATATTTGTGGAAATAAAAATAAAACATGCCGCCTGCGTGCGAATTAGATGCATGAATCCCCATTGTCAAAAACCGCGAGGTTCTAAGGTAGAGCGAGGAGCCTTACTAGGGACGGTGCCGGTTTTAACTACCCTGCCGTTATGCTGCCGAAATTTTGAATAATCTTTATGTGTTAGAATAATTTTCATATGTTGAAATTATTTTCATGCGTTGAAATTAAAGTCATATGTTGAAACTATATCCACGTGTGGAAATGTTCATGTGTTGAAAAGTGATGTGTGAAAATTAAATTCATTTGTGAATGAATGAAGTGTCTAAACAATAAAAATCACATTTTTATAATATATATGAAGTATGTAAAATATTCGCCTTATATATAAATAGTTTCAACAACAAAAATTCTATATTTCTTATATAAACAACATAAATAAAATATCCATGTGTGGAGATGCTCATGTGTTGAGAAGTGTGTGTAGTGGAAAAGTACATGTGTTGAATAAAAAGATCGAACAATAAAAATTTCATTTTTATTGAAACCATGAAGTGTTGAAAACATCTATTTGTCGAATAAATATTTTAAATGATAAAAATATCATTTTTATCATCTATGTGATATGCTAAAGATATGCGGACGTTGAAATAAATATTTGTGAAGAAATATTATTTTCAACATGCATAGGAACTAAAGAAAATAGTCATGTGTTGAAATGTGTTTTAGTTCGCCAAAATTATCATCTTTGAAATGTGAAGTGTTAAAAGTAGCCACTTGTTCAAATAAAAGATGCATGAGTTGAAATATACATTAATTAGCTAATGATAGGATTTTAGCCTATGCATGCAACATTAGAATGAATGGCGTTTTTAAACCAAAGTAAATCAAATATGAAGTTCAATGGAAAATGACAAGTGATGAAAATTGTATATATTGAACAGGTTAAAGCAAAGGGGCTAGAGAAGAGGAATAAAATTTTGTGGTCGACAAATAGGTAAACATTTACTGTTTTGTTTGGGTGATGATTTTATGAGCCCGTTGGCTAGCCGCTTGGCTTTTTCTTTTCTTTTTTGACATGAGACGCCCGTGTGGCTATTTGGGAATTTTCCCAGCCCCTCCCGTACAAAGGAGGTAAAATTTTCCAAAATTTAAAGGCGTTAGTGAAATATTTGAAGTGAAAACAATATTGAAATTGTGGAATGAACTATATTTATATAAATATATAAATAAAATTAAAACGAAACGTGGCCGTGCAGTTCATGTTTTGAAACCGTGATTTCAAACAACTAGTGCAGGAAATCCGACCATTGGATTTTCCCGAAACCGCAACCGTTGGGTTCGCCTTGGAAATATCTTTCCAACGGCACCAACTTTGTAAAAATCCAACGGTTGGATTGTCTGGAATGTTTAATTCAAATCTGAAGAAAAACAGCGCCAGAAACGATTATATATATATATATATATAATTATATTTAATCGAATAACGAAGCTGCAGTTCGTATTTTGAAATCAAAACTTCAAATGATGATACCGGGAGATCCGATCGTCAGATTTTCCCGAAACTGGAACCGTTGGATTTGTTTTGAAAAGATCTTTATAATGATGTAAATTTTGTGAAGATCGAACATTTAGATTTTCAGATATGTGTAAATCAAATCTGAAGAAAAACAGCACCACGACCGCGTTATGGCCCGAAGCGTCGTTTTGAATAAATTGGCTATTTTAAAATAAATAAAAATAGCGATAAATCGTTATAACATATCATAAACGATATGGAATGGAAATAAACTGAATTTGCTCGATTTATGTGGTATTTGATGGTTGAATGTGTTTGGTGTGAAAATTACATTAAAGAACAAAATTGGTGTTGTCGAATGATTTAACCATTAAAATAAATTGATTTGAAATTCTAAATATACGTGAATCATTTGAAAAGGCCGAGTTAATTCTCATTTTAAATAATTGACCGACGATTGAAAGTCGAAGATGAAGACGGTGGTCGAAGACCAGAGATCTTCACCTCGTTTGGATGGCAACCGAGGTCCTAATTGGGAGGCATCCCGAAATATGGATAGTGAGTGGTGATCGTCCAGACGTACGTGGTGATCGATGGGTTTGTGAGGTATTTAGTGCCTCCGGTTTCGTTCAGACCCAGAACGGACTTGTAAATGGACTGTGTGTCTGACATTGGATTTTATTGTGTTGATTGATCTTTGTTAAATATACATCTGTTTGACGGTGGAGAATTTATTTTTTTGCTTAACGCCCTTCTTTGAGACACACGAGCTCAGAGGTTGTATACCGATGGACATCAGTCGCATGGCATGAATTGCTAGTGTGGCATGCCTAAGTGGCAAATGATCAGGGCTTCTGTTGAAAAGCAAAGTCTTGTGGTGATGATCAAAGCACCGCCTGTGTGGCGTAGCTTTGTGTATAATGTGAATTCGCGAGCCTCACACCCCGGTATGAACCAGAAACAGGAGAAGGACCTCAGGGAGGGCATGCGTTTCTTCCTAGCTAGGGTGGTGTTAGTGACCTACCAGCCCTAACATTTATATACTTTTCACCTGTGTGGTTGTTGCTGTTGCGAGGCGCCTCGGTTAAATCGGACGATCCGGGTCCGATGGAGTCATTCGCTGGCTCGTTTACGCCTCAAAGGGCGGGGAAACGTATTGTTCAGGCCTAATAATCCACATCGGTGGACCGGCCCTGACGATCCAAGTGGCAGTTGCGGCTGTTCCTGAGGCTCGGGCTAGGCAGTCTCGAATTCGGTAAGGACTATCTTTTGCCTTAGTTCATGACGGAAATTCAATTTCCAAATACGTGACTGTGCGGTTTCGATTGTATATATATATTTGGCGACATAGTGGCATGGGACGCTTATGTCGTCTATGATTGATAGTTATGATTTGAAATTGTTTTTGAAACATATAAACACTAGCAATAATATCAAATGCCTTTGTTTTATTCGTATCAAGCATATTTTGGCCGTTATAAGGTAAAAACTCTATCCTCCGGTTTGCGTTGCATTGTGTGATGGGAACCGAGTCTTATAATGGCTTCGTTTTTATAAAAAGCATAGCGTTGTTTTCAAAGAATGATTTGTTTTAAAGCACTGGTGATCAGATGGAGTAAACCCGTTCCACGAAAGTGGCGTGGTCCTGTGATTAGCCAAATTATAAATGTGTTGAGTGGATTTCTCATACCAGTCCCATGACTGACTCGTAGTTTGTTTCATTTTCAAACTCGGGTGCCCCTTTTTCTACACGGGTAGCCTTGTATTCAGGTTTAGCTGGTTCTTTCTGGATAGTTGGAGCTGAAGATCATTTATCTCTTTTTATGCTGTTCGGCTCCTATTGTACATTATGTTTATTTTCCGCTGTAGACATATATGTATAGTTGAACTGTATTTGTACTAAGTAAGATCCTGTATACTATGTAACTCTAATGATTACTTTTATCCAGTATATTCTATTGTTCATTATCTGGTGTATTTATTTAATTCTGTTCTGCTATTATCTTTTTCTGTGTTATATTCCAAAGATTACCCTTGTCTCCGTCCGTACGGGATTTGGGGTCGTCACAACGTGGTATCAGAGCTTTGGTTAAGCTTAGTTCTAGAATATAACATATTAACGAACTCGTCAGAAATAGAACTAGTAGTGTTCTAGGACGGGTAACTCATTACAGATAGGATTAGTAATATCCGAGTATGAGTAGCAGAATGAAATAACACCTAGATAGACACATTTACATTCAAGTATTTGTCTCTATATTTTGAAATATCTTTTCTGTTGACCTGACACTTGATCTGCTGTTTGCAGAAGAACTAGAAAATGAGTGCCAGAAACAGAAGAAGTGATACTGACCCGGAAATAGAAGCTCTATTTATGAAATGTAGAAATGTGGGTGGAAAACCCTTCATGGGTGAAGAGTCAATTATGAAAACACAAGCCTGGATTCGTGCGGCTGAGAAAATCTTCGAAGCATTAAAGCTGAGGGATGACCAGAAAAGATTACTGTCATCCTGGGCGCTCAAAAATGAAGCTTTGTTCTGGTGGGATTCAGTTATGAAGGATAATCCAGAAGGTGATATCACCTGGGACAGATTCAAAGTGATTTTCCTGGAAAGATTTACTCCTCCCGAAGTGACTAAGCGATTATGCGATGAATTTTCTTATCTAATACAAGGAGATATGACCATCCCAGAATATCATAAGAAATTCAACGAACTTTCTCACTTTGCTCCCCATCTAATTCAGAATAAGAAGAGAAAGAATTTGAGATTTATCAACGGGCTTCAAAGGATATACCAGAATAAAGTAATGGGGCATGTGAAGCTTCCTTTTTCAGAAATGATGTATATGGCTTATCAGTATGAAGATCTTCATAAGAAAGACATGTTGCGCGACGAAGAGGAAGTCAGTTCTAGCAATAAAAATGAGTCTGAAACTGATCGTCCTAAGGACAGTACGATGTCTGAGGCCAGTAAGAAGCCCAAAGTAAATAGAAAAAGAGCCAGACCTGAGAAAGAATCATTAATGACCGCCATGTGCCTAAACTGCAATCAAAAAGGTCATTTGTCCAGGAAATGTAAGTCCCTGAAATTGCAAAAGAAGGAGGGATCTAAATCAAAGAACAAGGGTAAAGATAATAGAAAGTGTAATCTTTGTCATCAAGCTGGTCACGTAAAGCAAGACTACTGGCTGTCGAAAAGGACCAATGAGGCTCAGGTAAATGAAGTGGCAGAAACTTCTCAACCCTCAGCTATGTAGGAAAGGCCAGATGTTTTAGAAGGCATGCTTACTGTCAAAGATATTCCGGTTAAAGTACTGTTTGACATAGGCACGTCTCGAAGCTTCATTTCAAAGGATGCAGCTAAGAAACTGGATTTGAATTTGAAAAGGCTCAAGGAACCAATGACTGTCCAGAATCCAGTTGGGGGTTCCATAGATCTCAGTTGGGTTTGTGGAGTGCCAGTTTCTTTCTCTCGTTATCGGTTTCCTACCATTGCGGTCGTCACGAATTTTAAAGAGTTTGACCTTATCTTGGGGTTAGACTGGTTGACCAAATATGAAGCTGAAGTTAAATGTGCCGACAGAGTCGTAAAGGCGAAGATTAAATCAGGTGATTATATAACCATCCCCTGTGAAGGTCAGAATGCTAATAGAAAAGACTTCTGGGCAGCTTTGAATGTTTCTCCAGCCCAAATAGAAAATATCCCTAAAATCAAAGAGAATATTCCCGACCTAGTGAAAGATATTCCTGTCGTCAAGAATTATGCAGATGTGTTTGAAGAAGTTGTTCGCTTACCTCCGCAGAGAGAAATAGATTTCAAGATCGCTTTGATTCCTAATGCAAGGCCGGTAGTTCACGCTATTCGAAGGATGTCCTTGAAAGAGAAAGAGGAATTAGACAATCAAACACGATAGCTCGTATGGAAGGGTCTGATCAAGCCTAGTTTCTCTGATTGGGGAGCAGCAATGGTGTTTGTCCCAAAATCTGACGGTACCCTACGTCTATGTGTGGATTATCGTGATTTAAACAAGTAGACCATAAAGAACAAATATCCATTGCCGCGGATTGATGACTTGTTGGATCGATTTAATGGCGCACAAGTATTTTCACGAATGGACCTAGCTACAGGTTTCCATCATCTTCGAATTGCCGAAGAGTATGTTCCAATGACAGCATTCAGAGGTCCTGACTTATTCTACGAGTGGTTAGTAATGCCATTCAGCTTATGTAACTCTCCAGCTTACTTTGTCGATCTAATGAACAGTATTCAGAGGAGTTTTGAATAAATTCGTTCTGGTTTTCATTGACGATATTCTAATCTTCTCTAAATCGAAGGCCGAACATGAAAAGCATTTGGAACAGGTTCTAGAAATTCTGAGACGGAATGTATTGAAAGCCAAACTGTCCAAATGCATATTCTGGCAGGATGAAGTGAAATTTCTAGGCCATGTCGTATCGAAAGAAGGAATTGCTGTGGATCCAAGTAAAATCACAGCTATTCAAAACTGGAAACAACCCAGTACCCCTACTGAAGTCTGCAGTTTTCTCGGATTGGCTAGTTATTACCGGAAATTCGTTAAAGACTTTTCGAAGATATTTGGTCACTTAACGAAGCTTACAAAGAAGCATTCTAAATTCAAGTGGACTCCAGAATGTGAAGAGGCTTTTGAAGAGCTAAAGTTAAGATTAACAACAGCTCCAGTGTTAACCATCATCGATGGCAATCAGGATTTAAAGGTCTGGACTGACGCTTCTAGAGAAGGCCTTGGCGCAGTGTTAATGCAGAGGGGCCAAGTGATTACTTATGCTTGCTGTCAACTGAAGCCGCACGAGAAAAACTATGTAACTCATGATCTTGAGTTATTGGCTATCATATTCTCTTTGAAAATCTGGAGACACTATCTTCTGGGTGAGAGATTTGAACTGTTTACAGATCATCAGTCATTAAAATATCTGTTCACTCAGAAAGACCTGAATCTGAGGCAGCAACATTGGCTAGAGTTCCTTGCAGCATATGATTTTGAGATTCTATACACACCAGGGAAAGCCAATGTCGTGGCCGATGCGTTGAGCCGAAAGAATGAAATGATCGCTAGGTTTATCATTGCGACTTCATTGATTGACAAGATATCGTCTCTCCAAAAAGACGACCAATTTATTAAAGGAACGAGTCAGCGAATTCGTGAAGGCAATGCTTCGGATTTCCAGCTCGACAGCGAAGGGATTCTGAGGTTAGAAGGACGAATTTGCGTTCCAGAAATTCCTGAACTGAGAAGGAGTGTACTGGATGAATGGCACAAATATAAGCTCGGTATCCATTCGGGTGTGAGTAAAATGTATAACGATATCAAGCGCACATTCTGGTGGAAGTCGTTAAAGAGAGACATCTCGATATATGTTAGTCGATGCCCTACTTGTCAACTAGTCAAAAGAGACCAACAGAAACTGGATGGATTGTTACAACCGCTAGACGTTCCTGGTTGGAAGTGGGAACATATTTCTATGGATTTCATTGATGGTCTGCCTAGAACCAGAAAAGGGAATGACAATATTTAGGTGATAGTAGATCGCTTTACGAAGACCGCCCATTTCATACCTGTCAGATCAAACAGAACTACTCAGTGTCTGGCGCAGATATACTTCAAGGAAATAGTTAGACTACATGGAGTGCCACTCAGTATAGTCAGTGATAGAGACACAATATTCACTAGCAAATTCTGGGAGGCATTTCAAGTCGAGCTGGGAATGAAGTTGAACTTGAGCATTGCCTATCATCCTCAGATAGACGGTCAGACTGAGAGGGTGAATCGTATTTTAGAAGATCTATTGCGGGCTTGTATTCTAGATTTCGGTGGAGCAAGGGAAGACCATCTACATTTGGCTGAATTCTCATATAACAACAGCTACCAAGCGAGCCTGACAATGTCGCCATTCGAAGCATTGTATAGTAGACCGTACCGATCCCCTGCTTGTTGGGTGGAACCTGGAAATAGACTTGTGTTGGGCCCAGATATGATCCGAGAAGCTGCCAACAAAGTCGACTTTATTAAGAAGCGATTACTGGCCGCTCAAAGCCGACAAAAGTGCTATGCCGATAGAAGAAGAAGAGATATATCCTTTGCGGTTGGCGACTACGTATATTTGAAAGTATCGCCGATGAGAGGAGTTATCCGGTTCGGTAAAACTGGGAAGTTGGCGCCCAAATTCATTGGTCCGTTTCCTATTCTGGAACGGATTGGAAGTCTCGCATATAAGGTTAAATTGCCTGACTGGTTGCCCGGAGTTCATGATGTATTTCATATATCTCAACTTCGAAAGCACGTTCATGATCCAGACTTGATCGTGGAAGAAGCAGCTCAACAGGATATTGAAATTACTCCAGAATTAGCTATGAGGCGAGAGCCGCTAAAAATCATCAGCAAAGAAACCAAAGAGCTGAGGAACAAGAAGGTTCACTTAGTCAAAGTGCAATGGAGTGGAGATCCGCGAGATTGTACTTGGGAAACTGAGGAGAGCATTCAGAAAGCTTATCCTAGATGCCGAGTGGATATCTCTGATTGACTCCGGTGCAAGGTACATTTACCATACTTTGCATTACCACTTAGTGCTCTATTCTATCGTTATTTTCTTTCCATGGATGTGCACTTTTAACTCTATAGTCTGAATGACTTTAAAGGAGAATAGGAATTAATTTGTATGATTTTGAAAAAAAAAACAATTTGATTGTTGGTTGTATTGGGTAACTGTAGATTTGATTAATTGAATTATTGAAACAATAGTTAATTTAATCAACGATAGAATTATGGCGAAATTTTCCGAAAATTCCGGGTGTTAGCCAAATTTTTAAAGAATTTAAAAAAATTCTCAGAAATAGAAAAGTTGGAGAATTGAAGCCAGATTGGACGTAGAGTTGATTAATCAAACCACTTTCGACTTTGTTCCTTTTCGGGGACGAAAAGTTTTAAGTGGGAGAGATTGTAACGACCCAGAAAATCTGAACCAATTTAAATTTTTTAAATTGGCTAAAATAATGGATTTTAAATATTTAAAATAAATATTTTAAATATTTAAAATAAATATTTTAAATAATGGAAATGAAAAGTGAGTTTGAATCGACGTTTGAAAACGAATATAATTAATTATAATTATAAACAAGGCCTGAACTGGCGCTGCAGTTTCAAAAATTGAATTCAAACTTTGTCGGACTGTACCGGGTGCAAAATAAAACGGATTTGAGCGAACCCAAAAATATTTAAATCTGTTAGTTAATACCTTTCTATCGAATCTGAAAAATCGAATTTTCATAGCGGAAAGCAAAAGTTATGGCCAAATGAATTTTCAGAAAGGTCGCTATGGAATTTATATAGCCCGTGAAATTGGCCATTTTGCATACGACCTCGGAATTCGACAAAACCACTTTTGTTGGATCCGGGATGTGAAGTTATTGCTAGGTTTCAAATTTCATAATTTTTGAAGCTAGTATGTGAGCGTGGCAAAGGAAAACATGTTTTGGTCATTTATAGTTAAATTGGATCGACCAGAAATGGGCCTTTTTGCCAACGGTCTCAGAATTCGACGAAACTAGTTTTGTTGGGACCATATAGTCAGAATATAGCTAGATTTATTTTTCTGAAATTTTTCGAATCAGTTTGTGGCCCTGGCAAATTGAAATGTACGTTCAAATTGAATATTGAATGTTATATATTTTAATTTGAAGGAAAACTGACTGAAACAGTCGAATGGGCCTACGAAACATATCCCATTGTGTTCGGAATGGGGATAAAACGCTAGGGACGACAGTCGTTGGGTTTAGATCGGTGGTCGTGTCAGAAAACCCCTTTAAAACTCCCCCGGCCAATCATATTTTTTTTAAATAAAAAAAAAAGAAAACCTAATTTTCTCTCTCCCCGATTATACGGCGGCAGCAACACCAATCTTCTCTCCTCTTTTTGGGCTAATCCACGCAACGAAACACCTCCACCCAGTTAAGGTTTTTGTAGATCTCTCCGAGAGCTTCACATCCATAGCTGGTATGCCACCCCTCGTCGCCCCATCAGCGAGATCTCCTCCTCCAAAGTCGCTCCATTCGCGGCCGATTTTCTCTTCCTCATTGCCGCCGAGTTCGCTGCCGTCAGGGGTGCAGGCGCACCTCTCCAAGCTCGTCACGTGGCTTAGGCTGATCGACATATCGTGCTTCGGATTGAGAGAAAAGATCAAACCTAGTTTTGAACCATATTGAAAGGTATACGGCTAGATTTATTTTCAACAGTTTTAACACCTTTAAACCGTTGAAAACTTTGAAAAATCATATCTTTTTCGTTTCTTGACGAAATTCGATGAAACAGGAAACATCATGACCGTGTGGACTTCTTCTACATTTTAGAAGAGACCGCATATTTTTCTGAGCCTTCTGCTATTTTTGGTGGAGTGGAACCCAATGTGAGATTTCAAATTTATAAACGATATGGAAAACGGCAATGTATAAATTATATAGTCGATGTATGAGTTATATAAGCGTTGTACACCTCATGTATAAGCGTTGTATAAGTTGTACGTCTAATGTCTAAGTTATATATGCGTTGTAAAATTTATATATGTGTTGAAATAGAAGTGAATTGCTATATATAAATATAAATATAAATATATATATACGCCCCTCATCCACAAACCATAGACGATATTTATTGATTGTGATTGGTGTAAAAATTGATTGATAGCGAATGGTTGATTGTGATTGTTTGTGGTTGATATTGGTTGATTGTGGTTGAAAAATACCCATTGGTGATTGAAATGAATTGGAAATATTTGTGGAAATAAAAATAAAACATGCCGCCTGCGTGCGAATTAGATGCATGAACCCCCATTGTCAAAAACCGCGAGGTTTTAAGGTAGAGCGAGGAGCCTTACTAGGGACGGTGCCGGTTTTAACTACCCTGCCGTTATGCTGCCGAAATTTTGAATAATCTTTATGTGTTAGAATAATTTTCATATGTTGAAATTATTTTCATGCGTTGAAATTAAAGTCATATGTCGAAACTATATCCATGTGTGGAAATGTTCATGTGTTGAAAAGTGATGTGTGAAAATTAAATTCATTTGTGACTGAATGAAGTGTCTAAACAATAAAAATCACATTTTTTATAATATATATGAAGTATGTAAAATATTCGCCTTATATATAAATAGTTTCAACAACAAAAATTCTATCTTTCTTATATGAACAACATAAATAAAATATCCATGTGTGGAAATGCTCATGTGTTGAGAAGTGTGTGTAGTGGAAAAGTACATGTGTTGAATAAAAAGATCGAACAATAAAAATTTCATTTTTATTGAAACCATGAAGTGTTGAAAACATCTATTTGTCGAATAAATATTTTAAATGATAAAAATATCATTTTTATCATCTATGTGATATGCTAAAGATATGCGGACGTTGAAATAAATATTTGTGAAGAAATATTATTTTCAACATGCATAGGAACTAAAGAAAATAGTCATGTGTTGAAATGTGTTTTAGTTCGCCAAAATTATCATCTTTGAAATGTGAAGTGTTAAAAATAGCCACTTGTTCAAATAAAAGATGCATGAGTTGAAATATACATTAATTAGCTAATGATAGGATTATAGCCTATGCATGCAACATTAGAATGAATGGCGTTTTTAAACCAAAGTAAATCAAATATGAAGTTGAATGGAAAATGACAAGTGATGAAAATTTTATATATGTACGTGCATATTTATTGAACAGGTTATAGCAAAGGGGCTAGAGAAGAGGAATAAAATTTTGTGTCCGACAAATAGGTACACATTTACTGTTTTGTTTGGGTGATGATTTTATGAGCCTGTTGGCAAGCCGCTTGGCTTTTTCTTTTCTTTTTGACATGAGATGCCCGTGTGGCTATTTGGGAATTTTCCCAGCCCCTCCCGTACAAAGGAGGTTATGGCAAAATTTTCCAAATTTTAAAGGCGTTAGTGAAATATTTGAAGTGAAAACGATATTGAAATTGTTGAATAAACTATATTTATATATATATATATATATATAAAATTAAAATTAAAACGAAACGTGGCCGTGCAGTTCGTGTTTTGAAACCGTGATTTCAAACATCTAGTGCGGGAAATCCGACCATTGGATTTTCCCGAAACCGCAACTGTTGGGTTCGCCTTGGAAATATCTTTCCAACGGCACCAACTTTGTAAAAATCCAACGGTTGGATTGTCTGGAATGTTTAATTCAAATTTGAAGAAAAACAGCGCCAGAAACGATTATATATATATATAATTATGTTTAATCGAATAACGAAGCTGTAGTTCGTATTTTGAAATCGAAACTTCAAATGAAGATACTGGGAGATCCGACCGTCGGATTTTCCCGAAAATGGAACCGTTGGATTCGTTTCGAAAAGATCTTTATAATGATGTAAATTTTGTGAAGATCCAACGGTTATATTTTCAGATATGTGTAAATCAAATCTGAAGAAAAATAGCGCCACGGCCGCGTTATGGCCCGAAGCGTCGTTTTGAATAAATTGGCTATTTTAAAATAAATAAAAATAGCGATAAATCGTTATAACATATCATAAACGATATGGAATGGAAATAAACTGAATTTGCTCGATTTATGTGGTATTTGATGGTTGAATGTGTTTGGTGTGAAAATTACATTAAAGAACAAAATTGGGGTTGTCGAATGATTTAACCATTGAAATAAATTGATTTGAAATTCTAAATATACGTAAATTATTTGAAAAGGCCGAGTTAATTCTCATTTCAAATAATTGACCGACAATTGATAGTCGAAGATGAAGACGGCGGTCGAAGACCGGAGATCTTCACCTCGTTTGGATGGTAACCGAGGTCCTGATTGGGAGGCATCCCGAAATATGGATAGTGAGTGGTGATCGTCCAGAGTACGTGGTGATCGATGGGTTTGCGAGGTATTTAGTACCTCCGGTTTCGTTCAGACCCAGAACGGACTTGTAAATGGACTGTGTGTCTGACATTGGATTTTATTCTGTGTTGATTGATCTCTGTTAAATATATATCTGTTTGGCGGCGGAGAATTTATTCTTTTGCTTAACGCCCTTCTCTGAGACACACGAGCTCAGAGGTTGTATACCGATGGACATCAGTCGCATGGCATGAATTGCTAGTGTGGCATGCCTAAGTGGCAAATGATCAGGGCTTCTGTTGAAAAGCAAAGTCTTGTGGTGATGATCAAAGCACCGCCTGTGTGGCGTTGCTTTGTGTATAATGTGAATTCGCGAGCCTCACACCCCGGCATGAACCAGAAACGGGAGAAGGACCTCAGGGAGGGCATGCGTTTCTTCCTAGCTAGGGTGGTATCAGTGACCTACCAGCCCTGACATTTATATACTTTTCACCTGTGTGGTTGTTGCTATTGCGAGGCACCTTGATCGACGCTAGTCTATGGATTAGAAAAGCGCGACATTTGTAATAAATTCTGCAAGCATACATGTGTGTAGCATACAGGTCGAACACAGGGAGGTTTAATTAAAAATTATTATTTATTTTTTTCTTGGGCGTGTTAGACGAGGCTGGAGGTTGATTTTGCAAAACAAAATAAAAAGTGAAACTACAATTGAAAGATGCAATTAAATTTACTGCAGATTCGAATCTAATCAGATCTGTAATAAATTCAACGATTAAAGATAAAATAGAACAATGGAAATAAAATTGCAGAACAGAATTAAACGAACAGAAAATAACAATTAGGATTACCGCTGAATCTAATCAGACGGTCAATCACTAATGAAATGAAATGCAAAATACAAATAGTGTTCAACCGAATCTAATCGTGTAGACAACACTAATTGCTAAGAAATAGAAAATTGCATAAAAAGAAAAATGAGTTTTATTAATGAAGAAGAGAATATAATGTGATATATGATAGGATGGTGGCTACAATGCCATTACAAGGGTATATATAGGGTAGATAGCCAAACCCTAACCCTAACCCTAATGATAACTGGGCCTGGTCATTACATCACTAATTAGTTTACAATGAGAAACATAAATGGACCTTAGATAAATAAAGCAAATTTGGGCCTTTTCTCTTTTCCTCTTGCTTCCTTGACACTTCTTCATTGATTTGTGATGTGCAAAGCCTTGTTATCAATCCTTTTCTTGTCCAACAGCAACTAGATGTGATATCTTCATCTACAATTCTTCAAAATGCAAATACACAACAAATTGAACTCTATTTCTCTACATTTCTGGTTGCATGCGGGCTGGGTTGGAATATCTGTAAAAGTAACAAAACAATACCCAAGTAATATTTATTTATATACAAAAGATAAGATATAAGAGCATAAAATAAACACATTTATATGTCAATCAAATACCCCCACACTTATCTTTTACTCGTCCTCGAGTAAAACAAGAAATGAAAAACTAACTAGATAGGTCACACTTTCGTAGGAACCACGATTGCATTGAGCGTATGCAACAAGCCGTTAAACCTCTAGGTGTCCTTAGTAGGACGAGTGGTGTCTCGTGAGGGTTTTCAGCGGATACTACCCACAAAATCTAAATGCAGTATGCTATGATTCTAATGAAACTACATGAATGCAATGGACATATGCAAATAAAAACGAAAAAAAAAATGAAAACACGACTTGTTACAGGAAAGTGGTACAACAAATTAAGTTAACAATTTCTAGTCAGTTGATTTTATTTTAGATATCTCGACTTGTCACAAATTTTCAATATAAATCAAGTTCTCAAATGTTAAATTCCAGTTTGGCCAGTTAGTTCGGTCGATAACATAGTGCATCCATGAAATAAATTCTTAGTTTGCTTGGCACAGTTTGCAAAGTGGTATTCTAATTTTCTCATGTATGGCTAGTCAAATCAATAAGGTTAAGAAGTGTTTGGGTATCATTGCTTATTCTTTATTCTATAAAATTTTAAGATTTATGATTAAGTACATACACCTAACAAAAAGACCAAGGTTTACCACCCATGCACTGCCTCGCGGACTAACGGAGAGTAGGTAAAGAGCTTGGCGGATTGTGCAGGCCGACTTTGACTTTGTCAACAACGTGTCGGTAATCCTTAGGTGTCCAATCTCATAAAATGAGACCAAGATATTCCAACGTTGACTTTGTCAACAACGTGTCGGATAGAGCTTGGCGGGTTTGCACACCAACGCTCGATATACAAGCAATGTTGGATACCCTTGGAATACTATTATTATTATTGAAATTATAAGCACAAAAGAGAGTTATGCGAATTCAACTTAACACAACTTAGTTTTAAAGATTTGAAAAGCAAATATAAGTATTTTAAGTCCTCCACTTATTTAAACAAAGTCTACAATATAGAATAGATTTCATGGCCATCACCTAAGAATCTCCCTATGTACCGGTTACACTATTATCCCTCAAAATTAAACTTTTCATTATATTTCTTTTTCGATCTAAGTTGAGAGAAAAAAATACTATCAACTGGCTAAAAATTGTAAGCTTATTTTGTTGTATCAATTGAAAATGAGTCATATTTTTTTTCAAAAAAAAAACTTTTTTATGGTATGTTACTACGATATAAAATGTATGATGGTCCTATTTAAATGGCTGAAAATGAAAAGAAAGAAAAATGAAAAATGAATGAAATGCAGACTCCCCCCACACTAGAACTAAACAGTGTCCACACTGTAAACGTTTCCTAAATTTGAAAGATTGTACCCAAAGATGGATTAAATGTAAAATGATTTGTAAAATGAAATGCAGTCTAACTATATGTAAGAATGGATCATATGTACAATGATAAATGTGTTTGCGATGCATGCGACGCAAGGATTGCCACCAACTTTTTCCCCCACACTTGGTTCTTGCCCTATGAGTCCCATTCCCACTATGCCTAGGCATATTTTCTAACAAGCAAGAGTTCTTGAAAACCATATCATCTTTAAACCTAGATTTATAGTCCAGGAGATAAATATCCAGGGTCGTCCTAACATGAAGTTTTTCAACCAAGCCAGCATTCCAAAGATAGTTCATGTGTTCAACAAATTTGTCAGTGTAATTTTTCAAAAATTTGTGATCGTATATAAATTCAGTGAAATTTGAATACTGAGTGTTGTTCAAGAGTATGTGATCACCTTTCTCATCATTAATGTATTTTCGACACTGACCATTTCAAGTTCGTTAAAAACCTCAAAATCAAAATTTTCAAATTCAGATTGGTGGCTTGATTCTATTTCATCCTCATTTGCCAACTCATCCTCATACAAACCAAGGAATTCATGTTCGTTAAAATCCTTTTCCAATTTTGAGTTGAAAAATTCAACATTTTTATTCTGTTCAATTTCTAGAATTTCAAGTTTCTCACAGTCTGAAAGAGGAAGATCAAAATCCAGGCTTAAATCTTTTTTCTGAAAAGAGCTGAAGTCCAAATCATTTGTTGAATTTTGAAAAACTTCATCAGGATGATTATTCTCAATTTCAAAAGTCGTTATTTGAAAATTTTCACCATCAGTAAAGAATTGATTATTTTCTGATTCATCGCTTGTTTGAATTTGATTTTGTTGCTCTTGTTGTTCTTTCAAAGATGTCAATAAACAAAGAAGTTCATCGGCCTTTTTATTTTGATCATAGAAATTTTGTTCATAACCAAAACTGTTAAAATTCGAGTGAAAATTGCAATTTTGGTCATTTTCAAGATGTTGATATGGGCTATAATTTTGAAAATTTTGGTTTACAACCCCATATTGATGTGGATCAAAGTTATATTGGGATTCAAAACTATTTTCATGTGGTTGTGGCCCATAATCGAAATTGTTGAAATTTGAATTGAAAGCGTCATTTCGATTATTATCATGATTTTGAAATTGTTGGTTAGTTGGAAATTTTTGAAAACTGTTGGCATTGAGCTCATGAAATTTTGGAAAATTTTGCCTCATGAGTTGTAATTCATATTCATACTCTTCAAGAGGACGTCTACTCCGATTATTATCCCACGTTTCTCTCAAGGATTTTTTTTGAATCAGACATTTGAATAAAGTCAATGCAAGACAGAAAATATTCTCACTTCAAAATAGTATAAAATACTGAGTAGTGCTCTATTAATTAACTGACTCAATTAGAAGGGGGAAGAGGGTCTTATGGCCGTTCACGTATAGTATAAATACTAAGGGATACGACCAATGTTTTACGGGTAGTATGCAACCTTTTTTGCTAAAAGTCCAATAAATTGAACTAATATGTATCCGCGATCCAATTATACGAGACAGTCAACTTCACAAAGCACCACTTTTCAATTATATTATTTTGAAATACCCAATCGGATTTTATTGTTGAGAAACGATGAGAATGATGACAATTATGAAAATATCAGTCCGTACCCAATTAATTCAGAAATTTCAGTCACAGAACAGTCACAGAAATATAAATTGCAGAATTAAATTTTTTTACATTCAAGCCGCTGCCCCTGTAGAAGATTTTTACAACAATTTCTATATTTTTATTTTGCAGCAGAGCAGTGTAGAGTTAAGAGAATTTTACAGCGGGGTATGGCAGTCCGTCCAGTGCAATTGAGTAGCGTTGGCGATTTGCAAATTTGCTTGGCTTCCGAGTTTTCTTGTGTTTTTTTTGCTCGAATTCTTTGCTTTTTGCCTTTGATTTGAATGAGGTTTCCTCTTTTTTTTAATAAAGAGACGCAAATAAAACAAAATAAAAGTATAAACAATTGAAAGGGAGAAAACCTAAAAAGAAAAAGAAAAAAAAACTAACAAAGGAAAAAAAATACAAACAAACAAACAAGCGAACCTACTCGATTAAGCCTAAAAAAAAACGTACTTTTTTTTTTAAGAAAAAGAAAAGAAGTAAAATCAAAAGAAAACTACAAACTGATAAAAAACTAGAATAAAAATAAAAATAAAACCAAACAAAATAAATAAACTAAACTTAAAATAAAAGCTAAGCCTAACAAAAGAAATAAAAAAAAATAAAAAAGTAGGGAACAAGCACTAACGCACTAAATAAAGAATTGCTCCTGGAAAGTCAATTCTCAATCAAAACGCACGCACTCAAAAATAGGAAACACAATCCAATTCTCGCCTTAATTATGCTCCTCAAACCACAATTTTTTTTTTGCTATTTGTTTTGGCACAGTCGAACAGGCCAAAAACAAAATACAGGATATGCGCTCCCAAAATCTCTCAGAAACCAAAAATGGCAGTCCCAATTTTTTTTTTAATGTGTGTAGTATAATTTACCTTTCACGAAGAGACCACATCAAAAAGAAAGTGAAAACAAATCAGTTGCCTACTCAATTGCTAAACACCATGCACAAACTTCAATGTTCACCAAAAAAAAAATTGCAGTGCCCCAAAAAAAAAAAATTTCACGGGAGATCTCTCTGAGACGCGCCTCCTCCTTTTCTTGGAAAACAGGACGCAACTCCCCTAATAGACTCCACCCACAATCAATCTCCATAACTAAGCTATTCGAGATCCAAAAAAAAGGAAAATTTTCAATATGAAACTCAAGGCCCCTCCGATTTGCTTTTTCGTTGTTGACTTGGGATTTTTGGCTTGGTTTCGAATTGGCGATTTATGGGTTTCTTGGATCTGTTGCGTGGTGGAGGTGGTGTTGGAATTCGAACGTGAGGTTGGAGGATGATGTCGTGATCGGAGAATCGGATTTGGAGTGGGTATTGTGGAGCGGTTTTAGTGGATAGAGGCTGGTAAACGCAGTGGAACTGCTGAGTAGTGCGTTGTGATCGGATTTGATGGCGGTGATGGTGCGCAGAAGTTGTGCGTGGGGTATTTGTGATGGACGAGGGTGACATGCTGATGTTGGTGGTTGTGAGAAAGGATGGTTTTGGGGAGGTTATGACTTGCTGTATTAGTTTTCGTTGGTGCAAGATATATGGATTTTTATGGGTATGCGTGAAGATGGTTTTGGTTTTAGTCTTGGTTGAAGAGAAGAAGATGTACGGAATGGCAAGAAGATGAGAAGAGATTGCTGTTGTAATTGCAAAAAGAAAAAGAATGGAAAGAAATAAAGAAATAGCAAAAGAGGGTAGTAATCAAATGACAAAGCAGAGAATTAACTACAAGGAAGAAAGAATGGAAAGTTTTCAATTTTTTTTTTTTATATATATGAAAGCTATTGAAAGAGAGGTTGTAGAAATTGGGAATGAAATTGAAAAAAGGGAAAGAGTTTGAGAAATTAAATGATGAGTTTTTTTTTGTTTTTGTTTTTTTTATTGCTTTGAAAGTAGGAAAGGAAAAAGAAATATAAAAGGAAAAAATTGAAAGGGGGAAGAAATAAATGAAAAAGAAGAAGATAAAATTAAGGAAATTTGGTAAGTTTTTTTTATTTGGTAGATTACGGTATCATACCAAATCTAACCAATCAAGAGTTTTTCTTCTTCTATATATACAAGAAACAAAAAAAAAAAGAAATTAAATGACATCCAATCAAACAGAGAAAATTAATTACAAGGCAGAAAGGGGAAAGATTTTAATAGAGATTTTTTTTTAAATATATGGGAAAGAAGAAATGTAAAGATGGGAAAGGAGACCGAAAAGAGGAAAGAAATAAATGAAAATTAAAGAAATAAAATCAAGGAAACTTGACAAGTATTTTTTTTTCTTGCTCAGTTCATGAGAGTACCAATGTAATTGATACACCACTTTACTAATCAAGATTTTTTTATATATATACAAGAAAACAAAAGAGAAAAAAAAAACTAACACGAATCAGAAATTAAATAAACAATAAAATTTAATCGTTACCTCCCTTGCAACGGCGCCAAAAACTTGATCGACGCTAGTCTATGGATTAGAAAAGCGCGACATTTGTAATAAATTCTGCAAGCATACAGGTGTGTAGCATACAGGTCGAACACAGGGAGGTTTAATTAAAAATTATTATTTATTTTTTTCTTGGGCGTGTTAGACGAAGCTGGAGGTTGATTTTGCAAAACAAAATAAAAAGTGAAACTACAATTGAAAGATGCAATTAAATTTACTGCAGATTCGAATCTAATCAGATCTATAATAAATTCAACGATTAAAGATAAAATAGAACAATGGAAATAAAATTGCAGAACAGAATTAAACGAACATAAAATAACAATTAGGATTACCGCTGAATCTAATCAGACGGTCAATCACTACTGAAAAGAAATGCAAAATACAAATAGTGTTCTACCGAATCTAATCGTGTAGACAACACTAATTGCTAAGAAATAGAAAATTGCATAAAAAGAAAAATGAGTTTTATTAATGAAGAAGAGAATAGAATGAGATATATGATAGGTTGGTGGCTACAATGCCATTACAAGGGTATATATAGGGTAGATAGCCAAACCCTAACCCTAACCCTAATGATAACTGGGCCTGGTCATTACATCACTAATTAGTTTACAATGAGAAACATAAATGGGCCTTAGATAAATAAAGCAAATTTGGGCCTTTTCTCTTTTCCTCTTGCTTCCTTGACACTTCTTCATTGATTTGTGATGTGCAAAGCCTTGTTATCAATCCTTTTCTTGTCCAACAACAACTAGATGCGATATCTTCATCTACAATTCTTCAAAATGCAAATACACAGCAAATTGAACTCTATTTCTTTATATTTCTGGTTGCATGCGGGCTGGGTTGGAATATCTGTAAAAGTAACAAAACAATACCCAAGTAATATTTATTTATATACAAAAGATAAGATATAAGAGCATAAAATAAACACATTTCTATGTCAATCACACCTCGTTAGATCGGACGATCCGAGTCCGATGGAGTCATTCGTTGGCTCGTTTACGCCCCAAAGGGTGGGGAAACGTATTTTTCAGGCATAATAATCCACATCGGTGGACCGGTCCTGACGATCCAAGGGGCAGTTGCGGCTGTTCCTAAGGCTCGGGCTAGGCAGTCTTGAATTCGGTAAGGACTATCTTTTGCCTTGGTTCATGACGGAAATTCAATTTCCAAATACGTGACTGTGCGGTTTCGATTGTATATATATATTTGGCGACATAGTGGCATGGGACGCTCATGTAGTTTATGATTGATAGTTATGATTTGAAATTGTTTATGAAACATATAAACACTAGCAATAATATCAAATGCCTTTGTTTTATTCGTATCAAGCATATTTTGGCCGTTATAAGGTAAAAACTCTATCCTCCGGTTTGCGTTTGCATTGTGTGATTGGAACTGAGTCTTATAATGGCTTCATTTTTATAAAAAGCATAGCGTTGTTTTCAAAGAATGATTTGTTTTAAAGCACTGGTGATCTGATGGAGTAAACCCATTCCACGAAAGTGGCGTGGTCCTGTGATTAGCCAAATTATAAATGTGTTGAGTGGATTTCTCATACCAGTCCCATGACTGACTCGTAGTCTGTTTCACTTTCAAACTCGGGTGCCCCTTTTTCTACACGGGAAGCCTTGTATTCAGGTTTAGCTGGTTCTTTCTGGATAGCTGGAGCTGAAGATGGATTCTATCATTTATCTCTTTTTATGTTGTTCAGCTCCTATTGTACATTATGTTTATTTTCCGCTGTAGACATATATGTATAGTTGAACTGTATTTGTACTAAGTAAGATCCTGTATACTGGGTAACTCTGATGATTACTTTTATCCAGTATATTCTATTGTTCATTATCTGGTGTATTTATTTAATTCTGTTCTGCTATTATCTATTTCTGTGTTATATTCCAAAGATTACCCTTGTCTCCGTCTGTACGGGATTTGGGGTCGTCACATTATTAAAAGCACTCGTAAAATATAGTTGCCTGCGAAATTGTATTGCAAAATTGATATTCGTACTTAAAATTCTGCATGAAAAACATTTACCCTACATGAAATAATGATAAAACATCGATCACAACCATAATTTGAGAATTGGCACCTTAGTTATAATGCTGAAAACGTATGCACTTAGTTTGATGTATGACCATTCAATACTTATACATTTCTTGCCATCTTCCTCGTGTCCGCAACATAGGGAGGCATGAAAATTATACAGAGGCAGATAAACAAACTCTTGACAGTGGTTGTTACACTTCCTCCAAGTATCTGTAAATCGTTTCTTAGCCCTGTTCAATGCAAGTACCATTCGACACTTAGCGCACAGTAACTTGCATATCTTGAAATAAACACAACATATATACCAATATATTCACATGGTGTAATTAAAAAAAACCTGTTGTAAATCTTACAACAATCGTGGATTAAAAAAAATGCAAATTAATGTTGTAAGTGGGTAGACATAGATATAAATTTTGCTTGCTGACTTATGACAGTTAAGGCTATGCCTTATATTTCCATCCCTCAACAAACGCATACTCACGTAGTTGAGAAGTTAGGACATGGTAATAATAAACAAAGAGCCGTTGAATTTTCAGTATATGGTAATAATAAACAATGCACTCCCTCCAATGCGAGCCACACCTAACAACTGCACTGCTTACACTAACAGCTGCACTGCTTAGGCAACAAGCTATGATGCTTTTATTTACAAAATCATAGTTGCACTTCCAAAATGCTGTAGATACTAGAATTATCAGAAGATGATAATAACTCAATCGTGAAAAAACACAACTGGATTAATATGTAAATATTTTGTGAAGGTGATTATTTATTTGCACTGAATCCTCATGTAGTATGTTATTTAATCAATTCATCAGGTAGTTTTTTATTTTCTAGTTTTTAGAGGAAAGGCACAAACCATCTAGACAAGAAGACTATGAATTTTTATTTTAAAGTTGGAACAAAAATGATTTTGTACGTGTCGAATTACAGTCGCTTGTGATATTTCTGAATGAGGAAGAAGAAGCCCTTCAAGGTAAGCATGTGCAACCCTGACAACGAATTTGTTTGTGCCATCATGTGTAATAATTGCAGATAAAACAAAAAGGTCCGATTTTATACTTGCTAAAAAGAGTCAGGGTAATTAATGAAATATTGGAAGAAAAATATTAAGATTTGGTTTATGATATGGTTCAGTACTTGGCTCCCTATATTCTCATTTTTAAGCTAATTGGGAAAACAAGTTTTCTGTACTGTCTCCAGTAAACATTTTCAGCGTATTCTACCAATGGTAGGAAGTCATAAACAGACATTGATTGGTGAGAATGTCTCCATTTTTCCACCAAACACAAATAACATTTTGACATGAATGAACATTGCAAAGAACATACATTGAATATCATAAGTAGTTAAATGAATATTATCTAATTGCAATTTGATTTTGGGACAAATATATAAATAACTGTATAAAAGATATAAAAGTATTACGTTTACAACAACTATCGAACATTTATTTATGAAAAATGTAAACCTGCTGTAGACACCGGAATATGGAACTCAATTTCAAACAGATGGAAGAAAAAGGCAAATAAGTTGAAACTGGAGGTAGTATTACAAGCTACTGACATAAATTTCGTACATATATACATGTATATACAGTTACCTGTACCGCATGCAGATAAATGTTTCGTTTGTAGTATTATTGACATATAGTAAAAATATGAATTTTCAAAAAAAAAAAAAAACCAAAATGGATAAACAGAGCAGAGCAGTGAAAGTAAAGCCATCTGCATAAACAAATCAGAAGATAAAAGGTTTGAAAAATAACCAGAAATGAGAAGATTAAAAATTGAAATGAGAGAACACAGTTAGTTTGAAATTGATAGTGGAATTAGGTAGGATGAACATCACAATAGGGTACCAGGAATAACTTTGTCTTGCAAACAATCCAAAGTAAATGGTTTAACAAACTAAACAAAATAATAACAGTTGATAAAGAGCAAACATAATGTGGTTTAACTACCAAATAACTAATAATCTGTTCAGCATGAAACAGTCTGAAGTCATCCAAACTTACTGCAAACAGATTCAGCATGTAAAATAACTCGACTCCATGCATCAAAGCATGAGTTAAGGGGTTGTGTATGGTTGTACTAACCATATTTTGAGAAAAATCCTATTTTGCAAAAGCTTCTGGACAGACTCATATTTGCTCCACATCTAATCAAATCAGTGAAACAAATGTTAAACTGCAAGAAATAAAAGTCAATGAAATAAAAAATTTGCTGAAAAGAAAAAATTGAAAAATTGGTAACTAAACAACTACTACCTTGTTTGATCTGATAAAAAAAGCAATTCATGAATATAAGTTCCATGACTCTGTTAAAGTTTCACATTTCGAAAATGAATAACTTGCCAAGTTACCACATATTTAAATAAAGTTTGCGGCGGTGAATCCATATATGAAGCGGTCATTTTAATGCTAACTGCATGTCAGAATATGATACTACTCAAACGGTAGCACGATAAATTTTGCAGACATGACAGAATTTACAGTGTCAAATGGTCGTTCCTTTACAAAGTTAATTTTTTTGGCAAATAACTTAGCGTGATCTGAAAAAACTAAACGCAAACAGTTTGAAATGTAAGGCGTGAAGTTGTGAAGGCAAATACAACATTAATTTACCTCTGTTTAACCGTAATTGGCCGTAAAAGGAGCCTAATTGCAACAACCCGAAAAATTAGAATCAATTTAAAAATTTTAATTTGGCTATTTTAGTTGATTTTGAATATTTAAAATAAATTATTTTAATTAGTAACAACCAAAAATCTATTTGGATCGAAGTTATAGCGAATATATTTATTTTAATTATAAAACAAGGCTTGAAATGGCGCTGTAGTATGAAAATTTGAATTCGAATTTTGACTGACTGTACAGGATGCAAAATAAAACAGATTTTTGTGAAACCAAAAATATTTAAATCTGTTTATGAATATCTTTCTAACGAATCTAAAAAATCGAAATTCCATAGCAGGAATCAACAGTTATGGCCAAATGAATTTTCAGAAAGGTCGCTATGGAATTAATATAGCCCGTGAAAATAAAAATTTTGCACACGACGTCCGTTTTCGATGAAACCACTTTTATTGGATCTGGAATGTCAAATTATTGCTAGGTTTCAAATTCCATAATTTTTGGAGTTAATATGTGAGCGTGGCAAAGGAAAACGCGTTTGGTTAATTTCAGTCAAATTTGATCGACCAGAAAATGACCATTTTTCCAAACAGTCTCCAAATTTGACGAAACTGGGTTTTTTTGGACCATATCATCCAAACTTAGCTAGATTTATTTTTCTGGAATTTTTGGGATCGGTATGTGGCTCCGGCAAATTGAAATGTACGTTCAAATTAATATTTGAATATTTTATATTTTAATTTGAAGAATAACTGACTGAAACAGTCGAATGGGCCTACGAAACATATTCCATTATGTCCAGAATGGGGGTATTTAACTAGGGGCGATAGTCGTTGGGTTTGAATAGGAGTTCGTATGAGAAAAAGGTATTTTTGGATTTAATTAAATTAAAAATTAAAATAAAAACCCGTGGGCCAATCAAATTCATCGTTTACTTTCTCTCTGCCCGCTTTTCTTCCCCGATACCTCGCAGCGAACGACAGAAATAGATTCACCCTTCTCTCTTCTTTCTTCCAAACCACTCAGTAAAACTCGACGGTCCTGTTGGGGATTTTGAAGAGGGTCTCAAGTGCTTCAAATCAACGCCAGCCTCACCCTCCATCGTCGAGTATTCTGCTCGAATCGAGCTTGTAAAGCTCCTACCTTTGGACAGCCACCACCGCCTATTGGAGCCATCGATCTACACCCCCACCAGGTGGGGCGGGAAGCCAGCTCCGCCCTCTACAACGCTGTACCCTCCGGTCGTCCAACCACTTCACGGTTTGTGCGATAATCGATGACCTAGGTTTAAACCATTGCTGAAAGGTATCGGTTTATATTATTTAAACTGAATATAACACTTAAAAGCATTGCAAACTTATAAAAATCATATCTTTTTGCTATGTGGTCGAAATCTAGTGAAACCAGAGACATTGGACTCGTGTGGCAGTCTTCTACATTCTGGAAGAGACCGGGGAATTTTTTGATCTTCCTACAATTTTTGAAGAAGTGGAACCCAATGTGAGATTTTTAAATTCAAAACGATATGGAATGGTGATGTATAAATTATATAATTGATGTACAAGTTATATAAGCGTTGTACACCTCATGTATAAACGTTGTATAAATTAAATGTGCGATGTATAAGTTATATATACGTTGTAAAAATCATATGTGTGTTGAATGGGTCGAAATGAAATTGAAATGAAATGGAAATATATTTATATACATATGTATATACATACATACATACATACGTACGTACATACATATATATATGTATATATATGTATACACTCCCCTCGTCCACAGACCATGGACAATATATATTGATCGTGATTGTTTGGATTTTGGTTGACGTGAAATTTGGTTGATAAATGCGAATGGTTGATAATGATTGTTTGTGGTTGAAACTAAATTGGAATTGTTTGTGGAAAAATCCATTATGATATGAAAATGATCAATATATTTAGATTATAAGGATAAGCCCCTTAGGGAACGCCGCGAGGCGTAAGGTAGTGCAAGGAGCCGTACTCGGGACGGTGCCGGTTTTAAGCCCCCTGTCGTTACGCTATCGAAATTTTCTGAAATATTCATGTGTTTGATTTATATTCATGTATTGAACTATATTCATGTGTCGGAAAAATATTCATACGACAAATAAATAGTTTGAAAGATAAAAATCACATTTTTATCATGTATATGAAGTATATAAAATATTCATGTTTGAAATAAATTGTTTAAACAATAAAAATCACATTTTTATAATATATACGAATCGCTAAAAATAATCATGTTCGAAATAAATTGTTTAAAAAATCACATTTTTATAATATATACGAATCGCTAAAAATAATCATGTCTGAAATAAATTGTTTAAACAATAAAAATCACATTTTTATAATATATACGAATCGCTAAAAATAATCATGTTTGAAATAAATGGTTTAAACAATAAAAATACATTTTTATAATATATATGAATCGCTAAAAATATTCATGTTTGAAATAAATTTTTTTGACAATAGAAATCACATTTTTATTATATATATGAAGTGTTAAAAATTGTCATGTGTTGAAATAAATATGTGTTGGGTAAAAATATTATTTTTATCAAATATATGAAATGAAAATGGTTATGAAATCGAAGAATGGATTATATATATAATTAAAATAAAACGAATAACGAGGCTGTAGTTCGTATTTTGAAATCGTGATTTTAAACGACTATTGCGGGAGATCCGACCGTCGGATTTTCCTGAAACCGAAACCGATGGGTCCGCTTTGAAAATATCTTTCAAACGATATCAAATTTGTATAGATTCAACGGTTAGATTGTGTAAAATGTTTAATTCAAATCTGAATGAAAACAACACCAGAATGAATTATTTATATATATAATTAAAATAAATCGAATAACGATGCTGTAATTCGTATTTTGAAATCGTAACCTCAAACGATTGTACCGGGAGATCCGACTGTCGAATTTTCCCAAAACTGGAATCGTTGGGTCCGTTTTGAAAAAATCTTTCCAATGATATAATATTTGTAAAGATCCAATGGTTAGATTTTCAGATATGTGTAAAGCAAATCTGAAGAAAAACAGCGCGATGGCCACGTTATGGCCTAAAGCGTCGTTTGAATAAATTGGCTATTTTTAAATAAAAAAAATAGCGATAAATCGTTATAAAATATTATAAACGATATGGAATGAAAATAAACTGAATTTACCCGGTTTATTGGACACTTGATGGTTGAATGTGTTTGACATGAAAATTACATTAATGAACTGAATTATGGAGGTCAAATAATTTAACCATGGAAATGAATTGATTTGAATTCTTAATATACGTTAATTATTTGAAAAGGCCGAGTTAATTCTCATTTCAAATAATTGGTCGACGATTAGAAGTCGAAGATATGAAGACGGTGAAAGACTGATGATCTTCACATCGAATGGATGGCTACTGATGCCTTTGATGGGAGTTGCTGCCCTGAAGAGGTTACAGTGGTGGTTGTTCGGACGTACTTGTTGATCGTTCGGATGTGCGATGGCCTCTCTCCTGTATTGGACATATGGGATGAGGAATAAGGTGCCTTCAGTTTCGTTCAGACCCAGAACGGACTTGTAAATGGATGTGTGTCGGATGTTGTAGATTGACAACGTGGCATACAGAGTTGCTGTGATCAAGGCTTTTGTTGAAAAGCAGAGTCTTGTAGTTGATGATCAAAGCACGACTTTAAATAGCTAGCTTTGTGTTTAGCGTTGATTCGCGAGTCTCACCCCCTGGTATGAGCCAGAAACGGGAGAGGACTTCAGGGAGGACGTGTATTTCCTTCTAGCTAGGAGTGGTGTCAGCATTTTACAAGCCCTAACGTTTTACTTATGTTGATGATGGATAGCGTGGCGCCTCGGTTGTTTCGGTCTCTGCAGAGCCGATGGATGGTCTTTATACAGGCCAGATTTACGCCCCATAGGGCGGGGAAACGAAGTGTTCAGGAATTTTAATCTACTCCGTGTGGACCGGCCTTGACGATCCAAGGCTTGACTGGGTACTTTCCTGAGGCTCGGGCTAGAGAGTCTCGAAGTGGTAAGGACGATCCCTTGCCTTGGTTCATGATGGAAATCCAATTTCTAAATACGGCATCGTGCGGTTTTGATTGTAAACCTATATATGGCGACATAGTGGTACGGGGCACTTATGCCGTCTATGATTGATACTTATGGTTGAAATTGTTTTTGAAACATATAAACACTAGTAATAATATCAAATGCTTTTGTTTTATTCGTATCAAGCATATTTTGGCCATTATAAGATAAAACTCTATCCCCCGGTTTGCGTTGCATTGTGTGATGGGAACTGAGTCTTATAATGGCTTCATTTTTGTAAAAAGCATTGCGATGTTTAAATGATTTACTTGTTTTAAAGCACTGGCAATCCAATGGAGTAAACCCGTTCCGCGTTAGCGGCGTGGTCCTTTGATTGGCCTTATTATAAAATAAGTTAAGTAGATTTCTCATACCAGTCCCATGACTGACTCGTAGTTTGTTTCACTTGCAAACTCGGGTGCCCTATTTTCTACACGGGCAGCCTTGTGTTCAGGTTTTAGCAGGCTCTTTCTGGATAGCTATGTAGTAGAAGATGGATTATATCATTTCTTTTTATGCTGTTCAGCTCCTATTATGTATATTATGTTTGATTCCGCTGTAGACATTTTGTATAAAGCTGAACTGTATTTTGTACTAAGTTTGATCCTATATATTGTGTAACTCTGATGATTATGTTTATCCATTGTATTCTGTTGTACATTATCTAGTGTATTTATATATTTCTATTCTGCTGTTATTTGTTTATGTGTTATATTCCAAAGATTACCCTTGCCACCATGGAATTGGGGTCTGGAGTCGTCACACGTGGTATCAGAGCTTTGTTTAAGCTTAGTTCTGGAACGTAACATATTAACGAACTCGTCAGAAATTGAATCAGAAGTATTATATGACGAATAACTCATTTCAGATAGGATCAGTAATATCCTAGAATGAGTGTAGCACAATGAAATACACCCCTATAGACACATTTACATTCAAGTATATGTC
This sequence comes from Allium sativum, assembly GCA_030737875.1. Taxonomy (NCBI): domain Eukaryota; kingdom Viridiplantae; phylum Streptophyta; class Magnoliopsida; order Asparagales; family Amaryllidaceae; genus Allium; species Allium sativum. The sequence continues at coordinate 133,114,484 of CM060924.1, read as the reverse complement.
TCTATGCTTTAAAATACCTTTTCTGTTGGCTTGATACTTTGTTTGCTATTTGCAGACATCGTAGAAAATGAGTGGCAGAAGTAGAAGTAGGTCAGAACCAGATATTGAAGCTCTATTAAACAGGTATCGAAATCTGGGTGGAGTGTCATTCTTGGGCAATGAATCCAATATTCAAACTCAAGCATGGATGCGCTCTGCTGGGAAATTTTTTAAAGGTTCAAAGCTGAGAGATGATAAGAAAAGATTACTGGCATCTTGGGCACTCAAAGACGAGGCTTTAAACTGGTGGGAAATTGTCATTAAGGATAATCCAGAAGGTAATATTACCTGGGATAGATTTAAAGAAATTTTCAAAGAAAGAATTACTCCTCCAGAAGCAACTGAGCGGTTAAGTGATGAATTCTATTGTCTGATACAAGGAGATATGACCATTCCGGAATATCATAAGAAATTCAATGAACTTTCTCGTTTTTCCCTGCATCTAATTCAAAATCCTAAAGGGAAGAATCTAAGGTTTATTAGTGGGCTTCAAAGAAAGTACCAAAGTAGTGTAACTGCACATGTGTAACTTCCTTTTTCTGAAATGATATACACGGCTTACCAGTATGAAGATCTGGATAAGCAGGGTCTTTTGGGCGATAAAGAGGAAGTCAGTACTAGCAACAAAAGGAAATTTGAATCTGATAGTCCGGAGACAAGTACACAGCCTGAGATAAGTACGACGTCTGGGGTCAGAAAGAAGCCTAAAGTCAATAGGAAAAAGATTAAATCAGAGAAAGAACCAATAACAATAACCACTTGCTCTAACTGCAATAAGCAAGGACATTTGTTGATAAGTTGCAGATCTTTAAAGAAACGATGAGAGGATGGATTTAAATCCAAGAAGAAGTTTCAAGAGAATAGAAACTGCAATCAATGCCATCCGTCTGCTCATCTTTCAAAGGCTTGCCTTCTATTCAAGAAATCTGGAGCAGTACATGTAAATGAAGTGGCAGAAACTTCTGCACCCTCAGCTAGTCAGGGAAAGCCAGATGTTTTAGAAGGCACGCTTACTGTCAAAGATACTCCAGTTAAAGTATTATTTGATACAGGCGCGTTGCGAAGCTTTATTGCAAGTAATGTGGTTAAGAAATTGGATTTGAAATTGAAGAAGCTCAAAGATTCCATGACTATCCATAATCCGGTTGGGGTTCCCTCAATCTTAGTTGGATTTGTGGTGTGCCAGTTTCTTTTTCCCGTTATCGGTTCCCTACCATCTCGATCGTCATGAATTTTACCGAATTCGATCTTATTCTAGGATTGGATTGGTTAACCAAGTATGAAGCTGAGGTCAAATGCGCCGAAAGAGTTGTTAAGGCAAAAACAAAATTCGGGGAGTATATAACCATTCCATGCAAAGGTCCGAATTCTGATAGAAAAGACTTTTGGTCAGCTCTGGATGTTTCTCCTGCTCAATTAGAACCTATTCCTATCATCCTAGAGAATATTCCAGTCGACATAGAAAATATTCCTGTCGTCAAGAACCATGCGGATGTGTTTGAAGACGTTGTTAGCATACCTCCGTGTAGAGAAATTGATTTCAAGATTGCTTTAATTCCAAATGCAAGGCCAGTAGTTCACGCCATTCGAAGAATGACCTTGAAGGAAAAAGAAGAATTAGACAATCAAACTTGATAGCTTTTATGAAAGGGTTTGATCAGGCCTAATTTCTCTGATTGGGGAGCAGCAGTGGTGTTTGTCCCAAAGTCAGACGGTACTCTCAGACTATGTGTGGATTATCATGACTTGAACAAGCATACATTGAAGAATAATTATCCATTGCCGCGGACAGATGATTTATTAGATCGATTGAATGGGGCGCAAGTATTTTCACAAATGGACCTAGCTACAGCTTTCCATCAGCTTCGTATTGCCGAAGAGTGTGTTCCTTTGACAGCATTTAGAGGTCCAGATTTATTCTACGAGTGGTTAGTAATGTCGTTCGGCTTATGTAACGCTCCAGCTTATTTTGTCGATCTAATGAACAGAATATTCAGAGAAGTATTGAATAAATTCGTACTGATTTTCATTGATGACATATTGATCTTCTCTAAGTCAGAGAGAGCATGCAAAACATTTGGAACAAGTGTTAGAAATTCTCAAAAAAGAAAGTTTTAAAAGACAAATTTTTCAAATGTAAATTCTGGTAAGAAGAAGTCAAGTTCCTTGGCCACATTATATCAAAAGAAGGAATTTCTGTGGATCCCAGTAAGATCACAGCTATTCAAAATTGGAAGCAGCCAACTACGCCCACAGAAGTCCAAAGTTTTCTTGGATTGGCTAGTTATTATCGGAAGTTTGTTAAAGATTTTTCGAAGATACCAAGTTCCTTAACAAAGTTTACAAAGAAACATTCAAGGTTCAATTGGACTCCAGAATGTGAGACAGCTTTCCAAGAGCTGAAGCTAAGATTGACAACTACTCCGGTGTTAACAATTATCGATGGCAATCAAGACTTGAACGTCTAGACAGATGTTTCTAAAGAAGGTCTTGGTGCAGTATTAATGCAAAGAGCCAAGTAGTCGCTTATGCTAGCCGTCAATTGAAGCCGCATGAGAAGAATTATGCAACCCATGATCTTGAATTGTTAGCCATCGTGTTTGCTATGAAAATATGGAGGCACTATCTATTGATTGAGAAATTTGAATTATATACTGATCATCAATCATTGAAGTATTTATTCACCCAGAAGGATCTGAATATGAGGCAGCAGCGTTGGTTGGAATTTCTCGCGGCATATGATCTTGATATTTTATATACTCTGGGGAAAGCCAATGTTGTGGCTGATGCGCTCAGCAGAAAGAATGTGATCATCGTCAATCTTATCAATACACCTTCGTTGATAGATAAAATATCTATTCTTCAGAAAGACGATAGTTTTGTTAAAGAAATGATCAAAAGAATTCAAAGGGACGAAGTCTCTAGTTTCCAAGTGGATAGCGCAGGAGTTATGAGACTGAAAGGAAGAATTTGTGTTCCAAACATTCTTGAGCTCAAAAAAGAAGTATTGGACGAGTGTCATATGTCCAAGCTAAGTATCCATCCAGGGGTCAGTAAAATGTATAATGACCTCAAGCGAACCTTCTGGTGGAAGGCGATGAAAAGAGATATCTCTATATATGTTAGCCGATGTTCCACCTGTCAACAAGTCAAGAGCGATCAACAGAAACTGGCTGGATTGTTGCAACCGTTGGAAATTCCAGGTTGGAAATGGGAAAAAATTTCTATGGATTTCATAGATGGTTTTCCCTGAACCAGGAAAGGAAATGACAGTATTTGGGTGATCGTAGATTGTTTCACGAAGACCGCCCATTTTATACCTGTCAAATCGAATAGAACCACTCAGAGTCTGGTGCAGATTTATTTTAAAGAAATTGTTAAACTTCATGGTGTTCCCATGAGTATCGTTAGTGATCGTGACCCGATTTTTGCTAGTAAATTCTGGGTAGCATTCCAAGCAGAATTGGGAACAAAACTGAACTTGAGCACCGCTTCTCATCCTCAAACAGATGGTCAGAATGAGAGGGTGAATCGTATACTAGAAGATTTATTGCAGGCTTGTATTATTGATTTTGGCAGATCATGGGAAGACCACTTGCATTTGGATGAGTTCTTATACAACAACAACTACCAAGTGAGCCTGAAAATGTCACCATTCGAAGCATTGTATGGTAGACCGTGCAGATCTCCCGCTTATTAGGTAAAAACTGGCAATAGACTTGTATTGGGACCAGATATGATTCACGAAGTTGCGGATAAAGTCGATTTCACTAAGAAATGATTACTAGCCGCTCAAAGCCAGCTATGCAGATTCGAGAAGAAGAGATTTGTCTTTTTCTGTTGGTGACTATGTGTATCTGAGGGTTTCTCCGATGAGAGGAGTAATCTGATTTGGCCAAACAGGGAAGTTGGCGCCCAGATTTATTAGTCCGTTTCCTGTGCTCGAACGGATTGGAACTCTTGCTTATAGAGTTCAATTTCCTGACTGGTTGCTTGGAGTACATGATATATTTCACGTATCTCAACTTCGAAAGCATGTGCATGATCCACATTCGGTCGTGGAAGAGGCCGTGCAACAAGATTTGGAAATTACTCCTGAATTAGTTGTGAGAAGAGAGCTGATAAAGATTATTGGCAAAGAGACTAAAGAGCCGAGGAACAAGAAGGTTCACTTAGTCAAAGTGCAACGGAGTGGAGATCCGTGAGACTGTACTTGGGAAACTGAGGAGAGCATTAAGAAAGCCTATCCCAATTGCAGGGTGGATATCTCTGATTAACTCTGGTGCTAGGTACATTTACCATATTTTGCATTTCTATATTGCTTTCTACTTGGTTGTTGTTTCCTTTTCATGAACGTAATTTTTTTAATTATATAGTCTGAATGATTTTAAAAGAGTATATGAATAAATTAGTAAATTTTTGAAAAGTTAATCAACAAATTGATTGTTGTTTGTGTTGGGTAATTATGAATTTGATTAATCAAAATATTGGAAAGATAATTAATCTAATCAATAAGAGAATGAAGGGTAAATTTATGCAATTGAATCAAATATTGAATTGATTTGAAAATTGATTGAAATACATGCATGTCCATTATATATGTTTGAACAGGTAAATGGATTTGCTGTTGAGTAAAGAATTTATTTGCGTGCCCGATAAATAGGTAAACCTTAATTAGTTGGATGCAAAAATTTATTTATTATATCAACTCCTGTGAATGCCATTGGATGCAGAGTGCTGGTTATTCTGTGTGAAATAATAAACGTCGCCATAGGATAGTAACAATTAATTTTGAACTACACTACATGGCATACTTCTTGAAGATAGCATACTCTATCATATGTCACATAAGCACTTAGAGCTTGTGTGATGAGGTTGAAGATTTACCATACGAGCGAGAGGCTGGTATGGTGATGACTATATTACAGGTTGAACCGAAGACTGATATGGACTATATAAAATGTAACGGTAAATTGCCAGATTAATAAAAACCCCACACAGGTCAGGAGATGACTATAAACACGTCTCTCCAGACATTAAGGCACAAAAACCATTTATAGGATTACGAGTATTTATTCTCTGGAGTTATGATCTATACACACTCCCCTGTGGACACTGGAATATATCACTATAAATATGTGTATGCTATTTAGGATTTATTGGGTACCTAATACAGCCCAATAAATTTCCAAACCCCTCCCCGTACAAAGGAGGTTATGGCGAAATTTTTCGAAAATTTAGGGTGTTAGCCAAATTTTTGAAGAATTAGAAAATTCTTAGAAATTGAAAAGTTGAAGAATGAAAGACAGAATGAAAGTTGAGTTGGTTAGTTAAACAACTTTCAGCTTCATTCCTTTTCGGGGACGAAAAGATTTTAAGTGGGGGAGATTATAACAACCCGGAAAATCAGAACCAATTTAAAATTTTTAATTTGGATATTTTAGTGGATTTTGAATATTTAAAATAAATTATTTTTAATAATAACGACCAAAAATCTATTTGGATTGAAGTTATAGAGAATATATTTATTTTAATTATAAAACAAGGCCTGAAATGGCGCAGTAGTTTGAAAATTTGAATTCGAAATTTGACTGATTGTACATGATGCAAAATAAAATGGATTTTAGTGAAACCAATTTTTTTTTAAATTTATTTATGAATATCTTTCTAACGAATTTGAAAAATCGAAATTTCATAGCGGGAATCAAAAGTTATGGCCAAATGAATTTTCAGAAAGGTCGCTATGGAATTAATATAGCCCGTGAAAATAGAAATTTTGCAAATGACCTCCGTTTTCGACGAAACCACTTTTATTGGATCCGGAATGTCAAATTATTGCTAGGTTTCAAATTCCATAATTTTTGGAGTTAATATGTGAGCGTGGAAAAGGAAAACGCGTTTGGTTAATTTCAGTCAATTTGGATGGACAAGAAAATGGCTATTTTTCAAACGATCTCCAAATTCAACGAAACTAGTTTTTTTGGGACCGTATCATCCAAACATAGCTAGATTTATTTTTCTAGAATTTTTGGAATCGGTATGTGGCCCCGACAAATTGAAATGTACGTTCAAATCGATATTTGAATGTTTTATATTTTAATTTGAAGAATAACTGACTGAAACAGTCGAATGGGCCTACGAAACATATTCCATTATGTCCGGAATGGGGGTAATTAGCTAGCGGCGACAGTCGTTGGGTTTGAATTAGAATTCGTATGAGAAAAGGTTATTTTTGGATTAAATTAAATTAAAAATTAAAATAAAAACCCATGGGCCAATCAAATTCATCGTTTACTTTCTCTCTCCCCGCTTTTCTTCCCCGATACCTCGCAGCAAATGGCGGAAATAGATTCCCCCTTCTCTCCTCTTTTTCTTCCAAACCACTCAGTAAAACTCGACGGTCCTGTTAGGGATTTGGAAGAGGGTCTCAAGAGCTTCAAATCAACGCCAGCTTCGCCCTCCATCGTCGAGTATTCTGCTCAAATCGAGCTTGTAAAGCTGCCGCCTTTGGACAGTCGCCACCGACGATTGGAGCCATCGATCTACACCCTACCAGGTGGCGCGGGAATCCTGCTCCGCCCTCTACAACGCTGTGCCCTCCGATCGTCCAACCACTTCACCGTTTGTGCGATAATCGATGACCTAGGTTTGAACCATTGCTGAAAGGTATCAGTTTAAACTATTTAAACTGAATTTAACACTTAAAAGCGTTGCAAACTTAGAAAAATCATATCTTTTTGCTATGTGGTCGAAATACAGTGAAACCAGAGACATTAAACTCGTGTGGACTTCTTCTACATTCTAGAAGAGACCGGGGAATTTTTGGAGCTTCCTACAATTTTTGAAGGAGTGGAACCCAATGTGAGATTTCTAAATTCAAAACGATATGGAATGGCGATGTATAAATTATATAATCGATGTATAAGTTATATAAGCGTTGTATAAATTATATGTGTGATGTATAAGTTATATATACGTTGTAAAAATCATATGCGCATTGAATGGGGTTGAAATGAAATGGAAACATATTTATATACATACATACATACATACATATATATATATATATATATATATATATATATATATATATACTCCCCTCGTTCATAGACCATGGACGATATATATTGATTGTGATTATTTGGATTTTGGTTGACGTGAAATTTGGTTGATAAATGCAAATGGTTGATAATGATTGTTTGTCATTGAAACAAAATTGGAATTGTTTGTGGAAAAATCCATTGTGATATGAAAATGATTGAAATATTAGATTATAAGGATAAGACCCTTAGGGAACACTACGAGGCATAAGGTAGTGCGAGGAGCCGTACTCGAGACGGTGCCGGTTTTAAACCCCCTGCCGTTATGTTGCCGAAATTTTCTGAAATATTCATGTGTTTGATTTATATTCATGTACTGAAATATATTCATGTGTCGGAAAAATATTCATACGACGAATAAATTGTTTGAAAGATAAAAATAACATTTTTATCATGTATATGAAGTATATAAAATATTCATGTTTGAAATAAATTGTTTAAAAAATAAAAATCACATTTTTATAATATATACAAATCGTTAAAATAATCATGTTTGAAATAAATTGTTCAAACAATAAAAATCACATTTTTATAATATATACGAATCGGTAAAAATAATCATGTTTGAAATAAATTGTTTAAACAATAAAAATCACATTTTTATAATATATACGAATCACTAAAAATAATCATGTTTGAAATAAATTGTTTAAACAATAAAAATCACATTTTTATAATATATACTAATTGCTAAAAATAATCATGTTTGAAATAAATTGTTTTGACAATAAAAATCACATTTTTATTATATATATAAAGTGTTAAAAATAGTCATGTGCTGAAATAAATATGTATTGGGTAAAATATTATTTTTATCAAATATATGAAATGAAAATGGTTTGGATATCGAAGAATGGATTATATATATATATATGTGTGTATATATATATATATATATAATTAGAATAAAACGAATAACGAGGCTACAGTTCGTATTTTGAAATCGTGATTTTAAACGATTATTGCGGGAGATCCGACCGTCGGATTTTCCCGAAACCGAAACCGATGGGTCCGCTTTGAAAATATCTTTCCAATGATATCAAATTTATAAAGATCCAATGGTTAGATTGCGTGAAATGTTTAATTCAAATCTGAATGAAAACAGCGCTAGAATGAATTATATATATATATATATATATATATATATATAATTAAAATAAATCGAATAATGATGCTGCTGTTCATATTTTGAAATCGTAACTTCAAACGATTGTACCGGGAGATCCGACCGTTGGATTTTCCCAAAACAGGAATCATTGGCTCAGTTTTTAAAAGATCTTTCCAATGATATAAAATTTGTAAAGATCCAACGGTTAGATTTTCAGATATGTGTAAATCAAATCTGAAGAAAAACAGCGCCATGACCGCGTTATGGCGTGAAGCGTCGTTTGAATAAATTGGCTATTTTTAAATAAATAAAAATAGCCATAACTCGTTATAAAATATTATAAATGATATGGAATGGAAATAAACCAAATTTACCTGGTTTATTGTATACTTGATGGTTGAATGTGTTCGACACGAAAATTACATTAATGAACTGAATTACAGAGGTCAAATAATTTAACCACGGAAATGAATTGATTTGAATTCTAAATATATGTGAATTATTTGAAAAGGCCGAGTTAATTCTCATTTCAAATAATTGGTCGACGGTTAGAAGTCGAAGATATGAAGACGGTGCAAGACCGCTGATCTTCCCATCGAATGGATTGCTACTGTTGCCTTTGATGGGAGTTGCTGCCCTAAAGAGGTTACAGTGGTGGTTGTCCGGACGTACTTGTTGATCGTTCGGATGTGCGAGGGCCTCTCTCCTATATTAGACATATGGGATGAGGAATAAGGTGCCTTCGGTTTCGTTCAGACCCAGAACGGACTTGTAAATGGATGTGTGTCGGACGTTGTAGATTGACAACGTGGCATACAAAGTTGCTGTGATCAAGGCTTTTGTTGAAAAGCAGAGTCTTGTAGTTGATGATCAAAGCATGACTTTAAATAGCTAGCTTTGTATTTAGCATTGATTCACGAGCCTCACACCCCGGTATAAGCCAGAAACGGGAGAGGACTTCAGGGAGGACATGTGTTTCCTTCTAGCTAGGAGTGATGTCAGCGTTTTACAAGTCCTGACGTTTTACTTATGTGGATGATGGATAGCGAGGCGCCTCAGTTGTTTCGGTCTCTGCGGAGCCGATGGATGGTCTTTATACAGACCAGATTTATGCCCCATAGGGCGGGGAAACGCAGTGTTTAGCCATTTTAATCCACTCCGTGTGGACCGGCCCTGACGATCCAAGGCTTGATTGAGTACTTGCCTGAGGCTCGGGTTAGAGAGTCTCGAAGCAGTAAGGACAATCCCTTGCCTTGTTTCATAACGGAAATCCAATTTCCAAATACGACATCGTGCAGTTTTTATTGTAAACCTATATATGGCGACATAGTGGTATGGGGCACTTATGTCATCTATGATTAATACTTATTATTGAAATTGGTTTTGAAACATATAAACACTAGTAATAATATCAAATTCTTTTGTTTTATTCGTATCAAGCATATTTTGGCCATTATAAGGTAAAACTCTATCCCCCGGTTTGCGTTGCATTGTGTGATGGGAACTGAGTCTCATAATGGCTTCATTTTTGTAAAAAGCATTGTGATATATTAATGATTTACTTATTTTCAAGCACTGGCAATCCAAACCCGTTCCGTGTTAGCGGCGTGGTCCTATGATTGGCCTTATTATAAAATAAGTTAAGTAGATTTCTCATACCATTCCCATGACTGACTCGTAGTTCGTTTCACTTGCAAACTCGGGTGCCCTATTTTCTACATGGGCAGCCTTGTGTTCAGGTTTTAGCAGGCACATTCTGGATAGCTATGGAGCTGAAGATGGATTATATCATTTCTTTTTATGTTGTTCAGCTCCTGTTATGTATATTATGTTTGATTCCGCTATAGACATTTCAAATAAAGCTGAACTGTATTTTGTACTAAGTATGATCTTGTTTACCGTGTAACTCTAATGATTATGTTTATCCAGTGTATTCTGCTGTACATTATTTGGTGTATTTATATATTTCTGTTATGCGGTTATTTGTTTATGTGTTATATTCCAAAGGTTACCCTTGCCACCGTGGAACGGGGGTTTGGGGTCGTCACACTAATAACGTCGTTTTGGATCATCATGTGGATGCGAATGAGATGTGGCCTAATTGTAGCAATGGTGGAAGAAGTTTGTCAGAAATGAGCAGAAGTAATTGGCGGTTTGTCAACATAATGGAGAGGCGGATGAAGAAAGGCATTGAAGAATGTGAGCAGCGTTTTGTGCGCACGAAAATTTTATTGATGCTAGAATTATATTGAATAACAAAAAGATTCTGCAGCACAGACTTGCATTGCAAGCTCAGTTGTGCCACACATTGATGTGAAGTTTGAATGAATGTACGATTTATTTACTCTTTTGAAAACAGTAAATAAAACTTTGTTGGAAACATGCTTGCAGAATTTTTTAGTACAACATATATTGAAGAAATTTATTTAATATAAATGAGCGAAATGGTTGCAAACTTATGTGAAATCAAATACATTTTTTAAAATGTTACTCCAACAGGTTATAGAATTTCCAAATTTGGGGAGAATTATTTCTGGTTACTCAGTAACTGGTATCAATGAAAAATGCAACAAATGTGTCAATGGATAGTCATATACTATGGCCATATGTACTAATGATGCTTACCTTTGCAATTTGAGTAATTTGCAATGCAGCCAAGATTTTTTTTCTCGGAAACGTATAGGTAACAGCAAACAGTCAATTGTCCAAAATATATACAAACATGGGAATAATAGGGAAGGAAGTAAAATTACGCAGATTTATTACCTTTGCGAAGTAATACCTATCCAATGCTCATTCATTGTCAGGAGACAGGCATAACTAGAAAACATACCTGCAAATTTGTTGTCCACGCAGACAAAGCAAACAAAACTCAGTGGCAAAACCAAACATGCAGTAGTTTATAAAAATTACTTCCTGTAATGACCCGAAAATCCGGTCCAATTTGAGCTGACCAAATAACACAAGTCCAACCCCAAATTGCACTGGAAATTCAAGAAATTAATAGAAAGAAGATAGAGGGTGAGGATAGATAAGATAGAACTATTAGAATAGAAGAAGAACATCATCATCAGAGTAACCACGAATCTCACGGCGGAACGAATAAAATATAACATAACTTTTGAAATACAAACAGTATATGTATACAATAACATTCCAGAGTACAACACTTACAACAACAACGGAAATAATAATAATAGCTATAGAATCTAGAAGCCTCCTGCTCCAAGCTCTCCAAGTGTATCTGTAAAATCCTGAACTACTTGACTGCCCGTATGAATTTAGGCACCCAAGAGTTTAGGTAGAACAAAACAAAATAAACTCCGGGTCAGTCATGGGACTGGTATGAGTAAAACAGTTTAAACAGTTTGAACAAGTAAACGATTTCTCATAAGACCACGCCGTATAACGGAACAGGTTTTACCCTTATGAGAATCCAGAATATCTTTATATCAAAAACCTTTGATATTATAATAACGTCTATCAACCACAGTATAATAATCATCTAGCGGAAACGCTTTCATCTCACGTTGTACATATATAGTATACAATCAAAACCGCAAGCACGTATTGGGTAATGGATTTCCAACTATGACAAGGTATGGAACCACCTTCCGATCAGTATACTCTAGGAATGATACACTGGAGTTCAGCAAGAACATCTTGCAACTCAGCCACACATGACCGACCACTCATTTCGCTTGAGTGTATGGAATGTACATCACCAACGGTTGGGATCAGCAACCGTTTCCCGTATATATATATGGGACAACATTGATAGATTTATGAAGCAAATGAATATTCTCTAGATAGGTGATTATACACCCTACTTCGGTGCGACCGACTTAACCATGATGCCTGCCCGATTTTTGTCATTTCCTGGTTGTTGAGGCCAGAGACTACGACTACTTTCCATTCATTTATAACACGATCACTTTGAATGCCACATTGTCAGATCCGTTAAATCACTAATTGATTTGCACAAATATTCTGGATATTATGCTAAGGAAATAAATTCGTTGCCACCATATATATTTATACAGACCAACCCCTTCGATCATTGGAAATACTTTGTCAGACATTCGTCCATTTACGTTCGTTCTGGGATTGAACGAAACCGAAGGCACTATTCAGTACATCCATCCTAAGCAATCTCTACCTAGGACTTATACAACAGCCCTTGCACTTTACTCCGTCTTCAATTTTTCTTTGGCATATTCGCAATGCTTATGCCAATACAAAGAGGTTCTATGGATAAGAATCCAACCGGTCTCTCCATATTAACAACGTTAAAATGGTCAAAACTTTGATAGTTTGTGATTTAACTATCAAATGAAAACATGCCAGTGTTCACACAACGATCTTTATTCCAAATGGAATTATCGATCAAATCATCCAATATATATATATATATATATATATTCATATTTCCTTATTTTCTATGATTAGAAAATATACATTATTAACACTGGAAAACATTTCCATTGCTTATTCACTTATCACTATTCTTCCACAACCATCAGTCCCTAACTGTAAACTAGTAAGAGAACAATTCTCTAAGTATAAACCCCGAAGGCCGAAACCAACATCAGATCCACACTCAGAAAACCATTCGACTTAACTAATCTCTAGTCAGTTTCTAATATTTGTTTTAACTCTATCTCGATTAACTAAATTCGATCAACTCTAATTGAATAACTAATATTTAACTAACCCAAATTCGATTAACTATATTTGAATAACTCTAGTTCGATTTGACTCTAATCGATTTACTCTATCTGATTAATTCTAACTGGTTAACTCTTATTGAGTAACTTATTTGATTCAACTCCTTTTTTTGATTAAGTCATTTCAAATACTAATATTCGATTACTTTATTGATTTACAAAGATTTTCCCTTTTAACAACGTTTATCCATTTAAAAAGATGTCCTTTTAACAACGTTTCTCCACTTATACAAATTCACTTTTAATAACGTTTTCCTTTTTATAACGGTTTCCTTTTTATAATATCCTATTTATTTTCTAAACAAATATCCTCCTTTATAATATCCTATGATTTTATAAATGCTTTATTTTCAAATTTATTTCCTTTTTATAAAATCGGTTGATTTTATAAAATTCCTTTATTTCAATATACATTGAAATGTTCCTTTTTACTTCCCAGGGTTTCTTATGATATTTAAAATATCGAATAACAAATGATCAATATCATTCTAACACACATAACCCATAACAGATATACTTCACATCATATATCAGAATATATGAAAACAGTAAAATAAATGTTGAGGAATCCAGTCGGATCCCTCCAACCTGTATCCCTGTATCCACAGATGTTACACAGTATAATATACATCAATTTCATTTCAATATGAAATGTTCTGATAAACAACATCAACATATATTTAATGGTTTATATATATATATATCTATCTGTGTATATATATATATATATATATATATATAATTTCAACTAACTGACTAGCAGTTCAATCAACCAAATCAACACACAACAGTCAATCAATATCTAACAGTTCTAAAAGTACATTATAAAAATATAACTGTTCAGAGTTGGTGAGCTTTACTCACATTGGCAGTTCATCGTTAAAGAACGATAAACTGTTATTTGATTTGAATCAAACTGTTCATTTCGCCATAAATTCATACGAGCTCCAATCCACTTCCAGTCCGTCCCATTTGGTCGTGTCCGTCCATACGATCCCATCGGATCCAGTTTCGACTTTCACAAGGCCCAAACCCGCATGACCCTGTACGACTCCTTCTCCCTCAAACAGAATACCGTCATCTGCTTCCTACTTCCAAACCATGATTCATTACACAATTTCCTTATACCAATTTCTTCCATTCCTTTATGTTTTAAAAGGAAGTTATGTAAAGTAAATATTGGGCTCACCGATTTCTTCAAGGCCCAACACCACAATACCCTCGTATGCTTTCTCTCCTCCTTCCAGTAAAAAAAATCGCGACCTTCTGCCTGTTTAAGCAACGCCGTTACCGTGAATTCCCATTAAAACTTCCCCCTCCACAATCACTTACAAATCAAACCAAATACAGGGTAATTAACCTCATCATCTCCTCTCTCTCTACTAGTATCACCCATCTTTAACTCGTACTAGGAACAGCTCGTGTCATCTGTACCCATCAACACAGTGAATTCCAACTCCTTTCTACATCCCTTTTCACTTCACCATATTCAAATCAAAATACATAGTAAGTTCCCTCTTTCCATCCTCTTTATAACAGTTCAAACTAAAAGAATCAACCATTATAGCCTTAGTCGGTGTTTTTAAAAATCCACATTTACAAGTAATTGGTTTCAAAAGGGACTTCACCATTATTTCAAAAGCTCAGAACCGAAATACCTTCAACCCCAACTCCAGTTATTTCGAACTCACAGTTCCCACACCATTACCGACTTTCACCTCCGCCATATTCCTCCTACAGACCACCGAATACACCTAAAAACTCACCACATGCTCCTTTTGCTTCCAGAATCCCTCGACCTTTCCACAAATCCCCACATCAAAGAACCCGGCTCCTTCCTCCTCGCGGGTTTCAGGAAAACTCGAGCACCCAGATGAAGCATCGGACTTTTGTAACTCAGAATCCATCAACAATCATTTCGCAGATGTTAAATCGAGCTCTCAACCCGAAACGACCACCATACAAACACAGAACTCGAACCCTACTTCCATTGCCTCATAAATCGAGTTCGAGAAGGGCAATCGAACTCAAAGAAACTTACACGAAGGTGAAGATAATACAAGAAGAATTCAAAGAAATTCGTCTCTCGATTTTAGGATTTTATCTTGGTTTTATTTTGATTTCTAAAATCCGCCATTTTCGTTTTCCAGAAAAGTAAGGATGCGGCGGAAAGTTTGAAGTGTGATTTAGGTTTTAGATGAGTTAAGTATATTTTATAGGGTAGTAATTTGTGTAAGATATTTTCATTATATTTTATTTTAATATTCAGTTTGCCTTCAAAAAATCCGTACGATCACATATGATACCTAAAAATAACGAAACTGGACATGCATCTACAGTTTGACATTACGGTCCCAACGAAACTGGTTTCATCGAATTCCGACTCCGTTTGCTCACACAGCGTATTTTTAACCGTTAGAATACTGACTGTTTTTCGCTCTAAAATTCCGTACGGCTACACAGTGACTCTAAAAATCATGGAAACTGACATCTAGCAATAATTTAACATTTCGGATCCAACAAAATTAGTTTCGTTGAGTTCCGACTTCGTTTGCAAAAGTGGCTATTTTTAAAGCTTTGGATGACCCATTTAAATATATAAATATATTTAAATATAATTAAATAAAATATTAATAAATTAATATTATCGTATATACTCACACCAGAATACCATACAGCTCTAGAATATTCCTATATGAATTTCTAGCTTGATATTTCAAATATCGATTAAATCGATATTCGATTTATAATGAAATTCCTTTTATAAAATATAATTAAATTATAACGGAATTCCACAGCGACTTTTCTAAAATTTGATGTGGGCATAAATCAAAATCTACACGATGAAATCCCGATTTTTCTCTTCCACTGGAAAAATATACTTCACCAGCTCCTAACGTTTCTTGTTTCACAGAAATCCGACTTGAACCGACTTCTGTATATCCAGTTGAAGTTCAAATCGCCAAATTACGAACTACAACGCCATTTCGAGCTCGTTTTTAATTATAATATAATTATACGTTCAAGCTGACGTTATTTAATTATATTCGTTAACCTCATTCAATTCTAAACTGAATTATACCTTATATAAAATTAAATTCACACTGTATTGTGAATTCCACTATTTTTGATTATTTCTGAATTAAATATATTATTCTATTATTTAATTTAATTAAACATTCACTAAAATTTAATTAACGACCATTTAATTCTCTAAACCACTATTTAAATAATTAAATTAATTTATTATTATACCCCTGGAAATGCAGGTCATTACATTCTTCCCCACTTAAAATAATTTCGTCCTCGAAATTGCTATGGTAGAGGAAGACCCTATCTACTGGGTAAATATTTATCGGTTTACCCTTTAACTTCAGTTTCAACTGAACCAATTAATATCGACTAAAATATTAATTTATTCCGACTAACTAAAATTTTCAAAAATTCCGAAAATTTTCTAACGCTTAAATTTTTCGGAAAAAATTCGCCATAACCTCCTTTGTACAGCCCTATCGGTAAAACTCCAACTTGCCTCTCTAGGCCATCTCCAACCCAAAAGAAAATCAAACAGCCAAGCGGCTTGCCAAATCGGCTCATCAAAATCTCATACCATATGAAATATAAATTTGTACCTTTTTGTCGGGTATATCACTATACCCCTTCCATCTTTGAACAACTTAGTATATACCATTGTCATACCCATCCAATCAAACTCAAATCGATTCATTCTCAAACCAACTCATCTGCTTATACTCAAGTCAAATTCCATTTCAAACTTAAGTACAATTCTTGATTCCAAATTTAATATCATCAATCAACTTACTCGATATCATCCCAATATAATTCCATATTATATTTAACCTTGTCCAAGTTTAATCACAATTATTTATTCACTTTCAATATTTTAATCCATTTAACTTCATAAGCTAAATTTTAATTCAGAATCTAAATTCCTGGATTTATTTCAAATCAATTTTAAATCATAACACCAATTCAAAACCTTTGAATTTCTAAACAACTTGTTTTCAAAAAAATTAAAAAACAAAACCTTTGGTAGTAATCCGTCACTTTGAACTCAAAAATGAACACTGATGATGTGGCCACATTCATCAAGGTTATTTCCCAGTTTATCGAAGTGAGTTCAATACTATACACTTCCAATTTGAAAACTTTTTCAAAATCTCCCAAGAACTTAAAATTTCCTTACTCTTAATTCAAATTTTGATTTAAATTTCAGATTTAATTCATCTTATTTCATATACTCTACTTATATGAATCCTGATTAGTTATTTATATCCATTTCACCTTTTTATAATCTCTTTCGATTATAATAACAACAAATACAACCAATTATACTATGTTAATTTCAAAACATATCATGTTGGTTCATCGTATTCGAGTATTTAGAAACCCCTATCGATATTGTGGTGCCCCATTATCGACCAGAATTCATAAGCCACTCTACCAATAAAGCTCCACAATATAAAACAAATTTTTATATCAAATAACAAATACGTTCACTCGTATATATACACTCAAACTCAATCCAGGATATTACTAATCCCATCTCTACTGAGTTACGCCACAGAGCCAAGGTAATACTTAACCTTAAGCTCTGATACCAACTATAATGACCTGAAAATCCGGTCCAATTTGAGCTGACCAAATAACACAAGTCCAACCCTAAATTGCACTGCAAATTCAAGAAATTAATAGAAAGAAGATAGAGGGTGAGGATAGATAAGATAGAACTATTAGAATAGAAGAAGAAGAAGAACATCATCATCAGAGTAACCACGAATCTCACAGCGGAACGAATAAAATATAACATAACTTTTGAAATACAAACAGTATATGTATACAATAACATTTCAGAGTATAACACTTACAACAACAGCGGAAATAATAATAGCTATAGAATCTTGAAGCCTCCTGCTCCAAGCTCTCCAAGTGTATCTATAAAATCCTGAACTACTTGACTGCCCGTACAAATTTAGGCACCCAAGAGTTTAGGTAGAACAAAACAAAATAAACTTCGGGTCAGTCATGGGACTGGTATGAGTAAAACAGTTTAAACAGTTTGAACAAGTAAACGATATCTCATAAGACCACACCGTATAACGAAACGGGTTTTTCCCTTATGAGAATCCAAAATATCTTTATATAAAAAACCTTTGATATTATAATAATGTCTATCAACCACACTATAATAATCATCTAGCAGAAACGCTTTCATCTCCCATTCTACATATATAGTATACAATCAAAACCGCAAGCACGTATTGGGTAATAGATTTCCCTCTATGACAAGGTACTTCCGATCAGTGTACTCTAGGAACGATACACTGGAGTTCAACAAGAACATCTTGCAACTCAGCCACACATGACCGACCACTCATTTCGCTTGAGTGTATCGAATGTACATCAACAACGGTTGGGATCAGCAACCGTTTCCCGTATATATATATATATATATATATATATATATATATATATATATATATATATATATATATATATATATATATATATATATATATGGAACAACATTGATAGATTTAAGAAGCAAATGAATATTCTCTAGATAGGTGATTATACATCCTACTTCGGTGCGACCGACTTAGCCATGCTGCCTTCCCGATTTTTGTCATTTCCTGGTTGTTGAGGCCAGAGACTACGACTACTTTCCATTCATTTATAACACGATCACTTTGAATGCCACATTGTCAAATCCGTTAAATCACTAATTGATTTGCACAAATATTCTGGATATTATGCTAAGGGAATAAATCCGTTGCCACCATATATATTTATACAGACCAACCCATTCAATCATTGGAAATACTTTGTCAGACATTCGTCCATTTACATTCGTTCTGGGATTGAACGAAACCGAAGGCACTATTCAGTACATCCATCCTAGCAAATCTCTACCTAGGACTTATACAACAGCCCTTGCACTTTACTCCATCTTCAATTTTTCTTTGGCATATTCGCAATGCTTATGCCAATACAGAGTGGTTCTTTGGATAAGAATCCAACCGGTCTCTCCATATTAACAACGTTAAAATGGTCAAAACTTTGATAGTCTGTGATTTAACTATCAAATGAAAACATGTCGGTGTTTACACAATGATCTTAATTCCAAATGGAATTATCGATCAAATCATCCAACATATATATATATATATATATTCATATTTCCTTATTTTCTATGATTAGAAAATATACGTTATTAACACTGGAAAACATTTCCATAGCTTATTCACGTATCACTATTCTTCCACAACCATCAGTCCCTAACTGTAAATGTAACACCCCACACCCGCTACGGTCACTCTGTAAGGGAATGCCATAACATTGGTGGAGTATTTTAAGTGAATATAGAACATAAAAATTACAACAAGACAGATATAAGTAATACTTGAAAATTTAAATCATCATTTCATTTCAGCGGAAAGTAAAACATGTTTGGTTACATCACAAAACCATAACAAGAGTCAAGTACATAATATCCATCTTGATAAAATAGAAGTACATAATCCCACTACATAGACAATAGCCATAATAGAAAAGATAAACCGAGCTTTACTTCTACGATCCAAGCCTAAAAGATAGATATAGCGGTCTGATCCAAGCCCACTTGTGTTTGGCCCACTCTGATAAATTGAGGGTTGGGAAAAAGATAAAAACAACGGGGTCAGACATAAGTCTGAGTGAGTCCTATAACCCTAACAATACAACCATTAAAGTAATTAGGGTATGACATAAATAAGGTACGGTACCTCTGGGGATAATGACTACACTAAGTAGCCAACTAAACACCGGATGTACTACGATAATCGAAAAGACGCATTTATCCACCCAAGGATAATTCTTACACCAACCCAGACTTATTCACCCAAGGGTAATTCCTACACTGCACCACACCAGTTCTACCCACCAAGAGTAATTCCTACTTAAAGGTTGATCCCATCTAAAGTCTTAGAAAATATAACTAGTAGTTTCTGGTACTTCTAGCTGACCACGTAGGTGCCGTCTGCCCCTACATCCATTAGGTGTATAACTTGACCACGTAGGTGTCGTCTGCCCCTACATCCACTAGGTGTACCTAGTAATCTTACCCAGTAGTTTCGTGTACCCCTACACAGGTGCCGTCTGCCCCTATCTTTACTAGGTGTACCTACTACTACCCATCGATCGGCTCCCTGCCGTAGATACCCGTGCTGGTCCCACGATTGGGGTGTATCATTCCCCTAAAGTGGCTACCAAATAATATCACGGTGCACGGCTTTATATCTACACGATGCAACAACGACTTACCAACCAGCCCGGGCCCACACACGCATATGAAACCCGTTGGTCCCGCGTTGCCACCGCTAACCCGGTTTGGCCTCTTATAGTCAAGCCCAATATGCTTGTCCCGTCACTCGACCTGGGTCGAGCCCACAAAGATACGTTTGGGATATTGGTTGAAATGGGCCCCCACAAGCTACTACTTAAGCTTGTCGTTTAATCTAGTGCATCCCACCTAACCCCTTTTTTATAATCATGCCCCCTTACATGTTAAGGTTTGGTTAAGTCATCAATCATTTTTCAATTTGCCACTAAGGGCACCCACTAGATTTCCACATGCCACCCAAAGCACTTACTTGATTCCCACATGCCACCCAAGGCACTTACTTAACCCTTTAATCATGTTTAATTACATGTTCCACTTTGGTTAAGTATTCTAATCGTATTTTCTATTGCCACCCAAGGCAACCCACTAGTTTCCTCATGTCACCCGAGGCACCCCCACTAGTTACTACATGCCACCCAAGGCACCCACTTAACCCTCATGTCCCACTACATGCTAATTTGGTTAAGTGTTTCTTAATTAATTAAGACCGTGATCCTCCTAAAGACCTCTCACATTAGACTATCTTTTATGACCGCTGGTTAAGCCGGTTGGGTCCGGGCAGCCTTACGTCATAACCGAGTCTAACCTCGTGTCTTTACGTTAATCACGTATTTAGTTTGTGACTAAGACCTCTCACATTGGGCCAATCATTTGTAGCCGCTGGATGGCCGGTCGGTTCCGGGCAGACTTCCGCTACAAAAGGGTCCAACCTCGTGTCTTAGTTGATTAATTACACCTAATTAATCTCCCCCACAATTAATTATCCCTAATTAATTACACATTTTTCATAACATGGGTAGACCTAACTCAATAGGTAAATTCCCATGGGGTAGACCTAACTCAATAGGTAAATTCCCACTTATGTTAATTTATTTTTATGGTATGCTTAATCATACCCAATCATACTTTTATTAACATATTTACCAACCCCATCGTTCCCCACGTAAATCGTTCTCATTTCATGACATAAATAAGGGGAAGATCATCACAAATATTATGGGTTTAGCATACAACTTTGTCATGGGTTAAGAGGATGTCAACTTGCATATATGAACATATATTAACCCAACTACATATAACCCAAACTTGCATATTATCATACACATGATTTGCATAACATATGACATATGAGTTTGCATATTATCATACACATATCTTGCATAACATGTTGAACTTGCATATAAGCATTCTCATAACTTGCATAACATGTTAAACATGCATTTAAGCATACACATAACTCGCATAAGCATTCATATACTTGCATAAGCATTCACATACTTGCATGAACATGCATAACTTGCATATCACATTAAACTTGCATTTAAGCATATACATAACTTGCATAGCATCATGCACATAACTTGCATAATCTTATACACATAACTTGCATAACACCATTCACATAACTTGCATATGAACTTGCATCTTAAAGGAGGATAAACATGCATAACATATAAGGGTATCATCTTGCATATGTATGCATCATATTTAAAAGAGTAAACTTGCATGTTATGATTTATGCATAATACCAAACACTTAGCATGCATAAAACCACTTACTTATCATGCATGAAATCAAATACTTATTATGCATAAACCCACCACTTAACTTGCATAAACCCCAAACACTTATCATGCATAAAACCCAATACTTAGTATGTATATAATCAAATACTTAGCATGCATAACATCAAATACTTAACATGCATAACACCAACTACTTAGCATGCATAAAATCACATGCATAACTTGCATATCATGTTACATATAACTTGCATATATTCTCACATATAGTTTGCATAACATGTCACATATGCATAAATGTTTAACATGGTGTTTTGCATCATAAAACATGGCCTTAAACTTGCATTTAACATAAAACTTGCAAATCACATATCATACAAACTTGCATAAATACATTTATCCACAAACATAGCCATGTCTTATCACATCCTACCATAATCAATTTAACAATTGATTATTAAAGCCATAGAAACTCACCAAAACCAAGATTAGCAAACTTATGAAGTGGAATTAGTGGCTTTAATTGAAGGAGATGTTGATTAGCTTGCAACCCTTCATTGATTTGTGGAGGCCATGCTCAAATTCCATTTTGCCATAGTTTAGTTACAAGACCTAATTATGAATGAATTAGGGTAGGGTTGGGGTCTTATTTATAAGATTAGGTGAGTGTTTTAGGCCCTTAGATTAACCCTAGGTTAGATTAGGACCCTTAGATTTAGGAAATCTCTAGAACCAGCCCACTAGGCCAACACAAGGACCCAAACTGGTGCACCCAGTTTTTTTGGGCGTCGCACCCCTGTCGACAGGCAAGTCGACAGGGCAGTCGACACCCCTGTCGACAGCCCTGTCGACAGCGCTGTCGACATGGCTAGGGCGGGAATTTTTCCCGCCTGGCCCCCACTGGCCCCAATTCAAAATCTGATTATTTAAATATTAAATTCTGTTTTTATCTTTGAATTTTCTGAAAACTTCTTTGGGCCATAACCGGGCCATACGGACTCCGATTCTCGAAAACTTGGACTCTATTTCGCGTATTTTTCCGAGACGAACGCAATGACGCAGCCCATTTCCCCCAATTCTCACGTCTGAGATTATTTATTCTGTAATTAGTGAAATTTTAGCATTAACCGAAATTCGGGGTGTTACATTCTCCCCTCCTTAAAGGATTTCGTCCCCGAAATCTCTAAGCTAAGGAGAATGCATATCCTACCATCCAAACAACCATCTACTCAAACCATCAACCACGGGCATCCATTGTCCTTAAAACAATTTCTAATGATGTATGAGCATATGCAAAAAGTGTGTGTATATGTTCCCTATCTAACGTATGAACATATGCAAACCATGATAGTGCCATGCATCCATTATGTATGCGAGAGAACCCTATCGACACATACAATATCTACATGAGTGCACAATCATTCATCAAAATGCATCATCCATGTGATAACACAACCATTATACATCCATAAATATATTTTCCTACGCACAATTTTATGCAATATGCAATATGAAGTGACTGAGCCGATCTAGTGCCTAGAGTGTGTGTATATGCATCCACGAGCAACCACTAGCAAACACTTGCATCCACTTGCATCCATCAACCATAACATGTCTCAAACACATGTTTCAACCATAGGTTTACCCTATCTAAAGGTCAAAGGTACTAACGAGAGGACATACTAAAGATAAGATAAGCACAAGATATGCGATGAAGGAGAAGCAAAAGGACATACCCTCCGAAAGAAAAGGGTACCTCGAACGCATCTTCGCTTCCGTCTCCCAGGTAGCGTCACTCTCTTCATCTCCCCTCTGTACTTTGATTAGTTGAACCTCTCTGTTTCTCAACTTCCAAATCTCTGACCCAAGGATGCAAGTAGGAGCTCGTCGAATCATCGCATCACGCTCTACTTCCACTTCTCTAAGCAGGCTCGGCTTTACCGCCTCTGCGGTCTCATGTAGGAACTTCCTCAAATATAACACATGGAATATATCCTGTACACCACTAAGCCTGTCGGGCAACTCCACTCTATATGACATCTGTCCAATCCTTTCCTTAATAGGAAACGGTCCAACAAACCTTGGTACTCACTTCCCAACAGATCCAAAGTGAACCACATTCCGTAACGGAGATATCTTAATAAAAAGCATGTCCTAATATCAAACTCAAGCTCTGTTCTCCTCTTGTCCGCATAAGATTTCTGTTTATCTTGCGTCGCTTTCATCCTTCTTCGAATCAAATCAATCTTTTCCCCTTCGTACTTTCTAACCTTATCGGCCCAAGCAAGATCTCATCCGTAGATTCCTACCAACGTGTAGGTGATCGACAAGGTCTTCCATAAAGAGCTTCGAAAGGTGCCATACCAATACTGGACTGAAAGCTGTTATTATATGCGAACTCCACCAATGGAAGATGCTCTTCCCATGTACCTCCAAAATCTAAGATACAAAGCCTCAAAAGGTCTTCTAGGACATGATTCACCCTCTCGGTCTGGCCGTCCGTCTGAGGATGATATGCGGTATTCAAACACAACTGAGTCCCTACCGCCTCTTGCAAACTCTTCCAGCACTCGCTAGTGAAGATAGGATCTCGATCACTTACTATGCTAGAGGGTACCCCATGTAAACGAACTATCTCTCGAAGATATACAGAAGCTTGCCATGGAGCAGTCCTCTTGCTCTTCACAGGTATGAAATGGGTGCTCTCAGTAAGTCTATCTACCACCACCCAAATTCCTGTATCACCCTTCCTCGACCTGGGTAACCCGTCAATAGAATCCATCGAGATGCTATCCCACTTCCATTGCGGAACCTCCAATGGGTGAAGCAACCCACCTGGTTTCCTTTGCTCCGCCTTCACTTGCTGGGACACCAAACATCGAGCGACCTACTCGGCCACATCTTTCTTCATACCGGCCCAGAAGAAAACCCTCTTCATGTCTTGGTACATCTTATCCCCACCGGGATGAATGGTCATCCTAGAACGGTGTGCGTCATCAAGAATAGCCTTCCTCAAACCCTTGTCTTGCGGTACACAAAGTCTACCGTCTCTACGCAAACACCCCTATCGTCTAGGGTGTTCCTACTCAAATGGCTAGACGACTTCCCCCCTTATGAGCTTCTCTACCAACTCAACCAACTGTGGATCGTCCCTCTGTGCTCTTGCAATCCGCCCCAAAAGAGTAGGTCTAACCTCCAAGGAGGCTAGCAAACCGGGTACGAAGTCAACGGAAGGTCTAAAGTCAAACTTAGAAATAAACTCTAAGCTCCGTCGTTCAACGAACAATGAACTCAAGGACAACCTTTTTCTACTTAAGGTGTCCGCTACCATGTTACCCTTACTCATAGGATGCTAAGGATCCCATCCACTTTTGCTGTCCTAAGACTATGCGCTCGAAGAGTCTCCAACACTTCCCTAAGATGTAGTGCATGCTCTTCTCCACCAGGATATCATCCAAAATTATCACAACTGTCTCCCACGCAGACCACCCTAGTCGAACTCGGCATCCCCCAAACGCAAGCCCCAAAGGCCTAAACCAATATCAGACAAACACCCAAGGGATACCTCCTTCGAATTCAGACGACCTACGTGAGATGATACAAATAAAAATGGCTAAATAATTAAGCCTTTGACCAATTCTGGATGTTCTCGCCAGTCTCGCTCCAAAACCATCGTTTATCCTATACTGGCTCTGCTCAGCCTATTGAGCACATACGAAAACTTATTTCGCTCCTAGAAAAGACCCAGATGTCATCTACAAAGACCATCACGAACTTATTTAGGTACTCCCTGAACACCCTTCTCATCAAATCAACAAAGTATGCGGGGGCGTTCGTCAATCCCAATGGCATCACCAGCCACTCATAAAAGAAATCATCCGGAGTCCTAAAGGCAGTCTTCTCTATACTATTCTCAGCCACTCTCAACTGATGAAATCCCGTGGCTAAGTCCTACTACAAAAATACTGAGGCGCCAGCCAACTGATCAAAGAGATCATTAATCCTCGTCAATGGGTATCTATTCTTCTTTGTGAGTTTCTTTAGTTCTCTTTAGCCTACACAAAGTCTGAGGGACCCATCCGCCTTCACAACAAAAACTACTGGAGCGCCCCCCTCCGGTATACTTCGTCTTATGAACCCCTTCTCAAGCAAATCGCCTGCTTACTTATGGAGTTCCCTCCTCTCACGAGGAGCCATGTGGCACACTGGCCAAGATACTGGTTTAGCATTATCCACCAGATATATTCAGAAGTCAATCTCCCGCTTCGGAGGTAAGCCCTTCACCTCCTCACACACATCCGGGTGCTCCCGGACCGCTCTAACAGATCGCAAACTCTAGACCGACGTGTCAAGCGATTCTAGATAACTTAGCACAACAGATTCTATGGGATTACAAGAGTTCTCGAGAGTGTTACCCAAGTGGGTCATAAGCCTAACAACTCTCCCTTCAAAATCAAGAACGGCACCTTTACTGGATAACCAGTCCATGCCCAAAACTAGCCCATAGCCCGTGAAGCCCAACAAGCATCACATCTAAACTCAACGCTAAGTATAGAAACTTTCAAACCCAAACACATCATGGAGCCCAATTGGGTTTGAAACAACTAAGGGATCATCTACCAAACTGGTGTCTAAGTGCAGTGACTCAACTAACAATGATGAGATAAACGAACTCGATGCGTCAGAATCAAATAAAGTTCGAATTGGATGATAAAGAAATCCAACCTCCAATCTAGACGGTCTTATCCCCATCTGGTACCCTAGTCGTGAGGGAATACAACTACCCTCCAGAAGATTCCATACCTTGCCCTTGCTTCTTTGGACAATCCTAATAAGGTGTCCTATTCCTCTCAAAAGGATAACCACTTGCCTTCTTCTTCCCTATTCCCCACTCGTAACTTCCCACCAATGAGGTTTCATCCTTCATTAACCAAACAACTATTTGAGCCTTCCTCCCATCGTCTATCCAATAGATACCTACCAGTCCTCCTCCTTCTTAAACCAACTTCTAATCCGACTAACGTCTAAGTCCCTTGAAGTGGTTTTCCATCCTTATCTATCTTAGAAAGATCATCTATACGCGGAGGGGAAACTCAAAACGAGAGAAAGGAAGAGATTCAAAATGGAGAATTCGAAAGATATAAATATGGCTATTGGGGATTATGCTTTTCTTTCAAAAACTTTTCTCTTAAAAGACATGTTTTTGAAAATACTCCTTTCCAAAAATATTCTTAGAAAATAGTTTTTCTAAAAATTTTATCTGTTCCGGTAACCTTAAGCTCTGATACCACGTGTAACACCCTACACCCGCTACGGTCACTCTGTAAGGGAATGCCATAACATTGGTGGAGTATTTTAAGTGAATATAGAACAGAAAAATTACAACAAGACAGATATAAGTAATACTTGAAAATTTAAATCATCATTTCATTTCAACGGAAAGTAAAACATGTTTGGTTACATCACAAAACCATAACAAGAGTCAAGTACATAATATCCATCTTGATAAAATAGAAGTACATAATCCCACTACATAGACAATAGCCATAATAGAAAAGATAAACCGAGCTTTACTTCTACGATCCAAGCCCAAAAGATAGATATAGCGGTCTGATCCAAGCCCACTTGTGTTAGGCCCACTCTGATAACCTGAGGGTTGGGAAAAAGATAAAAACAACAGGGTCAGACATAAGTCTGAGTGAGTCCTATAACCCTAACAATACAACCATTAAAGTAATTAGGGTATGACATAAATAAGGTACGGTACCTCTGGGGATAATGACTACACTAAGTAGCCAACTAAACACCGGATGTACTACGATAATCGAAAAGACGCATTTATCCACCCAAGGATAATTCTTACACCAACCCAGACTTATTCACCCAAGGGTAATTCCTACACTGCACCACACCAGTTCTACCCACCAAGAGTAATTCCTACTTAAAGGTTGATCCCATCTAAAGTCTTAGAAAATATAACTAGTAGTTTCTGGTACTTCTAGCTGACCACGTAGGTGCCGTCTGCCCCTACATCCATTAGGTGTATAACTTGACCACGTAGGTGCCGTCTGCCCCTACATCCACTAGGTGTACCTAGTAATCTTACCCAGTAGTTTTGTGTACCCCTACACAGGTGCCGTCTGCCCCTATCTTTACTAGGTGTACCTACTACTACCCATCGATCGGCTCCCTACCGTAGATACCCGTGCTGGTCCCACGATTGGGGTGTATCATTCCCCTAAAGTGGCTACCAAATAATATCACGGTGCACGGCTTTATATCTACACGATGCAACAACGACTTACCAACCAGCCCGGGCCCACACACGCATATGAAACCCGTTGGTCCCGCGTTGCCACCGCTAACCCGGTTTGGCCTCTTATAGTCAAGCCCAATATGCGTGTCCCGTCACTCGACCTGGGTCGAGCCCACAAAGATACGTTTGGGATATTGGTTGAAATGGGCCCCCACAAGCTACTACTTAAGCTTGTCGTTTAATCTAGTGCATCCCACTTAACCCCTTTTTTATAATCATGCCCCCTTACATGTTAAAGTTTGGTTAAGTCATCAATCATTTTTCAATTTGCCACTAAGGGCACCCACTAGATTTCCACATGCCACCCAAAGCACTTACTTGATTCCCACATGCCACCCAAGGCACTTACTTAACCCTTTAATCATGTTTAATTACATGTTCCACTTTGGTTAAGTATTCTAATCGTATTTTCTATTGCCACCCAAGGCAACCCACTAGTTTCCTCATGCCACCCGAGGCACCCCCACTAGTTACTACATGCCACCCAAGGCACCCACTTAACCCTCATGTCCCACTACATGCTAATTTGGTTAAGTGTTTCTTAATTAATTAAGACCGTGATCCTCCTAAAGACCTCTCACATTAGACTATCTTTTATGACCGCTGGTTAAGCCGGTTGGGTCCGGGCAGCCTTACGTCATAACCGAGTCTAACCTCGTGTCTTTACGTTAATCACGTATTTAGTTTGTGACTAAGACCTCTCACATTGGGCCAATCATTTGTAGCCGTTGGATGGCCGGTCGGTTCCGGGCAGACTTCCGCTACAAAAGGGTCCAACCTCGTGTCTTAGTTGATTAATTACGCCTAATTAATCTCCCCCACAATTAATTATCCCTAATTAATTACACATTTTTCATAACATGGGTAGACCTAACTCAATAGGTAAATTCCCATGGGGTAGACCTAACTCAATAGGTAAATTCCCACTTATGTTAATTTATTTTTATGGTATGCTTAATCATACCCAATCATACTTTTATTAACATATTTACCAACCCCATCGTTCCCCACGTAAATCGTTCTCATTTCATGACATAAATAAGGGGAAGATCATCACAAATATTATGGGTTTAGCATACAACTTTGTCATGGGTTAAGAGGATGTCAACTTGCATATATGAACATATATTAACCCAACTACATATAACCCAAACTTGCATATTATCATACACATGATTTGCATAACATATGACATATGAGCTTGCATATTATCATACACATATCTTGCATAACATGTTGAACTTGCATATAAGCATTCTCATAACTTGCATAACATGTTAAACATGCATTTAAGCATACACATAACTCGCATAAGCATTCATATACTTGCATAAGCATTCACATACTTGCATGAACATGCATAACTTGCATATCACATTAAACTTGCATTTAAGCATATACATAACTTGCATAGCATCATGCACATAACTTGCATAATCTTATACACATAACTTGCATAACACTATTCACATAACTTGCATATGAACTTGCATCTTAAAGGAGGATAAACATGCATAACATATAAGGGTATCATCTTGCATATGTATGCATCATATTTAAAAGAGTAAACTTGCATGTTATGATTTATGCATAATACCAAACACTTAGCATGCATAAAACCACTTACTTATCATGCATGAAATCAAATACTTATTATGCATAAACCCACCACTTAACTTGCATAAACCCCAAACACTTATCATGCATAAAACCCAATACTTAGTATGTATATAATCAAATACTTAGCATGCATAACATCAAATACTTAACATGCATAACACCAACTACTTAGCATGCATAAAATCACATGCATAACTTGCATATCATGTTACATATAACTTGCATATATTCTCACATATAGTTTGCATAACATGTCACATATGCATAAATGTTTAACATGGTGTTTTGCATCATAAAACATGGCCTTAAACTTGCATTTAACATAAAACTTGCAAATCACATATCATACAAACTTGCATAAATACATTTATCCACAAACATAGCCATGTCTTATCACATCCTACCATAATCAATTTAACAATTGATTATTAAAGCCATAGAAACTCACCAAAACCAAGATTAGCAAACTTATGAAGTGGAATTAGTGGCTTTAATTGAAGGAGATGTTGATTAGCTTGCAACCCTTCATTGATTTGTGGAGGCCATGCTCAAATTCCATTTTGCCATAGTTTAGTTACAAGACCTAATTATGAATGAATTAGGGTAGGGTTGGGGTCTTATTTATAGGATTAGGTGAGTGTTTTAGGCCCTTAGATTAACCCTAGGTTAGATTAGGACCCTTAGATTTAGGAAATCTCTAGAACCAGCCCACTAGGCCAGCACAAGGACCCAAACTGGTGCACCCAGTTTTACTGGGCGTCGCACCCCTGTCGACAGGCAAGTCGACAGGGCAGTCGACACCCCTGTCGACAGCCCTGTCGACAGCGCTGTCGACATGGCTAGGGCGGGAATTTTTCCCGCCTGGCCCCCACTGGCCCCAATTCAAAATCTGATTATTTAAATATTAAATTCTGTTTTTATCTTTGAATTTTCTGAAAACTTCTTTGGGCCATAACCGGGCCATACGGACTCCGATTCTCGAAAACTCGGACTCTATTTCGCGTATTTTTCCGAGACGAACGCAATGACGCAGCCCATTTCCCCCAATTCTTACGTCTGAGATTATTTATTCTGTAATTAGTGAAATTTTAGCATTAACCGAAATTCGGGGTGTTACAGTAAACTAGTAAGAGAACAATTCTCTAAGTATAAACCCCGAAGGCCGAAACCAACATTAGATCCACACTCAGAAAACCATTCGACTTAACTAATCTCTAGTCAGTTTCTAATATTTGTTTTAACTCTATCTCGATTAAATAAATTCGATCAACTCTAATTGAATAACTAATATTCAACTAACCTAAATTCGTATATTTGAATAACTCTAGTTCGATTTGACTCTAATCGATTTACTCTAACTGATTAACTCTTACTGGTTAACTCATATTGAATAACTTATTTGATTCAACTCCTTTTTTTGATTAACTCTTTTCGAATACTAATATTCGATTACTTTATTGATTTACAAAGATTTCCCTTTTAACAACGTTTATCAATTTAAAAAGATGTCCTTTTAACAACGTTTCTCCACTTATACAGATTCACTTTTAATAACATTTTCCTTTTTATAACGGTTTCCTTTTTATAATATCCAATTTATTTTCTAAACAAATATCCTCCTTTATAATATCCTATGATTTTATAAATGCTTTATTTTCAAATTTATTTCCTTTTTATAAAATCGGCTGATTTTATAAAATTTATTTATTTCAATATACATTTTACAACCCAGGGTTTCTAATGATATTTAAAATTTCGAAAGACAAATGATCAATATCATTCTAACACACATAACCCATAACAGATATACATCACATCATATATCACAATATATGAAAACAGTAAAATAAATGTTGAGGAATCCAGTCGGATCCCTCCAACTTGTCTCCCTGTATCCACAGATGTTACACAGTATAATATACATCAATTTCATTTCAATATGAAATTTTCTGATAAACAACATCAACATATATTTAACGGTTTATATATATATATATATATATATTTGTATATATATATATATAATTTCAACTAACTGACTAGCAGTTCAATCAACCAAATCAACACACAACAGTCAATCAAAATCTAACAGTTCTAAAAGTATGTTATAAAAATATAACTGTTCAGAGTTGGTGAGTTTTACTCTCATTGGCAGTTCATCGTTAAAGAACGATAAACTGTTATTTGATTTGAATCAAACAGTACATTTCGCCATAAATTCATACGAGCTCCAATCCACTTCCAGTCCGTCCCATTTGGTCGTGTCCATCCATACGATCCCATCAGATCCAGTTTCGACTTTCACAAGGCCCAAACCCGCATGACCCTTTACGACTCCTTCTCCGTCAAACAGAATACCGTCATCTGCTTCCTACTTCCAAACCATGATTCATTACACAGTTTCCTTGTACCAAATTCTTCCATTCCTTTATGTTTTAAAAGGAAGTTATGTAAAGTAAATATTGGGCTCACCGATTTCTTCAAGGTCCAACACAATACCCTCGTATGCTTTTTCTCCTCCTTCCAGTAAAAAAAATCGCGACCTTCTGCTTGTTTAAGCCACGCCATTACCGTGAATTCCCATTAAAACTTCCCCCTCCACAATCACTTACAAATCAAACCAAATACAGGGTAATTAACCTCATCATCTCCTCTCTCTCTATTCGTATCACCCATCATTAACTCGTACTAGGAACAGCTCGCGTCATCTGTACCCATCAACACAGTGAATTCCAACTCCTTTCTACCTCCCTTTTCACTTCACCGTATTCAAATCAAAATACACAGTAAGTTCCCTCTTTCCATCCTCTTTATAACAGTTCAAACAAAAAGAATCAACCATTATAGCCTTAGTCAGTGTTTTTAAAAATCCACGTTTACAAGTAATTGGTTTCAAAAGGGACTTCACCATTATTTCAAAAGCTCAGAACCGAAATACCTTCAACCCCAACTCCAGTTATTTCGAACTCACAGTTCCCACACCATTACAGACTTTCACCTCCACCGTATTCCTCCTACAGACCACCGAATACACCCAAAAACTCACCACATGTTCCTCTTGCTTCCAGAATCCCTCGACCTTTCCATAAATCCCCACATCAAAGAACTCGGCTCCTTCCTCCTCGCGGGTTTCAGGAAAACTCGAGCACCCAGATGAAGCATCAGACTTTTGTAACTCGGAATCCATCAACAATCATTTCGCAGATGTTAAATCGAGCTCTCAACCCGAATACGACCACCATACAAACACAGAACTCGAACCCTACTTCTGTTGCCTCAAAAATCGAGTTCGGGAAGGGTAACCGAACTCAGAGAAACTTACATGAAGGTGAAGATGATTACAAGAAGAATTCAAAGAAAATCGTCTCTCGATTTTAGGATTTTATCTTGGTTTTATTTTGATTTCTAAAATCCGCCTTTTTCGTTTTCCAGAAATGTAAGGATGCGGCGGAAAGTTTGAAGTGTGATTTAGGTTTTAGATGAGTTAAGTATATTATATAGGGTAGATATTTGTGTAAGATATTTTCATTATATTTTATTTTAATATTCGGTTTGCCTTCTAAAAATCCGTACGATCACAAATGATACCTAAAAATCACGAAACTGGACATGCAGCTACAGTTTGACATTACGGTCCCAACGAAACTGGTTTCGTCGAATTCCGACTCCGTTTGCTCACACAGCGTATTTTTAACCGTCAGAGTACTAACAGTTTTTCACTCTAAAAATCCGTATGGCTACACAGTGACTCTAAAAATCATGGAAACTGACATCTAGTAATAATTTAACATTGCGGATCTAACAAAATTAGTTTCGCCGAATTCCGACTTCATTTGCAAAAGTGGCTATTTTTAAAGCTCTGGATGACCCATTTAAATATATAAATATATTTAAATATAATTAAATAAAATATTAATAAATTAATATTATCGTATATATTCACACCAGAATACCATACAGCTCTAGAATATTCCTATATGAATTTCTAGCTTGATATTTCAAATCCCGATTAAATCGATATTCGATTTATAATGAAATTCCTTTTATAAAATATAATTGAATTATAAAGGAATTCCACAGCGACTTTTCTAAAATTTGATTTGGGCATAAATCAAAATCTACACGACGAAATCCCGATTTTTCTCTTCCACTAGAAAAATATACTTCACCAGCTCCTAACGTTTCTTGTTTCACAGAAATCCGACTTGAAACGGCTTCTGTATATCCAATTGAAGTTCAAATCGCCAAATTACGAACTGCAGCGCCATTTCGAGCTCGGTTTTAATTATAATATAATTATACGTTCAAGTTGACATTATTTAATTATATTTGTTAACCTAATTCAATTCTAAACTGAATTATACCTTATATAAAATCAAATTCACACTGTATTGTGAATTCCACTATTTTTGATTATTTCTAAATTAAATATATTATTCTATTATTTAATTTAATTAAATATTCACTAAAATTTAATTAACGACCATTTAATTCTCTAAACCACTATTTAAATAATTAAATTAATTAATTATTATACCCTTGGAAATGCGGGTCATTACATTCTTCCCCACTTAAAATAATTTCGCCCTCGAAATTGCTAAGGTAGAGGACGACCCTATCTACTGGGTAAATATTTATCGGTTTACCCCTTAACTTCAGTTTCAACTGAACCAACTAATATGGACTAAAATATTAATTTATTCCAACTAACTAAAATTTTCAAAAATTCTAAAAATTTTCTAACGCTTAAATTTTTCGGAAAAATTTCGCCTTAACCTCCTTTGTACAGCCCTATCGGTAAAACTCCAACTCGCCTCTCTATGCCATCTCCAACCCAAAAGAAAATCAAACAGCCAAGCGGCTTGCCAAATCGGCTCATCAAAATCCCATACCATATAAAATATAAACTTGTACCTTTTTGTCGGGTATATCACTATACCCCTTCCATCTGTGAACAACTTAGTATATACCATTGTCATACCCATCCAATCAAACTCAAATCGATTCATTCTCAAACCAACTCATCTTCTTATACTCAAGTCAAATTCAATTTCAAACTTAAGTACAATTCTTGATTCCAAATTTTATATCATCAATCAACTTACTCGATATCATCCAATATAATTCCATATTATATTCAACCTTGTCCAAGTTTAATTCACAATTATTTATTCACTTTCAATATTTTAATCCATTTAACATCATAAGCTAAATTTTAATTCCAGAATCTAAATTCCTGGGTTTATTTCAAATCAATTTTAAATCATAACACCAATTCAAAACCTTTGAATTTCTAAACAACTTGTTTTCTCAAAACAATTCAAAAACAAAACCTTTGGTAGTAATCCGTCACTTAGAACTCGAAAATGAACACTGATGATGTGGCCACACTCATCAGCGTTATTTCCCAGTTTATCGAAGTGAGTTCAATACTATAACACTTCCAATTTGAAAACTTTTCAAAATCTCCCAGGAACTTAAAATTTCCTTACTCTTAATTCAAATTTTGATTTAAATTTCAGATTTAATTCATCTTATTTCATATACTCTACTTATATGAATCCTGATTAGTTATTTATAACCATTTCACCTTTTTATAATCTCTTTCGATTATAATAACAACCAATACAACCAATTATACTATGTTAATTTCAAAACATATCATGTTGGTTCATCGTATTCGAGTGTTTAGAAACCCCTATCGATATTGTGGTGCACCACTATCGACCAGAATTACTGAACCAATAAAGCTCCACAATATAAAACAAATTTTTATATTAAATAACGAATATGTTCACTCGTATATATACACTCAAACTCAATCTAGGATATTACTAATCCCATCTCTACTGAGTTACGCCACAGAGCCAAGGTAATACTTAACCTTAAGCTCTAATACCAACTGTAATGACCCGAAAATCCGGTCCAATTTGAGCTGACCAAATAACACAAGTCCAACCACAAATTGCACTGGAAAATCAAGAAATTAATAGAAAGAAGATAGAGGGTGAGGATAGATAAGATAGAACTATTAGAATAGAAGAAGAAGAAGAGGAAGAACATCATCATCAGAGTAACCACGAATCTCACAGCGGAACGAATAAAATATAACATAACTTTTGAAATACAAATAGTATATGTATAGAATAACATTTCAGAGTACAACACTTACAACAATAGCGGAAATAATAATAGCTATAGAATCTTGAAGCCTCCTGCTCCAAGCTCTCCAAGTGTATCTGTAAAATCCTGAACTACTTGACTGCCCGTACAAATTTAGGGTTAAAATCATGGGTTTAAAATCAAATAAAAATTCAAGTTGTTATAGATTCTATGTTCATTTGATGTGTTATTTATTTTTACATTAGCTTGACTACTGTCTCTTGTTTCACAACCTTTACCTTTTTATCCCTTCCGTATGGACCAAAAATATGTATTAATAAACTATGGCTTCTACTTGTTGTTTCATGTATGGTGAACATAACTATTCCGTTTAATACACATAAGTATTTGATATGAATGTTCTTTTCAATCTTTCCTATGAAAATCTTCCCATTAGAAGATGAGCGTGGAATTCGACTAATAATATACACCATAATAGATAATGCTCCTTTCCAATTCTGAGGTATTTGCTAGCAATGATTTTATGCAAAGTACAACCAAATGTACATAGTTTCTTCTCAATACTGACCTCATTTCCATCGACACTTCTCGAAATTATGGTGTATATTTTGGGTTGTATACCTCTTCTTTGAAATCTTTGAGAAATGACAATATTTGTATGGAGACTAAAATTCAGGATTGGAGTAATATGCTTTGAGTTATAAATCAATCTCTCATCGGTTCTCCTATTCATTAAGGAATCATTTACCAATTATATTTTTCCAATTTCCTTCAATACGCATGCAGGTAATAAATAATTCCTGCCTCACGAGGTTTTTACCCTATCAATGTTTAGCGATTGTCATGTTCCTGTGTTTAGGGTTGGGACCAATTCGTGCTGGTCGCTTTTTCCGAGGCCAGACTCTATCACGATGTATATTGAGTGCCTCATTAGAGAGAGGTCTTTACCCACTCAATGTTTATCGATCGTCATGTGCCCATGTTCGGGGTTGAGACCAGTCTGTCCTGGTCTCGTTTCCCGAGACCAGACTCTTATCACGATGTATATTGAGCATCTCATTAGAGAGAGGTTTTTACCCACTCAATGCTTATCGATTATTGTGCGCCTGTGTTCGGGATCAGGTCCAAGTGAGGATAATCCTTTAACTTTTTCAATGCAGTAAATTTGGGCCATTATTGAACTTTAATTGGGATGTTTTCCAAATCATATATAAGTGGAAGTATTGTATCACTAATTCAACATTATCTTTCAAATCTTCTTAGTACGGGACTTTCACCAAATCAAACAAAGTAGATTTTGAATTGCAAGTTATGTATCTGATGTTTCCCTTAAGCTGTAGGCATGTGTATTTAAATTTACCTGAGATGAATCCCTAACACCGGTAGCCTTGGAGATTTTATACCTTTTGCAGAATTAATAATTTTTTATATGGACAATAATTAAGCAAACAATGACATTTTTATTTTTTATCATCTTCATTTTTATTTGTTATGTGAATCTCTTGTTTAAGAAAGATTTATGGTGAGAACGTTCTATGCAATTCTTGCCATAGCATATTGATCGACGCTAAAAAAGCGCGATATTGTAATAAATTCTGCAAGCGTACAAGTGTGTAGTATGCAGGTCGAACATAGGGAGGATAAATTAAATTTTGTTATTTATATATTCCTTGGGTGAGTTAGACAAAATTGAAGGGTGATTAAAATTGAAATTGCAACATGGTTCAAAACAAAACTAATTGAATCAACGACCAAATTACAATTATCAATAAAACAATTTACAACTGCGATTGAATTCACAACAGATTCGAATCTATAATCAATACAATGATTAGGAAATAAACAGATTGCTGGAAATAAACTTGCAAAATAGTAATAAATTAATAGAAAAAAAAATTGCAATAACAATTGTGTTCTAGCAAATCTAATTAACTATACAACACAACTTGTCATGAGAATAAAAATGCAGAAAAGAGAAAATAGAGAAAACTTCATTGATTCCCCGGATCCTTTTTACAATGAGAGTACAATGGTATTTATAAGATAAAATGCCAACCTCAAATCTTATTCCAATATATGCATATATGGCCCTTTTAATAGCAATTATTTCTCTTAAATTAATCAGCAATTATTCCTCAAATTAGCAATTATTCCTCCAATTAGCAATTATTTCTCCTATATTAATCGGCACTTATTCCTCCAATCAACAATTATTCCTCCAATCAGCAATTATTCTTCCCATCAGCAATTATTCTTCCCATATCTTCCTTGTTTGACATGTGATTAATTGAAGGGAGATAAGATCGCATGTGATTAATTCTTCCAAACAAGGACGTTTATTAGATTCCAAAGGCGACATAGGATAAAATATTCAAAATTGGTCTTCTTCTTGTGTAATATCTTTGATTTTCGGGGTGCATGAGAATTGATGAACAAACTGTGAAAATATATGAAAAAACCCAATGTAAAATTTATTTATTTACAATAAAGATAAATTATAAGCATAAAAAATTAACACTTTTACATGTTAATCAAATACCCCTACACTTATCTTTTACTCGTCCTCGAGCAAAAAGAAAGAAAAATAAAAAAAATGAAATGCTAAACTAGATAGGTCACACTTTCGTTGGAAACACGATTGCATTGAGCGTATGCAACAAGCCGTTAAACCTCTAGGTGTCCCTAGTAGGACGAGTGGTGTCTCGTGAGGGTTTTCAGCGGATACTACCCACAAAATCCAAATGCAATGTGCAATGATTTTAATGCAACTATATGAATACAATAGACATATACGAATGAAAACAAAAATAATGAAAACACGACTTATTTCAAGAAAATGGTACAACAAATTAAGTTGACAATTTCTAGTCAGTTGATTTTATTTTAGGTACCTCAACTTGCCACAAATTTTCAACACAACTCAAGTTTTCAAATGTTAAATTTTAGTTTGGCCAGTTGGTTCAGTCGATAACATAGTGCAGCCATGAAATAAATTCTTAGTTTGCTTGTCACAGTTTGTAAAGTAGTATTTTAATTTCCTTGTGTATGGCTAGTCAAATCAATAAGGCCAAGAAATGTTTGGGCAACGTCGCTTATTCTCTACTGCTATAAAATTAAAATTTATAATTAAGTACATACACCTAACTCAGAAGACCAAGGTTTACCACCCATGCACTGCCTCGTGGACTAACAGAGAGTGGGTAATGAGCTTGGCGGATTGTGCAGACCGACTTTGACTTTGTCAACAATGTGTCGGTAATCCTTAGGTGTCCAATCTCATAAAATGAGACCAAGATATTCCAATGCTGACTTTGTCAACAACATGTCGGATAGAGCTTGGCGGGTTTGCACACCAACGCTTGATATACAAGCAATGGTAGATACCCTTGGATTACTATTATTATTGTTGTTGAAAATTTAAGAACAAGAGAGATTACGTGAATTCAGCTTAACACAACTTAGTTTTAAAGATTCGAAAAGCCAATATAAGTATTTTAAGTCCTCCACTTAGTAAACAAAGACTACAATTTAGAATAAACTTCATGGCCATCACCTAAGAATCTCCCTATGTACCAGTTACACTATTATTCCTCAAAATTCAACTTTTCATTATATTTCTTTTTTGATCTTAGCTGAGAGAAAAAAGTACTATCAACTGATTAACAATCCTTAACTTATTTTGTTGTATCAATCTAAAATGAGTCATGTTTGAAAAAAAAAATGGCATGTTACTACGATTTAAAATGCATGATGGCCCTACTTAAATGATGAAAATGAGAAAAAGAAAAGAAAAAGTAAACAAAATTAAAAAGGATGCAATGCAGGCTCCCCCCGACACTAGAACTAAACAGAGCCCGCACTGTGAACGTTTCCTAAATTTAAAAGACCGTACCCAAAGGTGAATTAAATGTAATATGATTTGTAAAATAAAATGAAGTTTAGTCACTATATGCGAATGATAATCATATGAAGAATGGAATCTACGATGATGATGAGTATTATGTGGAAAATGAGATTTCTTTTTCCCCCCATGCTTGCCTCTATCGAAAATGATATACGATGATTTTGTATGTCATTTTTGAGGTACAAGAGACATGCTGATAACTTCTGAAATAAAAATCTTTCCTATGCATATTTGGTTGTGACAGTGATTTATACCATTATTATCCCGTAAATTTTTTAAAGGTTTTTCTTCTTGGTCCTCAGTAAGATCAGGGGCCAAGATTACAAGAAAATTTTCTGTAGAGTCCAAGTAAGCATACTCAAGGTCTTGTGGTAGGGGTTTGATATCTAACTTAGGATGTTCTTGTATGCTAATATTTGTCAAAATTCCATGGTAAGATTCAAATGACGAGGATCTCGAGTCAAGTAGTTCATTTAATTCAGAAATGTATTCGAGCTCATCAAAATCGAAATTGAAATGGTCAAGACACGTTATCAAGGCATCAAAAGTGTTATTAGAGGTTTCACCAACAGTTGTTTGAATCATGTCAATTTAGGAAATAAATAACGTACTCAAGTATATCTTATTAGTTGATAATCTCGATTTGAAGGGGGAAGAGTGTCTTATGGCCGTTCACGTATAGTATGAATACTAAGGGATACAGCCAATGTTTTACGGGTAGTATGCAACCTCTTTTGCTAGAAGTTCAATAAATTGAACTAATATATATCCGTGATCAAACCATTGAGAGAATCAATTTTATAAAATACACTCTTTTTGATAAATATTTTGCAAATCAATTCACATTTTATAATTGAACACGATGAGAGTGAAGATTTTAACTATGGAATTCGTTTCTCACCAAATTAATCCAGAAATTATGGCCACACAACAATCAAACAAGAATATCTGCAGAAATTAAAAATTGTACAAGCAAGCCGCTGCCCCTGCAGAAGATTTTTACAAGCAATGTCTATATTTTTTTAAGCAGCTTCAGCACCTGTAGAGAGTCAAGAAAATTTTACAATGGGGTGTGGCTGTCAGTCCGGAAAACTTGAGTAGTGTTCACGTTTCAAACTCCACTGTTTGCAAATCGATTGACCCCTGAATCTCTGTTTGTTGCTTGAACACTTTCCTTTGCTTTGAATTTGATCCTTCTTTTTTTCCTTTTTTTTTGAAAGCAAATTGAAAACAAAGGTGGAAGTAGGGGAAAAATGACAAAAAAAATAACAAATCAGCTAAACTCCTAAAACAGAAAAGAAAATACCTAAGCTTACTTACAAAAAAAGAAAACAAAATTAGTCCAAACGTTAACACGATTTGATGCCACTATTTGGACAAAAAAGGGTGAAGCACTAAATCAAAGCACACTAGAAGGTACCAACACAAATCAGATCATAAAAAAAATATCACACGGTCTCACGCCCCTT
Organism: Allium sativum; assembly: GCA_030737875.1. Taxonomy (NCBI): domain Eukaryota; kingdom Viridiplantae; phylum Streptophyta; class Magnoliopsida; order Asparagales; family Amaryllidaceae; genus Allium; species Allium sativum. The sequence continues at coordinate 133,073,153 of CM060924.1, read as the reverse complement.
TCTTTGTCAAACAACTGCACCCCCTTTTATTATAAAAAAATAAAAACAGTCAAAACCTTATTCCATATCAATGGATTGCAATATTCTCAGGAAACACCCCAAATAAATTCGAACACAGGAATTCTCGCTTCCCCTTTCTTTCTTTGAGTTGCTTCAAATTGTGGTTGCGGGTTTGTATGTGATACGGTTTTGGTTTCTAATTCAAATCGGGTTTCAGAAGTTTCGAATTAGGCGGCTTGGGGTTTTCGATGTCGGATCGAATCGGATATAGGGGGGCCGAATTGGTGAATTCTGGTTTGGAATCCGATTGAGGTTTTGTGATTTTTTTTTCTCGGGTTTCTGGAGTTGTGATATGGGATCTCTCGAAGCAGTGGTTGTAACGACTTTGGTGATTCTGAGATCTGCGAATTGTATGGCTAAGGTGGTATAGGGAAGATGAGTATGTTCGAAACTGGAAGGGGGGCAATGTGGAGTGGAGAAGTATGAACACGGTTTTGTGAAGCAACAATGGTTTTCGAATTGTTAATGGTGGTTTGTCAGTTTTGAGGCTTCAGGTATTGGGTTTTTTAAGGTTCCGATTTGGGGTTGAGGCTTTCGAGTTCGGTTGAACAAGTTGCGTATGCGGTTGTGGGGTGAGGGCTTTTGAGTTATCGGATTGGGTATTTGAGGGTTTAGAAGCTTGACTGGATGATGAACAGAAGTTGTAAGATGCTATGAGGTGTGCGAGATTGCAGGGAATTATGAGACGGTGACTGAACTTCAGGATTGTGCGATTGGGTGGATCTGAGCAGTTTGGTATGTTGGAGTTTTTGTGATTCAGAAGCAGAGAAAGATGTATAGGGGGTTGGTTGCAAGGTTTATGATGGCAGAAGAAATAGAAGGAAAGAAAGAAAAACAGGAAAGAATTGTTTTTTTTTTTTTGTAAAATAAATGAAATAGCTATGTACTACAAAAACAGGAAAAGTGGTCAAGAAGGGAAAGAAATTGAAAGGAAAAATGGCAAGTTTTTTTTTTGGGTCTAAAGTAGGAATGAATTTGCAAGAGGGAAACAATTAAATGAAAGAAAGAGAAAAGGGGCAAGAGGTTGAAAACAGGAATGAAATAAAAGAAAAATGAAATGAATTTTTTTTCTCTTGTTTAGATGATTAAAGTATCGACAATCAATACCAAATCAACTAATTGAGTTTTTTTTCTATATATACAAGAAAACAAATGAAAACAAAATAAATAAAACTAACACTAATAAAAAATTAAATAAATAAAAAAATTTAATCGTTACCTCCCCGGCAACGGCGCCAAAAACTTGATCGATGCTAAAAAAGCGCGAATTTTAAATTAAATACTGCAAGCGTACAGGTGTGTAGTATGCAGGTCGAACATAGGGAGGGTAAATTAAATTTTGTTATTTATATATTCCTTGGGCGAGTTAGACAAAATTGGAGGGTGATTAAAATTGAAATTGCAACTTGGTTCAAAACAAAACTAATGACCAAATTACAAGTATCAATAAAACAATTTAAAACTGCGATTGAATTCACAACAGATTCGAATCTAATCAAATCTATAATCAATTCAATGATTAGGAAATAAACAGTTTGCTGGAAATAGACTTGCAAAATAGAAATAAATTAACAGAAAAATAAAATTGCAATAACAATTGTGTTCTAGCAAATCTAATTAACTAGACAACACCACTTGTCATGAGAATAAAAATGCATAAAAGAGAAAATAGAGAAAACTTTATTGATTCCTCGGATCCTTTTTACAATGAGAGTACAACGGTATTTATAAGATAAAATACCAACCTCAAACCTTAATCCAATATATGCATATATGGCCCTTTTAATAGCAATTATTTCTCTTATATTAATCATCAATTATTCCTCCAATTAGCAATTATTCTTCCAATTAGCAATTATTTCTCCTATATTAATCGGCCCTTATTCCTCCAATCAGCAATTATTCCTTCAATCAGCAATTATTCTTCCTATCAGCAATTATTCTTCCCATATCTTCCTTGTTTGACATGTGATTAATTGAAGGGAGATAAGATCGCATGTGATTAATTCTTCCAAACAAGGACGTTTATTAGATTCCAAAGGCAACATAGGATAAAATATTCAAAATTGGTCTTCTTCTTGTGTCAGAAGGCGAAGGAGGTGGAGAACACTTGCTTCAAATTGTGGTACACGGGAGAAGTACATAACAAGAATGGGGTAGGCATATTGATTGACAAGAACCTTCAAAACAATGTGGTTGACATCAGAAAACGAGGGGATAGGATCATCCTAGTTAAGCTAGTAGTTGGCGAGGCAGTTTTGAATGTCATTAGTGCATATGCCCCACAGGTAGGTCCAAGTGAAGAAGCCAAAAGGAAGTTCTGGGAAGACTTGGATGTCATGGTTAGGAATGTGCATAGTAGCGAGAAACTTTTTATAGGAGGAGACTTCAATGGCCATGTTGGCTCATCTAGCGGGGTTTTGAGCGAGTACATGGTGGTTTTGGATTTGGCAGTAGGAACCAAGAGGGTGAAGATATTTTGAATTTCGCTCTCTCTTTTGATTTCATGATTGCTAATACCTTCTTTAGAAAGAGGCAATCACATCTGATCACCTTCAGTAGTGGCCAACAGGCTAGCCAGATTGACTTTGTCCTAACTAGAAGAGATAGTAAACGAGATTGTGTTGATTGCAAGGTCATACCTGGAGAATGTGTCGTCTCACAACACCAGCTGTTGGTATACGTGTTTCGTCTTCGGGTGGTGAAGGATAAGAGAGCGAAGATTAGCAGGACAAAATGGTGGAAACTCAAAGGAGATGCTTCACGGGTGTTTAAAGATAGAGTGATGGTAGAAGGAGCTTGGAATATGGAAGGAGAAGCAAATGTCATGTGGAATGCGATGGCAACTTGCATTCGGAGAGTCGCCACTGAGGTATTTGGGATAACAAGAGGAAGCAAGCGAGACCCCAAGGATTCGTGGTGGTGGAATGACGAGGTGCAAAAGGCTATCAAAGAGAAGAAGGAATGCTACAAATGCATGTACCATCATAGAAGCGAAGAGAACATGCACAGGTACAAAGTGGAAAAGAAGACTGCAAAGAGAGCAGTGAGTGAAGCAAGGGGACGAGCGTACGAAGATTTGTATCAAAGGTTAAGTACAAAGGAGGGTGAAAAAGACGTTTACAGAATAGCTAGGCTATGCGAGAGGAGGACAAGGGACTTCAATCAGGTTAAATGCATTAAGGATGAAAATGATAGACTTTTGGTGAAGGAAGATGAGATAAAGAATAGGTGGAGAGAATACTTTGATAAGCTTTTCAACGAAGAAAGTGATAGCTCTTCGATCGAGTTGGAAGACTTAGCTGATAGCACCAATAGACATTTTTTGCGGAGATTTCAAGAAGCTGAGGTAAAGGGGGCGTTGAAACGTATGAAATCAGGCAAGTCGGTAGGGCCTGATGATATTCTTATTGAGGTGTGGAGATGCTTTGGTGATGCAGGGATACAATGGCTAACTAAGTTGTTCAACAATATTTTCAAATCAAACAAAATGCCAGATGAGTGGAGGAGAAGCATTTTAGTTCCAATCTTCAAGAATAAAGGAGATATTCAAAGTTGCACAAACTATAGAGGAATTAAGCTTATGAGTCATATAATGAAGCTTTGGGAGAGAGTTTGCGAGCAGAGTTTGAGGAGGTTGACAAGGGTCTCTAGGAATCAATTTGGTTTTATGCCTGGAAGGTCAACCACTGAGGCGATTTTCTTGGTTAGGCAACTTATGGAGAGATACAGGGAGCAAAAGAAAGATCTCCACATGGTTTTTATTGACCTGGAGAAAGCTTATGATAGAGTGCCGAGGAGGGTTATGTGGTGGGCGCTAGAAAGGAAGAGAGTGCCATCAAAGTATATTACCCTCATTAAGGATATGTACGAGGGGGTTGTGACTAGTGTTAGGGCATGCGATGGTGAGACCAGAGACTTTCCGATTAACATAGGGTTACATCAAGGTTCGGCTTTGAGCCCCTATATTTTTGCATTAGTGATGGATGGAATCACAAAAGATATACAAAGGGAGATTCCTTGGTGTATGCTCTTTGCCAATGATGTTGTGCTGATTGATGAAAGTAGAATAGGGGTTAATCGACAACTGGAGTTATGGAGGGAGACCTTGGAATCAAAGGGTTTCAGGCTTAGCAGAACTAAAACAGAGTATATGAAGTGTGACTTTAGCAGTGTCAGGTCAGATGACGGAGATGTTACCCTGGCCGGTAGAGTAGTACCCAAGAAGGAATCGTTTCGATACTTAGGATCTATGTTGTAGTTTGATGGAGCGATTGATAAGGATGTCAGTTTTAGAATCCAAGCAGGATGGTTGAAATGGCGACTAGCATCTGGCATTCTCTTTGATCGGAAGATTCCCCAGAAGCTTAAAGGAAAGTTCTATAGGACAGCAATCTGGCCTGCAATGTTATATGGTGCAGAATGTTGGCCTACTAAGAGGCAACACGTCCAGAAGATAAGTATAGCAGAGATGCGAATGTTGCATTGGAGCTGTGGGCATACTAGACGAGATTGGATTAGAAATGAGGATATTCAGGAAAAACTTGGAATTTCACCTATTGAAGAGAAGTTAGTCCAATACCGCTTGAGATGGTTTGGACATATCCAACGTAGACCATACGATGCACCTGTACGCACTGGAATTCTAGGCCGCGCCGAAGGCCCAAAGAGAGGTAGAGGTCGACCTAAAATGACATGGGAGGAGATAATAAAGAGAGATTTAAGTAACTGGAATTTATCGGAAGAGCTAGTAGTTGATAGGAGTGCATGGAAATTGGCAATCCATGTACCAGAACCATAGGTTTTTTTTTAAGACTTTATTTCACGTTTACTGAACCTTTTTACTTTTTATTACTATTTTAGATTTTATTTCACTTTTATTGAACATTTTTACTTATTATTATTATTATTATTTAAAAAAAAAACCTTTATCGGACGACTTTTTATTAGATTGGTTATTTTAAACCCTTTATATATATATTATTATCATCATTATTAATTTTATTTTATTTTTATTTTGGGTTCCATATCTAGCCAACCCCAACTTGTTTGGGATATATGGCTTTGTTGTTGTTGTTGTTGGTCTTCTTCTTGTGTAATATCTTTGATTTTCAGGGTGCATGAGAATTGATGAACAAACTGTGAAAATATATGAAAATACCCAATGTAGAATTTATTTATTTACAATAAATATAAATTATAAGCATAAAAAATTAGCATAAAAAATTAACACTTTTACATGTTAATCACATATAGGTGACTACTTCTAAAATCAAGTCAGTACTTGATGTTTATATAAACCAAATAGACTAACATGTAAGTACCCATTAAAGATGATTAAGCATAAAATTGTTTAAAAGTAAAATAGCAGTAATGAAAAGGGAATTCTTGATGAAACACTTGAAATCATCAATTAAGTAAAATTGACTAAGGCTACTTTTTCAATGTTTTTTATTTTGATGAAATTTCCAAAACTAGACAACTACAATAATATTTATTTAAAAATCATAGTCTTACATATGTATTTTAGTTTGTTCACACTTTTTTTTGAAATATGAACAAAACATTTTCCTCTTATTGGAGGAATTTGGTGGATTCCATATGGACCCTCTGAGTTCCTTCAATAAGAGTCTAGTGTTATGTTCACACTTCATAAAAAGCGTGAACAGACTCACTCTCGTTATATATTGGTGTTCATGTCTTGTCAAGAAACCGTATAACTATTTATTGATTGTTATATCAAATTTCATGAACTGGCTATGATACATCAACATCCTTTGAATAAAAGGGGCTTGTAAGTTCAAGTGTAAAGGCATAAATCTAAATCATCTTCATCTCGATCCATCCACGTATTGCCTTTGGACTAGAGAAGATTTCAAACATGACTCTAATTCTTTAGCATTCATCTCACCGAAGATCTTTAGATTTCAAATAACGATATAGATCGAGATGTTAATTTAGGATATTTTTCTTTATCTTTATCTTCTTCTTTTTTCCTTTTTTTTTGTTCAACGAAGAAACCAAGCGGAGCCGTTAAACCCGCAGTGCACATAACCCGGTCCTCGGGCACAACATAAATTAACATATCTTAACGTATGAACATGGTAAACCCTTAACATGTCGATTCGAGTTTCGAACTCGCATCGTTGTAAAGCTAAAATCAGTCTTAGCAACTTTATTATGTCATTCTTATTTTAGACCTGGGTGACATGAATCTTGAGCTTAAAAAGTCTTGAATTTGCTCCTTGCTAGTTAGGTCATAGCTCGACTGCCAATGGATAGCTAGTGACCATAGAAAAATTTCCTTGATGTCGCAAGTCCTTGTCCTTGCAAGCTGCATTGTGCACCCCTTAAAGACTTGGAGGGGTTATTCTACAAAAGGTAACAACTTGGAGGGTTGATTCTACTTGTTTGGCTGGCTTATAATGGCCGACTATTGTAGTGGTCCACTAGAATTTTGTTGCTTCGCTTTATTAAGTTGGGTTTAACAAAAATAAATAAATAAAAAATCTGCAAACTAGAGGCAATAATATTGCAAGATTTACTTCCCTCAAAATCAACCTGATAATATAGAAAATGATATAAATTTTAATGCTTTATTTATTGCATTAGTGTGACACTTCATACCTCTTAGCATGCCACAAACCAGTCATGATAAGAAATATGGAGCGTTTATGTACAATTAAACTATCACAAAGAGTAAGATCCATAAGACATGAAAGTAGTTATAGCGAAAACACTTCATATTATAACAACTTATTGTTCAAAAATAAAAATTTATTAATAACAACTGGAATGTTACATAATCTCAGTCTCAAAAGCCATATCAGAGAACAAAACAAATAATTCTCCTCATGTTCTAACATAGACCAAAAACAGATAGAATGATAAAAAGAAGGAGAGAATACATCTATAAAAACAGAATAAAAACTTTCTAGTTAAACTGTCCATGCTGCATGCATCACTCTCTAACTTATGAATCTAATGTGGGAGAAAAGTAAAAAATGAAGAATGAATCAAACATAAAGTCTAGTAGATGAAAGTGACTACTAAAAATTTAACAATTAAGAGATAATAGAGTTGATAACGATTTCTGTGTTACAAGGACAAAGTGTTAGTGCACAACTTAGATTGTTTGCATATTTGATGGTTCAAGATGATTATTTGCACTTTAGTAGCTATAATGAAATCACTATTGGGATTAATCCCTAGTTCTACCCAAATAATTGGCCTCCATTATTTACCATCAAAATAGCATGGTAGTTCCCCCTTCTACTGACTTAAAAGACACTCAAGTATAAAATCGCACCATACCAATCACCACATTCACCAGATGGACATCTATATAATGCTGGATGTAGAATTATTTATCCTAATCAATGTTGCACACTCGGTCATTGCTGGTACACACTAACTATTGTCCCCTTAATTACCCTAATTAGTAATGCATGTCTCACATGTTGCCAGTATGGGTTAAAACCATTTATTTACCCTAATCAACATGTATTTTTAATGGGTCGCTGGTACGGGCACCAACAAGCAGTATTCTAATTGCATTCCCATCTCAGTCCCATGACATGAGTCATATCTGTTACCTCCATCTCATGAACTGATTCTTATCTATTACCTTAATCCCATGGCCTATCTCCAATCTACTGGCTAAAATGTATGATTTTCTACTTTCCAATGACAAGTTTACAATATCAAAATAGTTCTTATTACTTTTCTTATAACCACTACAAGAAAAACCATATATAGCAGCTGTAGAATCCGCTTCTAATCCGTCGCTAAATAGGCCTTAGAGACGGATTTCCTACATAATGGTGTGATCGGTAAAAATCAAGACGGTATTTGTGTCAGATTTTGCAATGGAATTTAGCATGAATTTTCTGACATTTTTCTGTTCATTTTACTAATTTTATAATAAAAATAAAATTTTATTTATTAATTTAATTTTAATTTGTATACCGACTATTTAGCAACGGATAATTAATTTATAATAAAATATTATTTATAAAAGACGGTAAATCCTTACTAATTACAAAGGGATTAGCGACGAAAATCAAATTAAGGTAAACTTAACCTCCCTGTTTTTGTTGGTAATCCGCTGCTATTCCCCTTCTGGTCTATTTTTTTGAAAAAAAAGGAAAAAAAATGTTGGTTCATTTTTATTAACGACTAGAAAATTACATAGTAAGGTTAGCATACTAACCTAAATACAGACTGAAAAGCTTAAAATAAAATACATACAAAGTACTAAATTAAATCCTAGAAGAGAGTTTTGAACCCATGATGAGGTTACCAACTCCAAAGCAAGTGCGATCCCGCTGCATGTCTAATCCTCTATTACTATCCTTCGAGTGGCAAAGATTTAAACAATTTGCCACCATTCTGTTACGTTTATAACAAAATTAAGTTGAAATGAATCTGAACAATATATTGTAATTCTAAGATAGTCCACCAGTCATTGCAAGAAAAGGCATATATGAGCAGTTAAACCAAAACCGCCAGTGATATGAAATTCCAGAAGTTAGGCAATGTATGTAACACCCCACCTCCGCCAGGGTAGCTCTTGCAAGCACTCTGACTTTGGAGGGGTGTTTGAATCAGGTAAACATGCATAATGATATATCAAGGCAGAACAAGAACATATGTATATATGTAAACAGAGTAAATAAGATAAGTAAAACAGCGGAAGATTTCAAACTATTTCAAAACAAGTCTGGTACATCATAATGTCAACTTTCCAAATACACAAGTCTAGATAAAAACAACATCACTGGAAAAACTCAAATACATAAGTACTATTCCCAAAATAAGTGATAACCATAGCTAGCTTCATGTCAAGACCGTACATGAGCTAAAATCCCACAAGCAAGCGATCAGAAATCCAAGCTAAGCTCCAATATTCCCACCCTGAGAACCTGGGGGGAAACGGAAGAAAAGAGGCGAAAGAAAAACAGGTCAGTCAAAAAGACTGAGTAAGCCCTACTACAATCAATGTAAACTGATAAAGTTAACTGGCATGAGAAGCAGGGATGAACATAAGGACAACTACATACTGGCATGATGATTAACTAACAAGGTAGATAAAGGTGTCATCGCATAATCAGGATTAAGGTTTTGCACCACAGGTGTACTAGCAAACTAACATGACTTGAATAAACAAGTATTGATCCCTTGGCCCAAGCTTTGGCCCAATAACATGAAGTGACCCTAATACGAGGTCCAATAACATGAAGTGACCCTAATACGAGGTCCAATAACATGAAGTGACCCTAATACGAGGTCCAATAACATGAAGTGACCCTAATACGAGGTCCAACCAAACGGTCTAGTCGATCGGCTCCCTATAAGCCTAACTCGTCACGTGTTGGTGTCAATACGACCCAAACATAATTGTAGTCAGACTGTGCAGGGTCTCCCGTCGGGTGTATAAAGCCCTACGGTGTCAACCCCTGGACACCAAAAACATAAGTGCACAGTCTCGATCTAATGGTACCCATGCATGCTTTCCCCGGCTTCGGACTATGTGCACGACCATAGTCCGCCCGGAACTACACCGGCGTACCACTCTGCCGTCGTTTTTGGTCACTTACCTCAAGTCCAGTAATCGTGCCCCCACCCTAGCCTAGTCCCTAGGGTCATAATGATACAAACTTGGGATTACTGCTGGAGTGGACCCCCATTGCTAGGATTTTCTAGTGGGTTAAGTACGGTTTAACCCTCTTGCTAATCATGGATTAACTTGGTAAAGTGTAACGATGAGTTCACGACTTAACCCTGATTAATCTACCAAGCCCAAATTGGTTAAGTATTAAGTGGACCATGACTTAACCCTAATCATGAGGCATTAATTAATTATTGTGCCTTAACCTCTCACATTAGACTTTGTTGTGGTTACTAGTTAAGCCGGTCGGTTCCGGGTAGCTTTACACCACAATTTGGTCTAACCTCGGGTTCAAGGTACAACATGACCAACTTCTCACATTGGGTCCTATTGTTCGTAGCAACTAGTTAAGCCGGTCGGTTCCGGGTAGGTTTACGCTACAAACTCAACCAAACCTCGAGTTGGTCACACTTATATTTTCTAACTGTCATGTCCATTATGTTTCCCAAAACATATTACAAGTTTTCAAGAATTTGGGTAGACCTAACTTAATAGGTAAATTCCCAATGGGTAGACCTAACTTAATAGGTAAATTCCCAATCTTATGTTTTTATGTCTTTTAAGTTTACCCAACCCCAAACGCAATCCCATCGCTTACATATCGCAATAGCGCATAAAGGATAGAAAGAGGGAACTTGGCATAATCATGACATAAAGGTGTTGAAGCCACAAGTTTACCATGGTGGCATATGAAATGTACATATGTTCATATACTTGCATATTACATTTTTATGCCTCAAAAGCATGCATAAAACCAAACTTAGCATATTGGTAATACATGGTGATAAATGACATGTAGAAATGGCCATAAGTTCGCATTTAGCCTCACATGCAAGTTATCATAAGAGATATGATAACTTACATGTTGCCAAAATGCAACCTTTAGCATAAAGCTTGAAGCTTTATGTTCATATACTCAAGGTAAGCTTGCATAACATGATAACATGAACAAAATGATCAACCCTAACTTGCATAACATAACTTGCATATCATATGACAAACTTGCATATCATAACAAGGCAAACTTGCATAGCATAACATGGTAAACTTGCATATCATAACATGGCATACTTGCATAGCATAACATGGTAAACTTGCATATCATAACATGGCATACTTGCATAACATAACATGATAAACTTGCATATCATAACATGGCAAACTTGCATAACATAGCATGGCAAACTTGCATATCATAACATGGTAAACTTGCATAACATAGCATGGTAAACTTGCATATCATAACATGGTAAACTTGCATAGCATAACATGGTAAACTTGCATATCATAACATGGCATACTTGCATAGCATAACATGATAAACTTGCATATCATAACATGGCAAACTTGCATCATTCATTTAACTTTAGAGTTTAAATATGAAAGTAGAAAAGGGCTTACAATGCTTATGAAGACACAAATATATATATATATATATATATATATATATATATATAGATTGAGACTAAGCCCTTATGCAATCAAATAAACCCAAAATGGAAGCTCCAATAGAAAAACCCTTGAGCCAAAATGATCAAAACCCTTGCTTTATGATGTAAATATGGAAACTTGACTTGAATGCAAGCTAATGACACTCATACAAGCTTGAAAACACTTGTATGCATGGAAAATCTCTCATAGAAATAACTTAGGAATTTTATGAAGAGAGTGGAGGCCATGAGAGGAATGATTTTGCCATAGTTTAGTTGTATGTGTGAATAATGTTGATTTAGGCTTAGGTTAGGGTCTTATTTATAGAGATTAGGATTAGTTCTAGCCTTAGGATTAAACCCTAGTTCCAATCTCAGCCCTCAAAACCGAATCTGGCCCCCAAACTCAACACAACTCCAAGATGGTGCACCAGGCAAAACTGCCCGGCTGAACCAAGTCGACAGCCAAGTCGATAGGGCTGTCGACTTGGGTCCAACCAAGTCGACTCCCAAGTCGACAGGGCTGTCGACTTGGGTGCTCTGGCGGGAATTTTCCCGCCTGGCCCAATCTAACCCTAATTTCCAAATTTCAAACTTGAATTTGAAATCTGTTTTTACTTTGAAATTTTCTGAAAACTTCGTTGGGCCTTAATCGGGTCATACGGACTCCGATTTTCGAAAACTCGGACTCTATTTCGCGTATTTTTCCGAGACGAACGCAATGGCATAGCCCTTTTCCTTGATTCAGATTTATAAATTAAATTCTACCTCGATTTACGTTACAATAGGTTATTGAAAATACGGGATGTTACATTCTCCCCTCCTTAAAGGATTTCGTCCCCGAAATCTTCAAGTTAGGAAGAACGTATCCTACCATCCAACATCCATCTACTCAAAACATCATCCACGAGCAATCATTGTCCTTACAAGATTATAAATGTTGTATGAACATATGAAAAGGTGTGTGTATATGTACTTATCTAATGCAAATATCATCAATGCAAATTATGTTAGTGAAATGAATCCATATGTATACAATTCCTAACATAATGTATAACATCTATATGTGTGCACATAACATACATCCATATGCAACATCCATGTGATAACACAAAAATTTTCATCCATGAATAAGCATAAACACTCATGCATATGCAATATGAGGAGTGTGTGAGCCGATCTAGTGCCTAACGTGTATAATGCATCCACGAGTAACCACTTGGAAGCACTTGCAACCACTTGCAACCACCAACCATAACATGTTTCAAACACATGTTTCATCCAAAGGGTTTCTACCTAAGGTTCTCATGACAAGATTAACATGATAACAAGATAAACAAGAAAAACATGGATAGCAAGAGATATGCTACAAAGAGATCGGGAAGATAAGAAAGATATACTCCTTTTGGATTACAAGAAATCCCTTCCTAACTTAACCCCAATCCTATAAAAGCCCAAAAGGTTTAGTCAACCTAACGGACCCCTTCAAACCTTGACATGTATTACTAGCCAATAAGTCATACCTCCCGACAGAAATAGGACCGAGAATGGGACCGAGAGGATATACGTAAAAAGATAACATGCGCGTAAGTTCCACAGGAAAACAAGGATCAAGGATATGCTCTTAAAAAGAGATATGATGCGCGTATCTAGCCTTCAGTCTTCTAAGTCACATTTCCTTGAGCTTAACTCCACTGTGCTTTGACCGTCTTTTACCTCATGATTTCTTGGCTTAAACATAACTATGACCTCATGGTTTCATGCAAGCTCTCCAAAATTCACCAGTGAATCCTGAATCTCGTTTACTTACTATAAAGTATTCCACGCAGCAGAACTTTTCTTGAAAATACCAATCCACGTTGCCAATTGCTCTTACTAACGTGATTTTCTATAACTCATGCATGAACGAAATGAACCATCTGCCTGTGAATGATAGGACGTCCTTAGATTCAGCCGTTTGCCCATGACTTCCCGTAGACTATCTCAAAACTGGCTAGTGAAGATTGAGTCATGGTTACTAACTATCCTTTAGGGGACCCCGTGCAACCGCTTTATTTCTTGAAAGTAAACTGTCGCTAGCTATGATGCAGTCCTTTCGCTCTTTATCGGAGTGAAATGAGCACTCTTCGTGAGTCTACCTACTATGACCCACATGCTCTTATTCCCTTTCTTGATCTAGGCAGTCCATCCATGAAATCCTTCGTGACGCTTTACTACTTCCATTGCGGGGACCTCCAATGGATATAATAGCCCACCAGGCTTCTATGACTCGGCCTTTAACCTGTTGGCACAACATGCACCTTGGGACAAACTCGGCCACCTCCTCGGGTGATGTGCATCTTCAAGAACCTTCTTTCTCTCATCGCGTCTTAGCCATCCCTTGTCCTCTATAGCGTGGTGACTTACCATCTCGCCTCGAATCAACTGGTCCATGATCTCGACTAAGTGCGGGTCTTCTTTCTGTGAAGTCCCTACTTGATTCAGAAGGGTAGGTCTAAGCTCAAGGGACGCTAACTAACTAATTAAACTGAGAGAACTTCTTACTTCAATTGTCCTCGTCGGAGCTTTTTGGTTTTGAACCGCGACCACTTTAGCAGGATCTACCACTAAGCCTTGCTTAGAAACTATGTGCCCAAGAAATCTAACTCCTTTTTCTCCAAAATGACATTTGGAGGACTTGGCTTTCAACTGATGCGCTCTAAGCGTATCCATCACCTCCTTGAGATGTCTAGCATGTTCTTCCTCGTTCTTTAAGAAAGTCAGGATATCGTCTACAAAGACTACCACAAACCCATTCAGGAACTCCCTAGACACCCTACTCATCAAGTCCACGAAGTAGGCGGGTGCATTAGTCAAACCGAATGGCATGACCAGCCATTCTAAGAATCCATCTGGAGTTCTGAACGCAGTTTTGCCTATACTATCCTCAGCTACTCTGAGCTGATGGAATCCAGTAGCAAGATCAAGAGAAAACAGATGTTCCTACAAGCTGATCAAACAAATCATCGATCCTTGGCAATGGTTGTCTATTCTCTTTGTTTAACTCACGATAATCAACACAAAGTCGAAGAGAACCATCTGCCTTGGTAGTAAATACTACAGGCGCTCCCCATTCAGATATACTTCATCTAATGAAGTTCTTCTCAAGCAACTCCTTGACTTGCTTTCTTAACTCTCATCTTGCGGGGCCATGTGCCTAACCGGCCACGAAACTATCTTGGCATTATCAACCAGATAAATGCGGAAATCTATCTCTCGTTTAGGGGTAACCCCCTTCTCTTCACCCAAGATATCAGGATATTCTCGGACCACCCTCACCGATTGTAAACTATCGATAGACGGGTTGAGGGATTCAAGATAACACAACATGACGGGACTCATAGGGTTACTAGAAATTTTTAGGGTATTACCGAGGCGAGTCATGAGCCTCACAACCCTATGCTCAAAAATCAAGAATGGCTCCAAAACTGGACAACCAATCCATGCCCAAAAGCAACCCATACCCCATGAAACCGAGAATATAAGCATCACGCGAGAATTCTATACTCAAGATAGAGATTTTCAAATCCACGTAGATAATAGACAAATGGGCGGAACCCCCAATTGGATTTGAAACACACACAGGATCATTAACTAGACTAGTACTTAGGTGCAAACTTCCAGCTAAACCAGATGAAATAAACTATGCGAGCACCAGAAGCAAACAAAGTACGAACAAGAAAATCAGAAATGTAAACAAGACTTTCAACAGAAATACTACCTCGATCGGGAACTGGAGTGGCATTGAGAGCATGAACTTGCCCTCCCGAAGGTCCAGCACGCTGAGTCTGACCCTGGCCTTGCCCTTGCTTCTTCGGGCAATCCCTAGTGAAGTGTCCCATTTCTCCACAGTTAAAGCAAGTGCCCTTCCTCTTTCTGCAATCCTTGTTTAGATGAGTCAAGATTCCACAAGTAAAGCACTTCTTTTCCTTCTTATCTTTAGACTTCTCCTCCATCTTTTTCATTTCCTTTTTGGGCCCCGTTTTCTTGGTTTGAGACTCATTCACCTTGATTTCCTTCTTGTCACTCCTATTCTCTTCATTGAGTAGGGCCATATTCACCAAACTCTCGAAAGTTGCCCCCAAGGGTATATGAGACATGGCTAAACCATGTAATGGCTCGTTTAATCCTAGAGCAAAGTATAGGGCCTTCTTCTGAGCTGTGTTAACCAAGTCTAAACCGACCCGAGCCAGTTGATTAAACTTATCTATGTATTCCCTAATAGTCATGTCCCCTTGCTTCAGGGATAGGAACCTTAGTCCAAACTTTCCCCGAAAGTCATCCCAAGTCTCAATTGGCCTAGTAGCGGTGGTGACCACCCACCAATGTGCAGCTTCTTCCTTTAGCAACCATACTGCCAATAAAACCTTCCTACGGTCATCTATATCAAAGAAGGCAAAAAGATCTTCGGTTTCTTTCAACCAATTCCTTGCCTCTACATAAGTCTCGGTTCCAATGAAATTCTTGCAACCCATTGCTTTGAAATCTTTGCAAGTCTTTGCGAAGTCAACTTGAGGATGCTGAGGGGGAGGAGGAAGAGGAACCTCAGCGACAGGAGGAGGAGGAACATTAACTACCGGAGGAGGAGGAGGAGGAACATCTGCGGGGCCGGCTTCGGTCGCCCTAGCCTCCAAAAGTCTCCTATACCAAACAGGTACGTGTACTCCCTCCGAAATAGCAAAGTTATTGGCCATACTGAAAACGAAGAAAAAGACAGATTCAGAATGGAGAAAAACGAAGGAATTTTGCTAATGGCTTTTTGGGGAATAGCCTTTAAAATAAACTAGACTCTTCTTTGGAAAATACTTTATACTTGGTTTTGAAAATAGTTTTCCAAAAGTTTTAAAAACCTTTTTGTTCCTTCTCGTAAACCATATGCTCTGATACCAAATGTAACACCCCACCTCCGCCAGGGTAGCTCTTGCAAGCATTCTGACTTTGGAGGGGCGTTTGAATCAGGTAAACAAGCATAACGATATATCAAGGCAGAACAAGAACATATGTATATATGTAAACAGAGTAAATAAGATAAGTAAAACAGTGGAAGATTTCAAACTATTTCAAAACAAGTCTGGTACATCATAATGTCAACTTTCCAAATACACAAGTCTAGATAAAAACAACATCACTGGAAAAACTGAAATACATAAGTACTATCCCCAAAATAAGTGATAACCATAGCTAGCTTCATGTCAAGACCGTACATGAGCTAAAATCCCACAAGCAAGCGATCAGAAATCCAAGCTAAGCTCCAATATTCCCACCCTGAGAACCTGGGGGGGGGGGGGGGGCGGAAGAAAAGAGGCGAAAGAAAAACAGGTCAGTCAAAAAGACTGAGTAAGCCCTACTACAATCAATGTAAACTGATAAAGTTAACTGGAATGAGAAGCAGGGATGAACATAAGGACAACTACATACTGGCATGATGATTAACTAACAAGGTAGATAAAGGTGTCATCGCATAATCAGGATTAAGGTTTTGCACCACAGGTGTACTAGCAAACTAACATGACTTGAATAAACAAGTATTGATCCCTTGGCCCAAGCTTTGGCCCAATAACATGAAGTGACCCTAATACGAGGTCCAATAACATGAAGTGACCCTAATACGAGGTCCAATAACATGAAGTGACCCTAATACGAGGTCCAATAACATGAAGTGACCCTAATACGAGGTCCAATAACATGAAGTGACCCTAATACGAGGTCCAATAACATGAAGTGACCCTAATACGAGGTCCAACCAAACGGTCTAGTCGATCGGCTCCCTATAAGCCTAACTCGTCACGTGTTGGTGTCAATACGGCCCAAACATAATTGTAGTCAGACTGTGCAGGGTCTCCCGTCGGGTGTATCAAGCCCTAGGGTGTCAACCCCTGAACACCAAAAACATAAGTGCACAGTCTCGATCTACTGGTACCCATGCATGCTTTCCCCGGCTTCGGACTATGTGCACGACCATAGTCCGCCCGGAACTACACCGGCGTACCACTCTGCCGTCGTTTTTGGTCACTTACCTCAAGTCCAGTAATCGTGCCCCCACCCTAGCCTAGTCCCTAGGGTCATAATGATACAAACTTGGGATTACTGCTGGGAGTGGACCCCCATTGCTAGGATTTTCTAGTGGGTTAAGTACGGTTTAACCCTCTTGCTAATCATGGATTAACTTGGTAAAGTGTAACGATGAGTTCACGACTTAACCCTGATTAATCTACCAAGCCCAAATTGGTTAAGTATTAAGTGGACCATGACTTAACCCTAATCATGAGGCATTAATTAATTATTGTGCCTTAACCTCTCACATTAGACTTTGTTGTGGTCACTAGTTAAGCCGGTCGGTTCCGGGTAGCTTTACACCACAACTTGGTCTAACCTCGGGTTCAAGGTACAACATGATCAACTTCTCACATTGGGTCCTATTGTTCGTAGCAACTAGTTAAGCCGGTCGGTTCCGGGTAGGTTTACGCTACAAAATCAACCAAACCTCGAGTTGGTCACACTTATATTTTCTAACTGTCATGTCCATTATGTTTCCCAAAACATATTACAAGTTTTCAAGAATTTGGGTAGACCTAAATTAATAGGTAAATTCCCAATGGGTAGACCTAACTTAATAGGTAAATTCCCAATCTTATGTTTTTATGTCTTTTAAGTTTACCCAACCCCAAACGCAATCCCATCGCTTACATATCGCAATAGCGCATAAAGGATAGAAAGAGGGAACTTGGCATAATCATGACATAAAGGTGTTGAAGCCACAAGTTTACCATGGTGGCATATGAAATGTACATTTGTTCATATACTTGCATATTACATTTTTAGGCCTCAAAAGCATGCATAAAACCAAACTTAGCATATTGGTAATACATGGTGATAAATGACATGTAGAAATGGCCATAAGTTCGCATTTAGCCTCACATGCAAGTTATCATAAGAGATATGATAACTTACATGTTGCCAAAATGCAACCTTTAGCATAAAGCTTGAAGCTTTATGTTCATATACTCAAGGTAAGCTTGCATAACATGATAACATGAACAAAATGATCAACCCAAACTTGCATAACATAACTTGCATATCATATGACAAACTTGCATATCATAACATGGCAAACTTGCATAGCATAACATGGTAAACTTGCATATCATAACATGGCATACTTGCATAGCATAACATGGTAAACTTGCATATCATAACATGGCATACTTGCATAACATAACATGATAAACTTGCATATCATAACATGGCAAACTTGCATAACATAGCATGGCAAACTTGCATATCATAACATGGTAAACTTGCATAACATAGCATGGTAAACTTGCATATCATAACATGGTAAACTTGCATAGCATAACATGGTAAACTTGCATATCATAACATGGCATACTTGCATAGCATAACATGATAAACTTGCATATCATAACATGGCAAACTTGCATCATTCATTTAACTTTAGAGTTTAAATATGAAAGTAGAAAAGGGCTTACAATGCTTATGAAGACACAAATATATATATAGATTGAGACTAAGCCCTTATGCAATCAAATAAACCAAAAATGCAAGCTCCAATAGAAAAACCCTTGAGCCAAAATGATCAAAACCCTTGCTTTATGATGTAAATATGGAAACTTGACTTGAATGCAAGCTAATGACACTCATACAAGCTTGAAAACACTTGTATGCATGGAAAATCTCTCATAGAAATAACTTAGGAATTTTATGAAGAGAGTGGAGGCCATGAGAGAAATGATTTTGCCATAGTTTAGTTGTATGAGTGAATAATGTTGATTTAGGCTTAGGTTAGGGTCTTATTTATAGAGATTAGGATTAGTTCTAGCCTTAGGATTAAACCCTAGTTCCAATCTCAGCCCTCAAAACCGAATCTGGCCCCCAAACTCAACACAACTCCAAGATAGTGCACCAGTCAAAACTGCCCGGCTGAACCAAGTCGACAGCCAAGTCGACAGGGCTGTCGACTTGGGTCCAACCAAGTCGACTCCCAAGTCGACAGGGCTGTCGACTTGGGTGCTCTGGCGGGAATTTTCCCGCCTGGCCCAATCTAACCCTAATTTCCAAATTTCAAACTTGAATTTGAAATCTGTTTTTACTTTGAAATTTTCTGAAAACTTCGTTGGGCCTCAATCGGGTCATACGGACTCCGATTTTCGAAAACTCGGACTCTATTTCGCGTATTTTTCCGAGACGAACGCAATGGCATAGCCCGTTTCCCTTGATTCAGATTTATAAATTAAATTCTGCCTCGATTTACGTTACAACAGGTTATTGAAAATACGGGTTGTTACAATGTAGCACAGGGAAAGCAATGCATCATCGAGAAACTTGCCAGGTTGACAACCAGAAAGTAGTCTCATACCTTTAAAAGTTCAGATCTGAATCAGATAGTAGGGGCAGATTTAAAGAAAATAGGTTGATAATGGACTGATCTTCAGTAGCATGACAGAGGCGAACAGAGGCATGAGTGTTGCTGGAAAACTTGGAAAATGAAATCCATTTTCTTCATGAACAATGATTGTTGTACATTATCAGTTTAAGTCATTTTACCGATTAAAACTGCATTTACATCATCAACCACTGCAATACATATTGCCTGATATACTGCTTCTCAAACTCAACAACCTTATCTGCAAATGAAGAGTACGTAGGAGATGGCGTTTAATTATTCCACACGTTTTGTGAACGAACCCATTGACAACACATTCCAAATTGCAGTTAGTATTACATTTTAGTAGTTGAATCCATCTGACAAATCGTCTAAATCTTCTCAGGCATTTAAACATTGAAGAACATATCATCAATGAAATATAACACACAGGATTCTGAAGATAGAACGCAAAATTTGCAAATCCCATAACATAGATTTTGAGCAGGTCCAAAATTAATTCCAAATCTGGAAATTTAAACCAACTACAGGATCCATCCAGTAATATGCAAATAGCCAGAAAATATGAATCGAGCTAGTAAGAAGAAGATTTAAATTCCATGGCTATCAATCCAATTCATCATGGCCAATTAGTGAATCACGAAAAAAGAACTTACCCTGTAAGATCGCCGACAATAAGAGAATCGAGTAAAAGAGTTTGCTGAAGGTTATTAAGTAGAACAATGAAAACAGCTTCGCTAAAAGCTCCTGAAGGCGTGATTGTCTGAAGTCTTAGAGCGATTTACTGAAGGTTGAAATTGGGAACTTGGAGAACTTGCTTCATCCAGTTCTTTAACTCGATCTGGACATCGAAACGAGATTTGGACTTTGCTGATGGTTAGTTACGCGAGGAATTGATGACGCAACCAGAAGATATGGTATTGAAATCATTCTATGCATCTCAATTCAGGAAAATTTCCAGATCTGTTCTTCGGGTTGAGGGAGGATGATAGTGGAAGGCTTATCAACGTGAAAAACATGCTGAAAATTGTTTTAAGAAATAGTGAAAACCGCAAGAGTTTTCTAATTTTTCAGATTGCAAGATGGGGCGATCCGAATTACAGAAGAATCAAGGTTGAAGATTGAGCTAAAAAAAAAAAAAAAAGAATCGAGGTTGTAGATGAAAAGGGTAAAGCGAATTACAGAAGAACGCAAGATGGGGCGATCCGAAATAGAAGCATTGGAGGTGTTCTGTTCGTTGGATCTATCCAGTTTGAACGGTGATGAATGGGACTCTGTCCCAGACGCGGATCTGTGCTTCCCATACGCGGATCTGTGCTCCCATACGCGGATCGAAACTGTGATGAATGGGAGGTGTTCTGTTCGATTTTTTTAAATTGGTTATTGTAAATTAACAATCATTGAAAATTTATTATTAAATACTAAATACCAGTATCACTTTATAATTATTAATTAATTATTTACGGTTAATTATTAGATATCACTCTTAATTATTAAATAATTATTAATGATTAGTTATTGATAATTAGTTTATAAACTTTATGATTTATTTCAATTTTATTCAAGATAATTTCAAATTTTTAGATTTTTCGAAATATAAAATATATTTATCAACTATAATTATAAAATATAAGTATCAATTATAATTATCTACTATAATTATTAAATACAATTATTTAAAATTAATTATTGAATACTAGATATAACTTCTTAAGTATTAAATTTTATTATTAATTATTAAATAATTATTATAATAAACTGATATTTCCATTATTAGGGGAATAATTATAAAAGAACAATTTAAAATTCTGGGATTTAGCATAAAATATACTGGCATACTGATTGAAATTTGCGATGAAAGCAAAGGACTTAATTAAGAATTCAGTAATTACATTGGTTATGAGCAAATATTATTTTTCTAATTCTAAACAAGCAATGATTTTAAGTTATTTATTACAAAACATAAATTATTATTTATTATTACTTATAAATCATTAATTAGAACAAATTAATTAATTATTGAACATGTTAATAATTATTAAAAATAACACTAAAGTGTATCTAAGAAAAACAATATAAACATCTCTTGCAAATCTATTGGAATTCTGGTGCAAAATAGCTTTGGTAAATATTCGTCGGTATTCTGCCTGAATTTGCAGCGGAAAATAGTGGCAGAATTTTTCTGTCGGTAATTTGATGCAATTTGCAACGGCTTAGTGAGGGATGACAGAAGACGACGGTAATAAATAAAAGAAAAAAAGTTGAAAAAATAAAAAACTATCCCCTGTAGATCGCTTGGAAATCCATCGCAAAATAGCGATGGAAATTTCCGCTTCTAAATATATGACGCTAAATCAATGTTTTCTTGTAGTGAACATAAGTTATAATTTATATGAAATTTTCCAAAGCTTGATCTCTCTTTATCCATCTTCTTTTTATTACAGGTCTACATGTTCTAGGTCTTCCCTGTTAATTAAACATGTTACCATTTTATTATCTACCTACATGTTTTACAAACGTTCTTTTATAAATCTACTGTTTTCCTATTTAATCATTACGTTAATACCACTCTCTTTACATTATTATTTTTTATAAGAACTGGGTACTTATATTACGAGGAAAAGGAGTACAGATACAAGATGAAGTTGTCTCGAATTACAGACTACAAACAGAAAGAATACTTTAAAAAATATAAAGCACCAGCTCCATCCTAAAGAGAAAAAAAACATTACAGACCAGACACTAGAAATATAGACCAAAACCAAGAGCACTTAACAAACTCAAAATTACAACAAGAACCCAAAGCCCAATCCAAAGAGGTTCAGCAGCAACTCCACACCCAGGTGCAACAAACTCCAACATACAACCCAAAAAAAATATGCACAAGAACCCTCAGCACATTGGAAGTCACGAAGCCCAAAAACAAGCCCAACTACAATCCACCGCAGAAGACCAAAACAAAAAAGCATATTAACCAAAACAGCAACAACCACAGAGAGAATAAACACACTAAAAAAACTACAACAGCAAAATCCCAAAGTCCAAAACAAAATAAGCTCCACTGAAAACACTCCTTCAAATTATTCAGCAACATATTAGAGGACAACACCATTAATCACCACTCCTGACACAATAGATTTACAAGCACCATTCACAACAAATCTCAAAATCAAAATAAAGCCCAGAAACTAAAAAATAATATATATCATCAACTAAGTAAATCACTTTTTAGAGATTCCTACAAACATGACCCCAACTGAAGTACCCCCTTCATCTTTTGACTTTTTTGACTTAGGACTAGTCTGATATTGTGTAACCAGTTTGACCTACTCAGGGTTAGTTTCCACTAATGGTTCACTGTACATTAGATTTCCTTTCCCTTTGAATTTTCCTGATTTAAATTTGACTTCCCTCCATTTGAAATTACTAACTGAACTGTCAGATTCATCCATATTATCACCATTGACTGCAGCTCCTATTTTAGATTGATCCTAGCTACAATTCTCTATTAGACTGTCAACCACTGACTTATTTTCATATTCCGCAATATCCTTATCACTTGAATTGTCTTGCTCACAGTACTCTTGCATGCATACATTATTAGTAGACAATTCTTTAGCCTTATTCGAAATACCTAACTCGCAATTATTATCAATATTTGTAACAACCCGGAAATGCGAGCCAGTTTAAAATTTTTATTTTGGCAATTTTAGCAAATTTTGAATATTTAAAATAGATTATTTTGAAAAATATCAATGAGAAATTTATTTTGAATAGAATTCGAACGTATATATTATATACGTCGTCGTTAGAATATAAATAATTATATATAATTATAACAGGAATTGAAAATGGCGCGGTAGTTCGATAATTCGATTTCAAACTTCAAATGAATGTAACGGGTGCAAAATAAACCGGATTATAGCGAAACGAAAAATAATAGGATCTATTTGATAATATCTTTCCAACAAATCCGAAAAATCAAAATTTCATAGCGGGGATCAAAAGATATGTCTAGTTGAAAATTCTGAATAGTCGCTATGAAATTCAGGCCCTGAAAAATGGGAATTTTGCAAACGACCTCGGATTTCGACGAAACCAATTTTTTTGGATCCATGATGTCAAATTATTGCTAGGGTTCAAATTTCATAATTTTCTGAATCAGTATGTAAGCGTGGCAAAAGAAAACGCGTTTGACCAGTTTTAGTTGATTTTAATCGACTGGAAAATGGCCATTTTTCCAACGGTCTCAGAATTCGATGAAACTAGTTTTGTTAGGACCATATCGTCAATACGAAGCTAGAAAATATTTTTTGGGAATTTTTAGAGTTAGTATGTGGCCCCGGTAAATGGAAATGCTCGTTCAAATTCAATATATAGAGTTATTTGTTGATTTTAACGGAAACTGATTGAAACGATCGAATCAGCCTGCGGTACATATCCGATTGTGTTCGGAATAGGAGTAAAACGCTAGGGATGATAGGCGGTGGGCCTCGTTTAGAGGTCGTATGAAAAAGTCAACATTTTGAATATAAATTAATTAAAAATAAAAAATTATCTCTCCCATTCCCCTTAAAAACCGTTGCCCCCCCCCTCATTCTCAGTTTACAGAATCGATTAAAAGAAAAAAAACTCCAGCCCCTCGTCGTTGATGAACGCGCGCCTCCTCCCCCTCATGGCGTCGCGCCTCCCTTCTCCGCTCCACTCTCTCTTCCTCCTCTTCTAAATTTAATCGTAGCCCCCCCCCACCCTAAAACCCCCAATTCCCCTGAACGCCACCGAAAATTGAACCCCCCCCCCCCCGACTGCAACCGCCCTCTAGGTGACGTCCAGACTCCGTCGCCCCAATGGCCACTGACCCGACCGCAACGCAGCTCCCCTTCCTTCAGCGACGCAAAAAACCTCCCTTCCCTTTGAACGGTGACTTTTATTTATTCATTTTAGTTTACCCAAGTTGTGAAGTACGATTTAAAATCAATTATATATATATATATATATATATGAAAGGTTAGGAATTTTATATTTAAGTAAAGAATTGATTTTTATCGTCAAAAAAAAAGTCGAGATTTTTAATTCGATAAAGGTGAGGTTTTTAATTCGAGAAAGGAGGGATTTTTAAAAGAGATAAAGAAGCGATTTTTAAAATATGAAAGTCATGATTTTTAAATATCTAAATAGCGAGTGAAATGTTTGATTTTTATATAAGTGAAAGGCGAAATCATTATATTTGTAAAGGCGAAATCTTTATATTTGAAAAGGCGAAATCTTTATAATAGAAAAGGCAAAATCTTTATAATAGAACAGGCGAAATCTTCATATTTGAAAAGGCGAAGTCTTTATATAGAGAATAGCTGATAAAAATATAATCTTTATTATATGAACACCGTTGTAAAAATAGAATTTTTATCTATATAGTAGCGATGTAAAAATAGAATTTTTATCTATATAGTAGCGGTGTAAAAATAGAATTTTTATCCATATGGAGTGATTATAAAAATATGATTTTTATATACATAGCTACAATATAAAAATGTGATTTTTATATATGTAGTGGCTATGGACAAAGAAAGTGACAAAAGGAGAGAATAGTGAAGATGTTCTACATAAGAAGAGTCGTGATATTGGATTAGCTAGTCGGTGAGAACTTCTCACTTTAAATTCTCTTTTTCTAGTTATATATATATACTAGGATGCAGACGGTGCTTAGTAGCACCCGACATCCGTCGTCCACAGACCATGGACGGCTTGTATGCTTGTTTGATGTGTTGTGAAAATTGTTTATGATGTTGATGTGAAATCGATAATAAATTGTAGATGGTTGAAATAGATTAATTATCGTTGAAAATATAATTTTTAACGTGAATGTGAATAAATGAATATTTATAAACAAATCGGCCGATTTGTTTATATATACCGATTTGACTGATATTGATTGGGATGATAAATTTTACACATCGCCCAACTGCACAAATAAAAATCCGTGTTTGTTGATTTGAAACCCCGCACGGGTGTTGGGATGAAATTTGGCGTACACTAATCCCAATTATTTAATTGTATGTCGATCGATTGGTCGACAGGCTGTGTAAGCGTTGATTATTTATATTTGATGCTTATGCAGTAGTGTGGTGCACCTTGGATGAAGGTTGATTGTTTATCGTTGCTATTATATACATGTGTTGTATGGAATCCATATAATTAACATTATATGGTGATTGATTGGGCCTCATTCCAATCGGGAAAATAATGAATATTATAAAAGAAAATTCATGTGTTGAATATAAAAATAGTCATGTGTTGACGATGTTCATGTGTTGAAACTATTTATGTGTTGAGTAAAATATTTTAAATAATAAAATTTACATCTTTATCATACTTAAAATTAGAACTACTTCACGGTGGAGTCTAATTAAAAATCAAACGATAGATACCATAGTTTTATAAAATATTTTACAACACAAAAATAGTCGTGTGTTGATAGTACTCATGTGTTGAGATTAGTCGTGTGTTGAAAGAAATTTAGATTCATGTGTTGAATAGAATATATTCATTTGTTGAATAGAATAACGAATTTATTGAAATATATAAAGCCGTGTTGATTAGAGTTGCGCTATTTTGACGTGAAGGATATTTATATTGATTATATTCGTTTTTAAAATGAATATAGAAAAGAAGTGATTTCAAAATATAACATTTTGAAAATATTATCATTTATATAGTAATGATATGAAATATTCAATTTTGATTTGAAATTGAATATAGAGTTGAAATGGTTTTGAAAACGAATTTAAAACAATTTATAAAATACGTTTTAAAAGGAAATCGACAAAATATATATAATATATATATATATATTATATATATAATGGCCTGAATAGAATGCGCCGAGCCACGACAGTTCGTGAATTTCGACCATTGACTTCGAATTGACGTTGCGGGAGATCCGACCGTCGGATTCTCCTAAAACCAGAACCATTGGGTTCGTATCGAAAAGATCTTTCCAATGAATATTAGAAATTTGAAATATAATGGTTGGATTTGGAATTATGTCCAAATCAATTTCAGAAAAGGTCGCTGTAAGTGCAGTTCGATGGCCGTTGTTGGAAATCGACTGTACGGGCCTTGATAAAATTATTAAAAATATTGATAATTTGTGTAAAATCATAATATATGAATTGGAAAGAACTGGGATGAAAAACTCCATATTTGAAAGGATAAAAATAGTTTTTTATCGAAATAAACTAGTTTTGAACTAGAATTAAAATCAATTTATTTTTGAAATAAATAAATTGAATTTGAAAGTGATTTTAAAAATAATCAATATTCCCAATATGTGAATTGGACTAGAGTTGAATCGAAATTATCTTCGGAATATTTCGATGTTGGATTTCGTGACTATACAGATATTGTTATGGGAATTTGAAAGATATATTTTATATCGTTATTTCCAATACGATATTTGTTGATTTCAGAATTTGATATTGAATATAAGCCGGTATATTTTCTATTCAGAGCCTTGTACTTAATATCAAATGTGATTTGGGTTTATCGTGAATCGTGTTTTAGATGATATTGGTTCTTTAACCCAGTTAAAGGCAGGATGTTGATTTTTGAAAAGATTAAAACTAAGTGGAGTTTTAATGAATCTTTAATAAGATTGAAATGTGAATTGATAATTTAAATTATTAAATCTGAAAGGTGATCGAGAATGGAGTACCACCAGTTTTGCCCCAAAGCGATAGTTAAATCTTTAATTAGATTTGAACGTGAAATGGTTATTAATTTTACCGATAACACCGTGGTGTTAGATATGGAGTATCACCAGTTTTGCTCCATGGGATGAATAGGTTGGGATCGGGAAATAAAATAAATAATTACTTCGGTGTGGTTCGCTAATCCCGACTAGTTTGGAATGATATTCAAAGGAAGATTAAAGAATAAATTTAGAAGAATTTATCTTGGATAAAATTAATGGGAACCTTTCCCTAAGAATGTGATTTTGTGAATAAAGGTATATTCTGAATTGGAATGAGGCGTTTTTGTGTTTGTGTAACATTTGTTTATCATATATGTGGGTTATTCAGAAAGGCCGGGTTTATACCCATTCTGAATAACCGATTCGACGAGATGTCGGAGATGAAGACAGTGGTTGAAGACCGGAAGTCTTCACATCGTTTGGGTGATTACTGATGATCTCGATTGGGCTGTACACCCAAGATGAGGGAAACAGTTGGTGATCGTCTAGACATACTTGGAGATAGATGGATATGCTAGGAAAGTGCCTCCGGTTTCATTCAGACCCAGGACGAACTTGTAAATGGATTGTGTGTCTGTCATTGGATTTTATTCTATGTTGATTGATCTCTATTAAATATACATCTGTTTGGCGGCGGAGAATTTATTCTCTTGCTTAACGCCCTTCTCTGAGACGTACGAGCTCAGAGGTTGTATATCGATTGACATCAGTCGCATGGAGTGAATTGCCAGTGTGGCACGCGTAAGTGGCAATTGATCAGGGCTTCTGTTGAAAAGCAAAGTCTTGTGGTTGATGATCAAAGCGCGGCCTGTGTGGCGTAGCTTTGTGTATAACATGAATTCGCGAGCCTCACACCTCGGTATGAGTCAAAAACGGGATACAGACCCAAGGAGTGCACGACGTTTCTTTCTAGCTATGGTGGTGTCAGTGACCTACCATCCCTGACATTTATATACTTTTCACCTGTGTGGTTGTTGGATACGAGGCGCCTCAGATATAGGTATGTAAGGACCGGGAAACGTGTGTTCAGGAATAATTAATCCTCAAAAGTAAGAGACGACCGGCCTTGGAGGTTCCAAAGGATCATAGTGGGATCATGAGGCATTTGCTAGAGTGTCTCGAATCGAAGAGGAGCTTGCCCCTTGCCTCGACTCATGACGGAAATCCAATTTCCAATACGTGATATTTCGGTTTTAATTGTAGAACTAGTATGGCGACATGATAGATTATACCCATGCCGCCTATGATTGATATTTATGATTTGAATTATTTTGACACTATGCACTTATAATAGTATCAAATGATTTGTTTTAAACGTACCAAGCATGTTTGGCTATTATAAGGGAAAACCCTATCCTCCGGCTTGCGTTGCATTGTGTGATGGGACCTGGGTCTTATAATAGCTTCATTTTAACAAAAAGCATTGCGCTCTTTTGTTATATGCACTAGTATTCTTAGGTGGAAACCCATTCAGTGTTATACGGCGTGGTCCCTTGAATTACTCTCTTTTAAAGTAAAGTTTTAAATAACTGTTTTAGTTCTCACACCAGTCATATGACTGACCTGGAGTTTATTGTTTTAACCTAAACTCTGGGTGGCCCTATTTTCCATACGGGCAGCTAGTAGTTTTGGTTTTGCAGATTTATATCCACAGGGTCCTGATTTACAGCTGGAACGATGCTCAGAAAGCTCTGTATCCGTGTATCACTTTCAGTTGTGCTTTGTATATTTTTCCACTGCTATGTAATTTATTGTAATCACTCATATTCATCGAATGTAATTTATTCATTTATACTCTGTATATTCTTGTATCTGATGGAATTGTTGTAATAACAATGAAATGTTCTTCCGTCTGCGTTCTATTTTGTCTTGTCCACAACGCAATCCGCTCTTTCCTTCACGGGGAAGTTACAGGTCGTGTCAATATTCATCAACACAGAATGGTTACAATTATCAACCAAAGTCCCAAAAGTTGTCTGTTGAATTCTCTGACTTCCAGAGTTACTCATATCCTTACCAACAGTTTCAATATTTTAATGCTTCTCCATATCATTCATATGTTATCCTGGAAATTCTTCTTGTCATCTAGGCCCATTCTACTGGCAGTACTAGATGAATTCTTTGAAACCCATACCTTAGTAGATTACACATATCAGTAGAGTGCCCAAAAACTTTACATATAGAACAAACATAAGGTAACCATTTATATATTACACTGCCAAATAATTGTACCATCATCATGTTGGATCTAGATCAGCCCTAGAGAGGGGGGGTGAATAGGGTTTATTGGATTTTAGCGAGATATTAAAAATTAATCAGATCATAGAATGCAGCAGAAATAAAAATGCGGAAAGTAAATAACACGCAGAGATACCCAACTTCGGTAAAACCTTGCCTACTGCTGCATTCTTAAGGTTTCTACTAGGTAATGGAACGGATCCCGCTTACAAGACCATGTAAACTCGTGAATCCCTCGCTCCCATTCTAACCCTATGCTCAAAACCCTAGACTAATCTGTATCCCCTAGATCAAATTTCCCCGAGTTACAAACTCATAACCCGTAGTTTTTACAGACTCTAGTAAACAGCTAGTTAAAACCCTAACTGGATCACCTAGATTTTCCAGACTCTATAAACTATTTGGATCGTTTACAAATAAAAGTAAAAATATAACACAAAATTAATCAAAACCCTAGATTTAAAAAGAAATTTAAAAACTCCCTTTAACACTTGAAACAAGGCTTGGCCGGCCACTTCAAAATGACTCCACCCATTGTTTAATTTCCTGATTGCTTTCCTATTTGGGAATTAAAAATGGTAGCGACTTAATTGGAAAAACTAGGGTTTTCCATGATGGCTTCAAATCAAATCTCGATTGATTAATTGTTCTCTGGAATTTCTCTGTAGACTTGAGTGCGTTGATGCTCCTGTTCTTCACCGATTTGGAGTTTCTCTGGCGATTGAAAACTTGTGAGTAATTCGAATTTAAATCTTTGCTTTTGAATTTTTATTGTTGGTTTTCAATGGAAAATTGCCAGTGATGCATTGGTGTTTAAATAGGATTGTAGAATCCTTTAATTGCTCTGATTTCTAGAAATGGATTCTTCTGATTTGCTCGATTGAATCCCTTTTTAATTTCCTTGATTCTTCAATTTGTATTCTCGGTTTAAAAGCTTTGCATGATTTCCTTTGAAATATTACCATAAATAAATCAATGGTGAAATTTGTTTTCCTTTTCGAAAATGATTGAGGAAATTTGGGAAGCTTTTATTTGATTATCTGTCTCCTTGAAATTAAATGAATGCAATTGTGTTCCCTTATATTTTCCTTATGTGATTAAACTTGATTGACCAAATTGATCGAGAATTCATTTTTGATTTCTGGAAGGAATTTGAGACATGAATTGATTTCCTTCATAAAGCATTCCCCTAGTATTTCTGAAAACACTTAAAAGCCTTGTCATATACGTTTCCTGCTGAAAGAAATGTTTCCTTCCCATTTTACTGTTGCCATGTTTGTATTTGCAAAAGGACTCTACACTATTTATTCCTAGAAAAATTGAAGTTGCTTGCCAAATATGCTTGATTAAATCTGAAATGAATACTTCTTCAAATCTGGAAAAGTTTACATCTGCATGTAACCAAATTTCATTTGGAAACTTGACTGCTAACATATATGCTAACCTGTGTGCAATGAAATGTTGTGAACTACATCATGATCACATTGTCATTTTCATCATACCATTTATCTACATATCATATATATATATACATATATATATATATATATATATATATATATATATACACGAGCGTCAGGGCATGCGCTTCACGCGTGGTAATGACATGCGCTTCGCATGTGGTCGTGGCACGCGCTTCACATGTGGATTTTTATTCCTCATATGTTATGTATTTTACATATTCAAGGACTTCACGCGTGATCACGGCACGCGCTTCGCGCGTGGATTTGATTTTGTATCATCCAATTTATTCATTTAAGGAAGCAAAGATTTGATTTTGTGCCTCCATCAAGACATAATAAAAGGTATAATATAATATATTACTTTGAGTTTTAAACGTTTTTTCTGGTTTGACCTACAGGCATTTTTTGTTTTATATGTTACCACCATAAATTACCTATTGTACATGGAAAGACCATTACTAATATAATTATACATGGAAAACGTGTTTTGTTTGTGGCTTGTTATTCCTTAAACATTGTTTATTTTACAAATATTATGTAAAACTAAAAAAAATGCAGAAAAGAGTTAACAACATCAACAAATTTGAAAGTATTTCTACATAAAATGTTATTCGAAAGTATTTGCTTTCTACAACCTCTTGTCGAATATTCATATTAACATAACAGAAGGTGGTTTGAAGCTTTCTCTCTTTCACCAAGCTTTTTCCACTCTGATGCTCTACGCCTCTCGTACATGTGAACATATGAATTTTTTGAGTTAAAATATCACCTGTCAAATATGATTTTTTTTCTCTATTTGATTTTTCTTTTTTTGGCTGGCATATTGGTTGCAACTCCCATGCTTTACATATGTACGTCTTGAATGCAACTATCATGCTTTACATATGTCGTATAACATAGTAAATCATATATAATCCACTATAAATAGCCAACACGGTAAAAACCAAAACATTGATACAGTAAATGTCACTTGTAACACTTAATAAAAACATACCATGAAATCTTATTTGTTAGACTGGGTTATCTATCATTTAACAAAATCATGTGAATCTGCCACATGCATAAACATCATCTCACTTAATATCTTATTAACATTACTTTCAACTTCAATGCTCATATGAAATGTATATATATATACACACACACACACACACGTACACACATATATAAAGTAGAAAATACCTGATTTGATCGTACATGTAGCAGCTAAACTTTAATGAGCAAATATTAGTAAATAAAATAGTACGTATGTTTATATACAACCACATGCTGGAAAAAATACAATCTAAACAATTTAGTCTCGCTTGAATCAAACTAACGAACATGTATTAAAAAAATATCTAACCTGGAGCTTGAAACTTTTGCAGTAGTGAATAGTGGCGAAGAAAAGATAACATCAGTAAAGGAAAAAAACGAAGAGAGAAGTGGAGATGATAACCAGTATTTAAAGGGGTGATCGGGTAATTCTAGAGTGCTAGGTTTGTGGGGATGAGCTTGCTTTGAGTTTGGAGAAGTAGTCAAAAAACGAAATTTATGATAACTTAAATAATAAAATTTAATTCCTATAGTAAAAGCAAGAAAGTAGAGGAATAAAGCTCAATTGATTTTGTGTCATCCAATTTATTCATTTAAGGAAGCAAATATTTGATTTTGTGCCTCCATCAAGACATAGTAAAGGGTATAATATATTATATTATATTGAGTTTTAAACGTTTTTTCTAGTTTGACCTAGACGCGTTTTTCGAATTTTTTGTTTTATATGTTACCACCACAAATTACCTAATGTACATGGAAAGACCATTACTAATTACTAATATAATTATACATGGAAAACGTGCTGGCATTTAGTAATGATAAAATGTATAATAGAAGTACATACATTGTTGTATATGGAAAGGGCTCAATATTTGTAGTAATAAAAGGTATAATATAATATATTATTTTGAGTTTTAAATATATTTTTAGGTTTGACCTACACACATTTTTTGAATTTTTTGTTTTATATGTTACCAACACAAATTACCTAATGTACAAGGAAGACCATTACTAATATAATTATACATGGAAAACATGCTGACATTTAGCAATAATAATAATTTAGTAATAATAATAAAATGTATAATAGAAGTACAAACATTGTTGTATATGGAAAGGTCAGCAATATTTGTAATAATAAAAGGTATAATATACTATTTTGACTTTTAAAAGCTTTTCTGGTTTAACCTAGACGAAATTTTTGAATTTTTTTTGTCTTATATGTTACCACCAAAAATTACCTAATGTACGTGGAAATACCATTACTAATGTAATTATACATGGAAAATGTGCTGGCATTTAGTAGTAATAAAATGTATAATAAAAGTACATACATTGTTGTATATGGAAATGGCATCAATATTTGTAACAATAAAAGGTATAATATAATAATTTTTTCCGAAAATAAGTATAATCTAAATTTTGATTTCATGTAAATGACGTGGTGACATTTAATAACTATGCACCAACGCTACTTTTTTGGATCTAATATCTTGAGCGCTGAAAGATTCCTTTTATATTCGAATTGGCCTTTGATGCGCGGATCAAATTTGTGGTGCATCTATTAAGATTTGATTGAATTGATTAAAGGTTATTAAATGAATAAATTTATGCTGAATATGAGTTTTGAACAAATGTAACAGTTCTAGAAAATGTTAAGTTAGTTAAAGGACATTCATTGCCCCTTCCTTTTAATTATGGAAGAATAATTAAGTAAAGGCATTTTTGTCAGTTCAGGTGTACACCAAAAAAGTGTGACACCAAACCTATTCCGATTATTAGTAAATATATATATATATATATGTATGTATGTATGTATGTATGTATGTATGTATGTATGTATGTATGTATACTAATGCACAAATTGGGTCTCTTGTCACTTTTGCACACCGTATTAACTTCCTGAACCATTGTTCTTTGACCATGCTATTGAAAACTGACACTTTCTTGATTTAACCATTGCTTACCTGCTTGGTTTTGTCATTTACCATATTGTTGAACCATGCTTAACTATGTCCACCTCTTTGGCATGATGTCACTTTGCAAAAATGTTGTTCCATGTATTCCTAAAACTAGTTTGTGCAGGGCATTGCAGAATTGCTGAGTAGTATTCCTCATTTGCTCCATAATATTATTGTTGAGCCATTACTTGTTTGATTTGAACTTGAGTCTTGTTGCATGTGCTTTTGGAATATTTGTTGAATATGAACCAAACTATGTAATACTGCACTTGTATACGAAATGAGCTGCTGCCATGTATATCTCATGCTGTTTATGTTGCACTAACTTGCCATTTGCACACTGTCTTGTTTTGATGTGTCTATTGCTCCACTTCCCTGTATATGCTAGCACGTTGAACCATTCTTTTATGCAGTGAACATTTTTCTTGTTTGTGCACCATTTTGACTTGTGCTCAACTAATTTCAAAGTTTGAAACTGCCTTGATCATGTTGGTCCATGCTGTTTCATTTGCACGTTAAATGACAATGTCTTTGAACTTGTTTGAGCTGCTAAACCATGCAGTATTGACTATGCTTGACAATTCTGGTTTGACCTGTGCTCGTACACTTGAATATGGTGATCTGCCACGTCACTATCCAGTGCTTGTGAATCTGCCTTGAGCCACTTTGCACTGCGTCGAGTTGGTCCACGTGGCTGCTCCTCAGTTGCACATTGATTGGCGAGGCAGTACACACGTGTATATTTGTACATGTGTGTACATGCAACCGTTCAAAAAAAAATTCTTGTCCCTGCACTATAGTATGTGTATATACATACAATGTATGTGTATACATGTATAATGCACATGCAGTAATATACTAGAAATATATTCACATGTCAGATCAAGTAATGAAAAATGATGAGAAACACACCGAAATTCTGAGGAAAATAAAATTTAAAAATAAATTTATATTTGTATGCACTTCAGTTTTATTTCCATTGTAGTGTACTGTGTGTGTATCTATTTCATGTGATAGGTAAGCAGATGATGATTGGACTGACTATGAGCTGTGAAGACTGAAGACAGAAGATTGAAGCAGCAGTGT
Source organism: Allium sativum (assembly GCA_030737875.1). Lineage (NCBI taxonomy): Eukaryota > Viridiplantae > Streptophyta > Magnoliopsida > Asparagales > Amaryllidaceae > Allium > Allium sativum. Next base: position 133,038,014 of record CM060924.1, on the reverse strand, counting down.
ATGAGTGTAACTGTATATGAGGGAAAGAATGTATATATGAAATTGTATAGACTAAGTGATAGAGTGTTGTAGTGAGGAACTCTGTATGAAATTGAATGTGTATATGAATGAGATGTAATATATTAGTGAAATGTACAAATAGAGGAATTATAAAAGTTGCACTGTTTGAAATAAAATATTCTATTTAAATAAAATATTGTGTGAATATTTGAATTTTTGTATAGTCGTATTCTATTTAAATATAAATATTATATTCCTCTCTGTGATGTATACATGAAACAGTACAATAGCAAACACATTTATAATAATATATATATTTGGTTGTTATCATCAAACAAAAATCATATAATTGTGTATACAACAACTTTATATACAACAATATCTCCCTTATGATGATGACAAACAAATATTAAGATTTTGAATATTGTAAATGTGTTTGACAATGATTATTGAAACTCCCCCTATTTGTTTGCTCCCCTACAACAGAAAACTCCCCCTATAAATTGCATGAGTGAAAAGAATGAAAATTGAATGGAATTTTCAATATTAAAATATTTAAAAAATACTCACTCATAAATCAAAATCTCAATCCATTCTCCCCCTTTTGTTATCATCGAAAGGTACATAAATTAAAATATAGATGAAAAATGACTAAAAATGTAATTCTAGCTTATGAGGAAGAACAGTCATCATAAATCTCAATCAGTCAAACAAAAATCATAATATTATGAGAACTAGTGGAATATTTCACATTGTAGAGTGATGAATTTGTGATGAAATTTATAAAAATGGAGAGAGTTTTAAACATATAATTCCAATTATTTTCCAATAAGATTTTCGGAAATGAAGCACAAAAATAGTGATGGATTTGGACTATAATTGTAAATTCAATTTAGGTGACGCAATCATATAATCTTAAATCCCAATATCTATCAATCAAAAAATCATAATACATCATAAGATTTTAACACATTTCACAAATTAGAAAATGGATTGATAGACTAGTTTTTACACACCAAGGAGAAATTTATATAAAAATTTTATTTATAGCATATTATTTCCTTTTCTTTTCCTTTTGTTTTAAGAGCACACTGACCACGCATAACCAAAGCTTGGATTTGTAAATGAGGTCAGTCGCAACTTAAATTATAAGTAATCTCTTAACCATGCATGACCAGAGCTTGGATTTTTAAATGAGGATAGAGAAACACTGATGTATATTATATATATATATATACATATATCATTTTCAGCTTCAAAAGAAAAAAAACTCCTCGGCATATAAAACCAATATGGATGATAGAAATGTGGTAGGTACAGAAATGGTTTGTGAAATAAATTTCTAAATTAATCATATTATGAAATATGCTCAACTGTACCGGGATCATTGAAAATTTTCAATTATCACTAATTCTGAAAAATAAAACAATCACATTTCCATCACAAATATTTCCACTATTTATTCAATATGATTCTTAAAAAAATTAAACTCTCCACATTATATAAAATCATGGTGGATGCCAAAATAATGGTAAATAAAGAAGATGTTCGTGAAATAATTGCCAATTCAAAGATATTATAATAACTTTCAACCATCATAAAAATCTAAATAAAATCTCCTCTTGTTGTGAAATATATTCTAGTCACAATTCATCACAATTTCAAAATCTAATAATAATTTTAATGAATTCTAAATACAGTTCAAATTGGTTATTGATTTCAATTTATGAATGAATAATCAATAGATAATTTTTAAATTGAAAATTAGTTACAAGAGGAAAACATAAAGATTTATACAAGGAAAAAATGTGTGAAATCAATACAAAGTGAAGATTCAATACAGATGAATGAGCAAAATTTCAGACCATGACAATCTGATACCACTTGATATCCCCTATTAATAAGAATTTTAACATGACATTGGTGGCTAACGAGGTATCTCAGACAACAGAATTTTAATCACAAGTCCCAAGCATATAATTTCACAAATCAGTTCCATTTATCAAAGCAGCAGATGATACCAAAACAAGCAATTATCTAAAACATTTTTCAAAATAGTATCAAAGCAGCACAAAAAAAATAGTTTCAATGCAGACTTGGCAAGAAGATGTTTCGAAGATATTTATGACGATCACAAAAGACGATTCATGATCCAAGATTAAAAATACAGTTTATTTGAAACCATTCGAGGGACTGTAAAAATCTCAAGATTCAGTGAATCGATCACACCAGATTATAAGATTCAAACCCAATATATGTGTGAGATTCAATAAATCAATAATTTCAAATGATTTTAAACAAAAAAATATTCAAATCAAATGATCATGAAGTAACAGTGAGATTTAAGACCAGATTTTCAAAGAAATATTTCACAAGTATTTCTAACAAGTGCAAGAGAAATTTCAGAACATTTACATCAAGCTTGAGAGATATTCATGATCCCAAAAATTAAGAAATTATATTTTGAAATCACTTGAATCAATGTCAAGTTTTGAGATGTAATGAATCAGTCACACAAGTTTAATAATTTCAAATCTAAGGGGTGTGCAAGGTCCAAAATATCAAGAATTCAGATGATTTCAAACAAAAAAATTCAACCAAAAAAATAATGAATAAAGATGAATTTCAAGATGTAAACACCGATTCGACTCAAATATTTTTCAGGTCTGAAATAATCAAGCCAATCTAAAAATTAATGAAATTATCACAAAAGAGAAGTAGCATGTGCTATAATGAGTATAATATTTCAAGCTTTTCTAAAAATGAATTATAAGAAACTCAACACAGCAGAGGTGTATGAAAGTCCATTAAATAGAACCAAGCCATCAATCTGAATTTGAAAACTTTGATTTTGAGGTTTTTAACGAACTTGAAATGGTCAGTGTCGAAAATACCTTGCCAATTGAGAAACATACTCTTGAACAACACTCAGAATTCAAATTTCACTGAATTTATATACGATCACAAATTCTTGAAAAATTACACTGACAAATTTGTTGAACACATGAACTATTTTTGGAATGTTAGCTTTGTTGAAAAACTCCGTGTTAGGACGACCCTAAACATTCATTTACTGGACTATAAATCTAGGTATAAAGATGAGATGGTTTTCAAAAACCTTTGCTTATTAGAACATATGCCTAGACATAGTGGGAATGGGATTCATCGGGCTAGAACCAAGTGTGGGGGGAAAAGTTGGTGGAATTCTTTGCATTGCATGCATCGTAAACACATATATCATTGTACATATGATCCATTCTTACATATAGTTAGGCTGCATTTCATTCTGCAAATCATTTTGCATCTAATCCATCTATGGGTTTTATCTTTCAAATTTAGGAAATGTTTACAGTGTGGACACTGTTTAGTTCTAGTGTGGGGGGAGTCAGCATTGCATTCTTTTGATTTTTCTTTAAATTTTTTTCTTTCTTTTCATGTAGGACCATCATACATTTTATATCGTAGTAACATACCATAATTTTTTTTTTTTAAATACGACTCATTTTCAATTGATACAACAAAATAAGTTTACAATTTTTAGTCAGTTGATAGTATTTTTTTTCTCTCAACTGAGATCAAATAAGAAATATGATGAAAAGTTTAATTTTGAGGGATAATAGTGTAACCGGTACATAGGGAGATTCTTAGGTGATGGCCATGAAATCTATTCTACATTGTAGACTTTGTTTAAATAAGTGGAGGACTTAAAATACTTGTATTGGCTTTTCGAATCTTTAAAACTAAGTTGTGTTAAGTTGAATTCGCGTAACACTCTTTTGTGCTTATATTTTCAATAATAATAATAGTAATCCAAGGGTATCCAAAATTGCTTGTATCTCGAGCGTTGGTGTGCAAACCCGCCAAGCTCTATCCGACACGTTGTTGACAAAGTCAGCGTTGGAATATCTTGGTCTCATTTTATGAGATTGGACACCTAAGGATTACTGACACGTTGTTGACAAAGTCAAAGTCGGCCTGCACAATCCGCCAAGCTCTTTACCCACTCTCCGTTAGTCCGCGAGGCAGTGCATGGGTGGTAAACCTTGGTTTTCTAAGTTAGGTGTATGTACTTAAACATAAATTTTAAAATTTTATAGAATATAGAATAAGCGATGATGCCCAAACACTTCTTGACCTTATTGATTCGACTAGCCATACATGAGAAAATTAGAATACCACTTTACAAATTGTGCCAAGCAAACTAAGAATTTATTTCATGGCTGCACTATGTTATCGACCAAACTAACTGGCCAAACTGGAATTTAACATTTGAAAACTTGATTTATATTGAAAATTTGTGACAAGTTGAGGTATCTAAAATAAAATCAACTGATTAGAAATTGTTAACTTAATTTGTTTTACCACTTTCCTGAAATAAGTCGTGTTTTCATTTTTCGTTTTTATTTGCAGATGTCCATTGCATTCATGTAGTTTCATTAGAATCATAGCATACTGCATTTGGATTTTGTGGGTAGTATCTGCTGAAAACCCTCACGAGACACCACTCGTCCTACTAGGGACACCTAGAGGTTTAACGGCTTGTTGCATACGCTCAATGCAATCATGTTTCCTACGAAAGTGCGACCTATCTAGTTAGTTTTTAATTTTTGTTTTACTCGAGGACGAGTAAAAGATAAGTGTGGGGGTATTTGATTGACATAGAAATATGTTTATTTTATGCTCTTATATTTTATCTTTTGTACATAAATAAATATTACTTGGGTATTGTTTTGTTACTTTTACAGATATTCCAACCCAGCCCGCATGCAACCAGTAAAGTAGAGAAATGAAGATCAAATTTCTATCTATTTACATTTTGAAGATCTACATATGAAGATGCCACATCTAGTTGCTGTTGGACAAGAAAATGATTGGTAGAAAGACCAAGAATTTCTAAAATCAAGGGAAGCTTGTTAAAGAACCAAGAGGAAAAGAAGAGAGGCCAAAGATTTAATAGATTTAACTAAGGCCCATTTGAGATTCTCATTGTAAACTCTTTTGGTGAATTTCCTAAGGCCCATCTATCAGTTGTAATTAGGGTTAGGGTTTGGCTATCTATCCTATAAATACCCTTGTAATGTCATTGTAGCCACCATCTCCATTTTTTCTGTATTCTCTTCTCCATTAATAAAAGTTCTTCTTCTTTTTACTATTTCTGCATTTTTCTTTCTTAGCAATCGGTGTTGTCTTCACAATTAGTTTTGGAAGAGCACCAATTGTATTTTACATTTTTTTGTTAGTGATTAGTCGTTTGATTAGTTTCAACGACAATCCTAATTTACTTTTTGTTTTTCTCCTTTTCCTGCAATTTTACTTTCTGCATTTTATTTCTATTTTGCATTTTAATTTCCAATTGATAGTTGTGATTTGATCGTCGGTTCAATTAGATTTGTTCTGAATCGGATCGCGGTTTCAATTTTTATTGTTTTCAAAAACCAACCTCAAAAATCGTCTAACACGCCCAAGAGATTAAATAAGTAATTTGATTTTAATTACACCTCCCTGTGTTCGACCTGTATGCTACACACCTGTATGCTTGTAGAATTTAATTTAAATGTCACGCTTTTCTATTTCATCCTCATTTGGCAACTCATCCTCATACAATCCAAAGAATTCATGTTCGTTAAAATCCTTTTCCAAATTTGAATTGAAAATTTCAACATTTTTATTCTGTTCAATTTCAAAGATTTCAGGTTTCTCACAGCCTAAAAGAGGAATATCAAAACCCAAGCTTAAATCTTGTTGAAAAGAATCGAAATCCAAATCATTTATTGAATTTTGAACAACCCAAGCTTAAATCTTGTCTTCATCTTCGACTTATCGTTGAATCGGTTATTCAGAATGGGTATAAACCCGGCCTTTCCGAACAACCCGCGTATATTAAAAACAAATGTTTCACAAACTCAACATACGCCTCATTCCATTTCAGAATATTCTTTTATTCATAAAATCACATTTTTAGGGAAAGGTTCCCATTAATTTTATCCAAGATAAATTCTTTCAAATTTATCCTTTAATCTTCCTTTGGATGTCATTTCAAACCAAATTATGGTTTTCCAAACTAGTCGAGATTAGCGAACCACAACGAAGTAATTATTTATTTTATTTCCCAATCCCAACCTATTCATCCCATGAAGCAAAACTGGTAATACTCCATATCTAATACTATGGTGTTATCGGTAAGATTAATTACCATTTCACGTTCAAATCTAATAAAAGATTTAACTATCGCTTTGGAGCAAAACTGGCGATACTCCATTCTCGCTCATTTCTAAATTTGATAACTTAGATTTTAGATTCACATTTCAATCTAATTGCAGATTCGTTAAAACTCCTTATACTGGGTTAAAGAACTAGGTGTTATTTAAAACACAGTTCACGACAAACCCAAATCACATTCTATATATTATTGGGTTAAAGAACTAGTGTTATTTAAAACACAGTTCACGATAAACCCAAATCACATTCTATTTATTATCGGGTTAAAGAACTAGTGTTATTTAAAACACAGTTCACGATAAACCCACAAATCAATTCTAGTTCAATTCAAATCAATTATATTAGGAATTCCGATTATTTAAAACCCCTTTTTAAATCTAATTTATTTATTTAAAAATAAAAACCCGGGTTTTAAATTGAGTTCAAACTAGTTTATTTCGATAAAAATCTATTTTTATCTCTTCAAATATGGAGTTTTTCATCCCAATTTTTCCCAAATCATTTCTTATGATTTTATACAAATTATTACTATTTTTAATAATTTTATTAAGGCCCGTACAATCGATTTCCAACAATGGCCATCGAACTGCACTTATAGCGACCTTTGTCGAATTTTATTTGGACGTATCTCCAAATCCAACCATTAGATTTTGAATTTCTAATATTCATTAGAAAGCTCTTTTCGATACGAACCCAACGGTTCCGGTTTTAGGAGAATCCGACGGTCGGATTTCCCGTAATGTCCGTTTGAAATAAATGGTCGAAATTCGCGAACTACCGCGGCGCGGCGCGTTCTATTTAGGCCATTATATTATATATATATAATATATATAATATATATTTCGTCGATTACTATTTAAAATGAATTTTATAAATAGTTTTGAATTCGTTTCAAAAACAATTTCAACCTTTATTTCAAATTCAAATCGAAATTGAATTTTCTATTATAAATCCTTTTTACTTTCATTTCTATTTGATTTTAATTCAAATCGATTTTAATTTGATTCGAATTCATTTCAATTCAATTCGAATTCGTTTTCAATTCAATTCGAATTTGTTTTCAATTCAACTCGAAATCATTACATATTCAATTCAAATCAAATTTGTTTTCTATTCAATTGAAATTCGTTACATATGCAATTGAAATCAAATTCGTTATATATTCAATTGAAATCAAATTCGTTATATATTTAATTCATTTCGAAATCGGTTTATATTCAATTCTTTTCGAAATCGTTTTATATTCAATTCATTTCGAAATCGTTTTATATTCAATTCATTTCGAAATCGTTTTCTATTCAATTCATTTCGAAATCAATAAAATTGATATAAATATCGTTCACATCAAAATGGCGTTAATCTAATCAACACGGCTTCATATATTCCTTCATTATATTCAACAAATGAATATTTATTTTTGTCAACACACGACTAATCTCAACGAATGAGTACTGTCCACGTGTGACTATTTTTGTTAAATTATTTCGTTCAACACATGACTAATCTCAACGGATGAGTACAGTCAACACATGAACCTTTATTTTATAGTGATAAAGATATAAAATTTATTGGTAAAATATTACGTTCAACACATGACTAATCTCAACGGATGAGTACAGTCAACACATGAACCTTTACTTTATAATATTCTTTATCTTCTAAATTGGAATGAGGCCCAATCAATCACCATATAAAATTAATTATATGGATTTTCATACAACACATGTATATAATAGCATTGAAAAATAACCAACCATCAACCAAAGTGCACTACACTGTATAAGCATCAAATATAGATATTTAACGCTTATGACAGCCTGTCAATCAATCGATCGACATATTTAATCAGTCAGGATGAGTGAACTTCAAATTTCATCCCAACACCCGTGTGGGGTTTCAAACAATCAAACGCATATTTTATTTGTGTAGTTGGGCGATGTGTGAAATTTATCGACCCAATCAATGTCCTTCAAATAGGTGTACATCAACAAACCGTCCGGTTTGTAAATGAGTATTTTATTTTATTCATTTCACGTTAAAAATTATATTTTTAACGATAAAACATTTCATTTCAACATATGAATTTCTATTCAATTCATTTATTCAATAAAATGATATTTTTATTTTTCTAACTTATTTTAGAAAATTTAGGCGGCATAACGGCACGATACTAGAAACGGGACGAGGCCTAGCCTTATCCCCGGTCTAGTGAAGGCCCATGCCATTCACATATCAATCAAATTTACCAAACAACCAAATTCAAATCAAACCATCTAACTAATTTATGCAACCAAACAAACAAGTCCATGGTCTGTGGACGATTGTGTCGGGTGCTACTAAGCACCGTCTGCATCCTAGTATATATATTTAGCTAGAAAAGAAATTGAAAGGTGAGAAATTCTCACCAATAGCCATCCTAACTCCACGACACTTCTTTTATAGAATCCTTCGTCGTTATCGCATCTTTGTCATCTTCGTCGCCCATAGCCACTACATATGTAAAAATCGAATTTTTACTTCGTTATTCAATATATAAAAATCGAATTTTTACTATGCTATTCAATATATAAAAATCCTATTTTTATAACGATGTTATATAGATAAAAATTCTATTTTTATCCCGCTATTCTTCATATAAAGATTTCACCTTTTCAAAAATATAGATGTCGCCTTTTCAAAAATATCATTATAAAAATCACATTTTTATCTTTCTACACATATAAAGATGATATTTATAATCTTCATATCATGTAAAAATTATTTTTTTAATTCTCTACCTAAACAAAAATCATATTTTTATTTTTATCATCTATATAGTAAAGACTATATTTTTAATACTTTAAAAATATAAAATTCATATTTTTAACTTCTCGCTTATATAAAAATTATATTTTTAACCTTCCTATAATATACAAATCCTATTTTTAATACTCACCTATATAAAAATAATATTTTTATATCATCTACTATATAAAGATCATATCTTTAATTAGCTATAAGTATAAAAATCATATTTTTATACCTTTAAAAATAATTTCAACTTATCAAAAATGGTTTCTTTCAACGATAAAAATCATTTCTTTTTACCTTTAAAAATCAAATCTTTTTCTAAGTAAAAATCTAATTCTTTTGTTTATAAAAATCAGTTTTTTTCCTATGCTATAAATATATATAAAAATTAGATTTTTCCTGTGACGGCCCGCCCCGCACCAACCGACGCTTCCTCCAAGTGTGCGCTGTACACATGTCCAACTGGCACGGAACGGTCGTCATAAGAAAAGAAAGAAGGTGAAGAACTAACACATAACCTGTAGAATGTCTCACAGCGCATGGAATAAAATATAATAGCAAGATACTTGACATAAAACAGGCGAGACAGTGCATAAACTGAAACCAAAACTAAACAACATCAGAGTAGCGGAAATCCAAAATACAGCTTATTACAACTTTTAAAACTCTCTAAAGCAAAAGAAAGCAACAGTAGAAGATGCACTGCTAATGCCCAAGCAGTGATCTTCAACAACACAGGGAGAATATCTATATCATACGTGGAAGCCTCCTGCTCGTCTCCGGATCAGCTACTCGTGCATACCTCCTAACCTGTCTCTAGTCTGCTCGTGTGAGCACCCAGAGTAATAAGAAGAGACATAAAACTCTAGGTTATACAAAAAGTCTGGTATGAGCGATAAGCAGCTAAACAGAACAATAACAGGTATACTAAACCATACCTGAACCTGGACCTGCAACCAAAGAGTTAGCACTACATACTGTACAATACTCTAAGGTTCCATCAACATATGGTGTAAAGAAATACGGGGGTGGGGGTGTGCATGTCATAGTGATAGCAAACAATTCAATCATGGCAACCATCCTCACATCTCTCACTTAGTGTATAAATCATACGATGTATACCGCTTTCAACCACTAGACCCATCGAAGTAGTGACGGAGTTCGGCTTGTACAACTACTGCTACCACCAAGCTTACCCCATGGAGTCATGACTAAACCTTTACAAATGACCCCACTTCATTGGTCTATAGCTCTTTTAGTCGTACCTAGACCACTGTGGCCCTGAATCCGTTCACGTACCCGCTATACATAGTGATCCAAAGTTACAGACATCGACAGCCCCTTAGCACACGTCCCGCAGCAAAGCCCAATCATGAAGTTAACTCATTGGTTCCCATCTGGATCCTTGGTACAAACTTTCCATTTGGACTACCTTTGCATCTCTGGTTATGGTCTTCTTCGGTTCGGTTCGGGTCTCTTCCTCCTATTCGGTTCGGTTCGGGCATCCTCCTCCTATCCGGTTCAGTTCGGGTCTCCTCCTCTATCTGGTTCGGTTCGGATCTCCTCCTCCTATCCGGTTCGGTTCGGGTGTCTCCTCCTATCCGGTTCGGTTCGGATCTCCTCCTTCTATTCGGTTCAGTTCGGATCTCCTCCTCCTACCCGGTTCGGATCGGATGTTCTTCCTACTCGATTCGGTTCGGATCTCCTCCTTCTATCCGGTTCGGTTCGGATCTCCTCCTCCTATCCGGTTCGGATCGGATGTTCTTCCTACTCGATTCGGTTCGGATCTCCTCCTTCTATCCGGTTCGGATCGGATCTCCTCCTCCAATCCGGTTCGGATCGGGTGTTCTTCCTAACCGGTTCTGAAAATCTGCAACTTTTTCCAGCAAGCTATTTTCGCCGAACGACGACGTTTTCAACCATTCTAAACTTCCTATGACATTACAAAACATTCCAAACAGCAGTAACAAGATATAGAATCAACCAAAAACATTAAACATCATTTACATGAAATACTTTAGATCAAACATACCCAAAACTCATGTTTTCCCCTTAATCCTTCTTAACCATGATTAAGCATACAATTAGCAAAACTTATCCAAATTAGCCCAAATTTTTATCAGAGCCATAAAACATCATTATAGAATTTTAGGAATTTTTCCAGAATTTATTAATGTATAAATTCGCTAATCTTCACTAATTACCCATAATTAACCGTAATTAGTGTAAAAGCAAGCTAATCACTCAGCTTTGCCACAACTAAAACCCCAAAACTGAAATATTCTCTGATTTGGCGCTGTTCCCAATCTTACACAGCAGCTCTATCTCGGTTCTCGTGCTAATACTCCTTGATTTGATGTTTGCTAAGCCTAATCTTCAATTAGAAAGTGATTAAGAGGTGTTTTGAAGAGATTTAGAGGGTGGAGGCCATGGCTAGGTTAAGAGGAATGAATAGTGACGGCTGAAAAATGAGAAAAAGGTATTCTCCAAACCCTAACAGCCCTTTTAAACTCCTAATCCCGAAATTCCCCTTTGGGCCTAGCTGTTAATCACCCGGTTAAGCCCAATTAAGCTATTTTTCACCATCTGAAACTTGTTTCAGCCATATCTCCCAAATGGTGAGTCTGTTTGGCTAATATGACCACTCTACGGATGTGTAAACCGTCATCCGGATCCAATGGAAGTGGTTTCATGTCAATATTCCTTTCCCGTCAAAAGTTATGGTCAAAACAAGTTCAGCTAGGGGCAAAACGGTCATTTAAAAATCGACAAAAATCATGAACATGGGAAATGACCCTACTAGTCGTTTCCCAAAAGTACACGACCATACAACTTACTAAGAAAAAGAAATAAATATTCTACGATCTTCCGATGCGTAGAATGCGGGTCGTTACATTCTCCCCCCCTTAAGAAATTTCGCCCCCGAAATTCCTTAACAAAGAAACAAACAATGAATCCCGCATGCCTAACAATCATTCACAGCAATCAAACATGCAAAACAAGCAAAACAAACATAACCTAGCATGCGGAAAACTAAATCGCTAATAAAATCTTACCAGACAAAGAGTTCTGGATACTTCTTCCTTATGTCCTCCTCTGTTTCCCAAGTACAGTCTTTCTCATCCTCACCCCACTGGACTTTGACTAGTTTCACCGCCTTCCTTCGAAGTTGCTTCGTATCGTTCCCAACGATACGCATAGGCCTACGGTTCCCAACCGCCTCAGGTTCAACCTCGATATCGTCCAACTGATCAGGTGAAATAGCCACATTAGGGTCGTGCACAAACTTCCTTAACTGGGAAACATGAAATACGTTGTGAACTCCCGCCATCTTGTCCGGTAATTCAAATTTATATGCCAAACTTCCAACTAGTTCGAGAACTGGGAATGGGCCAACAAACCTTGGTGCCAACTTGCCTCTCCTGCCAAATCGTATTACGCTCTTCAACGGAGAAATCTTGACAAACACCAAGTCACCAACGGAGAATTTTAAGTCTCTTCTCCTCTTATCAGCATAACTCTTCTGCCTATCTTGGGCAGCCTTCATTCGTTGTTGAATGGTCTTGATTTTATCTGAAGTTTCCCTCACCACATCTGGTCCAAGCATAAACTTCTCGCCAATCTCTATCCAACATGATGGTGAGTTGCATGGTCTTCCGTACAAAGCTTCAAACGGAGTCATACCGATACTGGATTGGTAGCTATTATTATATGCAAACTCTACTAGATGCAAATGGTCATCCCATGATCCACCAAAATCCAATATACATGCTCTCAAGAGATCTTCCAAAATACGATTCACCCTCTCCGTCTGACCGTCGGTCTGAGGATGATATGCAGTACTGAGATGTAAATCTGACCCTAGAGCCTCTTGTAAGCTCTTCCAAAACCCACTAGTGAACAACGGGTCTCGATCACTCACAATGCTTTTAGGTATTCCATGAAATCTCACTACCCACTTCATATACAATTCTGCTAACTTAGCTGTCGTTCTGGTCGATTTGACTGGTATAAATCTTGCACTTTTAGTCAGTCGATCCACAACTACCCAAATGCTATCATGTCCCAATCTAGTCCTTGGTAAACCATCAATGAAATCCATCGAGGCTTGCTCCCATTTCCATTCGGGAATTTCTAAGGGCTGTAACAACCCACTAGGCTTCTTTTGCTCGGCTTTTACTAGCTGGCAATTCATGCACTTGGATATAAACTTCCCAACGTCTCTTTTCATCCCTTCCTAGTAGTAAGTCTGCTTCATATCTCGATACATCGTGTTACCACCGGGGTGTATAGTCAGCTTTGAGTGATGACATTCTCTAAGCACTTCATCTCTCAATCCATTGACATTGGGTACAACAAGCTTTCCATTCTTTCTAAGCCATCCATCTCGATCAAGCCCATAATTGTTCATTTCCTCATCGATATCCATCTTTAACTTGGAGATGATTTCCAATAGGTTAGGATCGTCCCTCTGACTAGAGCCGATCCGCTCAATTAAAGTGGGTCTGATCGTCAAACTTGCTAACATTTCTGGATCCAATTCGCACTTTGGTCTGAAATCAAACTCCGCGATATACTCCAGTTGCTTCCATTCAAGGAACATAGCCCCTAAGCTGGCATGTCTTCTACTCAATGCATCAGCCACCGCATTGCCCTTTCCCGGTGTATATGCGATGTCAAAATCATAGGAAGCCAAGAACTCTAACCACCTTTGTTGCCGAAGATTTAGATCCTTATGGGAGAAGAGATACTTCAACGACTTATGGTCTGTAAATAGCTCAAATCTTTCTCCCAAGAGATAGTGTCTCCACATCTTTAATGCGAACACGATCGCTGCCAATTCCAAGTCATGGGTGGGGTATCTTCTCTCGTGCGGTTTCAATTGTCGACTTGCATAAGCTACAACCATACCGCCTTGCATCAATACAGCACCCAGTCCGGTACCGCAGGCATCCGTGTATACTGTCATCTCTTCATTCCCCTTAGGAATGACTAACACTGGTGCGCTTGCCAACTTGTCCTTCAGACTCTTAAATGCATTCTCGCACCTTCCATCCCAGACAAAAGCTTGATTCTTCTTGGTCAACTGGGTCAATGGTGCTGCTATCTTGGAGAAACCTTGGATAAACTTACGATAATATCCAGCTAACCCCAAGAAACTTCTTACATCTGTTGCACTCTTAGGCGTAGGCCAATCCTGTACCGTAGCCACTTTCGCCGGGTCCACGGCAATACCATTCTCTGATACAACATGGCCCAAGAACCTCACTTCCCTCTTCCAGAAGTGACACTTAGAAAACCTTGCTTTCAATTGGTGTTTTCTCAACACCTCCATCACTACTCTTAAATGTTCCTTGTGTTCTTCCTCTGTCCTCGAATAGACCAAAATATCATCAACGAACACAAGGACAAACTTATTCAACTGGTCTCTGAATATCCTATTCATAAGATCCACAAAATATGTTGGGGCATTGGTCAGTCCGAATGGCATGACCAACCACTCATAAAATCCAGACGGCGTTCGAAATGCCGTTTTAGCTATACTCTCAGCTTCCACTCTAAGCTGATGAAAACCTATCGCGAGATCCAACTGAGAAAATACTCTCGCGCCACTCAACTGATCGAACAAATCATCTATCCGCGGTAGAGGATACTTGTTCTTCCTCGTCACTTTATTCAACTCGCAGTAGTCTACACACAAACGAAGGGAACCATCCGCTTTGGTAGCAAACACAACTGGTTCTCCCCATTCAGAAACACTCCTTCTGATAAATCCCTTCTTCAAAAGATTGTTGACTTGTACCTCGAGCTCTCGCTGCTCCCTTGGTGCCATACGACGAAGTGGCATCACTATAGGCCTGGCATCCTTTACCAAATCAATACGAAACTCAATCTCTCGGTGTGGTGGAAGTCCGGTCACTTCTTCGAAAACATCCGGATACTGGCCAACCACGGGCAAACCTGACAACTCACTATGCGGAATGTCGAGGGAGTTTAGAAAACTAGCCAATACCCCCTTACTGAGTAGACCACCAAACACTATCCTCCGCCCATCATCCGCTCTTGCTGTCACTAAAAAGCCCTCACAGTCTACCACCACCCCGTATCTTTGGAGCCAATCTACTCCCAAAATAATGCCAAACCCAGTAAAGCCCAAAACAAAGCAATCACAAACAAACATGCATCCATGACTCGATAGGACCACATTACGACAAATCATGCTAAGGCTAGTCGAACCACCAATCGGGTTCATCACTACTAAAGGTCTATCGACAATCTCGGGCTCCAATCCCAACCTATCTACCAGGTCACTAGATATGAAAGAACTGGAAGCTCCGGTATCAAATAAAACTCTAACAGGAACATCATAAACAGAAAGCATACCTTGAATGACGACATTCTTTCCCTTCTCCGCCACAGTTGGGGCATTCGACGAAGAAGGAATAGCATTGAGAGCATATGCTTTCACCATTTGCTTTTCTTTAGGGGGCTGTGGACACTTGTCCTTGTGGTGTCCCATTTGGCCACAGTTGAAGACTTCCTATCCGCTGGCTTGGCCCGACAATTACTAGCATAATGGCCCTTCTTACCACAGCTAAAGCACTCAACATCTTGCTTATTCTTTTTCTTCTGGCCATCCTTAGTCTGACTCTGCTTTCTTTTATTCTGGGAACCACCCTTGCCTCCACCACTTGCTTGTGGCTTTGGCTCATCTGCGGATGCAACCTCAGTCTTCGGCTTAGGGTAGAGACTTTCTGATCTTAATGCTTTCCCCACAATCGATTCAAATGTCTCATCGATGTGGTTAATAAGTCTTTCCCCCAAGTACTGATCCAAACCAGTTATGAATTTCTCATTCTTTTTCTCGGCAGTATCAATAAGAGATAACCCATATTTTGACAAAGTGTCAAATTCAGCAATGTACTCCGAGACAGCTCTGCCATTCTGCTTGAGCTCCAAGAATTTCTTAAACAACACTGACTTCTGAGCAGCTGGAATGAACTTCTCGCTAACGCGAGCCTTAAACTGCTCCCAAGTAATCTGATCTTCGGGAGTAGCTGCCTTTATAGCATTCCACCAATTCATTGCCCGCCCTTGCAGCCGACGGGACGCTAGCTTTCTCTTCATCGCATCCTCGATACCCAAATCCTCAAAGATACGTTTGCAACTATCCAACCAATCTTGAACATCCGTGGCCGACTTCGTTCCGTGAAATGGCTTCCCACCAAGGCTAGTATAATCCTTATTCAGCTTGGCGAAGTCGACCCTCGGCGCCTGCACTATTGGACCACCACCATTTCCACCATTGGGAGCTGCCCTCTGTACATCTCTAAGCATCTCTCTCATGAGGTCAGTAAACATCGTCCTCATGTCAGCAGCATTCCCATTATTGGCCCCTCTACCGGTACCTCTAACATATCGGCTCATCGTCAATCTAAAAAAGGAAACGATTAACGACCCCATAGTGGTGCTAGTGCAGCACGACTTCATTCTTATACTACTAATAGTATATATATATAGCTTTTGAAAACCAAAATAATCACAAACACGCTCTCTCGTATACGTATACTATCTTTCCCTGATAAATTCCCTAGGTTAACTACGCAATCTAGAGCTCTGATACCAAGTGTGACGGCCCGCCCCGCACCAACCGACACTTCCTCCAAGTCTGCGCTGTACACATGTCCAACTGGCACGGAACGGTCGTCATAAGAAAAGAAAGAAGGTGAAGAACTAACACATAACCTGTAGAATGTCTCACAGCGCATGGAATAAAATAAAATAGCAAGATACTTGACATAAAACAGGCGAGACAGTGCATAAACTGAAACCAAAACTAAACAACATCAGAGTAGCGGAAATCCAAAATACAGCTTATTACAACTTTTAAAACTCTCTAAAGCAAAAGAAAGCAACAGTAGAAGATGCACTGCTAATGCCCAAGCAGTGATCATCAACAACACAGGGAGAATATCTATATCATACGTGGAAGCCTCCTGCTCGTCTCCGGATCAGCTACTCGTGCATACCTCCTAACCTGTCTCTAGTCTGCTCGTGTGAGCACCCAGAGTAATAAGAAGAGACATAAAACTCGGGGTCAGACAAAAAGTCTGGTATGAGCGATAAGCAGCTAAACAGAACAATAACAGGTATACTAAACCATACCTGAACCTGGACCTGCAACCAAAGAGTTAGCACTACATACTGTACAATACTCTAAGGTGCCATCAACATATGGTGTAAAGAAATACGGGGGTGGGGTTGTGCATGTCATAGTGATAGCAAACAATTCAATCATGGCAACCATCCTCACATCTCTCACTCGGTGCATAAAGCATACGATGTATACCGCTTTAAACCACTAGACCCATCGAAGTAGTGACGGAGTTCGGCTTGTACAACTACTGCTACCACCGAGCTTACCCCATGGAGTCATGACTAAACCTTTACAAATGACCCCACTTCATTGGTCTATAGCTCTTTTAGTCGTACCTAGACCACTGTGGCCCTGAATCCGTTCACGTACCCCCTATACATAGTGATCCAAAGTTACAGACATCGACAACCCCTTAGCACACGTCCCGCAGCAAAGCCCAATCATGAAGTTAACTCGTTGGTTCCCATCTGGATCCTCGGTACAAACTTCCCATTTGGACTACCTTTGCATCTCGGGTTATGGTATTCTTCGGTTCGGTTCGGGTCTCTTCCTCCTATTCGGTTCGGTTCGGGCATCCTCCTCCTATCCGGTTCAGTTCGGGTCTCCTCCTCTATCCGGTTCGGTTCAGATCTCCTCCTCCTATCCGGTTCGGTTCGGGTTTCTCCTCCTATCCGGTTCGGTTCGGATCTCCTCCTTCTATTCGGTTCGGTTCGGATCTCCTCCTCCTACCCGGTTCGGATCGGATTTTCTTCCTACTCGATTCGGTTCGGATCTCCTCCTTCTATCCGGTTCGGTTCGGATCTCCTCCTCCTATCCGGTTCGGATGTTCTTCCTACTCGATTCGGTTCGGATCTCCTCCTTCTATCCGGTTCGGATCGGATCTCCTCCTCCTATCCGGTTCGGATCGGGTGTTCTTCCTAACCGGTTCTGAAAATCTGCAACTTTTTCCAGCAAGCTATTTTCGCCGAACGACGGCGTTTTCAACCATTCTAAACTTCCTATGACATTACAAAACATTCCAAACATCAGTAACAAGATATAGAATCAATCAAAAACATTAAACATCATTTACATGAAATACTTTAGATCAAACATACCCAAAACTCATGTTTTCCCCTTAATCCTTCTTAACCATGATTAAGCATAAAATTAGCAAAACTTATCCAAATTAGCCCAAATTTTTATCAGAGCCATAAAACATCATTATAGAATTTTAGGAATTTTTCCAGAATTTATTAATGTATAAATTCGCTAATCTTCACTAATTACCCATAATTAACCGTAATTAGTGTAAAAGCAAGCTAATCACTCACCTTTGCCACAACTAAAACCCCAAAACTGAAATATTCTCTGATTTGGCACTGTTCCCAATCTTACACTGCAGCTCTACCTCGGTTCTCGTGCTAATACTCCTTGATTTGCTAAGCCTAATCTTCAATTAGAAAGTGATTAAGAGGTGTTTTGAAGAGATTTAGAGGGTGGAGGCCATGGCTAGGTTAAGAGGAATGAATAGTGACGGATGAAAAATGAGAAAAAGGTATTCTCCAAACCCTAACAGCCCTTTTAAACTCCTAATCCCGAAATTCCCCTTTGGGCCTAGCTGTTAATCACCCGGTTAAGCCCAATTAAGCTGTTTTTCACCATCTGAAACTTGTTTCAGCCATATCTCCCAAACGGTGAGTCTGTTTGGCTAATATGACCACTCTACGGAAGTGTAAACCATCATCCGGATCCAACGAAAGTGGTTTCATGTAAAAATTCCTTTCCAATCAAAAGTTATGGTCAAAACAAGTTCAACTAGGGGCAAAACGGTCATTTAAAATCGACCAAAATCATGAACATGGGTAATGACCCTACTAGTCGTTTCCCAAAAGTACACGACCATACGACTTACTAAGAAAAAGAAATAAATATTCTGCGATCTTCCGATGCGTAGAATGCGGGTCGTTACATTTCCTATGCTAAAAATATATATATAAATTAGATTTTTCCTATGCTAAAAATATATATAAAAATTAGATTTTTCCTATGCTAAAAATTCAAACTCTCCATTATGTAAATCAGTTTTTATATAATCTAAAAAACATAAAAGAAAAGAAAAGAAAAACTTACTGTATTTGTTGAGAAGGGGGGGTTGCTGTCGAGGTACGGCACCGGTCTTGGTCGGCCCTGGCGGCACAGCAGAGGTCGGAGGGAAGTCGCCAATGGGGGGGCGACTGTGGGTGGAAGCGGGAGCGGGTGCGTCGATCGGGGGGGCTGTCACGACGATCGAGGCAGAGGGGTGGGAGGGTAGGCTTCGACGGAGAAGATGGAGGGAGGGGGCGCCTCGCGCGGCGGCGCGATGGTGGCTCCGTCGAGCTATTTAGGGCTCCGCCCTCTTTTCCTTTTTTTTATTCTGAATTTAATTTTTGAACGGGGGGGGGGGGGGGGGGGGGCAGGAGGAATTAAGGGGAGAGGAGAGAAGATATTATATATATATATATTTTCAAAAAGTTGACTTTTTATTTCGACCTCGAAACGAGGCCCACCGCCTGTCGTCCATAGCGTATTACCCCCATTCCGAACACAATGGGATATGTATCGCAGACTGATTTGATCGTTACAATCAGTTTTCGTCAAAATCAACATATAACTCTATATATTAAATTTGAACGCGCATTTCAATTTACCGGGGTCACATACGAACTCTAAAAATTCCTGAAAAATATTTTCTAGCTTCGTATTGACGATACGGTCCTAATAAAACTAGTTTCGTCGAATTCTGAGACCGTTGGAAAAATGGCCATTTTCCAGTCGATTAAAATCAACTGAAACTGGTGAAATGTGTTTTCCTTTGCCACGCTCACATATTGGTTCGAAAAATTATGAAATTTGAAATCTAGCAATAATTTGACACTGCGGATCCAACAAAAGTGGTTTCGTCGAAATTCGAGGTCGTTTGCAAAATTCCCATTTTTAAGGGCCTGAATTCCATAGCGACTATTCAGAATTTTCAACTGGACATATCTTTTGATTCCCGCTATGAAATTTTGATTTTTCGGATTCGTTGGAAAGGTATTATGAAATTGATCCTAATGCTTTTGGTTTCGCTAAAATCCGGATTGTTTTGAACCCGGTACATTCAATTGAAGTTTGAAATCGAATTATCGAACTACCGCGCCAATTTCAATTCTATTTATAATTATATATAAATATTATATATTCTAATGACAACGTATATAAATATATACGTTCTAATTATATTCAAAATAAATTTCTCGTCGATATTATTTAAAATAATCTATTTTAAATCTTCAAAATTCGCTAAAATTGCCAAAATAAAAATTTTAAACTGGCTCGGAATTTCCGGGTTATCACAATCTCCCCCACTTAAAACTTTTCGTCCCCGAAAAGGAACAAAGTCGAAAGTGGTTTGATTAATCAACTCTACGTTCGATCTGGCTTCCATTCTCTAACTTTACAGTTTCTGAGAATTTTCAAATTTTCAAAAATTTGGCTAACACCCTAAATTTTCGAAAAATTTCGCCATAACCTCCCCTGCACCGGGAGACACGAGAAAATCCCGAAATTGCCATATAGGCCTTCTGATCTCAAAATGAAAAAGAAAAAGCCAAGCGGCTAGCCAATAGGCTCATAAAATCATCATCACCCAAACAAAACAATAAATTATGTAGTAAACATGTACCTATTTGTCGGGCAAACAAATTGTATTCTCTGCTCTAGCCTCCTTGCTATGACCTGTTCAATGTAAGTATATGTATATGCAAGCAAATGCGACTAATTTTCAATATAATTCAATATCTGATACAATTAGACATAATGGTTCAAAATTAGCGAACAAATAAACAAACAACATAAACATCAATCAATTAGTGGATTAGAGTTTCAAATTCATAATTTTGATACATATACAAAAATCATGTTTTTGATGCCAATTCACAACAATGTGTTCTAACTATATTAGTTTTGGTTCTCACACCAGTCTAATGGAAGTATATAGAAAATCACACCTTCGAAACACGAACATAAGTTCGGATGATGATCGATCAATCATCAGAACCATCTCCGGGCGTCTAGAATGTGATTCTATATCTATCTAATATATTAAAACTTCGAATATACGTTCATGACGCGTATATGCAAAATCTTTATATATCAGATTGTCCATATTCAAAATAAATAAATATTCAAATACGTATAAAATGGTTTAAATTTTCAAAACAAAATTGTTTTCATTTGAAAAATATACTCTTCACACTCGTTCTAGGATACTACTGATCCTATCTCTAACGAGTCATTCTAATTGGATATTACTAATCCAATATCTGATGAATTCTTTCGTATGGTTCTAATGTGTCTTGTTCTCGAGCTCTGTAAACCAAAGCTCTGGTACCACTATAAGAACCCGTTACTTCCCCGTGAAGGAAAGAGCGGATACTTTGAGAACAACACACAAATGAACGCAGATGGAAGAACATTTCATTGTTATTACAACAATACCATCAGATACAAGAATATACAGAGTATAATTGAATAAATTACATTCGATAAATATCAGAGATTACAATAAATTACATAGCAGGGGAAAATAATACAAAGCACAACTGAAGGTGATATATGGATACAGAGCTTTCCGGATATCGTTCCAGCTGTAAACCAGGATCCTGTGAACACAAATCTGCAAAACCAAAACTACTAGCTGCCCGTGTATAAAATAGAGGCACCCAGAGTTTACGTTAAAACAAAAAACTCCAGGTCAGTCATGTGACTGGTGTGAGAACTAAAACAGTTATTTAAAACTTTACTTTAAAAGAGAGTAATTCAAGGGACCACGCCGTATAACACGGAACGGGTTTCCTCCCAAGAATACCAGTGCACATCAATAAACAGCGCAATGCTTTTTCGAAAAATGAAGCTATTATAAGACCCAGGTCCCATCACACAATGCAACGCAAGCCGGAGGATAGGGTTTTCCCTTATAATAGCCAAACATGCTTGGTACGTTTAAAACAAATCATTTGATACTATAATAAGTGTATAGTGTCAAAATATTTTCAATCATAAATATAAATCATAGACGGCATAGTATCCCATGCTACTATGTCGCCATACTAGGCTTTACAAATAAAGCCGAAATATCTCGTATTGGAAATTGGATTTCCGTCATGAGTCGAGGCAAGGGGCAAGCTCCTCTCCGCGTTCGAGACACTCTAGCAAATGTCTCAGGGCTACGCACTCTGGGCAACCCTGGGATCCTCCAAGGCCGGTCCTCACTTACGTTAGAGGTTTAATTATGCCTGAACACACGTTTCCCGGTCCTTACAGACCTATAATCGAGGCGCCTCGCATCCAAACCACAAAGGTGAAAAGTATATAAATGTCAGGGCTGGTAGGTCACTGACACCACCCATAGCTAGAAAGAAACGTCGTGCACTCCTTGGGTCCTCATCCCATTTTTGACTCATACCGATGTGTGAGGCTCGCGAATCCACGCTATACACAAAGCTACGCCTCAAAGGCCGTGCTTTGATCATCAACCACAAGACTTTGCTTTTCAACAGAAGCCTTGATCCATGCAACTCAGCGTGCCACACAGGCAATTCATGCCATGCGATTGATATCTATCGATATTTAACCTCTAAGCTCGTACGTCTCAGAGAAGGGCGTTAAGCAAGAGAATAAATTCTCCGCCACTAGATAGATATATATTTAACAGAAATCAATCAACACAGAATAAAATCCAATGTCAGACACACAATCCATTTACAAGTCCGTTTTGGGTCTGAACGAAACCGGAGGCACTTTCCTCGCATATCCATCCATCTCCAAGTACGTCTGGACGACCACCAACTATTTCCATCCTCTTAGGTGTACAACCCAATCAGGATCGTCAGTAATTATCCAAACGATGTGAAGACTTCCAGTCTTCGACCACCGTCTTCATCTTCGACTTATCGTCGAATCGGTTATTCAGAATGGGTATAAACCAGGCCTTTCCGAACAACCCGCGTATATTAAAAGCAAATGTTTCACAAACTCAACATACGCCTCATTCCATTTAAGAATATTCTTTTATTCATAAAATCACATTTTTAGGGAAAGGTTCCCATTAATTTTATCCAAGATAAATTCTTTCAAATTTATCCTTTAATCTTCCTTTGGATGTCATTTCAAACCAAATTATGGTTTTCCAAACTAGTCGAGATTAGCGAACCACAACGAAGTAATTATTTATTTTATTTCCCAATCCCAACCTATTCATCCCATGAAGCAAAACTAGTAATACTCCATATCTAATACTATGGTGTTATCGGTAAGATTAATTACCATTTCACGTTCAAATCTAATTAAAGATTTAACTATCGCTTTGGAGCAAAACTGGCGATACTCCATTCTCGCTCATTTCTAAATTTGATAACTTAGATTTTAGATTCACATTTCAATCTAATTGCAGATTCGTTAAAACTCCTTATACTGGGTTAAAGAACTAGGTGTTATTTAAAACACAGTTCATGGCAAACCCAAATCACATTCTATTTATTATCGGGTTAAAGAACTAGTGTTATTTAAAACACAGTTCACGATAAACCCAAATCACATTCTATTTATTATCGGGTTAAAGAACTAGTGCTATTTAAAACACAGTTCACGATAAACCCACAAATCAATTCTAGTTCAATTCAAATCAACTATATTAGGAATACCGATTATTTAAAACCCCTTTTTAAATCTAATTTATTTATTTAAAAATAAAAACCCGGGTTTTAAATTGAGTTCAAACTAGTTTATTTCGATAAAAAACTATTTTTATCTCTTCAAATATGGAGTTTTTCATCCCAATTTTTCCCAAATCATTTCTTATGATTTTAGACAAATTATTACTATTTTTAATAATTTTATTAAGGCCCGTACAATCGATTTCTAACAATGGCCATCGAACTGCACTTATAGCGACCTTTTTCGAATTTGATTTGGACGTATCTCCAAATCCAACCGTTAGATTTTGAATTTCTAATATTCATTAGAAAGCTCTTTTCGATACGAACCCAACGGTTCCGGTTTTAGGAGAATCCGACGGTCGGATCTCCCGTAATGTCCGTTTGAAATAAATGGTCGAAATTCGCGAACTGCCGTGGCGCGGCGCGTTCTATTCAGGCCATTATATTATATATATAATATATATAATATATATTTCGTCGATTACTATTTAAAACGAATTTTATAAATAGTTTTGAATTCGTTTCAAAAACAATTTCAACCTTTATTTCAAATTCAAATCGAAATTGAATTTTCTATTATAAATCCTTTTTACTTTCATTTCTATTTGATTTTAATTCAAATCGATTTTAATTCGATTCGAATTCATTTCAATTCAATTCGAATTCGTTTTCAATTCAACCCGAATTCGTTTTCAATTCAACTCGAAATCGTTACATATTCAATTCAAATCAAATTCGTTTTCTATTCAATTGAAATTCGTTACATATGCAATTGAAATCAAATTCGTTATATATTCAATTGAAATCAAATTCGTTATATATTTAATTCATTTCGAAATCGGTTTATATTCAATTCTTTTCGAAATCGTTTTATATTCAATTCATTTCGAAATCGTTTTATATTCAATTCATTTCGAAATCGTTTTCTATTCAATTCATTTCGAAATCAATAAAATCGATATAAATATCGTTCACGTCAAAATGGCGTTAATCTAATCAACATGGCTTCATATATTCCTTCATTCTATTCAACAAATGAATGTTTATTTTTGTCAACACACGACTAATCTCAACGAATGAGTACTGTCCACGTGTGACTATTTTTGTTAAATTATATCGTTCAACACATGACTAATCTCAACTGATGAGTATAGTCAACACATGAACCTTTATTTTATAGTGATAAAGATATAAAATTTATTGTTAAAATATTACGTTCAACACATGACTAATCTTAATGGATGAGTACAGTCAACACATGAACCTTTACTTTATAATATTCTGTATCTTCTAAATTGGAATGAGGCCCGATCAATCACCATATAAAATTAATTATATGGATTTTCATACAACACATGTATATAATAGCATTGAAAAATAACCAACCATCAACCAAAGTGCACTACACTGTATAAGCATCAAATATAGATATTTAACGCTTATGACAGCCTGTCAATCAATCGATCGACATATTTAATCAATCAGGATGAGTGAACTTCAAATTTCATCCCAACACCCGTGTGGGGTTTCAAACAATCAAACGCATATTTTATTTGTGCAGTTGGGCGATGTGTAAAATTTATCGACCCAATCAATGTCCTTCAAATAGGTGTACATCAACAAACCGTCCGGTTTGTAAATGAGTATTTTATTTTATTCATTTCACGTTAAAAAATATATTTTTAACGTTAAAACATTTCATTTCAACATATGAATTTCTATTCAATTCATTTATTCAATAAAATGATATTTTTATTTTTCTAACTTATTTTAGAAAATTTCGTCGGCATAACGGCACGATACTAGAAACGGGACGAGGCCTAGCCTTATCCCCGGTCTAGTGAAGGCCCACGCCATTCACATATCAATCAAATTTACCAAACAACCAAATTCAAATCAAATCATCTAACTAATTTATGCATCCAAACAAACAAGTCCATTGTCTGTGGACGATTGTGTCGGGTGCTACTAAGCACCGTCTGCATCCTAGTATATATATATATATATATAGCTAGAAAAGAAATTGAAAGGTGAGAAATTCTCACCAATAGCCATCCTAACTCCACGACACTTCTTTTATAGAATCCTTCGTCGTTATCGCGTCTTTGTCATCTTCGTCGCCCGTAGCCACTACATATGTAAAAATCGAATTTTTACTTCGTTATTCAATATATAAAAATCGAATTTTTACTATGCTATTCAATATATAAAAATCCTATTTTTATAACGATGTTATATAGATAAAAATTCTATTTTTATCCCGCTATTCTTCATATAAAGATTTCACCTTTTCAAAAATATAGATGTCGCCTTTTCAAAAATATCATTATAAAAATCACATTTTTATCTTTCTACACATATAAAGATGATATTTCTAATCTTCCTATCATGTAAAAATTATATTTTTAATTCTCTACCTAAACAAAAATCATATTTTTATTTTTATCATCTATATAGTAAAGACTATATTTTTAATACTTTAAAAATATAAAAATCATATTTTTAACTTCTCGCTTATATAAAAATTATATTTTTAACCTTCCTATAATATAAAAATCCTATTTTTAATACTCTACCTATATAAAAATAATATTTTTATATCATCTACTATATAAAGATCATATCTTTAATTAGCTATAAGTATAAAAATCATATTTTTATACCTTTAAAAATAATTTCAACTTATCAAAAATGGTTTCTTTCAACGATAAAAATCATTTCTTTTTACCTTTAAAAATCAAATCTGTTTCTAAGTAAAAATCTAATTCTTTTGTTTATAAAAATCAGTTTTTTTTCCTATGCTATAAATATATATAAAAATTAGATTTTTCCTGTGCTAAAAATATATATAAAAATTAGATTTTTCCTATGCTAAAAATATATATAAAAATTAGATTTTTCCTATGCTAAAAATTCAAACTCTCCATTATGTAAATCAGTTTTTATATAATCTAAAAAACATAAAAGAAAAGAAAAGAAAAACTTACTGTATTTGTTGAGAAGGGGGGGTTGCTGTCGAGGTACGGCACCGGTCTTGGTGGGCCCTGGCGGCACAGCGGAGGTCGGAGGGAAGTCGCCAACGGAGGGGGGGGGGGCGACTGTGGGTGGAAGCGGGAGCGGGTGCGTCGATCGGGGGGGGCTGTCGCGACGATCGAGGCAGAGGGGTGGGAGGGTAGGCTTCGACGGAGAAGATGGAGGGAGGGGGGCGCCTCGCGCGGCGGCGCGATGGTGGCTCCGTCGAGCGATTTAGGGCTCCGCCCTTTTTTCCTTTTTTTTATTCTGAATTTAATTTTTGAACGGGGGGTGGGGGGGTGGGGGGGGGGGGCAGGAGGATTTAAGGAGAGAGGAGAGAAGATATTATATAATTTTTTTTCAAAAAGTTGACTTTTTATTTCGACCTCGAAACGAGGCCCACCGTCTGTCGTCCATAGCGTATTACCCGCATTCCGAACACAATGGGATATGTATCGCAGGCTGATTTGATCGTTACAATCAGTTTTCGTCAAAATCAACATATAACTCTATATATTAAATTTGAACGCGAATTTCAATTTACCGGGGTCACATACGAACTCTAAAAATTCCTGAAAAATATTTTCTAGCTTCGTATTGACGATACGGTCCTAATAAAACTAGTTTCGTCGAATTCTGAGACCGTTCGAAAAATGGCCATTTTCCAGTCGATTAAAATCAACTAAAACTGGTCAAACGCGTTTTCCTTTGCCACGCTCACATATTGATTCGAAAAATTATGAAATTTGAAATCTAGCAATAATTTGACACTTCGGATCCAACAAAAGTGGTTTCGTCGAAATCCGATGTCGTTTGCAAAATTCCTATTTTTAAGGGCCTGAATTCCATAGCGACTATTCAGAATTTTCAACTGGACATATCTTTTGATTCCCGCTATGAAATTTTTATTTTTCGGATTCGTTGGAAAGGTATTATCAAATAGATCCTAATGTTTTTGGTTTCGCTAAAATCCGGATTGTTTTGAACCCGGTACATTCAATTGAAGTTTGAAATCGAATTATCGAACTACCGCGCCAATTTCAATTCTATTTATAATTATATATAAATATTCTATATTCTAATGACGACGTATATAAATATATACGTTCTAATTATATTCAAAATAAATTTCTCGTCGATATTATTTAAAATAATCTATTTTAAATCTTCAAAATTCGCTAAAATTGCCAAAATAAAAATTTTAAACTGGCTCAAAATTTCCGGGTTATCACATATACAAACACACATGCACACACACAAAAATATATATACATACTTCCTCATAGTAGACAGTTCTTAGGGGTAAACTCATAGACCCATTTAATCCACTCTTCAATGAGGAAATATCTGGAGTATTCGTTAATAGAAAACATTGCAACACTGAATAGCTACACATACTAGAAATCTATTAATATAATATAGGAGGTCAGCTAGTACAACGTGAAGGGCAGTATGATCAAAAGCAACTTGGTGCTACATCAGCATCCATATAATATATCAACCTAATCCTTTCACATGATATGGTAGAGTTAATTTCTCTCTACACAGCAAACATGATAGAATTTTTTGGTAACATTAAATTTTATTTTAAATTTCTTCATAGCTACCACTATTTTAAATCACTCTACGAGCAATCATTAGCATGCATTGATTGAACTTTTAACAATTCTCTTTTTAATTTATACAGACCTTCCAGGTTTAACAACGGTAGGGCCACTTAGAGTTGATACAGGAATATATTAATATTAAAGGCAACGTTGCCCTAGACTATATATAGATTTCTTTCAAAACTAACACATATGCAATTTAATTTGAAATAACAGAAAAGAAACTTTGTTAACGTTGGAAAACAATGTGAACAGCTTAGGGAGCTCAACAACTCTATTTACCTACAATTGATTAATAACCCAAACGAGGAAGCACATATTCAGAAATGTAAAAATAATTCATAACCACTGCATGATTCAATCTACATTGAAACATTGGAAAATAAACAAAAAGCAAAGGTAAGTATGTCACCATCACTTTAGTTAATTTTTATTCTCTACTGCTGTAACTTTTACTCGTTTATTTATTTTTACAATTTTTAGGAAGGAATGCTAAATTCCCATAAGTTCTACCACTTTTCCTACTAACCCACCAATAGTTAGATGATACAATGAAAAATAGTATGCAAAATGATATAAGAGATGGAAAAAATGATATAACGAAAAATAATAGATGTTCCAAAAGTTATGTAACAACCCGAATTTCGATAGATCGGATTTTTTTTAAAAAATCAAATATATCAAAGCTCGAGTTAGCTTGTCTAGTATCCTGCAAAAAGTCGAAGATTAATATACCAGATCTCATAATAGAAATCTCATAGTGGAAAGGAATAAAATATAATAGTATGTAAACACTTACTAATATAATGACACTAATCTAACAAGTGTGCCTAAGCAGCAGAATCTCAACCACTTGTCTAACCTGTGGGTTTGTCATGAGGAGGGGGTCGGAACGGAAATTTTGGTAAATGGACAAATTATATTTTCTACAAATAACACTCCATATACCATTGCATCATTGGTTCATATTTATTAGTTTATTCGGATTTATTTTATAATATACTTTCTATTTTTTTTGCATTAGTCATAACCATCTACTTCCTACTAGATTTACCTAATGAATTATATACATGTAGCTAAATGCCTGACATATCGAGATACTCCTCAGTAGCATCCTACTCAAGTGGTCCCTATCATTGTAATATAAAACGTGCTGGACCCCATCTCTGCACTATAAAAGCATACTAGACTATGCTACGGAGGCGTACCAAGTCTCCAAGGTATAAAATAACAATACAGAGGCTAAAATAGACAAGGCAAGATGTAAACATAGCGGAAAAACCTTTTCAAAACATTTATTAACAAATCAGTTACAGTATCATAGTTTAAAATACCATAGAGTCATAATCATAAAACATTTATCTCATGGAAAGTAAGATATCAGAGTACAAATACAAAACTATAAAAATCTTATCCTCATGAGTCATAACAATAGCCATAAAATAATTATTGAGGCAATATATGGAATAAGAAATGGTCCAAGTTTGAGCTGAATCAAAAGGTCATGGCCACTGCTATGATCCACCACCCTGAGAACCTGGGGAGAAAGGAAGAGAAAGAGAGAGAGAGAGAGAGAGAGAAACAAAATAGTTCAGATAATAAGTTTGGCGAGTTCCAGTGATTTTTTTCATTATCATAAGACAGAAGTATTTATATAGATGAATAATACTGGATATGAAAATACAGTAAAGTAGGAAATACGGAAACAAGATAAGATAAGCTTCTCGTCCATATCCCAGAATTTCTGCATCAACTATCATAACGTAAAGATTAGTTTTTGCCTAATTTCTACCTAGTGATCGACTTCTTAAAAAGAATGTGAAAAATATGTGCCAGCTCTAGCAATCGGGTTATCAGCCCCGAAACCATCAACAAAAGAGAGACAGCCTTAATCACAAGCGTTATAATGTCTTATCTTTCTAGTTTCAGATCCATGCACACTCATGAATCCGCCGGAACGCGCCCGTACCCACCCGTCGTTTGGACCTCTTACTACCGAGTTCTGTACAAGCGTGCCTTAGCCCCTACCTGTAGGAGGCCCCGTTGATAACCAAGGAATATCGACTGATACAAGTCCCATACAAAATGCATATGACACAAGCCTCCCTGAGACTTGGTCCCCAAGTTAACTAGGATTTCTACGAGCCCCATATATCTCATAGGAATGGACCCCCTAGCTTATTCATTATACATGTTTAACTTAACATGATTTAATTTCATTAATAAGCTCAGTGACATAACATGTTATTTCTTAGATTTCAATTAACGAATGTAATCTATATCCTTTTATCCCTGTATTGTAATTAACGAAATTAATCTACAACCCCTTGCCTCTAAATTGAAATTAAAGAAAGTAATCTACAAACTTTTATCCATGGATTGTAATTAACGAAATAAATTTACAACCCATTCTTATTACCATGTCATTTATTGGTCAATTACATGTTTACAAGTTACAATAACATGTTTTTCTTAACCTATAATTAAGTATTTCTTACCCCACTTCACATATTTTCTTATGACATGTCTAGTTAATATATAATTAAGTCCAACTTGTTCCGATTCACATGTTTGCATATTCTACCTTTATAATAATCCCAATTTACAGTCTATGATTCACAAATTCCAATATGCCCAAATCTCCTTTTTAATGTTATTTCAGATTAATCCAATTTTATGCAACTCAAATGGTAAATGTCTAGTCTCTCATTGGCTTAAGCTCAACGCAAAACAAAGGAAAAAGGAGAAGTAGATCTAGGCTCAAAAATGAACAAAACGAATAAATAGGAGTAATAAGATTGTAAATAAAACAATGGCAGAAAAGGGGATAAGGGAGAAGAATGTACATATAAAGAAATAATATCTGAAAAAGGAATAGGTAATTGATAGTAATTAAAATGAACAATAACATGTAAAGGATAAACTTATAAACACTGAAATTGTCGACCTTTCAAATCCAATATATTTTAGTATCAAAACTCCTTTTTTATTTAGATTGTTAATCTAAAAATATCATAGAACTCACAAATAATTGTAATAGATCCAGAAAAGGCCTTTGAAAAAGAATTTGAAGCAGAGTATCCTTTAGATTATATTTTGACAACACCTAGACTTTTCCCTAATTTTTATTTTTAGATTATAATAAAGTGGAGGAAGAAGATGAAGAAATATTTGTGTATGAAAAAAGTGAGGTTTGATAGTCTATTTATAGGAGCGATAGGATAGTCTAGGCCATAGGATATTAGGGTTTCAATCCAAACCATAGAAAATACATTATCATGAGTCAGCAAAAGAATTATCTAGAAGCAGGCTAGTCTGACCAGGCACAGGTTGTGCCTGGTCTCAAAGTGGGTCGACCGATATCCTAAGTGGGTCGATACATGGGGTTGACACTGGGGTCGACCCATATAGGGCCTATGTCGCCCAATAACCGTTGCACCATTCTGAATTTATTTAATTAAATTGTTTAGTTTAATTCAAATTTTGATTAATCATATCATGTTCATAGTTAGTTCGATTTACACTAATCAAAAGTCTATCTGAATCAGAATCGAATTTCAAAACGAACGTAATGGTGAAGCGCATTTTATCCAGTTATGAATTTTTATTAATTAATATTTGATTTATTAATCATTTTTATATAATTATTGTTTATTAAAATTTGGGGTATTACATTCTCTCCCTCCTTAAAGGATTTCGTCCTCAAAATCTCCAAGGCTAGAAGAATGTTATTAATGTTATCAACCATTACCTACGCCCATCTACTCATCTATCAACTGTTGGCATACATTGTCCTTAAACTCTCTAGTTCTTTGTATGAACATATGCAAAGGTGTTGTGTATATGTTCTTAAGCTAATGAAGAAATATGGTGGTCTACTATTTCTGTTGACCTCCTTAATGTAATTCTTGTATATATCGTGTATCCAATATATATGCAAAAGAGACCTGATAATACATATAAATTCTATATGTGTGAAACAACCATTCACCAAAATGAAACATCCGAATGGTGATTTAACCATTTCCATCCATTTTAAAGTAAATAAAATGTGCATACATCCATATGCAATATGTATGTGCTCTAGTTAAGCCGATCTTTAATCTATGCCTAGTGTTTGTGTATGCATCCACTAGCAAACACTTGCATCTACTTGCAACCATCAAACATAAAATGTCTCAAACACATGTTTTCAACCATTCCTTTCATCCATAGGCTTCTACTAAGAATCGAAATTCAAACGATAGAAAAATAGATTCAAACTCAAAAGTTTAGAAAGGAAATAAGAACATACTATCAAAGAGAAATGGAAAAGAAGTGTGAATCTAGTCTTTAGGTTCCCAAGTTGCATCGTCACGATCTTTTCCCCATTTTACCTTAATTAACATGATCTCCTTGTTTCGTAGCTTCTTAACTTCTGATCCAAGCATTCGGGTAGGAACTTTTTTGACTGATGCATCCTTCTCTATCTCTACGTCCTCAAGGGTACTCGGCTCTACTACCTCTGTGGAATCATGCAGGCACTTCCTCAAGTGTGAGACATGGAACACGCCGTGAACTCCCTCCAATCTCTCTGGTAGTATAACTTTGTAGACCATCTGAACTATCCTCTCTACTATGGCAAAGGTCCCTACAAACTTGGTGCCAACTTCCCTACCTAGCCAAAGCGAACAACATTCCTCAAAGGTGAAACCTTGATAAAGACCATATCTCCTACCTCGAAATCTAAGTCAGTCCTCCTTCGATCGACATACAAGTTTTTCCTATACTGAGCTTCTTTCATCCGTTTCCGAATCAGGTCTATCTTCTTTGAAGTTTCTCTAACCATCTAAGGCACAAGTAGAAGTTTGCCCATAGACTCCCACGAACATGCAGGTGATATGCAGGGTCGTAATAAAGTGCCTCGAAGGGAGCCATACCAGTGCTCGTCTGATAACTATTATTGTAGGAAAATTCTACCAATGGGAGATGCTCCTCCCAAGTTCCTCTGAAGTCTAGGATACACAGTCTCAATAAATCCTCAAGAACCCTATTCACCCTCTCTATTTGTCCATCCGTCCTATGGTGATAGGTGGTGCTAAGTCGTAACTACGTCCCTAGTGCTTCCTGTAAGCTCCTTCAAAACTCACTCGTAAAGATGGGGTCGCGGTCACTAACAATACTGGAGGGTACCTCCATGAAGTCAGACGATCTCTCTAAGATATACTGATGTTAACCAAGTTTCCATCCTCTTGCACTTGACTAGGATGAAGTGAGATTTCTTAGTCAATATGTAAACTATAACCCAAATACTGGTGTTACCCTTCCTCGATCTCGGAAAATGATCAATAAAATAAGTAGAGATGCTCTCCCACTTCCATTGTGGTATGTTTAGAGGCTGAAGCAATCCACCAGGTTACCTCGGTTCAGCCTTTACCTGCTGGCAATCAAACATCGAGCTACATACTCTGCCACGTCCTTCTTCATTCCAGTCCAATGGAAAACTCTCTTCATATCTCTGTACATCTTGTCACCGCCCGGATGGATAGTCATCCAAGAGTGATGAGACTCCTCTAGAAATGATCTCAAAAAATCATCAACTCTGGTAACATACAGTGTTCCATCTTGTTGTATCCACTCTCTCTCGTCCAAAAAATACCTAGCAAGGTGACTAGAGGTCTCCAATCTATTGAGTCAATCCATGATCCCTACTAATTGCTGATCCTCGTGCTGAGTGGATCCAGTACGCTCCAAAAGAGTAGGTCGAACCTCCAACAATGTCAATAATCCAGGTGTAAAATCGATAGATGGTCCAAAATAGAATGACGAAATAAACTCCAAGCTCCGCCACTTTACAAATAATGGACTCAAGGCCATTCTTTGTCTACTAAATGTGTCTGCAACCACATTCCCCTTCCCTGGGGTATACGTTATCTCAAAGTCATTGGACGCAACAAATTCCATTCAACACTGCTATCGCAAATTGAGATATTTCTATGAGAACAAGAACTTGAGCGACTTATGATCTATGTAAAGCTCGAACCTATCACCTAGTCAATAGTGTCTCCAAGACTTGAGTGCAAACACTATCACTGCCAACTCCAAATCGTGGGTAGGTTAGTTCTTCTCATGTAACCTCAGCTGCCAACTCCTGTAGCAGACAACTTTACCTTCTTGCATCAACACATCACCCAAATCCGTGTTGCAAGCATCCATGTATTCAGTAAACATCTTGGTACAATTAGGAAGAGTCAAAACTGGAGCTGATGTAAGAACCTTCTTTAATCTCAAGTATGCATCCTCGCATTCTATATCCCAAGTAAAAACTAAGTTCTTAACATTTTAAATTTATTTCTTTCCATTTCTTCGCCTATTAGTTTTAAATTCAACACGTGTTTAATATGCACATAAATTTCTCTGAACGTTGCTTTCAATATTATTCTCTGGTTTCCTATTTTAACATGCATCCTAATTTTAAATTTAAACGCTTACTATATGTCCCGTTAACGCATACATTAACTTCCTTAATTTACACTTGCTGATTATTTAAAAAAGAGAAGCAAGTCCCTCAACGTAGTCCATTGAGTCACGGTCATATATGAACTTTCTATCCCAGGAGGGGTCCAGCATGAGAATCTCATTCCTCGCTCCAAATCACCTTTTTTCCAAAGTGACAATTCATTTCATACACTGTAGTTTATTAGCCTTCAAGACTCTCCATCCTCTCCAACATGTTTATAATAGGTATTATTCTTATCTAAGTACATCTTTGGTTTCAAATGTTGCAAAAATTGCCCATCTTTATTCCAAGAAAATTCAGTCTTAACCACATCAATAACCTTGTCAGCCAAAGGAACATAGGATTGTGAGCTAGCAGAAGAAGAAGATTTGACCTTGGGAACCCAGTAACTAAGAGAGGGACAAGGAATGGGTGTTCAGGCGTGTCACATCCGCCTTAACCTTAGAAGACTCAGGGGATTGACCAGAGGATTTACCGTTTGGGCATATGTCCGGTTTCCATTTATACTTAACTTCTACATGATAGGTTTGGTCTTCAATGCAGACTTTAATATGAGAAGGGAGAGGCTTATCAAGGGTAATTTGTATCAAGGATCTTGCAAAAAATAGATTCCTTCTAGCAACAGTATTCATGTCAAAACATATAAGTTTTCCAACATGGAAAGCCAACTAATTTAGGCTAATAAGAGGCTGTAGAGTAGAAGGGATGTGCGTAAATTGCATCCAAATAGGAATCGATAACACTTGCTCTCTTGCTCTATCCACAGTCGCACTCCAAGTTTTTATGACAAACGGTTTTCCTACAATAATGGAAGTGGCAGCTTCTAAAACTTTTATTATTTCCTCCTCAAAAGAGTGTTTCAAATAGTATAAACCATCTACAAAGGTAATACACAATCCTCCTCTAATGCGCAGGCATTTCTGCATGCTACACTCATGTCCAGTTCCGGCATTTTCGTATCTATAAAAAACCTACGAGTTGGTTTTTCCAAAAGCTTGAGGCTTCTCTATGATTTCAAGTAGAGGGATCGAACCTTGGTCAGATGATTATATCGAGAAGACT
Source organism: Allium sativum (assembly GCA_030737875.1). Taxonomy (NCBI): domain Eukaryota; kingdom Viridiplantae; phylum Streptophyta; class Magnoliopsida; order Asparagales; family Amaryllidaceae; genus Allium; species Allium sativum. The sequence continues at coordinate 133,001,948 of CM060924.1, read as the reverse complement.
ACTGGAGCATAGTCTCCAACAATCATGGGTAGTGTATGATACAATGATTTCCAACTGGTTTTGTCTGGAGCAATAAGCGAAGCCACACATGGTGCAACAGCAGCTACTTAATCATAATTCACAACTGCATCGACATCCTTAACAACCGATGTTTTATTTTTCAAGTCTGATGCTGACACCACTTGTACAACATCAAAATCAACAAACTTATGGCCAATCACAACTTCAAACTCATCACTGGGATTTGAATATCTTTGCCCAGAAACACACTAGTACTACTCAACCTAAAAAACAATGTTCCACCTACAGCATTTTATTTATCCCAGATGTTGCGTCGGCAGACCGAGATGGTAGATCTGCGCCCAATAATACATCAGTCATTGGTCCAGAGGCAATAGGACGCCAGGAACCCATAGTACTAGTAAGCTTTGATGTAATAGGTGACTTACCTATTAAGATAGTAGAAGGAAATACCGATGGAAAAAGCTCGAAGTAATAGCATTTGACAGAGATGCCATGGGATTTACTCATAGAGGACTGGTGGTTGTTGGCGCCTCTTCTTCAGAGGAAGATTCAGAGTTCATCCCGCGAGATGAAATCGTACTAGAAAACGCTCGACCCGATCATGCTATCGAGGACGAGCCAAGCGCCACAAATGAGGAGGAAGATGCAAATCGAGACTTAGATTTTCAATTTTTGGCCATATGGAGAAAGGGGTGAGCGATGGGTGAGGAAGGAAGGAATTAGAGTGACGACGCAAAAAAGGGTAGATCTCAGGATGCCATTCTTATTTTAAAATTTATTTTGTTTAAATATTACATTTAGAAATATTAATGGATTTTTATACAGAATTTATTAATAAAACGAAGTTTGAATGTTTAATTTATATTTAATATAAAAAGGAACTCGCAGCGGCGCGGTAGTTCGTGATATTGAATTTTTAACTTTAATTGAATATACATGACCTGATTTAAGTTGGATTTCCATAAAACAAGAAATAGTAGGATCTATTTGAATATAATTTTCTAATGAAAGAAGAAAATTAAGATTTATATTATAGTTTGTACGTTTTTTCAAAATTTAATTTTCATATAGTCGTTATGATATTGTTTATAATCCAAAAGGTTTATTTAATAAATTAATAAGGAAATCTGTAAATAATTTAGCTGTCATTTAACCCAAAATCTTTAATGTTGAGTTATAATTCCATATTAGTTGAATTTAAAATGATATATCATTCCATTTGGGTATATATACAACAATAACAATTTATTTTTATTTCATTGATTTATTTTGGAATTTAGTTATGTTTTATCAATATTATATAGGCCTTAGAAATAGTTATTTTCCCAACATCCTTCGTTTTCGATGAAAAAGATTATATTAGAATACGTATAGCTGTTTATTGTTGGATTTAAAACGTGGAGCCAATCAGAGTTGTTTTGTAGGCATATGAAACTTAAATATGAATCGATAAGTACAATGAAATTAAAATAACTGTGTTTTGCAAAACGGAGTCGGATTTCAACAAAATTAATTTCATAAGGTTCGGAACGTCAACGTATAACAGTATGTCCATTTGCATTGCGTTTGGAGTTTGTGTGTGACGATGCACATATATTATCTCCCCGTGTAGATTGCAATAAAATTAATAACCATATAAAATAAAACGTACCAAATCAAATATAAAATAAACCAAACCTTCCCTTCCAAGCCAAGTAATTTATTTACTTTAATACTAAGGACTACAGCACATTCCTTGCCTACCCTATTTTTATGACATACAACCTAAATATTTATAAACACACACATGTTTTTCTTCTACCTATCATCTTACGCACATGCATTCTGTTGTTGCCAACCTACCCAACGCACATGCTTTCTTTCCCTATTGTTTCTCCATACCTTATGCAGACCAAGGTTAAGCCTCTACACATGCTCTTTCCCCAATTCTTTTGCATTCCTATATCTAAGTATATATAAAGGCCTTATGCCTATACCTTTCACACAACTAAATGCATATGCCTATTCTTTACATAGTGAAATAACATTGATCTTATCCACCAATTTCCATATATATATATGTATGTATATGTATATATATAATCTGCCTTCAGTTTCTTTTATTTTGCATACACTTCATCCTTCTGCAAATGAAAATTCAACAATGAATATAAACGCCATTTCATTTCATGAATAAGAAAACTGAATACCTCCTTTATTATTTAAAATGTATAACTCCTCAACTGATTCATATTAACCATTGTCATCAAAAAAGGAATCGTTGGCGAGCTCATGGCACTATTGGAGTTGAGTGAAGGATGGTGAACGGTAGTGGACATTAGTGGGTTGAACGACATCAGCCTTGGTCATGATCTCTGGAAGCTGGTGTTGATCTAGTAACATGGGCTTTCTGGTTGGGATTCGTGGCGGTCATGGTGGAAGTACTGGTGGCGCCCCAAGTTGCTTGATATTGGCGCAATTCGTGATTAGAGTGAGGGGAGTTGTGCGTGTTTATTTTTAACTAGGTGACGGATTTTCAACTACGGGTGTGGTTTTCTGGTGATGTCGAGGTGGAGAGAGAGGAAGGAGGTAGGTGCATCAAGTCAGACTTTGGTGGTGGATGGCAGTTTGGTGATCGGGGGAGGAGATACGACAGTGCATGGGGTTGAGGAGGATGATGGCATGTTCGAAGACGGAGTAGGTGAGGAAGAAAACAAATGTAAAATGTGCCTAATCTTTTTTTAATGTGCGTAATCCTAATTATACATTCCTAAACATGTAATTCACACATTCCTAATAGTAATTTATATTTCGTGCCCAATTGATATTAATGTGGCCGGGTATATATATAAATATATGATTAACGACCAAATTAAATATAATCAAGTTTATACAGGCCGTATTATATATAGTAATTAAAGTTAACTAATATATTAAATCAAGGATTAGTTAATTTAATTTAAACAAATATTTATAATATGTGTAATGTGATCATATATTAATAGAATTAGACAAAACCATAGATGTTGAAATCATCTTAACGAGCGCTTCATTCTAGAACTGATTTGAATGCGTTTGGCTACAACTGGAGTTTTTAGTTAAATTAAATGAGTCTTTTATTTAATTGAAATTAGTCGTTATCTCAACGAATGGAAACCAAGGCGAGTTTCCTCACTTAGTTTGTCCCACTTATATTTTATATAAGTTGGGTTTAATATGTATGTGTTATGGTTGTTTATTATCGGATGATTACTAAATAGTATGTATATATATTGACTGAACTGATTAAACTAAACATTCGTTTAATTTAATTGAAATCAATCATTATTTTTACCAATTATAACCAATTGAGGTAACTGACCTTATTGGTCACGTTTATAATAAGAACGTGTTGAAATTGATGGATGGTTTAAATTGTCGTGTTTGTTTGTTAAATTAAATGGCTAATGTTAAATTATTATTATAGACCGTTATGGTAATCAATATTTAGTTGAATTGAACAATTCTGTTTGAGGTAAACTACTTGGATGCAGTAAATAACAAGTTGTAGGGATCCAACTGGATTCCTCACCAGTAGTTGTAAATTTTATATAATATTTTATATGTTGAAAATATGAAATTATGGTGCATGAATTGACAGGTTGTAGGAATCCAACACGATTCCTCACTAATATTGATAGTGTTTACTAGTATGATTAGATATGTTTGATTTAATGTGGTATTGTTTAATATTTCACGGTTTGGTACTTTAGTAGACATTTGCCTCTTTACTACCATTGATAAGATAAAATATTTTTGGAATCAATGTTGAATCAATTATGAACGTTTTTAGAGTTAGTTATATATATATATATATATATATATATATATATATGAAATACGACGTTTGTTTTAGAAAATAAACGCCGAAGATTTTATTTATGTTTTTACGATCGATATAATTTATAAAAACTTCAAGATATTAGTAAAAGGTTAAGAGGTATAAAATGAATTGGAATGTTAAAATGGTTTGTGAAAAGAGCCTTAAGTGTCGCTAAGGAAGTTAACAAGATTTTAAATTGTTCAAATGTTTTAATGGGATTGTGAATATACAAGAGTCGATTAAAGAGTTTAAAAGTGAATATTTCATAACTAATTAACATTTTTGTAAATATTGTTAAAAATATAGGAAGTGGGATTAAAAAGAGATATACGAATGAAATTAGCGAATAAATAGTGTTTTTGTGAAGGAAAATACTGTGAAGGACAAAATTAGAGAAAAATTTAGGCACAAAGACAAGTGGTCAGAAATTTAGGTTGAATGACACTTTTTAGTATAAAATAGGAAATGATGGTGGGACCTTGAATTCCTTTATTTACCCTAAAAAGTGTCCTTGTGGATAAATTTTTGGGCTTTTGTCCTTATGCCTAAAATTTTCTCAAATTTTGTCCTTGTGCCTAAAAACCATATTCAAATATTTATTTAACCTTTAAATAAATACTTGAATGATGGTTACTCTTTAAATAAATAATTTTAAAAAAATCATATTTATTTAACAGTTAAATAATAAAACAAAATCTTTCTTGATAAGGAATAAATATTAAAAAACCTATTTAAATAAGTAGATGGTATTCAATCTTAATCAAATAATTTAATAATATTAAATCATGTAATAAGTCATTAGAAATAATTAAACTTTATACATTTTAACAAATATAATTAATATATTAATTAAAATTTAAAAATATATACTACATTTAAAATATACCTTTTTAACAATAAAACATATATATCAACAACAGGAGAAAAACTATCTTTCTCCAATTGCTCACAAAAATAGTGTAGTAGTGCAAAATACATGACTTTGACTATAAAACAAAACTGAGCAAAGACAAAAATTGCTAAGACGGCAAAAAGGCTAACATTTAAAGTATCATTACTAAGTAATTAATAAATCAAAATATCATTAGTAAACAAACTTTTAAGCTTTAAAACATCATTATTAAATGACTAATAACTTAAACATCTACTAAATAGATTAATAATAAATAAATAAATCAACTTGAGCATGCTTAAGAATATTTAATAAATGATTGAATCTTTGATAAGTACTTTTTAAACCAATTTAAGTTGAATATTTATATATTAAGACCAATTCCATTAAGGAATTTAATAATTGAAAATAGTTTCAAATTTGAGCCTTAGCGATCCCAAAGGTACTTAAACAAGTTACCATAAATTTCCATATCCAAGGGTTTAACATGTCATGTAATAGAAGTTCTAGCACTCAATAGTTACTAATCAATAGGTAATTAGCTATTCCATTCATATTAATTAATACTAATAACAAATGATTGCACAATTTAGGTTGTTGCTTAACAAGTAAAAATGGAACTTTATTATACTCAGCAGATATCCAATTTGATCTACATAATTCAAGCTAACTTGACAGTATTTTATTTAGCTAAATAAGTAGCACATATTAGAGTGTGTAATTTCAAACGATGTTATTGTTGAAAATAATGCTAGCTAAGAACAATCGTTTTAAAATGCCATAAATTTCTACTTATTCAAGCCCTCTAATTAACCATAATATAATGTCATGCTCATGAATACGAACACAATGTATAAGCCCATTCAACGATCGCATAACTTATGTGTGAGATATTCAATTGTAAGCATAAACACATTATTAAATGTATAAATTAAAATTTGAACTTAAATTGACTTACCTTATTTCTCCCTAAATTGTCGAGCCCATCATACGAATACAACTAAGCATCCTCTCCTTTTCTTCTTCTCCATTCCCGCCATTAATATTCGAACTTTTACCCTTATCCATCCAATGCATGTATGTATTTGCACGTCACTTTAATTACCCAAAGACCAAGCTTCCTTTGAAAAAGCACTCCCCTTGGCAAGCACACCTGACAAGCCCTATGGCCATCACCTAAGCCTTTATCTTCACCTACGACCGGTTAGCATCTGCTAAGAGGCAAGCACAATGCTAGTTTTTTAATACCAAGCGCCGAACCACTCCGCATTGAAGCTACGGCCATGTCTCGACGTCATCGACCCACTACACTCCCTCAAAACACCCATAGCCGCCTTCATTTAACTTTGTCTCAAACCTAGTATCCACTTACTTTAAGGTATGCCTCTGTCAACTTAAACACCATTCAAACCAAAGCTTCAGCACCACCCACTCGGACCAGAAATACATGTCTCAAAGTGTAAATATGATATTTTATGTATCTAAATGGATAGTAATTCGTCTTGATTTCAGAGTTGAAAGCTTAGGATAGTTACTGGTTTTGGTATGTAAAGAGGAAGAAGTCCATAAGCTTACTTGAATTGATAAAATGTAATTTTAGGAAGGGAGATAACATTTTGTTGCTCAATGGCATGTTTTTTTTTTGCTTTTGATGTGTATTTGATGAAATAGGAAAGGGGAAATGAGGAGATAAGGATGTAAATGAAGAGAGAGAAATAAATTTTAGGAATATATCCGAGCGTAAAAAGCAAATCATCATCATTTTCAACTTTTTTTTATTTCAAGTTACAGACATGAAAGAATGTAGCAAAAGCAAGGATGGATTTACAAGTAAAAGAAGGAACGTGTTTGTATTTATATAATGAAGTCAGAAAAATAATCTAACAAATATAACAAAGGAGAAACACCAAAAATGTCAATCATTTCATAGCTTACACCAAGAGTCATACTAGTACAAGTATCAAATGCTTATCTTGGAAATGATTTCACATTATGTACTTAATGTACTTTTTGCTTACATTGTACATAATAATTTAAATTAAATTTTTATTTGTTTTGTTAAACATCAGATCATAATTTCTTTTATTTAAAAGTTTAAATATATATTTTGTAAAATGCCATATCAAGTTATTATATAACTAGAATATACATTCTTAAAGGTGAAATCATGTACTTTTAATTTTATGTATATATATATAAAAGAAATAACTTTTTAAACCTTATTCGTACTATAAAAAATTAATATATGAACTAATGCATTCATTTTTTTAAAGATGTCCTTTTCCATTTGAATACTTATACACGTATTCAATTCGAAAATCTTAGTATACATTTATATTTTAAAACAAAATTGAAGCTAAAATATAACCAAAATTCACAATGGCTTTTTATCTATTATAACCCTTATTTGAATTATCTAAAATAATTTTTTATCATAAAATATGATTAATAAGAAAATTAAAGAGTTAAACCCATTTTAAACAATAAATTTATATTAGAAATATGTAGCTTAATAGAAATTTAAATGATTAATCATTAACTTGAATATTTAATTAAATCAAATATTCATAAATTAAATCGATAAAATTTTAGATGGTTACATCATGTACTTATATTTGACCTTGTTTTACCTTTTCTTTTCTAAAATTGCTTTTTCCTTCACAATCTCTACAACATAATTTTGTTCAACATTATTCCACCTTCATAAATGTAGTTAATTAGCTTCATCTTTTGACAAGTTGAGAAATTGAAGTTCAAGTAATGTTGGGCAGTGTATAACATTTATTGATGTAAGATTGGATGAACCATTTTTTACTGAGAAACGTACTTAGCTCAAAAGAAACCTGCATTTACTTAACTAGCTAAAAAATAACTCAATAGGCTTTACGCTGATGTAAATGTTGTACTTATTGTAATTGCCTGTAAGGATGAAAGTATATAAATTCAAGTTTTATCATTGCTACACATGCTTATAATATTAAGATGATTGTTAATGGAGCTTCTATTTTAGTTAAGGGCGTTAAAATTTTGATTTATTTTAAAATTGTTGTGGGAGAAAAAATATATTAGCCCCTCATAAACCTATAAATAAAATTTTCAATATTAACCTTCTAATCCTCCTTAATTTAAACCTTAAACCTTAACTTGACACGAGCCAAACTCGCCCTTACGGGAAAGCCCGGATTGAGTTGAGAACACGAAAAATTAGAATGTAAATAGAAGAACATTTCATTGCTTATACAACAATTTACATCAAAGTACAAAAATATAACAGAGTATGGATAAATATTACACATTGGAAAATATCAGAGATTAAAATACATTACATAGCAGCGGAAAAATAATACATAACAATACATAACACAGCTGAAGGGAATAAATGGATATAGAGCTTTCTTAATATAGCTCCAGTTGTAAACCAGGATCCTGTGAATATAATATCTGCAAAACCATAGCTGTCTATGTGAAAAATAGGGGCACCCAGAGTTTAGGTTAAAGCAATAAACTCCAGGTCAGTTGGTGTGAGAACTAAAACAGTTATGAAATGTTTACTTTAAAAATAAAGTAGATCAAGGGACCACGCCGTATAACACGGAACGGGTTTCCTCCCAAGAATACCAGTGCATAAAACAAACAGCTCAATGCTTTTTGGAAAAATGAAGCTATTATAAGGCCCAGGTCCCATCACACAATGCAACGCAGGCAGGAGGATAAGGTTTTCCCTTGTAATATCCAAACATGCTTGTACATTTAAAACAAATCATTTGATACTATTATAAGTGCATAGTGTATAAAACAACTTCAAATATAAATGAATAGATCATCGACGGCATGGGTATCATACATCATGTCACCAATACTAGGCTCTACAATCAAAAACGAAATGTCACGTATTGGAAATTGGATTTCCGTCATGAGCCAAGGCAAGGGACGACTCCTCTCCGATTCAAGACATTCTAGCAAATGCCTCAGGATCCCCCGTAGTGAACCTTTGGATCGGTTAGGCCTGTCCATACTTACATTTGTGGATTAGTTATTACTGAACACACGTTTCTCGGTCCTATCGGACCTATATCCATCGACTCCATAGAAACCGATATATCCGAGGCGCCTCACTATCCATCATCCACATAGGTAAAAAATATAAATGTCTGGGCTCCATACCATGACACCACCCATAGCTAGAAACAAACATCATGTTCTCCTAACAGTCCGATCCCATTTTTGACTCATACCGAGGTGTGAGGCTTACAAATTAACGCTATACAAAAAGTTATGCTATTAAAGCTGAAACGACCCGAACTTCCCCGTGAAGGAAAGCACGGATAGCGTTGAGAACAGGACAAAATAGAACGCATACAGAAGAACATTTCATTGTTATTACAACAATTCCATCAGATACAAGAATATACAGAGTATAAATGATTAAATTACATTCGACAAATATCAGAGATTACAATAAATTACATAGCAGCGGAAAAATATACAAAACACAACTAGAAGTGATACACGGATACAGAGCTTTCCGAGCATCGTTCCGGCTGTAAATCAGGACCCTGTGAATATAAATCTGCAAAACCAAACTACTAGCTGCCCATGCGGAAAATAGGGGCACCCAGAGTTTAGGTTAAAACAATAAACTCCAGGTCAGTCATGTGACTGGTGTGAGAACTAAAACAGTTATTTAAAACTTTACTTTAAAAGAGAGTAATTCAAGGGACCACGCCGTATAACACGGAACGGGTTTCCTCCCAAGAATACTAGTGCATATAACAAAACAGCGCAATGCTCTTTAGAAAAATGAAGCTATTATAAGACCCAGGTCCCATCACACAATGCAACGCAAGCCGGAGGATAGGGTTTTCCCTTATAATAGCCAAATAATGCTTGATACGTTTAAAACAAATCATTTGGTACTATAATAAGTGTATAGTGTCAAAACAATTTCAATCATAAATATCAATCATAGACGGCATGAGTACCATATATCATGTCGCCATACTAGTTCTACAATTAAAACCGCAATACACGTATTGGAAATTGGATTTCCGTCATGAGCCGAGGCAAGGGGCAAGCTCCTCTCCGATTCGAGACACTCTAGCAAATGCCTCAGGACCCCACTATGATCCTTGGATCTTCAGGGCCGGTCCTCTCTTACTTTTGAGGATTGGCAATTCCTGAACACACGTTTCCCGGTCCTTACAGACCTATATCCGAGGCGCCTCGTATCCAACAACCACACAGGTGAAAAGTATATAAATGTCAGGGCTGGTAGGTCACTGACACCACCCTAGCTAGAAAGAAACGTCGTGCTCTCCCTGCAGTCACTATCCCGTTTTTGACTCATACCGAGGTGTGAGGCTCGCGAATTCACGTTATACACAAAGCTACGCCACACAGGCCGTGCTTTGATCATCAACCACAAGACTTTGCTTTTCAACAGAAGCCTTGATTAATTGCCACTTACGCGTGCCACATTGGCAATTCACTCCATGCGACTGATGTCCATCGATATACAACCTCTGAGCTCGTACGTCTCAGAGAAGGGCGTTAAGCAAGAGAATAAATTCTCCGCCGCCAAACAGATGTATATTTAATAGAGATCAATCAACACAGAATAAAATCCAATGTCAGACACACAATCCATTTACAAGTTCGTTCTGGGTCTGAACGAAACCGGAGGCACTTTCCTCGCATATCCATCCATCTCCAGGTACGTCTGGACGATCACCAACTGTTTCCCTCATCTCGGGTGTACAGCCCAATCAAGATCATCAGTAATCACCCAAACGATGTGAAGACTTCCGGTCTTCAACCACCGTCTTCATCTTCGACATCTCATCGAATCGGTTATTCAGAATGGGTATAACCCGGCCTTCCTGAATAACCCACGTATATGATAAACAAATGTTACCCAAACACAACGAACGCCTCATTCCAATTCAGAACATTCTTTTATTCACAAAATCACATTCTTAGGGAATTGTTCCCATTAATTTTATCCAAGATAAATTCTTCTAAATTTGTCCTATAATCTTCCTTTGGATATTATTTCAAACTAGTCGGGATCAGCGAACCACACCGAAGTAATTATTTGTTTTATTTCCCAATCCCAACCTATATATCCCATGGAGCAAAACTGGTGATACTCCATATCTAACACCATGGTGTTATCGGTAAAATTAATTACCATTTCACGTTCAAATCTAATTAAAGATTTAACTATCGCTTTGGAGCAAAACTGGTGATACTCCACTCTCGATCACTTTTCAGATTTGATAATTTAAATTATCAATTCACATTTTTAATCTAATTAAAGATTCATTAAAACTCCACTTAGTTTTAATCTTCTCAAAAATCAATATTCTGCCTTTAACTGGGTTAAAGAACCAATGTCATCAAAAACACGATTCACGACAAACCAAATCACATTTGATATTAAATACAAGGCTCTGAATAGAAAATATATCGGCTTATATTCAATATCAAATTCTGAAACCAACAAATATCGTATTGGAAATAACGATATAAAATATATCTTTCAAATTCCCATAACAATATCTGTATAGTCACGAAATCCAACATCGAAATATCCCGAAGATATTTTCGATTCAACTCCAGTCCAATCCACTTATTGGGAATATTGATTATTTTTAAAATCACTTTCAAATTCAATTTATTTATTTCAAAAATAAATTGGTTTTAATTCTAGTTCAAAACTAGTTCATTTCGATAGAAATCTATTTTTACTTATTCAAATGTGGAATTTTCCAGCCCAATTCTTTCCAATTCACATATTATAATTTTACACAAATTATAGATATTTTTGATAATTTTATCAAGGCCCGTACAGTCGATTTCCAACAACGGCCATCGAACTGCACTTACAACGACCTTTTTCGAATTTGATTTGGACATAATTCCAAATCCAACCGTTAGATTTCACATTTCTCATATTCATTGGAAAGCTCTTTTCGATACGAACCCAACGGTTCCGGTTTTAGGAGAATCCGACGGTCGGATCTCCCGCAACGTCCGTTTGAAATAAATGGTCGAAATTCACGAACTGCCGCGGCGCGGCGCGTTCTATTCAGGCCATTATATTATATATATAATATATATAATATATATTTCGTCGATTTCTATTTAAAACGAATTTTATAAATCGTTTTAAATTCGTTTCAAAAGCAATTTCAACTTTCTTTTCAATTCAAATCAAAATTGAATTCTTCTTTATAAATTCGTTTTAAAATTCATTTCTATTCAATTCAAATTTTAATTCAATTTTAATTCATTTCAATTCACTTTCAATTCAATTTGAATTCGTTTTCAATTCAATTCAATTTGAATTCGTTTTCAATTCAATTCATTTCGAAATCGTTTTCAATTCAATTCATTTCGAAATCGTTTTCAATTCAGTTCATTTCGAAATCGTTTTCAATTCAATTTAATTCAATTTCGTTTTCAATTCAATTCATTTCGATTTTATTCGAATTCAAATTCACTTTCTATTCAATTCGAATCGAATTCATTTCCTATTCAATTCGAATCGAATTCATTTCAAATTGATTCAATAAAATTTCCATTTGAATTTTTAATCTAATTCAATTTGAATTTCCTTTCAAAATATTAAATTTTGAAGTCACTTTTCAATATTCATTATAAAACGAATAAAATCGATATAAACATCGTTCGCGTCAAAATAACGCATCTCTAATCAACACGGCTTTATATTTCAATAATTCGTTATTCTATTCAACAAATGAATATTTGTTCTATTCAACACATGAATCTATATTTCTTTCAACACACGACTAATCTCAACACATGAGTACTGTCGACACATCACTATTTTCGTTATGTAAAATATTTTATAAAACTATGGTATCTATCGTTTGATTTCTAATTAGACTTCTACTGAGAAGTAGTTCTAATTTTAAATATGATAAAGATGTAAATTTTATTATATAAAATATTTCACTCAACACCTGAACATCGTCAACACATGACTATTTTTATATTCAACACATGAATTTTCTTTTCTAATACTCATTATTTTCCCGATTGGAATGAGGCCCAATCAATCACCATATAACGTTAATTATATGGATTCCATACAACACATGTATATAATAGCATTGAAAAATAATCAATCATCAACCAAAGTGCACTACACTGTATAAGCATCAAATATAGATATCTGACGCTTATAACAGTCTGTCAATCGACCGATCGACATATTTAATCAATCAGGATGAGTGAACATCAAATTTCATCCCAACACCCGTGTGGGGTTTCAAACAATCAAACACAGATTTTTATTTGTGCAGTTGGGCGACGTGTAAAATTTATCGACCCAATCGATATCAGTCAAATCAGTGTATACAAACAAATCGGTCGATTTGTTTATAAATATTTATTTATTCACTTTCACGTTAAAAATTATATTTTTAACGATCAAACTATTTTATTTCAACACTTGAATTTCTATTCAGTTCATTTATTCAATAAATGATTATTTTTATTTTTCTAACATATTTTAGAAAATTTCGGCGGCATAACGGCACGATACTAGAAACGGGACAAGGCCTAGCCTTATCCCCGGTCTAGTGAAGGCCCACGCCATTCACACATCAATCATATTCACCAAACAACCAAATTCAAATCAAATCATCAAACTAATCTATGCAACCAAACAAACAAGTCCATGGTCTGTGGACGATTGTGTCGGGTGCTACTAAGCACCGTCTGCATCCTAGTATATATATATATATAACTAGAAAAAGAGAATTTAGAGTGAGAAGTTCTCACCGAAAGCTATCCAATACCACGACACTTCATTTATAGGAATCTTCTTCCTTATCCCATCTTCGTCATCTTCGTTGCCCGTAGTCACTATATATATAAAAATCACACATTTTTATATTTCGATGTCTTTAAAATAAAAATCACATTTTTATTTGTTCACTTTCAATTTAAAAATCATATTTCTATAATCACTTCATATATTTAAAAATCGAATTTTTACTATGCTATTCAATATATAAAAATCATATTTCCTTACCGCTAATATATAGATAAAAATTCTATTTTTATAACGCTATTCTCTATATAAAGATTTCGCCTTTTCAAAAATATAGATTTCATCATTATAAAAATCATCACTTTACTTCAACGTATATAAAATAAAAATCAGATTTTTATTTCGCTACATGTACAAAGATGATATCTTTATATTCTCTATCCTATAAAGATTATATTTTTAATACTTTAGAAATATAAAAATCATATTTTTAATATTCCTATATAGTAAAGATTATATTTTTAATACTTTAAAAATATAAAAATCATATTTTTACTTCTTCTACTCAATAAAAATCCCGTCTTTCCTATTTTAAAGATATGATCTTTATTTTAGCAAGATCAAATCTTTTTCTTTTAAAAGATTAAAACCTTTTTCTATTTTCTTTAAAAATCAGTTTTTAAAATTCTTTTCAAAAATTCTGTTTTTACATTCTAAAAAAAACAGTTTTTAAATCTTAAACAAATCAGTTTTTATAAATCTTAAAAAAAATACAGTTTTATAAATCTAAAAAAATCTGTTTTATAAATCTAAAAAAATCAGTTTTATAAATCTTAAAAAATCAGTTTTTATTTATCTTAAAAAATCAGTTTTTATTTATCTTAAAAAATCAGTTTTTATTTTTCTTAAAAAATCAGTTTTTATTTATCTTAAAAATCAATTTTAAATCTGTTAAAATAAAAACAGAAATAAAATAATAAATAAATAATAAATAAATAAAAAAAAGAAAAAAAATGGACTTACAGAGAGAGGGGGGGTTCGAACTCGCGGGCGTCGAGGGGAGGGGGTTGCGACGCCGAGGGCCAGGCGGGGGTGGATCTTACGGCGGAAGGGGTCGATTGGGGGGGGGGGAGGCTTCGTCTTGGATCGAACTGGTGAGGGTGGGCAACTGCTGCGTTGAGGAGGAAGGAGGTTCGGCGCGGGTAGGGGGACAGGTGCGGTGGTGGGTGAACGGCGGCGGGCGGAGGTCGGGCGCTAGGGTTCGAGATCGAGCGGCTTTTTTTTTTCTTTCCTGAAATGATTTTAATCGGGGGGGGGGGGGTCTGATATGAATAAGGAGGAGGGTTTTTTTTATTATTATTATTATTTTATTATTTTTAAAAGTTGACTTTTACATACGTCATCACAACGAGGCCCACCACCTGTCGTCCATAGCGTTTAACCCCTATTCCGAACACAATGGGATATGTATCGTCAGCTAATTCGGCTGTTACAATCAGTTTCCGTTAAATTTACATTTAAATCACTTTATTGAATTTTAAACGTACATTTCAAATTACCGGGGCCACATACTAACTAGAAAAATTCCAGAAAAATATTTTCTAGCTTCGTATTGACGATACGGTCCTAACAAAACTAGTTTCGTCGAATTCTGAGACCGTTGGAAAAATGGCCAATTTTCCAGTCGATTAAAATCAACTGAAACTGGTCAAACGCGTTTTCCTTTGCCACGCTCACATATTGATTCGAAAAATTATGAAACTTGAAACCTAGCAATAGTTTGACATCACGGACCCAACAAAACTGGTTTCGTCGAAATCCGAGGTCATTTGCAAAATGTCCATTTTTAAGGGCCTGAATTCCATAGCGACTATTCAGAATTTTCAACTGGACATATCTTATCATTTATAAAGTGAAATCTCAGTTTGTTAACTTCGTTGGAAAGATATCGTCAATTAGATCCTAATGTTTTTGGTTTCACTAAAATCCGGATTGTTTTGCTCCCGGTACATTCAATTGAAGTTTGAAATCGAATTATCGAACTACCGCGCCATTTTCAATTCTATTTATAATTATATATAAATATTTATATTCTAACGACGACGTATATAAATATATACGTCGAATTCTATTCAAAATAAATTTCTCGTCGATATTATTTAAAATAATTCATTTTAAATATTCAAAATTCACTAAAATTGCCAAAATAAAAATTTTAAACTGGCCCAGATTTTGCGGGTTATTACAATCTCCCCCACTTAAAACTTTTCGTCCCCGAAAAGGAACAAAGTCGAAAGTGGTTTGATTAATCAACTCTACGATCGATCTGGCTTCCATTCTCCAACTTTTCAGTTTCTGAGAATTTCCAAAATTTGGCTAACACCCTAAATTTTTGAAAAATTTCGCCATAACCTCCCCTGCACCGGGAGCATCGGGGAATTTCAAATAGCTTCCCCGGTCCTTCAGATCTCAAAAAGAAAAAGAAAAAGCCAAGCGGCTAGCCAATAGGCTCACAAAATCATCATCACCCAAACAAAACAGGAAATTATGTAGTAAACATGTACCTATTTGTCGGGCAAACAAATTTTATCCTTCGGCTCTAGCCTCCTTGCTATGACCTGTTCAATGTAAGTATATGTATATGCAAGCAAATGCGACCGATTTTCAATACAATTCAATATTTGATTATATTAGGCATAAATGGTTAAAAATTAGCAAACAATTAAACAAACAACACAAACATCAATCAATTAGTGAATTAGAGTTTAAATTCATAATTTTACTACATATAAAGAAAATCATGTTTTTGATGCCAATTCACAACAATGTGTTCTAACTATATAAGTTTTGGTTCTCACACCAGTCTAATGGAAATATATAGAAATCACACCTTCGAAACTCGAATATGAATACTGATGATGATGCACCATCATCAGAATCATCCCCTGTAACACCCCGTGAATTCTATGACTGTGAAACTCACAAATTAAAGTATAATTAATTTCAAATCAAAGAACTAAGGGAAACGGGATATGCCATTGCGTTCGTCTCGGAAAAATACGCGAAATAGAGTCCGAGTTTTCGAAAAACGGATATCGTATGAAGAAGTTATGGACGAACGAAGTTGGGCGAAAAACCGAAAAAGGGCTAGAATGCACTGGCGCACTTGGGAAGTGCGCCAGAACAAAAATGAACTGGCGCACCTGTGAAGTGCGCCAGTACATTTTTGACCTGGCGCACCTGCCAAGTGCGCCCAGGTCAAAAATGACCTGCTGGCCAGGTCTGGTCTAGCCCTGGCTGGCCAGGTCGGTGTGTGGTCGAATTTCTGTGGTTTGCTTTGTCATTAGGGCTAGGTGGCGGGTTTTTATTGGTCTCTCTTCCTAATGAATGGCTACGATCTAACCTAGCAACATCAAGGGTCCTAATTAATTCCTAACCTCTATATAAACAACCCTAGACTAAACCCTAATCTATTCATTCAAAATAAGATTATAGCCGCCATGTTGCTGAGGAACGACAAAGATTAGCCGCCGACTAGAGAGAGAATTAGGAAGAAAGTTCTAAAGCCTAAAGCAATTCAAGCAACCTAAAGCCAATCAATTCAACAAAGGAATCATATATCTTAATTTGAGAATTCGCCGCAACCATTGTAAGTAGAGTATTACTTTGGTATAAATAAACAACTGTGTTGATGTGTATGCTTGAATTGTGGCAATGGAAGTAATTCATATTTGTGCGTTCTTATCAATTTATATACGTTTGGATTATGTTATTATAAAGAACTACATGCGGTAGTTCTATGCAAGTATACGTTTGGAATATTGCGCAAATTATATAATCTATGTTGAAGCTACATGTATGTAGTTGATTGAAATTCATGCAAGTTTGGGGCTTTGTTATTATGCCATCATGATGTATATTTTTGTGCATAAATCATTTTGCAAGTAATTGAAACAAGTTTGGTTGTTATAGTTCATATGAAACTATGTTGGAATAATCCATGTATTAAGTCATGCTTTTGCAAACTTATGAATATGGTTAGGCTATGAATGATATTTGGCATAATTGAAATCCATGATCAAGTCTATCTTGTTTACAAGAATTTTATGATGACATATGTGAGACATGGCTAGGTTAGACTCAAAATTCCCTTTTTGCAAGTTTAAAGCAAACACTATGCTTAGGAATATTTATGCATAAGTATATTTATACTATCGTTATGTGATTAGACTTAAACCATAATTAAGTTGATCTATGCTTTTGTAACAAAGTATCCCCTTTGTAAACCTGTAGAAACCTTATGAACATGACATGTTTATGTTTATGCCATGAACAAAATTTAACTTTACTTATGCCATGTTTATGCTAGAAGTACTTATGCCATGCTTATGTTTGATGTTATGCCATGTTTATGCTAGAAATATTTATGACATGCTTATGGCTGACATTATGCCTAAATAGGAATATGGGTTCATGTTGTAGTTAAACCTATGCAAGTTCACATGCTTTTATTCATGTCACCTATGTTACCACTATGCAAGTACACCAATATCTATTTTGTATTTCCAACGTCGTATTGCAAGTTCATGCGCTCACCTTCCCCTCTTTGTGTATACGCCATAAGCCTCCCCTTTCGCATGGCTAAATTGGGCTTTAAAAGGCTAAGCCCAATATATATGAACGGACGTGTAAAACGGGGGAAAACAACGTTGGGTTAAAATGAATTAATGAATGAAAATATAAAATAGAAGGGCCCAAATTCAAGTATGGGTTGGGCCCGTGATTGGTGTAACCTTTACACCATTAACTTAATAATGGGCCGCAAATATTTACATATAAGAAATAAAGAAGAATGACAAGATATGTAAATGTAGAAAATACGATGTGTTTAACCCGAGGTTGGATTGAGTTGTGATGTAAACCTGCCCGGAACCGCCCGGCTGTCCAGTAGTCACAACAATACCTATCCAATGTGGGAGGTTAAACATGGAGCCCAGCAAGGACCCGAGGTTAGACTGAGTTGTGGCGTAAGACTGCCCGGAACCAACCGGCAACAGGCAGCCACAACAATACCTGTCTAATGTGAGAGGTCAGGGCCTTAATAAGACAATTAAGGCTGAGTCAGGATTGTTAGGATTAAGTGAACTAAAGACTTAATCAAAATGGAACATGCTAAACTAAACAGACTGGTGGGGTTAGGTAGGGAACACTTAACCAACTTAGCATGTTGGCTAGAGATAGAAAACCTAGTAACGAGGGACCCTTTTCAGCAGTAACCCTAAAAGGTGTATCAGGATACCCTGAAACTAGGCAGGGTGGGGCACGATTACTGGGCTGATTGTAAGAGGTCAAAGCGACGGCGGTGGTGTAGCAGTGTAGGTTCTAACGGAGTGCGGGCGTGCACACACTCCGGCGCAGAAAAATAAGGCACTGGACACCAGTAGCATACCTGTGCACTCTAAGGTTGTGTCGGGTTGCCACTATGGGACTTGATACACCCCATGGTGGGACCAGCATGGGTAACTACAGACATCGGGGGCCGTAAGACACATGTAACTATGCGAGTAGGAGCCGATCATCATTGAATGGATCACATCACCCTGATTATGGGGTGCAAATTGGAAACTAGTTTATATGGGTTCAGAGATTAACATGGGGTACGATAGTATATTCGACCCTAGATAACTTAACCAAGTTCATAGCGTTTGCCCACTTCCTGTTTTACTTATCATACCCAGTTCTTTATTCATAGACAAAGTAGTACTAGACTTACTCAGGCTTTATGTCTGACTCTATTTTTCTTTCGTCTTCTTTCTTCCGTTCCCCCCCAGGTCCTCAGGGAGGGAACACAGCAGCTTGACCAGCCTCAACATCCAGCTTGAAGAAGAGAAATGTATTGCTTGGACTTTCCTGTTTGAACTATGGCTTTGGACAATCCACTAAGGGGCTTTTGCAGTTTATCTATGTTTTATTTATGCTTCTTTAAATAATGTACTCAAGACAGATTATGAAAGTGTTATGTTATGTTTTTGGAAAGGATGTTGTTGTAACACGTATTTGACTTAATGAAATAAAGTTTGTTGTTCTTCCGCTGTTTTACAAATATGTGTTCTTATATCTGTCTTGTATATCTGTGACTTGTACTTATAAACCTCCACCAAAATTAGGGCATTCCCTTTGAGAGTGACCCTAACGGAGGTGGGGTGTTTCACTTGGTATCAGAGCATAGGTTTACCAGATAAGATAAAGAGTTTTGAAAAAAATTATTTTCAAAAAGGAAATTTAAAGAAGCATTTTTAAAAAAAGGAAAATATTATTTTATTTTAAAGAGGCAAAGTCCACTCCCCAAAGCCATAGGAACTATCTCTTATCCTTCATTTTGAATCTATCCTTTTTGTTTCAGCATGTCCCAAGAACTTAACTTGCCGGAAGGGGTACCAATACCTGATTGGTTTAGACGGTTCTTAGAAGCAAGGGCCACTCAGCCAGGTCCTACCATTCCTCCACCCCCAGCTGAAGGGAATCATCCAGCTGCAGCGGCACCTTTTCCTCTACCTCCTCCTCGGGGAAACACGTTTGCTAAGATATGTAAAGATTTTAAAGCTATGGGAGGAAGGGATTTCCATGGAACTGAGTCCTTCGTGGCAGCTAGGAATTGGCTGAAAGAAACGGAGGACCTATTCATCATCTTTGAGGTAGAAGATAGACAAAAAGTACAACTGGCGGTATGGCTATTGAAGGGCGAGGCTTCCTACTGGTGGGAAGTCACTAATGCTGAGAGACCAGTGGAGACATGGGAGGACTTTAGGGCAAGGTTTGAGACTAAATTTCTCTCAGATGCGGAAAGGAGTTTGCAGTTGGAAAAATTCTTATTTCTTAAGCAAGGAGACAAGACTGTCAGAGAGTATGTGAATCAGTTCGATGAGCTGGCTAGGTTTGGACTTGACCTAGTCAACACCCCGCACAAGAAGGCTCTCCGTTTCGTCAAAGGGTTAAATGAGCCATTACATAGTTTGGCCATGACCCATATACCCATGGGGGCCACGTATGAAAGATTGGTGCAAATGGCATTGCTGAATGAGGAGGATAAGGGCAAGAAGGAGACAAAGGCAGAAAGCTCTCAAGGGAAGAAAGAGGGTTTGCAGCCTAAGAAGACAGACTTTAAAAAAGGCGGGGAAGGCAACAAAGAGAAGAGGACGTGTAATTTCTGTGGCAAAGTGGGGCACTTAGTAAAGGACTGCCGGAAAAAGCAGGCCAAGGAGAATGGTGGATGCTTTTCTTGCGGTGAGACGGGCCATAGGGCTAAGGACTGCCCAAAGAAACGGGGACAGGGGCAGGGCACTGGATCCACCCCAGGGGCACAGATTCATGTGCTGGAAGCGCCACCTTTGCAACAGCGAGGTACAAACACTTCTGTAGAAAGTGTAGTTTATCTTTACGATCACCCCGTTCGCACTTTATTTGATTCTGGCGCATCACACTCCTTTATCTCGTTTGCTTTAGTAGAATCTCTGCACCTAGAAACTAGTATGGTAGAGGACCCCTTAATTGTTTCAAACCCAATTGGGGGCCCAGCTCATTTGTCTATGATCTGTGTGGGATTGAAAATTCCTATTCTAAGTGTTGAATTTCAATGTAGTGCCTTTGTTTTGGGCTTTTCGGGGTATGGTTTGATTTTGGGTATCGATTGGCTATCCCGTAATGGGGCCATCCTTGATTGTGAGAAAAGGGTTGTTAGGCTCCTAACCCAGCTCGGTAATACTTGGGAAATTTCTTGTAATCCCTCGTATGCGGTTATGCTTAGTTATCTTGAATCGCTAGATGCCTCTGTTGAAAATTTGCAATCAGTTAGAGTGGTCCGGGAATATCCGGATGTCTTCGAAGAGGTGAAGGGCTTGCCTCCGAAGCGGGAAATAGACTTCCGCATATATCTTGTAGATAATGCAAAGCCCGTTGCGTTGCCCGTTAGACATATGGCTCCACGAGAAAGGAAAGAGCTCAGTAAACAGATTAAAGAGCTTCTAGAAAAGGGGTTCGTTAGGAGGAGCATTTCAGAATAGGGCGCTCCAGTAGTGTTCGCCACTAAGGCTGAAGGTTCATTTCGCTGATGCATGAGTTGTAAAGAATCACCTTAGTAAGTACATTTGTTTATTTTCAAGAGATAATTCATCTATGTGGGATACCTTCTAGTAAGTGAACAAGATCCAAGATTCACTAGTGAATTTTGGAGAGCTTGCATGGAACCATAAGTACGCAGTTAGGCTTGAGCCAAGTATACTAGAAGGAGAATAAGTGAAAGAGGAACGAGAAATAGGTCCCAACACATATTTTGGAAACAAGAATTAAGAAGCTACGAAATTGTGAAGTTAAAGACGGACAAAGCATAATGAGTTAAGCTCAAGAAAATGCGACTTAGAAGATTGAAGACTAGATTCGTGCAGAATATCTCTTCTTAAGAGTATATCCTTGATCCCTCTCTTCCTGTAGAGCTTACTTGCATGGTATTTTTTCTGTATATCCTCTCGGTCCCATTCTCAATCCAATTTCTATTGCAAACCCCATAGGGAGTATGACTCATCTGTTAGTAACGCATGTTGGGGCTCGAGGGTGTTCATTGGTTTGACTAAAGTTTTCGGGTTTTATAGGATACAGATTGGTCTTAGGAAGGGACTCCCTTATGACCTAAAAGGAGTCCATCATGCTTAGTTGCCTAGAATCATATATGGTGGTTGGGTTGAGTAATTCTTTGGGTGTCAATCTGATGTTGATTTCGGTCTTCGGGGCTGATGCTTAAAGAGTTCTTCTCCTAATCAATATATATGTGGCATAGATTTCCAGTTTCGACATTGCCTAATGGGCACAAAGTTTTTACTTCGACTATACCTTTAGATAGGAACAAATTGGGAAAATGTCCTATAGATTAGAGCTACCCGAAAGATTGGACGGAGTTCACAACGTCTTTCACGTTTCACATCTCCGAAAATGTCTACACGAGTCTGCTGAAGTAGTAGAGCCAAACATCCTCGAAGAGGCCGAAGTGGAACGCGAAGTAACCATAAGAAGAGTTCCAACCCGCATATTAGGAACGGAAGTGAAGAAGCTACGCAACCGTGAAGTCATGCTCGTCAAAGTCCAGTGGAGCGACACCGAGGGAGACGCGACTTGGGAGACTGAAGCTAAAATACGTACTGCCTACCCTTTTCTGTTCGAGGGTACATCCTTGATCTTTCATTTTCCTTAAGTTGCGCTTTTATCTATCTTCTTAGGTATATTTCCTCGACCTTATCTTTTAGGTAGAATCTTTTTGGATGGAAACATGTAGTTGAAACATGTTATGTATGAATGGTTGCAAGTGGTTGCAAGTGATTGCTAGTGGTTGCTCGTGGTTGCATATACACACACAATCTAGGTTTTAGATCGGCTCAGTCACTTCATATTGCATATGCATATATATGTTTGCTTTCGTATGTGGTTGAACTTTAATGTGTTATCATATGGATGCTGCATTTGTATTGAATGGTTGTGCACTCATGTAGAATCAAGAATAGGAAAATTTGCATACATAATGGATTCATGGCACTTACATAATTCGCATTAAGGAGGTCAACTGAATCAGTAGACCGCCTGATTTTGCATTAGATAAGTACATGTACACACACACTTCGCATATGATCATGAAGCATTAGAAGTCTTTTAAGGACAATGGATGCTCGTGTTTGATGGATGAGTAGATGGATGATGGATGTTAGGATATACATTCCTCCTAACTTGAAGATTTCGGGGACGAAATCCTTTTAAGTGGGGGAGAATGTAACACCCCGTGAATTCTATGACTGTGAAACTCACAAATTAAAGTATAATTAATTTCAAATCAAAGAACTAAGGGAAACGGGATATGCCATTGCGTTCGTCTCGGAAAAATACGCGAAATAGAGTCCGAGTTTTCGAAAAACGGATATCGTATGAAGAAGTTATGGACGAACGAAGTTGGGTGAAAAACCGAAAAAGGGCCAGAATGCACTGGCGCACTTGGGAAGTGCGCCAGAACAAAAATGAACTGGCGCACCTGTGAAGTGCGCCAGTACATTTTTGACCTGGCGCACCTGCCAAGTGCGCCCAGGTCAAAAATGACCTGCTGGCCAGGTCTGGTCTAGCCCTGGCTGGCCAGGTCGGTGTGTGGTCGAATTTCTGTGGTCTGCTTTGTCATTAGGGCTAGGTGGCGGGTTTTTATTGGTCTCTCTTCCTAATGAATGGCTACGATCTAACCTAGCAACATCAAGGGTCCTAATTAATTCCTAACCTCTATATAAACAACCCTAGACTAAACCCTAATCTATTCATTCAAAATAAGATTATAGCCGCCATGTTGCTGAGGAACGACAAAGATTAGCCGCCGACTAGAGAGAGAATTAGGAAGAAAGTTCTAAAGCCTAAAGCAATTCAAGCAACCTAAAGCCAATCAATTCAACAAAGGAATCATATATCTTAATTTGAGAATTCGCCGCAACCATTGTAAGTAGAGTATTACTTTGGTATAAATAAACAACTGTGTTGATGTGTATGCTTGAATTGTGGCAATGGAAGTAATTCATATTTGTGCGTTCTTATCAATTTATATACGTTTGGATTATGTTATTATAAAGAACTACATGCGGTAGTTCTATGCAAGTATACGTTTGGAATATTGCGCAAATTATATAATCTATGTTGAAGCTACATGTATGTAGTTGATTGAAATTCATGCAAGTTTGGGGCTTTGTTATTATGCCATCATGATGTATATTTTTGTGCATAAATCATTTTGCAAGTAATTGAAACAAGTTTGGCTGTTATAGTTCATATGAAACTATGTTGGAATAATCCATGTATTAAGTCATGCTTTTGCAAACTTATGAATATGGTTAGGCTATGAATGATATTTGGCATAATTGAAATCCATGATCAAGTCTATCTTGTTTACAAGAATTTTATGATGACATATGTGAGACATGGCTAGGTTAGACTCAAAATTCCCTTTTTGCAAGTTTAAAGCAAACACTATGCTTAGGAATATTTATGCATAAGTATATTTATACTATCGTTATGTGATTAGACTTAAACCATAATTAAGTTGATCTATGCTTTTGTAACAAAGTATCCCCTTTGTAAACCTGTAGAAACCTTATGAACATGACATGTTTATGTTTATGCCATGAACAAAATTTAACTTTACTTATGCCATGTTTATGCTAGAAGTACTTATGCCATGCTTATGTTTGATGTTATGCCATGTTTATGCTAGAAATATTTATGACATGCTTATGGCTGACATTATGCCTAAATAGGAATATGGGTTCATGTTGTAGTTAAACCTATGCAAGTTCACATGCTTTTATTCATGTCACCTATGTTACCACTATGCAAGTACACCAATATCTATTTTGTATTTCCAACGTCGTATTGCAAGTTCATGCGCTCACCTTCCCCTCTTTGTGTATACGCCATAAGCCTCCCCTTTCGCATGGCTAAATTGGGATTTAAAAGGCTAAGCCCAATATATATGAACGGACGTGTAAAACGGGGGAAAACAACGTTGGGTTAAAATGAATTAATGAATGAAAATATAAAATAGAAGGGCCCAAATTCAAGTATGGGTTGGGCCCGTGATTGGTGTAACCTTTACACCATTAACTTAATAATGGGCCGCAAATATTTACATATAAGAAATAAAGAAGAATGACAAGATATGTAAATGTAGAAAATACGATGTGTTTAACCCGAGGTTGGATTGAGTTGTGATGTAAACCTGCCCTGAACCGCCCGGCTGTCCAGTAGTCACAACAATACCTATCCAATGTGGGAGGTTAAACATGGAGCCCAGCAAGGACCCGAGGTTAGACTGAGTTGTGGCGTAAGACTGCCCGGAACCAACCGGCAACAGGCAGCCACAACAATACCTGTCTAATGTGAGAGGTCAGGGCCTTAATAAGACAATTAAGGCTGAGTCAGGATTGTTAGGATTAAGTGAACTAAAGACTTAATCAAAATGGAACATGCTAAACTAAACAGACTGGTGGGGTTAGGTAGGGAACACTTAACCAACTTAGCATGTTGGCTAGAGATAGAAAACCTAGTAACGAGGGACCCTTTTCAGCAGTAACCCTAAAAGGTGTATCAGGATACCCTGAAACTAGGCAGGGTGGGGCACGATTACTGGGCTGATTGTAAGAGGTCAAAGCGACGGCGGTGGTGTAGCAGTGTAGGTTCTAACGGAGTGCGGGCGTGCACACACTCCAGCGCAGAAAAATAAGGCACTGGACACCAGTAGCATACCTGTGCACTCTAAGGTTGTGTCGGGTTGCCACTATGGGACTTGATACACCCCATGGTGGGACCAGCATAGGTAACTACAGACTTCGGGGGCCGTAAGACACATGTAACTATGCGAGTAGGAGCCGATCATCATTGAATGGATCACATCACCCTGATTATGGGGTGCAAATTGGAAACTAGTTTATATGGGTTCAGAGATTAACATGGGGTACGATAGTATATTCGACCCTAGATAACTTAACCAAGTTCATAGCGTTTGCCCACTTCCTGTTTTACTTATCATACCCAGTTCTTTATTCATAGACAAAGTAGTACTAGACTTACTCAGGCTTTATGTCTGACTCTATTTTTCTTTCGTCTTCTTTCTTCCGTTCCCCCCCCCCTAGGTCCTCAGGGAGGGAACACAGCAGCTTGACCAGCCTCAACATCCAGCTTGAAGAAGAGAAATGTATTGCTTGGACTTTCCTGTTTGAACTATGGCTTTGGACAATCCACTAAGGGGCTTTTGCAGTTTATCTATGTTTTATTTATGCTTCTTTAAATAATGTACTCAAGACAGATTATGAAAGTGTTATGTTATGTTTTTGGAAAGGATGTTGTTGTAACACGTATTTGACTTAATGAAATAAAGTTTGTTGTTCTTCCGCTGTTTTACAAATATGTGTTCTTATATCTGTCTTGTATATCTGTGACTTGTACTTATAAACCTCCACCAAAATTAGGGCATTCCCTTTGAGAGTGACCCTAACGGAGGTGGGGTGTTTCATCCCCGGATATCTAGAATGTGATTCTATATCTATCCAGTATATTAAAACTTCGAATATACGTTCATGACGCGTATACGCGAAATCTATATATACTCGATTGTCCATATTCAAAATAAATAAATAATCAAATACGTATAAAGCGATTTAAATTTTAAAACAATATTGTTTTCATTTGAAAAATATACTCTTCAAATTCGTTCTAGGATACTACTGATCCTATCTCTAACGAGTCATTCTAATTGGATATTGCTAACCCAATATCTGATGAATTCTTTCGTATGGTTCTAATGTGCCTTGTTCTCGAGCTCTATAAACCAAAGCTCTGATACCAACTGAAACGACCCGAACTTCCCCGTGAAGGAAAGCACGGATAGCGTTGAGAACAGGACAAAATAGAACGCATACAGAAGAACATTTCATTGTTATTACAACAATTCCATCAGATACAAGAATATACAGAGTATAAATGATTAAATTACATTCGACAAATATCAGAGATTACAATAAATTACATAGCAGCGGAAAAATATACAAAACACAACTAGAAGTGATACACGGATACAGAGCTTTCCGAGCATCGTTCCAGCTGTAAATCAGGACCCTGTGAATATAAATCTGCAAAACCAAACTACTAGCTGCCCGTGCGGAAAATAGGGGCACCCAGAGTTTAGGTTAAAACAATAAACTCCAGGTCAGTCATGTGACTGGTGTGACAACTAAAACAGTTATTTAAAACTTTACTTTAAAAGAGAGTAATTCAAGGGACCACGCCGTATAACACGGAACGGGCTTCCTCCCAAGAATACTAGTGCATATAACAAAACAGCGCAATGCTCTTTAGAAAAATGAAGCTATTATAAGACCCAGGTCCCATCACACAATGCAACGCAAGCCGGAGGATAGGGTTTTCCCTTATAATAGCCAAATAATGCTTGATACGTTTAAAACAAATCATTTGGTACTATAATAAGTGTATAGTGTCAAAACAATTTCAATCATAAATATCAATCATAGACGGCATGGGTACCATATATCATGTCGCCATACTAGTTCTACAATTAAAACCGCAATACACGTATTGGAAATTGGATTTCCGTCATGAGCCGAGGCAAGGGGCAAGCTCCTCTCCGATTCGAGACACTCTCGCAAATGCCTCAGGACCCCACTATGATCCTTGGATCTTCAGGGCCGGTCCTCTCTTACTTTTGAGGATTGGCAATTCCTGAACACACGTTTCCCGGTCCTTACAGACCTATATCCGAGGCGCCTCGTATCCAACAACCACACAGGTGAAAAGTATATAAATGTCAGGGCTGGTAGGTCACTGACACCACCCTAGCTAGAAAGAAACGTCATGCTCTCCCTGCAGTCACTATCCCGTTTTTGACTCATACCGAGGTGTGAGGCTCGCGAATTCACGTTATACACAAAGCTACGCCACACAGGCCGTGCTTTGATCATCAACCACAAGACTTTGCTTTTCAACAGAAGCCTTGATTAATTGCCACTTACGCGTGCCACATTGGCAATTCACTCCATGCGACTGATGTCCATCGATATACAACCTCTGAGCTCGTACGTCTCAGAGAAGGGCGTTAAGCAAGAGAATAAATTCTCCGCCGCCAAACAGATGTATATTTAATAGAGATCAATCAACACAGAATAAAATCCAATGTCAGACACACAATCCATTTACAAGTTCGTTCTGGGTCTGAACGAAACCGGAGGCACTTTCCTCGCATATCCATCCATCTCCAGGTACGTCTGGACGATCACCAACTGTTTCCCTCATCTCGGGTGTACAGCCCAATCAAGATCATCAGTAATCACCCAAACGATGTGAAGACTTCCGGTCTTTAACCACCGTCTTCATCTTCGACATCTCGTCGAATCGGTTATTCAGAATGGGTATAACCCGGCCTTCCTGAATAACCCACGTATATGATAAACAAATGTTACCCAAACACAACGAACGCCTCATTCCAATTCAGAACATTCTTTTATTCACAAAATCACATTCTTAGGGAATTGTTCCCATTAATTTTATCCAAGATAAATTCTTCTAAATTTGTCCTATAATCTTCCTTTGGATATTATTTCAAACTAGTCGGGATCAGCGAACCACACCGAAGTAATTATTTGTTTTATTTCCCAATCCCAACCTATATATCCCATGGAGCAAAACTGGTGATACTCCATATCTAACACCATGGTGTTATCGGTAAAATTAATTACCATTTCACGTTCAAATCTAATTAAAGATTTAACTATCGCTTTGGAGCAAAACTGGTGATACTCCACTCTCGATCACTTTTCAGATTTGATAATTTAAATTATCAATTCACATTTTTAATCTAATTAAAGATTCATTAAAACTCCACTTAGTTTTAATCTTCTCAAAAATCAATATTCTGCCTTTAACTGGGTTAAAGAACCAATGTCATCAAAAACACGATTCACGACAAACCAAATCACATTTGATATTAAATACAAGGCTCTGAATAGAAAATATATCGGCTTATATTCAATATCAAATTCTGAAACCAACAAATATCGTATTGGAAATAACGATATAAAATATATCTTTCAAATTCCCATAACAATATCTGTATAGTCACGAAATCCAACATCGAAATATCCCGAAGATATTTTCGATTCAACTCCAGTCCAATCCACTTATTGGGAATATTGATTATTTTTAAAATCACTTTCAAATTCAATTTATTTATTTCAAAAATAAATTGGTTTTAATTCTAGTTCAAAACTAGTTCATTTCGATAGAAATCTATTTTTACTTATTCAAATGTGGAATTTTCCAGCCCAATTCTTTCCAATTCACATATTATAATTTTACACAAATTATAGATATTTTTGATAATTTTATCAAGGCCCGTACAGTCGATTTCCAACAACGGCCATCGAACTGCACTTACAACGACCTTTTTCGAATTTGATTTGGACATAATTCCAAATCCAACCGTTAGATTTCACATTTCTCATATTCATTGGAAAGCTCTTTTCGATACGAACCCAACGGTTCCGGTTTTAGGAGAATCCGACGGTCGGATCTCCCGCAACGTCCGTTTGAAATAAATGGTCGAAATTCACGAACTGCTGCGGCGCGGCGCGTTCTATTCAGGCCATTATATTATATATATAATATATATAATATATATTTCGTCGATTTCTATTTAAAACGAATTTTATAAATCGTTTTAAATTCGTTTCAAAAGCAATTTCAACTTTCTTTTCAATTCAAATCAAAATTGAATTCTTCTTTATAAATTCGTTTTAAAATTCATTTCTATTCAATTCAAATTTTAATTCAATTTGAATTCATTTCAATTCACTTTCAATTCAATTTGAATTCGTTTTCAATTCAATTCATTTCGAAATCGTTTTCAATTCAATTCATTTCGAAATCGTTTTCAATTCAGTTCATTTCGAAATCGTTTTCAATTCAATTTAATTCAATTTCGTTTTCAATTCAATTCATTTCGATTTTATTCGAATTCAAATTCACTTTCTGTTCAATTCGAATCGAATTCATTTCCTATTCAATTCGAATCGAATTCATTTCAAATTGATTCAATAAAATTTCCATTTGAATTTTTAATCTAATTCAATTTGAATTTCCTTTCAAAATATTAAATTTTGAAGTCACTTTTCAATATTCATTATAAAACGAATAAAATCGATATAAACATCGTTCGCGTCAAAATAACGCATCTCTAATCAACACGGCTTTATATTTCAATAATTCGTTATTCTATTCAACAAATGAATATTTTTTCTATTCAACACATGAATCTATATTTCTTTCAACACACGACTAATCTCAACACATGAGTACTGTCGACACATCACTATTTTCGTTATGTAAAATATTTTATAAAACTATGGTATCTATCGTTTGATTTCTAATTAGACTTCTACTGAGAAGTAGTTCTAATTTTAAATATGATAAAGATGTAAATTTTATTATATAAAATATTTCACTCAACACCTGAACATCGTCAACACATGACTATTTTTATATTCAACACATGAATTTTCTTTTCTAATACTCATTATTTTCCCGATTGGAATGAGGCCCAATCAATCACCATATAACGTTAATTATATGGATTCCATACAACACATGTATATAATAGCATTGAAAAATAATCAATCATCAACCAAAGTGCACTACACTGTATAAGCATCAAATATAGATATCTGACGCTTATAACAGTCTGTCAATCGACCGATCGACATATTTAATCAATCAGGATGAGTGAACATCAAATTTCATCCCAACACCCGTGTGGGGTTTCAAACAATCAAACACAGATTTTTATTTGTGCAGTTGGGCGACGTGTAAAATTTATCGACCCAATCGATATCAGTCAAATCAGTGTATACAAACAAATCGGTCGATTTGTTTATAAATATTTATTTATTCACTTTCACGTTAAAAATTATATTTTTAACGATCAAACTATTTTATTTCAACACTTGAATTTCTATTCAGTTCATTTATTCAATAAATGATTATTTTTATTTTTCTAACATATTTTAGAAAATTTCGGCGGCATAACGGCACGATACTAGAAACGGGACAAGGCCTAGCCTTATCCCCGGTCTAGTGAAGGCCCACGCCATTCACACATCAATCATATTCACCAAACAACCAAATTCAAATCAAATCATCAAACTAATCTATGCAACCAAACAAACAAGTCCATGGTCTGTGGACGATTGTGTCGGGTGCTACTAAGCACCGTCTGCATCCTAGTATATATATATAACTAGAAAAAGAGAATTTAGAGTGAGAAGTTCTCACCGAAAGCTATCCAATACCACGACACTTCATTTATAGGAATCTTCTTCCTTATCCCATCTTCGTCATCTTCGTTGCCCGTAGTCACTATATATATAAAAATCACACATTTTTATTTTTCGATGTCTTTAAAATAAAAATCACATTTTTATTTGTTCACTTTCAATTTAAAAATCATATTTCTATAATCACTTCATATATTTAAAAATCGAATTTTTACTATGCTATTCAATATATAAAAATCATATTTCCTTACCGCTAATATATAGATAAAAATTCTATTTTTATAACGCTATTCTCTATATAAAGATTTCGCCTTTTCAAAAATATAGATTTCATCATTATAAAAATCATCACTTTACTTCAACGTATATAAAATAAAAATCAGATTTTTATTTCGCTACATGTACAAAGATGATATCTTTATATTCTCTATCCTATAAAGATTATATTTTTAATACTTTAAAAATATAAAAATCATATTTTTAATATTCCTATATAGTAAAGATTATATTTTTAATACTTTAAAAATATAAAAATCATATTTTTACTTCTTCTACTCAATAAAAATCCCGTCTTTCCTATTTTAAAGATATGATCTTTATTTTAGCAAGATCAAATCTTTTTCTTTTAAAAGATTAAAACCTTTTTCTATTTTCTTTAAAAATCAGTTTTTAAAATTCTTTTCAAAAATTCTGTTTTTACATTCTAAAAAAAACAGTTTTTAAATCTTAAACAAATCAGTTTTTATAAATCTTAAAAAAAAATACAGTTTTATAAATCTAAAAAAATCTGTTTTATAAATCTAAAAAAATCAGTTTTATAAATCTTAAAAAATCAGTTTTTATTTATCTTAAAAAATCAGTTTTTATTTATCTTAAAAAATCAGTTTTTATTTTTCTTAAAAAATCAGTTTTTATTTATCTTAAAAATCAATTTTAAATCTGTTAAAATAAAAACAGAAATAAAATAATAAATAAATAATAAATAAATAAAAAAAAAGAAAAAAAATGGACTTACAGAGAGAGGGGGGGTTCGAACTCGCGGGCGTCGAGGGGAGGGGGTTGCGACGCCGAGGGCCAGGCGGGGGTGGATCTTACGGCGGAAGGGGTCGATTGGGGGGGGGGGGGAGGCTTCGTCTTGGATCGAACTGGTGAGGGTGGGCAACTGCTGCGTTGAGGAGGAAGGAGGTTCGGTGCGGGTAGGGGGACAGGTGCGGTGGTGGGTAAACGGCGGCGGGCGGAGGTCGGACGCTAGGGTTCGAGATCGAGCGGCTTTTTTTTTCTTTCCTGAAATGATTTTAATCGGGGGGGGGGGGGGTCTGATATGAATAAGGAGGAGGTTTTTTTTTTTATTATTATTATTTTATTATTTTTAAAAGTTGACTTTTACATACGTCATCACAACGAGGCCCACCACCTGTCGTCCATAGCGTTTAACCCCTATTCCGAACACAATGGGATATGTATCGTCAGCTGATTCGGCTGTTACAATCAGTTTCCGTTAAATTTACATTTAAATCACTTTATTGAATTTTAAACGTACATTTCAAATTACCGGGGCCACATACTAACTAGAAAAATTCCAGAAAAATATTTTCTAGCTTCGTATTGACGATACGGTCCTAACAAAACTAGTTTCGTCGAATTCTGAGACCGTTGGAAAAATGGCCAATTTTCCAGTCGATTAAAATCAACTGAAACTGGTCAAACGCGTTTTCCTTTGCCACGCTCACATATTGATTCGAAAAATTATGAAACTTGAAACCTAGCAATAGTTTGACATCACGGACCCAACAAAACTGGTTTCGTCGAAATCCGAGGTCATTTGCAAAATGTCCATTTTTAAGGGCCTGAATTCCATAGCGACTATTCAGAATTTTCAACTGGACATATCTTATCATTTATAAAGTGAAATCTCAGTTTGTTAACTTCGTTGGAAAGATATCGTCAATTAGATCCTAATGTTTTTGGTTTCACTAAAATCCGGATTGTTTTGCTCCCGGTACATTCAATTGAAGTTTGAAATCGAATTATCGAACTACCGCGCCATTTTCAATTCTATTTATAATTATATATAAATATTTATATTCTAACGACGACGTATATAAATATATACGTCGAATTCTATTCAAAATAAATTTCTCGTCGATATTATTTAAAATAATTCATTTTAAATATTCAAAATTCACTAAAATTGCCAAAATAAAAATTTTAAACTGGCCCAGATTTTGCGGGTTATTACAAAAGCCGTGCTTTGATCATCAACTACAAGACTCTGCTTTTCAACAGAGCCTTGATCATTTACATCTCAGCATGCTACACAGGCAATTCACGCCATGCAACTGATGTCTATCGATATATAACCTCTAAGCTCGTACGTCTCAGAGAAGGGCGTTAAGCAAGATAATAAATTCTCCATCGCCAAACATATATATATTTAATAGAGATCAATCAACACAGAATAAAATCAAATGTCATACACACATCCATTTACTAGTTCATTCTGGGTCTGAACGAAACCGAAGGCATCTTATTCCTCGTCCCATATGTCCAATACAGGAGAGAGGTCCTCGCATATCCGGTCGATCTCCAAGTACGTCTAGACGATCACCACTTATTACCTATTCTTGGATGTACAGCCCAATCAAGACATCAGTAATCATTTGAAAGATGTGAAGACCTCCGGTCTTCAACCACCGTCTTCTTCGTCGACTTATCATCGAATCAGTTATTCTGAATGGGTATAAACCCGGCCTTTCCGAATAACCCACGTATATTATAATCAAGTGATATAAACACACAACATATGCTGCATTCCAATTCAGTATATTCTTTTATTCAAATATTTATATTTTTAGGGAAAGGTTCCCATTAATTTTATCAAAGATAAATTCTTTAAATTTATTCTTTAATCTTCCTTTGGATATCAATTCAAACCAAATTAAGGTTTATCCAAACTAGTCGGGATTAGCACGCCTTACCGAAGTAATCATTTGTTTAATTTCACAATCCCAACCTATTCATCCCATGGAGCAAAACGGGTAATACTCCATATCTAACACCAAGGTGTTATCGGTAAAATTAATTACCATTTCACGTTCAAATCTAATTAAAGATTTAACTATCGCCTGGAGTAAAATTGGTGATACTCCATTCTCGATCATTTCCCAAATTTGATAATTTAAATTATCACATTCTCTTTTCAATCTAATTAAAGATTCATTAAAACTCCACTTAGTTTTAATCTTCCCAAAAATCAATATTAATGATTATTTAACTTTGGAAAATCAAACATGACGTATTGACAATCTACACCACACTATTGATTTCTGCTTATATATAACCTCTAAGATCGTACGTCTGAGAGAAGGGTGTTAAGCGAGAGAATGAATTCTCCATCACCAAACAGATATATATTCAGTAGAGATCAACCATATAGTTCGAAATACAATGTTAGACATGTAATCCTGTCTTTAATTGGGTTAAAGAACTAATGTCATTTAAAACACAGTTCACAATAAACCTAAATCGCATTCCATTAATTATGGAATCTTCACGGAAAACAGATCAATATATAATCGATATCAATTTCCGTATCTGTGACGACCCAAACTTCCCAGTAAAGGAAAGCCCGGATTATTTGGAGAACACGACAAATCAAAATACAAACAGAAGAAAATTTCATTGCTTGTTACAACCATTTACATCAGAGTACAAGAATATTCCAGAGTATGAATAATTATACAACAGAAAATAATATCAGAGATTTAAATTACATAGCAGCGGAAAACAAATACATAAGACAATTGAAAGAAATGCACGGATGTAGATCGTTCCGAACATAGCTCCAGTTGTAAACCAGGATCCTGTGAAGATAATGTCTGCAAAAACTAAACTACTGACTGCCCGTGTGTAAAATATGGGCACCCAGAGTTTATGTTAAAACAATAAACTCTAGGTCAGTCATGGGAGTGGTATGAGAACTCTAAAACAGTTATTTAAATTTATTTAAAGTTAGGTAAATCAACGGACCACGCCGTATAACACGAAATGGGTTTCCTCCCAAGAATACCAGTGCGTAGAATAAACAGCGCAATGCTTTTTGAAAAAATGAAGCTATTATAAGACTCGGGTCCCAACACATAATGCAACGCAAGCCGGAGGATAGAGTTTTACCTTATAATAGCAATATATGCTTGGTACGTGAAATTTCTCTTTTAATATTACTAGTGCATAGTGTAGAAATCAATTTTGAAAGTAAATGTATTAATCATAGACGGCATGAGTGCCCCATCCCAATATGTCGCCATATATAGGTTTACAATTAAAACTGCAAAGCTTGTATTGGGAAGTTGGGTTTCCATCATGATGGCTCCTGATTCGAAAGATCTATCGCGTAGTGCAATACTCCACGACTTACGTCCCAGCTAGAGAAAACACCGTAATGCACATCCACACTTTTGGGAAATCAAGTATCACCGCGGCTTACGTCCCAACGAGAGAAAACACCGCTTACTCTATCCCTATATGGGAATGGGGGGAATGGCCCTATCCCTAATCTCAAGGTGTGGAGCGACCACACCCAGCACAACTCGGCCGACCAAATCCATATATATATAAAGTATATTAGTCAAACCTACTAATCAAACAAATCGTTCACCATCATACCGGGGTGTGAGGCTCGTGAAGTAACTCTACATAAAGCTATGCTAATTAAAGCTATGCTTTGATCATCATCCATAAGGCTCTGCTTTTCAACAAAAGCCTTAATCCATACATCTTAGCATGCTACATTGTCAATCCATACCATGCCATTGATTTTTGCCAATATATATAACCTCTGAGCACATACGTCTCAGAGACGGGTGTTAAGCAAGAGAATAAATTCTCCGCCACCAACAGATATATATATATATATATATATTCAGCGGAGATCAACGAATACAACATAAAGGAATACAACGTCAGACATACCATCCATTTACAAGTCCGTTCTGGGTCTGAACGAAACCGTAGGCACCTTATTCCTCATCCTGTATGTCCAATACAGAAGCGAGGCCCTCGCATATCCGAACAATCAACAAGTACGTCCGGACGACTACCACTGCAGCCCCTTTAAGGTAGCTACTCCATTCATGGGCATCAGTAGCAACTCACCCATTCGATGTGAAGATCGTCGGTCTTGCGCCATCTTCAATCTCTTCGACTGTTAGTCGTCGTATCAATTATTCAGAATGGGTTAAACCTGGTCTTCCCGAATTACTGGCGTACATTATAAACAAGTGCTATAAAAACACATCATATGCCTCATTCCAATTCAGAATATTCTTTTAATAAAATACTCACATTTTTAGGGAAAGATTCCCATTAATTTTATCAAAGATAAATTCTTTTAAATTTTCTTTTTAATCTCAAAAATCATTACTTAATGATTATTCAAGCTTAAGAATTTAACCTTATCTATAACTAGGTTAAAGAAATAATGTCTTTTAAAAACATTGTTCACGATAAACCCAAATCTTCTTCCATTAACTATGGAATCTTCACGGAAATCATAACGTTGTATAATCGACATAAATTCCCATATCAAACTAATAATATAAATGGAATAGCAGCAATGCCTTTTAAATTCCGTATATAGTATCGGTCTTCATTCGTAGGAGCTCATCTCGATTATTACCGAATCGAATTCCATTCAATTCCAATTTAATATATTAAATTGGAAAAATTTATTTTGGAAAATTCCCATTAAATCTTAATAAAAGATTTATAAATTCCAAATTATTTCTTTACTGTTAATTGGGTTAAAGAACAAGCGTTATTTAAAACACCGTTCATGATAAACCCAAAAATCCAATTCTTTTATCCAATTTCAATTAAATATTAATTAATTGGTAAAAATTTCCTAAATCTTAAATAAAAGATTTATTCTTTTCTAAATTAGGTTTAAGAACAGTGTTATTAAAGACACCGTCCACGACAAACCTCAAAATCCCATTTGATATTAAATATAAGGTTCTGAATAGAAATTATATCGACATATATTCAATATCAAATTCTGAAACCAACAAATATCGTATTGAGAATAACAACATGTATATATCTTCCAAATTCCCATAACAATATACGTATAATCACGGGATCCGATATCGAAATATCCTGAAGATAATTTCCATTCAAATCCATTCCAATTTATTCTTTAGAAAATTCTGGTTATTTTAAAACCATTTTCAAATCCAATTTATTTATTTCTAAAAATAATTAAATTATTATTATAGTTAATAACTAGTTCATTAAACAGTTCATTTCAAAAAAAAAATTTTATCTTTATAAAATTGAATTCTTTTCATCAAAAATCTTTCCAAACCATTTATTATGATTTTACATAATTTTTCCATATTTTTAATAATTTTACTATTGCCCGTACAGTCGGTTTCCAATAACGGCCACCGAACTACATCCATAACGACCTTTTCTGAAATTGATTTGGACATATCTCCAAATCTAACCGTTAGATTTCAAATCTTTTATATTCATTGGAAATCTGTTTCGATACGAACCCAATGGTTCTGGTTTTAGGAGAATCCAATGGTCGGATCTCCCGATACGCTAATTTGAAGTTAATGGTCGAAATTCGCGAACGGTCGCTGCATGGCGCATTCTATTTATGCCATTAAATATATATAATGTATATTATATATATATATATGTCGTCGATTTCCTTTAAAACGTATTTTATGAATCGTTTATAAATTCGTTTAAAACGATTTTAACTTCATTTTCAAATTTAAATTAAAATTTAATATTTTATATCATTATCCTATTAAAATGATAATATTTTCAAATATATTAAATTTTGAAATCATTTCTTTTCGATATTCATTTTAAAATGAATAAAATCGATTGATAAACCTGTTCGGGTTAAAATGGCGGTTCTATACTTAACCCGGCTTCATATTTTATATTTTTGTGTCCATTCAAATTTGGACATAAAAAACATAATTTCCTTTCTCACTGAATATTATTTTAAAATATTGTTTATTTTAAAATATTCTTACTTTTTAAAGATTCTTTATTTTAAAATGACCTGTTACATTGAAATGATTCCTTTATATAATAGTGGTTCTTTACACAAAAAGGTTTCTTTTACATTGAAATGATCCTTTTATATAAAAGTGTTCTTTTTCATATAAATGATTCTTTTTCATATAAATGATGTTTTTCATAAAAATGATTTTTTTTCATATAAATGTTTCGTTTACATAAAAATGTTTTATTATAAAACATTATTTACAAAACATCATTTATAAAACATTAATTTATTTTCATTAACATATAAAAGGTGACATTTTTAATGTATAAAAATGCAATTCAATTAAATGATTATTCTATTCTTCTTAACATCTGAAAGGTGACATTTTTAATGTTTAAAAATGCAATTCAATTAAATAATTATTATATTCTTCTTAACATATGAAAGGTGACATTTTTGATGTATAGTATGCAATTCAGTTAAATAATTAATCTATTCTTCTTAACATATGAAAGGTGACATTTTTAATGTATAAGAATGCAGTTCAATTAAATAATTATTCTTTTCTTCTTAACATATGAAAGGTGGCATTTTTAATGTATAAAAATGCAATACAATTAAATAATTATTCTATTCTTTTTAACCTATGAAAGGTGACATTTTTAATGTATAAAAATGCAATTCAATTAAATAATTATTCTATTCTTCTTAACATATGAAAGGTGACATTTTTAATGTATAAAAATGCAATTCAATTAAATAATTATTCTATTCTTCTTAACATATGAAAGGTGACATTTTTAATGTAAAATGTTCATTATTTCTAAAATGTTCTTTATAAAACATTATTTATTATAAAACTTTATTTATTTCTGAATCGGAATGCGACTCAATCAATTACCATATAATTTCAGTTATATGGATTTCATACATTACATGTATACAAAAATAAT
The DNA here is from genome assembly GCA_030737875.1 of Allium sativum. Lineage (NCBI taxonomy): Eukaryota > Viridiplantae > Streptophyta > Magnoliopsida > Asparagales > Amaryllidaceae > Allium > Allium sativum. Next base: position 132,962,499 of record CM060924.1, on the reverse strand, counting down.
GATAACTATTCATTAAGTAATCCACTCACATCCAGAGTGGAATTTACAACTGTGCGAGCATTGAAATAAATAAATAACGCTCATCACAGAATGTCAATCCATCGATTGACATACAACAAAATATTGGGAATCGTGTATGTCAAATATCATCCCAATACCCGTTTGGGGTTTCCAAACAACAGCAGTGAATTTAAATAAATTATTGGTTAATAAATATAACCAATTCTAACTCAGTTTGAATTATTTTCCTATTTAACCAATTTCATTGTTTATATTATAAATAAATATTTAATATTTAATTTCAACAGCCATATAAATGTTAACATTATTTTTAATATGATGAACATTTCAACATCACAAACGACACATAATACAGTCAATTTAAATCGTCCATGGTTTGTGGACGAGAAAGGTGATCTAACATGTACCGTATGCAATTTATAATAATTAAAATAATAAAAATTTACACTAGCAATTCTATATATTTTTCAGTTATGAAATTAAATAAATAACTGTGTAAAATTTTCTAGTGAGGAGTTCTCACCTTCGATTCCACTTCGTCAGTCTTTAACTGGCGGGTTTGGTACCGTTTGGATTTGAATTTGGCCCAAATTCCAACTTTCTCCATATTGGACGTAGTTAGTGACATTGCGAAGCTCCCGACTCTACGATCGCAACCGATCTGAAATTGTCAGATTTCGACCTCGTATGTGAAAGATATCGCGTTACGAAGTTTGAAAACATGGATTAAATAATTAATTAAAATTAATACCCTAATTTTACCCCCAAATTGAATTTAACGTTGTTCCCCCTCCTCGGATCATCACTGCCGCCACCTCAGGTCACCGGAGCCATCGCCGACCACACGACCTTCTTCCCCGTTGCCTGGCGCCGCCACATTGATAGTCGCTCCCCCAATTCGCCACCGTCGCTCTAATTTCCCGGTTTGGCCCAATTCCACCTTGCAGCAAATTCCGACTGCCACGCAGCGCCACTTGATCGTGGACCCCACCCAGACGGTGCGCCACATCACCCGCTACCGCCAACCTTCAGGGACCCCCATCTTAAATGCCTCCCTCCACCGCAAATCGGCCTAGATTCAAATCGAGCTCGCCGGAAAATGGGTTAAACGTTGAACTTGGAATTCCCGTCACCACAATCACAATTTGGTCGAGCACCCAAAGACAATCTTGTTCACCTCTCTCTCCTCTTCAATTTTTTCAACTGGGCCATCGCCTAATTCTTCACTGTTTGATCAGAATTCGCCAAAATCCGAAATTGTTTTTCTGACTTTGACCGTCGATTCCGGCGAATCCGTGCGATGATAGATCACGGAATTTTTGTGATAGGTAGAGATCAACATGATCTACAATACCTAAAAACGGTTAGGGTTGATTGTGTATGGATTGAAAGACTTAAATTATTTTGTCTCTAGGGGCTTATTTGCAAAATTTTGAGAGAAAAAGAGAGGGATGGCTGCTGTCAATTTTTGAGGAAGAAGAATAATGAGGGTTTGGGAAGGGAAAAAGATATTATATAGCCGTGGGTTAAGATATATTATTTTATTATTAATTTTCTAGCTTTATTAGTAATTCTTTATTTCGCGCTCTCTTTATTCGACACTTATTGATGCCACGGTCACATATGAACTCCGTTGGTGATGAAAATTGACATGCTACTATATCTTGACGATACAGTTCCAAAAAAACTAGTTTCGTCAAATTCTGAGTCAGTTTGCTCAAAAGTCCCTGTTTTTGTCCTTATATGGCTTATCGTTTCACAATTAATTTCTCACGGCCACACACTAGCTCTAAAAATTACAGAAAAGTTATTTCTAGCTTTGTTTTGATGATACGGTCCTAATAAAACTAATTTCATCGAATTTGAAGACCGTTTGAAAAATGGTCATTTTTTTGGTCGATCGAATTTGACTAAAATTGACAAAACACATTTTCTTCTGCCACGCTCACATATTAATTTTAAAAATTATGAAAATTTAAACCTAGCAATAATTTGACATTCCGGTTCCAACAAAAGTGGTTTCGTCGAAAACGGAGGTCGTTTCTAAAATGTCTATTTTTAAGGCCTATATACTATATTAAAAAATATATAAATTCTACAGCAACTTTTCTAAATTTTAAACTGGACATAACATTCAATTTATATTATGAAATCTGGATTTTTCACATTCGTTAGAAAGATATAATTAAACAGACTTAAATATTTCTGGTTTTACTGAAATTCGATTTATTTTGAATCTTATACAGTCAATTGAAATTTGAAATCGAATTTTCGAACTACCGCGCCATTTTAAACTCCTTTTATAATTAAATTAAAAAAATTCATTCTAACTTCGATTTAAATAAATTTTTGGTCGTTATTATCTAAAATAAATAATTTTAAATATTCAAAATCTTTTAAAATTGCTAAAATAAAAATTTTAAATTTGTTCTAAAAATCCAGGTTGTTACAATCTCCCCCACTTAAAATCTTTTCGTCCTCGAAAAGGAATGAAGATGAAAGTTGTTTAACTAACGAACTCAACTTTCAATCCTAATCAATTTTCAATTCAATTTAATATTAAATTCGATTTAGCTAATTTTATCGTTCTTTCTCATATTGGTTAAATTAATTATCGTTCCATTATTTTAATTGGTTAAACTAATAATCAAACATCACAACCGGCAATCAATTAGGTGATTAACTTTTCAAATATATATAACTTTTTTATATAGTCAAAAATCATATTTCAGTACAAATCATAGCAATAAACCCTATCTAGTTTTGGTTCTCACACCAGTCAATGGAAATATATAGATATCCCACTTTCGAATACTCGAACATAAATGTTGATGATGTCATGCTCATCGTCAGAATCATGTTCGGGTAAATACAGCGTGATTCTATATCTATCCAGTATATTTGAGACTTCGTATATACGTTCATGACGCGTGTATGCAAAATCTTTATATACTTGATTGTCCAAATTAAGATATAATAATATACTCAAATACGTATTTTAAGATAAATTTTCAAAACAAAACTTGGTTTTTTATTTTAAAAAAAAATTAACAATCTTCACACTCGTTCTAGGATACTGTTGATCCCATCTCCAACGAGTCATTCTTATTGGATATTATTAATCCAATCTAAGATGAATTCTTTCGTTCGGTTCTAATGTGTCTTGTTCTCGAGTACTGAAAACCAAAGCTCTGATACCAAATGTGATGACCCAAACTTCCCAGTAAAGGAAAGCCCGGATTGTTTTGAGAACATAAAAAATCAGAACACAAACAGAAGAACATTTCATTGCTTATTACAACAATTTACATCAGAGCACCAGAGTATGAATAATTATACAACAGAAAATAATATCATCGTAACAACCCGAATTTTTACAACACGTTAAATCAAGAATCAAGACAGAATTAAATTATAAATTCTGAATCAAGTGAAACGGTCTGTGCCATTGCGTTCGTCTCGGAAAAATACGCGAAATAGAGTCCAAGTTTTCGAGAATCGGAGTCCGTATGACCCGTTAAAGGCCCAAAGAAGATTTCTGGAAATTTGAACTTCGGAAATAGCTTTAAAAATCAGATCTGGGGCTAGGCGGGAAGTTTCCCGCCTAGGCCACGTCGATAGGGCTGTCGACAGGCCTGTCGACTTTGGCCCAGACCAAGTCGACAGCCCTGTCGACTTGCCTGTCGACAGGGGGTGGCCGGGGCAAGTTGCCTGGCGCACCTGTTTGTCTCACCTGGTCTTGTTCTTGGGCTGGTTCTGGAAGCTTCCGAGATCTGATGGTCCTGATCTATCCTAGGGTTAATCTAAGGGCCTAAAACTATCCTAATCTCTATAAAAAGACCCTAAACCTAACCTAAATCCCTAAAATTCAAACCTAGCAACTAAGTGCTGCCAAAATCAATTTTGATCATGGCCTCCATCTCCAATCCCTAGAGCCTATGCATTCAAATCGGGTTCAAATCAAAAGATGCAAGCTTGCTACACCAAATAGAGGCCAAATCAACATTGTTATGCGAGTTTCATGATGGTTCTTCTTCAAAGGAGCCACCTTTCTTCGTCAAGATGATGCATGATCCCTTTCCTAAGCCTTGCCTATGTAAGTTCTAGCTACTTGTAGATTTAAATGATGATTTTGATGTGACATGGGATAAAATGCAAAGTAACATGAGTATGTTAGCCTATGGGAACCTAGTTTGCCTCTTTAACATGAACATATGACTTTGGGTGATGTTGTAGCGACTAAACCATGCTATTCATGTTGCATTGGACTTAGTTTGCCATGCAAGATTGGACCTTTACTTGTAGTATGATAGCATGAACACTTAGAGCCACTTTGACTTGTGAAATAGTTGCATAAGTTGAACTTTGGAGCTTATGCATGTACATAAAACCAACCCCTTCTTATGACATAAGTGACATGTGCATGTTTATCCCTTCATGATAGGTTTATGACATGAACACTTATGCAAGTTATCCCCTTTTATGCTATGCATGTTTGTGGCCAAATTACCTTATGACACTATGCATGTTTATGGCCAATCCCTTTATGATGTTATGCATGTGGAAGCCAAGCCCTTTTTGGCATCATGCATGTTTTGAGACCAATATGTGACATAGTATCCTTACTATGTTGACCCGCTTTGCTTGCGTTGGGAAAACACGATTTTGGGTAGTTAGATAAACATGAACATGTCGCGAAATCTTAACTTGAATATGACATGTGTTTATACTTGAAAATATGACTTGAAATATAAACATGGAAGTTAACATGTAAATATGCATAAAAACATGGGCTTGGGAATTTACCTATTAAGTTAGGTCTACCCATTGGGAATTTACCTATTAAGTTAGGTCTACCCAATTGCTTGAAAACTTGACCATGAACATGACACTAGGCTAAACATGAAAGTGGCCAACTCGAGGTTGGGTTGAGTTTGTAGCATAAATCTACCCGGACCCGCCCGGCTTAACTAGTAGCTACAAACAATAGGATCCAATGTGAGAAGTTGGTCATGTCGCGCCTAAGACCCGAGGTTAGACCAAGTTGTGGTGTAAATCTACCTGGAACCCACCGGCTTAACTAGGTAACCACAACAAAGTCTAATGTGAGAGGTTGGGGTGCATTAAATAATTAATGCCACATAATATGGTTAAGTTAATTTGATTAATGAGGCTTAACCAAATATGACATGGACAAATGGGTTAAGTAATTTGATTAGGCTAATGATACTTAACAAAACATGACAGGGTTGGGTAGGTTAAGTAACTTGATTTGCCTAACGACACTTGACCATTTTTATACGACGAGGGGACGAGATTAAGTTAACCAACACTTAATCAATCCAACACGATAACGTGATAAGGTTAGGTAAATTTTCTTAGTAACACTTAACCGTTTAATACAGTTAATGGATGGGGTTAAGTCAACTCAGACCTAACTAATCTAAACATGGTAATTGGACGGGGTTAAGTTAATTTACACTTAACTAATCCAACTCGTTAGTTTGATGTGGTTAAGTGACCTATACTTAACCAATCTAACGTGAAAACATGATAAGGCTAAGTCACGAATCACTTGAATACGCTTGACCAATTTGACTCGGTAATTTGACAAGGTCAAGTTAATTTATATAATTAACCAATCTAAAATGATAATTAGACGAGGTTAAGTTATGGATTTCTTAATATACTTAGCCAACTTGACACATGGTTTGTAGGGTTAAGTCTTGGACTTGGATACTTAGCCAATTTTGACATGGTTTGTAGACGGGCTAAGTTATGAACTTAAGTGACACTTAACCCATTAGATAAACCCTAATTCGGAGGATTAGGTAAATAACCATAGTTAACAAGGATTATGGAAATAAGGCTAAGTGGTAAACCTTAGTTAAGGGAAACTAAGTAATAATTCTTAGTCAAGGAAATTTGGACCATTTCTTAGATAGATTAGTAACCCGATACGTTAGGTCAACGTTTAAGTATGCGTGTAGGAGCAGGCTATCTGATTTAGATAAAGGCTCCAACGAACTGGGTAACGAAGCAGCGGCTTCGGGGAACGTGAGGATATTCTTGGGATCCCTCTGTGAGCTGCCAGGTCATTATACTAGGCTCACGAGAGGTTGAGGTCTGCGGTAGAAGAACCAAGAATATGCCTTGGTTGCTATGCGAGCGACCTAAAGACTGGGGTGGATAGCAGTGAGTCGACGAATACATAAGGTGCCCGAGATAGCAAGTTCGTCGATCATCTACCATCTTGAGTCAAGCGTGTACGTACGGAAAGGCAGGGAACACCCAACAGACCATAATTGCTATCTAATTATGGGTGAGGTAGGCCGTAGGATGTGGGCTGGCCGGAGTGTAGTTCTCATGCAAGATTTTCTCTTGTGTTGCCTTTCACTAGTTGAGGGAGGGGTCTCGTGGGACCATAGCCACGTATAGAAAAGCAGACCTTAGTATCTGCATCGGCAGATAAATCTAAAGCTCCCGACCGAGTCCTATATTTCTTGTTTTGCCCTGTGACAGGACTCGGATGGCACGATGTGATACATGTGCATACAGTTATAGAAAAACGATTCACGATGAATGCGTGGGAAAAAGGGCGCGGTTGAGGGTTAGCATAATCCCTAGTGGCCTAGGTGGTTTAACCCAAACCGAAATACGAAAGCGTGCAATAGGTAAGCGTAATCCCTAGTGGTGCTAGGTGGCGTAAGTCCTAGTAGTTCAAACGATGATTCATATGGAAGAGCCTAGCTAGAACAAGGGTGACAGTCCAAACGATTTCAAGGATAATACGACATGAGGAAGCCCGTACGAGGTACGGCAAAGGACTGAACTTATATACATGGAAAGAAACATATGATTTGAGTAACCTATATATGCGATATATTAGGTTGACATGGACCATTACACGACTTTGAGTAAGGGACATTCATGGTTAACACATAACAAGGCTGGGATACTAGTACGGAGGGTGCAGAGCAAATATACATGTAAAAACCAGTAAAGATATATATATATGAAAAATTCCATAGAACGTTAGACTAAATAGATACCATGGGACGTGATGCTTGATAGGAACCTGACGGCCTGATACCTTGTTTTATCTGACATCGTAATTTATCATGACACCTTAGTTTATCTGGGTACAGTAGTTCATCCTGTTATTTTGGTTCAGTTTATCTATCTTGACATCATCCTTGTGTTTACTTTCAGTTTATGCATGTCATGTCACCTTTATCTGTTTTTATGCTGGAAGTAGATAGGACTTACCAGTCTTTATGACTGACCCCGTTTCTTTCGCTTCTTGTCTTCCGTTCCCCCCCCAGGTTACAGGGAGGAAATACTGTTGTTTAGTTCAGACTTCTTTGGCTTGAAGGTCATCTTGGATGGCTTGGACTTTCCTTGGCTATGGCTATTTTACTGTTTTAATTGGGGAATAATTTATGAAAAAGGTTTCATGCTTCTTTATTTCAGCAAGACAGGTTTTGATGTACTCTGATGTAAAAAGGCTTTTGACCTCATTTATTAATGTTATGAAAGTTTGTTTTTACTTCCGCTATTTTTTTTATATGTTCTGTCTTGTGATATTTCTGTGGATGTTTACCAATAATGCCCCTCTAAAGCTAGTGCATTCCCTTGCGAGTGACCCTAGCGGAGGCGGGGTGTTACATTTGGTATCAGAGCAGAAGGTTACTAGACTGGGCAAAAGTTTTTAAAGACCTTCTGAAAATTATTTGAAAAACCGTTTACAAAGAAGCATTTTTCAAGAAAATTTTCTTTTAAAAAGAGAAAGGCTATTCCCCAAAGGCCATTAGCATTATCCTTGTTTCCTTGATTGAATCTCTTTTCCTTTCTTTCCTCCATCTGTAGTCACAGTGGTTTTGACTGCGACTAGTCTTTCTAGCTGCGTAAGTGTTTCCCGTACGATGGAGGTGGTTCTCGAGAGACCGTTGCAGAGTTATGCATGAAAGGATAGTAAGAACAAGGATAAAGGATACGAGCTCAGGGATAAGCAACATGTTGGTATGGCTGAGTCCTAAAAGGAGGGAGAAAGATGAAAAATGAAACCCATGACGAGAGAGTACCTTTGGCATGGTGAAACGGGACGGATAGTTAAGTATCATGGAACAGGGACAAGATCATTCGGAGGGCAATAGTATGCTCTCATTTCTAGGGTACCTCAGAAGAAGGGTAACGATCTTGTTAAAGGTTTAGCTTTTCTTCTCTATCATCCTGTCGGGACTTTGTTTTGATCACCGCATCTTTTAAGTCTGATTCGATAGTTGAGTGTCTGCACCTTAGTACTAGCGTAGTAGAGGATCCCGTTTTTGTCTCAAGTCCTATTGGAAGATCGGTCCATTTACTCATGGCTTGTATGGATTTGAGAATGTCTATATCAAGTGTTGAGCTTGGAAATAATGCTTATGTTTATAAGTTGTGGATGGATTCTAGGGATGAAGTGGTTATCCAGTAAGGGGTGCCACTCTCGGTTTTAGAAGGAGGGTAGTTAGACTCTTGACTTGCTTTGGTAATACCCTTGAAGTATCGCGTAACCTTTTGGGTTCTGTCATGATTAGTTACTTAGAATCCCTAGATGCCTTTGTTGGAAATTAGAAACCCGATCGAATGGTGTTCGCTAATAAGACGGATGGTTTACTTCGATTATGTATGGGTTACGGGAATTACCCTAGTAAGTGCGCACGGTAACTTGTTTACTTTCAAGAGAAAGTTTTTCTACGTTGAATACCTTATGGTACAAGGTCCAGGATTCACTAGTGAATTTTGAGGGCTCGCATGGAATAGTGTGTACGCAGTCCTGTTTGCGCAAAGTATTCTAGAAGGAGAATAAGTGCAAGTGGAACGAGAGGCGACGAGGAAATGAGTTCCAACTCATGTTATGGAAACAGGAAATAAGAAGCTGCGAAATCGTGAAGTAAAAGGGGCGGTCAAGGCACGATGGAACTAAGCTCAAGGTAATGCGACTCAGGAGACTGAAGACTAAATACGTGCATGATATCTCTTTTGGGAATATATCCTCGATCCCTGTTTTTCTGTTGAGCTTGCTTGTAGGCTATCTTTTATGGATATCCTCTCGGTCCTGTCTCTGTTACAAACCCCGTACGGAGTTTGTTTTGTTTATCTTCTCGACCCTGTTTCAGGGAATCTTAGGTAGAACCCTATGGATGTAAACATGTATTTGAAACATGTTATGGTTGATATGGTTGCAAATGGTTGCAAGTGGTTGCTCGTGGATGCGCGAATTTACATTAGATATTAGCTCGACTCGGTCACATTTCATATTGCATATGCACGAGTATTTATACTTGTTTATGGATGAAATTGAATGTGTTATCATGCAGATGTTGCATATGGTTGAATGTTTGTGCACGCATAAAGTGTATATGACTAGGACTATTTGCATACATGATGGATTCATAGCACTAAACATATTTTTGCATTCAAAAGATTTTTCAGGCCTGATCATTAGCATTAGCTAAGGAACATGTACACACACGTTTTGCATACATTCATAAAGCATTAGGAGTCGTCTAAGGACAATGGTTGCTTGTGGATGATGGTTTGAGTAGATGGATGATGGATGGTAGGATATGTTCTTCCTAACTTTGAGATTTCGGGGACGAAATCCTTTAAGAAGGGGAGAATGTAACAACCCGAATTTTTACAACACGTTAAATCAAGAATCAAGACAGAATTAAATTATAAATTCTGAATCAAGTGAAACGGTCTGTGCCATTGCGTTCGTCTCGGAAAAATACGCGAAATAGAGTCCGAGTTTTCGAGAATCGGAGTCCGTATGACCCGTTAAAGGCCCAAAGAAGATTTCTGGAAATTTGAACTTCGGAAATAGCTTTGAAAATCAGATCTGGGGCTAGGCGGGAAGTTTCCCGCCTAGGCCACGTCGACAGGGCTGTCGACAGGCCTGTCGACTTGGGCCCAGACCAAGTCGACAGCCCTGTCGACTTGCCTGTCGACAGGGGGTGGCCGGGGCAAGTTGCCTGGCGCACCTGTTTGTCTCACCTGGTCTTGTTCTTGGGCTGGTTCTGGAAGCTTCCGAGATCAGATGGTCCTGATCTATCCTAGGGTTAATCTAAGGGCCTAAAACTATCCTAATCCCTATAAAAAGACCCTAAGCCTAACCTAAATCCCTAAAAATCAAACCTAGCAACTAAGTGCTGCCAAAATCAATTTTGATCATGGCCTCCATCTCCAATCCCTAGAGCCTATGCATTCAAATCGGGTTCAAATCAAAAGATGCAAGCTTGCTACACCAAATAGAGGCCAAATCAACATTGCTATGCGAGTTTCATGATGGTTCTTCTTCAAAGGAGCCACCTTTCTTCGTCAAGATGATGCATGATCCCTTTCCTAAGCCTTGCCTATGTAAGTTCTAGCTACTTGTAGATTTAAACGATGATTTTGATGTGACATGGGATAAAATGCAAAGTAACATGAGTATGTTAGCCTATGGGAACCTAGTTTGCCTCTTTAACATGAACATATGACTTTGGGTGATGTTGTAGCGACTAAACCATGCTATTCATGTTGCATTGGACTTAGTTTTCCATGAAAGATTGGACCTTTACTTGTAGTATGATAGCATGAACACTTAGAGCCACTTTGACTTGTGAAATAGTTGCATAAGTTGAACTTTGGAGCTTATGCATGTACATAAAACCAACCCCTTCTTATGACATAAGTGACATGTGCATGTTTATCCCTTCATGATAGGTTTATGACATGAACACTTATGCAAGTTATCCCCTTTTATGCTATGCATGTTTGTGGCCAAATTACCTTATGACACTATGCATGTTTATGGCCAATCCCTTTATGATGTTATGCATGTGGAAGCCAAGCCCTTTTTGGCATCATGCATGTTTTGAGACCAATATGTGACATAGTATCCTTACTATGTTGACTCGCTTTGCTTGCGTTGGGAAAACACGATTTTGGGTAGTTAGATAAACATGAACATGTCGCGAAATCTTAACTTGAATATGACATGTGTTTATACTTGAAAATATGACTTGAAATATAAACATGGAAGTTAACATGTAAATATGCATAAAAACATGGGCTTGGGAATTTACCTATTAAGTTAGGTCTACCCATTGGGAATTTACCTATTAAGTTAGGTCTACCCAATTGCTTGAAAACTTGACCATGAACATGACACTAGGCTAAACATGAAAGTGGCCAACTCGAGGTTGGGTTGAGTTTGTAGCATAAATCTACCCGGACCCGCCCGGCTTAACTAGTAGCTACAAACAATAGGATCCAATGTGAGAAGTTGGTCATGTCGCGCCTAAGACCCGAGGTTAGACCAAGTTGTGGTGTAAATCTACCCGGAACCCACCGGCTTAACTAGGTAACCACAACAAAGTCTAATGTGAGAGGTTGGGGTGCATTAAATAATTAATGCCACATAATAGGGTTAAGTTAATTTGATTAATGAGGCTTAACCAAATATGACATGGACAAATGGGTTAAGTAATTTGATTAGGCTAATGATACTTAACAAAACATGACAGGGTTGGGTAGGTTAAGTAACTTGATTTGCCTAACGACACTTGACCATTTTTATACGACGAGGGGACGGGATTAAGTTAACCAACACTTAATCAATCCAGCACGATAACGTGATAAGGTTAGGTAAATTTTCTTAGTAACACTTAACCGTTTAATACAGTTAATGGATGGGGTTAAGTCAACTCAGACCTAACTAATCTAAACATGGTAATTGGACGGGGTTAAGTTAATTTACACTTAACTAATCCAACTCGTTAGTTTGATGTGGTTAAGTGACCTATACTTAACCAATCTAATGTGAAAACATGATAAGGCTAAGTCACGAATCACTTGAATACGCTTGACCAATTTGACTCGGTAATTTGACAAGGTCAAGTTAATTTATATAATTAACCAATCTAAAATGATAATTAGACGAGGTTAAGTTATGGATTGCTTAATATACTTAGCCAACTTGACACATGGTTTGTAGGGTTAAGTCTTGGACTTGGATACTTAGCCAATTTTGACATGGTTTGTAGACGGGCTAAGTTATGAACTTAAGTGACACTTAACCCATTAGATAAACCCTAATTCGGAGGATTAGGTAAATAACCATAGTTAACAAGGATTATGGAAATAAGGCTAAGTGGTAAACCTTAGTTAAGGGAAACTAAGTAATAATTCTTAGTAAAGGAAATTTGGACCATTTCTTAGATAGATTAGTAACCCGATACGTTAGGTCAACGTTTAAGTATGCGTGTAGGAGCAGGCTATCTGATTTAGATAAAGGCTCCAACGAATTGGGTAACGAAGCAGCGGCTTCGGGGAACGTGAGGATATTCTTGGGATCCCTCTGTGAGCTGCCAGGTCATTATACTAGGCTCACGAGAGGTTGAGGTCTGCAGTAGAAGAACCAAGAATATGCCTTGGTTGCTATGCGAGCGACCTAAAGACTGGGGTGGATAGCATTGAGTCGACGAATACATAAGGTGCCCGAGATAGCAAGTTCGTCGATCATCTACCATCTTCAGTCAAGCGTGTACGTACGGAAAGGCAGGGGACACCCAACAGACCATAATTGCTATCTAATTATGGGTGAGGTAGGCCGTAGGATGTGGGCTGGCCGGATTGTAGTTCTCGTGCAAGATTTTCTCTTGTGTTGCCTTTCACTAGTTGAGGGAGGGGTCTCGTGGGACCATAGCCACGTGTAGAAAAGCAGACCTTAGTATCTGCATCGGCAGATAAATCTAAAGCTCCCGACCGAGTCTTGTATTTCTTGTTTTGCCCTGTGACAGGACTCGGATGGCACGATGTGATACATGTGCATACAGTTATAGAAAAACGATTCACGATGAATGCGTGGGAAAAAGGGCGTGGTTGAGGGTTAGCGTAATCCCTAGTGGCCTAGGTGGTTTAACCCAAACCGAAATACGAAAGCGTGCAATAGGTAAGCGTAATCCCTAGTGGTGCTAGGTGGCGTAAGTCCTAGTAGTTCAAACGATAATTCATATGGAAGAGCCTAGCTAGAACAAGGGTGACAGTCCAAACGATTTCAAGGATAATACGACATGAGGAAGCCCGTACGAGGTACGGCAAAGGACTGAACTTATATACATGGAAAGAAACATATGATTTGAGTAACCTATATATGCGATATATTAGGTTGACATGGACCATTACACGACTTTGAGTAAGGGACATTCATGGTTAACACATAACAAGGCTGGGATACTAGTACGGAGGGTGCAGAGCAAATATACATGTAAAAACCAGTAAAGATATATATATATGAAAAATTCCATAGAACGTTAGACTAAATAGATACCATGGGACGTGATGCTTGATAGGAACCTGACGGCCTGATACCTTGTTTTATCTGACATCGTAATTTATCATGACACCTTAGTTTATCTGGGTACAGTAGTTCATCCTGTTATTTTGGTTCAGTTTATCTATCTTGACATCATCCTTGTGTTTACTTTCAGTTTATGCATGTCATGTCACCTTTATCTGTTTTTATGCTGGAAGTAGATAGGACTTACCAGTCTTTATGACTGACCCCGTTTCTTTCGCTTCTTGTCTTCCGTTTCCCCCCCCCCCAGGTTACAGGGAGGAAATACTGTTGTTTAGTTTAGACTTCTTCGGCTTGAAGGTCATCTTGGATGGCTTGGACTTTCCTTGGCTATGGCTACTTTACTGTTTTAATTGGGGAATAATTTATGAAAAAGGTTTCATGCTTCTTTATTTCAGCAAGACAGGTTTTGATGTACTCTGATGTAAAAAGGCTTTTGACCTCATTTATTAATGTTATGAAAGTTTGTTTTTACTTCCGCTATTTTTTTTATATGTTCTGTCTTGTGATATTTCTGTGGATGTTTACCAATAATGCCCCTCTAAACTAGTGCATTCCCTTGCGAGTGACCCTAGCGGAGGCGGGGTGTTACAATCATAGATTTAAATTACATAGCAGCGGAAAACAAATACATAAGACAACTGAAAGAAATACACGGATGCTGAGCGTTCCGAATATAGCTCCAGCTGTAAAACAGGATCCCGTAAAGATAATGTCTGTAAAAACTAAACTACTGACTGCCCGTGTGTAAAATATGGGCACCCAGAATTTATGTTAAAACCATAAACTCCAGGTCAGTCATGGGACTGGTATGAGAACTCAAAAACGGTTATTTAAATTTATTTAAAGCTAGGTAAATCAACGGACCATGCCGTATAACACAGAACATATTTCCTCCCAAGAATACAAGTGCATAGAATGAACGACGCAATGGTTTTTGGAAAAATGAAGCTATTATAAGACTCAGGTCCCATTACACAATGCAACGCAAGCCGGAGGATAGAGTTTTACCTTATAATAGCCAAATATGCTTGGTACACGAAATTTCACTTTTAATATTACTAGTGCATATTGTAGAAATCAATTTCGAAAGTAAATGTATTAATCATAGACGGCAAGAGTGCCCTATCCCACTATGTCGCCATATATAGGTTTACAATTAAAACTGCAAAGCTCATATTGGGAAGTTCAGTTTCCATCATGATGGCTCTTGATTCGAAAGATCTATCGCGTAGTGCAATACTCTATGGCTTACGTCCCAGCTAGAGAAAACACCGTAATGCACATCCGCACTTTTAGGAAATCATGTATCACCGCGGCTTACGTCCCGGTGAGAGAAAACACCGCTTACTCTATCCTTATATGGGAATCGGGGGGTGGCCCTATCCCTAATCTCAAGGTAGGGAGAGACCACACCCAGCACAACTTGGCTGACCAAATCCATATATGTAAAGTATATTGGTCAAACCTACTAATCAAACAAATCGTTCACCGTCATACTGGGGTGTGAGGCTAGCGAAGTAACGCTACACAAAGCTATGCTAATTAAATCTTTGCTTTGATCATCATCAATAAGGCTCTGCTTTTCAACAAAAGCCTTGATCCATGCATCTTAGCATGCCACATTGTCAATCCATACCATACCATTGATTTCTGCCAATATATATAACCTCTGAGCACATACGTCTCAGAGAAGGGTGTTAAGCAAGAGAATAAATTCTCCGCCACCAACAGATATATATATATATATATATATATATATATATATATATATATATATTCAACGGAGATCAACGAATACAACATAAAGGAATACAACGTCAGACATACCATCCATTTACAAGTCTGTTCTAGGTCTGAATGAAACCGGAGGCACCTTATTCCTCGTCCCGTATGTCCAATACGGAAGAGAGGCCCTCGCATATCCGAACAATTAACAAGTACGTTCAGACGACTATCACTGTAGCCTGTGACGGCCCGTCCCACACCAACCGACATTTACTCCAAAAGTGCGCTGTACACACGTCTAGTTATCATGGAACGGGTCGTGAGAAGAAAAGAAAGAAGGGAATGAACTAATCAAGAACCTGTAGAATGTCTCACAGCGCATGGAGTAAAATATAATAATAATAACATACTTGACATAAAACAGATGAGACAGTGCATAAGCTAATAACTAAAATTAATACCAACATCAGAGCAGCGGAAATCCAAATACAGCTTATTACAACTTTCCAAATTTACTATCTTTAATCAAAAGAAATCTAAAGTAGAAGATGCACCGCAATGCCCAAGCAGTGACTTTCAACAATACAGGGAGAATACTATATATATATTACGTGGAAGCCTCCTGCTCGTCTCCGGATCATCAACCCGTGCATCTCCAGCTAACCTGTCTCTAGTCTGCTCGTGTGAGCACCCAGAGTAATAAGAGGAGACATAAAACTCTGGGTCAGACATAAAGCCTGGTATGAGCGATAAGCATCTAAACAGAACAATAACAGGTATACTAAACCATACCTGAACCTGGACCTGCAACCAAAGAGTTAGTATCACATACCGTACAATACTCTAAGGTGCCATAATAAAAAGTGTAAGAATACGGGGGTGGGGTGTGCATGTCATAATGATAGCAACCAAATCAACCATAGCAACCTTCCTCACATCTCTCACTCAGTGCGTAAAGCGTACGATATCTACCACTTTGGAACACTAGACAAATTGAGGTAACGACGAATCCCGACTTGTAGAAACCCTACTGTGACCAAGCTAAACACATGGTGTCATGACCAAACATTTCAATGACCCACCACATTGGTCGTAGCCCTTGGTTCTACCAATGCCATAATGGCCGTGAATTCGCCTTCGTACCTCCTACCATAGTAGTCCAAAGCTATAGACATCGATAACCCCTTAACACGCGTCCCGCAGCAAAGCCCAACCATGAAGCGAACTCGTTGATTCCTATCTAAATCTTGAGCTCTAACTTCTCATTTGGACCTCCTTTGCATCTCGGGTTTGGTCGAATTGGAGTGGGTCTTCAGAAGAGTTGTCGCGTAGTAACAGTCCTAGAATTCAGTTCGGTTCGGTAGTCATCACCCTCGTCGGTTCGGTTCGGTAGTCATCTTTCCATTCGGTTCGGTTCGATACACCGAACCGATCCCATCTTTTGTCCTAACCTCTACTTTCTCCCGTTCCGACCCTATGCTCCTCATCTTAATCTCCCCCAGTGCTCCAGTCCGATCCGATCTGGCCCCCAATGTTCTTCCGATCCGATCTGGCCCCCATTGTTCTTCCGATCCGATCCCCTTGTCTACTCCAACTCTAAGTAAACGGCCTTCCTTATCGCCAAGCCTCCTCCAGTGACAAGTCCCAATCCAGTTCGGATTCCCTCGGCCAGTTCACTAATCCGATCCGACCCCTACTCCGATCCGATCCGGCTCGGAACCTGTACACTTTTGCAACTTTCCAGCGAGCTTTCTACGCCATTCGACGGCGTTTTCGACAAATCTAACACTTCTAATCAGTCATAAAACACACCATAGAGTCATAGCAACACGTGATAGCAACCACAAACAGCAAACAACAATTCAAATGAATCAAAATGGATCAAAAGTGGCTAAAACCTCACATTTTCCCATAGTCCCTCTTAATCATGTTTAAGCACATACTTAGTGAAACTTAATCAAATCGTCTAAATTTTCTAACAGAGGCATGAAATATTATTTAAGAATTTCTAAACATTTTTCCAGGATTTATTAGTGTATAAATTCGCTAATCTTCACTAATTACCCTAAATTACCGTAATTAGTGCAAAAACTATGCAAATCACTCACCTTGGCCACAAAATAAAACACCAAATCTGAAATACTCTCTGTTTGGGTCGAATTCCTATGTATAGCAGCAGCTCCAACCTTGCTTTGTTGCTATTTGGCCTTGTTTTGATGTAGTCTAGGCTTAATCTTCACTAAAAATGTGTTTAGGAGTGGTTTTAGAGGATGGAAGCCATTACTAAGGTCTCAAGAAGGTTTGTGGCGGCTCAAAACTGAAATGAAAGTGATTTCCTAACCCTAATCAGTCCTCCTATACCTCTAAACCCGAAATTCCCCTCTGGGCCTAGCTGCTAATCACCCGGTTAAGCCCAATTAAGCTATTTTTCACCATCTGAAACTTTTTTCAGCCATATCTCCCAAACGGTGAGTTCGTTTGGCTAATGTGACCACTCTACGGAATTGTAAACCATCATCCGAAGCCAATGGAAGTGGTTTCAGGTCAAAAGTCCTTTCCAGTCAAAAGTTATGGCCAAAACAGTGCCAACTAGGGGTAAAATGGTCATTTAAAAATTGGGAAAAATCATGAACATGGGAAATGACAACAATAGTCGTCTCCCAAAGTTACATGACTATACGACTTAGTATGTGAAAGAAATAAATATCCTACGATCCTATGATGCGTAGAATACGGGTCGTTACACTCCCCCCCCTCCCCTTAAGAAATTTCGTCCCCGAAATTCCTTAACCCAAAACATACAAAGGATCCCGCATGCCTAAGAACCGCATACAACAATCAAACATGCAAAACAAGCAAACAAGCTATCCTAGCATGCGGAAAACTAAATCGAAGTCAAAATCTTACCAGGCAAAGAGTTCTGGCTGTGTCTTCCTAATGTTCTCCTCTGTCTCCCAAGTACAATCATTCTCGTCCTTGCCCCACTGAACCTTGACTAGCTTCACCGCCTTCCTTCGAAGTTGCTTCATGTCGTACTCGACAATACGGGCCGGCTTGCGGTTCCCAACCGCCTCGGGTTCTACTTCGAAGTCCTCCAACTGATCAGGTGAAATAGTCATATCCGGGTTGTGAACGAACATCCTTAGTTGGGAAACATGAAATACGTTGTGAACCCCTGCCATCTTCTCTGGTAAGTCAATTATATATGCCAAACTCCCGATTAGTTCAAGAACAGGGAACGGGCCAACAAATCTTGGTGCCAACTTGCCTCTCCTGCCAAATCGTATTACTCTCTTCAACGGAGAAATCTTGATGAACACCAACTCACCAACGGAGAATTTTAGGTCTCTTCTCCTCTTATCAGCATAACTTATCTGCCTATCTTGGGCAGCCTTCATTCGTTGTTGAATGATCTTGATCTTATCTGAAGTTTCCCTCACCACATCTGGTCCAAGCATAAACTTCTCGCTGGTCTCTATCCAACATGATGGTGAGTTACACGGTCTTCCGTACAAAGCTTCAAACGGAGCCACACCGATACTGGATTGGTAGCTATTATTATATGCAAACTCTACTAGATGCAAATGGTCATCCCATGATCCACCAAAATCCAATATACATGCTCTCAAGAGATCTTCCAAAATACGATTCACCCTTTCCGTCTGACCGTCGGTCTGAGGATGATATGCGGTACTGAGATGTAACTCTGACCCTAGAGCCTCTTGTAAGCTCTTCCAAAACCCACTAGTGAACAACGGGTCTCGGTCACTCACAATGCTTTTAGGTACTCCATGAAATCTCACTACCCACTTCATATACAATTCTGCTAGCTTAGCTGCCGTTCTGGTCGATTTGACTGGTATAAACCTTGCACTTTTAGTCAGTCGATCCACAACTACGCAAATGCTATCATGTCCCGATCTAGTCCTTGGTAAACCATCAATAAAATCCATCGAGACTTTCTCCCATTTCCATTCGGGAATTTCTAAGGGCTGTAACAACCCACTAGGCTTCTTTTTCTCGGCTTTAACTAGCTGGCAATTCATGCACTTAGATATAAACTTCCCAACGTCTCTTTTCATCCCTTCCTAGTAGTAAGTCTGCTTCATACCTCGATACATCTTGTTACCACCGGGGTGTATAGTCAGCTTTGAGTGATGACATTCTCTAAGCACTTCATCTCTCAATCCATTGACATTGGGTACGACAATTTTTCCATTCTTTCTAAGCCATCCATCTCGATCAAGCCCATACTTGTTCATCTCCTCATCGATACCCATCTTTAACTTGGAGATGATTTCCAATAGGTTAGGATCGTCCCCCTGACTAGAGCCGGTTCGCTCAATTAAAGTGGGTCTGATCGTCAAATTTGCTAACATTTCTGGATCCAATTCGCACCTTGGTCTGAAATCATACCCAGCGATGTACTCCAGTTGCTTCCATTCTAGAAACATAGCCCCTAGGCTGGTATGTGTCCTACTCAATGCATCAGCCACCGCATTGCCCTTTCTCGGTGTATATGCGATGTCAAAATCATAGGAAGCTAAGAACTCTAACCATCTCTGCTGACGGAGATTCAGATCTTTCTGAGAGAAGAGATACTTTAACGACTTATGATCTGTAAACAACTCAAATCTTTCTCCCAAGAGATAGTGTCTCCACATCTTTAATGCAAACACGATCGCTACCAATTCTAAATCATGGGTAGGGTATCTTTTCTCGTGCGGTTTCAACTGTCGACTTGCATAAGCTACAACCCTACTGCCTTGCATCAATACAGCACCCAGTCCGGTACCACAGGCATCCGTGTATACCGTCATCTCTTCATCCCCCTTAGGAATGACTAACACTGGTGCGCTTATCAACTTGTCCTTTAGACTCTTGAATGCATTCTCGCACCTTTCATCCCAGACAAAAGCTTGATTCTTCTTGGTCAACTGGGTCAATGGTGCTGCTATCTTGGAGAAACCTTGGATAAACTTACGATAACATCCAGCTAATCCCAAGAAACTTCTTACATCTGTTGCATTCTTGGGCGTAGGCCAATCTTGTACCGTAGCCACCTTTGTCGGGTCCACCGCAATACCATTCTCTGATACAACATGGCCCAAGAACCTCACTTCCCTCTTCCAGAAGTGACACTTAGAAAACGTTGCTTTCAATTGGTGTTTTCTCAACACCTCCATTACTATCCTTAAATGTTCCTTGTGTTTTTCCTCTATCCTAGAATAGACCAAAATATCATCAACGAACACAAGGACAAACTTATTCAACTGATCCCTGAATACCCTATTCATAAGATCCACAAAATATGCTGGGGCATTGGTCAGCCCGAATGGCATGACCAACCACTCATAAAATCCAGACGGCGTCCGAAATGCCGTTTTAGCTATACTCTCAGCTTCCACTCTAAGCTGATGAAAACCTGTCGCGAGATCCAATTGAGAAAATATTCTCGCGCCACTCAACTGATCGAACAAATCATCTATCCGCGGTAGAGGATACTTATTCTTCCTCGTCACTTTATTCAACTCGCGGTAGTTTACACACAAACGAATGGAACCATCCGCCTTGGTAGCAAACACAACTGGTGCTCCCCATTCAGAAACACTCCTTCTGATAAATCCCTTCTTCAAAAGATCGCTGACTTGCACCTCGAGCTCTCGCTGCTCCCTTGGTGCCATACAACGAAGTGGCATCACTATAGGTCTGGCATCTTTTACCAAATCAATACGGAACTCAATCTCTCGGTGTGGTGGAAGTCCGGTCACTTCTTCGAAAACATCCGGATACTGGCCAACCACGGGCAAACCTGACAACTCACTATGCGGAATGTCGAGAGAGTTTAGAAAACTAGCCAATACCCCATTACTGGGTAGACCACCAAATACTATCCTCCGCCCATCATCCGCTCTAACTGTCACTAAAAAGCCCTCACAGTCTACCACCACCCCGTATCTTTGGAGCCAATCTACTCCCAAAATAATGCCAAACCCAGTAAAGCCCAAAACAAAGCAATTATAAACAAACATGCATCCCTGACTCGATAGGACCACATTACGACAAATCATGCTAAGGCTAGTCGAACCACCAATCGGGTTCGTCACTACTAAAGGTCTATCGACAATCTCGGGCTCCAATCCCAACCTATCTACCAGGTCACTAGATATGAAAGAACTGGAAGCTCCGGTATCAAACAAAACTCTAACAGGAACATCGTAAACGGAAAGCATACCTTGGATGACGACATTCTTTCCTTTCTCCGCCGCAGTTGGGGCATTCGACAAAGAAGGAATAGCATTAAGGGCGTAGGCTTTCACTATTTGCTTTTCTTTAGGGGGTTGCGGACACTTGTCCTTGTGATGTCCCATTTGGCCACAGTTGAAGCACTTCCTATCCGCTGGCTTGGCCCGACAATTACTAGCATAATGGCCCTTCTTACCACAGCTGAAGCACTCAACATCTTGTTTATTCTTTTTCTTCTGGCCATCCTTAGTCTGACTCTGCTTTCTTTTATTCTGGGAACCACCCTTGCCTCCACCACTGGTTTGTGGCTTTGGCTCATCTGCGGATGCAACCTCAGTCTTCGGCTTAGGATAGAGACTTTCTGATCTTAATGCTTTTCCCACAATCGACTCAAACGTCTCATCGATGTGGTTGATAAGCCTTTCCCCCAAGTACTGTTCCAAACCAGTTATGAATTTCTCATTCTTCTTCTCGGCAGTATCAATAAGAGATAACCCATACTTCGACAAAGTGTCAAATTCAGCGATATACTCCGAGACAGCTCTGCCATTCTGCTTGAGCTCTAAGAATTTCTTAAACAGCACTGACTTCTGAGCAGCTGGAATGAACTTCTCGCTAAAGCGAGCCTTAAACTGCTCCCAAGTAATCTGATCTTCGGGAGTGGCTGCCTTTATAGCATTCCACCAATTCATTGCCCGCCCTTGCAGCTGACGGGACGCTAGCTTTCTCTTCATCGCATCCTCGATACCCAAATCCTCGAAGATACGTTCGCAACTATCCAACCAATCCTGAACATCCGTGGCCGACTCCGTTCCGTGGAACGGCTTCCCACCTAGACTAGTATAATCCTTATTCAGCTTGGCAAAGTCGACTCTTGGCGCCTGCACTATTGGACCACCACCATTTCCACCATTCGGAACTGCCCTCTGTACATCTCTAAGCATCTCTCTCATGAGGTCAGTAAACATCGTCCTTATGTCAGCAACATTCCCATTATTGGCTCCCCTACCGGCACCTCTAGTATATCGGCTCATCGTCAATCTGAAAAAAGGAAACGATTAACAACTCCACAGTGGTGCTAGTGCAGTTCGACTTCATCCTTATACTAGTAATAGTATATATATATAGCTTTTAAAAACCAAAGTAATCACAAATACGCTCTCTCGTATACGTATATTATCTCTCCCAGATAACTTCCCTATGTTAACTATGCAACCTAGAGCTCTGATACCAAGTGTGACAGCCCGTCCCGCACCAACCGACATTTACTCCAAAAGTGCGCTGTACACATGTCTAGTTAGCACGGAATGGGTCGTGAGAAGAAAAGAAAGAAGGGAATGAACTAATCAAGAACCTGTAGAATGTCTCACAGCGCATGGAGTAAAATATAAAAATAATAACATACTTGACATAAAACAGATGAGACAGTGCATAAGCTGATAACTAAAATTAATACCAACATCAGAGCAGCGGAAACCCAAATACAGCTTATTACAACTTTACAAATTTACTGTCTTTAATCAAAAGAAAGCTAAAGTAGAAGATGCACCGCAATGCCCAAGCAGTGACTTTCAACAATACAGGGAGAATACTATATATATATATTACGTGGAAGCCTCCTGCTCGTCTCCGGATCATCAACCCGTGCATCTCCAGCTAACCTGTCTCTAGTCTGCTCGTGTGAGAACCCAGAGTAATAAGAGGAGACATAAAACTCTGGGTCAGACATAAAGCCTGGTATGAGCGATAAGCATCTAAACAGAACAATAACAGGTATACTAAACCATACCTGAACCTGGACCTGCAACCAAAGAGTTAGTACCACATACCGTACAATACTCTAAGGTGCCATAATAAAAAGTGTAAGAATACGGGGGTGGGGTGTGCATGTCATAATGATAGCAACCAAATCAACCATAGCAACCATCCTCACATCTCTTACTCAGCGCGTAAAGCGTACGATATCTACCACTTTGGAACACTAGACAAATTGAGGTAACGACGAATCCCGACTTGTAGAAACCCTGCTGTGACCAAGCTAAACACATGGAGTCATGACCAAACATTTCAATGACCCACCACATTGGTCGTAGCCCTTGGTTCTACCAATGCAATAATGGCCCTGAATTCGCCTTCGTACCTCCTACCATAGTAGTCCAAAGCTATAGACATCGATAACCCCTTAACACGCGTCCCGCAGCAAAGCCCAACCATGAAGCGAACTCATTGATTCCCGTCTAAATCTTGAGCTCTAACTTCTCATTTGGACCTCCTTTGCATCTCGGGTTTGGTCGAATTGGAGTGGGTCTTCAGAAGAGTTGTCGCGCAGTAACAGTCCTAGAATTCGGTTCGGTTCGGTAGTCATCACCCTCGTCGGTTCGGTAGTCATCTTTCCATTCGGTTCGGTTCGATACACCGAACCGATCCCATCTTTTGTCCTAAACTCTACTTTCTCCCGTTCCGACCCTATGCTCCTCATCTTCATCTCCCCCAGTGCTCCAGTCCGATCCGATCTGGCCCCCAATGTTCTTCCGATCCGATCTGGCCCCCATTGTTCTTCCAATCCGATCCCCTTGTCCACTCCAACTCTAAGTAAACGGCCTTCCTTATCGCCAAGCCTCCTCCAGTGACAAGTCCCAATCCAGTTCGGATTACCTCGGCTAGTTCACTAATCCGATCCGACCCCTACTCCGATCCGATCCGGTTCGGAACCTGTACACTTCTGCAACTTTCCAGCGAGCTTTCTACGACATTCGACGGCGTTTTCGACAAATCTAACACTTCTAATCAGTCATAAAACACACCATAGAGTCATAGCAACACGTGATAGCAACCACAAACAGCAAACAACAATTCAAATGAATCAAAATGGATCAAAAGTGGCTAAAACCTCACATTTTCCCATAGTCCCTCTTAATCATGTTTAAGCACATACTTAGTAAAACTTAATCAAATCGTCTAAATTTTCTAACAGAGGCATGAAATATTATTTAAGAATTTCTAAACATTTTTCCAGGATTTATTAGTGTATAAATTCGCTAATCTTCACTAATTACCCTTAATTACCGTAAATAGTGCAAAAACTATGCAAATCACTCACCTTGACCACAAAATAAAAAAATCTGAAATACTCTCTGTTTTGGTCGAATTCCTATGTATAGCAGCAGCTCCAACCTTGCTTTGTTGCTATTTGGCCTTGTTTTGATGTAGTCTAGGTTTAATCTTCACTAAAAATGTGTTTAGGAGTGGTTTTAGAGGATGGAAGTCATTACTAAGGTCTCAAGAAGGTTTGTTGCAGCTCAAAACTGAAATGAAAGTGATTTCCTAACCCTAATCAGTCCTCCTATACCTCTAAACCCGAAATTTCCCTCTGGGCCTAGCTGCTAATCACCAGGTTAAGCCCAATTAAGCTGTTTTTCACCATCTGAAACTTGTTTCAGCCATATCTCCCAAACGGTGAGTCCGTTTGGCTAATGTGGCCACTCTACGGAATTGTAAACCATCATCCGAAGCCAATGGAAGTGATTTCAGGTCAAAATTCCTTTCCAGTCAAAAGTTATGGCCAAAACAGTGCCAACTAGGGGTAACATGGTCATTTAAAAATCGGGAAAAATCATGAGCATGGGAAATGACAACAATAGTCGTCTCCCAAAGTTACATGACTATACGACTTCGTATGTGAAAGAAATAAATATCCTACGATCCTATGATGCGTAGAATACGGGTCGTTACATAGCCCCTTCAAGGTAGCTACTCCAATCATGGGCATTAGTAGCAACTCATCCATTCGATGTGAAGATCGTCCGTCTTGCGCCGTCTTCAATCTCTTTGACTGTTAGTCGTCGTATCAATTATTTAGAATGGGTTAATCCCGGTCTTTCCGAATAACTGGCGTACTTTATGAACAAGTGCTATAAAAACACATCATACGCCTCATTCCAATTCAGAGTATTCTTTTAATAAAATACTCACATTTTTAGGGAAAGGTTCCCATTAATTTTATCAAAGATAAATTCTTTTAAATTTTCTTTTTAGTCTCAAAAATCATTACTTAATGATTATTCCAGCTTCAGAATTTAATCTTATCTTTAACTGGGTTAAAGAACTAATGTCTTTTAAAAACATTGTTCATGATAAACCCAAATCTTCTTCCATTAACTATGGAATCTTCATGGAAATCATAACGGTGTATAATCAACATAAATTCCCATATCAAACTAATAATATAAATAGAATAGCGGTAATGACTTTTAAATTCCATATATATTATCGGTCTTCATTCACAAGAGCTCATCTCGATTATTACCGAATCGAATTCCATTCA
Organism: Allium sativum; assembly: GCA_030737875.1. Taxonomy (NCBI): domain Eukaryota; kingdom Viridiplantae; phylum Streptophyta; class Magnoliopsida; order Asparagales; family Amaryllidaceae; genus Allium; species Allium sativum. Next base: position 132,936,796 of record CM060924.1, on the reverse strand, counting down.
ATTCCAATTTAATATATTAAATTGGAAAACTTTATTTTGGAAAATTCCCATTAAATCTTAATAAAAGATTTATAAATTCCAAATTATTTCTTCACTGTTAATTGGGTTAAAGAACAAGTGTTATTTAAAACACCGTTCATGATAAACCCAAAAATCTAATTCTTTTATCCAATTCCAATTAATTAATTGGTAAAAATTTCCTAAATCTTAAATAAAAGATTTATTCTTTTCTAAATTGGGTTTAAGAACAGTGTTATTAAAGACACCGTCCACGACAAACCCCAAAATCCCATTTGATATTAAATATAAGGTTCTGAATAGAAATTGTATCGACATATGTTCAATATCAAATTCTAAAACCAACAAATATCGTATTGGGAATAACGACATGTATATATCTTCCAAATTCCCATAACAATATCCGTATAATCACGGGATCCGATATCGAAATATCCCGAAGATAATTTCCATTCAAATCCATTTTAATTTATTCTGGTTATTTTAAAACCATTTTCAAATCCAATTTATTTATTTCTAAAAATAATTAAATTATTATTCTAGTTAATAACTAGTTCATTAAACAGTTCATTTCAATAAAAATATATTTTATCTTTATAAAATTGGATTTTTTCATTAAAAATCTTTCCAGATCATTTATTATGATTTTACATAATTTTTTCATATTTTTAATAATTTTACTATCGCTCGTACAATTGGTTTCCAATAACGGCCACCGAATTGCATCTATAGCGACCTTTTCTGAAATTGACTTGGACATATCTCCAAATCTAACCTTAGATTTCAAATCTTTTATATTCATTGGAAATCTCTTTCGATACGAACCCAACGGTTTCGGATTTAGGAGAATCCGACGGTCGGATCTCCCGTTACGCTAATTTGAAGTCAATGGTCGAAATTAGCGAACGGTTGCGCGCGGCGCGTTCTATTCAGGCCATTAACTATATATAATGTATAAATTATATATGTATGTCGTCGATTTCCTTTAAAACGTATTTTATGAATCATTTATAAATTCATTTAAAACGATTTTAACTTCATTTTCTAATTTAAATCAAAAATTAATATTCTATATCATTATCCTATTAAAATGATAATATTTTCAAATATATTAAATTTTGAAATCATTTCTTTTCGATATTCATTTTACAATGAATAGAATCGATCGATAAACCCGTTTGGGTTAAAATGGCGTTTCTGTACTTAACCCGGCTTCATATTTTTTATTTTTGTGTCCATTCAAATTTGGACATAAAAATCATAATTTCCTATCTCACTGAATATTATTTTAAAATATTTTTCATTTTAAAATATTCTTACTTTTTAAAGATTCTTCATTTAAAATATTCTTTATTTTAAAATGAACTATTACATTGAAATGATTCCTTTATATAATAGTGGTTCTTTACACAAAAAGGTTTCTTTTACATTGAAATGATCCTTTTATACAAAAATGTTCTTTTTCATATTAATGATTATTTTTCATATAAATGATCTTTTTCATAAAAATGATTCTTGTTCATATAAATGTTTCATTTATATAATTTTTTTTATTATAAAGCATTATTTACAAAACATCATTTATAAAACATTATTTCATTTTCATTAACATATAAAATGTGACATTTTTAATGTATAAAAATGCAGTTCAATTAAATGATTATTCTATTCTTCTTAACATATAAAAGGTGACATTTTTAATGTATAAAAATGCAATTCAATTAAATAATTATTCTATTCTTCTTAACGAATGAAAGGTGACATTTTTAAATGTATAGAAATGCAATTCAATTAAATAATTATTCTATTCTTCTTAACATATGAAAGGTGACATTTTTAATGTATAAAAATGCAATTCAATTAAATTAATTAATCTATTCTTCTTAACATATGAAAGGTGACATTTTTAATGTATAAGAATACAATTCGATTAAATAATTATTCTATTCGTCTTAACATATGAAAGGTGACATTTTTAATGTATAAAAATGCAATTCAAATTAAATAATTATTCTATTCTTCTTAACCTATGAAAGATGACATTTTTAATGTATAAAAATGCAATTCAATTAAATAATTATTCTATTCTTCTTAACATATGAAAGGTGGCATTTTTAATGTAAAATGTTCTTTATTTCTAAAATATTCTTTATAAAACATTATTTATTATAAAACATTATTTATTGTAAAACATTATTTATTTCTGAATCGGAATACGACTCAATCAATTACCATATAATTTCATTTATACGGATTTCATACATTATATGTATACAAAAACAATGATAACTAATCATTGAGCAATCCATTCACATCCAGAGTGAAATTTACCACTGTGCGAGCATTAAAATAAACAAATAACGCTCATCACAGACTGTCAATCCATCGATTGACAAAAAACAAAATATTGGGAATCGTGTATGTCAAATATCATCCCAATACCCGTGTGGGGTTTCCAAACAACAGCAGTGAATTTAAATAAATTATTGGTTAATAAATATAACCAATTCTAACTCAGTTTGAATTATTTTCCTATTTAACCAATTTCATTGTTTATATTATAAATAAATATTTAATATTTAATTTCAACAACCATATAAATGTTAACATTATTTTTAATATGATGAACATTTCAACATCACAAACGACACACAATACAGTCAATTTAAATCGTCCATGGTTTCTGGACGAGAAAGGAAATCTAACATGTACCGTATACAATTTATAATAATTAAACTGATAAAGATCTTCACTGGCAATTCTATATATTTTTCGGTTATGAAATTAAATAAATAACTATGTAAAATTTTCTAGTGAGGAGTTCTCACCTTTGATTCCTCTTCGTCAGTCTTTAACTGGCGGGTTTGGCACCGTTTGGATTTGAATTTGGCCCAAATTCCAACTTGATCTATATCGGACGTAGTTAGTGTCATTACGAAGCTCTCGACTCCACGATCGCAACGGATTTGAAATCGTTAGATTTCGACCTCGTATGTTAAAGATATCGCGTTATGAAGTTTGAAAACATGGATTAAACAATTAATTAAAATTAAAACCCTAATTTTACCGCCAGATTGAATTTATCGTTGTTCACCCCCTCAGATCGTCACTGCCGCCACCTCAGGTCACCGGAGCCATCGCCGACCACACCACCTTCTTCCCCGTTGCCTAGAGCCGCCACCCTGACAGTCGCTCCCTTCAATTCGCCACCGTCGCTCTAATTTCCTGGTTTGCCCCAATTCCACCTCGTAGCAAATTCCAATTGCCACGCAGCGCCACTTGATCGCGGACTCCACCAGAACGGCATGCCACATCACCAGCTACTGCCAACCTTCAGGGACCCCCATCTAAAATGCCTCACTCCGCCGCCAATTGGCCTAGATTAAAATCGAGCTCGCCGGAAAATGGGTTCAATGTTGAACATGAAATTCCCGTCACCACAGTCATAATTTGGTCGAGCACCCAAAGACAATCTTGTTCACCTCCCTCTCCTCTACAATTTCTTCAACTAGGCCATTGCATAATTCTTCACTGTTTGATCAAAATTCGCCAAAATCCGAAACTGTTTTTCTGACTTTGACCGTCGATTCCGGTGAATCTGTGCGACGATAGATCACGGAATTTTTTTGGTAGGTACAGATTAACACGATTTACAATATCCAGAATGGTATGGGTTGATTGTGTATGGATTGAAAGATATAAATTATTTTGTTTGCAGGGGCTTATTTGCAAAATTTTGAGAGAAAAAAGAGAGATGGCTGCTGTCAATTTTTGAGGAAGAAGAATAATGCGGGTTTGGGAAGGGGGAAAAGATATTATATAGCCATGGATTAGGATATATTATTTTATTATTAATTTTCTAGCTTTATTATTAATTCTTTATTTCACACTCTCTTTATTTGACAGTTATTGATGCCATGGTCACATACGAACTCCGTTGGCGATGAAAATTGACATGCTTCTATATCTTAACGATACGGTTCCAACAAAACTGGTTTTGTTGAATTCCGAGTCTGTTTGCTCAAAAAGCCTTGTTTTGGTCCTTATATGGCTGATCGTTTCACAATTAATTTCTCACGGCCGCACATTAGCTCTAAAAATTACAAAAAATATATTTCTAGCTTTGTTTTGACGATACGGTCCTAAAAAAATTAATTTCGTCGGATTTGAAGACTGTTTGAAAAATGGTCATTTTCTGGTCGATCGAATTTGACTAAAATTAACAAAACACATTTTCTTCTGCCACGCTCACATATTAATTCTAAAAATTATGAAAATTTAAACCTAGCAATAATTTAACATTCCAGTTCCAACAAAAGTGGTTTCGTCGAAAACGGAGGTCGTTTGCAAAATGTCTATTTTTAAGGTCTATATAGTATATTAAAATATTCATAAATTCTACAACGACTTTTCTAAATTTTAAACTGGACATAACTTTCAATTTATGTTATGAAATCTGGATTTTTCACATTCGTTAGAAAGATATAATTAAACGGATTTAAATATTTCTGGTTTTACTGAAATCCGATTTATTTTGAATCCTGTACAGTCGATTGAAATTTGAAATTGAATTTTCGTACTAGCGCACCATTTTAAACTCCTTTTATAATTAAATTAAAAATTTTCGTTCTAACTTCGATTTAAATAAATTTTTGGTCGTTATTATTTAAAATAAATTATTTTAAATATTCAAAATCTGTTAAAATTGCTAAAATAAGAATTTTAAATTTGTTCTGAAAATCCGGGTTGTTACAGTATCCGACTAATAATATAAATGGAATAACGACAAAGCCTTTTAAATTCAATATATATTAACAGTCTTCCTCCACAGAAGCTCACTTCGCTTATTACCAAATCTAATTCCATTCACTTCCAATTTAATATATTAAATTGGAAATCTTTACTTTGGAATATTCCCGTTAAATCTTAATAAAAAGATTTATAAATTCCAAATCACGTTTCACTGTAAATCGGGTTAAAGAACGAATGTCTTTAAAAGCACAGTTCACAATAAACCCAATTCACATCCCATTTCATTCCAATTAAATGTTAATTAACTAGAAACACTAATAATCTTAATTAAAAGATTTATTCTTTTCACACGGGGTTTAAGAACAGTGTTATTTAAGACACTATTCACAACAAACCCAAAATATAATTCTTTTACTCAATTCCAATTAAATCTTAATTAATTGTAAAACTTCACCAAATCATAAATAAAAGATTTATTCTTTCCTTAATTGGGTTTAAGAACAGTGTTAATGAAGACATTATTCAACACAAATCCAAATCAATATTAAATACAAGGCTCTGAATAGAAATTATATCGGCTTATATTCAATATCAAATTCTGAAACCAAAAAATATCATATTGGAAATGATGATATAAATATATCTTCCAAATTTCCATAAAAATATCTGTATAATCCCGAAACCCAACATCGAAATATTCCAAAGATGATTTCTATTCAAACGGTCATCGAACTACACTTACAACGACCTTTTCCAAATTTGATTTGGACATAATTCCAAATCCAACTGTTAGATTTTAAATCCCTTATACTATTGGAAAGTTCTTTTCGATACGAACCCAATGGTTCCGGTTTTAGGAGAATCCGACGGTCGGATCTCCCGTAATGTCAATTCGAAGTCAATGGTCAAAATTCGCGAACCGCCATAGCGCAGCGCATTCTATTCAGGCCATTAAATATATATAATATACATATTATATATATTTTGTCGATTTCTATTTAAAACGTATTTTATAAATTCATTTTAAAACGATTTTAACTTCATTTCAATTTTAAATCAAAATTGAATTTTCCTTATCATTATAATATATAAATGATAATATTTTCAAAATATCAGATTTTGAAACCATTTCCTTTTCGATATTCATTATAAAAATGAATAAAATCGATATAAATATCATTCACGTCAAAATGGCGTTAATCTAATCAACACGGCTTCATATATTTCAATATTTTCGTGTCCATCCCAAATCGGACATCAAAATCATATTTTGATCCAATACTGAATATTATTTTAAAATATTAGTCATTTTAAAATATTCATTATTCGTCATTTTAAAAAATTCGTTAATTTAAAATATTCGTTCTTTCCGAATGGAATCAGACACAGTCAATTACCATATAATTTTATTTATATGGATTTCATGCACACATGTACACAACAATAATCAAACACAGTCAATCATCATCCAGAGTGCATTACACAACTTCATAAGTGTTAAATATAAATAATTAACGCTTACAATAGTCTGTCAACCAATCGATTGACATACAACTAAACAATTAGGATTAGTGTACGCCAAATATCATCCTAATACCCGTGTGGGGTTTCAATCAACAAACATTGATTTTATTTGTGCAGTTGGGCGATGTGTAAAATATATTATCCCAATCAATATCAGTTAAATGTGTGTACATAAACAAATCATCCGATTCGTAAATGAATATTTATTTTATTCATATACTTGTTAAAAAATATATTTTTAACGATAAAATATTTGTTCCAACACTTGAATATTTTACACAGTTCAATTATACAATAAAATTTTTATTGTTCTAACATTTTTAGAAAATTTCGGCAGCATAACTGCGCGATACTAGAATCGGGATAAGGTCTAGCCTTATCCCTCGCCTAATACTGGCTCGCGCCATACACATACCAAATTCAATCAATTCATTTCACTTCCCAAACCAAATTCAAACAAATAAACCAATTAACCAAACAAACATGGTTTCAAACAAAGGTGTCGGGTGCTACTAAGCACCGTCTGCATCCTAGTATATATGTTTTACTAGAAAATAAATTAAAGTGAGAAGTTCTCACCTTTGGTTTCCACTCCTCCATTATTTATTTCTAAACGGTTCGGATTTGGATTTGTTTTCCGCACGTTGTGTCATTCACCGTGTTTTCAATGAAATCTGTTTCACACAGTTTATATTAAAAAAATCATATTTTTAATTCGCTACCTATATAAAAATCACATTTTTATTTCGATCCATATATAAAAATCATATTTTTACAACGCACTTATATACATAAAAATCATATTTTTACAACGCTCTTGTATATACAAAATCATATTTTTATATTGTTGTTATATATATAAAAAGCACTTCTTTATTCGAACGTTATGTATATAAAAATCAAAACTTTGTATGTTATTCATATAAATAAAAATCAAATCTTTATGTGTTATATTTATAAATAAAAATCAAATCTTTATATGTTATATATATAAATAAAAATCAAATCTTTATATCGTTACATACATATAAAAGATCATATTTTTATAATGCTCTTCATACAATTAAAATCCAATTTTTAACGCTACTTCATATTGATAAAAAATCATATTTTTATATCGCTACTTTCTATATAAATATCATATATTTTTTTGACTAAAAATCGTATTTTTATCTTTCTAAAAAACGTATTTTTATACAAACACAAATCATATCTTATATCTCTATTATATATAATAAAAATCAAATTTTTTTTTCTAATTAAAAATTATATTTTTACCTAGCTAAAAATTATATTTTTTGTCTAACCAAAGATTGTATTTTTATCTAAAACTATTTCATTCATGGAAATTATATTTTTAAAACAACATTATATAAATAAAAATCAGATCTTTATTAGATTAATAGCCAAAAAAATATAAAGAAAAACACACCTCATTTTCTTGCCAAAAATTGTATTTTTATTTGGAGGAGGGTCCACGGCTGACCATCGCAGCGGAGGAGGGTGGTTGGAAGGTTGGGGAGGCGTCGCTGGTGGTGGGGTCCGGCCAGGGGGCGGTGTCAGGCCTAGTTGGAGGTGGCGGCGCAGTTTTTGTGGAGTTTTGGGTGGCGGTGGGGCTTTACAGTGGAGAAGAAGCAAGGGGGAGCGGCGGTGGAGGTCACAGGAGTCGAAGGTGGCGTCGGAGGACTAGGCGGCGCAGCAGGCCGCGGTGGCCGGTGGAGATCCTCCTGGAGGAGCGGCGGGTTTAATTTGAAAAGGGGCTCGATTTTATTGACTGAAGAAAATCTAGGGTTTATACCCTTTTATTTGTAAATATATTTAATATTATTATATTTTCCAAAAAGTTAATTTCTCATTCAATGTCTAAATCGAACCCAATGATTGTCGCCCCTAGCGTAATTCTCCCATTCCGGACATTGTGGGATATGCCCCGTAAGCCAATTCGACTGTTTCAGTCAGTTATTCTTCAAATTAAAATATAAAACATTAAATTTAAGATTTAAACATACATTTTAATTTACCGGGGCCATATGCTGATTCCAAAATTTCCAGAAAAATAAATCTATCTATGTTTTGACGATACGATCCTAACAAAACAGATTTCGCCGAATTTGGAGATTGTTTGAAAAACGGTCATTTTCCAGTCGATTAAATTCAAACTGAATTGACCAAACATGTTTAAATTCACCATGCTCACATATTAATTCCAAAAATTCTGAAAATTGGAATCTAGCAATAATTTGACATTCTGGATCCAACCAAAGTGGTTTCATCAAAAATGGAGGTCGTTTGCAAAACCTCTATTTTTAAGGGTTATATATTATATAAAATTCCATAGCGACTATTCTGAATTTTCAACTGGACATAACTTTTTTATCTCGTTATGAAATCTGGATTTTTCACATTCGTTTGAAAGATATTTTCAAACAAATTCAAATATTTCTGGTTTTACCAAAATCTGATTTATTTTGAGTCATGTACATTCATTTGAAATTTGAAATCGAATTTTCAAACTACTGCGCCATTTCCAATTCTTTTTATAATTAAAATAAATATTTATATTCTAACTTCGATTTAAATAAATATATACATTTTGATTCTATTCAAAATAAATTTCTAGTAGTTATTATTTAAAATAAATCATTTTAGATATTCAAAATTCATTAAAATTGCTAAAATAAAAATTTTAAATTGGTTCCGATTTTCTGGGTTGTTAAAATCTCCCCCACTTAAAATCTTTTCGTCGTCGAAAAGGAACGTAGCTGAAAGTTGTTTAACTAACCAACTCAACTTTCAGTTTGCCTTCCATTCTTCAACTTTTCAGTTTCTAAGAATTTTCTAATTTTTCAAAAATTTGGCTAACACCCTAAATTTCCGAAAAAATTCGCCATAACCTTCTTTGTACGGGGAGACATTTAAAACCAAGCCTAGCCACACAGGGCCCTCATCATCCAAAAAGAAAAGGCCAAGCGGCTAGCCAATCGGCTCATAAAATCATCTAAACCCAATAAATTTGTAAACATGTACCTATTTGTCAGGCATACAATTTTATTCCTCTTCTTAGCCTCCTTGCTATGACCTGCTCAATGTATATACATGTATATGCATGCAATTTCAACCAATTTTCGATTCAGTTCAATATTTGATTCAACATGGCTTAATGGTTCAAAATTTTAATTAATCAACCAATAATCAAACACAACCAGCAATCAATTAGTTGATTAGTTTTTCAATCATATATCTTTAATATATATATATATATATACTCAAAATCATGTTTTTGATGCCAAACCACAACAAATAACCCTATCTAGTTTTGGTTCTCACACCAGTCAATTGGAAATATATAGAAATCCCACTTTTGAAACTCGAACATAAATGCTGATGATGGTCGACCGATCATCAGAATCATCTCCAGTCGACTAGAGTGTGATTCTATATCTATCTTGTATACTAAAACTTCGAACATACGTTTGCAAGGCGTATATGCAAAATCTTTATATACTCGATTGTCCAAATTCAATATAAAATAAATATTCAAATACATACAAAATGGTTTAAATGTTCAAAAAAAAATTGTTTTCGCTTTTATTTTAAAAATAACACTCTTTCCACTCGTTCTAGGATACTACTGATCCGATCTCTAATGAGTCACTCTTATTGCATATTACTAATCCAATCTTTGATGAATTCTGTCGTTTGGTTCTAATGTATCTTGTTCTCGAGCTCTGCAAACCAAATCTCTGATACCAAGCTGACACAGCCTGACGAAATTCGGTAGGCTTTGTAACCATCCCTTCATTCCCCAAAGCAGCAGGTAAAACCTACCGTGGCTGCCAACTAATCCCCCAGTCACCTTGTTTTACGACCAGCCTCTCTACTGATCAACCAACCCTAAGAAGGGACATGTAGGGGTAATAGCCCACTGTTCGCCACAAAACCACATGGCGAGGACCCCCTATAATGTTGCACCCTATTACCAGGTATGCCAAACAAGGACATGTTTGAAAAAAATTGTTTGAACAATAAAAATCACGTTTTTATTGTATATATGAATCACTAAAAATATTCATGTTTGAAATAAATTGTTTGAACAATAAAAATCACATTTTTATTGTATATATGAATCACTAAAAATATTCATGTTTGAAATAAATTGTTTGAACAATAAAAATCACATTTTTATTGTAAGTAGGAACCGTTAAAAATAGTCAAGTGTTGAAATAATTATTTGTCGATTGAAAATATTATTTTTAACATGTTTATGAAGTGTTAAAAATAGCAATGAGTTAAAATAAATATTTATAGATTGAAAATAATATTTTTTATCACATATATGAAGTGTTAAAAATAACCACGGGTTGAAATAAATGTTTATTAATGGAAAATAATATTTTTAACATATATGAACTGTTAAAAATAACCAAAGGTTGAATTAAATGTTTGTTGATTGAAAATAATATTTTTAACATGTATATGAACTATTAAAAATAACCAAAGGTTGAAATAAATATTTGTTGATTGAAAATAATATTTTTAACATGTATATGAACTGTTAAAAATAACCATAGGTTGAAATAAATATTTATTGATTGAAAAATAATATTTTTAACATGTATATGAAGTGTTAAAAATCATCATGTATAAAAATAAATATTGGTTCGATAAAAATATTATTTTTAGCTTAGAGCTGCATATATATATACATGTGCTGAACAGGTAAATGGATTTGTTGTTGAGTAAAGAATTTATTTGCATGCCCGACAAATAGGTAAACCTTAATGAGTTGGCTGTGCAATTTTATTTATATATCAACTCCTGTGAATGCCATTGGATGCGGTTTGCTGGTTTTTCAATGTGAGATTATAAACGTTGCCATAGAATAGCAACAATTAAATTTGAACTACACTACATGGCATACTTCGTGAAGATAGCATACTCTATTATATACCATATAAGCATTTGGAACTTGTATGACGAGGTTGGAATTATCGTACAAGCGAGATGCTTGTATGGCGATGACTGTATTTCAGGTTGAACCGAAGACGAACTATTGATGTCATAGCATATCATATTCCATATAAGCATTTAGAGCTTGTATGACGAGGTTGAGATTACCATACAAGAGAGATGTTCATATGGCGATGATTAAATTACAGGTTGAACTAAGGACTGATATGGACAAAATAAATATAACGGTAAATTGCCAGATTAAATAAAAACCACACACGGGTGTAGAGTTGATAATAATCACATCTCTCTAGTTATTAGATACGACACATGGATTATTTATTTCCACCACTGGACAAGGTGACGAGATTTATCTCTGGAGTTATTATACACACTCCCTTGGGCATAGATAGGACACTAAAAATTGTGTGTGCTTATACTGGATTTATTGGGTGTCTAATACGACCCAATAAATTTCCAAACCCCTCCCCGTACAAAGGAGGTTATGGCGAATTTTTTTGAAATTTAAAGGAGTTAGTCAAATTTTTGAAGTGAAAACGGTTTGGAAATCATCGAATAAATTATATTTATATATATATATATAAATATAAATTAAATAAAACGAATAACGACGCTGCAATTCGCATTTTGAAATCGTAATTTTAAATGATTATTACGGGAGATTCGACAGTCGGATTTTCACAAAACCGGAACCGTTGGATCCACTTTGGAAAGATCTTTCCAAAGATATAAAATTCGTTAAGATCCAACGGTTAGATTGTGCGAAATCTTTAAATCAAATTTAGACGAGAGTAGCGCCAGTGCCATTGAATGACCTAAAACGTCGTTCGATGGAAAGGGACTATTTTTAAATAAATAAAAATAGTGAAAAATCATTTTTAAATATTATAAACGATGTGGAATGGAGATAAACCGATTTTACTTGGTTTATCAGATATTTTGATGGTTGGAAGTATTTGACATGAAAATTATACTAATGAACTGAAATGTGGATGTCGAATAGTTTAACCATAGGAAGAATTGAATTGAATTCTATACATGCGTGAATTATTTGAAAAGGCCGAGTTAATTCTTATTTCAAATAATTGATCGACGATGAAAAAGTCGAAGATATGAAGACGGTGCAAGATCGATAATCTTCACATTAAATGGATGGCTACTAATGCCTTTGATTGGAGTTGTTGCTTTGAAAGGGTTACAGTGGTAGTTATCCGGACATATTTGTTGATTGTTCAGATGTGTGAGGGCCGCTCTCCTGTATTGGACATATGGGACGAGGAATAAGGTGCCTCCGGTTTCGTTCAGACCTAGAATGAACTAGTAAATGGATGTGTGTCTGACATTCGATTTACAGTCGGTACTAGACCTAGAATAAGGTGCTTCCGTGGCACGGGAGTTTGGGGTCATCACAGTTGGTACCAGATCCAGATTTCGGTCCTAGGACCTGTCGTAACACCGACCAGCGTGACCACCCACCACCACGCAGCGCCCCAGCTCCACCTCCAACACGCAGCAGCCCCCCTCCCAATTCAAATTGTAAATTCTTTTTTATTCTTTGTTTTTATTTATAAATTTAAAGATCAGTTTTTTTATATAGAGAGATAAAAGAAAATGAGATTTTTATTTATCTAAAGATAAGATTTTTATTTATAAATTTAGGATTTTATTAATGAAAAGATATGATTTTTAACAATAAAAATTTGATTTTTATATATATAACGATGATAAAAATATGATTTTTATATAGAACTTCATTGTAAAAATGTGATTTTTATAATATTAACATCGTGTTAAAAATGGGATTTTTATGATGTAAATAGTGTTATGAAAATGATCTTTATATATACAGTGGCGAAATAAAAATATGGTCTTTATTACATAAATAACATTATAAAAATGTGATTTTTATAGCATTGAAATAAAAACACGATTTCTAATACAAAAATCGTGTGAAATAGATTGCGATGCGACTGACCAGAAACAAATCCAAATCCAAAACATTCAAAAATAAAGAATGGAGGAGTGGAAACCCAAGGTGAGACGTTCTCACTCTAATTTTTTTACTAGTTAAATATATATACTAAGATGCATACGGTGCTTAGTAGCACTCGACACCTTTGTTTGAAACCATGTTTGTTTCGTTGTTTGGTTGATTGGATTATTTGTTTGAATTTGGTTTGGGAAGTGAAATGAATTGATTAGAATTTTGTTTGTATATGGCGCCAGCCATTATTAGGCGAGGGATAAGGCTAGACCTTATTCCGGTTCTAGTATCGCGCCGTTATACTACCGAAATGTTCTAAAAATGTTAGAACAATAAAAATATCATTTTTATTGTATAAATGAATTGTATAAAATATCCATGAGCTGAAATAAATATTTTATAGTTAAAAATATAATTTTTAACGTGTATATAAATAAAATAAATATTCATTTACAAATCAGACGAATTGTTTATGTACACACATTTAACTGATATGGATTGGGACGATATATTTTACACATCGCCCAACTGCACAAATAAAATCGGTGTTTGTTGATTTAAACCGCACACGGGTATTGGGATGATATTTGACAAACACTAATCCCAATTGTTTACTTATCTGTCAATCTATGGGTTGACAGACTGTTGTAAGTGTTGATTATTTATATTTAATGCTTATGCAGTTGTGTTGTAATAACCCGGAAAATTCGAACCAATTTAAAAATTTTATTTTGGCAATTTTAATGAATTTTGGATATATAAAATGATTTATTTTAAATAATAACGATGAGAAATTTATATTAATGTATATATTTATTTGAATCGACGTTAGAATATAAATATTTATTTTTAATTATAAAAGGAAATGAAAATGGCGCGGTAGTTTGAAAATTCGATTTCAAATTTCAAATGAATGTACAGGATTCAAAATAAACCGGAGTTTAGTAAAACCAAAAATATTAGAATATACTTGAAAATATCTTTCCAACGAATCCGAAAAATCCAAATTTCATAGCGGGAATAAAAAGTTACGCCCAGTTGAAAATTCAGAATAGTCGCTGTGAAAATATAGCCCTTAAAAATAGCCATTTTGCAAACGACCTCCGTTTTCGATGAAACCACTTTTGTTGGATCCAGGATGTCGAGTTGTTGCTAGATTCCAAAATTCATAATTTTCTGAATCAATATGTGAGCGTGGCAAAAGAAAACGTGTTTTGTCAGTTTCAGTCAATTTGGATTGACTAGAATATGGCCATTTTTCAAATAGTCTCCAAATTTGACGAAATTAGTTTTGGTAGAACCGTATTGTCAATACGAAGCTAGAAAATATTTTTCGCGAATTTTTAGAGCTAGTATATGGCCCTAGTAAATTAAAATGTACGTTTAAATTCAATATACATTGATTTATATTTTAATTTAAATCAAAACTGATCGTAATAGCCGAATTGGGTTATCCCATTATGTTCGAAATGGGGGTAATTAGCTATGTGTGACAGTCGTTGGGTCTCGTTTGGAGTTCAAGAGAAAAGTCAACTCTTTGGAGAATAAAATATAATATAATATAATACATAAGTGCCCCTTCTTTTATCTTCCCCGATTCACTTCAGATTTAGAAGAAAAAAAACCTCGTTTATTTTCCCATCGCCCCCCCTCCGATCTGCAACCGCGACGCCCCCCCCCCCCCCCCCCCGATGATGTGCCACCACGCCCTCACCCCCCCAGCCACCATCTCCTCCACGTCAGCTCCTCCTCCACGAAAACCTGCGCAATCCATCCCCACCGAATCCAAACTCATCCGCCCGCCTCCGACCTTTACGATCAGCCCTGCCTCCCCCTTGGCCAGCAAACTCCAACGCAACCCCTCCGAAGGTCCACAGCCCCCCTCCCAATCTCGCTTGAAAAAAAATACTGTAAGCTTTTTATTTCCTTTTTCCATGTTCGTTCTTACCAGCGAAAGAGAATAGATTTTTATAGTTAAAAAGATCAAATTTTTAGATTTGAAGAGAATAGATTTTTATAGTTAATAGGATCAAATTTTTAGATTTAAAGAGAATAGATTTTTATAGTTAAAAAGAACAGAATTTTAGATTTGAAAAGATTAGATTTTTAGGTTTAAAAAGATTTGATTTTTTTATTTAAATAACTGCGTTTTAAAAATGTGAGTTTTATCCATTTAGCGTTGGTATAAAAATATGATTTTTATATAATAGAGAATATAAAAATATTATTTTTATATATGTAGTGAATTCAAAATATGATTTTTATATATGTAAAGAAATAAAAATTTGATCTTTATATATGTAGCGATAGGATAAAAATACGATTTTTATATATGAAGTGGTTTTCATTACATGAATCATTATAGAAAAATTCGATTTTTATACATGTTGTTTTGAAATAAAAATATGATTTTTATTCTGAAGAGGGTGTTATAGAAATATAATTTTTATGTGAGTATGAGTATAAAAATAGCGATTTTTAAATATATGAACATCATATTAAAAATGTGATTTTTAATGTGAACAGCGGGAAAAGATCGCATTGGGATTTTGGGCAAATCCAAACCGTTCAGAAATAAAGAATGGAGGAGTGGAACCCTCTGTGAGAACTTGTCACTTTTATTTTATTTTCCAGTTAAAATATATACTAGGATGCAGGCGGTGCTTAGCAGCACCCGACACCCATCGTCCACAAACCATGGACTGCTTGTTTGCTTGATTGTGTTGTGAAAATGGATTGTGTGATGTGGAATGGAATAAAATATTTTATAGTTAAAAATATAATTTTTAACGTTTATATGAATAAATAAATATTCATAAACAAATCGGACGATCTGTTTATGTACACACATTTGACTGATACTGATTGGGTCGATAAATTTTTCACATTGCCCAACTGCACAAATAAATCTGTGAATGTTATTTGAAAACCCCACGTGGGTATTGGGATGATATTGGACATACACTAATCCCAATATTTAGTTGTATGTCAATCGATTGGTTGACAAGCTGTGTAAGCATTGAATATTTATATTTAATGCTTATGCAATGTAGAATGCACTCTGGGTGATGGTTAAATGTGTTTGATTATAGTTGTGTACATGTGTTGTATGAAATCCATATAATCACATTATATGGTAATGGACTGTGTTTGATTCCAGCTCAGAATGAATGAATATTTTATAATAATGAATATTTTAAAGTAATATACAGTAAAAGATCAAAATATGATTTTGATGTTCGATTTGGGATGGACACGGAAATATTTAGATATATAAAGCTATGTTTATTAGATTAACGCCATTTTTACGTGAACGATATTTATATTGATTTTATTCGTTTTTATAATGAATATAAAAAAGGAAATGATTTCGAAATACAATATTTTGAAAATATTATCATTTATATGTTAATGATATAGAATATTCAATTTTGATTTGAAATTGAATATGAAGTTGAAATCATTTTGAAAACGAACTTAAAACGATTTGTCAGATACGTTTTAAATGAAAATCAACGAAATATATATTATATATATAATATAATGGCCTGAATAGAAAGCGCCGCGCTGCGGTAGTTCGCGAATTTCGGCCACTGACTTCGAATTGACGTTACGGAAGATCCGACCGTCGGATTCTCCTAAAACCATAACTATTGGGTTCATATCGAAAAGAGATTTCTAACGAATATTAGAGATTTGAAATCTAACAGTTGGATTTGGAATTATGTCCAAATCAAATTTGGAAAAGGTCGATGTAAGTGCAGATCGATGGCCGTTTATGGAAATCGACTGTACGGGCCTTGATAAAATTATTAAAAATATCAATAATTAGTGTAACATCATAAGAAATGATTTGGAAAGAATTGGGATGAAAATTTCCATATTTGAAAAGATAAAAATAGATTTTTATCGAAATGAACTAGTTTTGAACTAGAATTATAATCCAATTATTTTTAAAATAAATAAAATTGATTTGAAATGGTTTTAAAAATAACCATATTTTCCAATATATAAATTGGAAATGGATTTGAATCGAAATTGTATTCGGAATATTTCGACGTTGGATTTCGTGATTGTACAGATATTGTTATGGAAATTTGAAAGATATATTTATATCGTTATTTCCAACATGATATTTATTGGCTGTTGTATTTGATATTGAATATAAGCCGATATGTTTTCTATTCAGAGCCTTGTATTTAATATCAAATGGGATTTTGGGTTTGTTGTGAATGATGTCTTCAGTAACACTGTTCTTGAACCCCATGTGAAGAGAATAAATCTTTTAATTAAGATTGTTAGAGTTTCCAATTATATTTAATAATTAGAATAAAATGGAATGTGAATTGGGTTAATCGTGAACTGTGTTTTTACGACATTCGTTCTTTAACCCGATTTACAGTGAAATGTGATTTGGAATTTATAAATCTTTTGTTAATATTTAAAGTAGATTTTCCAAAGTAAAATTTTCCAATTTAATAAAATAAATTGGAATGGAATGGATTTCGATTTGGTAATAATCGAAGTGATTTTCTATGGAGGAAGCCTGCTAATATATATGGAATTTAAAAGGCTTTGCCGTTATTCCATTTATATTATCGGTTGGATATGGAAGTTCATATCGATTATATATATTGATCTGTTTTCAGTGAAAATTCCATAATTAATGGAATGTGATTTTGGGTTTATCGTGAACAGTGTGTTAAATGACATTAGTTCTTTAGCCCAGTTAAAGATAAGATTTATTTCTTAACTTTGAGTAATCATTAAGTAATGATTTTTGGAAATTAAAACTAAATGAGAGTTTTAATGAATCTTTAAATAGATTGAAAGGTTATTTTGATAACTAAAATTATCAAATTCAAGAAATGGTCGAGAATGGAGTATCACCAGTTTTGCTCCAAGCGATAGTTAATATTTAATTAGATTTGAACGTGAAATGGTAATTAATTTTACCGATAACACCGTGGTGTTAGATATGAAGTATTACCAGTTTTGCTTCATGGGATGAATAGGTTGAGATTGGGAAATTAAACAAATGATTACTTCGGTAAGACTCGCTAATCCCGACTAGTTTGGGTAAACCATAATTTGGTTTTGAATTGATATTCAAAGGGAGATTAAATAATAAATTTAAAGAATTTATCTTTGATAAAATTAATGGGAACCTTTCCCAAAGTATAAAAATATTTAAATAAAGAAATATTCTGGGTTGGAATAAGGCGTATGTTGTGTTTTTATAACACTTGTTTATTATATACGCGAGTTATTCGGAAAGACTGGGTTTATCCCATTCTGAATAACTGAATCGACGATGTGTCGAGGATGAAGACGGTGGTTGAAGACCGGAGGTCTTCACATCGTTTGGATGATTACTAATGTTTTGATTGGGATGTACACCCAAGACAAGGTAATAATTGGTGATCGTCTAGACGTACTTGGAGATCGACCGGATATGCGAGGACCTCTCCCCTGTATTGGGCATATGGGGGAGGAATAAGGTGCCTCTGGTTTTGTTCAGACCCAGAACGAACTTGTAAATGGACGTGTGACTGACATTGGATTTCATTCTGTGTGATTGATATATATCGGTTGCATAGCGTGAATTGCCTATGTGGCATGCTGTGATGCAAATGATCAAGGCTTCTGTTGAAAAGCAGAATTTTGTGGTTGATGATCAAAGCACGGTTTTAATATAGCGTAGCTTTGTGTAGCGTTAATTCACGAGACTCACACCCTGGTGTGAACTAGAAACGGTAGAGGACCTCAAGGAGGGCATGTGTTTCCTTCTAGCTGTGAGTGGTGTCAGCGTTTTACTAGCCCTGACATTTTACTTATGTGGATGATGGATTGCGAGGCGCTTCGGTCATATCGGTCGTTCCGAGGCCGATAGTTTGGTCGGGATTTGACTAGTTGTCGCCCCATAGGGTGGGGAAACGCATTGTTCAGGCATTTTAATCCACTCCGTGTGGACTGGCCCTGACGATCCAAGGTGCAGTTGTGGCTGTATCTGAGGGTCGGGCCAGAGCATCTCGAATTCGGTAAGGACGATCCCTTGCCTAGATTCACAGATGGGAATCCAACTTCCAATACGTGACATTTGCGGTTTTGATTGTAGAGCCTAGTATTGGCGACATGATATATGGTACCATGTCATCTAGGATTGATACATTTATATTTGAAGTTGTTTTATACACGATGCACTTATAATAGTATCAAATGATTTGTTTTAACGTACCAAGCATGTTTGGCTATTATAACGGAAAACCCTATCCCCCGGCTTGCGTTGCATTATGTGATAGGACTTGGGTCTGATAATAGCCTCATTTTTCCAAAAAAGCATTGCTCTGTTTTGTTATATGCACTGGTATTCTTGGGAGGAAACTCGTTCCGTGTTATACGGTGTGGTCCCTTGATTTACTTTATCTTCAAAGTAAAGTTTTAAAAAACTATTTTAGTTCTCACACCAGTCACATGACTGACCTGAAGTTTATTTTTTTAACCTAAACTTTGGGTGCCCCTATTTTTCACATGGGCAGCTAGTAGTTTTGGTTTTGCAGATTCATATTCACAGGATCCTGGTTTACAGCTGGAATGATATTCGGAAAGCTCTGTATCCGTATATCACCTTCAGTTGTGTTTTGTATAATTTTCCGCTGTAGTATTTTATTTAAATCTCTAATATTTTATGATATGTAATATTTATTCATATTCTGTATATTTTTGTATTCTGATGAAATTATTGTAATAAGCAATGAAATGTTCTTCTGTTTATGTTCCGATTCGTCTTGTTCTCAAGGCAATCCATTCTTCCTCTTCTCCTCGGAGACCGGTGAAGTTCGGGGTCCTTATAGTTGTATCAGAGCTTTGGTTTACAGAGCTCGGAGAACAAGACACGTTATAACCGAACGAAAGAATTCATCAGAGATTGGATTAGTAATATCCAATAGGAATGACTCGTTAGAGATAGGATCAGTAGTATCCTAGAATGAGTGTGAAGAGTGTATTTTTAAAAATAAAGATGAAAACAAATTTTGTTTTGAAAATTAAATCCCATATACGTATGTGAATATTTATTTTTAAATTGAATTTGGACAATCAAGTATATAAAGATTTTGCACATACGTCTGATCCATGTGTATACGAAATTTTAATATATTGTATAGATATAGAATCACATTTTAGTCGCCCGGAGATGGTTCTGATGATGACATGTCATCATCAGCACTTGTGTTCCAGTTTCGAAAGTTGGAAGTCTATATGTTTCCATTAGACCGGTGTGAGAACCAAAACTAGATAAAGTCTATTGTTGTGAATTGGCATCAAAAACATGATTTTCTGTATATATATCTCAAAATCATGAATTTGGAACGTTAATCCACTAATTGATTGATGTTTGTGTTGTACGATTATTCATTTAAACCAACATGTGAATGAAAGGTGAATTAGGCCAAATTGAATCAAATTTTGAACTGAATTGAAAAATATTTGGAAATGCATACATGTACATGTATATAAATTGAACAGGTCATAGCTAGGAGGCTAGAGAAAAGGAATAAAATTGTTTGCCCGACAAATAGGTACATGTTTATTGTATTTCTTGGGGGGTTTTGATGATTTTATGAGCCGACCGGCTAGCCACTTGGCTGTTTCTTTTTCTTTTTGATTGGAGAGGCCTGTATGGCGGTTTGGGGATTTTCCCGGTGCTCCCGTACAAAGGAGGTTATGACGAAATTTTTCGAAAATTTAGGGTGTTAGCCAAATTTTTGAAGAATTGGAAAATTCTTAGAAACTGAAAAGTTGAAGAATGAAAGCCAAACTGAAAGTTGAGTTGGTTTGTAATACAACTTTCATCTCCGTTCCTTTTCGAGGACGAAAAGATTTTAAGTGGGGGAGATTGTAATAACCCGGAAAATCCGAACCAATTTAAAAATTTTATTTTGGCAATTTTAATGAATTTTGGATATTTAAAATGATTTAATTTAATTATTAAGGACGAGAAATTTATACTGAATGGAATTGGAATGTATATATTTATTTGAATCGACGTTACAATATAAATATTTATTTTTAATTATAAATGGAATTGAAAATGGCGCGGTAGTTTGAAAATTCGATTTTAAATTTCAAATGAATGTACAGGATTAAAAATAAACCGGATTTTAGTGAAACCAAAAATATTAGAATCTATTTAAAAATATCTTTCCAACGAATCCGAAAAATCCAAATTTCATAGCGGGAATAAAAAGTTACGCCCAGTTGAAAATTCAGAATAGTCGCTATGAAAATATAGCCCTTAAAAATAGCCATTTTGCAAACGACCTCCGTTTTCGACGAAACCACATTTGTTGGATCCAGGATGCCGAGTTATTTCTAGATTCCAAAATTCATAATTTTCTGAATCAATATGTGAGCGTGGCCAAAGAAAACGCGTTTTGTCAGTTTAAATCAATTTGGATCGACTAGAAAATGGCCATTTTTCAAACGGTCTCCAAATTTGACGAAATTAATTTTGGTAGAACCATATTGTTAATACGAAGCTAGAAAATATTTTTTGGGAATTTTAGAGCCAGTATGTGGCCCCAGTAAATTAAAATGTACGTTTAAATTCAATATACATTGATTTATATTTTAATTTAAATCAAAACTAATCATAACAGTCGAATTGGGTTATGAAACATATCCCATTGTGTTCGGAATGGGGGTAATTAGCTATGGGAGACAGTCGTTGGGTCTCATTTGGAGTTCAAGAGAAAAGTCAACTCTTTGGAGAATAAAATAAAATATAATATTATACATAAACCCCCCTTCTTTTATCTTTCCCGATTCACTTCAGATTCAGAGAAAAAAAGCACCCTCATTCGATTTTCCCGTCGCCCCCGCTCTGATCTGCCACCGCAACGCCCCCCTCCGATGATGTTCCGCCACGCCCTCACCTTCCCGGCCACTATCTCCTCCATGTCAGCTTCGCCTCCACGTAAACCCGCGCGATCAATCCCCATCGAACCCAAACTCCTCCGCCTGCCTCCGACCTTCACGGTCAGCCTTGCCTCCCACTTGGCCGGCAAACTCCGGCGCAACCCCTCCGAAGGTCCACAGCCCCCCTCTCGGTTGAAAAAAATACTGCAAGCTTTTTATTTCCTTTTTCCATGTTCGTTCTTACCAGTGAAAGGGAATAGATTTTTACAGTTAAAAAGATCAAATTTTTAGATTTTAAGAGAATAAATTTTTATAGTTAAAAAGATCAAATTTTTAGATTTGAAGAGAATTGATTTTTATAGTTAAAAAGATCAGATTTTTAGATTTGAAAAGATTTGATTTTTAGATTTAAAAAGATTTGATTTTTTTTATTTAAATAACTTCATTTTAAAAATGTGAGTTTTATCCATTTAGCGTTGGTATAAAAATATGATTTTTATATAATAGAGAATATAAAAATATTATTTTTATATATGTAGTGAATTCAAAATATGATTTTATATTATATAGATAATAAAATTATGATTGTTATATTATATAGATAATAAAAATATGATTTTTATATATGTTACGAAATAAAAATATGATTTTTATATATGTAATGAAATAAAAATTTGATCTTTATATATGTTGCGATAGGATAAAAATACGATTTTTATATATGAAGTGGTTTTCATTACATGAATCATTATAGAAAAAATCGATTTTTATATATGTTGTTTTGAAATAAAAATATGATTTTATTCTGAAGAGGGCATTATAGAAATATAATTTTTATGTGAGTAGCAGTATAAAAATAGCGATTTTTAAATACATGAACATCATATTAAAAAATGTGATTTTTAATGTGAACAACGGGAAAAGATCGCATTGAGATTTTAGGCAAACCCAAATTGTTCAGAAATAAAGAATGGAGGAGTGGAAACCTTTGTGAGAACTTCTCACTTTTATTTTATTTTCTAGTAAAAATATATACTAGGATGCAGATGGTGCTTAGCAGCACCTAACACCCGTCGTCCACAGACCATGGACGGCTTGTTTGTTTGGTTGTGTTGTGAAAATGGATTGTGTGATGTGGAATGGAATAAAATAATTTTTAACGTGTATATGAATAAAATAAATATTCATAAATAAATGGGATGATTTGTTTATGTACACACATTTGACTGATATTGATTGGGTCGATAAACTTTACACATCGCCCAACTGCACAAATAAATCTGGGTTTGTTATTTGAGAACCACGCATGGGTATTGGGAAGATATTGGACATAAACTAATCCCAATATTTAGTTGTATGTCAATCGATTGGTTGACAAGATGTGTAAGTATTGAATATTTATATTTAATGCTTATGAAGTGTAGAATGCACTCTGGATGATGGTTGAATGTGTTTGATTGTAGTTGCGTACATGTGTTGTATGAAATCCATATAATCACATTATATGATAATTGACTGTGTTTGATTCCAGTTCAGAATGAATGAATATTTTAAAATAACGAATATTTTAAAATAATATTCGGTAAAAGATCAAAATATGATTTTGATGTCCGATTTGGGATGGACACGAAAATATTTAGATATATAAAGCCGTGTTGATTAGATTAACGCCATTTTGGCATGAACGATATTTATATCGGTTTTATTCATTTTTCTAATGAATATCAAAAAGGAAATGATTTCGAAATACAATATTTTGAAAATATTATCATTTATATATTAATGATATAGAATATTCGATTTTGATTTGAAATTGAATATGAAGTTGAAATCGTTTGGAAAACGAATTAAAAACGATTTATAAAATACGTTTTAAATGGAAATTTATGAAATATATATTATATATATAATATAATGGCCAGAATAGAACGTGCCGCGCTGCGGCAGTACGCGAATTTCGGCCAACTACTTCGAATTGACGTTACGGGAGAACCGACCGTTGGATTCTCCTAAAACCGGAACTGTTGAGTTCGTATCGAAAAAAGCTTTCTATCAAATATTAGATATTTGAAATCTAACGATTGGATTTGGAATTATGTCCAAATAAAATTTGGAAAAGGTCGTTGTAAGTGCAGTTCGATGGACGTTTATGGAAATCGACTGTACTGGCCTTGATAAAACTATCAAAAATATCAATAATTAGTGTAAAATCATAAGAAATGATTTGGAAAGAATTGGGATGAAAAATTCCATACTTGAAAAGATAAAAATAGATTTTTATCGAAATGAACTAGTTTTGAACTAGAATTATAATCCAATTATTTTTAAAATAAATAAATTGGATTTGAAATGGTTTTAAAAATAACCAGAATTTCCAATATATAAATTGGAAATGGATTTGAATCGAAATTGTCTTCGTAATATTTTGAAGTTGGATTTCGTGATTGTACGAATATTGTTATGGAAATTTGAAAGATATATTTATATCGTTATTTCCAATACAATATTTGTTGGTTGTAGTATTTGATATTGAATATAAGCCAATATATTTTCTATTCAGAGCCTTATATTTAATATCAAATGGGATTTTGGGTTTGTCGTGAACGATGTCTTCAGAACACTGTTCTTAAACCCCGTGTGAAGAGAATAAATCTTTTAATTAAGATTGTTAGAGTTTCCAATTATATTTAATAATTGGAATAAAATGGAATGTGAATTGGGTTTATTGTGAACTGTGTTTTTAACGACATTCGTTCTTTAACCCGATTTAAAGTGAAATGTGATTTGGAATTTATAAATCTTTTGTTAAGATTTAAAGGAGATTTTCCAAAGTAAAGTTTTCCAATTTAATAAAATAAATTGGAATGGAATGGAATTCGATTTGGTAATAATTGAAGTGAATTTCTGTGGAGGAAGCCTGCTAATATATATGGAATTTAAAAGGCTTTGCCGTTATTCCATTTATATTCTCGGTTAGATATGGAAGTTCATATCGATTATATATATTGATCTGTTTTATGTGAAAATTCCATAATTAATGGAATGTGATTTTGGGTTTATCGTGAACTGTGTGTTAAATGACATTAGTTCTTTAGGCCAGTTAAAGATAAGATTTATTTCTTAACTTTGAATAATCATTAAGTAATGATTTTTGGAAATTAAAACTGAATGGGAGTTTTAATGAATCTTTAAATAGATTGAAAGGTTAATATGATGACTAAAATTATCAAATTCAAGAAATGGTCGAGAATGGAGTATCACCAGTTTTGCTCCAAGCGATTGTTAAATATATAATTAGATCTGAACGTGAAATGGTAAGTAATTTTACCGATAACACTGTGGTGTTAGATATGAAGTATTACCAGTTTTGCTTCATGGGATGAATAGGTTGGGATTGGGAAATTAAACAAATGATTACTTCGGTAAGACTCACTAATCCTGACTAGATTGGGTAAACCTTAATTTGGTTTTGAATTGATATTCAAAGGGAGATTAAAGAATAAATTTAAAGAATTTATCTTTGATAAAATTAATGGGAACATTTCACAAAGTATAAGAATATTTAAATAAAGAAATATTCTGGGTTGGAATAAGACGTACGTTGTGTTTTTATAACACTTGTTTATTATATACACGAGTTATTCGGAAAGACCGGGTTTATCCCATTCCGAATAACTGAATCGACGATGTGTCGAGGATGAAGACGGTGGTTGAAGACCGGAGTCTTCACATCGTTTGGATGATTACTGATGTCTTGATTGGAGTGTACACCCAAGACAAGGTAATAAGTGGTGATCGTCCAGACGTACTTGGAGATCGACCGGATATGCGAGGTCCTCTCCCCTGTTGTTGGACATATGGGGAGAATAAGGTGCCTACGGTTTCATTCAGACCCAGAACGAACTTGTAAATGGATGTGTGTCTGACATTGGATTTCATTCTGTGTGATTAATATACATCGGTTGCATAGCGTGAATTGCCTGTATGGCATGCTGAGATGCAAAGGATCAGGGCTTCTGTTGAAAAGCAGAGTCTTCTCGTTGATGATCAAAGCATGGTTTTAATATAGCATAGCTTTGGGTAGCGTTAATTCGTGAGCCTCACACCCCAGTGTGAACCAGAAACGGGAGAGGACCTCAGGGAGGGCATGCGTTTCCTTTTAGCTAGGAGTGGTGTTAGCGTTTTACTAGCCCTGACATTTTACTTATGTGGATGATGGATTGCGAGGCGCCTCGGTTATATCGTTCGTTCCGGGGCCAATTGTTTGGTCGGGATATGACCAGTTGACACCCCCATAGGGCGGGGAAATGCATTGTTCAGGCATTTTAGTCCACTCGGTGTGGACCGGCCCTAACGATCCAAGGCGCAGTTGCGGCTGTCTCCTGAGGGGTGGGCTAGAGCATCTCGAATTCGGTAAGGACGATCCCTTGCCTTGTTTCACATATGGGAATCCAACTTCCAATACGTGACATTTGCGGTTTTGATTGTAGAGCCTAGTATTGACGACATGATATATGGTACCCATGCCGTCTTGGATTGATACATTTATATTTGAAGTTGTTTTATACACTACGCACTTATAATAGTATCAAATGATTTGTTTTAACGTATCAAGCATGTTTGTTTATTATAAGGGAAGACCCTATCCTCCAGCTTGCGTTGCATTGTGTGATAGGACCTGGGTCTTATAATAGCCTCATTTTTCCAAAAAGAATTGCGTTGTTTGGTTATATGCACTGGTATTCTTGGGAGGAAACCCGTTCCGTGTTATACGGCATGGTCCCTTGATTTACATTATCTTTAAAGTAAAGTTTTTAATAACTGTTTTAGCTCTCACACCAGTCACATGACTGACGTAGAGTTTATTGTTTTAACCTAAATTCTGGGTGCCCCTATTTTTCACATGGGCAACTAGTAGTTCTGGTTTTGTAGATTTATATTCACAGGATCCTGGTTTACAGCTGGAATGATATTCGGAAAGCTCTGTATCCGTATATGACCTTCAGTTGTGTTATGTTTAATTTTCCGCTGCAGTATTGTATTTAAATCTCTAATATTTTATGATGTGTAATATTTATTCATACTCTGTATATTCTTGTAGTCTGATGAAATTGTTGTAATAAGCAATGAAATGTTCTTCTGTTTGTGTTCCGATTCGTCTTGTCCTCAAGGCAATCCGTTCATCCTCTTCTCCTCGAAGACTGGGGAAGTTCAGGGTCCTTACATGTTTAATGCACTCTGGATGATGGTTGACTATGTTTGATTATTATTGTATACATGTGTGTATGAAATCCATATAAATAAAATTATATGGTAATTGACCGTGTCTGATTCCAGTTCGGAAAGAATGAATATTTTAAATTAACGAATATTTTAAAATGAAGAATAATGGATATTTTAAAATAACTAATATTTTAAAATAATATTCAGTAATGGATCAAAATATAATTTTGATGTCAGATTTGGGATGGACACGAAAATATTGAAATATATGAAGCCGTGTTGATTAGATTAACGCCATTTGGACGTGAACGATATTTATATCGATTTTATTCATTTTTATAATGAATATCGAAAAGTAAATGATTTCAAAATCTAATATTTTGAAAATATTATCATTTATATATTATAATGATAAGGAAAATTCAATTTTGATTTTAAATTGAAAATGAAGTTAGAATCATTTTAGAATGAATTTATAAAATACGTTTTAAATGTAAATCGATGAAATATATAATATATATATTATATATATTTAATGTCCTGAATAGAGCGTGCCGCGCCGCGGCAGTTCGTGAATTTCAACCATTGACTTCGAATGGACATTACGGGAGACCCGACCGTCGGATTCTCCTAAAACCCGAACCATTGGGTTCATATAGAAAAGGGCTTTCCAACGAATATAAGAGATTTGAAATCTAACGGTTGTATTTGGAATTATGTCCAAATCAAATTTAGAAAAGGTCGGTGTAAGTGCAGTTCGGTGACCATTTTTGGAAATCGATTGTACGGGCCTTGATAAAATTATTAAAAATACAAATAATTTGTGTAAAATCATAATAAACGATTTGGATGAAAAATTCCACGTTTGTAAAGAAAAAATATATTTTTATCAGAATGAACTAGTTATAAACTAGAATTATAATCCAACATTTTTAAATAAATAAATTGGATTCGAAATGGTTTTAAAAATAACCAGAATTTCCAACATATGAATTGGAATAGATTTGAATCTAAATTATCTTTGGAATATTTCGATATTGGATTCCGTGATTATACGGATATTGTGGAGGAATTTGGAAGATACATACATCGCTACTCCCAATACGGTATTTGTTGATTTCAGAATTTGATACTGAATATAAGCTGATATAATTTCTATTCAGAGCCTTGTATTTAATATTGAATTGGATTTTGGGTTTGTTGGGAATGGTGTCTTATATAACACTGTTCTTAAACCCCATGTGAAGAGAGTAAATCTTTTAACCAAGATTACTAGAGTTTCCAGTTAATTAACATTTAATTGGAATAAAATGGGATGTGAATTGGGCTTATTGTGAACTGTGTTTTTAAAGACATTCATTCTTTAACCCGATTTACAGTGAAATGTTATTTGGAATTTATAAATCTTTTTATTAAGATTTAACGGGAATTTTCCAAAGTTAAGTTTTCCAATTTAATATATTAAATTGGAATTGAATGGAATTCGATTGATAATAATCGAAGTGAGCTTCTGTGGAAGAAGACTGTTAAACAATAAACTCTAGGTCAGTCATGGGACAGTGTTAAACCAGGATCCTGTGAATAAAATATCTACAAACCAAAACTACTAGCTGCCCGTGTGGAAAGTAGGGGCACCCAGAGTTTAGGTTAAACAATAAACTCTAGGTCAGTCATGGGACTGGTGTGAGAACTAAAACAGTTATTTAAAACTTTACTTTAAAATGGAGTAAATCAAGGGACCACGCCATATAACAGGGAACGGGCTTCCTCCCAAGAATACCAGTGCATAAAACAAACAGTGCAATGCTTTTTGGAAAAATGAAGCTACTATAAGACTCAGGTCCCATCACACAATGCAACGCAAGCCGGAGGATAGAATTTTCCCTTAGAATAGCCAAACATGCTTGGTACGTTTAAAACAAATTATTTGATACTATTGTAAGTGCATAGTGTATAAAACAACTTCAGATATAAATGTATCAATCATAGACGCCATTGGTACCATATATCATGTCTCCAATACTAAGCTTTATAATCAAAATCGAAATGTCACGTATTAGAAATTGGATTCCATGAGTCTAGGCCAGGGATGGTTTCTCACCGCTTCGAGACACTCTAGCAAATGTCTCAGGATTCCCCGTAGAGAACCCTTGATCGGTTGGGCCGGTCCACCCTTACGTTTGAGGATTAGTTACTCCTAAACACACATTTCCCGGTCCTATCGGACCTATCCATCGGCTTCGTAGTTTCCGATATATCCGAGGCGCCTCACTATCCATTATCCACATAGGTAAAAATATAAATGTCTAGGCTCCATACCATGACACCACCCATAGCTAGAAAGAAACATCATGTTCTCCCAACGGTCCGATCCCTTTTTGACTCATACCGAGGTGTGAGGCTCGCGAATTAACGCTATACACAAAGCTATGCCGTTTAATGTCATGCTTTGATCATCCACCACAAGACTCTGCTTTTCAATAGAAGCCTTGATCATTTGCATCTCAGCATGCCACATAGGCAATTCATGCCATGCGACTGATGTCTATCGATATATAACATCTAAGCTCGTATGTCTTAGAGAAGGGCGTTAAGCAAGAGAATAAATTCTCCTCCCCCAAATAGATATATATTCAATAGAGATCCATCAACACAGAATAAAATCCAATGTTAGAGACACATCCATTTACTAGTTCGTTCTGGATCTAAACAAAAACGGAGGCACCCTATTCCTCATCCCATATGTCCAATACAGGGTAGAGGTCCTCGCATATCCAGTCGATCTCCAAATACGTCTGGACGATCACCACTTATTATCTCGCCTTGGGTGTACAGCCCAATCAAGACATCGGTAATCATCCAAACGATGTAAAGACCCCCGGTTTTCAACCACTATCCTCATCATCGACTTATCGTCGAATTAGTTATTCAGAATGGGTATTGTTTGCTCCAAATTTGGGATCGCTAAGGGTGTCAAATTTTCACTTCACTGATTCGGTACGAATAAGGGACTGCGTAATCGCAAAATAAATGGATAAAAGAAAGTAAGAACACAAAGGAATTTTTATAGTGGTTCGATTCTCTATGAATCTACATCCTCTTTCAATCAATTCTCATTATGATATTCAAGCTTACAGCATATGAATTTTCCCTCATTTCAATCATTTCTATTTTTTAACTCTATTTATAATCTAAATTCTCTTAAATTGGCGAGGAGTTGGCGGAGTCTCTTGCTTAATAGTGATAGAAGTATGGATCTTCAACCCTTTAAGTGCTTTGGCCTTTCTCCATGTTTTTCGTAGATTTCATAGTGAATTAATCATTCGATTTAGGCTTCAGAGAGAATGCTTGAGAGATTTATGGTGTAGCTTGAATCAGATTGAAGGTGCTTAGATCCAATTGCAGAAAGCTCTCATGATCATTGACTTGGATTTGATCTTCATGAAGTTAGAAAAGTGTTGATGAATCCATAGAATCCATTAGAGAAGTTGTAGATGAGCTTTGAATTCAACGGAGTCTCCTTGTAGGAATGAATTTTCGGTCCCCCCCTCAAGTGAATTATAAGGGTTATTTATAGGTGTTTAAAGGGTAATGGCAAAGTGGTAAATAGGGTGTATAGTTGGCGCACGGTTGGCGTTAGGCTGGCATTGCATCATAAGAGAAAATGAACGGAATGAATACTTGCGCCATGCTATTCCCACTTGCGTCTTAATGATCCACGACATGAATTGTTCCAAGCCTCTTGCGCTTTGAATACCCAAGTCGTGCTCATGGCATGCTTTCCAGCTGGCACTGGTTCAACGCCATTATTCTTCATGTATAAACCATGTTCCGACATGACTGAACCAAACGTTATAATTTATATTATGGTAACAACTTAATCTGTATACATGGTCAGCACTGTCATTGCTATGCGACATGAATTGCTTCCAGGGATTAAGTGGTACACATAACGACATGCTTTACACTTCATACTACATGAAGCCACGCCATTCTTCATGGCCTAGATTTGTGTAGTTCAGAGATGCTTTTCACGGCTTAAGCATCATAACCTAGCTACAACCATGCTCTTCTCCAATTGGCCACGTGCCAACATGCTAGCCATGATTTGTTTAATATCATTAGAACATCATTTCCTTATGTTAGTATGGATAGCTTTCAGCGTGTATACTGGAACGACATGGAATCTTCAATAACGTGCAGCACGAAAATGGTCACGACTTGAAGTGTTGCGCCATATTTTACCATGACGCCAACCATCCAAACTACGCCACGTGTCCTAGTTTGTTTGTGTGTGGTACCATATATCAGTATGCCCAAACGAAGGAGAATAATCCACCAACGATACATGTCTCATCCTTACAATATGTATCTTGCCTTCTAAAAGTATCATGAGCCCAACGAGTTAGTACAGCATGTCGTTTTCACATATTTCATGGCTACATGTACCCAATTCATGCGCCTTTATTTAATTAATTTACATGGCTACAATGATAGCTATCACCACTTTACTGTAAACGGCATGACTCATGCTTACGGCATGGACTGGAGAAAGTTGCGGCATGGATGATGTACGACTTAGCATGGCGGTTTGCGGCATGGTCTTTCCTGGCGGCATCAATTGCACGACATGATATTCGTGATATTTGACTCACACCATGTCGCAAGAATGATTCACATCATGCCGTGTTTACATCACGTTGTGCTAACCGCTTGCACCTTGAGCTCTAACTACGTGGTTGAGCTTCTCGTTCACTTGAACGGCATGAATAAGGTGCGCCTTGAGTGCTTACGCCATGAATGGGCCTCACGACATGAATTTAATCCAACGGTTCTGTGCATGTCGTTGTGAACGATTTAAATGGTGCGGACGACCTCACTTATGTCGCGCCGACAACTTGTTGTGCACGAACGACTTGATTAACCTGATATGGTTTATTGAAGCGCCATCAAGTAACAAACGATATGGACGTTTGCACGTGTTGGCTAATGTCGTTAGCACGACTTGAATGAGTTTGTGCAGCTTGTATTTCATGTCGAATTAGCTTAGTCCCATGTTGCGCCAGCGACTTATAATCATGTCGTACGGATGATTGTGGAACCTGTACCGTGGAAACGACTTGAGTCAGTTGTGCGGTCGTGTCATTGTCCGTGAATGCTTCTTCGTTGTGAACCGCGTTCTAAAAACGGGGTTAACATTTGCCCCTCGAAGCTTGTATTTCTTGCTTATGAGAAATGCAGGCTTCGAAATGACTATTATAACTGGTGAGCCTTTCTAAGATTGGTCTTGGACTATAATCTGGGTTTGCTCGCATCTTCATGTTATTTGATCTGGTATCATAAATTCCAGTGTATTTCTGCACTGCTGATGATTCGCCAGAATTTCGTCTTAGTTTGTCGTCTTTTGACGATGCATTGGATCGTAAATTCACATGTTCTGCAATTAAAACAAGTGATTGCACAACTTTGGACCTATACTTTGTCATTGACCGTCCACATCAATAACAGATTAGTTAATTATTAAAACTAAATTATTGCGAATTTTATTTTGGATTGAATGAAGTGTCTGCACAGGATTATTTTATTCAACGGTTTATAACCCATCAAATATTATTCTAATTCGAATTCGCGTTAATGCTTGAAATCAACCAATCGACTATGCCGACTGTGGATTTCAAACATTATCGCTTTATAACTTATATGATAGTATACGATATTTCTCATTCGAGAAATACGTATTTGTGATTTATTTTCTATTTTTCTTTGGAGAATCTTTGATTATCAGTGCCCTGCTTTGGAGGTCATCACTAGTTTTCATTATGAGAAGAATTTTTGTGGTTCAATGTTGGCCTGCTTCGTCGGTCAGTTCTAACATCGGAGATTCCATTGGATGCCACTATTCAACAATTTGTCTTCTTCTTCCCGGATTACATGTAGCAATCTGGAAGTTAGGAGATTCTTATATTCTTCCTTTATAAACTTGATCATTCGGAAGCCTGTTAACATGGTCTAGCAATCTACCATCTTGTCTACTCGAATTGTTATGATCACTCGTGCTTGACCATATCGTGTAGTCATGCTTGACCAACATGTTGGTTTAAGCATGCTCATCCCATTATTTGAACATATATTGGTTCGAGTATGCATATTAGTTGAAGATTTTCCTGTGTTAGGGCCTTTGTACATCATTGTATTTTCTGTATTGCTAAACTTTGTTCAATTCGACTCCATGGATTCTGCTCGAGGCTTGGAACTCTGGAAAGTGTTGACTTGTGATAATAGGACCGAGTTTGATTTTTCATATTCTGAACATTGTGTAATAGTTCAAAACTAGGTTTGCCCGAATCGTAACCAGCACCTGTAGTTTGTATTTGAAAGCTGCATACTTCCAATTTGAAGAAGTTGGGTGATATTTTGATAACTTGAAAAGTCCAAATTGGAGATCATGATTGAGCTTGTATGCCCTCAAACCTTATTGAATTACTAATTTGCTGAAGTGAGCTTGGAGTTGGCTTTGAACATTCAGTGTTGTAGATGGATTCACAAAATAGCCTTGCATACCAATAGGTATTTTGGAATCTGCAGTGTGCTTTGATATTGGGTTGCTTTAAATCCAGTAATCATATGTTTGTCGTGTTGAGATTCAGTCGCAGCTTTTATATGTCCTGAACTCCCTCATGTCAATACACTACCCGAGCTTTAGGTTAATAGACACTTCGAGGCTTTGGGTTGATGTCGCGATCTTAAGCTTTAGATCGCTACCAGGTTTGGGGCTCTTAGATCATTAAATTAGTCAAGGTCGTCATTGTGTCCTACGCTTTAGGTCGTTAGTGGCCTAAAGTTTTCACTCGTCAATATAACCTTTTAAATCATGGGATGACTCAAACTCCTCAATTATGGGGCAACCCAAGCCTTTGAGTGATTTGAACAATTTTCTCGGCTCACGATATGGGGCCTTGAGATGACCGAACGTCTTATGAGCTTGAAATGTTGCAACACCCTCAACCTTTGAATAGTTGAGTGACCTATCCTTAGAGCGGCCTAAGCTTTTAAGCCTTTAAACGACTTAAGACTTTTAGGTTGTTGAAAAATTTGGGCTTTAAGCCATGGAGCGACCTAATTGTTAGGTCATTGGGAGATTTATTTGATACTCGATGCTTGTTTTGAAGTACGTTATATTTGAGCACTCTAGAACTTGAACAATCCACATCTATGTCTTGAGAGTTGAACACCTCGTGCCCTGTTTCCTGTTCGTACTTTGTTGAAAAATGAAGTTCCATGCGCAGAGTGGATACGGGACGGAAGTTTTTGGTCATCGTTCTGGAAAGTAGATCGCTTTTGCTAAGTCTGAAACTTAAACTTGGGTTTCCAAGGTTAAAACAGGTGTAGTTTTTGGATTTTTATTGAACCGATTTTTTGGTTATCCATTGTCCTTTTGGCAATTTGTGATTGTTCGCCTTTTAGCTTTGCCACAATAATTTGGTTGGACTCAGAAATCTCGGTACATAACTCCTGAACAAGATAATGATACATGTTGTCTTTGTCTTATTTCTCTGGATGGTGGTGTAACCTTTTAGGGAACCTGTAATGAATAGCTTTTGCGCACATTCGACGGCAAATTCATTGTCGATTGCTCAAGGCGACAACGGGTTAGTTTAGTAAAAGGAGACAAATCATGAGAAATATTCATAGACTTGAATGTGTTATCAATGTGAAGCTGCTTTTTATTCAGGAGTTTATGACTTGGTAGATATAGTTCACACTAATAATACACTTAATTTGCTCAGCGGCAATACTCGAGATTTGTCAGTCCTAGTTTTGGACTACGAATTCTAAGTATTATCTTTCAAATTATCACTGCATTAGGTTCAATACCTATGAAATGTGCGCACCTGACCATTTGTCTGATGTAATTCCAAATTTGGCTTGCCCTGTTTAATTATTAGTGATGCTTCAGTCTGCTTGACTCATGTTCTTAGCCAATCTTCTTGGGTGGTCATGACCGTAGGATTTTTGGTAAATCGAGTAGCTTATGTGCATCACTTAATAAGTTGTGCTAGGTCAGCATTTCATACAATGCTTTCGCGGTATTCATCCTAAGGACCTTAAGTCTTGGAATTGGGTTTTCGAAATTTGAACGTTGCTCACTAATAAATTTGCATCTTGCATTACTTTTTCATTTGCCCATATCAGCCTTTTCGCAGTCCTAAAAGCACCGTTGTATATTGCAACCTTACAGTTTTGTTGTTTCTTTCAATCGTGTTTGATAGAGTTTATCATCCCAGGCTGGACAAAACTTTGAATTTTCGCCTCATATCTGTTTGCCCCAGCGCATGGTCATTGCTCATCCTTACTTTTAACTCATGTTGACAATGTTGATGGATACTAGCTTCAATTCCTAAAGAAGTGTTATCGCTTTATGCGATTATGCCGTATTAGCGTAATTGCTTTCAGCCTCATTTATTTTCGGGTTTGAAGAAAAGTATTATCGGGTTCTTTGAGTTATATATGATTAGAGCTTTGTAGTCAAAGAGGCTTTCGTGTTGAGGCGCTTTAGATTTCTTGGCCAAGGAATTCATTCCCACAAGAGATTGTTTTTGATCTACCTTGACTAATGTACCTATCCTTTCTTCTCCTCGGGACTGGTCGATGTTTAACTAATTGAACTTTCGAGGTCGCCTTTTATTGACGTATCAAGTCATATTGATTTTTTTTGGCAATTTCTGGAAGCTCTTTTTTGAAGCAGAAGTCTTTTTGACGAGCTTCTGAGGATGGATCTCTCGTTGTTTGCACACTTTGGCTTATGTATTTCTGAGTATACTTGCCTTTTTATTGGGTATAAATCGGGTTTTTTGTTTATTACGATGTCGTGGTGAACCCGTGATATGTCTTCCGGATATTGTTCAGTTCTTAGTACAATCATGCTACTCTTTTATCATAGGCTGTCACGAATTGCGTAAGATGGATACAATCAATTTTGCCAAATTTCCATGATTTAGATTGTCGTACTAGAAGCTTCTAACTTGTTGGCAAAAGTATTTGCTTTTATTGACTTATTTAGAACTTCTGAGCATGACAATGCACCTAGGAAACTCGAATTTAGTAGCTGACTATGTCCTTGAGTCTTTGAAGGCTATCAATGAGCAAGATAAAACTGAGAGGTTTCTTATCGTAGACGGATATCTCTGTGAATTCAGACTACTTGCACCGACTCGATTCTTTCTCTCCTAAAGGATTATTTTTGCTTTTCGTTGTGTGCCCAAAGCATCGGATGCCCCAGACCTCTGATAGAAGTGCTGCATCGGAAAATTCCATTGGAGAGTTTGTATTGAAAAAGTGTTTGGAAAATTCCATTGGAAAGCCTTGTTAAGACTTGCTTTTGTGATGTCGTGATGGAAACATGTTCTGCTTATTGTGCTTTTTTGTTTAGCACTCCGCACCTATTTCCTTTTCATGCTCTCAACACAAATTTTAAACTATAAGTTATTTGTTTTTGCAATGCTTTACATTATTATAATGATTCCGTGGTACTTTTGGCGAGTTGTTTTTTTTTTTCAATTGTAGCCACGAACCTTTAACTTCAAAATTGTGACGAATTTGTGGTATGTGTTAAGAAGTCAACATTGTTGGATCCCTTAATGCGGTTAATGCGGTGGTATTGCCCCCATACCAAAATTTGTCATAGAATTTGAAGATTAGATGCGGCATTGTGTGTCCGACTTCATTTGGAATTTCTTGATCGTGTGTTTTTGCCATTATTGAATTTTTGACGTGATTACGATTAAAAGCTTCCAGTTTGGTCGATCCTACTCATGCCTTTTTTATAAAGATGAATTCTGTTTTTGTGCCCCTACGTGAGGGGTCTTATATTTTATATGTTTAATTATATTTCTCGCTAACCTGACAGTTCAGGCCCTTTGGAGGTTAGATTTAAACATGTGCCCACGGAGAGGTCTTGGTTTTTTTGGAAATCTGTTATTCGTTGTAACTGAACAAGCCAGTCACTTATAGAATTTGTCGGATGCCTTTGAAGAAGGTCTTTGGGTCCGTCACTATCCGAATTTGGAAGATTCGACTTATGATCAGATGCCCTCGAAGGGGTGTTTGATCAGTTGTTCGTTGAGTCTGAATAATTCAGACGCTTGCCGAACTTGTCGGACGCCTCCGAAGAGGTCTTTGGGTCCGTCAGTAACTGGGTTTGGAAGACCTAGAATCAATAGATGGATTTGGAAGATCCAGCATCTTAGCGGATGCCTCTGAAGAGGTCTCTAAAAACCCGGTGTTTATATCGCTACCCGGCCATGTATTAATGGCGTCGGCGATGAACCGGGTGCCCCTCGGGGAGGTCTTTGGCTTAAAAAGCCCGGTGTTTGTATAGCTATCCAACCATATCTTAATGGCGTTGGAAATGAACCAGGTGCCCCTCGGGGAGGTCTTTGGTTTAAAAAGCCCGGTGTTTGTATCGCTATCCAGCCATATCTTAATGGCGTTGGCGATGAACCAGGTGCCCATCGGGGAGGTCTTTGGTTTAGGGTTGCATTGTTTCACGGGGCAGACGCTAGTTCATTTATCAGGTTCTATCACGATTTTTTAGAACTAGGGCCAGGGACCTTGCAATTAAGAAGGTGCCCCTTCGATGAAACTTACAACTTGTTTTGTAACCTGAACGTTACATCATTTAGTTGTTCAGTTCCTGATTCCCCTTATTTGCCAGGCTGCGCTCCACACCTTCGTGTTTGCCATTAATAATATTTCAAGTACTGAGCAGTGGACACTTGAGCTATCCCACTCGGGATGCGCTCCAATGGTCACCAGGTTCTGCTAGGATACGGATGTGTTAACGTTCTTTTTAGAAGACGGTTGCTTCAACTGCTCCCTTTTTTTTCCTAGTCAGTGAACTTCAGCGATGAAACCGGCTAAAGCCTATCCATTTATAGTTCTTCGAGGATGGTAAGTGATGTAATATTAGCTAAGCTCAATATCCTACTTTAATTATCTTTCCGAAGCTTATGAGCGGAAGAGAACTTGATTTAGCGGCTCATCGGTAAGAACTTTGATAGAATGGGCTTGGTAGTGTGGCTTTTTCTTCTTTGAGGCAATGAGCACACAATATGCCAACTTCTCCAACTTGGGATAGTTCAGTTTTACCTCGGTAAGCTTTTTGTGAATGTAGTATGCTGGCCATGGTATTTTTCCTTGGAGAAATGTCCTTTGAGTGAAACTTATAACCCTTTAGTCCGTTTACTGTGACACTTGCTCACTGTTCGACCCTTCAAAACCCCTTCCTTCTACTTTTCAAGATAGCGCTTTTTATCTCTATACTTAGGTATATTCGTCACTTGGACTGGTGTTTTTAGGGGTCGTGAAGTATCGTCGATTTTCTACGGAATAAGCGCTCGTCAAGCATCATTTTTCACAATCAGACCGAGCAAATTCGGCTTTGGCGATCTTGTTAAATTCACTGCTTGACTTCCCCTTTCGATTTTCCAAATGATGCATTACGTCTTCGCTTTACATGCGGAATGGTGCTCGTTGCACTTGACGCTTGGAATATCATTATCGAGGCGTGTTATAAATATTACTCAGACTTGTTGAACCACAAGGAAGTCAACGTTCCTTGAACCGCATGGTGTTTATCTTGGTAAGTGAATTGAAGTTGGAGATTTGATGTTTCCAACTTCCTACTTTAATTAGTACCTCTTTAGTGGAATATACAGCTCTATGACACAGTGCCCATTTGCTATGCTTTTCATCGTCTGACTCTGGATAATTTTTTATTTGATTTGCAATGTGGCACTTCACATAACCGGGTTTACTCCATATGATGCTTTTGGTACCCAACACTTGGACTTTCCAAATGGGGTATGTTAGCAAGGGTCGCCAGAATTTATCAGACCGCGAGCTAGAATTTTAGTGAATTTCGATATAATGGAATAATCGAAGTACAGCAAATGCAGACTTATTATTATATGAAAATCGACATAGTAATTGCTTAATTACAATTCCCTTTTTTACCATAGGAGGTTAATATTTGTAATGGGAAGCATAATAATTTTTCATAAGAACTAAGTAGAGTTTTTATGTAGAATGTTGTCACAAGCGATCGTTATTCCGGATACCCATTATTGAAACTTCATCAAAGGTCGACAGTTTGTTGATGCCATTCAGATGCTCTTGGCTGATAACATATGACCTTTGCCGGTTAGACTCCAATATTTCAACACCGTCTTTTGCTGAGTTTCGGTATGGAAGTGTTGGGCGACCATTGGATGAACAGGAGCTTGTAATTCCAATGGGATCATTGCCTCCGTCAGGTTATACTCTTGAGAACTTGCATAGCTTTGCATCTTCCCCCAATTTTTATTGTCTGAGCGAGAACTGTTCGCCGTAATATTGAACGTTGACTCTGCACGGTTACTCGTTGGAGCCTCTCCACCTAGGCTTGATCGTTTGACGGATATGCTACGCTTTTGTGGAGTTGAAAGAGGATTTGTCGTATGTGATTTCCTAACATATTTTTGCAGCTTGCTCTTCCTAACCAACATCTCGATTGAGCTTTTCAGATGTCTGCAATCAATAGTATCATGACTAGATTGGTTGTGATAATGGCAGAAACTTCCAAATGTTGCTGCTTTGTTTGAGATCTTTAACATTGGTGGTGGCTCTGGAAAGAACCC
This sequence comes from Allium sativum, assembly GCA_030737875.1. NCBI lineage: Eukaryota > Viridiplantae > Streptophyta > Magnoliopsida > Asparagales > Amaryllidaceae > Allium > Allium sativum. Next base: position 132,896,728 of record CM060924.1, on the reverse strand, counting down.
TGTGCCTTTAGTGGTAAAAAAGATGTAACGACCCAGGATTTTCGGGCTTGAAAATCGAGATAAATATCATTACCGCAACTCATGCCGATTTTCCAAACACAGGACATTATTAGAAAGAATTTAGAGGGTGAGATAAGAAAGAAAGAAATATTAGACTAGAAGAAGAACCAACACAGAGTCTCACATCGTAGTGGAACAAACTATAAAACAGAAATAATCTTTATTAAGAGCTTTTGAAAATACTTACAATATCATAGTACAACACACATCTGGACAGTTTTTGATAATTTGTCCTCATATATATAATCACACAGCGGAATATCACTCATCTGAACATCTTCAGCTCGTCTCTGGACTTCTCAGTACCTGATAACCTGAACCTGTACACTCCGGGCTAACCCGAGCATTTACAAAACACCGGGTCAGTCTGGTGGACCAGAGTGAGAAAAACTCGCATAACATTTAGGGTATCACACAAGTTGATTTTAAAGTCAAAATCCTTTTGAAAGAAAAGAGTAATCGTAAGACCGATCCACACATAAACACGGACGATTTTTACCTTACGATAACCCAAAACGATTTTCGAAATCAATATCTGTTCTGATATTATAATGGTGTCTAAATACAAGTAAATATCAATCTAGTGGAACGCTTGCATCTCACGCTCCACGTATATATATACAAAAAAAACCGTAGGCACTTATTGGAAATTGGATTCCGACCATGACATGGTATGGGACCACCTGCCAACCGTGTATATCTAGAGGCGAATACACTGGGTTCAACAAGAACGTCTTGCAACCCGGCCCTCACATGACCGACCACTCATTTCGCTTGAGTGTATCGAATGTATATCACCAACGGTAGGGCTCAAACCACCGTTCCCAAATGTGCAGAATCGATAAAGTAAGAAACAAAAGGAATTTCTCTAGATAGGTGATTATACACCCTAATGGGAGTGACCAACATAGCCATGCCGCCTGCCCGATTTTTGTCATATCCCGACTGTGAGGCTTGAGGTTATAATCTTTTGAACACCTGGCCACCATTACTTTAAATGCCACATCGTCAGATCCACCAGGTATTACTGAATACTGATTTCCACAAAAATACTATAAGCGTTACGCCAAAGAAGGTGTACAGCCTTCTTCGCCACCAACAGAGATACGTTTGTAGAAAATCAATATACGTAATCCCTTTAGAAATACTTTGTCAGACACTCGTCCATACAAGTCACCCAGGAACAGGATGAACCGAAGGTACTCTCCTACTGCATCCAATATAGGAATCACCCCATGGATCAGTAGCGATCGTCCTTGCAATCCATAGTTTCAACCACGACAGAACCCCAGTATATCTCCGGGTCGAATCAGAGATTGTAAGTGGTTTTTCCACTTTATGAAGATCTATGGTCTTCACATGCTCCATCTCGATCGTCGCTTGATTTCTTCTATATATTTCGTATGTTGGTCGGAATGGTTTTCGAATATATATTCGATCCTGGTCTTTCCATACCAACAATCGTAAAGGTCAGACTTGATAGCCGGTTATTTAACTATCAAGTAAACATCCATGAAATCGTAAAAAAAGATGTATTGGTCTGGTACGCAGCATCACTTGGCTTCTTAAAATTTATCGCCCAATTCCCTTTTAATTTCATTACTAGGGAAATATCATCTCATACCATTCTCGTTACTTTGGAAACTTCATCATACACTCTCGCCATTACCAACTAGTATCATCTTTGGATAGTCCCGAAGTCATTCAAGTTGGGGTATTTTAATTACCTCTCAGACCTTGATCAACAACGTTCTTATCTTCATATAAATACGAGTTGTAATTCAAAAACCCGATATTATTATTTAAATTCCTATTTCCAACTTTGTTTACTAAATTCTAATCAAATCCCTTTTTCCCAATTACCTTTTTCTTTCGGGAAATCTCCTTTCAAATCCATTGATTTAACTTAATACTGTTATTAAGTATTTCCAATTTAAAACAACGTTTAAACTCATATTCCTTTATAAACCTTGTTTATAAATTTCAGGTTTTTTTTACCTCTTTACCTTCCTTTACTTAATTCAAACGTTAAGTAAAACTTTTCATTTACGCCTTATAAACCTCTTATTTGCTTCATTATAAAATTCGAGCTCAAATACTAAAACTCGTCACTAGCCTCTTTCCAACACTCGACCATTTCTTTTCAAACTTGGTTACTTCAAGGTATTTCATTACCATACCAACTCCTTTATTTCAACATTTATCATTCAAATTAATTAACTCCTTTATTTACTATAATGAATAATGAATTTAATTTTTAAACCCTTACTAAGATTAACCAATTATTTATTAAGTTATTTCACTAGTTTAAAATCTAATCCAAGTTTAAATGGTCGACACACCAAACATGGTTATCCTTTTAACCAATTCTATTTGATTCCCCTTTAAAATTTAATTAATTTAAATAACTTTATTTAATCGCTCATGATTAATTAAACACTTAATTGCTAGGTTAATCCCTGCTTTTTGTTTATAATTCTTATTGACATAAGAACCCATTTTTATAAATAAATCTCATAATTTCTTATAGCTTTAAATAAATAAACAATTACTATTTATTTCTCTTTTAAATAACTTGTACTCAAAGTAATATTTTTGAAAACCTATTTTAGTTATAAAATATATTTATGACTTAAATATCATCGATTCACCATCGAAAAATCCATTTCTTAAAAATCGATTGATTTCTAGACCATGTGATGGCAATTACCCAACCCATACCATTCATCAGCATAAACGTTGAAATATATTTCAACAGTCAAAAATAACCAATCATTTCCTTTTTATTTGGCTGATAATTTCTATATCAATCATCAATCAATCAACAACCAATTCAAAACAATTCAAACAATTTCAAACACGTTTATAAACGTGACCAATCAGGGGAATTTACTTTATTTGGGTCAAATCAAAATGATTGGTGTTTTACTGAAATTAAACGACCGTTTAATTTCAAAAATTGATCAACGATAAATATATATCACTAGCAAGCAGTCAATCATTAACAACCAGAACACGCAAATTAAAAACCCAATTTATATAAAATATAAATGGGAAGAGCTGAGTGAGTTTAACTCACCTTGGGTTAAATTCGTCGATAATGTCTGGTTTTTAATCGAATTAAACAGACGTTTAATTCGAATAAAAATTTCAACCACTTCAGATCCGGACTAGGCCTGATCCATCTCGAAGTACTCGTCTCCACGGTCCCAACGCAACTGACCGCGCTTGAATCTGATACCGTATGAGTGAGAAATCATTCAAACAAGTTTTATAAACTAATTAAATTAATTTAAACAAAAATTTCCTTTGAATTAAAAGTTGGGCTTGCCTTTAATTATCGGCCTTATCCAAAAGAGACCCGACCCGTCTGCCTTTTAAACCCTCATCACCGATCTCTTTCTCATTTTCAATCGGCCGCCTCAAAATCAAAAGAGGGAAAAACCCTAATTCCCTTTTCAACCTTCAACCACAATCATGGCATCGCAATCACCTCTCCAGTCTTCGCTCTCTTGCCAACGACCTGTCAAACACTCAGAGCCACTACCTCAACACTCAGCGCCACGACAACTCCTCCGATCTATTTCCAGCACCCTGACGAGCGAAGCCTCTTTGAATAAAGCTAAGTTTTCTTACTCTATTTTTATTTCAGTATTATTTGTTTGTGGTTATTCATCTAGGTTTGTTTCCCGATTGGAATTTCCTGGTTCAGTTTGTGGATGAAAACTGTTGGGTGAAATGCGTATATTTATAGTTGCGTTTCGATTACAACGTCCATCAGTGGCTATGAGTTGTTATTTCAATCAAAATTCAAATCAATACGTTAGATTTTGGTTCGGATTATGTATAGGGTTTTGATTGAACTTGGATAGGTTGTGGCTATGAATTGTGTTAATCAATTCAGATTCGAACTGTATTGTTGATTCAAGTTGTGTTTTTCAATGTATATAAACAGTAATTTCAAAATGGATTTTTTCTGTATTTTACTTCTGTTTTGATTTGCTGTATGTTTGGTGTATATAAAATATTTACATACCTTTTTTCACTAGCTTATTCAATGTGTTATCCCTAGCTGTTCATGTACCTTTTATAGCTGTTCCCTTTGCTGTTCACTGTCTTGTTCACTCAGCCCGTATGAAGATACACATATATTTTGTTCAGATACACACATATATATATTAGCTGTTTATTACTGTCATGTGTCATCCCTTTTAATGGGTTTTTTTTTCTTCTTCGTAGATCAAAGTTGATCGAGACGGATTTTCTGATTCTCGAAGGGACAAAGGCTGCAGATCTTAAAAATGAAATCCTCTTAAATATTTTCATTGTTCTGGCTTATCATTGAGTTTAATAAAAATTCTTTTTGCATGTTCTATTTCGCATTTGTACCCATTTTATATGTATGGCAGTATGTTTTGGTCCCATTTCCTTTTGTTTCATATTTGTACAACATATATTTGCTGTTCTGATGTAGTAATGTATTCATATATTTGTTTCTCTATGTATTGTCTTGTTTCTTGGCTATTACATTTTCCTTTTGTAGACTAGTCTAGTTGTATCCATAAATCTTTATGTTTTTACTGTTTTCCTTCTGTCCATATTTCTGTTTGAGGAATGCAACAAGTCACATGGCAGTTTATATAGATGAATTGTCTTATCCCATTATACAGACAACATATATGTTTGTTGTTTCTCTTTATATTTTTTTTTTTTCGTACAGTGTATGGTTCGAGATTCATAATGAATATCCCATTAATAGGTTAAATCAAGCAGCTTTGTTTGTGTTGGACATGTAACGTATGTAGTACCCAACTTTAGTTCCAATTTTGACGAACTTTAGTTCCAACTTTAGTACACATTTTATTAAATTAAATAGCTTAATTTTGACGACTAATTAATATCACCATATTAATAATAATAGTTCCAATTTCAACAGTATAAAATTTAAAAATTCAACATAAAAATTCTGGTTTTAAATAATATTCCGACTATATAAAATCGTATAATATAAATAATTAAATCGCTATAATTTAAAAACGAATTCCATAGCGACTACATAGAAATTTGAATTGGACGTAACTTGAAATTTATAAGCTAGAATTTCGATTTTTCTCTTTCGTTGGAAACATATAGTCGAACCGGTTCTAACATGTCTTGTTTCACAGAAATCCGACTTATATCGGATCCTGTATGTCCAATCAAAGTTCAAATCGAAAATTTCGAACTACCGCGACGTTTTGAGCTCGTTTTAATTAATATATAAATAAATAAATAAATATATATATATATTCGAGCTCCATTTAAATAAATAAATTCGATTAGAATCCATTATATTTCAAATGAAATATATAAACTGATTAAATATTCTATTTTAAATGGCCGAAAAATCTGGGACGTTACATTCTTCCCCCCTTAAAATAATTTCGTCCTCGAAATTGTAAAGTAAGAAGAATGTTCCGACTCGAATTATTTTAAAATCATTTCTTTTGAATTAATTTGAAAATAAATTCGAACTCTAAAATTTTTCTAAAATTTTGCCAGTACCTTCACTGCATGGCTCAATCGGTACGACTACGACTGCCACTCTGAGCCTCAACTTCTTCGAAAAGAAAATTCAAATTCCAAATGGCAATCCACTTTATTCTGAATCCCAAATTATTTAATTTTCAAACCCCAATTCATTCACTCAAGTTGAATTCATTTTTTTCTTTTTTTCGGTTTATTCTTAAATTGGTTTTACTTAACCAAGTTCAGTTTCACTTTCATATTCGATTCAATTAATGAATTGATTTTATAATCAATTCAACTTTATTTCAAAATTCAAATTTGATTTCAAACCAAATCAACCAGAACAAACAACCCACATTATTATAATATAGAAAATAAATTCCTTTTTCTACATAAAATATACGTTGGGTAAAATTATTTCATCTATCCACCTTTATAAAACAATATCGTATCCATTCACTAGTTCAATGCTTCTCAACACTTGAACCAGTCAAATAACACAATACAAAACATTTCTATATAAAATTTTACAAATACGCTCTCATACATATATACTCAAACTCAATCTAGGGTATTACTAACCCCATTTCTATTGAGTTACGCCACAGAGCCAAGGTTACTACTCAACCAATATCTCTGATACCACTGTAACAACCCAGGATTTTCGGGCTGGAAAATCGACATAAATATCGTTACCGCAACTCATGCCGACTTTCCAAACACCGAAAACACAGGACATTATTAGAAAGAATTTCGAGGGTGAGATAAGAAAGAAAGAAATATTAGAATAGAAGAAGAAGAACCAACACAGAGTCTCACATCGCAGCGGAACAAAATATAATATAGAAATAATCTTTATTGAGAGCTTTTGAAAATACTTACAATATCCGAGTACAACACACATTTGGACAGTTTTTGATAATCTGTCCTCATATATATAATCACACAGCGGAATATCATTCATCTGAACATCTTCAGCTCGTCTCTGGACTTCTCAGTACCTGATAACCTGAACCTGTACACTCCGGGCTAACTCGAGCATTTACAAAACACTGGGTCAGTCTGGTGGACCAGAGTGAGAAAAAACTCGCACAACATTTAGGGTATCACACAAATCAAAATCCTTTCGAAAGAAAAGAATAATCGTAAGACCGATCCACACATAAACACGGACGATTTTTACCTTACGATAACCCAAAACAATTTTCGAAATCAATATATGTTCTGATATTATAATGGTGTCTAAATACAAGTAAATATCAGTCTAGTGGAACGCTTGCATCTCACGCTCCACGTATATATATACAAACAAAACCATAGGCACTTATTGGAAATTGGATTTTGACCATGACAAGGTATGGGACCACATGCCGACCGTGTATCTCTAGAGGCGAATACACTGGGTTCAACAAGAACGTCTTGCAACCCGGCCCTCACATGACCGACCACTCATTTCGCTTGAGTGTATCGAATGTACATCACCAACGATTGGGCTCAAACCACCGTTCCCAAATGGGCAAAATCGATAAAGTAAGAAACAAAAGGAATTTCTCTAGATAGGTGATTATACACCCTAACGGGAGCGACCACATAGCCATGTTGCCTGCCCGATTTTTGTCATATCCCGGCTGTGAGGCTTGAGGTTATAATCTTTTGAACACCTGGCCACCATTCACTTTAAATGCCACATCGTCAGATCCGCCAGGTATTACCGAATACTGCTTTCCACAAAAATACTCTAAGCATTAAGCCAAAGAAGGTGTACAGCCTTCTTCGCCACCAACAGAGATACGTTTGTAGAAAATCAATATACGTAATCCCTTTAGAATTACTTTGTCAGACACTCGTCCATACAAGTCACCCAGGAACAGGATGAACCGAAGGTACTCTCCTACTTCATCCAATATAGGAATCACCCCATGGATCAGTAGCGATCGTCCTTGCAATCCACAGTTTCAACCACGACAGAACCCCAGTATATCTCCAGGTCGAATCAGAGATTGTAAATGGTTCTTTCGCTTTATGAAGATCTATGGTCTTCACATGCTCCATCTCGATCATCGCTTGATTTCTTCTATATATTTCGTATTTGTTGGTCGGAATGGTTTTCGAATATGTATTCGATCCCGGTCTTTCCATACCAACAATCGTAAAGGTCAGACTTGATAGTCGGTTATTTAACTATCAAGCAAACATCCATGAAATCATAAAAATAGATGTATTGGTCTAGTACTCAGCATCACTTGGCTTCTTAAAATTTATCGCCCAATTCCCTTTTAATTTCGTTACTAGGGAAATATCATCTCATACCATTCTCGTTACTTTGGAAACTTCATCATACACTCTCGCCATTACCAACTAGTATCATCTTTGGATAGTCCTGAAGTCATTCAAGTTGGGGTATTTTAATTACCTCTCAGACCTTGAAAACAACGTTCTTATCTTCAGATAAATAAGAGTTGTAATTCAAAAACCCGATATTATTATTTAAATTCCTATTTCCAACTTTGTTTACTAAACTCTAATCAAATCCCTTTTTCCCAATTACCTTTTTCTTTCGGGAAATCTCCTTTCAAAACCATTGATTTAACTTAATACTGTTATTAAGTATTTCCAATTTAAAACAACGTTTAAACTCATATTCCTTTATAAACCTTGTTTATAAATTTCAGCTTTTTTACCTCTTTACCTTCCTTTACTTAATTCAAACGTTAAGTAAAACTTTTCATTTATGCCTTATAAACCTCTTATTTGCTTCATTATAAAATTCGAGCTCAAATACTAAAACTCATCACTAGCCTCTTTCCAACACTCGACCATTTCTTTTCAAACTTGGTTACTTCAAGGTATTTCATTACCATACCAACTCCTTTATTTCAACATTTATCATTCAAATCAATTAACTCCTTTATTTACTATAATGAATAATAAATTTCCTTTTTAAACCCTTACTAAGATTAACTAATTATTTATTAAGTTATTTCACTAATTTAAAATCTAATCCAAGTTTAAATGGTCGACACACCAAACATGGTTATCCTTTTAACCAATTCTATTTAATTCCCCTTTACATTTTAATTAATTCAAATAACTTTATTTAATCGCTTATGATTAATCAAACACTTAACTGCTATGTTAATCCCTGCTTTTTGTTTATAACTCTTATTGACATAAGAATCCATTTTTATGAACAAATCTCATAATTTCTTATAAGTTTAAATAAATAAATAATTACTATTTATTTCTCTTTTAAATAACTTCTACTCAAAGTAATATTTTTGAAAACCTATTTTAGTTATAAAATGTATTTATAACTTAAATATCGTCGATTCACCATCGGAAAATCCATATCTTAAAAATCGATTGATTTCTAGACCATGTGATGCCAATTTGCCAACCCATACCATTCATCAGCATAAACGTTGAAATATATTTCAACAGTCAAAAATAACCAATCATTTCCTATTTATTTGACCGATAATTTCTATATCAATCATCAATCAATCAACAACCAATTCAAAACAATTCAAACAATTTCAAACACGTTTATAAACGTGACCAATCAGGGGAATTTACTTTATTTGGGTCAAATCAAAATGATTGGTGTTTTACTGAAATTAAACGACCGTTTAATTTCAAAAATTGATCAACGATAAATATATACCACTAGCAAGAAGTCAATCATTAACAACCTGAACACGCAAATTAAAAACCCAATTTATATAAAATATAAATGGGAAAAGCTGAGTGAGTTTAACTCACCTTGGGTTAACTTCGTCGATAATATCTGGTTTTTAATTGAATTAAACTGACGTTTAATTCGAATAAAAATTTCAATCACTTCAGATCCAGACTAGGCATGCTCCATCTCGAAGTACTCGTCTCCACGGTCCCAACGCAACTGACCGCGCTTGAATCTGATACCGTATGAGTGAGAAATCGTTCAAACAAATTTTATAAACTAATTAAATTAATTTAAACAAAAATTTCCTTTGAATTAAAAGTTGGGCTTGCCTTTAATTATCGGCCCAATCCAAAAGAGACCCGACCCGTCTGCCTTTTAAACCCTCATCATCGATCCCTTTCTCATTTTCAATCGGCCGCCTCAAAATCTAAAGAGGGAAAAACCCTAATTCCTTTTTCAACCTTCAACCACAATCATGGCATTGCAATCACCTCTCCAGTCTTCGCACTCTTGCCAACGACCTGTCAGACACTCAGCGCCACCACCTCAACACTCAGCGCCACCACAACTCCTCCGATCTATTTCTAGCACCCTGACGAGCGAAGCCTCTTTGAATAAAGCTAAGTTTTCTTACTCTATTTATATTTCGGTATTATTTGTTTGTGGTTATTCATCTGGGTTTGTTTCCCAAATGGAATTTCCTGGTTTTGGTTTGTGGATGAAAATTGTTGGGTGAAATGCGTATACTTATAGTTGCGTTTCGATTACAACGTCCATCAGTGGCTATGAGTTGTTATTTCAATTAAAATTCAAATCAATACATTAGATTTTGGTTCGGATTATGTATAGGGTTTTGATTGAACTTGGATAGGTTGTGGCTATGAATTGTGTAAATCAATTCAGGTTCGAACTATATTGTTGATTTAAGTTGTGTTTTTCAATGTATATAAACAGTCATTTCAAAATGGATTTTTTTTATGTATTTTACTTCTGTTTTGATTTGTTGTACGGTTGGTGTATATAAAATATTTACATACCTGTTTTCACTAGCTTGTTCAATGTGTTGTCCCTAGCTGTTCCTGTACCTTTTATAGATGTTCCCTTTGCTGTTCGCTGTCTTGTTCACTCAGTCCGTATGAAGATACACATATATTTTGTTCAGATACACACATATATATTAGTTGTTTATTACTGTCATGTGTCATCCCTTTTAATGGTTTTTTTTTCTTTTCTTCTTTGCAGATCAAAATTGATCGAGACGGATTTTCTGATTCTCGAAGGGACAAAGGCTGCAGATCTTAAAAATGAAATCCTCTTAAATATTTGCATTGTTCTGGCTTATCATTAAGTTTAATAAAAATTCTTTTTGCATGTTCTATTTTGCATTTGTACCCATTTTATATGTATAGCAGTATGTTTTGGTCCCATTTCCTTTTGTTTCATATTTGTACAACATATATTTGCTGTTCTAATGTAGTAATGTATTCATATATTTGTTTCTCTATGTATTGTCTTGTTTCTTGGCTATTACATTTTCCTTTTGTAGACTAGTCTAGCTGTATCCATAAATCTTTATGTTTTTACTGTTTTCCTTCTGTCCATATTTCTGTTTGAGGAATGCAACAAGTCACACGGCAATTTATATAGATGAATTGTCTTATCCCATTGTACAGACAACATATATGTTTGTTGTTTCTCTTTATATACTTTTTTTTCATACAGTGTATGGTTCGAGATTCATAATGAATATCCCATTAATAGGTTAAATCAAGCAGCTTTGTTTGTGTTGGACATGTAACGTATGTAGTACCCAACTTTAGTTCCAATTTTGATGAACTTTAGTTCCATCTTTAGTACACATTTTATTAAATTAAGCAGCTAAATTTTGACGACTAATTAATTTCATCATTTTAGTAATAATAGTTCCAATTTCAACAGTACAAAATTTAAAAATTCAACATAAAAATTCTGGTTTTAAATAATATTATGACTATATAAAATCGTATAATATAAATAATTAAATCGCTATAATTTAAAAACGAATTCCATAGCGACTACTTAGAAATTTGAATTGGACGTAACTTGAAATATAAAAGCTAGAATTTCGATTTTTATCTTTCATTGGAAATATATAGTCGAACCAGTTCCAATGTGTCTTGTTTCACAGAAATCCGACTTATATCGGATACTTTATGTCCAATCAAAGTTCAAATCGAAATTTTCGAACTACCGCGACGTTTCGAGCTCGTTTTAATTAATATTTAAATATATATATATATATATTCGAACTCCATTTAAATAAATAAATTCGATTAGAATCCATTATATTTCAAATAAAATATATAAATTGATTAAATATTCTATTTTAAATGGCTGAAAAATCTGGGACGTTACAAAAGATGTTCTCCGAGGTATCATTTAATGGAGTTAATTCTTTAGACTTGAAAAAGTGAAATCTCTTGTTCGCTTTTTCCCCTTTGTCTCCATATGTTCTTTTTCGCCCTCCGAAATCCTTCTTGTGGCTTACTGGATAGGTAGGGGAGGAAGGTTGCTTGGAATTGCTCTCCTTATTATCATGATGACCACAATTTTCTATACGAAAATCTAAAACAGTAAGGTACATGCTCCTTTCCACACCAAGTTGTTCTACATGGTTTGTGAGGCTGGCTTGAGTGGTTTCGAGAGCCCTTATTTGATTCAGCAACATCTCATTTGAAGCATCTATTTTCTGGTGCAAACTGGCCATAGCGCCAACAAATTCTTTTTGAGTTACATAATCCCTTGGAGTTTCATTCGTGGTTAAATTGTTGGCTTGGGAATCGATGGGAGTATCCATAATAGCATTATTAAAGGTTGCTACAATATTAATGTTATTTCCTGAGATAGGCTCCTTGTCTTTGCATTGTTCCATGGGGCAGACATCGGCCCTTTTCTTTGACATTCGTTCGGGCAAGCAATGACGACTAACAAGATGAGGGCCTGTACTCCCGGTCTGAAGAAATGTCCTTCATTAGGATTTGCAACCTTCTGGGAACCGTACTCGTTCTCGTTTCTTTTCTTTGACGGGACTTTTTTGAACACTTCGAGATTTGTTTTGAGATCTTCAATGTCGGTTTCATTTCTAATATTCGACTGAACATCAACTTCATTTACCTCGTGATAGTGATTATGATCTAACACCAACGAGTGTTCATTTCCATTTAAGTCAGTTTCAATTTTGCGAGGTGCTGGATTGGCTCGAGCAACAAGAAGAGTTTCCATCTTATCCACCAAAGTTTCATCTTTCTTATTGGAATCAGTGTCAACAGCTTTAAACTTGTTATGGGTTATTCTAGCTTCCACAGTTTCAGCGACAGTCGGGTTATTAGTTTGTGGAATGACGGAGACTTTTTTTACAGCTTTACCACATTTTTGCTAGTCAATTTTTAAAGATATGAGATTTGTTTGAGTGGTCAGAAGCACATCAAGCTTATCCATTAAGGCTTCGTGTGAAATCGCCATTTGCTGATTCAAGTCGCCCACAACCATATCCAGTTGATCTTGAGTTATGCTAACTCCACATCCCAAGGATCGATCAACATTTAAAAGATTAGCTCGTGGGTTGGTGATAGCTTCATGATCGACACTTCCCGAACATCCGGCGGACTTATTGTCGTACTTTTTCAGTAGAGGAATAACTTTGTGCAACTCTTTGGATTTTGGTAAAGACCTTTTGAATTTGAAAAAGAGTTGGTCGATTAGTCTGGATCGAGGACTTATGAAATCTACGGTAGAAGTAGGCTTAGAACTTCAATGGCCAGGCTCTTAAGATTAAGAGAAGTGTGAATGCGGCCCCACGGTGGGCGCCAAATGTTTTCTCCAAATTTGGGATCAAACACCAAGGGTGTAAAAGTTTCACTTCATCGATTCGGTAAGAATATGGAACCGCGTAATCGCAAAATAAACGGATAAAAGCAAGTAAGAACACAAAGGAATTTTTATAGTGGTTCGATTCTCTATGAATCTACGACCACTTTCGATCAATTCTCATTATGATATTCAAGCTTACAGCATATGAATTTTCCCTCATTACAACCATTTCTCTTTTATAACTCTATTTATAATCTAACTTCTCTTAAATTGGCGAGGAGTTGGCGGAGTCTCTAGCTTAATAGTGATAGAAGTATGGATCTTCAACCCTTTAAGTGCTTTGGCCTTTCTCCATGATTTTCATAGATTTCATAGTGAATTAGTCATTCGATTTTGGCTTTGGAGAGAATGCTTGAGAGATTTATGGTGTAGCTTGAATGAGATTGAAGGTGCTTAGATCCAATTGTAGAAATCTCTCATGATCATTGACTTGGATTTGATCTACATGAAGTTAGAAAAGTGTTGATGAATCCATAGAAGCCATTAGAGAAGTTATAGATGAGCTTTGAATTCGACGGAGTCTCCTTGTAGGAATGAATTTTCAGTCCCTCCCCCTCCCCTCAAGTGAAATATAAGGGGTATTTATAGGTGTTTAAAGGGTAATGGCAAAGTGGTAAATAGGGTGTATAGTTGGCGCACGGTTGGCGCTAGGTTGGCATTGCATCATAAGAGAAAATGAACGGAATGAAGACTTGCGCCATGTTGTTCCCACTTGCGTTTAATGATCCACGACATGAATTGTTCCAAGCCTCTTGCACTTTGACTACCCAAGTCATGCTCACGACATGCTTTCCAGTTGGCATTGGTTCAACGCCATTATTCTTCAAGCATAAACCGTGTTCCGACATGACTGAACCAAACGTTATAATTTATATTATGGTAACAACTTGATCTGTATACATGGTCAGCACCGTCATTGCTATGCGACATAAATTGTTTCCAGGGATTAAGTGGTACACATAACGATATGCTTTACACTTCATGCTACATGAAGCCACGTCATTCTTCATACCCTAGATTTGTGTAGTTCAGAGATGCTTTTCATGGCTTAAGCATCATAACCCAGCTACAACCATGCTCTTCGCCAATTGGCCACATGCCAACTTGCTAGCCATGATTTGTTTAATATCATTAGAACATCATTTCCTTATGTTAGTATGGATAGCTTTCAGCGTGTATACTGGAACGACATGGAATCTTCAATAACGTGCAACACGAAAATGGTCACGACTTGAAGTGTTGCGCCATATTTTACCGTGATGCCAACCATCCAAACTACACCACGTGTCCTAGTTTGTTTGTGTGTGGTACCATATATCAGTATACCCAAACGAAGGGGAAAAATCCACCAATGATACATGTCTCATTTTTACAATATATATCTTGCCTTCTAAAAGTATCATGAGCCCGACGAGTTAGTACAACATGTTGTTTTCACATATTTCATGGCTGCATGTACCCAATTCATGCGTCTGGATTTAATTAATTTACTTGGATGCAATGATAGCTGCCACCACTTTACTGAAAACGGAATAACTCATGCTTACGGCATGGACTGGAGAAAGTTGCGGCATGGATGATGTACGACTTAGCATGGCGGTTTGCGGCATGGTCTTTCCTGGCAGCATCAATTTCACGACATGATGTTCGTGATATGAATGGAACATCTTGACTCACACCATGTTGCAAGAATGATTCACATCATGCCATGTTTACATCACGTTGTACTAACAGCTTACACCTTGAGCTCTAACGACATGGTTGAGCTTCTCGTTCACTTGAACGACATGAATAAGGTGTGCCTTGAGTGCTAGCACCATGAATGGGCCTCATGACATGAATTTAATCCAACGGTTCTGTGCATGTCGTTGTGAACGATTTAAATGGTGCGAACGACCTGACTTATGTCGCGCCGACAACTTGTTGTGCACGAACGACTTGATTAACCTGATATGGTTTATTGAAGCGCCATTAAGTAACAAATGATATGGACATTTGCACGAGTTGGCTAATGTCGTTAGCACGACTTGAATGAGTTTGTGCAACTTGTATTTCATGTCGAATTAGCTTAGTCCCATGTTGCGCCAACGACTTATAATCATGTCGTACGGATGATTGTGGAACCCGTACCGTGGAAACGACTTGAGTCAGTTGTGTGTTCGTGTCATTGTCCGTGAATGCTTCTTCGTTGTGAACCACGTTCTAAAAACTGGGTTAACAGGTATAAACCTGGCCTTTTCGAATAACTCACGTATATTATAAACAAGTGCTATAAAACACAACATACGTCTCATTCCAATTCTGAATATTCTTTTATTTAAATATTCATATCCTTTGGGAAAGGTTCCCATTAATTTTATCAAAGATAAATTCTTTTAAATTTATTCTTTAATCTTCCTTCGGATATCAATTCTAAACCAAATTAAGGTTCAACAACTAGTCGGGATTAGCGAGCCTTACCAACGTAATCATTTGTTTAATTTTACAATCCCAACCTATTCATCCTATGGAGAAAAACTAGTAATACTCCATATCTAACATCACGGTGTTATCGGTGAAATTAATTACCATTTCACGTTCAAATCTAATTAAAGATTTAGCTACCGCCTGGAGTAATGTAATGACCCAGATTTCCGTAACATCAGAGTTGACTATATACATCATACGTCCAACCCAGATATCACGAAAATATGGAACATATTTTTTTTAGAAGAAAGAGATAGAAGAAGAACAGAAATAACAACACAGAATCTCACATCGCAGCGGAACAAAATATAATATATCATAACCCTTGAAATACAAAATCTTAACTGTATAACATACACTTATCAGAGTACAACACTTACAACACAACAGAACAACACTATAACTAGATAACGCTGAAGCCTCCTTCTCCAAGCTCCTTTATATATATCTGAAAAATCCTGAACTACTTGACTGCCCGTACAAATTTAGGCACCCAAGAGTTTAGGTAGAACAAAACAAATAAACTCCGGGTCAGTCATGGGACTGGTATGAGTAAACAGTTTAAAACAGTTTCAGAAAACTAAATGATATCTCATAAGACCACACCGTATAACACGGAATGGGTTTTTCCCTTATGAGAATCCAAACACTTGATTTAACTTTCAAAATCCCTTTTGAAAGGAACGATAATCTTTATATCAAAACTCTTTTGATATTATAATAATGTCTAAATCACGTAGATAACAATCTAGTGGAACGTTTGCATCTCACGTTCCACATATATAATATACAATCAAAACTGCAAGCACGTATTGGGTAATGGATTTCCAACTATGACAAGGTATGGAACCACCTTCCGCTGGTATATCTCTAGAGGAGAATACACCGAGTTCAACAAGAACATCTTGCAACTCAGCCACACATGACCGACCACTCATTTCGCTTGAGTGTATCGAATGTATATCACCAACGGTTGGGATCAGCAACCGTTTCTCGCATGGGACAGCATCGACAATAGATTTTTTTAGAAATAAATGAAACTCTTGATCAGGTGATTATACACCCTAATAGGTGTGACCTACATAGCCATGCTGCCTGCCCGATTTCTGTCATTTACCGGTTGATGAGGCTAGAGGCTACGCTTTATCATCACACCGGATTCACTTCGAATGTCACATCGTCGAAACCATCAAATCACCGATTGACATCCTCAACAGTACATTACGTGTTAGCTAAAATAAGTTTCCTTCTCTGCTTCCACTCTTGGTACGGTTGAAGAAATCAATGTACGTGACCTTTCTGGAAATACTCTGTCAGACATTCATCCATACAAGTCACCCAGGAACAAGATGAACTGAAGGCACTATTTCTATTAATAGAAAAAGTCCTTGCACTCTACTCTGTCTTCGAATATCTTTATATAATCTGATTCGCAAGCTACTACCAATACGGAGTGGTTCTTCGGATAATAATCCAACCGGTCTCTCCATATTGACAACGATGGTCAAAACTTCGATAGTCTGTGATTTAACTATCGAATAAAAACAAGTGTTTCGATAGTCGATGATTTAACTATCGAATAAAACAAGTGTTCATCCAAACATCCAACAAATCAGTGAGCCTTTAATTAATATTCCATTAATTAAATCTCTTCTCTATTTCTTTATCAATATTTGTTAAACAAATATTTTCATATATCGCCTCCTTTATTTTCTAACTTTAGAAATATTTATTATTCTATTTCCAAGCTTACATTTATTTGGGTTAAACCGGATGTTGTGTAAAACATCGTTACAACAACCCAAATACTATATTCAACTAACTCTTATCCAACATTGGTCTTCGAGCCTGGAATCTTACTATTTATTTGTTAATAATGAAATCAATCAAATTGGGGTATAACTACCTCTCAAACCTTGACTTAATAACATTTATAACGTCAAAACAGATATGACTACTTACTCGAAAAATCATTACCATACAACTACTTCTTCACTTTTAAACACATATACACCTTCTCTTTTATCCTTATGAGGTTTTATTCTTATACTTCCTTTTTTGATTATACTATTCTATTTCTAAGTTCGTTTTCTTATCGACTTCTATACATTTTGATATGTTAATTTCTAACTATCAAATTATCTTAAAAATATTCTATCTCCTTAAATTCCCGGAAAAATTCGCCATAACCTCCTTTGTACCGGGAGCATCGGGAAAATCCCCAAACTGCCACACAGGCCTTTTCCAATCTAAAAGAAAAAGAAAAGCCAAGTGGCTTGCCGATACGGCGCATAAAATCTCATATATGAATTAACTACGTACCTTTTTGTCGGGCATTCTATTTATATACCTTCTAACACTTTATTCCAAACCTGTCTCCTGTATATTTATACCTGTCCAATCTATTTCCAACTAAACCAATCGTTTTAACTAAATTTGTTAAATAAATTTGTTACTTAACTCTTCAGTCTATTCCACTTCTATTTATCCAAACCCATTATCTTCTATTATTCAAATCCTATAATATAAATCCCATTTGAATTCTATATTCAAATTCTATATTATAAATCCCATTTGAATTTCTGTATTCAAATTCCGTATTATAAATCCCATTTGAATTCTATTCCTTATTTATAAACAACGTTTATAACTTCACTTAAAATCCCACATTATATATTTATAAACAAAGTTTATAAATTCAATTCAAATCCCATCTCTTCATTTATAAACAAAGTTTATAAATTCAATTCAAATTCCGTCTTTTCATTTATAAACAAAGTTTATAAATTCAATTCAAATCCCGTCTTTTCATTTATAAACAAAGTTTATAAATTCAATTCAAATTCCATATTTTCATTTATAAACAAAGTTTATAAATTCAATTCAAATTCCATATTTTCATTTATAAACAAAGTTTATAAATTGAATTCAAATTCCATAATTTCATTTATAAACAAAGTTTATAAATGAAATTCAAATTCCATTTTTTCATTTATAAACAAAGTTTATAAATTCGATTCAAATTCCATATTTTCATTTATAAACAAAGTTTATAAATTCGATTCAAATTCCATATTTTCATTCATAAACAAAGTTTATAAATTAGATTCAAATTCCATATTTTCATTTATAAACAAAGTTTATAAATTCGATTCAAATTCCATATTTTCATTCATAAACAAAGTTTATACATTCTATACCCGTTTTATATATCTTCAAAACAAGTTAATATTTCCTATAGTTCATTAAAAATTCAAATCCTATTTATAAAAATAGAATTCAATTTTTAAATCTCAAATACCCTTTCAGGGTATTCTATAAATCAATATCCCAAGCCCTAGTGATATTTAGACAATCAAATCAACCAATTTTCAATCATTTGATTTTTAACACATCATATATGAATATATATGAAATCAAACAAACAACAACAGATAATATATTTTTGAGGAATCCAGTTGGATTCCTCCAACCTGTTTTCCTGCATCCACAGACGTTAGCACATAAATAATACTCATCCTGCTTCGAGGCAGGATATCGCGGTATAGAAGGTCATCCACTATCATAGCGTGGGGCGTATAGGGTAATCATCCGCTATGAAACTGCGGGCATCCGCCAATGAAACTGCGGGAATCTAACCAATCATCAACCCAATATATATATATATCCTAAATAACTAATATATATTTTAAAACAATCAGACAGCATTCAAACAAGCACAAACAATTATTTTTAACTATATAAAAATAAATTCTAAATAAAAGGTGAGATTTACTCACATTGATTTATTTTTTTATCCCTTTTCGATTCTCATTTCAATTCCTGGTTAGGTCCCACAGCTACGAATTAAATGACTGATTCCGTTCGAAAAGACCTTACTCACCATACCAACCTCAACCTTGCGCCATTATAGTACCTCACATAACAGATCTGAACTTCTACAATGCTCTATTGTCGAATCCCTAGTTCATGCAGTGACAAATCCCTTTCCAGTCAACAGTAAGTCCAAGGTGCCTCAACTTAATCACGTCCACCTTTGCAACTGACCCTACGGCAACCTTTCTCCCAAATCGCAAGTGTTTAAATCTCAAAAATCGAACTTTAGATTGACTTCAGGAAGCCGCACTATACCCAGAACCGAGATCGCATCGATCACTCCAAAACTTAGATCGAGAAACCCCAAAGACCTTCCGCGACTTTGAATAAGCATTCTGGTCACCCCCATGTCATAGAGTTCATCAAAAATCCCACTAAAAACTAGTACGAGTTGTTAACCTTCACCACAATCGCATCCTGCTTGAGTCCCTAAGCTGACAGCTCGAGTTCGATCATGAGAAGCCCTGTCGCACCCCTCTTACTGGAAACCATCGATCTGCATATCGAAGACCACATAAATCAATGCTTGAACCCTCGCAACCCTCGGTAAATCCAACTCCAAAAATCGCGAGCGCCTGCTGGTCCTTGAATGGAGCGCGAAGGCCTTGATTTTTGATTGAGGAAAGGAGCAGATTTCATTTGTTGAGGAGAATAGAAAGGAGAGAGGCCACGATTTAACTTTGATCTGAAGTGGCCATTTTCTTTCTGTTGAACGGGATTGAAGAAGCAAAAGCATATCTCGATTTATAAAGAGGGATTCATGGATAAAAGGAAGGCCACGGTTTCTTTTGTTATGCGGTAAGGAAAGGAGCCAACGAGGTTTATTTATTTTGCCTCTTGTGTTTTGTTTCTGTCCACAACTAGGATAATTATCGAAGTCCGGTTCGATCATCCGGAATAGATATTAATTTAAATTGATATAATTTAAATTTCAAACAATTTATTCTCCTTGAAGATAAATAAATATTATTACCGTTAAAATTTCATATTAATTATTTGAACTGTTTTCAATTCAAATTAAAATTTGAATTCAACTAAATCCATTTTCGTATTCTGTTATTTAATATATTTGATTTTAAATCGAAATTGATTATTAAACTAATAACATAATATAAAATTCCATTTATATTATCCACCCAATATTTAAATTAAATATTAAATATTCAAAAATTAACCCCTAAGGATCTGGGTCATTACAATAACTGGTGGTACTCCATTCTCAATCATTTCCCAAACTTGATAATTTAAATTATCTCATTCACTTTTCAATCTAATTAAAGATTCATTAAAACTCCACTTAGTTTTAATCTTCCCAAAAATCCATATTAATGATTATTTAACTTTGGAAACACAAACATATCGCACCGACAATCTATACCGTACTATTGATTTCTGCCGATATATAACCTCTAAGCTCGTACGTCTTAGAGAAGGGTGTTAAGCAAGAGAATAAATTCTCCGCCACCAAATAAATATATATTTAGTAGAGATCAACCACACAGTTTGAAATACAATGATAGACATGTAATCCTGTCATTAACTGGGTTAAAGAACAAATGTCACTGAAAACACAGTTCACGATAAACCCAAATCCTCTTCCATAAAAATGTAATCTTCACGGAAAGACAAATCAATATACAATCGATATCAATTTCTGTATCTGACCAATAATATAAATGGAATAATGACAAAGCCTTTTAAATTCCATATATATTAACAGTCTTCCTCCACAGAAGCTCACTTCGATTATTACCAATCGAATTCCATTCAATTTCAATTTAATATATTAAATTGGAAAACTTTCCTTTTGAAAATCCCATTAAATCTTAATAAAAGATTTATATATTCCAAATCACATTTCGCTGCAAATCAGGTTAAAAAACGAATGTCGTTAAAACACAGTTCACAATAAACCCAATTCACATTCCATTTTATTCCAATTAAATGCTAATTAACTAGAAACACTAATAATCCTAATTAAAAGATTTATTCTTTTCACATGGGGTTTAAGAACAGTGTTATTTAAGACACTATTCACGAAAAACCCAAAATCCAATTCTTTTATTCAATTCCAATTAAATCTTAATTAATTGGAAAACTTCACTAAACCGTAAATAAAAGATTTATTTTTTCCTTAACTGGGTTTAAGAACAGTGTTAATGAAGACACCATTCACGACAAACCCAAAATCTAATTCAATATTAAATACAAGGCTCTGAATAGAAATTATATCGGTTTATATTCAATATCAAGTTCTAAAACCAACAAATATGGTATTGGAAATAACGATATATATATCTTCCATATATCCATAAAAATATCTGTATAATCCCGAAATCCAACATCAAAATATTCCAAAGATGATTTCTATTCAAATCCACTCTAATTCATATATTGGAAATTCTGATTATATTAAAACCCGTTCTATATCCAATTTATTTATTTAAAAATAATTGGATTATAATTCTAGTTAAAAACTAGTCAGTTCGATAAAAATATATTTTTTCTTTACAAACACGGAATTTTTCATCCAAATTCTTTCCAAATTATTTATTATGATTTTACGTAAATTATCAATATTTAAATAATTTTATCTAGTCCCATACAGTCGATTTCCATAAACGGTCATGGAACCGCACTTACAGCGACCTTTTCCAAACTTTATTTGGACACAATTCCAAAGCCAACCGTTAGATTTCAAATCCCTTATATTCTTGGAAAGCACTTTTCGATACGAACCCAACGGTTCCGTTTTAGAAGAATCCAACGGTCGGATCTCCCGTAATGTCAATTCGTAGTCAATGGTCGAAATTCGCGAACTGCTGTTGCGCGGCGCATTCAATTTAGGTCATTATATATATATATATATATATATATATATATATATATATATATATATATATTTCATCGATTTTTATTTAAAACATATTTTATAAATTCGCTTTGAAATGATTCTAACTTCATTTTCAATTTTAAGTCAAAATTGAATTTTCCTTATCACTATAATATATAAATGATAATAATTTCAAAATATCAGATTTTGAAATCATTTCCTTTTTGATATTCATTATAATTTCTAAAATAAAAAAATTAAATTGGTTCCGGTTTTCCGGGTTGTTACAATCTCCCCCACTAAAAATCTTTTCGTCCTCGAAAATGAACGGAGCTGAAAGTTATTTAACTAACCAATTCATCTTTCGGTTTGGCTTCCATTCTTCAACTTTTCAGTTTCTAAGAATTTTCTAATTTTTCAAAAATTTGGCTAGCACCCTAAATTTTCGAAAAATTTCGCCATAAACTCCTTTGTATGGGGAGACATTTAAAACCACAACTAGCCACGCAGGGCCCTCATCATCCAAAAAGAAAAAGAAAAAGCCAAGCGGCTAGCCTATTGACTCATAAAATCGTCCAAACCCAATTCAAACAAATAAACTAATCAACCAAACAAACATGGTTTCAAACAAAGGTGTCGGGAGCTACCAAGCACCGTCTACATCCTAGCATATATATTTAACTAGAAAATAAATTACAGTGAGAAGTTCTCACCTTTGGTTTCCACTCCTCCATTCTTTATTTCTGAATGGTTCAGATTTGGATTTGTTTCTCGCACGTTGTGTCCTTCACCATGTTTTCAACGAAATCTGTTTCACACAGTTTACATTAAAAATCATATATTTAAATCGCTACCTATATAAAAAATCACATTTTTATTTCGATATATATATATATATATATATATATATATCATATTTTTACAACGCTCTTATATATATATCATATTTTTACAATGCTCTTATATATATATCATATTTTTATATCGTTGTTATATATATAAAACGCACTTCTTTAATCGAACGTTATGTATATAAAAATCACAACTTTATATGTTATTCATATAAATAAAAATCAAATCTTTATGTGTTATATATATAAATAAAAATTAAATCTTTATATCGTTACATACATATAAAAGATCATATTTTTATAATGCTCTTCATACAATAAAAATCCAATTTTTAACGCTACTTCGTATTGATAAAAATCATATTCTTATATCGCTACTTTCTAATTATTATTAACATAGAAACCTAATTGTGATTAACATAGAAATCTAATTTTGATTAACATAAAAATCTAATTTTTATTAACATAGAAATATAATTTTTATTAACATAGAAATCTAATTTTGATTAACATAAAAATATAATTTATTTTCTAGTTAAATATATATACTAGGATGCAGACGGTGCTTAGTAGCACTCGACACCATTGTATGAAACCATGTTTGTTTGGTTGGTTGGTTTATTTTTTTGAATTTGGTTTGGGAAATGAATTGAATTAATTAGCATTGGTATGTATATGGCGCGAGCCATTATTAGGCAAGGGATAAGGCTAGACCTTATTTCGATTCTAGTATCGCGCCGTTATGCTGTCGAAATTTTCTAAAAATGTCAGAATAATAAAAATATCATTTTAATTGTATAAATGAACTATATAAAATATTCATGAGTTGAAATAAATATTTTATAGTTAAAAATATAATTTTTAACATGTATATGAATAAAATAAATATTCATTTACAAATCGGACGATTTGCTTATGTACACACATTTAACTGATATGGATTGGGACGATATATTTTACACCTCGCCCAACAGCACATAATAATTAGTGGTTGTTGCTTGAAAACCCCACACAGGTATTGGGATGATAGTGGACATACACTAATCCCAATATTTAGTTTTATGTCAATCAATGGGTTGACAGACTATTGTAAGCGTTGATTATTTATATTTAACGCATATGCAGTTGCGTTACACACTATGGATGATGGTTGACTGTGTTTGATTATCGTTGTGTATATGTATGTATGAAATCCAAATAAATAAAATTATATGGTAATTGACTCTGTCAGATTCCAATTCGGAAAGAACGAATATTTTAAATTAACAAATATTTTAAGATGATGAATAATGAATATTTTAAAATAACTAATATTTTAAAATAATATTCAGTAATGGATCAAAATATGATTTTGATGTCCGATTTGGGATGGACACGAAAATATTTAAATATATAAAGTCGTATTGACTAGACTATGCCATTTTGAAGTGAACGATATTTACATCGATTTTATTTATTTTTATAATGGATATCGAAAAGGAAATGATTTCAAAATATGATATTTTGAAAATATTATCATTTATATGTTATAATGATATAGAATATTCAATTTTGATTTAAAATTGAAAATGAAGTTGGAATCGTTTTAAAACGAATTTATAAAGTACGTTTTAAATGGAAATCGATGAAATACATATAATATATATATTATATATTTAATGGTCTGAATAGAACGCGCCACGCTGCGGCCGTTCGCAAATTTCGACCATTGACTTCGAATCGATATTACAGGAGATCTGACCGTCGGATTCTCCTAAAACCAGAACCATTGGGTTAGTATCGAAAAGAGCTTTCGAACGAATATAAGAGATTTAAAATCTAATGGTTGGATTTGGAACTATGTCCAAATAAAATTTGGAAAAGGTCGTTGTAAGTGTAGTTCGATGACCGTTTATGGAAATCGACTGAAAGGGCCTTAATAAAATTATTAAAATTATTGATAATTTGTGTAAAATCATAATAAATGATTTGGTAAGAATTGGGATGAAAAAATCCATATTTTAGAAGATAAAAATATGTTTTTTTCGAAATGAACTACTTATGAACTAGAATTATAATCCAATACTTTTAAAATAAATAAACTGGATTTGAAATGGTTTAAAAAATAACCAAAATTTCCAATATATGAATTGGAATGGATTTGAATCGAAATTATTTTCGGAATATTTCTATACTGGATTCCGTGATTATATGGATATTGTGGAGGAATTTGGTAGATATATATATATATATATATCGTTATTCCCAATACGATATTTGATGATTTCAGAAATTGGTATTGAATATAAGCCGATATAATTTCTATTCAGAGCCTTGTATTTAACATTGAAATGGATTTTGTGTTTGTCGTGAATGGTGTCTTCATTAACACTGTTCTTAAAACCAGTTGAGAAAAGAATAAATCTTTAATTAAGATTTAGTGAAGTCTTTCTGATTAATTAATATTTAATTGGAATGAAAAAAAGAATTGGATTTTGGGTTTGTCGTGAATGGTGTTTTAAATAACACTGTTCTTAAACCCCGTGTGAAAAGAAGAAATATGTTAATTAAGATTATTAGAGTTTCCAAGTTAATTAACGTTAAACTGGAATTAAATGGGATGTGAATTGGGTTTATTGTGAACTGTATTTTTAAAGACATTCGTTCTTTAACCCGATTTACAGTGAAATATGATTTGGAATTTATAAATCTTTTATTAAGATTTAATGGAGATTTTCCAAAATAAAGTTTTCCAATTTAATATATTAAATTGAAATTGAATGGAATTTGATTTGGTAATAATCGAAGTAAGCTTCTGTGAAGGAAGACTGTTAACATACATGTAATTTAAAAGGCTTTGTCGTTATTCCATTTATATTATTAGTCGGATACGGAAATTGATATCGATTATATATATTGATCTGTTTTCCGTGAAGATTCCATAATTAATGGAATGTGATTTGGGTTTATCGTGAACTGTGTTTTAAACGACATTAGTTCTTTAACCCAGTTAAGGACAGGATTACATGTCTAACATTGTATTTCGAACTGTATGGTTGATCTCCACTAAATATATATCTGTTTGGTGGTGAAGAATTTATTCTCTTGCTTAACACCCTTCTCTAAGACGTACGAGCTTAGGGGTTATATATTGGCAGAAATCAATAGTACGGTGTAGATTGTCGATGCAGCATGTTTGTGTTTCCAAAGTTAAATAATCATTAATATTGATTTTTGGGAAGATTAAAACTAAGTGGAGTTTTAGTGAATCTTTAATTAGATTGAAAAGAGAATGTGATAATTTAAATTATCAAATTTGGGAAATGATCGAGAGTGGAGTATCACCTGTTTTGCTCCTAGCGATAGTAAAATCGTTAATTAGATTTGAATGGGAAGTGGTAATTAATTTTACCGATAACACCGTGGTGTTAGTTATGGAGTATCACCAGTTTGGCTTCATAGGATGAATAGGTTGGGATTGGGAAATTAAATAAATGATTACTTCGGTAAGGATCGCTAATCCCGACTAGTTTGGATAAACCTTAATTTGGTTTGAATTAATATCTAAAGGAAGATTAAAGAATTTATCTTTGATAAAATTAATGGGAACCTTTCCCAAAGGATATAAATATTTAAATAAAAGAATATTCAGAATTGGAATGAGGCGTACGTTGTGTTTTATAGCACTTCTTTATAATATACGCGAGTTTTTCGGAAAGGCCGGGTTTATACCCATTCTGAATAACTGATTCGACGATATATCGATGATGAAGAACGGTAGTTGAAGACCGGAGGTCTTCACATCGTTAGGATGATTACAGATGTCTTGATTGGCCTGTACACCCAAAACAAGGTAATAAGTGGTGATCGTCCAGACGTACTTGGAGATCGACCGGATATGCGAGGACCTCTCTCCTGTTTTGGACATATGTGACGAGGAATAAGGTGCCTCCAGTTCCGTTCAGACCCAGAACGAACTAGTAAATGGATGTGTGTCTGACATTGGATTTTATTTTGTGTTGATTGATTTCTATTAAATATATATCAGCTTGGCGGCGGAGAATTCATTCTCTTGCTTAACGCCCTTCTTTGAGACATACGATCTCAGAGGTTATATATCGATAGACATCAGCCGCATGGCATGAATTTCATGTGTGGCATGATGAGATGCGAATGATCAAGGCTTCTGTTGAAAAGAAGAGTTTTGTGGTTGATGATCAAAGCACGGCTTTAATATAGCATAGCTTTGTGTATAGAGTTAATTTGCGAGTCACACACCTCGGTATGAGTTAAAAATGAGAACTGACCGTTGGGAGAACATGATGTTTCTTTCTAGCTATGGGTGGTGTTATGGTATGGAGCCCAGACGTTTATATTTTTACCTATGTGGATGATGGATAGCGAGGCGCCTCGAATATATCAATTACTATGGAGCCGATGGATATAGGTCTGATAGGACCTGGAAACGTATGTTCAGGAGTAACTAATCCTCAAACGTAAGGGAGGACCGGCCCAACCGATCCAAGGGTTCACTACGGGGGATCCTGAGGCATTTGCTAGAGTGTCTTGAATCGGAGAGGAGCCATCCCTTGCCTCGATTCATGACAGAAATCCAATTTCCAATACATAACATTTCGGTTTTGATTGTAGAGCCTAGTATTGGCGACATGATATATGGTACCCATGCCATCTATAATTGATACATTTGTATTTGAAGTTGTTTTATACACTATGCACTTATAATAGTATCAAATGATTTTTTTTAACGTACCAAGCATGTTTGGCTGTTATAAGGGAAAACCTTATCCTCCGGCTTGCGTTGCATTGTGTGATGGGACCTAGGTCTTATAATAGCTTCATTTTTCCAAAAAGCATTGCGCTATTTTTTTATGCACTGGTATTCTTGCGAGAAAACCCGTTCCGTGTTATACGGCGTGGTCCCTTGATTTACTTTATTTTTAAAGTAAGCATTTAATATTTATTTTAGTTCTCACACCAGTCACATGACTGACCTAGAGTTTATTGTTTTAACCTAAACTTTGGGTGCCCTTATTTTCCATACAAGCAGCTAGTAGTTTTGGTTTTGCAGAAATTATATTCAGAGGAACCTGGTTTACAGCGAGAGCTATATTCAAAACGCTCTGTATCCGTGTATTTCTTTTAGTTGTGTTTTGTATTATTTTCCGCTGCATAATAATTTGTAAATCTTTGACATTTATCAAATGTATATTATTTGTTCATACTCTGTATATTCTTATACTCTGATGTAAATTGTTGTAATAAACAATGAAATGTTCTTCTGATTTGTCGTGTTCTCAACTCAATCCGGGCTTTGCCATAAGGGCGAGTTTGGGTCGTTTCATTGGGAGGATAGGGTTTTCCCATATAATAGCCAAACATACTTGGTACGTTTAAAACAAATCATTTTATATCATTATAAGTGCATAGTGTATAAAACAACTTCAAATATAAATGTATCAATCATATATGGCATGGGTACCATATATCATGTCGCCAATACTAGGATCTACAATCAAAATCGAAATGTCACGTATTGGAAATTGGATTCCATCTATGAATCGAGGCCAGGGATAGCTCCTCACCGCTTCAAGACACTATAGCAAATGCCTCAGGATTCCCCGTAGAGAACCCTGGATCGGTTGGGCCGGTCCTCCCTTACGTTTGAGGATTAGTTACTCCTGAACCCACGTTTCCCGGTCCTATCGGACCTATATCCATCGGCTCCGTAGTAACCGATATATCTGAGGCGTCTCGCTATCCATCATCCCCATAGATAAAAATATAAATGTTCGGGCTCCATACCATGACGCCACCCATAGCTAGAAAGAAACGTCATGTTCTCCCAACGGTTCGATCCCGTTTTTGACTCATACTGACGTGTCAGGCTCGCGAATTAATGCTATAAACAAAGTTATGCTATATTAAAACCGTGCTTTGATCATCAACCACAAGACTCTGCTTTTCAACAGAAGCCTTGATCATTTGCGTCTCAGCATGCCACACAGGCAATTCACGCCATACAACTGATGTCTATCGATACATAACCTCTAAGCTCGTACGTCTCAGAGAAAGGTATTAAGCAAGAGAATAAATTCTCCTCCAGAAAACAGATATATATTTAATAGAGATCAATCAACATAGAATAAAATCCAATGTCAGACACACATCCATTTACTAGTTCGTTCTAGGTCTGAACGAAACCGGAGGCACCTTATTCCTCTTCTCATATGTCCAATACATGAGAGAGGTCCTCGCATATCCAGTCGATCTCCTAGTACGTCTAAACGATCACCACTTATTACCTCGTCTTGGGTGTACAACCCAATCAAGACATCAGTAATCATCCAAACGATGTGAAGACCTCCGGTCTTCAACCACCGTCTTCATCGTCGACTTATCATCAAATCAGTTATTCAAAATGGGTATAAACCCGACCTTTCCGAATAACCCGCGTATATTGTAATTAAGTGATATAAACACACAACATACGCCTCATTCCAATTCAGTATATTCTTTTATTCAAATATTCACATTTTAAGGGAAAGGTTCCCATTAATTTTATCAAAGATAAATTCTTAAAATTTATTCTTTAATCTTCCTTTGGATATCAATTCAAACAAAATTAAGGTTTATCCAAACTAGTCGGGATTACCGCACCTTACCGAAGTAATCATTTGTTAATTTCCAAATCCCAACCTATTCATCCCATGGAGCAAAACTGGTAATGCTCCATATCAAACACCATGGTGTTATCGTTAAAATTAATTACCATTTCACGTTCAAAAATAATTAAAGATTTAACTATTGCCTAGAGTAAAACTGGTGATACTGCATTCTCGATCATTTCCCAAATTTGATAATTTAAATTATCACATTCTCTTTTCAATCTAATTAAAGATTAATTAAAACTCCACTTAGTTTTAATCTTCCCAAAAATCAATATTAATGATTATTTAACTTTGGAAAATCAAACATGCCGCATCGTCAATCTACACCATACTATTGATTTTTGCCTATATATAACCTCTGAGCTCGTACGTCTCAGAGAAGGGTGTTTAGCAAGAGAATAAATTCTCCGCCACCAAACAGATATAAATTTAGTAGAGATCAACCATACAGTTCGAAATACAATGTTATACATGTAATCTTGTCTTTAACTGAGTAAAAGAACTAATGTCATTTAAAACACAGTTCGCGATAAACCCAAATCACATTCCATTAATTATGGAATCTTCACGGAAAACAAATCAATACATATTCAATATCAATTTTCGTATCCGACTAATAGTATAAATGGAATAGCGACAGAGCCTTTTAAATTCCGTATATATTAATAATCTTCCTCCATAGAAGCTCACTTCGATTATTACCAAATCGAATTCCATTCAATTCCAATTTAATATATTAAATTGGAAAACTTTACTTTGGAAAATTCTCATTAAATCTTAATAAAAAGATTTATAAATTCCAAATCACATTTCGCTGCAAATCAGGTTAAAAAACGAATGTCTTTAAAAACACAGTTCACAATAAACCTAACTCACATTCCATTATATTCCAATTAAATGTTAATTAATTGGAAACACTAATAATCTTAATTAAAAGATTTATTCTTTTCACATGGGGTTTAAGAACTGTTTTATTTAAGACACTATTCACGACAAACCCAAAATCAAATTCTTTTATTCAATTCCAATTAAATCTTAATTAATTGGAAAACTTCACTAAATTGTAAATAAAAGATTTATTATTTCTTTAACTGAGTTTAAGAATAGTGTTAATGAAGACACCATTCACGACAAACCCAAAATCCAATTCAGTATTAAATACAAGGCTCTGAATAGAAATTATATCGGCTTATATTCAATATCAAATTCTGAAACCAACAAATATCGTACTGGAAATAACGATATAAATATATCTTCCAAATTTCCATACCAATATCCGTATAATCCCGAAATCCAACACCGAAATATTCCAAAGATGATTTCCATTCAAATCCACTCCAATTCATATATTGGAAATTCTGATTATATTAAAACCCATTATCAATCCAATTTATTTATTTAAAAATAATTGGATTATAATTCTAGCTAAAAACTAGTTCATTTTGATAAAAATATATTTTTATCTTTACAAACATGGAATATTTCATCCAAATTCTTTCCAAATCATTTATTATGATTTTACACAATTTATCAATATTTTTAATAATTTTATCAAGGCCCGTACAGTCGATTTCCATAAATGGTCATCGAACTGCACTTACATCAACCTTTTCCAAATTTGATTTGGACACAATTCCAAATCCAAATGTTAGATTTCAAATCCCTTATATTCGTTGGAAAGCTCTTTTCAATACGAACCCAACGGTTCCGGTTTTAGGAGAATTTGACGGCCGTATCTCCCGTAATGTCAATTCGAAGTCAATGGTCGAAATTCGCAAACTGCCGCGGCGCGGAGCGTTCTATTCAGGCCATTAAATATATATATATAATATATATATATATATGTATGTATGTATATTATATATTTCGTCGATTTCTATTTAAAACGTATTTTATAATTCGTTTTAAAATGATTCTAACTTCATTTTCAATTTTAAATCAAAATCGAATTTTCCTTATCATTATAATATATAATTGATAATATTTTCAAAATATCAGATTTTGAAATCATTTCATTTTCGATATTCATTATAAAAATGAATAAAATCAATATAATTATCATTCACATCAAAATGGCGTTAATCTAATCAACACGGCTTCATATATTTCAATATTTTCGTGTCCATCCCAAATCGGACATCAAAATCATATTTTGATCCATTACTAAATATTATTTTAAAATATTAGTCATTTTAAAATATTCATTATTCGTCATTTTAAAATATTCATTAATTTAAAATATTCGTTCTTTCTGAATTGGAATCAGACACAATCAATTACCATATAATTTTATTTATATGGATTTCATACACACATGTACACAACAATAACCAAACATAGTCAACCATCATCCAGAGTGCATTACACAGCTGCACAAGCATTAAATATAAATAATTAAGCTTACAACAGTCTGTCAACCAGTCGATTGACATACAACTAAATAATTGAGATTAGTGTACGACAAATGTCATCCCAATACCCGTGTGGGGTTTCAGTCAACACACACTAATTTTATTTGTGTAGTTAGGCGATGTGTAAAATAAATCGTTCCAATCAATATCAGTTAAATGTGTGTACATAAACAAATCGTCCGATTTGTAAATGAAAATTTATTTTATTCATATACTCATTAAAAATTATATTTTTAACAATAAAATATTTATTTCAACACATGAATATTTTAAAAATGATATTTTTATTGTTCTAACATTTTTAGAAAATTTCGACAGCATAACGGCGTGATACTAGAATCGGGATAAGTCTAGCCTTATCCCTCGCCTAATACTAGCTCGCGCCATGCACATACCAAATTCAATCAATTCATTTCACTTCCCAAACCAAATTCAAACAAATAAACCAATCAACCAAACAAACATGGTTTCAAACAAAGGTGTCGGGTGCTACTAAGCACTGTCTTCATCCTAGTATATATATTTAACTAGGAAATAAATTAGAGTGAGATGTTCTCGCCTTTGGTTTCCACTCCTCCACTCTTTATTTCAGAACGGTTCAAATATGGATTTGTTTCCCGCACATTGGGTCCTTCACCGTGTTTTCAATGAAACCTGTTTCACACAGTTTATATTAAAAATCATATTTTTAACTCGCTACCTATATAAAAATCACATTTTTATTTTGATATATATATAAAAAGCGTATTTTTACAATGCTCTTATATATATATAAAATCATATTTTTATAACGCTTTTATATATATATATATATAAATCATAATTTTATATCGTTGTTATATATAAAAAGCACTTCTTTATTTGAACGTTATGTATATAAAAATCACAACTTTATATGTTATTCATATAAATAAAAATCAAATCTTTATGTGTTATATTTATAAATAAAAATCAAATCTTTATATGTTATATATATAAATGAAAATCAAATCTTTATATCATTACATACATATAAAAGATCATATTTGTTGTAATGCTCTTCATAAAATAAAAATCCTATTTTTAACGCTACTTCGTATTGATAAAAATCATATTTTTATATTGCTACTTTCTATATAAAAATCATAATTTTGTTTCGACTAAAAATCGTATTTTTATCCAAACAAAAATCATATCTTATATCGCTATTATATATAATAAAAATCAAATTTTTTTATCTAATTAAAAATTATATTTTTGCCTAGTTAAAAATTATATTTTTTGTCTAACCAAAGATTATATTTTTATTTAAAATTGTTTCATTCATAGAAATTATATTTTTAAAACAACATTATACAAATAAAAATCAGACTTTTATTAGATTAATAGCAAAAAAAATTATAAAGAAAAACACACCTCATTTTCTTGCCAAAAATCGTATTTTTATTTGGAGGAGGGTCCACGGCTGACCATCGCAGCGGAGGAGGGTGGCTAAAAGGTTGGGGAGGCGTCGTAGGTGGTGGCGGTTCGGTCGGGGGCGGCGACAGGCCTAATTGGTGGCGGCGGCGTAGTTTTTGTGGAGTTTTGGATTGTGGTGGGGATTTACAGCGAAGGAGAAGTAAGGGGGAGTAGTGGTGGAGGTCAGGGGAGTCGGAGGTGGCGTCGGAGGACGGCGCGGCCCAGCGCAGCAGGCCACGGTAGCCGGTGGAGCTTCGCCTGGAGGAGCTGTGGGTTTAATTTGAAAAGGGGCTCGATTTTATTGACTGAAGAAAATCTTGGGTTTATACCCTTTTATTTATAAATATATTTAATATTATTATATTTTTCAAAAAAGTTATTGTCTCATTCAATCTCCAAATCGAACCCAACGACTGTCGCCCCTAGCGTAATACCCCCATTCTGGACACAATGTGATATGTCCCGTAAGCCAAGTTGATTATTTCAGTCATTTATTCTTCAAATTAAAATATAAAACATTCAGATTTGAACGTACATTTTAATTTATCAGGGCCACATATTGATTCCGAAAATTCCAGAAAAATAAATCTAGCTATGTTTTGACGATACGGTCCTAACAAAACTGATTTCGTCAAATTTGGAGACCATTTGAAAAACAGTCATTTTCCATTCGATTAAATTCAAACTAAATTGACCAAACACATTCAAATTCACCACGCTCACATATTAATTCCAAAAATTCAGGAAATTGGAATCTAGCAATAATTTGACATTTCGGATCCAACCAAAGTGGTTTCGTCAAAAACGGAGGTCGTTTGCAAAATCGCTATTTTTAAAGGCTATATATTATATAAAATTCCATAACGACTATTCTGACTTTTCAACTGGACATAACTTTTTATTCCCATTATGAAACCTAGATTTTTCACATTCGTTGGAAAGATATTTTCAAATAGATTCAAATATTTTTGGTTTTACCAAAATCTGGTTTATTTTGAATCCTGTACATTCATATGAAATTTGAAATCGAATTTTCAAACTACCGCGCCATTTCCAATTCGTTTTATAATTAAAATAAATATTTATATTCTAACTTCGATTTAAATAAATATATACATTCTAATTCTATTCAAAATAAATTTCTAGTCGTTATTATTTAAAATAAATCATTTTAAATATTCAAAATTCATTAAAATTGCTAAAATAAAAATTTTAAATTGGTTCCGATTTTCCGGGTTGTTACATAACTCGTATTTTATTAATGGGGAATACTAATTTAATTTAATGCTAGATATGAATTGAAAAGGGAATTTGATAACGTAATGGTGATACAAGAAAGTTGCACGGGTGACTAAAAGGTACGAATTAGGTATTTAAATGCAATATCATATTGGACAGTATAAATGAAAAATAGATTACCAAACACAATATTTGATGGAAATGGTATATGAATAATTCCAATCGAATTCGCTATATAAGTTAAGGAAATATTTTACGTGCTGATTTGATTATGAATCATGAACTCGATCAGGAAAGTATAGTCGAATTCAGTTTGATAATATCAATGATCAAAATATTACATGATAATGATGGTCTTTTATGCAGAATTTAGATTTGATTGTTTTCTCCTCATTGTCCTCGTTTGAACTACGATAGAGGAACTAGAGCTAGCTAAGTGATTTAATTTGATTTTTAAAGAAGCGCAGTTTTCTATCGATCAACTTTTGGAGATTAGGGTTTAAGTAAAGAAGCACGTGAAGACCTATGGAAGGGTACATTTGTCTCTTTTTATTTTTTGTATCCACTCTCCCTCCTTAACAAAAAATAAATAAGAAGTAATCCCCTTATATTTCTTCCTCCCTTTAACCAAAATTGGAGTCCCATTAAAAATCCCCAATATTAAAACCATGAATGCTAATAAATAGTTGGTGTTTAGAGTTTGAAGATAGTTTTTCAATTAATAGTTGGCGTTTAGGCTTTAGGAACATTTTTTTCGAACATTAATGCTATGTTGATATATCAATGGATTACTAGTTTTGAATTTCGCATCATATCCATGATTCCATATAAGAAACGACATTTTTTAGTAGTATATATATTGATATAAGTTGAATTTATGATAGCACAAATGGAAAAGCAAAAAATCATAAATTATTTCAAGAAAATTATTTGTATATGTATATATATATATATAGGGATAGGATCAAGGAGCCCCCCTGAATTTCAGCCCTCCATTTGCACCCGAACCATAGCCATATATTTATGTTTAAATATGTTAGTGGAATGAGAGAGAATGAGTGGAAGGAGATAGAGTGTGAAATACTTGGTTGTTGTTGAGGGACTTTTGGGGTGCTGCACTGTTTGGGGTGCTGTTGAACCTGCCCCATATATACATATACGTACATATATATATATATATATATATATATATATATATATATATATATATATGTATGCACACACGCTCTCTTTAAAGCATAACGACAATTTTTTTGGGTAATAGGAAATTATCTAATTATTATGACTACTTTAATTTTATTTTGGACAATGTGCATAAACTGAAAAGTTCTCGATGGCATATGCGGAAAAATCCAATGTATGATCCTTCTCTCACCTGATATGCTGTTGTTGTTCTTTCATCTGTAGTTGCTGTAATCTTGTCATTATTTGAATGCTTATTATTACTCTTTGTCGATGTTCATTGGTCACTTGGTTTAATTGATCACTTGCATGCAGCCAGTTATGCTCTTGCTGTTCTTTTCTGGTCTAGTTTGGTGCTACTAACTTGGTTGCCAGTGTAATGCTAGTGCGTTGTAGCTTGGTGAAGATACGCAACACTTAAGATGGTGTTTGCAGTGTAATGGTGGTTGTTGAACTTTTATTTTGTTGTGTTATTTGATGATCTGCACTTTAAATCTTTTGTATTCTGTTCTGAACTCTGAGGGTAGAAATTGTCAAGAGTATGTTTTAGCTAAGGAGTACTTTGATTGTAACTCTTGAAGTTGTAAATAAAAAATTTGACATGCCTTTCAAAAAAAGATTGAACAAGTATTCCCAATGGATATAACTTTGGTATGTCAACATTTTTTGCAAAGGAAGAAGAAAATGTGTGGAATTTATATGCTTTGGTTACTAATAAGTTTGCAATTGCCCAGATGTCTCCATATAACCTCCTTAAATCATGGATCTCAAATTCGACCGACATTCTAACTGAAATGATGGCGAGTTCATCCATACAGTGGGTGATTCCAAGTTGAATTAAAAAATAATGCTAAGGTGCATAGCGATTATTTCCCTGTAAAAAATTAAGGTGCCCACTACTTAGGTAGGTAATTAGAATATTAAGGCAAAGGCAGTCGCTCGTGCAAGCAGAATATGCTCGGTGAAGGACGTGATAACCCTCCTCAATGTTACTTTTCCTAGCTAAATATTGAACCAACGACGTGTGCAGCGGTCATCCAATAAAATTGTTCCATAAGTTTAAATCCACTTACATAACAATCCATCGATACACATACTTTCCTCCACAAACTAACATTTATTCTAAAATCGCTTATAACAGCAAAGTATATATTTACATTATATACATATGCTAAGTAGGTAAATGGATAACTGGCATTTTTAAAGAAATAATTTCAGAATGATATTATCATTATGATCTTAGAAACAAATAAAATTAAAATATACTAATATTAGAATATTAATAATTGATAAATGCGACAAACACCATTGTCCAAGTGGTTAAGGAAATTTGAAATGGTGGAAGATGTCATAGCTCCAAACCCGCCTTGCGTGATCTGAACCTACCTGCATGTGCTCGTTGCACACTATTTTGTATGTAAGTATCCAATATATTTTTAAAAAAATTGCAAAATGCAAACAACAATCTCAATTGTTACAAATAATACGCCATTTAGGTCTAACCCAATATGGCCAATTTGTAAGCCTACTTAATGGGCCTGCTTCAGTGCTTAGGTGTGACGACCCAAACTTTCGATGAACAAAAGTAAAGATAATCGTAAGGAGTATAACATAATTAAAACAATAACAGATCACAGAACATAAAAACCATTACAGCGGAAATGTAAATGTCATCGCAGCATAACATCTCAGAAATCAGAATACGCAGTACAGGACACAACTTAGCAAAACAGATGTCTAAACAGGGAAAGAAATAAAATCTCCATCTCCTGAAGTACATCGATACTAAAATGTCTCAAATACTCAAGAAGCAAAATAAAAGATAGAATGATAAGGTTCTTCATCATCTTCATCAGCAAGCTCTAGTCCAGAAGATATCCTTACCTAAAGACCTGTCAATTGGCTGCCCATGTGGAAAGAGGGCACCCAAGTTTGCAAAGGTGAAACAAACTACGGGTCAGTCATGGGACTGGTGTGAGAATTCTAACTAATATAACTAATAGAAATCAGGCAAATTCAAAGACCACGCCGCTAATGCGGAACGGGTTTTTCCCAATGAATTGTCGTGCATAATATAAGGTGACTGAACAAATGAATAAGTGAATCGTAAAACAACGCAATGGTTTATTTGAAAAATGAGACCGTTATAAGACCCAAGTCCCATCACACAATGCAACGCAAACCGGAGGATAGGGTTTTGCCTTGTAATGGTCAAGAGATGATAAATACGTAAAAGCGATATTATTAATAGTGTGTATATGTTTTGATAAAATAATTCAAAATAAATGTATCAATCCTAGACGGCATGGGTACCATATATCATGCCGCCATACTAGTAATACTATCAAAACCGCATGGGCGTATTGGGAATTGGTTTCCAACTAGAGTCAAGGCTAGGAACAATATCCTTACCGATTTGAGACACTCCAGCCATTGTCTCAGGATCACACCTACGGGCAACCCTTGGATACAGCAGGGCCGATCCACAAATAATGTTAGTGGATTGGTTATGCCTGAACACACGCTCCCCGATCCTATGGGACCTGCAAACTGGCCATTGGCAGCCGATAAGAATAAACTGAGGCGCCTCAAAATCCAACAACCACATAAGTAAATGTCGGCCAGTTTTAAGCACAGACACCACTTCTATCTAGAAAGAAGCGTGTGCACTCCCTGCGTTCCTATGCTCCGTTTTAGACTCAACCGTGGTGTGAGGCTCGCGAAGTAACGTTATACACAAAGCTATGCCAAATTAGGCTGTGCTCTGATCATTCCACAAGGCCTGCTTTTCAACAAAACCTTGATCAATTGCATCTTGGCGTGCCACATTGACAATTCATGCCATGCGATCGATAACTATTAATATATATTAGGGTGTTAAGTAGAGAACAAATTCTCCACCACCAATCTGATATACACTAATAGAAATCGATTTAATTACATGGAATAAATTCCAACGTCAGACACGCATCCATTTACAAGTCCGTTCTGGGTCTGAACGAAACCGGAGACACCTTAGATGGCTCTCGCCTATCCGGATAATCAACACGTACGTCTGGATGATTACCACGGTTTGACCCTTTCCTGGGAGCAAGTCAGTCGAGGGCATCAGTCGCCATCCATTCGCCGTGAAGATCGCCGGTCTTCAACCGCCGTCTTCTATATATTTAATTGTCGTGTAATTATTTGAAATGAGTTGAACTCGGTCTTTTCAAATAATTATTTGCAAAATTATCTTTTAAATCATTTCATATCGTTAATATTTATTTATAACGATTTATCGCTATTTTTATTTATTTAAAATTAGCCCAATATAAATAAACGACGCTTCGGGTCGGTGGGCGGCCCTAGCGTTGTTTTTACCAAATTTTGATTTATACTTATCTTGAAATCTAACCGTTGGATTTTAACGAAATTTATATCATTGGAAATATCTTCCCAAGACAGTCCTAACGGTTTCAGTTTTGGGAAAATCCGACGGTTGGATCTTACGGTATAATCGTTTAAAGCTACGATTCTAAAACGCGAACTACCGCGAGTGATTCTTTAGTTTACATTAATATTTATATATAATTATATGTATATAAACCATTTGACGTATCCTCTAACGTATTTAACATACCAAATAAAAGAAATATTTTATTTGGCATGTCACAACCATGTTCTAACAAACAAGGTACATTTTATTCATATGAGATTACAAATGTAAATTTGACAAATTTAAATTCTAATATAACCATGTCATTATAAATGTAATTTTGATACCGCATATAAATTCTAATATATGCAACGTTATTTATAAATGTAATTTTTAACACCACATATAAATTCTAGTATATGTGATATTATGAATGCAAGTTTTCTCCTTTTATTTTCTAATTAAAAAGTGAAAATGACACTTCTACAACCTTTTTGATTTCATGTTTTATTTACATTTACGAATGCAAATAAAAATGTACTCCCTTTTAAATCGTATTTTATTTTCACTAGAGAATGCAAATAAAATGTATTCCCTTTATGTCATATTTTATCTGCAATGGGGAATGCAAACAAAAGTATTCTTTTTAAATCACATATTATTTTCAATAGAGAATGCAAATAAAGTATTGTTTTTAAATCGCATATTATTTGCAATGGAAAATGCAAATAAAAGTATTGTTTTTATTTCACATATTATTTGCAATAGAGGGTACAAATAGCAGACGCACTTTTATTCCTATGACATATTTGTATTGGAGAGTACACATAAAAGAACGAATTCTATTTCTATGTCATATTTGTATTAGAAATACAAAGTAAAAATATTAAGATGAACCTAAATCTTATGTTAAGATTTGTGTCAAAGGACAAAATTTAAAAAGGCATCCATTTTCCTATGTGTAATATTTTTATGTTAAGAACACACATAAAAAGGATGACTTTATTTTCCATGCAATACTTGCATTGTAAATGCGAGTAAAAAGAATGATTTTATTTTCTTATGCAATACTTGCATTGTAAATGCAAGTAAAAAGAATGATTTTATTTTCTTATGCAATACTTGCATTGTAAATGCAAGTAAAAAGAATGATTTCTTTTCTTATGCAATACTTGCATTGTAAATGCAAGTAAAAAGAATGATTTCTTTTCTTATGCAATACTTGCATTGTAAATGCAAGTAAAAAGAATGATTTTATTTTCTTATGCAATACTTGCATTGTAAATACAAGTAAAAAAGAATGATTTTATTTTCTTATGCAATACTTGCATTGTAAATGCAAGTAAAAAGAATGATTTCTTTTCTTATGCAATACTTGCATTGTAAATGCAAGTAAAAAGAATGATTTCTTTTCTTATGCAATACTTGCATTGTAAATGCAAGTAAAAAGAATGATTTTATTTTCTTATGCAATACTTGCATTGTAAATGCAAGTAAAAAGAATGATTTCTTTTCTTATGCAATACTTGCATTGTAAATGCAAGTAAAAAGAATGATTTTATTTTCACCGTTTTGTTTTCTATTTTCTTTTCTATAACTGAACTTGCAAAAAGAATGTAAATTAAAGTACATTTTGTTTTCTATGTATATTTGCATCGAGGAGTGCAAATAAAAGAAAAATTTATTTGCCTAAAAAAATGCAAATAGAATAATATTCTAATAAAAGTAACTCTTTTATTTTAATGTAAATCTTTATTTTAACATTTTTTTCGCGTCAAAGGATGCAAACAAAATATACTTCTTTTTATTTTAAACATTTTGTTCGCATCGAGGGGTGCAAACAAAATCCAATCTTTTTATTCTTTTGTAAATTTCTATTTTGACATTTTTGTTCGCATCGAGGGATGCAAAAAAAAAATTATATAATCTTTTTTTTTTCTTCTATAAATTGGATCAATCCAATTTCTAACACAAGCGATAATGTATGAATGGTGATAATCAATTCTACACAAGTGATAATACATATGAATGGTGATAATCAATTCTTTGTTTTGGAATTGATGAATTTAATTCTAACTCAAGTGATGACATATATGAATAGTGAAAAATCAATTCTTTGTTTTGGAATTGATAAATTCAATTTTAACTCAAGTGATGACATATATGAATAGTGAAAAATCAATTCTTTATTTTGGAATTGATAAATTCAATTCTAACTCAAGTGATGACATATATGAATAGTGAAAAATCAATTCTTTGTTTTGGAATTGATAAATTCAATTCTAACTCAAGTGATGACATATATGAATAGTGAAAAATCAATTCTTTGTTTTGGAATTGATAAATTCAATTCTAACTCAAGTGATGACATATATGAATCGTGACCATTTTATTTTACTCTAAATTGATAATTAAATCAATTTAATTTTTTTTAATTCACAGTGATAACTTAGTAGTGATAACATGGCATATTATAAACATGAACATCATATGGATCTATAACACTTATTCAATCACAGAACAATCATCATCAATCATGAACAAACAAATAGATCTGAACCTTATATTTAAATTACATCATAAACTGAATAATTTATTTTATTATTAAATTTAAATAAAGAATTCTCACAGTCATTGTGATTAAGCTGAAAATTTCAACAGCTCAGAAATTCCCCGTTTCAGTCCTGAGGCGTAGATCTCCTTCGTACGATCACAACGCTTCTGAAATTTTCAGATTTCGAATCCGAACGGAAGAGTTATGACCAAAACAAGTTGATAATTAATTTAAAAATTAAATAAATGAATGTGATTAAGGTTTCTAAACCTTTCCTCCTTCTTTGTAACTTGGCCGTGTGTTTTCAGAATTGCTCAAAACTTTGAGCTTGGATTGCAGGAGATTGGAGCGTCGGTTTGGGGTGCCGTCAATTGGAGGAGGACGGGCTTGGAGAGGCCTACCTGCGTCGAGCACGTCGGAGGGCACGGTGATGTCTGGTGGGGCCGGCGGCATGCGCAAGGCGCTGGGTTTGGGGGCGGATTCAAGGAGCTTCGGGCCACGAGAGAGTTTGAAACGGGTCGGAGATGAAAGAGGAGGAAAGGGGCTTCGAAACAGTGTATGGTTGCGTTCTAATTCGAAGGGAGGAGGAAGAATTTGAAGAGTGAAGGTTTGAAGGAGGTGGCGGCTGATTTGAGAATGGGGAAGACGATGTACAGTGGCCGTATTTTTATACGGTGTATTTTTAGGGTTATTTAATTATTAAATTATAATTTAACCCAATTAAAGCCCGTTTTGCAAACTCCTTATTTTTCAGCCCAACGACTGCCTATCCTAACTATTTACCCCCATTCCGGACCCATCTGAATATGTCTCGCAGGCCCAAGAGTCCGTCTCGGTCCCCGTTTCTCAAATTTAAATATAATTCATTTATTTTTAAATTCAAACGTATACAGAAATTTACCGGGACCACATATGAACTCAGAAAATTCCAAAAAAAATATTTCTGGCTTTCTTTTGACGATACGGTCCTAACAAAATTAATTTTGTTGAATTCTGAGCTCGTTTGAAAAACGGCTATTTTTCAAGTCGATTAAAATTGACCGAGCTGAACAAAACACAGTTTCTTGTGCCATGCTCAAATATTAACTTGGAAAATTCTAAAAATTGAAACCTAGCAATAAATTGATTTTCCAGTTCCAACGAAAGTGGTTTCGTCGAAAACAAAGGTCATTTGAAAATTGACTATTTTCACTGGCTTTAATATTATTTAAAATAGAATATTTAAATTCTGCCACATTTTCTAGCCAAAATAATTAATATAAAAATTTTAAATTGGTTCGAATTTTCGGGTTGTTACATTAGGTCTGATGAAAAAACTTTTAAATGCAAAAAAGACTATAATTAGATAAGAAGAAATAAGGCAAAAGAAAATTCTACTATAAAAAGTGATTGTAGAGATACTCTTTCCTTAGTTTTGTTTCCATCTGGATCATCTCATAATTAATAAAATAAAGGTATGTAAACAATTGTTTCTATTTATACAATTTTCTCTTTGGTTCTTGCATTAATTTTAAAAGTGGATATAAGGTTTCAATGTCGAGCCTTCCTGCAAGTCTTGGTGATGGTAGCCATGAAAATGGCATTATGCATAAGCATGGAACTCAAGATGTTCGTAAACATGATCTATTTATTCCGATTTCAATCATTGGTTGGATTATGAGTGAAGCCCGACCTACTCATGGAATAATCTTTAGAGATGCTAAAGAAATTGTCCAAGAAAGTGTTTCTGATTTATCCACTTCATCACCAGCGAGTGAGTACAAATTTTACGAAGGTTGTATTTTCTCTAATTTGCTAAGATAAGAATTTTAATGTTTATATAGGGTAAGTAAAATTTAATATATTTGATTTTTTATTATGAAGTTAATTGCAGATTT
Organism: Allium sativum; assembly: GCA_030737875.1. NCBI lineage: Eukaryota > Viridiplantae > Streptophyta > Magnoliopsida > Asparagales > Amaryllidaceae > Allium > Allium sativum. Next base: position 132,852,754 of record CM060924.1, on the reverse strand, counting down.
GGAAACTACGATTCATTTCTTTTTAATCTATATTAAAGTTAGAGTATCAATTAATTATGCTTACGTTTCTACTTCAAGGGCAATCGATCATTGTCATAAGGAGAAGAGGAGGACTATTACTGGTGATGATTTGATATAGGCAATGGAAAATTTGGGATTTGAAGAGTATATTAAACCTTTGAAACTTTACCTACAGAAGTATAAAGAGGTGATATTTATTTACAGTTATTAATGGTAAGTTGTCGATTTATTGTAATAACCCGGAAAATCTGGGCCAGTTTAAAATTTTTATTTTGGCAATTTTAACGAATTTTGAATATTTAAAATAGATTATTTTAAATAATATCGACGGAAAATTTATTTTGAATATAATTCGAACGTATATATTATATATGTCGTTGTTAGAATATAAATATTTATATATAATTATAAATAGAATTGAAAATGGCGCGGTAGTTCGATAATTCGATTTCAAATTTCAATTGAATGTACCGGGTGCAAAATAATCCGGATTTTAGTGAAACCAAAAATAATAGGATCTAATTGATGATATCTATCCAACGAATCCAAAAAATTAAGATTTCATAGCGGGAATCAAAAGATATGTCCCGTTGAAAATTCTGAATAGTCGCTATGGAATTCAGACCCTTAAAAATAGACATTTTGCAAACGACCTCGGATTTCGACGAAACCACTTTTGTTGGATCCGGGATGTAAAATTATTGCTAGGTTTCAAATTACATAATTTTTCGATTCAATATGTGAGTGTGGCAAAGGAAAACGCGTTTGACCAGTTTCAGTTGATTTTAATCGACTGGAAAATGGCCATTTTTCCAATGGTCTCAGAATTCGACGAAACTAGTTTTGTTAGGACCGTATCGTCGATACGAAGCTAGAAAATATTTTTCTGGAATTTTTCTAGTTAATATGTGACCCCGGTAAATGGCAATGCGGGTTCAAATTCAATATATAGAAGTATATGTTGATTTTGACGAAAACTGTTTGTAATGACCGAATCAGCCTACGATACATATCCCATTGTGTTCGGAATGGGGGTAAAACGTTAGGGACGACAGTCGGCGGGTTTGATTTTGAATTCAAAATAGAAAGTTACTTTTTGAATTTAAAAATAAATTAAATAATATAAAAAATAAAAATATTCCTCTCCTCCCCTTAAATTCCTCTGCCCCCCCCCCTTTATACATCAGTTCGATCAGAACAAAAAGGAAAAAAGAAAAAAAAAAAAAAACCTTCAACGTCGATCGCGCCCTCCCTCCTGACCCCGCCGTGACCGACGCGCCCGCCGCCGCCTCTGGCGCGGATCCGCCCCCCCCCCCTCCTGTGCTGCCGCCGCCTGTAACAACCCGTAAAATCTGGGCCAGTTTAAAATTTTTATTTTGGCAATTTTAGCGAATTTTGATTATTTAAAATGAATTATTTTAAATAATATCGACGGAAATTTATTTTGAATATAATTCGAACGTATATATTATACGCGTCGTCGTTTGAATATAAATAATTATATATAATTATAAATAGAATTGAAAATGGCGCGGTAGTTCGATAATTCGATTTCAAACTTCAATTGAATGTACCGGGTGCAAAACAATCCGGATTTTAGTGAAACCAAAAACATTAGGATCTATCCGTGAATATCTTTCCAACGAATCCGAAAAATCAAGATTTCATATCGGGAATCAAGAGATATGTCCAGTTGAAAATTCTGAATAGTCGCTATGGAATTCAGGCCCTTAAAAATGGACATTTTGCAAATGACCTCGGATTTCGACGAAACCAGTTTTGTTGGATCCGCAGTGTCAAATTATTGCTAGATTCCAAATTTCATAATTTTTCGAATCAATATGTGAGCGTGGCAAAGGAAAACGCGTTTGACCAGTTTCAGTTGATTTTAATCGACTGGAAATTGGCCATTTTTCAAACGGTCTCAGAATTCGACGAAACTAGTTTTGTTAGGACCGTATCGTCAATACGAAGCTAGAAAATATTTTTCTGGAATTTTTAGAGTTAGTATGTGCCCCCGGTAATTTGAAATGTACGTTTAAAATTCAATATAATGATTTAAATGTAAATCCAAAGGAAACTGATTGTAACAGTCGAATCAGCTTGCGGTACATATCCCATTGTGTTCGGAATGGGGGTAAAACGCTATGGACGTCAGGCGGTGGGCCTCGTTTAGAGGTCGTTTGTGAAAGTCAACTTTTTGGCAATTAAAAATAAATAAATTAAATAATATAAATTTTATAAACCCCCCCCTTCCTTTTCTCTTCCCCGATTCAGTCTTCATAAAATAAATAAAAAAAAAAAAAAAAAAAAAGAGGAGGAAAGGGGATCGGAGACCCGCCGCCGCCTCGAAGCGTTCGCCGCCCCCCCTCGCTCTGTCAATCGCCCAAGACCCCGTTCACTTCTTCCCCCCCCCCCCCTCGGCCAACCTCCCACGTCACCACATCGCGGCCCCACCTCGCGTAGCCCATCGCGCAGCTACCCAACAACATCGCCTCCGACCAGAGTACCGCCCCACTCCTCCCCCTACTCTCCTCCTCCTCCACTGGTAATCGACGAAACCCCTCCAATTCGAATCGCGACCCCCCCCTTTTGCTGATGTTCGGCGACGAAGCCCCCCCTTTTTTTGCTGCTGTTCGGCGATGAAGACCCCCCCCCTCCGGTAAGTTTTCTTATTTGTTTAAAGAATTTTATTTTAGAAAAACTGATCTTTTTTAGTTAGGTTAAAACTGAATTTTATTTTAGAAAAACTGATTTTTTTTAGTTAGGTTAAAACTGAATTTTATTTTAGAAAAACTGATTTTTTTTAGTTAGGTTAAAACTGAATTTTATTTTAGAAAAACTGATTTTTTTTAGTTAGGTTAAAACTGAATTTTATTTTAGAAAAACTGATTTTTTTAGTTAGGTTAAAACTGAATTTTATTTTAGAAAAACTGATTTTTTTAGTTAGGTTAAAACTGAATTTTATTTTAGTAAAACTGAATTTTATTTTAAGGTTTTAACTTTAAAAGGAAAAAGATTTGATCTTTATTAGAAAAAAAAGGAAAACTTTTTATTAGAAAAGGCGAAGTCTATATTTTTGAAATGGAATTTTTATCTATATGGCTTCGCAATAAAAATTCGATTTTTATATATTGAACTTTGAACTAAAAATTCGATTTTTATATATTGAACTTTGAACTAAAAATTCGATTTTTATATATTGAACTTTGAACTAAAAATTCGATTTTTATATATTGAACTTTGAACTAAAAATTCGATTTTTATATATTGAACTTCGATAGAAAAATAGAATTTTTATATATTGAATAGCGAAGTAAAATTCAATTTTTACGTATGTAGTGAAAGCAGCAACGAAGATGACGAAGATGCGATAGCGATGAAGATTTCCTGCAAAGGAAGTGCCGTGAAGCTAGGATAGCTATATGTGAGAACTTCTCACCTTTCAATTTAATTTTTCTAGTTATATTTATATACTAGGATGCAGACGGTGCTTAGTAGCACCCGACACAATCGTCCACAAACCATGGACTTGTTTGTTTGGTTGCATAGATTAGTTTGATTATGTGATTGAATTGAATTGTTTGGGTGAAATTGAATGGTGATTGATGTGTGAATGGCGTGGGCCTTCACTAGACCGGGGATAAGGCTAGGCCTCGTCCCGTTTCTAGTATCGTGCCGTTATGCCGCCGAAATTTTCTAAAATGTGTTAGAAAAATAAAAATATCATTTTATTTAAAGAATGAATTGAATAGAAATTCATAGGTTGAAATAAAATGTTTTATCGTTAAAAATATAATTTTTAACGTGAAGTGAATAAAATAGAATATTCATTTACAAACCAGACGGTTTGTTTATGTACACCTATTTGAATGACATTGATTGGGACGATAAATTTTACACATCGCCCAACAGCACAAATAAAATCTGTGTTTGATTGTTTGAAACCCCACACGGGTGTTGGGATGAAATTTGAAGTTCACTCATCCCGATTGATTAAATATGTCGATCGATTGATTGACAGACTGTTATAAGCGTTGAATATCTATATTTGATGCTTTTACAGTGTAGTGCACTTTGGTTGATGGTTGATTATTTTCAATGTTATTATATACATGTGTTGTATGAAAATCCATATAATTAACTTTATATGGTAATTGATTGGGCCTCATTCCAGTTTTAAAATAGAAATATTCGAAATGGAATATTTGAAAATGTCAATATATGAAGCCATGTTGATTAGATTGACGCCATTTTGACGTGAACGATATTTACATCGATTTTATTCATTTTAAAATGAATATTAAAAAGTAATTTTGAAATCAAATATTTCGAAGTGAATTGAATTGAAAACGAATTCAAAGTGAATTGAATTGAAAGTGATTTCGAAATGAATTGAATTGAAAACGAATTCAAAGTGAATTGAATTGAAAACGAATTCAAAGTGAATTGAATTGAAAGTGATTTCGAAATGAATTGAATTGAAAATGAATTCAAAGTGAATTGAATTGAAAGTGATTTCGAAATGAATTGAATTGAAAACGATTTCGAAATGAATTGAATTGAAAACGAATTCGAATTGAATTGAAAGTGAATTGAAATGAATTCAAATTGAATTGAAATTTGAATTGAATAGAAATGAATTTTAAAACGAATTTATAGAGAAGAATTCAATTTTGCTTTGAATTGAGATGGAAGTTGAAATAGATTTTGAAACGAATTTTAAAACTATTTATATAATTCGTTTTAAATAAAAATCGACGAAGTATATATTATATATATAATATAATGGCCTGAATAGAACGCGCCGCGCCGCGGCAGTTCGCGAATTTCGACCATTGATTTCAAATGGACGTTACGGGAGATCCGACCGTCGGATTCTCCTAAAACCGGAACCGTTGGGTTCGTATCGAAAAGAGCTTTCTAGCGAATGTTAGAAATTTGAAATCTAACGGTTGGATTTGGAATTATGTCCAAATCAAATTTGAAAAAGGTCGCTGTAAGTGCAGTTCGATGGCCGTTGATGGAAATCGACTGTACGGGCCTTGATAAAATTATTAAAAATAGTAATAATTTGTGTAAAATCATAAGAAATGATTTGTGAAGATTTGGGATGAAAAACTCCATATTTGAAAAGATAAAAATAGATTTTTATCGAAATGAACTAGTTTTGAACTAGAAATATAATTCTATTTATTTTTAAATAAATAAATTGAATTTGAAATGGTTTTGAAAATAACCAGAGATTCCAACGATTGCATTGGAATGGATTTGAATCGAAATTGCCTTTGGATTATTTCGATGTTGGATTCCGTGATGATACAGATTTTGTTAGGGAAATTTGAAAGATATATATTTATATCGTTATTTCCAATACGACATTTGTTAGTCGTAGAATTCGATATTGAATATAAGCCGATATATTTTCTATTCAGAGCCTTGTATTGAATATCGAATGTGATTTGGGTTTGTCGTGAATGGTGTCTTCACTAACACTGTTCTTGAACCCAGTTGAGAAAAGATTAAATCTTTTTATTTAGATTTAATGAAGTGTACCAATTAAGTGATATTTAATTGGAATTGAATTGATATTGATTTTTGGGTTTATCGTGGACAGTGTTTTAAATAACACTCGTTCTTTAACCCGATAATTAATGAATGTGATTTTGGGTTTATCGTGAACTGTGTTTTTAAATGACACTGATTCTTTAACCCAGTTAAAGATTAAAACTAAGTGGAGTTTTAATGAATCTTTAAATAGATTGAAAAAGATCGAGAATGGAGTATCACCAGTTTTACTCCAAGCGATAGTTAAATCTTTAATTAGATTTGAACGTGAAATGGTAATTGAATTACCGATAACACTGTGGTGTTAGATATGAAGTACTACCAGTTTTACTTCATGGGATGAATAGGTTGGGATTGGGAAATAAAATAAATGATTACTTCAGTGTGGTTCGCTAATCCCGACTAGTTTGAATTGATATTCAAAGGTGATTAAAGAATAAATTTAAAGAATTTATCATGGATAAAATTAATGGGAACTTTTCCCAAAGTATAGGAATATTTGAATAAAGGAATATTCTGAATTGGAATGAGGCGTATGTTGTGTTTGTGTAACACTTTTATGATATATACGCGAGTTATTCAGAAAGACCGGGTTTATCCCATTCTGAATAACTGATTCGACGTGGTGTCGAAGATGAAGACGGTGGTCGAAGACCGGAAGTCTTCACGTCGTTTGGGTGATTACTGATGATCTTGATTGGGTTGTACACCCAAGAAGATGGAAACAGTTAGTGATCGTCCAGACGTACTTGGAGATCGATGGATATGCGGGGTACTAGGTGCCTCCGGTTTCGTTCAGACCCAGAACGGACTTGTAAATGGACTGTGTGTCTGACATTGGATTTTAGTCCGTGTGATTGATCTCTATTAAATATATATCTGCTTGGCGGCGGAGAATTTATTCTCTTGCTTAACGCCCTTCTCTGAGACGTACGAGCTCAGGGGTTATATATTGATGGATATCAAACGCATTGAGTGAATTGCTTGTGTGGCATGCCTAAGTGGCAATTGATCGAGGCTTCTGTTGAAAAGCAAAGTCTTGTGGTGATGATCGAAGCAAGGCCTGTGTGGCGTAGCTTTGTGTAACGTTGATTCGCGAGTTTCGCACCCCGGTTGTGAACCAAAAACGGGAGAGGACGTCAGGGAGGGCATGCGTTTCTTTCTAGCTAGAAGTGGCGTCAGTGGTTTTACACGCCCTGACGAGTTTGACTTATGTGGTTGTTGCTGTTGCGAGGCGCCTCGGTTATATCGGTTTCGGCCGATGCATTCTGGTCGGCAGACGGACCAGACTTACACCCCATAGGGTGGGGAGACGCATGTTCAGGGTTTAAGTTTAATCCACATCGGTGGACCGGCCCTGAGGATCCAAGGGTCGATGCGCTCTGACCCTGAGGCTCGGGCTAGACAGTCTCGAAGTCGGTGAGGACTATCTTTTGCCTCGGTTCATAGACGGAAATCCAATTTCCAAATACGTGACTTTGCGGTTTTATTTGTAAACCTATATATGGCGACATAGTGGCATGGGACGCTCATGCCGCCTATGATTGATACTTATGATTTGAAGTTGTTTCATACACTATGCACTTATTATAGTATCAAATGATTTGTTTTAAACGTATCAAGCATTCTTTGGCTGTTATAAGGGAAAAACCCTATCCCCCGGCTTGCGTTGCATTGTGTGATAGGACCTGGGTCTTATAACAGCTTCATTCTTCTTTATTTAGCATTGCGCTGTTTGTTTTATGCACTGGTATTCTTGGGAGGAAACCCGTTCCGTGTTATACGGCGTGGTCCCTTGATTTACCTAGCTTTAAAAATAAAGATTAAATGTTTTAGTTCTCACACCAGTCCCATGACTGACCTGGAGTTTATTGTTTTAACCTAAACTCTGGGTGCCCTTATTTTGACACGGGCAGCTAGTAGTTTCGGTTTTGCAGATTTATATTCACAGGATCCTGGTTTACAGCTGGAACGATATCCGGAAAGCTTTGTATCCGTATATCTCTTCTAGTTGTGTATTGTATTATTTTCCGTTGCGATGTATTTAAATGTAATTTAAATCTCTGATATTTCTGTGTAATATTCATTTATACTCTGTATATTCTTGTAATCTGATGCATTGTTGTAATATACAGTGAAATGTTCTTCTGTATGCGTTCTGTTTTGTCCTGTTCTCAAACGATAGGGCGTTTCGAACGGCCTGGATCGGTTTAGCGACTGGTTCGGACCGAGCGAAATTCTTGTTCGTCACACGTGGTATCAGAACTTTGGTTTACAAAGCAGAGAACAAGGCACGTTAGAACCATACGAAAGAATTCATCAGATATTGGATTAGCAAAATCCAATGAGAATGACTCGTTAGAAATGGGATCAGTAGTACCTAGAACGAGTGTGAAGAGTAAATTTTTAAAATAAAAATGAAAACAAATTTTGTTTTGCAAATTTGAATCGACTATTCGTATTTGATTATCTATTTATATTGATGTGGACAATCCAGTATATATAGATTTTGCGTATACGTCTGATCCGCGTGTATTAGAAATTTTAATATAATGGATAGATATAGAATTACACTCTAATCGCCCGGAGAGGATTTTGATGATGGAGCTCCATCATTAGAATTTATGTTCGAGTGACGAAAGTGGGCTTTCTATATATTTCCTATTGACTGGTGTGAGAACCAAAATTAGATAGGGCCTATTGTTGTGATTTGGCATCAAGAACATGATTTTTGTATATGTATTAAAATTATGAATTTGAAACTCTAATTCAATAATTGATTGATGTTTGTGTTGTTTGTTTATTTGTTTGCTAAATTTGAACTATTATGCCTAATTGAATCAAATATTGAATTGTATTGAAATTTGGTCGCATTTGCTTGCATACATATACTTACATTGAACAGGTCATAGCAAGGAGGCTAGAGCAGAGAATAAAATTTGTTTGCCCGACAAATAGGTACATGTTTACTACATAATTTCCTGTTTTGTTTGGGTGATGATGATTTTGTGAGCCTATTGGCCAGCCGCTTGGCTTTTTCTTTTTCTTTTTGAGATATGAAGGACCGGGGAAGCTATTTGAAATTCCCCGATGCTCCCGGTGCAGGGGAGGTTATGGCGAAATTTTTCAAAAATTTAGGGTGTTAGCCAAATTTTTGAAAATTTGAAAATTCTCAGAAACTAAAGAGTTGGAGAATGGAAGCCTGATCGAGCGTAGAGCTGAATAATCAAACCGCTTTCGACTTTGTTCCTTTTCGGGGACGAAAAGTTTTAAGTGGGGGAGATTGTAACAACCCGTAAAATCTGGGCCAGTTTAAAATTTTTATTTTGGCAATTTTAGCGAATTTTGATTATTTAAAATGAATTATTTTAAATAATATCGACGGAAATTTATTTTGAATATAATTCGAACGTATATATTATACGCGTCGTCGTTTGAATATAAATAATTATATATAATTATAAATAGAATTGAAAATGGCGCGGTAGTTCGATAATTCGATTTCAAACTTCAATTGAATGTACCGGGTGCAAAACAATCCGGATTTTAGTGAAACCAAAAACATTAGGATCTATCCGTGAATATCTTTCCAACGAATCCGAAAAATCAAGATTTCATATCGGGAATCAAGAGATATGTCCAGTTGAAAATTCTGAATAGTCGCTATGGAATTCAGGCCCTTAAAAATGGACATTTTGCAAATGACCTCGGATTTCGACGAAACCAGTTTTGTTGGATCCGCAGTGTCAAATTATTGCTAGATTCCAAATTTCATAATTTTTCGAATCAATATGTGAGCGTGGCAAAGGAAAACGCGTTTGACCAGTTTCAGTTGATTTTAATCGACTGGAAATTGGCCATTTTTCAAACGGTCTCAGAATTCGACGAAACTAGTTTTGTTAGGACCGTATCGTCAATACGAAGCTAGAAAATATTTTTCTGGAATTTTTAGAGTTAGTATGTGCCCCCGGTAATTTGAAATGTACGTTTAAAATTCAATATAATGATTTAAATGTAAATCCAAAGGAAACTGATTGTAACAGTCGAATCAGCTTGCGGTACATATCCCATTGTGTTCGGAATGGGGGTAAAACGCTATGGACGTCAGGCGGTGGGCCTCGTTTAGAGGTCGTTTGTGAAAGTCAACTTTTTGGCAATTAAAAATAAATAAATTAAATAATATAAATTTTATAAACCCCCCCCCCCTTCCTTTTCTCTTCCCCGATTCAGTCTTCATAAAATAAATAAATAAAAAAAAAAAAAGAGGAGAAAAGGGGATCGGAGACCCGTCGCCGCCTCGAAGCGTTCGCCGCCCCCCCTCGCTCTGTCAATCGCCCAAGACCCCGTTCACTTCTTCCCCCCCCCCCCGGCCAACCTCCCACGTCACCACATCGCGGCCCCACCTCGCGTAGCCCATCGCGCAGCTACCCAACAACATCGCCTCCGACCAGAGTACCGCCCCACTCCTCCCCCTACTCTCCTCCTCCTCCACTGGTAATCGACGAAACCCCTCCAATTCGAATCGCGACCCCCCCCCCCTTTTGCTGATGTTCGGCGACGAAGCCCCCCCTTTTTTGGCTGCTGTTCGGCGATGAAGACCCCCCCCCCCCTCCGGTAAGTTTTCTTATTTGTTTAAAGAATTTTATTTTAGAAAAACTGATCTTTTTTAGTTAGGTTAAAACTGAATTTTATTTTAGAAAAACTGATTTTTTTTAGTTAGGTTAAAACTGAATTTTATTTTAGAAAAACTGATTTTTTTTAGTTAGGTTAAAACTGAATTTTATTTTAGAAAAACTGATTTTTTTTAGTTAGGTTAAAACTGAATTTTATTTTAGAAAAACTGATTTTTTTTAGTTAGGTTAAAACTGAATTTTATTTTAGAAAAACTGATTTTTTTAGTTAGGTTAAAACTGAATTTTATTTTAGTAAAACTGAATTTTATTTTAAGGTTTTAACTTTAAAAGGAAAAAGATTTGATCTTTATTAGAAAAAAAAAGGAAAACTTTTTATTAGAAAAGGCGAAGTCTATATTTTTGAAATGGAATTTTTATCTATATGGCTTCGCAATAAAAATTCGATTTTTATATATTGAACTTTGAACTAAAAATTCGATTTTTATATATTGAACTTTGAACTAAAAATTCGATTTTTATATATTGAACTTTGAACTAAAAATTCGATTTTTATATATTGAACTTTGAACTAAAAATTCGATTTTTATATATTGAACTTCGATAGAAAAATAGAATTTTTATATATTGAATAGCGAAGTAAAATTCAATTTTTACGTATGTAGTGAAAGCAGCAATGAAGATGACGAAGATGCGATAGCGATGAAGATTTCCTGCAAAGGAAGTGCGGTGAAGCTAGGATAGCTATATGTGAGAACTTCTCACCTTTCAATTTAATTTTTCTAGTTATATTTATATACTAGGATGCAGACGGTGCTTAGTAGCACCCGACACAATCGTCCACAAACCATGGACTTGTTTGTTTGGTTGCATAGATTAGTTTGATTATGTGATTGAATTGAATTGTTTGGGTGAAATTGAATGGTGATTGATGTGTGAATGGCGTGGGCCTTCACTAGACCGGGGATAAGGCTAGGCCTCGTCCCGTTTCTAGTATCGTGCCGTTATGCCGCCGAAATTTTCTAAAATGTGTTAGAAAAATAAAAATATCATTTTATTTAAAGAATGAATTGAATAGAAATTCATAGGTTGAAATAAAATGTTTTATCGTTAAAAATATAATTTTTAACGTGAAGTGAATAAAATAGAATATTCATTTACAAACCAGACGGTTTGTTTATGTACACCTATTTGAATGACATTGATTAGGACGATAAATTTTACACATCGCCCAACAGCACAAATAAAATCTGTGTTTGATTGTTTGAAACCCCACACGGGTGTTGGGATGAAATTTGAAGTTCACTCATCCCGATTGATTAAATATGTCGATCGATTGATTGACAGACTGTTATAAGCGTTGAATATCTATATTTGATGCTTTTACAGTGTAGTGCACTTTGGTTGATGGTTGATTATTTTCAATGTTATTATATACATGTGTTGTATGAAAATCCATATAATTAACTTTATATGGTAATTGATTGGGCCTCATTCCAGTTTTAAAATAGAAATATTCGAAATGGAATATTTGAAAATGTCAATATATGAAGCCGTGTTGATTAGATTGACGCCATTTTGACGTGAACGATATTTACATCGATTTTATTCATTTTAAAATGAATATTAAAAAGTAATTTTGAAATCAAATATTTCGAAGTGAATTGAATTGAAAACGAATTCAAAGTGAATTGAATTGAAAGTGATTTCGAAATGAATTGAATTGAAAACGAATTCAAAGTGAATTGAATTGAAAACGAATTCAAAGTGAATTGAATTGAAAGTGATTTCGAAATGAATTGAATTGAAAATGAATTCAAAGTGAATTGAATTGAAAGTGATTTCGAAATGAATTGAATTGAAAACGATTTCGAAATGAATTGAATTGAAAACGAATTCGAATTGAATTGAAAGTGAATTGAAATGAATTCAAATTGAATTGAAATTTGAATTGAATAGAAATGAATTTTAAAACGAATTTATAGAGAAGAATTCAATTTTGCTTTGAATTGAGATGGAAGTTGAAATAGATTTTGAAACGAATTTTAAAACTATTTATATAATTCGTTTTAAATAAAAATCGACGAAGTATATATTATATATATAATATAATGGCCTGAATAGAACGCGCCGCGCCGCGGCAGTTCGCGAATTTCGACCATTGATTTCAAATGGACGTTACGGGAGATCCGACCGTCGGATTCTCCTAAAACCGGAACCGTTGGGTTCGTATCGAAAAGAGCTTTCTAGCGAATGTTAGAAATTTGAAATCTAACGGTTGGATTTGGAATTATGTCCAAATCAAATTTGAAAAAGGTCGGTGTAAGTGCAGTTCGATGGCCGTTGATGGAAATCGACTGTACGGGCCTTGATAAAATTATTAAAAATAGTAATAATTTGTGTAAAATCATAAGAAATGATTTGTGAAGATTTGGGATGAAAAACTCCATATTTGAAAAGATAAAAATAGATTTTTATCGAAATGAACTAGTTTTGAACTAGAAATATAATTCTATTTATTTTTAAATAAATAAATTGAATTTGAAATGGTTTTGAAAATAACCAGAGATTCCAACGATTGCATTGGAATGGATTTGAATCGAAATTGCCTTTGGATTATTTCGATGTTGGATTCCGTGATGATACAGATTTTGTTAGGGAAATTTGAAAGATATATATTTATATCGTTATTTCCAATACGACATTTGTTAGTCGTAGAATTCGATATTGAATATAAGCCGATATATTTTCTATTCAGAGCCTTGTATTGAATATCGAATGTGATTTGGGTTTGTCGTGAATGGTGTCTTCACTAACACTGTTCTTGAACCCAGTTGAGAAAAGATTAAATCTTTTTATTTAGATTTAATGAAGTGTACCAATTAAGTGATATTTAATTGGAATTGAATTGATATTGATTTTTGGGTTTATCGTGGACAGTGTTTTAAATAACACTCGTTCTTTAACCCGATAATTAATGAATGTGATTTTGGGTTTATCGTGAACTGTGTTTTTAAATGACACTGATTCTTTAACCCAGTTAAAGATTACAACTAAGTGGAGTTTTAATGAATCTTTAAATAGATTGAAAAAGATCGAGAATGGAGTATCACCAGTTTTACTCCAAGCGATAGTTAAATCTTTAATTAGATTTGAACGTGAAATGGTAATTGAATTACCGATAACACTGTGGTGTTAGATATGAAGTACTACCAGTTTTACTTCATGGGATGAATAGGTTGGGATTGGGAAATAAAATAAATGATTACTTCGGTGTGGTTCGCTAATCCCGACTAGTTTGAATTGATATTCAAAGGTGATTAAAGAATAAATTTAAAGAATTTATCATGGATAAAATTAATGGGAACTTTTCCCAAAGTATAGGAATGTTTGAATAAAGGAATATTCTGAATTGGAATGAGGCGTATGTTGTGTTTGTGTAACACTTTTATGATATATACGCGAGTTATTCAGAAAGACCGGGTTTATCCCATTCTGAATAACTGATTCGACGTGGTGTCGAAGATGAAGACGGTGGTCGAAGACCGGAAGTCTTCACGTCGTTTGGGTGATTACTGATGATCTTGATTGGGTTGTACACCCAAGAAGATGGAAACAGTTAGTGATCGTCCAGACGTACTTGGAGATCGATGGATATGCGGGGTACTAGGTGCCTCCGGTTTCGTTCAGACCCAGAACGGACTTGTAAATGGACTGTGTGTCTGACATTGGATTTTAGTCCGTGTGATTGATCTCTATTAAATATATATCTGCTTGGCGGCGGAGAATTTATTCTCTTGCTTAACGCCCTTCTCTGAGACGTACGAGCTCAGGGGTTATATATTGATGGATATCAAACGCATTGAGTGAATTGCCTGTGTGGCATGCCTAAGTGGCAATTGATCGAGGCTTCTGTTGAAAAGCAAAGTCTTGTGGTGATGATCGAAGCAAGGCCTGTGTGGCGTAGCTTTGTGTAACGTTGATTCGCGAGTTTCGCACCCCGGTTGTGAACCAAAAACGGGAGAGGACGTCAGGGAGGGCATGCGTTTCTTTCTAGCTAGAAGTGGCGTCAGTGGTTTTACACGCCCTGACGAGTTTGACTTATGTGGTTGTTGCTGTTGCGAGGCGCCTCGGTTATATCGGTTTCGGCCGATGCATTCTGGTCGGCAGACGGACCAGACTTACACCCCATAGGGTGGGGAGACGCATGTTCAGGGTTTAAGTTTAATCCACATCGGTGGACCGGCCCTGAGGATCCAAGGGTCGATGCGCTCTGACCCTGAGGCTCGGGCTAGACAGTCTCGAAGTCGGTGAGGACTATCTTTTGCCTCGGTTCATAGACGGAAATCCAATTTCCAAATACGTGACTTTGCGGTTTTATTTGTAAACCTATATATGGCGACATAGTGGCATGGGACGCTCATGCCGCCTATGATTGATACTTATGATTTGAAGTTGTTTCATACACTATGCACTTATTATAGTATCAAATGATTTGTTTTAAACGTATCAAGCATTCTTTGGCTGTTATAAGGGAAAAACCCTATCCCCGGCTTGCGTTGCATTGTGTGATAGGACCTGGGTCTTATAACAGCTTCATTCTTCTTTATTTAGCATTGCGCTGTTTGTTTTATGCACTGGTATTCTTGGGAGGAAACCCGTTCCGTGTTATACGGCGTGGTCCCTTGATTTACCTAGCTTTAAAAATAAAGATTAAATGTTTTAGTTCTCACACCAGTCCCATGACTGACCTGGAGTTTATTGTTTTAACCTAAACTCTGGGTGCCCTTATTTTGACACGGGCAGCTAGTAGTTTCGGTTTTGCAGATTTATATTCACAGGATCCTGGTTTACAGCTGGAACGATATCCGGAAAGCTTTGTATCCGTATATCTCTTCTAGTTGTGTATTGTATTATTTTCCGTTGCGATGTATTTAAATGTAATTTAAATCTCTGATATTTCTGTGTAATATTCATTTATACTCTGTATATTCTTGTAATCTGATGCATTGTTGTAATATACAGTGAAATGTTCTTCTGTATGCGTTCTGTTTTGTCCTGTTCTCAAACGATAGGGTGTTTCGAACGGCCTGGATCGGTTTAGCGACTGGTTCGGACCGAGCGAAATTCTTGTTCGTCACACCGCCGCGGCTTCTTCTTCCTCCTCTGCTCCTCTTCCCCTCTTCCGACAATCCGCAAAACCCCCCTTTTTCCCCCTTTCAATTGCGCACCCTCTCCTCTTCACTCGTCCCTTCTTCCACTTCCGTCGATTATCACAGTGAGTCTTTACTTGATTTATTTCAGTTTTTTTTTTTTAATTCGAATTGGGTTTTATTTAAATCAGTTTTTGAATGTTTATAGCATGGATAAAATCAGTTTTAAAAGTTCGGACCTTTGTAAATCAATATGGTATAGTTTTTAAAGATAAAAATTCGATTTCTTTTACATTAAAAGGCAAGGTAAATAAATTTGATTTTTAATTTATAAAAGGTTTGAACTTTATGTATATAAAGGTTAGATTTTTAATACACATGGAATTGATATTTTTATATCAAAAGTTGGGATTTTTTTTTATATGAACAAAGTTGTGATTATTCATTATATAAAGATAAGATTTTTATATGGAAAAAGATTGGATTTTTATCTAAGAAAAGTTATGATTTTTAATATCGTTAAAAACGAGAATTTTATCACTTTAAAGACGAGATTTTTCATAACGAAAAAGACGTGATTTTCACATATTAAAAGATTTGATTTTTTTTTGTATGTAAAACTGAATTATAAAAATATAATTTTTATAAGATAGAGAATATAAAAATATGATTTTTATATAATATAGGAGTTAAAAATATAATCTTTATAGTAAAGAGGGCGAGTTAAAAATAAAATCTTCTAATTTGAAAAGGTGAAATCTTTGTATAGATAATAGAAAGTAAAAATTCGATTTTTATACATTGAATAGAAAAGTAAAAAATTCGATTTTTATATATTGAATAGCAAAGTAAAAATTCGGTTTTTATATATGTAGTGGCTACGGGCAACGAAGATGACAAAAAGGCGATAACGACGAAGACTTCTGCTTAAGAAGAGTCGAGGTAATTGGATAGCTATTGGTGAGAATTTCTCACTCTTCAATTTCCTTTTTCTAGTTATATATATATACTAGGATGTAGACGGTGTTTAGTAGCACCCGACACAATCGTCCACAGACCATGGACTTGTTTGTTTGGTTGTGTAGTTAGTTAGATTATTTGGTTTGAATTGAATTGTTTGGTGAAATGGAAGGGATTTGATTGATGTGTGAATGGCGTGGGCCTTCACTAGACCGGGGATAAGGCTAGGCCTTGTCCCGTTTCTAGTATCGTGCCGTTATGCCGCCGAAATTTCCTAAAATAGGTTAGAAAAATAAAAATATCATTTTTATTGGGTAAATGAACTGAATAGAAATTCATGTGTTGAAATAAAATATTTTATCGTTAAAAATATAATTTTTAACGTGGAAGTGAATAAAATAAATTATTCATTTACAAACCGGACGGTTTGTTTATGTACACCTATTTGAAGGACATTGATTGGGTCGATAAATTTTACACATCGCCCTACTGCACAACTAAAATCTGTGTTTGATTGTTTGAAACCCCACACGGGTGTTGGGATGAAATTTGAAGTTCACTCATCCTGATTGATTAAATATGTCGATCGATTGATTGACAGGCTGTTATAAGCGTTAGATATCTATATTTGATGCTTATACAGTGTAGTGCACTTTGGTTGATGGTTGATTATTTCTCAATGCTATTATATACGTGTGATGTATGAAAATCCATATAATTAACATTATATGGTGATTGTTTGGGCCTCATTCCAATTTAGAAAATAAAGAATAATATAAAATAAAGGTTTATGTGTTGACCGTACTCATCCGTTGAGATTAGTCATGTGTTGAACGAAATATTTTAATAATAAAATTTACATCTTTATCACTATAAAATAGAGGTTCATGTGTTGACAGTACTCATCCGTTGAGATTAGTCATGTGTTGAACGAAATATTTTAATAATAGAAATATTTGAAATAGAAATATTTGAAATGGAAATATTTGAAAGAGAAATATTTGAAATAGAATATTTGGAAATAGAAATATATGAAGCCGTGTTGATTAGATTGACGCCATTTTGACGTGAACGATATTTATATCGATTTTATTCACTTTAAAATGAATATTGAAAAGTGATTTCGAAATCGAATATTTTGAAATGAAATTTGAATTAAATTGAATGGAAAACGAATTCGAATTGAATATATAATGAATTTGATTTGAATAGAAAACGAATTTGATTTCAATTGAATATATAACGAATTTGATTTCAATTGAATATATAATGAATTTGATTTGAATAGAAAAAGAATTTGATTTCAATTGAATATATAACGAATTTGATTTCAATTGAATATATAATGAATTTGATTTGAATAGAAAACGAATTTGATTTCAATTGAATATATAATGAATTTGATTTGAATAGAAAACGAATTTGATTTCAATTGAATATATAACGAATTTGATTTCAATTGAATATATGATGAATTTGATTTGAATAGAAAACGAATTTGATTTCAATTGAATATATAACGAATTTGATTTAAATGGAAAACGAATTGAATTTAAATGAATTTTGAAACGAATTTATAAGGAGAAATTAAATTTTGATTTGAATTGAAATGGAAGTTGAAATTGTTTTCGAAACGAATTTAAAACTATTTATAAAATTCGTTTTAAATAGAAATCGACAAAATATATATTATATATATTATATATATATATAATATAATGGCCTGAATAGAACGCGCCGCGCCGCGGCAGTTCGCGAATTTCGACCATTGACTTCGAACGGACATTACGGGAGATCCGACCGTCGGATTTTCCTAAAACCAGAACCATTGGGTTCGTATCGAAAAGAGCTTTCTAAAGAATATTAGAAATTTGAAACCTAACGGTTGTATTTCGAGATACGTCCAAATCAAATTTGAAAAGGGTCGCTGTAAGTGCAGTTCGATGGCCGTTGATGGAAATCGACTGTACGGGCCTTGATAAAATTATTAAAAATAGTAATAATTTGTGTAAAATCATAAGAAATGATTTGGGAAAAATTGGGATGAAAAACTCCATATTTGAAAAGATTAAAATAGGTTTTCGAAATGAACTAGTTTTGAACTAAAATTAAAACCCATTTATTTTTAAATAAATAAATTGGATTTGAAATGGGTTTAAATAAAATGTGATTTGGGTTTGTCGTGAACTGTGTTTTAAATAACACTAGTTCTTTAACCCAGTAAAAGGAGTTTTAACGAATCTGCAATTAGATTGAAATGTGAATTTATAGTCTAAATTATCAAATTTAGAAAATGAGCGAGAATGGAGTATCACCAGTTTTTGCTCCAAAACGATAGTTAAATCTTTAATTAGATTTGAACGTGAAATGGTAATTAGTTTTACCGACAATACTGTGGTGTTAGATATGGAGTATCACCAGTTTTGCTTCATGGGATGAATAGGTTGGGATTGGGAAATAAAATAAATAATTACTTCGGTGTGGTTCGCTAATCTCGACTAGTTTAGAAAAACCATAATTTGGTTTGAAATGACATCCAAAGGAAGATTAAAGGATAAATTTTAAAGAATTTATCTTGGATAAAATTAATGGGAACCTTTCCCTAAGAATTGAAATCTAGAAACTAGCTGAAGGTTAGTTAAGAAGAATGGTTTCCTGGATATTGATCTGATGTTGGTTTTGGCCTTCAGGGTTTATATTTGGGAAATTGTTCTATTGCTAATTTGCGGTTAGTGGTTGCTGAATTGGAATGAGGCGTATGTTGTGTTTGTGTAACATTTGTTTTTAATATACGCGGGTTGTTCGGAAAGGCCGGGTTTATACCCATTCTGAATAACTGATTCGACGATATGTCGAAGATGAAGACGGTGGTTGAAGACCGGAAGTCTTCACATCGTTTGGGTGATTACTGATGATCTTGATTGGGCTGTACACCCAAGATGAGGGAATCAGTTGGTTGTCGTCCGGACGTACTTGGAGATCGATGGATATGCGAGGAAAGTGCCTCCGGTTTCGTTCAGACCTAGAACGAACATGTAAATGGATTGTGTGTCTGACATTGGATTTTATTCTGTGTTGATTGATTTTTGTTAAATATATATCTGTTTGGCGGAGGAGAATTTATTCTCTTGCTTAACGCCCTTCTCTGAGACGTACGAGCTTAGAGGTTATATATCGATAGATGTCAATCGCATGGCATGAATTGCATGTGTGGCATGCTGAGTTGCATGGATCAAGGCTTCTGTTGAAAAGCAAAGTCTTGTGGTTGATGATCAAAGCACGACCTACGTGGCAGCTTTGTGTATAGCGTGGATTCGTGTGCCTCACACCTCGGTATGAGTCAAAAACGGGATGAGGACCCAAGGAGTGCACGACGTTTCTTTCTAGCTATGGGTGGTGTCAGTGACCTACCAGCCCTGACATTTATTTACTTTTCACCTTTGTGGTTTGGATGCGAGGCGCCTCGATTATAGGTCATATAGGGCCGGGAAACATGTGTTCAGGAATAACTAATCCTCAAACGTAAGAGAAGACCGGTCTTGGAGGATCCCAGGGTTACCCAGAGTGTGTAGTCCTGAGGCATTTGCTAGAGTGTCTCGAACGCTGAGAGGAGCTTGCCCCTTGCCTCGACTCATGACGGAAATCCAATTTCCAATACGTGATATTGCGGTTTTAATTGTAGAACTAGTATGGCGACATGATATATGGTACCCATGCCGTCTATGATTTATATTTATGATTGAAATTGTTTTGACACTATACACTTATTATAGTATCAAATGATTTGTTTTAAACGTACCAAGCATTTTTGGCTATTATAAGGGAAAACCCTATCCTCCGGCTTGCGTTGCATTGTGTGATGGGACCTGGGTCTTATAATAGCTTCATTTATCGAAAAAGCATTGCGTTGTTTTTTTCTATGCACTGATATTCTTGGGAGGAAACCCGTTCCGTGTTATA
The DNA here is from genome assembly GCA_030737875.1 of Allium sativum. Taxonomy (NCBI): domain Eukaryota; kingdom Viridiplantae; phylum Streptophyta; class Magnoliopsida; order Asparagales; family Amaryllidaceae; genus Allium; species Allium sativum. The sequence continues at coordinate 132,832,461 of CM060924.1, read as the reverse complement.
CGGCGTGGTCCCTTGAATAACTCTCTTTTAAAGTAAAGCTTGAAATAACTGTTTTAGTTCTCACACCAGTCACATGACTGACCTGGAGTTTATTGTTTTAACCTAAACTCTGGGTGCCCCCATTTTCCGCACGGGCAGCTAGTAGTTTTGGTTTTGCAGATTTATATTCACAGGATCCTGGTTTACAACTGGAATGGTATCCGGAAAGCTCTGTATCCGTATATCAGCTTCAGTTGTGTTTTGTATTATTTTCCGCTGCTATGTAATTTATTGTAATCTCTGATAATTTTCGTATGTAATTTATTCATTCATAATTTGTATATTCTTGTATCTGATGGAATTGTTGTAATAGCAATGAAATGTTCTTCCGTCTGCATTCTGTTTTGTCTTGTCCTCACAGTAATTCGTTCTTTCTCATCTCTTCGGAGACCGGGGAAGTTCGGGTCGCTTCATTTGGTATCAGAGCTTTGGTTTACATAGCTCGAGAACAAGACACATTAGAACCATACGAAAGAATTCATCAGATATTGGATTAGTAATATCCAATTAGAATGACTCGTTAGAGATAGGATCAGTAGTATCCTAGAACGAGTGTGAAGAGTATATTTTTCAATTGAAAACAATTTTGTTTTGGTAATTTAAACCATTTTATACGTATTTGAATATTTATTTATTTTGAATTTGGACAATCCAATATATAAAGATTTTGCATATACGCGTCATGAACGTATATTCGAAGTTTTAATATACTGGATAGATATAGAATCATACTCTAGTGGCCCGAAGATGATTCTGATGGTTGAGTACTCGTCGTCAGAATTTATATTCGAGTGACGAAGGTGTGATTTTCTATATATTTCCATTAGACTGGTGTGAGAACCAAAACTTATATAGATAGATTTGTTGTTGTGATTTGGCATCAAAAACATGATTTTTGACTATATATCAAAAATTTATGAATTTGAAAACTCTAATCCACTAATTGATTGATGATTGTGTTGTTTGTCTATTTGTTGATAATATTGAACCATTTAGCCTAATTGAACCAAATATTGAACTGTATTGAAAATTGGTCGCATTTGCTTGCATATACATATACTTACATTGAACAGGTCATAGCAAGGAGGCTAGAGCAGAGGATAAAATTTGTTTGCCCGGCAAATAGGTGCATGTTTATCATAATTTACTGTTTTGTTTGGGTGATGATGATTTTATGAGCCGATTGGCTAGCCGCTTGGCTTTTTCTTTTTCTTTTTGAGATCAGAAGGCCTATATGGCAATTTCGGGATTTTCCCGTGGCTCCCGGTGCAGGGGAGGTTATGGCGAAATTTTTCGAAAATTTAGGGTGTTAGCCAAATTTTTGAAAATTTGAAAATTCTCAGAAACTGAAAAGTTGGAGAATAGAAGCCAGATCGAACGTAGAGTTGATTAATCAAACCACTTTCGACTTTGTTCCTTTTCGGGGACGAAAAGTTTTAAGTGGGGAAGATTGTAATAACCCAGAAAATCTGGGCTAGTTTAAAATTTTTATTTCGGCAATTTTAACGAATTTTGAATATTTAAAATAGATTATTTTAAATAATATCAACGGAAAATTTATTTTGAATATAATTCGAACGTATATATTATATACGTCGTCGTTAGAATATAAATATTTATACATAATTATAAATAGAATTGAAAATGGCGCGGTAGTTCGATAATACGATTTCAAATTTCAATTGAATGTACCGGGTGCAAAATAATCCGGATTTTAGTGAAACCAAAAATAATAGGATCTAATTGATGATATCTTTCCAATGAATCTGAAAAATCAAGATTTCATAGCGGGAATCAAAAGATATGCCCCGTTGAAAATTCTGAATAGCCGCTATGGAATTCAGACCCTTAAAAATAGACATTTTGCAAACGGACTCGGATTTCGACGAAACCACTTTTGTTGGATCCGGGATGTAAAATTATTGCTAGGTTTCAAATTAAATAATTTTTCGAATCAATATGTGAGCGTGGCAAAGGAAAACGCGTTTGACCAGTTTCAGTTGATTTTAATCGACCGGAAAATGGCCATTTTTCCAACGGTCTCAGAATTCGACGAAACTAGTTTTGTTAGGACCGTATCGTCAATACGAAGCTAGAAAATATTTTTCTGGAATTTTTCTAGTTAATATGTGACCCCGGTAAATGGAATGCGGGTTCAAATTCAATATATAGAAGTATATGTTGATTTTGATGAAAACTGTTTGTAACGACCGAATCAGCCTACGATACATATCCCATTGTGTTCGGAATGGGGGTAAAACGGTAGGGACGACAGTCGGCGGGTTTGATTTTGAATTCAAAATAGAAAGTTGCTTTTTGAATTTAAAAATAAATTAAATAATATAAAAAATAAAAATATTCCTCTCCTTCCCTTAAATTCCTCTGCCCCCCCCCCCCCCCCCCCGCCCTTTATACATCAGTTCGATCAGAACAAAAAGGAAAAAAGAAAAAGGAAAAAAAACCCTTCAACGTCGATCGTGCCCTCCCTCCTGACCCCGCCGTGACCGACGCGCCCGCCGCCGCCTCTGGCGCGGATCCCCCACCCCCTCCTGTGCTGCCGCAGCCGCGGCTTCTTCTTCCTCCTTTGCTCCTCTTCCCCTCTTCCGACAATCCGCGAAACCCCCCTTTTTTCCCCTTTCAGTTGCGCACCTTCTCCTCTTCACTCCTCCCATCTTCCACTTCCTTCGATTATCACAGTGAGTTTTTACTTGATTTATTTCAGTTTTTTTTTTTAATTCGAATTGGGTTTTATTTAAATTAGTTTTTGAATGTTTATATCATGGATAAAATCAGTTTTAAAAAGTTCGGACCTTTGTAAATCAATATGGTATAGTTTTTAAAGATAAAAATTCGATTTCTTTTACATTAAAAGGCAAGGTAAATAAATTTGATTTTTAATTTATAAAAGGTTTGAACTTTATGTATATAAAGTTTAGATTTTTAATACACATGGAATTGATATTTTTATATAAAAAGTTGGGATTTTTTTTATATGAACAAAGTTGTGATTATTCATTATACAAAGATAAGATTTTTACATGGAAAAAGATTGGATTTTTATCTAAGAAAAAGTTATGATTTTTAATATCGTTAAAAACGAGATTTTTATCACTTTAAAGACGAGATTTTTCATAACGAAAAAGACGTGATTTTCACATATTAAAAGATTTGATTTTTTTTTTATGTAAAACTGAATTATAAAAATATAATTTTTATAAGATAGAGAATATAAAAATATGATTTTTATATAGTATAGGAGTTAAAAATATAATCTTTATAGTAAAGAGGGCGAGTTAAAAATAAAATCTTCTATTTTGAAAAGGTGAAATCTTTGTATAGATAATAGAAAGTAAAAATTCGATTTTTATACATTGAATAGAAAAGTAAAAAAATTCGATTTTTATATATTGAATAGCAAAGTAAAAATTCGATTTTTATATATGTAGTGGCTACGGGCAACGAAGATGACAAAAAGGCGAGAACGACGAAGACTTCTACTTAAGAAGAGTCGAGATAATTGGATAGCTATTGGTGAGAATTTCTTACTCTTCAATTTCCTTTTTCTAGTTATATATATATACTAGGATGCAGACGGTGTTTAGTAGCACCCAACACAATCGTCCACAGACCATGGACTTGTTTGTTTGGTTGTGTAGTTAGTTAGATTATTTGGTTTGAATTGAATTGTTTGGTGAAATGGAAGGGATTTGATTGATGTGTGAATGGCGTGGGCCTTCACTAGACCGGGGATAAGGCTAGGCCTTGTCCCGTTTCTAGTATCGTGCCGTTATGCCGCCGAAATTTCCTAAAATAGGTTAGAAAAATAAAAATATCATTTTTATTGTGTAAATGAACTGAATAGAAATTCATGTGTTGAAATAAAATATTTTATCGTTAAAAATATAATTTTTAACGTGGAAGTGAATAAAATAAAATATTCATTTACAAACCGGACGGTTTGTTTATGTGCACCTATTTGAAGGACATTGATTGGGTCGATAAATTTTACACATCGCCCAACTGCACAACTAAAATCTGTGTGTGATTGTTTGAAACCCCACACGGGTGTTGGGATGAAATTTGAAGTTCACTCATCCTGATTGATTAAATATGTCGATCGATTGATTGACAGGTTGTTATAAGCGTTAGATATCTATATTTGATGCTTATACAGTGTAGTTCACTTTGGTTGATGGTTGATTATTTCTCAATGCTATTATATACGTGTGATGTATGAAAATCCATATAATTAACATTATATGGTGATTGATTGGGCCTCATTCCAATTTAGAAAATAAAGAATAATATAAAATAAAGGTTTATGTGTTGACCGTACTCATCCGTTGAGATTAGTCATGTGTTGAACGAAATATTTTAATAATAAAATTTACATCTTTATCACTATAAAATAGAGGTTCATGTGTTGACAGTACTCATCCGTTGAGATTAGTCATGTGTTGAACGAAATATTTTAATAATAGAAATATTTGAAATAGAAATATTTGAAATGGAAATATTTGAAAGAGAAATATTTGAAATAGAATATTTGGAAATAGAAATATATGAAGCCGTGTTGATTAGATTGACGCCATTTTGACGTGAACGATATTTATATCGATTTTATTCACTTTAAAATGAATATTGAAAAGTGATTTCGAAATCGAATATTTTGAAATGAAATTTGAATTAAATTGAATGGAAAACGAATTCGAATTGAATATATAATGAATTTGATTTGAATAGAAAACGAATTTGATTTCAATTGAATATATAACGAATTTGATTTCAATTGAATATATAATGAATTTGATTTGAATAGAAAACGAATTTGATTTTAATTGAATATATAACGAATTTGATTTCAATTGAATATATAATGAATTTGATTTGAATAGAAAACGAATTTGATTTCAATTGAATATAAAACGAATTTGATTTCAATTGAATATATAATGAATTTGATTTGAATATAAAACGAATTTGATTTCAATTGAATATATTACGAATTTGATTTCAATTAAATATATGATGAATTTGATTTGAATAGAAAATGAATTTGATTTCAATTGAATATATAACGAATTTGATTAGAATGGAAAACGAATTGAATACGAATTGAATTTAAATGAATTTTGAAACGAATTTATAAGGAGAAATTAAATTTTGATTTGAATTGAAATGGAAGTTGAAATTGTTTTCGAAACGAATTTAAAACTATTTATAAAATTCGTTTTAAATAAAAATCGACGAAATATATATTATATATATAATATAATGGCCTGAATAGAACGCGCTGCGCCGCGGCAGTTCGCGAATTTCGACCATTGACTTCGAACGAACATTACGGGAGATCCGACCGTCGGATTTTCCTAAAACCGGAACCGTTGGGTTCGTATCGAAAAGAGATTTCTAACGAATATTAGAAATTTGAAATCTAACGGTTGGATTTGGAGATACGTCCAAATCAAATTTGAAAAGGGTCACTGTAAGTGCAGTTCGATGGCCGTTGATGGAAATCGACTGTACGGGCCTTGATAAAATTATTAAAAATAGTAATAATTTGTGTAAAATCATAAGAAATGATTTGGGAAAAATTGGGATGAAAAACTCCATATTTGAAAAGATAAAAATAGATTTTTATCGAAATGAACTAGTTTTGAACTAAAATTAAAACCCATTTATTTTTAAATAAATAAATTGGATTTGAAATGGGTTTAAATAAAATGTGATTTGGGTTTGTCGTGAACTGTGTTTTAAATAACACTAGTTCTTTAACCCAGTAAAAGGAGTTTTAACGAATCTGCAATTAGATTGAAATGTGAATTTATAATCTAAATTATCAAATTTAGAAAATGAGCGAGAATGGAGTATCACCAGTTTTTTGAAACGACCCGCAAATCCGTGCTATCTGAGTTGACTAAATACACCACACGTCCAACCCAAATAACACAGAAATACGAACCATTAATAGAAAGAAGTTAGAGGGTGAGAATAGATGAGATAGAACTTAGAATAGAAGAAGAAGAAGAAGAACATAAACACAACACAGAACCTCACATCGCAGCGGAATGAAATATAATATAGAGAATAGCTTCTGAAATACAAAATTTTGACTGTATATACATACATCATTATCAGAGTGCACACTTACAATACAGCGGAAATAACACTAGATAACTAACGCTGAAGCCTCCTGCTCCAAGCTCCTCACATGGTATCTGTAAAACACCTGAACTACTTGACTGCCCGTACAAATTTGGGCACCCAAGAGTTTAGGGAAAAACAAAACAAAATAAACTCTGGGTCAGTCATGGGACTGGTGTGAGTAAACTCCAACCACTTGTTTAATTTTCAAAACTCTTTTCAAAGAAAAGATAATAGTAAGACCAGCCCACACATAAACATGGACGGTTTTTACCTTACTATAACCCAAAACACTTTGATATCAAATCCAGCGATATTATAGTAATGTCTACATCAAGTAAATAACCAAATAGCAGAACGCTTGCATCTCACGCTCCACATACATAGTATAAAATCAAAAACCGCGTGGCGCTTATTGGAGATTGGGTTTCCAACATGACAAGGTATGGAACCACCTTCCGACTGTGTATCTCTAGAGAGGAATACACTGGGTTCAACAAGAACATCTTGTAACCCGGCCCACACATGACCGACCACTCATTTCGCTTGAGTGTATCGAATGTATATCACCAACGGTTGGACTCAAACCACCGTTTCCCGAATGGGCAGAATCGATAGATTTAGAAACAAAAGGAATTTCTCTAGATAGGTGATTATACACCCTAATGGGTGCGACCCACATAGCCATGCTGCCTGCCCGATTTTTGTCCTTTCCCGGTTGTTGAGGCCTGAGGCTACGAATACTTACCATTCATTGATAACACAATCACTTTGAATGCCACATTGTCAGATCCGTTAATCACTAGTTGAGTTTGCACAAATATTCTGGATATTATGCTAAGGGATAAATCCGTTGCAACCATATACATCCATACAGACCAACTCTTTTGATCATTGGAAATACTCTGTCAGACATTCGTCCATTTACGTTCGTCCTGGGATTGAACGAAACCGAAGGCACTATTTCTATTAAATAGAAAAGCCCTTGCACTTCACTCCGTCTTCAATATATTCAGCATACTTGGTTCGCAACGCTTATGCCAATACGGAGTGGTTCTTCGGATAATAATCCAACCGGTCTCTCCATATTGACAACGAGGGTCAAAAACTTCGATAGTCTGTGATTTAACTATCGAATAAAAACAAGTGTTCATCCAACATATCAACAAATCACTGGGCTCCTTAATTAATATTTCATTAATTAAATCACTTCTCCATTTCCTTATCAATATTTGTTTACCAAATATTTCAATAATCAATCTTGGCCCTTTACGATATTTTTGATTTCATTTCCTTATCGAATTCTATATATATCGATATATAGATTTCTAATTGTCAAATTTCTTAGAAATATTCTAACTTCTTAAATTCCCGGAAAAATTCGCCATAACCTCCCCTGTATCGGGAGCATCGGGAAATTTCAAATAGCTTCCCGGTATCTTCCTAAATCAAAAGAAAAAGGAAAAGCCAAGCGGCTTGCCGATACGGCGCATAAAATCTCATATACGAATTAAACATGTACCTTTTTGTCGAGCACTACATTAATAACTTCATATACTTCATCCCAAACCTGCTTAACACATATTCACCTGTTTGCAATTCAATTCAATACCATCTAATCGCTTGAATTCAGTTTCGCCCATTTATTCTTTAAATTGGCCCTTTTGCCTATTTCACTTTTTGTTGAACATAACATGTTCAAACAAAATGTTTAACTCGTCCATAACCAAATTGAATTTTGATTTCAATTCTAGTTCTCTTTTCTATTTCGAATATAAACTCTCAAATCGAATTTACTTATTTAAGGCCCAATGTCAATTCAACATCTCCTTTACTAATTACTATTCGAATTAGTTAATTCTATTCAATAATCAAAATCTGATTTCTGTTTCAAAAATCAATTTCCTTACTTCACTTGAGTTCACATATTTTTATAACTCAAGTCTGAAATTTTCTAAATAGAAATTCGGATTTTATTTGCTTAAAAATCCTTTTATAAATGAAATAAACCGTTATGGTTTTTAAATAGTTTTGGCGCTGTTTTTCTGAAAATTTGATTTTGACATAACTCGAAATCTATACAACGAAATTCATATTTTTCTCTTTCATTAGAAAACTATTATCAAACCGGTCTTGACGTTTCTTGTTTCAAAGAATTTCGACTTCAATTGGGTTCTGTATATTCAATTGAAGTTCGAATCGCCAATTTACGAACTGCAGCGCTGCGGCGAGTTCGTTTTAAATATATTTATATATATAAACTTTAAACTTCTAAACTTCTTTAAAATGAATTCAACTTCATTTAACTCTGCTTGATTCAAATTCAAATCTCACTTTTATTTGAATTCTAAATTCAAATTCCAATTCCTTTTCTATTTGATATTCAAATTCAATATTTGAATTTCTATTTGAATTCCCTTATTCAAACTCTATATTTAAATTCCATTTGAACTTTCTATATTCCAATTTCTATATTTGAATCCTATTGGAATTCAATTATTCAAACTCCTTTTAAATTCTACATTCAAAATTCCATAGTTCAAAACCCATTTGAATTTCATATTTAAATCCCATAGATTAAATCCTATTTGAATTCAATTTGAATCTCTTACATTCAAATTTCATTTTCCATTTCCGACCCCATTTGAATTTCTAATATTCAAATTCATTTTCAACACCATTTGAATTTCTAATATTCAAATTCATTTGAATTCCCTTGAATTCAAATTCCATTTCAAACTATTTGGATTTCCTATTTTGAAATCCTATTTCAATCCTACTTTCAAAGTTTATTTCAAATTCTATTTTGAAATCTCATATTCAAATTTCTACTTGAATTTCTGTATTCAATTCCATGTTCAAATTCAACACTCGAATTTCTATTTCAAATCTCTATTCAAATTTCATATTTAAATTCCATTCAAATCTCTATTCAAATTTCACATTTGAATTCCTCTTTGAAATACTATATTTCAAATTCTATTCAATTCTTCTTTGAAATTCTATATTTCAAATTCTATTTTGAAATTCTACATTCAAATCTCTATTTGAATTTCTTTATTTGAATTCCTTCGAATTCAAATTATAATTTAATTCCTTGAATTCAAATTCTACTTTTCATTCTAATCTCGTCTATTCAAATTCTATTTGAACTTCTATTTTAATTTCTAATATTCAATCTCCTCTTAAAATTCAAATATTTAAACTCCCTTTTAAAATTCAAATGTTATACTCACTTTTCATTCGAGTTCTATATTTAAAACTTCCATTTCACATCCTATTTCTTTTAAACAAGTCTCGACTTCAATAGATATTTCTACTTTTCCTTGAAGATAGATTTCCCATTTCCAATTTCATACTTGTATTTCTATTTTTGAATTATCTAATGATAATTCTTTTACTTCATTTATAATTTCGTTATAAAAGAACTATTTACAACTTCGTTTAAAAAAAGAAACTACTTGTTTATTTTAAAAAAACAAGTTTATATTCTATTTCCATTTAAAATTCAAATTCTATTTAAAAATAGAATTTTTCCTTTTTAAAATCTCAAATATCCTTTCAATTGGCCCAGTGATATTTAAACACACAAAACAACGAATTATTTATTTTTTCTAACACATCATATATAAAAATATATATGCAAACAAATAAACAAACAGATAATATATTTTTAAGGAATCCAGTTGGATTCCTCCAACCTGTTTTCCTGCATCCACAGATGTTAGCACATAAATAATACCCATTCTGCTTCATGGCAGAATATCGCGGTATAGAAGGTCATCCACTAATCATAGCGTGGGGCGTATAGGGTAATCATCCGCTATGAAACTGCGGGCATCCGCTAATGAGACTGCGGGAATCCAACCAATCAATCAACCCAATATATATATATATATATATATAATAGCCTAAATAACTAATATATATAAAACAATCAGAAAACATTCACACAAGCAACAAACAATTATTTTTAACGAAATAAAAATAATTCTAAAGGTGAGTGAGATTTACTCACCGCGATATTTCCTTTTTCTGAATATCCAGTTAATCTCCATATTGCTGCGACTATGAATCGTCTTCAACCAAATCTAGTCGCCCCTATGATAATTTAAGTTTGTTATCGATTAACCATTTGTTAAATTTATATAAATTGCTAAAATAGAATAACTATCCTATGATTATTTAATTAAATGATTAAATGATTAAATGGTTTATAATTTAAACTAATCCTAACAATTTAAATAAATAAATTTTATGAAATTTAAAACTAAATAAAACGTATACCTTAAAGCTACTCCAACCATTCGACTAATCCACAGAGCAATCCTCGAACATCTCCAAAACTGTATCAGCCCCAAAACTGCAATCTGCCTCATTACGGCATTTCATCAAACAGCTTGCTGTCGTCTCTTCCCTGTTCAAAATATCAGACTGCGCTTCCACCCTTTTACCCAAAGTCGAACTGCTTGAACTCCACAAACTTTTCACTGTCGAACTCCTCAAATCCCAATACCGAACTCCAGTTTGTCACTAGAAGGATCGAACTCCTTCACTGAACATCCGTTCGAACTCCAGCCCTCCACTATCAATTCAGATAACCCCTCAACGAACTCGACATCACATTTCGAACTCCAACAACCATCGTGAAATCCCAAACTCGCAGCTTAACAGCACGCATCCCAAAATCGCAAGTAGATATGGGTTCGATCGAACTCTGGTCGCTCCTCCGAACAACAAACCCTACGTCAACCTCGTTTCCCAAATCGCAGGAGTGCTTAGAATGATGTTGAGTTTCAGAAGACCTGTTACTCGCGATTTCCTATTTTCCAATTTTTTTTTTTCTTAATTGCGGAGGATTCAATTTTGACTGGGAGGAAAACTAAAGAGGGAAATGGTTTTCGTGAAATTGTGAATGGTAGAGATTCAACAAAGTTCAATATATAGATGCGATAGCAGACAATCGGGTACAAAGGCCATTAAAATCCTGTTTGCCTGATCGTGAAGCTTAGAGACAAAGTTGGTTGCTCGAGATGAAATATAGGGTGTGCGACTTCATTTAGGTCTGCGTTAAACACTTCTTAGGTCGGCTCAGATTTTTTTTTCTTTTATTATTTAGATTGATTTTATTTTAATTAAATAATTAAAACATCTCGCGGCCCTTAACTAGTGAACCACTATTCAACCGTGACGACCGACGATACCAGATTATAACGCTATTCTGGTCTAAATGGAGCAGTATCTAGAATTTTATTTTACTGTCTGCAGGAGATATTTAATTTAAATTAATGGTTTAAACTAAATTTGGTTTAAAAATATAATTTAATTCCAAATAGTTAATTTTATTGAAAATAAATTATTATCGTTCTAATTCAATATTTAAATCCATATTAAATATTTAAAATAAATCGACGAAAAATCTGGGTCGTTACATTCTTTCCCCCTTAAAATAATTTCGTCCTCGAAATTGCTAAGGTAGAAAAAGTGATACAAATCCATTACTTTTCAAAACCTCTTTATATTGAAACTCAACTCCTCATATTTCAATAAATTAACTCCAACCAAAACTTTTGGTCTTCACACATTTAATTCGAATGATCTACGATCAATCCATTTATATCCAATCTATATTCCATTAAACCTATTCAAATTGATTCTAATCAATTCATTCACTTCAACCCATTTAACTTGTTTTAGTTAAATTTCAATTCCAGAATTCAAATCCCTGGGTTTTCTTTTCAAATTCTTTTGAAATCCCATAAATATATACGTATATTTATTTTCATTTCAAATTCAAAACATTTGAATATTCAAACCAATTTGTTTTCTTTCAAACAAATTCCATCAAAACTTCCTAAGGCAGCAATTCATCACTTAGAAACTCGGAAATGAACACTGATGATGTTGCAATCATCATCAGAATTATTTCCCAGCCACTGAAGTGAGTTCAGTGCTTAATCACTTTCAAAATCCACTCAAATATGGTTTTGATTCAAAACCCTTGCAAAACAAAGCTATATTATTTTAATATACTTTGGAAAATATTTTCAAACTTCCCAGGATTTTAAATTCTTAATTCTGGTTTGAATTTAATTCTAATTCATCTCATTTGTATATTTAATTCCTATACAAATTCTACTCTGGTTATAAATACCCATTCCAATTTTATAATCTCATTGGATTATAATCCTAACAATCAACACATCCATATAATATAATAATTTCAGAAAATTATTCTTTCTATATCAAAATAGAATTTTGGGTAAAATTATTTCATCTACCCACCTTAAAACAATACTGTGTTCAATCTTCTGTTCAAGTATTTACAAACTCCTATCGACGTCGTGGCGTCCCACGATTCGACCAGAATTCATAAACCACTCAACAGACTAGTCAACACAATATAAAACAACTTTTATATCAATTAACAAATACGCTCTCTCGTATATATACACTCAACTCAACTCATTCTAGGGTACTACTGACCCTATCTCTAATGAGCACATGCCACACAAGCCTAGGTGTTTGCTCAACCTAAGCTCTGATACCACCTGAAACGACCCGCAAATCCGTGCTATCTGAGTTGACTAAATACACCACACGTCCAACCCAAATAACACAGAAATACGAACCATTAATAGAAAGAAGTTAGAGGGTGAGAATAGATGAGATAGAACTTAGAATAGAAGAAGAAGAAGAAGAACATAAACACAACACAGAACCTCACATCGCAGCGGAATAAAATATAATATAGAGAATAGCTTCTGAAATACAAAATTTTGACTGTATATACATACATCATTATCAGAGTGCACACTTACAATACAGCGGAAATAACACTAGATAACTAACGCTGAAGCCTCCTGCTCCAAGCTCCTCCAATGGTATCTGTAAAACACCTGAACTACTTGACTGCCCGTACAAATTTGGGCACCCAAGAGTTTAGGGAAAAACAAAACAAAATAAACTCTGGGTCAGTCATGGGACTGGTGTGAGTAAACTCCAACAACTTGTTTAATTTTCAAAACTCTTTTCAAAGAAAAGATAATAGTAAGACCAGCCCACACATAAACATGGAAAATTGTTAAGGTAGGAAAAAGGGTACAAATCTATTTTTTTTTCAACATCTCACTTATGTTGAAACTCAACTCCTCATATTTCTATGACTTTATTTTCAACCAAAACTTTTGGTCTTCTTCCTTTCATATGCCTTCACATTCAATTCATTTCAATTTATTTCAAATTGATTCTAGTCCATTTATTCTCCTCGAACCATCTAACTTGCTTATACAAATCGAATTCCCTTTTTTCCCATTTCTAGTTTCATATTTGGTTTGAATATGAAATCACAAGTTAATTTACTTATTCACAGTTTGCTCGATTCAATCGTTTTAACTAATTCATTAGTCAGTTTGCAAATTAACTCTTTTGCCTGTATCACTTTGATATTTGAATATAACCTATCCAAATATATTTCAACTTGATTATACTAATTGAATTTCATTTTCAATTCACGTTCTATATTCGATTTCAAATATATATTTAAAAATTCCCTTCACCTTTTAAAAGTTTATTTTCAAAATTCGATTAACTAATTTCTCTTTATCTTAGTCAACTCTATTCAATAACCAAAATATGATTATTGATTTTAAAAACCATTTCTTTCACTTCACTTAAGTTCGCATATATTTTACAATTGATATAATCACATCGTTGATTGATTTTTTCATTAATGCGATATTTTTGATGTTACTAACATCTGTGGATGTCAGGAGAAGTATGAGCGACGTGATGACCAAAGGTTAAAGGAAGTTAGATTGATTTAGAACCGGCTGGAAATCGACAAATGTATGCTGAGCAGATATTGAATAGAAGCAAATACAAGAGATAGAATTTCTACCCGACAAAAAGGTACATGTTTACAATATTACTTGGGTTTGATGATTTTATGAGCCTATGGGGCAAGCCGTTTGGCTTTTTGATTTCCTTTTGAATTGGAGAAGGCCTAGAAAGGCGAGTTGTGGTTGTACCGATTGAGCCGTGCAGAGTAGATGCTGCTGAAATTTTTCAGAATTTAAAATGTTAGAAAATTTTCAGAATTTTTGAAAATTTTCGTTAGTAAAAATAAATTAATATTATAATTGAAATAAATTGGTCCAATTAAACTGAAGTTAAGAAGTAAACAAAAAGGGTTTTTGAACCTAGTTAATAAGGTATGTGGTATTTTCCCTACTTAGCAATTTCGAGGACGAAATTATTTTAAGGGGGAAGGAATGTAACGACCCGGATTTTTCAGCCGGTTAATTCTGAAATGGTTGTATAAAACCAAATTGAATTTGTATATGAATGAGATATACAAATAAGCTAAACTGGAATTGGATTAAAACCAAAATTGTGGATTTAAATCCCGGGTGTTTAGAAAATATTTTCTAATATAACATTACTTTAAAGTATTTTTGAATAAGAATGATTTTAATGGATTTTAAAAGTAATTAAGCACTGAAATCACTTCAGGGGTGAGAAAATAGTATTGATAATGGGTCGCGACATTATCGGTATTCATTTTCGAGTTTCTAAGTGATAGATCGCTACCATTGTAAATGGAAATTTGTTTGAGAAAGGAAAAGTTGTTTTAGAAATTCGAATGTTTTGAATTGAGTTAATTAGAAATATATGTATATAAATATATAGGATTTCAAACCAATTTGAAATAAAACCCGGGAATTTGAATTCTGAAATTAAGATTTAACTTGTATAAGTTGAATAGATTGAAATGGCAGAAATGTATCAAATGAATTGAAATTAATTTAAGTTAAATAAAGCTGGATTGGATTAGAAATATTTCATAATGAAATTGAATAAAGAGAAATGTGGGGAGAGTTGTGTTGCGTGAAAGGGACGGAAGAGGTAAACCCATGTGGCTTTTGTGTAGGGATCGATGCAAAAAAAAAAAAAAAAAGTCAAGTAGTCGGGATTTTACAGATTCACCTGAAGGAGATTAAAGCAGGAGGCTTCACCTGTCAGCTATAGACTATCATACTTTCCGCTGTGTATTTTGTTGTATCTGGAAACAGGTGTTTATAACTGTTCCAGGGATAATCGTTGTGCTCTGATAATGGTATGTATATACAAATACTGATTTGTGCTTCAAAGTTATATTATCTAATATATTTTATTTGTTCCGCTGTGAGTTTGTGATCTTCGTTTTCTTCTATTCTAATATCTCTTTCTTTCTATTCCTCATCCTCTAACTTCTTTCTAAAAATGGTTCGTATTTCTGTGCAATTTGAGTTGGACGTGTGGTGTTATTAGTCGACTCAAAGAGCACGGATTTGCGGGTCGTGGATTATAAACTTAGAATGGTTAATTATAACCAAATAAAATTTGTATAGAAATTTAATATACAAATAAGATGAATTAGAATTAAATTCAACCAGAATTCAGAATTCAAAATCTTGGGAAGTTGAAAAATATTTTTCAAAGTATATTAAAATAATATAGATTTGTTTTAAAGGGATTGATGATTTTGAGTTTGCTTTATCGATCAGTCGGGATTTTGTCAAAGCGTTAAGGTATACGTTTATTTGTGAAAAATTTAAATACATAGGAATAATTTATTTATTTAGTAAATTAAATAATCATTGTTCGTTAAATAAAATTAAATGATCGTAGGCAAGGATACATCGAATGAAACCATTTGTGTAGAGTTGAAGCCTCGGAAAATGACGAAAAGAAATTGGTACAAGTACAAAGAAAGAAAATGGTGAGTAAATCTCACTCACCTTTTAATTATAATTATTTTTATTTCGTTAAAAATAATTGTTGCTGCTTGTTTGGATTTTTCTGCTGGCTTTATATATATTAGTTATTTAGGATATATATATATATATATATATATATATATATATTGGGTTGATTGATTGGTTGGATTCCCGCAGTCTCATTAGCGGATGCCCGCGGTTTCATAGCGGATGATTACCCTATACGCCCCACGCTATGATTAGTGGATGACCTTCTATACCGCGATATTCTGCCACGAAGCAGAATGGGTATTATTTATGTGCTAACATCTGTGGATGCAGGAAAACAGGTTGGAGGAATCCGACTGGATTCCTCAAAAATATATTATCTGTTGTGTTGTTTGTTGTTTGCTTGATCTCATATATTAATATATGATGTGTTAAAAATCAAATGATTGAAACATGGAGTGATTTGATTGCTTTAAATATCACTGGGCCAAGTGTTAATTTATTAAAATATCATGAGAAAGATATTTGAGTTTTAAAAGAAAATTCTATTTTTCAAATAGAATTTGAAATTCAAGTAGGATTTGAAAATATAGAATTTCAAATGGAATATTGAAATAAAAATTTCAAAATAGAATTTTGAAATGAAATTTCAAAATAGAACTTGAAATAGAATTTTTAAGTGGAAATTTAAATAGAATTTAAATATTAGAAAGGAGTTGGAATACACAACATCAGGGTAAACATGAACCTCACAGCGGAACGAATAAAATATATTATATAACATAAGCTTTGAAATACAAATCTGTTTGGTACATATATACATACCATCATCAGAGTACACATAACATTTGATTCAGCGGAAGTAACTCTAAATAACTAACGTTGAAGCCTCCTGCTTCAAGCTCCTCCAAGTGTATCTGTAAAAGCCTGAAACACTTGACTGCCCGTACAAATTTGGGCACCCAAGAGTTTAGGGAAAACAAAACAAAATAAACTCTGGGTCAGTCATGGGACTGGTGTGAGTAAACTCCAACCACTTGTTTAACTTTTGAAAAAAAAATCCTTTCAAAAGAAAAGATAATAGTAAGACCAGCCCACACATAAACACGGACGGTTTTTACCTTACTATAACCCGAAACACTTTGATACGAAAATCCAGTGATATTATAGTAATGTCTACATCAAGTAAATAACCAAATAGTAGAATGCTTGCATCTCACGCTCCACATATATATTATAAAATCAAAAAACCGCATGGCGCTTATTGGAGATTGGATTTCCAATATGACAAGGTATGGAACCACCTTCCGATGATGTATCTCTAGAGGCGAATACACCTGGGTTCAACAAGAACGTCTTGCAACCCGGCCCACACATGACCGACCACTCATTTCGCTTGAGTGTATCGAATGTATATCACCAACGGTTGGACTCAAACCACCGTTTCCCGAATGGGCAAAATCGATAGATTTAGAAACAAAAGGAATTTCTCTAGATAGGTGATTATACACCCTAATGGGTGCGACCCACATAGCCATGCTGCCTGCCCGATTTTTGTCCTTTCCCGGTTGTTGAGGCCTGAGGCTACGAATACTTACCATTCATTGATAACACAATCACTTTGAATGCCACATTGTCAGATCCGTTAATCACTAGTTGAGTTTGCACAAATATTCTGGATATTATGCTAAGGGATAAATCCGTTGCAACCATATATATTCATACAGACCAACCCATTTGATTATTGGAAATACTTTGTCAGACATTCGTCCATTTACGTTCGTTCTGGGATTGAACGAAACCGAAGGCACTATTTCTATTACTAGAAAAGCCCTTGCACTTTACTCCGTCTTCAATATACTCAGCATACTTGGTTCGCAATGCTTATGCCGATACGGAGTGGTTCTTCGGATAATAATCCAACCGGTCTCTCCATATTGACAACGATGGTCAAAAAACTTCGATAGTCTGTGATTTAACTATCGAATAAAAACAAGTGTTCATCCAACATATCAACAAATCACTGGGTTTTTTAATTAATATTTCATTAATTAAATCACTTTTCCATTTTTCTCTATCAATATTTGTTAACCAAATATTTTCAGTAATCATCTCGGCCTCTTATGCCATTTGGAAAACGTTTCCAAATATCAACTTCTTTTATTTTCTATATATTAGGAAAATCTCTATTTGCAATTGGAAACAATTTCAATCACTTGTCTCTATCCCCTTTTTGTTTACAACATTCGATTTTTATATTCACTTTACTATCGAATTTAATACGTCGATACAATGATTTCAGATTACCAAAATCTCTTAAAAATATTCTAACTCCTTAAATTTCCGGAAAATTTCGCCATAACCTCCCCTGTATCGGGAGCATCGGGAAATTTCAAATAGCTTCCCGGTATCTTCTAATCTCAAAAAGAAAAAGAAAAAGCCAAGCGGTTTGCCGATACGGCGCATAAAACCCATATACGAATTAAACATGTACCTTTTGTCAAGCACTACATTAATAACTTCATATACTTCATCCCAAACCTGCTTAACACATATTCACCTGTTTGCAATTCAATTCAATACCATCTAATCGCTTGAATTCAGTTTCGCCCATTTATTCTTTAAATTGGCCCTTTTGCCTATTTCACTTTTTGTTGAACATAACATGTTCAAACAAAATGTTTAACTCGTCCATAACCAAATTGAATTTTGATTTCAATTCTAGTTCTCTTTTCTATTTCGAATATACACTCTCAAATCGAATTTACTTATTTAAGGCCCAATGTCAATTCAACATCTCCTTTACTAATTACTATTCGAATTAGTTAATTCTATTCAATAATCAAAATCTGATTTCTGTTTCAAAAATCAATTTCCTTACTTCACTTGAGTTCACATATTTTTATAACTCAAGTCTGAAATTTTCTAAATAGAAATTCGGATTTTATTTGCTTAAAAATCCTTTTATAAATGAAATAAACCGTTATGGTTTTTGAATAGTTTTGGCGCTGTTTTTCTGAAAAATTTGATTTTGACATAACTCGAAATCTATACAACGAAATTCATATTTTTCTCTTTCATTAGAAAACTATTATCAAACCGGTCCTGACGTTTCTTGTTTCAAAGAATTTCGACTTCAATTGCGTTCTGTATACTCAATTGAAGTTCGAATTGCTAATTTACGAACTGCAGCGCTACGGCGAGTTCGTTTTAATTATATTTATAAATATAATCGTTAAACTTCTTTAAAATGAATTCAACTCCACTCTAATATATATATATATATATATATATATTCATATATATTTCAAATTCCATTTGAATCTTTACATTTCAAATTCCATAGTTTTAAATCCTGCATTCAAATCCCATTTGAAATCCTTTATTCGAATTTCATTTCAAATTCTTTATTCGAATTCCATTTCAAATCCTCTATTCGAATTCCCACCTTAATTCAACTCCTTTTTAAAATTTCTATATTTGAAATTCATACTTGATATAGAATTTCAAAGAAGAATTAAATAGAATTTGAAATATAGTATTTCAAAGAAGAATTCAAATGTGAAATTTGAATAGAGATTTGAATGGAATTTAAATATGAAATTTGAATAGAGGTTTGAAATAGAAATTCGAGTATTGAATTTGAACATGGAATTGAATACAGAAAATTCAAGTAGAAATTTGAATATGAGATTTCAAAATAGAATTTGAAATAAACTTTGAAAAATAATATTTCAAAGTAGAATTGGAAATAGAAATTCAAATAGGATTTCAAAATAGGAAATCCAAATGGTTTTGAAATGGAATTTGAATTTAAGGGAATTCAAATGGATTTGAGTGAAGTAATTCAAATGGTGTTTCAAAAATCAATTTCCTTACTTCACTTGAGTTCACATATTTTTATAACTCAAGTCTGAAATTTTCTAAATAGAAATTCGGATTTTATTTGCTTAAAAATCCTTTTATAAATGAAATAAACCGTTATGGTTTTTAAATAGTTTTGGCGCTGTTTTTCTGAAAATTTGATTTTGACATAACTCGAAATCTATACAACGAAATTCATATTTTTCTCTTTCATTAGAAAACTATTATCAAACCGGTCTTGACGTTTCTTGTTTCAAAGAATTTCGACTTCAATTGGGTTCTGTATATTCAGTTGAAGTTCGAATCGCCAATTTACGAACTGCAGCGCTGCGGCGAGTTCGTTTTAAATATATTTATATATATAAACTTTAAACTTCTAAACTTCTTTAAAATGAATTCAACTTCATTTAACTCTGCTTGATTCAAATTCAAATCTCACTTTTATTTGAATTCTAAATTCAAATTCCAATTCCTTTTCTATTTGATATTCAAATTCAATATTTGAATTTCTATTTGAATTCCCTTATTCAAACTCTATATTTAAATTCCATTTGAACTTTCTATATTCCAATTTCTATATTTGAATCCTATTGGAATTCAATTATTCAAACTCCTTTTAAATTCTACATTCAAAATTCCATAGTTCAAAACCCATTTGAATTTCATATTTAAATCCCATAGATTAAATCCTATTTGAATTCAATTTGAATCTCTTACATTCAAATTTCATTTTCCATTTCCGACCCCATTTGAATTTCTAATATTCAAATTCATTTTCAACACCATTTGAATTTCTAATATTCAAATTCATTTGAATTCCCTTGAATTCAAATTCCATTTCAAACTATTTGGATTTCCTATTTTGAAATCCTATTTCAATCCTACTTTCAAAGTTTATTTCAAATTCTATTTTGAAATCTCATATTCAAATTTCTACTTGAATTTCTGTATTCAATTCCATGTTCAAATTCAACACTCGAATTTCTATTTCAAATCTCTATTCAAATTTCATATTTAAATTCCATTCAAATCTCTATTCAAATTTCACATTTGAATTCCTCTTTGAAATACTATATTTCAAATTCTATTTAATTCTTCTTTGAAATTCTATATTTCAAATTCTATTTTGAAATTCTACATTCAAATCTCTATTTGAATTTCTTTATTTGAATTCCTTCGAATTCAAATTATAATTTAATTCCTTGAATTCAAATTCTACTTTTCATTCTAATCTCGTCTATTCAAATTCTATTTGAACTTCTATTTTAATTTCTAATATTCAATCTCCTCTTAAAATTCAAATATTTAAACTCCCTTTTAAAATTCAAATGTTATACTCACTTTTCATTCGAGTTCTATATTTAAAAATTCCATTTCACATCCTATTTCTTTTAAACAAGTCTCGACTTCAATAGATATTTCTACTTTTCCTTGAAGATAGATTTCCCATTTCCAATTTCATACTTGTATTTCTATTTTTGAATTATCTAATGATAATTCTTTTACTTCATTTATAATTTCGTTATAAAAGAACTATTTACAACTTCGTTTAAAAAAAGAAACTACTTGTTTATTTTAAAAAAACAAGTTTATATTCTATTTCCATTTAAAATTCAAATTCTATTTAAAAATAGAATTTTTCCTTTTTAAAATCTCAAATATCCTTTCAATTGGCCCAGTGATATTTAAACACACAAAACAACGAATTATTTATTTTTTCTAACACATCATATATAAAAATATATATGCAAACAAATAAACAAACAGATAATATATTTTTGAGGAATCCAGTTGGATTCCTCCAACCTGTTTTCCTGCATCCACAGATGTTAGCACATAAATAATACCCATTCTGCTTCGTGGCAGAATATCGCGGTATAGAAGGTCATCCACTAATCATAGCGTGGGGCGTATAGGGTAATCATCCGCTATGAAACTGCGGGCATCCGCTAATGAGACTGCGGGAATCCAACCAATCAATCAACCCAATATATATATATATATATAATAGCCTAAATAACTAATATATATAAAACAATCAGAAAACATTCACACAAGCAACAAACAATTATTTTTAACGAAATAAAAATAATTCTAAAGGTGAGTGAGATTTACTCACCGCGATATTTCCTTTTTCTGAATATCCAGTTAATCTCCATATTGCTGCGACTATGAATCGTCTTCAACCAAATCTAGTCGCCCCTATGATAATTTAAGTTTGTTATCGATTAACCATTTGTTAAATTTATATAAATTGCTAAAATAGAATAACTATCCTATGATTATTTAATTAAATGATTAAATGGTTTATAATTTAAACTAATCCTAACAATTTAAATAAATAAATTTTATGAAATTTAAAACTAAATAAAACGTATACCTTAAAGCTACTCCAACCATTCGACTAATCCACAGAGCAATCCTCGAACATCTCCAAAACTGTATCAGCCCCAAAACTGCAATCTGCCTCATTACGGCATTTCATCAAACAGCTTGCTGTCGTCTCTTCCCTGGTCAAAATATCAGACTGCGCTTCCACCCTTTTACCCAAAGTCGAACTGCTTGAACTCCACAAACTTTTCACTGTCGAACTCCTCAAATCCCAATACCGAACTCCAGTTTGTCACTAGAAGGATCGAACTCCTTCACTGAACATCCGTTCAAACTCCAGCCCTCCACTATCAATTCAGATAACCCCTCAACGAACTCGACATCACATTTCGAACTCCAACAACCATCGTGAAATCCCAAACTCGCAGCTTAACAGCGCGCATCCCAAAATCGCAAGTAGATATGGGTTCGATCGAACTCTGGTCGCTCCTCCGAACAACAAACCCTACGACAACCTCGTTTCCCAAATCGCAGGAGCGCTTAGAATGATGTTGAGTTTCAGAAGACCTGTTACTCGCGATTTCCTATTTTCCAATTTTTATTTTTTTCTTAATTGCGGAGGATTCAATTTTGACTGGGAGGAAAACTAAAGAGGGAAATGGTTTTCGTGAAATTGTGAATGGTAGAGATTCAACAAAGTTCAATATATAGATGCGATAGCAGACAATCGGGTACAAAGGCCATTAAAATCCTGTTTGCCTGATCGTGAAGCTTAGAGACAAAGTTGGTTGCTCGAGATGAAATATAGGGTGTGCGACTTCATTTAGGTCTGCGTTAAACACTTCTTAGGTCGGCTCAGATTTTTTTTCTTTTATTATTTAGATTGATTTTATTTTAATTAAATAATTAAAACATCTCGCGGCCCTTAACTAGTGAACCACTATTCAACCGTGACGACCGACGATACCAGATTATAACGCTATTCTGGTCTAAATGGAGCAGTATCTAGAATTTTATTTTACTGTCTGCAGGAGATATTTAATTTAAATTAATGGTTTAAACTAAATTTGGTTTAAAAATATAATTTAATTCCAAATAGTTAATTTTATTGAAAATAAATTATTATCGTTCTAATTCAATATTTAAATCCATATTAAATATTTAAAATAAATCGACGAAAAATCTGGGTCGTTACATTTTTGCTCCAAAACGATAGTTAAATCTTTAATTAGATTTGAACGTGAAATGGTAATTAGTTTTACCGACAACACTATGGTGTTAGATATGGAGTATCACCAGTTTTGCTTCATGGGATGAATAGGTTGGGATTGGGAAATAAAATAAATAATTACTTCGGTGTGGTTCGCTAATCTCGACTAGTTTAGAAAAACCATAATTTGGTTTGAAATGACATCCAAAGGAAGATTAAAGGATAAATTTTAAAGAATTTATCTTGGATAAAATTAATGGGAACCTTTCCCTAAGAATTGAAATCTAGAAACTAGCTGAAGGTTAGTTAAGAAGAATGGTTTCCTGGATATTGATCTGATGTTGGTTTTGGCCTTCAGGGTTTATATTTGGGAAATTGTTCTATTGCTAATTTGCGGTTAGTGGCTGCTGAATTGGAATGAGGCGTATGTTGTGTTTGTGTAACATTTGTTTTTAATATACGCGGGTTGTTCGGAAAGGCCGGGTTTATACCCATTCTGAATAACTGATTCGACGATATGTCGAAGATGAAGACGGTGGTTGAAGACCGGAAGTCTTCACATCGTTTGGGTGATTACTGATGATCTTGATTGGGCTGTACACCCAAGATGAGGGAATCAGTTGGTTGTCGTCCGGACGTACTTGGAGATCGATGGATATGCGAGGAAAGTGCCTCCGGTTTCGTTCAGACCCAGAACGAACTTGTAAATGGATTGTGTGTCTGACATTGGATTTTATTCTGTGTTGATTGATTTCTGTTAAATATATATCTGTTTGGCGGCGGAGAATTTATTCTCTTGCTTAACGCCCTTCTCTGAGACGTACGAGCTTAGAGGTTATATATCGATAGATATCAATCGCATGGCATGAATTGCCTGTGTGGCATGCTGAGTTGCATGGATCAAGGCTTCTGTTGAAAAGCAAAGTCTTGTGGTTGATGATCAAAGCACGACCTACGTGGCAGCTTTGTGTATAGCGTGGATTCGCGAGCCTCACACCTCGGTATGAGTCAAAAACGGGATGAGGACCCAAGGAGTGCATTACGTTTCTTTCTAGCTATGGGTGGTGTCAGTGACCTACCAGCCCTGACATTTATATACTTTTCACCTTTGTGGTTTGGATGCGAGGCGCCTCGACTATAGGTCCTATAGGGCCGGGAAACATGTGTTCAGGAATAACTAATCCTCAAACGTAAGAGAAGACCGGTCTTGGAGGATACCAGGGTTACCCAGAGTGTGTAGTCCTGAGGCATTTGCTAGAGTGTCTCGAACGCGGAGAGGAGCTTGCCCCTTGCCTCGACTCATGACGGAAATCCAATTTCCAATACGTGATATTGCGGTTTTAATTGTAGAACTAGTATGGCGACATGATATATGGTAACCATGCCGTCTATGATTTATATTTATGATTGAAATTTTTTTGACACTATACACTTATTATAGTATCAAATGATTTGTTTTAAACGTACCAAGCATTTTTGGCTATTATAAGGGAAAACCCTATCCTCCGGCTTGCGTTGCATTGTGGGACCTGGGTCTTATAATAGCTTCATTTTTCGAAAAAGCATTGCGTTGTATTTTTCTATGCACTGATATTCTTGGGAGGAAACCCGTTCCGTGTTATACGGCGTGGTCCCTTGAATAACTCTCTTTTAAAGTAAAGCTTTAAATAACTGTTTTAGTTCTCACACCAGTCACATGACTGACCTGGAGTTTATTTTTTTAACCTAAACTCTGGGTGCCCCCATTTTCCGCACGGGCAGCTAGTAGTTTTGGTTTTGCAGATTTATATTCACAGGATCCTGGTTTACAGCTGGAATGGTATCCGAAAAGCTCTGTATCCGTATATCACCTTCAGTTGTGTTTTGTATTATTTTCCGCTGCTATGTAATTTATTGTAATCTCTGATAATTTTCATATGTAATTTATTCATTCATACTCTGTATATTCTTGTATCTGATGGAATTGTTGTAATAGCAATGAAATGTTCTTCCGTCTGCGTTCTGTTTTGTCTTGTCCTCACAGTAATTCGTTCTTTCTCATCTCTTCGGAGACCGGGGAAGTTCAGGTCGCTTCATTTATATACCATAGCTAACTTGTTTCCTTTCTGGTTATATGTGGGTTTTTTCAATGATGTGCCACCTTTCAGATGGAGGTATTTCATTTTCCTATAAATGTAATATTTTTTGCGTTATTTGCTTATTTCCTATTGGGCTTAGGACCAAATTTAAGAAAGTTGTATTTTAAGTATCCTTTTGTATAATAACTTGCATATCTTTTTAATTTAAAACTTAATACTGAAGTTTTAGAAGAACCACTTAGTTTGTATTTTTATTCTAATTATTTCCATTGTTAGTGAAGAAAATAAGATAATTACTTTTGGTATTTTCCTGGGAAACAATGGTTCATATGTACATGTAAAACTTCGGTTTAGTTTCACACCTTAGATTAGAGACCAAACTAGATGTCAACCACAACAAAGGAGGATAAAGAACATTTTCAAATGAATTTTTCCATCTTAATTCATGGAAACTTTTAATGTGCTTTCAACATAGGTTAAAAATAATACGTAACAAGAGAAAATGAAAAGGCTTTGCATCTATTAATTGGCATAATGAGCCAAATACAATGGATAACTATCCATATTTTAGTATTTAAATTTTTAATCATTAATTAAGTTCTTAATTTAATCTTTTAACGTATGAGAGCATTAAAGTCATTTATTTTAATATTTCATATTTTTTAATGTGATATAGGGTCATAGCAAGGTCCCTAAACTGATAGAAAGTTCGATCCGTAGGGGATCTCAGGGTTTTGACGGTGGCAATAAGGTATTATCCCAATTTCATCTGTGATTTGTTGCAAAGAGTCTACAAAACTAATAATTTGTTTATTCATTGGTTTATAATATGAAAGTGCGTTATATTATGCACCGTTAAATTACTAGTTGCACGTAATTTATTTTAAACTACATACCACCTTAGGTTCTTTTCTTTTATGCAAACTAGTTGCACGTAATTTATTTTAGTGCTTCATAATTATGCCTTTATTATGGTTTATGGGTTTTAGACGACCAAAGAACAAGGTGGTAATGCATTATATTTTATTTTTGTTTTGACCTTTACGTTAATCAATACTAGATATATTCCTACTCATAATTCCATTTTCAATTTCTGTTCTTTTCCAAATATTACTAGTTGTTTCTTTTGTATCTCACCATTATTGTGCTTTTTACTATTTATCTATATAATACCAACTTCATACGGCTAAGATGCTTTGAAAAATGTCACAATGTTGCATTGTCTTTTAAATTTTATTGTAAATAAAATTTTGTTGTCCCTCAATCGGAATTAATCAAATGGATGACTTTATTCTGAAATTAGTAATTGACATTGGATGTTGTTTAATGTCATTGAAATTGTAAGAGGCTTTATAATTAAACCTTCATTATAGGTTTAGAGTGTTTATTTTAAAACAAGATAAGGCTATAAGGATATTTAATCTTTGTAAAACCTTACCGTTATTAATGCAAAAATATTCCTATCACTCTTCTTTTGTATTTTAGACCTTTTCCTAGACATACTCTTTTACATATTTTTATTATATCTTTTCATCGCATTTTTCTAGCGAACTTCCAATGTCCACATTAAAATTGTATCCCCTTTGTACAAAAAAAAAACGTTTTAGTTTAAAAATGAAATCCTTAATGTTGCATTATATGTGATTTAGTTTATAATGTACTAACTTTAACTGTTGTGTCATTTTAAAGCAATTAATCGCTAAGATAAATTCAAAATGGAAATAACAGCTTAGGATGAGTGTTATTTAATGCCGGTTAATTTGTATGATATTTTGTAATATCTTATATGATTTAGGGAGTTTCATAGAACGAAAGGTAAGGTTATAAGGGATTACATTCAATTTCAGTAAACCTTTACCTTTTTGGTCCCAAGACATATTTGTCCACTTTTCCTTTTCTTTTTTCACTCTTTTCCTAAACGACAAATTATTCTTAAATGTTTTCGTCTTTATATTCACATTCATGTGCCTTGAACTAATTTTGGTGTCTATAATGAAAAGTATGTCCCACTTCATATAGCTCAGTTGTTTTGGTTCTAAAAGCAAAATCATCGATGTTGAATTATATGTGATTAAATTTATATTGTCCCTAGTTCATACAGCTAAGCTCTTTTGGTTCAAAAAAACAGAATCAACAATGTTGCATTATATGCGATTAAACACATGTTGTGGAAAAATAAAATTTTAGTGTTATTTTAATGATTCATTGTTAGGATGGTTTTATTTTGGAACCTAACAATTCAAATGGTGTGTTATTGAATGTTGTTTCATAACCGTACCTTTGTATGAAATATTGATTTCAGTCAAAAGCAATATAAAGCTATAAGATAACCACTTAATCTTTAAGTAACACCAAAATTATTTTTATTCATTCTTCTTTTTAGTTTTCACCCTTTTGTTAAATGATACATTAATATTATTTTATCTTTCCATCCGCATGTCTTGAACTATTTTCCATTGTTTGTACTGAAATGGGTCTTACTATTAACACCCACCCATCACTCTATTCTCACTCATCGAAGTTCTTCCGCACACCTACACGCACAAATAAAAGTTTACGCTAATTTGTGTGGCCCTTAATTTGCATCCCAAGTAGCCATAACTTTATTTTCTCTTTCTTCTATATCTATATCTTCTATTTTGATACCTTAAAGAGTGTTGACAATTCCATTCCATTCACTATTAACTACATTATTAAACACTAATGATGGGAACACACCATACTCTTTAGTACCTCCACATAGCAAACATGATGGAATATATATTATGATCTAGTAGCCGTTGTGCTAAACATTTCCAAAAATATTACAAATCATTCAAATAGATTTTGGAGGAAAAACTATGATATTGTATAAAAGGTCAAAATGACTACCAATCCTATAATATATACATAATTCGGTTATGGAACCCCATTCAGACGCGAACCCTACTTTTCAAATTAAAAAACTAATATCTTTATATTATTTTGTTTCAACTGGGATTAAATGTTTATCACCATCTATCTTCGAAAAATTATAGTATAATTTAGTTGAAAATAAACCTTCAGTTTAGCGAGATCAGTACAACGTATAAAGCTTGCATATTTTGATCCTAAATATAGAATACTATCGATTAGATAATGGTTTATTCAATGTAGTCAATGAAGATCTTATTTATACCTATAATTCTCTACTCATCTGCCATCAACATTAAGAGTAAAGCATTTAGAGAATTTCAATGCTAGGATTCAGTTTTACAAAACTGCTCCATTTAGTAATGCATAACCACATAGCTAGGCAAATTTTATTCATACACTCATAATTTCTTAACATACACCAATATTTTAATATGAAAAAACTATGTTACCCTTATCCTTAATTGCATTCTCGGTCCTTCTATTATAGTGCATCTAATTAAAACATTAAAATCAACAAGTTAAGGAATCCTGAAATAACAATGAAGACAACTTTGATAATTAAATATTCTAGTTTAAATATGTTCAATCATGTAAAATTAGTGTTGATTTTAAAATAACAATCAAATAATTTACAATATTAGTGTCACAAAAAAAAACCTTTTTTTGAATTTTATGTAAATTTATTGTGATGAATTTTTATTTTCGTTTAACTTATTTTTAAGATTAAAAAGGGAAGATGATAAAAAGATAAAGGATAGTTTTGTGAAAGCCGTGGTGTATGAAAAGATATGTTATTCTATTTCATTTCATGGTCTATGTTAAGAAATTATGGGTGTCTGAATAGAATTTGCCGCATGACTATGTTCCACTCAGTTTTTCACAAGCAGTCGAAGTGGATTTTTAGATTACTTTTCACCACTAAAATTTTCTTTTGGTTTAAGTAGCGTTAGGGATAATATTGGTCAGTGTGGATTGTAAAACCCACTGAAAATCATATTGCACTTATGATAATTAAGTTAAAAATGTCATATCCCACTTATAATAATTAAGATAAAAAATTTACCTACTTATAATTATTAACATACTTGGGGTTTGAATCTTAAATCTTCATTGTTGCAGTGACTGCTCTCCTCGAATACTCCATTTCCTTAAAAATGCTTCACTGTTGCTTTATATTATTTAATTAAATTGAATTAAGTATAATTTATTAGATGGTAAATAAAAATTTAGTGTTGTTTCAATGGAATTAAAATTTTACATTAGATATATGAAAAATAAGGGCATTGTTATTGACACTCCAAATATTGTTAAGGGGGGCCAATTTTCCTTTTTTAAAAAAATTGTTAAGGGAAGTACCAATGAGGGAAGTAGCCCCTTAACAAATAAATGTAATTTTATCTTATTACCCATTTAAGCTTAGTATCACCCTTCTGTTCATTAATCTATTTTTTTAATGGTTAATCAACACCATTAGTTGTGGAAAAATCAAACCCTAACAAAAAAACATGATCGAAAAAGAAAACAATATGATATTGCGCAGCAAAGTGAGCGTTATATTGGAGTTTGTAACAACCCGGAATATCTAAACCAATTAAAAAAATTTAGTTTAGCACTTTTAATGGGCTTTGAATATTTAAAATGACTTTTTTAAAATAATAACGACTAGAAATTTATTTTAATCGAAGTTAGAACGTATAAATTTATATTAAATATAAAACGAGCTTGAAATGGCGCGGTTGTTTGAAAATTCGATTTCAAATTTCAAATGAATGTACATAATTCAAAATAAATCGAATTTCAGTAAAACTAGAAGTATTTGAATCTATTTAATTATATCTTTCTAATGGATGTGAAAAAATTAGATTTCATAATGTAAATTGAAAGTTATGTCCAGTTTAAATTTTAAAATAGTCACTATGGAATTTATATATTTTTTAATATAATATATAGCCCTTAAAAATAGCCATTTTGCAAACGACCTCTGTTTTCTAAGAAACCATTTTTGTTGGATCCGGAATGTCAAATTATTGCTAGGTTTCAAATTTCATAATTTTTGGAATTAATATGTGAGCATAGTGAATTTAAATGTGTTTGGTAATTTCAGTTTGAATTTAATCGACTAGAAAAAGGCCAATTTTCAAACGGTTTCCAAATTCGATGAAATTAGTTTTGTTAGGACCGTATCGTCAAAACATAGCTAGATATAATTTTTCTGTAATTTTTGGAGTCAGTATGTGGCCCCGGTAAATTGAAATGTACGTATGAATTCAATATATATTGATTTATATTTTAATTTAAAGAAAAACTGATCGAAACAGTCGAATTGGCTTATGAAACATATCTCTTTGTGTTCGGAATAGGCGTATTTAGCTAGGGGCGATAGTCATTGGGTTTGATTTGGAGTTCGTGATGTTAAACAACTAATTTTCGAATTAAAATATTATGAAAAATATACATATAGCCATGGATTGGTCAAAAACCCTAAGTCAAACTGAACAATCGGTCAACCCAAATAACCCGTCGCTCCTATGCGATCAAATGCGAAAATGTTCAAAAATTTAATCCCCAAAATCTCCAAATCCAATCGATAATTCTGTATATTCATAAAACGAAAATGATAGAGGATAGGGAGATCTTCAATATGGACAATTATGATCATTTCGAGTGTTTTGAGTGATTTATGGGTCTTCTCAGCGTGGTATCAGAGCTTTGGTTTACAAAGCTCGAGAACAAGACACATTCGAACCAAACAAAAGAATTCATCAGAGATTGGATTAGTAACATCCTATAAGAGTGACTCGTTAGAGATAGGGTTAGTAATACCCTAGAATGAGTTTAAAGAGTGTTATTTATAAAAATGAATTTAGTTTTGAAAAGTATATCATATTATACATATTTGAGTATTTTATTTTATAATTAATTTGGACTATCGAGTATAAGAAGATCTTGGATATACGCGTAATTAACGTGTATTCGAAGTCTCGAATATACTAGGTAGATATAGAATCACACTCTAGTCGCCTGGAGATAATTTTGATGATAGCGATCGCTTCATCGGTATTTATGTTCGAGTTACGAAAGTGGGATATCTATATATTTCCAACTGACTGGTGTGAGAACCAGAATCTTAGTTAAAATTAATTGTTTGTGATTTGATATTGAAAATATGATTTTTGAATATATAAAATTTATATATATTTGAAAAGTTGATCAGTTAATTGATTGCTGGTTGTGATGTGTGATTATTAGTTTAACTAATTAAAATCTTGGAATGATAAAACCCATATGAGAAAGAATGAATGATAAATAAAACCAAACCAAATTTAATATTGAACTGAATTGAAAATTGATTAAAATTAGCATACATAGACATGTGTGTGTGTATATATATTGAGCAGGTTAATGACTTTGCGTTGAGTAAAGAAATAAATTGTGTGCTCGACAAATAGGTGCACCTTAATGAGTTAGTTGCGCATTTTTATTATTATATAAACTACTGTGAATGAAATTGGATGCGTTGTGATGGTTGTTCTCTGTGAGATTATAAACCACGCCATAGGATAGCAACAAATAAATTTTGAACTACACCGCATGGCATACTACATGAAGGCAACATATCATATCATATTCCATATAAGCATTTGGTGCTTATATGACGAGGTCTGGATTTTCATACGGGTGAGATATTTGTGTAGCGATGACTGATTTACAGGTTGAACTTGGGGAAGGATTTAATAAAAACCCTACACAGGTCTGGAGATGAAAATAATTCACGTCTCTCTTGTTTTTAATTAAGGCACATGGATTATTTTATTTCCAACACTGGGACAAGGCTTGAAATTTCGACTTCTACACGTTCTCCCTTGTACACAAATAGGTCACGAAAATTGTGTATGCTTTTTATTGATTTAATGGGTACCTAATACGGACCAATAAATTTTTTGAACCCTCCCCGCAAAGGAGGTTATGGCGAAAATTTTCAAAAATTTAGGCTGTCAGCCAAATTTTTCAGAAATTTGAAAATTCTTAGAAACTGAAAGGTTGAAGAATGAGAGCCAGAATGAAAGTTGAGTTGGTTAGTTAAACAACTTTCAGGTCCGTTCCTTTTCGAGGACGAGAAGATTTTAAGTAGGGGAGATTGTAACAACCCGGAATTTCTGAACCAATTTAAAAATTTCAGTTTAGCAATTTTAATGGGTTTTGAATATTTAAAATGACTTTTTTTAAATATTAACAACTAGAAATTTATTTTAATCGAAGTTAGAATGTATAAATTTATATTAAACATAAAACGAGCTTGAAATGCCGCGGTAGTTTGAAAATTCGATTTCTAATTTCAAATGAATGTACAGAATTCAAAATAAATCGGATTTCAGTAAAACCAGAAGTATTTGAATCTGTTTAACTATATCTTTCTAAAGAATGTGAAAATTTTATATTTCATAATATGAATTGAAAGTTATGTCCAGTTTAAATTTTAAAATAGTCGCTATGGAATTTATATATATTTTAATATAATATATAACCCTTAAAAATAGCCATTTTGCAGACGACCTCTGTTTTCGACAAAACCATTTTTGTTGGATCCGGAATGTCAATTTATTGCTAGGTTTCAAATTTCATAATTTTTGGAGTTAATATGTGATCATGGTGAATTTAAATGTGTTTGGTAATTTCAGTTTGAATTTAATCGACTGGAAAAAGACCATTTTTCAAACGGCCTCCAAATTCGACGAAATTAGTTTTGTTAGGACCATATCGTCAAAACATAGCTAGATATAATTTTTCTGTAATTTTTGGAGTCAGTATGTGGCCCTGGTAAATTAAAATGTATGTTCGAATCCAATATATATTGATTTATATTTTAATTTAAAGAAAAACCGATCGAAACAGTCGAATTGCTTAGGAAACATATTCCATTATGTTCGGAATGGGGTATTTAGCTGGGGGCGACAGTCGTTGGGTTTGATTTGGAGTTCGTATGTTAAATAACTAATTTTCGAATTAAAATATTATTAAAATATATATATATAGTCGTGGATTGGTCAAAAATCCTAAGTCAAACTGAACACTCGGTCAACCCAAATAACCCGCCACTCTTATGCAATCAAAGGCGGAAATGTTCATAAATTTAATCCACAAAATCTCCAAATCCAATCGATAATTCCATATACTCATAAAACGAAAATGATAGAGGACAGGGAGATCTTCAACATGAACGGCTATGATCATTTCTAGTCGAGTGTTTTGAGTTATTTATGGTTCATCTTAGAGTTGATCAAAGTGATGATATGGTAAGATCTAATTTTAGTTTATTAAATCATATGCACATGTTGTTAGGGCTAAGATCTAATTTCAGTTTATTAAATCGTATGCATATGATATCAACTATTCACTTACGTTATTTGCAGTTAAACGATTTTGGATTTTTTGATTTAGGCATTTGATGATATTACGGTGCGTAAGTTTTTAAAAGTAAGGGTAAAAGTGTAAGGAGTTGAAAAAATTAGCTATCTACAATGTAAAAAAAGTGGAGTATCCTTATAATTTGACCCTCCCTTAACATAAATTGGAGTGTCAGTAACAAAATAAACTTTCAAGATTTTTTTAGCATTAAAATTTCAAGGGCAATACATATTGTACAAATAAAGTAACCGATGATAATGATATTTGTGTTTTATGGCTATTGAAATAATATGATGCTAACTACAAATATACAAAGAAAGTAAATCTTTAAATCAAATAATACTGTTATTCAAAGAATACCATGTCTGGTAAATTCACGTAAATGATTGTAAATCAACCAAGTGCACTAAGAAGTAACAAGATCATGTCATGGTTTGATGTAAAAACATAAGAAAGTATTAAAAATGAGCAAAACAATTCATGAATGTGCAAATATATTAGAAGATCACACCCATCATTTTATGGTGATCACACTGTCGCGAGATAATATATGTAACACCCCGCCTCCGCTAGGGTCACTCGCAAAGGAATGCACTAGCTTTAGAGGGGCATTATTGGTAAACATGCACAGAAATATCACAAGACAGAACATATAAAATAGCGGAAGTAAAATCAAAATCTTTCATAACATGAATACATAAGGTCTAAAGCCTTTTACATCAGAGTACATCAAAACCTGTCTTGCAATAGTAAAGAAGCATAAAGACTTTTTTTCGTAAATTATTCCCCAAGTAAAAACAGTAAAGTAGCCATAGCCAGGAAAAGTCCAAGCCATCCATGATGACCTTCAAGCAGAAGAAGTCCGAACTAAACAGCAGTGTTTCCTCCTTGTAACCTGGGGGGGGGGGGGGGGACGGAAGAAAAGAGGCGAAACAAAACAGGTCAGTCAAAAAGACTGAGTAAGCCCTATCTACTATTAGTATAAAAACTTAGTAAAGTTAACTGTCGTGAGAAACTGAGATGAACATAAGCATGATACAAGATAGGTCAATTAAATCAAAATAACAGGATGAACTACTGAACTCAAATGAACTAGGGTGTCGTGATAAACTACCATGTCAAGATAAAACAAGGTATCACATTGTCAGGTTTCTATCAAGTATAATATCCCAAGATATCTATCGCGTATAACGTCCCATGGCATCTATCCTGTATATCCGCTCTGGTTCTAATATGTATATTTGCTCTGCACCTCTCGTACTAGTATCCCAACCCGCGCCATGTGTTAACAATGAATGTCCCTTGCCCAATGTCATGGAATGGTCCATGTCAACCTAACATATAGCATATGTAGGTTTTCCCAACTCGTATGTTTCTTTCCATGAATAAGTTCAGTCCTTTGCCGTAGGCCGTACGGACTTTCCCATGTAAACGTTTTATCCTTGACGTTGTTTTGGACTGCAACCCTTGATCTAGTTGTGTTTCCCAACCATGAAATATCGCGCGTCCACTTAGGATTTATGCCACCTAGGGCCGCTGTAACGACCCGCATTCTACGCATCATAGGATCGTAGAATATTTATTTCTGTCACATACGAAGTCGTATGGTCATGTAACTTTGGGAGACGACTATTAGGGTCATTTCCCATGTTCATGATTTTTCCCGATTTTTAAATGACCATTTTACCCCTAGTTGGCACTGTTTTGGCCATAACTTTTGACTGGAAAGGAATTTTGACCTGAAACCACTTCCATTGGCTTCGGATGATGGTTTCTCTTTTCGTAGAGTGGTCACATTAGTCAAACGGACTCACTGTTTGGGAGATATGGCTGAAACAAGTTTCAGATGGTGAAAAACAGCTTAATTGGGCTTAACCGGGTGATTAGCAGCTAGGCCCAGAGGGGAATTTCGGGTTTAGAGGTATAGGAGGACTGATTAGGGTTAGGTTATCACTTTCATTTCAGTTTTGAGCCGCCACAAACCTTCTTGACACCTTAGTAATGGCTTCCATCCTCTAAAACCTCTCCAAAACACATTTTTAGTGAAGATTAAGCCTAAACTACATCAAAGCAAGGCCAAATAGCAACAAAGCAGGGTTGGAGCTGCTGCTATACATAGGAATTCGACCCAAACAGAGAGTATTTCAGATTTGGTGTTTCATTTGTGGCCAAGGTGAGTGATTTGCATAGTTTTTGCACTAATTACGGTGATTAAGGGTAATTAGTGAAGATTAGCGAATTTATACGTAAATAAATTCTGGAAAAATTCTTAAAATTCTAAAATAATGTTTTAAGGCTCTGTTAGAAATTTGGGTTAATTTCGATGTGTTTTGCTAATCGTATGCTTAAAACATGATTAAGAGGGATTATAGGAAAATGTGAGGTTTTAGCCACTTTTGATCCATTTTGGTTCATTTGAATTGTTGTTAGCTATTTGTGGTTGTTCTTACATGTTGCTATGACTCTATGGTATGTTTTATGATTGATTAGAATAGTTAGATTGGTCGAAAATGCCGTCGAATGGCGTAGAAAGCTCGCTGGAAAGTTGTAGAAGTGTGCAGGTTCCGAACCGGTTCGGATCGGAGAAAGGGGTCGGATCGGATTTGTGAACTAACCAAGGGAATTCGAACTGGATTGGAACTTGTCACTGGAGGAGGCTTGGCGAGAAGGAAGGCCGTTTACTTGGAGTTGGAGTGGACAAGGGGATCGGATCGGAAGAATAATTGGAGGCCAGATCGGATCGACTTGGAGATGCA
This sequence comes from Allium sativum, assembly GCA_030737875.1. NCBI lineage: Eukaryota > Viridiplantae > Streptophyta > Magnoliopsida > Asparagales > Amaryllidaceae > Allium > Allium sativum. The sequence continues at coordinate 132,795,989 of CM060924.1, read as the reverse complement.
GGGCTCGGATCGGAAGTAAACATTTGGGAGAACTAGCAAGAGGGAAGGCCACGCGGATCAGATGGCAAGGAGGGATCGGATCGGAGTACGTGAAGAAATAAGGGAGTGGATCGGAGCGCTGGAAGGAAGGACACCCGACCCGACCCGGAGGAGGACACCGACCCGACCTGAAGTGGAATACCGGACCCGAACCGATGAGGGTAATGACCACCGAACCGAACCGTATTCTAGGGCTGCTACTGCACGACAACTCTTCTAAAGACCCACTCCAATTCGATCAAAACCCGAGATGCAAAGGAAGTCCAAATGAGGAGTTTGACTCAGGATCCAGCTGGGAACCAATGAGTGGGCTTCATGATTGGGCTTTGCTGCGGGACGCGTGCCAAGGGGTTATCGACGTCTATAGCTTTGGACCACTATGGTAGGAGGTACGAAGGCGGATTCAGGGCCATTATGGCATCGGTAGAACCAAGGGCTACAACCAATGAAGTGGGTCATTGAAATGTTTGGTCATGACTCTATGTGTTTAGCTTGGTCATAGCAGGGTTTCTACAAGTCGGGATTCGTCGTTACCTCAATTTTGTCTAGTGTTCCAAAGTGGTAGATGTCGTATGCTTTACGCACTGAGTGAGAGATGTGAGGATGGTTGCTATGGATGGTTTGTTTGCTATCATTATGACATACACGCCCCACCCCCGTATTCTTTACACTATTCATTATGGCACCTTGGAGTATTGTACGGTATGTGGTACTAACTCTTTGATTGCAGGTCCAGGTTCAGGTATGGTTTAGTATACCTGTTATCATTCTGTTTAAATGCTTATCGCTCACACCAGGCTTTATGTCTGACCCAGAGTTTTATGTCTCTTCTTATTACTCTGGGTGCTCACACGAGCAGACTAGAGACAGGTTAGCTGGTGCTGCACGGGTAGATGATCCGGAGACGAGCAGGAGGCTTCCACGTAATATATATAGTATTCTCCCTGTGTTGTTGAAGATCACTGCTTGGGCATTGGTGGTGCATATTCTACTTTAGTTTTCTTTTGTTAGAGACAGTAAATTTGGAAAGTTGTAATAAGTTGTATTTGGATTTCCGCTGCTCTGATGTTGACATTGATTATTAGTTATCAGCTTATGCACTGTCTCGCCTGTTTTATGTCAAGTATGTTATTATTATATTTTATCCCATGCGCTGTGAGACATTCTACAGGTTCCTCGTTTAGTTCATTCCCTTCTTCCTTTTCCTTCTAACGACCCGTTCCGTGCTAACTGGACATGTGTACAGCGCACTTTTGGAGTAAATGTCGGTTGGTGCGGGGCGGGCCGTCACACTTGGTATCAGAGCTCTAGGTTGCGTAGTTAACCTAGGGAAGTTATCAGGGAGAGATAGTATACGTATACGAGAGAGCGTATTTGTAATTATTTTGGTTTTTAAAAGCTATATATATATATATACTATTAGTAGTATAAGGATGAAGTCGTACTGCACTAGCACCACTATGGAGTCATTAATCGTTTCTTTTTTCAGATTGACGATGAGCCGATATACTAGAGGTACTGGTAGGGGAGCCAATAATGGGAATGCTGCTGACATGAGGACGATGTTTACTGACCTCATGAGAGAAATGCTTAGAGATGTACGGAGAGCAGCTCCCAATGATGGAAATGGTGGTGGTCCAATAGTGCAGGCACCGAGGGTCGATTTCGCCAAGCTGGATAAGGATTATACTAGTCTTGGTGGGAAGCCGTTCCACGGAACGGAGTCGGCCACGGATGTTCAGGATTGGTTGGATAGTTGCGAACGTATCATCGAGGATTTGGGTATCGAGGATGCAATGAAGAGAAAGCTAGCGTCCCGTCAGCTGCAAGGGTGGGCAATGAATTGGTGGAATGCTATAAAGGCAGCTACTCCCGAAGATCAGATTACCTGGGAGCAGTTTAAGGCTCGCTTTAGCGAGAAGTTCATTCCGGCTGCTCAGAAGTCAGTGCTGTTTAAGAAATTCTTGGAGCTCAAGCAGAATGGCAGAGCTGTCTCGGAGTACATTGCTGAATTCGACACTTTGTCGAAGTATGGGTTATCTCTTATTGATACTGCCGAGAAGAAGAATGAGAAATTCATAACTGGTTTGGATCAGTACTTAGGGGAAAAGCTTATTAACCACATCGATGAGACGTTTGAGTCGATTGTGGGGAAAGCATTAAGATCAGAAAGTCTCTACCCTAAGTCGAAGACTGAGGTTGCATCTGCAGAAGAGCCAAAACCACAAGCAAGTGGTGGGGGCAAGGGTGGTTCCCAGAATAAGAGAAAGCAGAATCAGACTAAGGATGGCCAGAAGAAAAAGAATAAGCAAGATGTGGAGTGCTTCAGCTGTGGTAAGAAGGGCCATTATGCTAGTAATTGTCGGGCCAAGCCAGCGGATAGGAAGTGCTTCAACTGTGGCCAAATGGGACATCACAAGGACAAGTGTCCACAGCCCCCTAAAGAAAAGCAAATGGTGAAAGCCTACGCTCTTAATGCTATTCCTTCTTCGTCGAATGCCCCAACAGCGGCGGAGAAGGGAAAGAATGTCGTCATTCAAGTATGCTTTCTATTTATGATGTTCCTGTTAGAGTTTTGTTTGATACCGGAGCTTCCAGTTCTTTCATATCTAGTGACCTGGTAGATAGGTTGGGATTGGAGCCCGAGATTGTCGATAGACCTTTAGTAGTGACGAACCCGATTGGTGGTTCTACTAGCCTTAGCATGATTTTTCGTAATGTGGTCTTATCGAGTCATGGATGCATGTTTGTTTACGATTGCTTTGTTTTGGGCTTTACTGGGTTTGGCATTATTTTGGGAGTAGATTGGCTCCAAAGATACGGGGTGGTGGTAGATTGTGAGGGCTTGTTGGTGACAGCTAGAGCGGATGATGGGCGGAGGATAGTGTTTGGTGGTCTAACCAGTAAGGGGGTATTGGCTAGTTTTCTAAACTCCCTCGACATTCCGCATAGTGAGTTGTCAGGTTTGCCCATGGTTGGCCAGTATCCGGATGTTTTCGAAGAAGTGACCGGACTTCCACCACACCGAGAGATTGAGTTTCGTATTGATTTGGTAAAAGATGCCAGGCCTATAGTGATGCCACTTCGTCGTATGGCACCAAGAGAGCAGCGAGAGCTCGAGGTGCAAGTCAGCGATCTTTTGAAGAAGGGATTTATCAGAAGGAGTGTTTCTGAATGGGGAGCACCAGTTGTGTTTGCTACCAAGGCGGATGGTTCCCTTCGTTTATGTGTAGACTACCGCGAGTTTAATAAAGTGACGAGGAAGAACAAGTATCCTCTACCGCGGATAGATGATTTGTTCGATCAGTTGAGTGGCGCGAGAGTATTTTCTCAGTTGGATCTCGCGACAGGTTTTCATCAGCTTAGAGTGGAAGCTGAGAGTATAGCTAAAACGGCATTCCGGACGCCGTCTGGATTTTATGAGTGGTTGGTCATGCCATTCGGGCTGACCAATGCCCCAGCATATTTTGTGGATCTTATGAATAGGGTATTCAGAGATCAGTTGAATAAGTCTGTCCTTGTGTTCGTTGATGATATTTTGGTCTATTCGAGGACAGAGGAAGAACACAAGGAACATTTAAGAGTAGTGATGGAGGTGTTGAGAAAACACCAATTGAAAGCAAAGTTTTCTAAGTGTCACTTCTGGAAGAGGGAAGTGAGGTTCTTGGGCCATGTTGTATCAGAGAATGGTATTGCCGTGGACCCGGCAAAGGTGGCTACGGTACAGGATTGGCCTACGCCCAAGAATGCAACAGATGTAAGAAGTTTCTTGGGGTTAGAGGGATATTATCGTAAGTTTATCCAAGGTTTCTCCAAGATAGCAGCACCATTGACCCAGTAGACCAAGAAGAATCAAGCTTTTGTCTGGGATGAAAGGTGCGAGAATGCCTTCAAAAGTCTAAAGGACAAGTTGACAAGCGCACCAGTGTTAGTCATTCCTAAGGGGGATGAAGAGATGACGGTATACACGGACGCCTGTGGTACCGGACTGGGTGCTGTATTGATGCAAGGCGGTAGGGTTGTAGCTTACGCAAGTCGACAATTGAAACCGCACGAGAGAAGGTACCATACCCATGATTTGGAATTGGCAGCGATCGTGTTCGCGTTGAGGATGTGGAGACACTATCTCTTAGGAGAAAGGTTTGAGCTGTTTACAGATCATAAGTCGTTGAAGTATCTCTTCTCCCAGAAGGATCTAAATCTCCGACAACAAAGGTGGTTAGAGTTCCTAGCTTCCTATGATTTTGACATCGCATACACACCGGGAAAGGGCAATGCGGTGGCTGATGCATTGAGTAGAAGACATGCCAGCTTAGGGGCTATGTTCCTTGAATGGAAGCAACTGGAGTTTATCGCGGGGTTTGATTTCAGACCAAAGTGCGAATTGGGTCCAGAAATGTTAGCAAGTTTGACGATCAGACCCACTTTGATTGAGCGGATCGGCTCTAGTCAGAGGGACGATCCTAACCTATTGGAAATCATCTCCAAGTTAGAGATGGGTATCGATGAGGAGAAGAACAAGTATGGGCTTGATCGAGATAGATGGCTTAGAAAGAATGGAAAGCTTGTTGTACCCAATGTCAATGGATTGAGGGATGAAGTGCTTAGAGAATGTCATCACTCAAAGCTGACTATACACCCCGGTGGTAACAAGATGTATCGAGATATGAAGCAGACTTACTACTGGGAAGGGATGAAAAGAGACGTTGGGAAGTTTATATCCAAGTGCAGGAATTGCCAGCTAGTTAAAGCCGAGCAAAAGAAGCCTAGTGGTTTGTTACAGCCATTAGAAATTCCCGAATGGAAATGGGAGCAAGTCTCGATGGATTTCATCGATGGTTTACCAAGGACTAGATCGGGACATGATAGTATTTGGGTGACTGTGGACCGATTGACCAAAAGTGCAAGATTTATACCAGTCAGATCGACCAGAACGACAGCTAAGTTAGCAGAATTGTATATGAAGTGGGTAGTAAGATTTCATGGAGTACCTAAAAGCATCGTGAGTGACCGAGACCCGTTGTTCACTAGTGGGTTTTGGAAGAGCTTACAAGAGGCTCTAGGGTCAGAGCTACATCTCAGTACCGCCTATCATCCTCAGACCGACTGTCAGACGGAGAGGGTGAACCGTATTTTGGAAGATCTCTTGAGAGCATGTCTATTGGATTTTGGTGGATCATGGGATGACCATTTGCATCTAGTAGAGTTTGCATATAATAATAGCTACCAATCCAGTATTGGTATGGCTCCGTTTGAAGCTTTGTACGGAAGACCGTGTAGCTCACCATCATGTTGGATAGAGACTGGCGAGAAGTTTATGCTTGGACCAGATGTGGTGAGGGAAACTTCAGATAAGATCAAGATCATTCAACAACGAATGAAGGCAGCCCAGGATAGGCAGAAAAGTTATGCTGATAAGAGAAGAAGAGACTTAAAATTCTCCATTGGTGACTTGGTGTTTGTCAAGATCTCTCCGTTGAAGAGCGTAATACGATTTGGCAGGAGAGGCAAGTTGGCACCAAGATTCGTTGGCCCATTCCCTGTTCTTGAACTAGTCGGGAATTTGGCATATAGAATTGACTTACCAGAGAAAATGGCGGGAGTTCACAATGTATTTCATGTTTCCCAACTAAGGAAGTTCGTTCACGACTCAGATATGACTATTTCACCTGATCAGTTAGAGGACTTCGAAGTAGAACCCGAGGCGGTTAGGAACCGCAAGCCGGCCCGTATTGTCGAGCACGACATGAAGCAACTTCGAAGGAAGGCGGTGAAGCTAGTCAAGGTACAGTGGAGCGAGGACGAGAGTGATTGTACTTGGGAGACAGAGGAGGACATTAGGAAGACACACCCAGAACTCTTTGCCTGGTAAGATTTTGACTTCGATTTAGTTTTCCGCATGCTAGGATAGGCTTGTTTGCTTGTTTTGCATGTTTGATTGTTGTACGTGGCTGTTAGGCATGCGGGATCCTTTGTATGTTTTGGGTTAAGGAATTTCGGGGACGAAATTTCTTAAGGGGGGAGAGTGTAACGACCCGCATTCTACGCATCATAGGATCGTAGAATATTTATTTATGTCACATACGAAGTCGTATGGTCATGTAACTTTGGGAGACGACTATTAGGGTCATTTCCCATGTTCATGATTTTTCCCGATTTTTAAATGACCATTTTACCCCTAGTTGGCACTGTTTTGGCCATAACTTTTGACTGGAAAGGAATTTTGACCTGAAACAACTTCCATTGGCTTCGGATGATGGTTTCTCTTTTCGTAGAGTGGTCACATTAGTCAAACGGACTCACTGTTTGGGAGATATGGCTGAAACAAGTTTCAGATGGTGAAAAACAGATTAATTGGGCTTAACCGGGTGATTAGCAGCTAGGCCCAGAGGGGAATTTCGGGTTTAGAGGTATAGGAGGACTGATTAGGGTTAGGTTATCACTTTCATTTCAGTTTTGAGCCGCCACAAACCTTCTTGACACCTTAGTAATGGCTTCCATCCTCTAAAACCTCTCCAAAACACATTTTTAGTGAAGATTAAGCCTAAACTACATCAAAGCAAGGCCAAATACCAACAAAGCAGGGTTGGAGCTGCTGCTATACATAGGAATTCAACCCAAACAGAGAGTATTTCAGATTTGGTGTTTCATTTGTGGCCAAGGTGAGTGATTTGCATAGTTTTTGCACTAATTACGGTGATTAAGGGTAATTAGTGAAGATTAGCGAATTTATACGTAAATAAATTCTGGAAAAATTCTTAAAATTCTAAAATAATGTTTTAAGGCTCTGTTAGAAATTTGGGTTAATTTCGATGTGTTTTGCTAATCGTATGCTTAAAACATGATTAAGAGGGATTATAGGAAAATGTGAGGTTTTAGCCACTTTTGATCCATTTTGGTTCATTTGAATTGTTGTTAGCTATTTGTGGTTGTTCTTACATGTTGCTATGACTCTATGGTATGTCTTATGATTGATTAGAATAGTTAGATTGGTCGAAAATGCCGTCGAATGGCGTAGAAAGCTCGCTGGAAAGTTGCAGAAGTGTGCAGGTTCCGAACCGGTTCGGATCGGAGAAAGGGGTCGGATCGGATTTGTGAACTGACCAAGGGAATTCGAACTGGATTGGAACTTGTCACTGGAGGAGGCTTGGCGAGAAGGAAGGCCGTTTACTTGGAGTTGGAGTGGATAAGGGGATCGGATCGGAAGAATAATTGGAGGCCAGATCGGATCGACTTGGAGATGCAGGGCTCGGATCGGAAGTAAACATTTGGGAGAACTAGCAAGAGGGAAGGCCACGCGGATCAGATGGCAAGGAGGGATCGGATCGGAGTACGTGAAGAAATAAGGGAGTGGATCGGAGCGCTGGAAGGAAGGACACCCGACCCGACCCGGAGGAGGACACCGACCCGACCTAAAGTGGAATACCCGACCCGAACCGACGAGGGTAATGACCACCGAACCGAACCGTATTCTAGGGCTGCTACTGCACGACAACTCTTCTGAAGACCCACTCCAATTCGATCAAAACCCGAGATGCAAAGGAAGTCCAAATGAGGAGCTTTGACTCAGGATCCAGCTGGGAACCAATGAGTGGGCTTCATGATTGGGCTTTGCTGCGGGACGCGTGCCAAGGGGTTATCGACGTCTATAGCTTTGGACCACTATGGTAGGAGGTACGAAGGCGGATTCAGGGCCATTATGGCATCGGTAGAACCAAGGGCTACAACCAATGAAGTGGGTCATTGAAATGTTTGGTCATGACTCTATGTGTTTAGCTTGGTCATAGCAGGGTTTCTACAAGTTGGGATTCGTCGTTACCTCAATTTTGTCTAGTGTTCCAAAGTGGTAGATGTCGTATGCTTTACGCGCTGAGTGAGAGATGTGAGGATGGTTGTTATGGATGGTTTGTTTGCTATCATTATGACATACACGCCCCACCCCCGTATTCTTTACACTATTCATTATGGCACCTTGGAGTATTGTACGGTATGTGGTACTAACTCTTTGGTTGCAGGTCCAGGTTCAGGTATGGTTTAGTATACCTGTTATCATTCTGTTTAGATGCTTATCGCTCACACCAGGCTTTATGTCTGACCCAGAGTTTTATGTCTCTTCTTATTACTCTGGGTGCTCACACGAGCAGACTAGAGACAGGTTAGCTGGTGCTGCACGGGTAGATGATCCGGAGACGAGCAGGAGGCTTCCACGTAATATATATAGTATTCTCCCTGTGTTGTTGAAGATCACTGCTTGGGCATTGGTGGTGCATCTTCTACTTTAGTTTTCTTTTGTTAGAGACAGTAAATTTGGAAAGTTGTAATAAGTTGTATTTGGATTTCCGCTGCTCTGATGTTGACATTGATTATTAGTTATCAGCTTATGCACTGTCTCGCCTGTTTTATGTCAAGTATGTTATTATTATATTTTATCCCATGCGCTGTGAGACATTCTACAGGTTCCTCGTTTAGTTCATTCCCTTCTTCCTTTTCCTTCTAACGACCCGTTCCGTGCTAACTGGACATGTGTACAGCGCACTTTTGGAGTAAATGTCGGTTGGTGCGGGGCGGGCCGTCACAGCCGCTAGGGATTATGCTACCTAATGAACGTTTCCGTGTCTCAGTTTGGGTCTTGGCCACCTAGGACCACTAGGGATTACGCCACCCGTCAACCGCGCCCTTGATCCCACGTATGTATCGTGAATCGTTTTCCATGTCTAGATGCACATGTTCCCCAATGTGCCATCCGAGTTCCGTGCCAGGGCAAATCAAGAAATACGGAACTCGGTCGGGAGCTTTAAATCGTCTGCCGATGCAGATATCAAGGTCTGTTTTTGTACCCGTGGCTATGGTCCCACGTGACCCCTCCCTCAACTACTGAAAGGCAATCCAAGAAAAATCATGTATAAGAACCACTCCACGGCCCCACTATAGCCCACTTTCCTACGGGCCAACCTCACCCATGACTCGATAGCAAGCACATGGTCTGTTGGGGGTTCCCTGCCTTTCCGTACGTACACGATTGACTAAAGATGGTAGGTAGTCGGCGATGCGCTATCCAGGGCAAAAACAAGAATCGTCGACTCCACGCTAATCCAGCCCAGTCTTTAGGTTGCTCGCATAGCAACCAAGGCATACTCTTGGTCCTTCTAACGCAGACCTTAACCTCTCATGGGCCTAGTATAATTACCTGGCAGCCCACAGAGGGATCCCAAGAATATCCTCACGTCCCCCGAATCTTCCACTTCGGCACCCAGTGCGCTGGAGCTTTTATCCAAGTCAGATAACTTGCTCCCCCTCGTATACTAAGCGATGACCTACCATATCAGGTTACTCATCGTTTTCAGAATTAGTCCTATGTCCTTACCTAAGAATCATTACTTAGTTACCCTTAACTAAGGTTTACCACTTAGCTTCCTTTCCCGTTATCCTTGATTAACCACGATTTTCTACCTAGTTCCTCTAACTAGGGTTTGCCTTATTGGGTTAAGTGTTATCATTCAAGCCCATGCCTTAACCCGCCCACGAATCACGTCAAGATTGGCTAAGTATTTAAGTTTAAGACTTAGTCCTACAAGTTGGTTAAGTGTACCCAGAGGCTCATGACTTAACCCTATCAAGTCAAATTGGTCAAGTACTAGCTTACCTTAATCCTATCGGATTATCTTGCTAGATCGATTAAGTATAGATTATCTTAATCCCATCAAATTATCGAGTCGGATTGGTTAAGTATAGGTTGGCATAACCCCATTCTCTAATCGTACTACAATGGTTAAGTATATTCTAAAAAGGTTTTGTAACTTAACCTTATCAGGTCCGCGTATTAGATTGGTTAAGTGTAAGTTACTTAACCCCATCAAATCATCATGTATAATTGGTTAAGTATAAGTTGCTTAACCCCATTAAATTATCACGTTAAGTTGGTTAAGTATTGGTAACTTAACCCCATCGAATTACCGTGTTTAGATTAGTTAAGTGTGGATTATTTAACCCCATCTAATTACCGTGTCGGATTAGTTAAGTGTAAATTACTTAACCCCATCCCCTAATCATCTTGTATGGTTAAGTGTCATTAAGAAAACTTACTTAACCTTGCCAAATTATCATGTTGGATTGATTAAGTGTTGGTTAACTTAATCCCCGTCCACTAGTCGTATAAAAATGGTTAAGCGTCATTAGGCAAATCAAATCACTTAACCTACCCAACCTTGTCATGTTTTGTTAAGTATCATTAGCCTAACCAATTTACTTAACCCATTTACCCATGTCATATTTGGTTAAGAGTCATTAATCAAATTAACTTAGCCCTATCATGTGGCATTAATTACTAAATGCACCCCAACCTCTCACATTAGACTTTGTTGTGGTTACTAGTTAAGCCGGTCGGTTCCGGGTAGCTTTACACCACAACTTGGTCTAACCTCGGGTTCAAGCACAACATGACCAACTTCTCACATTGGGTCCTATTGTTTGCAACTACTAGTTAGGCCGGTCGGTTCCGGGTAGTTTTACGTTGCAAACTCAACCCAACCTCGAGTTGGCCACTTTCATGTTTAGCCTAGTGTCATGTTCATAGTCAAGTTTTCAAGCAATTGGGTAGACCTAACTTAATAGGTAAATTCCCAATGGGTAGACCTAACTTAATAGGTAAATTCCCAAGCTTATGTTTTTATGCATACTTACATGTCAACTTCCATGCTATCTTTCAAGTCATGTTTTCAAGTTGTATTTTCATGTCATATTTAACGTTACATATTGTCATGTTTATACCCATTTACCCAAATCATGTTCATGTCATTATGTTTTCCTCATAATGTGACCCCAACGCTTTTAAACTCGCATATATGTTCGCAACAACGTAATGGACTAAAAGAAGAGACTTGACAAAGGCATGACAAAAATGGATATTAAGCCACAAGTTAATCATGGTGGCAAATGAGGCACAAATGTGTTCATTAGCTTACATGTTACATTCTTAAGCCTCAAAACATGCATAAACCCAAACTTGGCACATAAGCGAATCATGGTGACAAAAGACATAGAATGATGACTAGAAACTCGCATACATCATCATATAAGGGTTATGACTTCATATGCAAGTTGACATAATGATTATGAAGATTCTCATGTTGCATAATGCAACATTTCAACATAAAGGTTGTAGCTTTTAGCTCATAGGATCAAGATAATGACTTCATAAACTTGCATAACATGATAACATGCATCATTCTCAATGACCAAACCCAAACTTTCAACATGAACATTTAACCTCATAGTTAATATCTAAGAGTAGGGAAGGGCTTACATTGCTATGAAGGCCTAAATCGATTAAACTAAAGCTTGTGATGAAGCCTATGCATGCCTTCATCCAAAAATCCAAAGATAAAAGCTCCAAATCAATAAAACCCTTGAGCCAAAATGAATCAAAACTCTTGCTTTATGATGTAATTATGGAAACTTGACTTGAACGCAAGCTAATGAGGCTCATACAAGCTTGAAAACACTTGTATGCATTGAAAATCTCTCATAGGATTTTACTTAGGAATTTTATGAAGAGAGTGGAGGCCATGAGAGGTAAAATTTTGCCATAGTTTAGTTGTAGGATTGATTAATAATGATTTAGGGCTAGCTTAGGGTCTTATTTATAGATTAGGCAAGTGTTTTAGGCCATAGGATTAACCCTAGGATAGATCCCAGCCCTCAAAAATCGTCACAAGCCTCCAAAACAAGACCAAGGGCCAAAATAGGTGCACCAGGCCAACCAGGGTCAAGCCAGAAGGCTGTGCAGGTTTCTGGCTCGACACGGGCGCACTTCCCAAGTGCGCCAGTGTATTTTTGTGCTGGCGCACTTCACAAGTGCGCCAGTGCATTCTGGCTTGTTTTCGGTTTTTCTGCCTAACTTCGTTCGTCCATATCTTCTTCATACGGACTCCGATTTACGAAATTTCGGACTGTATTTCGCGTATTTTTCCGAGACGAACGCAATGGCGCAACCCGTTTATCCTGATTCAGATTTTATAATTTAATTCTGCCTTGATTCTTGTCTTAACACGTTGCTAAAAATTCGGGTTGTTACATCCTCCCCAACTTAAAGGATTTCGTCCCCGAAATCTCCAAGTTAGGAAGAACGTATCCTACCATCTATCATTCATCTACTCACAACATCATCCACAAGCAACCATTGTCCTTAGATGATTTCTAATGCTGTATGAATATATGCAAAATGTGTGTGTACATGTTCCTTAGTTAATGCTAATGATCAGGCCTGAATAATCTTTCTAATGCAAAAATATGTATAGTGCCATGAATCCAACATGTATGCAAATAGTCCTAGCCATATAGGTACTATATGCGTGCACAATCATTCATTCATATGCAACAACCGCATGATAATACATTCGATTTCATCCATAAACAAGTATAAATACTCGTGCATATGCAATATGAAATGTGACCGAGTCGAGCTAGTATCTAATGTGTATTCGCGCATCCACGAGCAACCACTTGCAACCACTTGCAACCATATCAATCATAACATGTTTCAAATACATGTTTACATCCATAGGGTTCTACCTAGGATTCCCTGAAACAGGGTCGAGAAGATAAACAAGACAAACTCCTTACGGGGTTTGTAACAGAAAATAGGACCGAGAGGATGTCCACAAAAGATAGCCTACAAGTAAGCTCCACAGAAACAGGGATCAAGGATATACTCCCAAAAAGAGATATTATGCGCGTATCTAGTCTTTGACCATCAAAGTCGTATTTCCTTGAGCTTAATTCCATTGTGCCTTGTCCGTCTTTTAACTTCGCGATTTCGTAGCTTCTTATTTCCTGTTTCCATAACATGAGCTGGAACTCATTTCTTCGTCGCCTCTCGTTCCACTTGCACTTATCCTTTTCCTAGAATACTTGGCGCAAACATGACTGCGTACTCTTGATCTCATGCAAGCTTTCCAAAATTCACTAGTGAATCTTGGATCTCGTTTATATACTATAAGGCATTCCATGTAGAAGAACTTTCTCTTGAAAGTAAACAGATGTCAATCAGGTTATCATGCGCACTTACTAGGGTGATCTCTATAACCCATGCATAAATGAAGTAAACCATCCGTCTTATTGGCGAACACCACTCGATCGGGCTTCAAATTTCCAATAAAGGCATCAAGGGATTCTAAGTAACTAGTCATGTCAGAACCTCAAAAAGGTTACCCGATACTTCGAGGGCATTACCAAGGCTAGTCAAAAGGTCTAACTACCCTCCTATCAAAACCGAGAGTGGCACCCCCTACTGGATAACCACTTCATCCCTAGAATCCATCCATAGCTTATAAACATAAGCATTATTTCCAAACTCAACACTTGGCATAGATATTCCCAAATCCAAACAAGTCATGTATAAATGGACTGATTCTCCAATAGGACTTTGAGACAAAAATGGGATTCTCTATTACGCTAGTACTTAAGGTGCAGAGACTCAACTATCAAAGCAAACTTAAATGATACGATGATCAAACCAAAGTCCTAACGGGATGATAGAGAAGAAAAGCTAAACCTTTAACAAGATCGTTACCCTCCTTCCGAGGTACCCTAGACATGAGAGCATACTACTACCCTCCCGATGATCTTGTCCTTGTCCCATGATACTTAACTATCCGTCCCGTTCCACCATGCCAAAGGTACTCTCTCATCATGGGTTTCATTGTTCATCTTTCTCTCTCATTCCGGGTTGAGCCATACCAACAAGTTAAACTCGTATCCTTTATCCTCTTTCTCATTATCCTTTCTTATAAGGCGGCTACTGGTCTCCCGAGAACAACCTCCATCGCATGGAGAGCGCTTTCGTAGATAGAAAAGACTAGTCGCAGTTAAAACCACTGTGACTACAGATGGAGGAAAGAAAGGAAAGGAGATTCAATCAAGGAAACAAGAATAGTGCTAATGGCCTTTGGGGAATAGCCTTTTTCTTTTTAAAAGAAAATTTTCTTGAAAAATGCTTCTTTATAAACGATTTTCAAATAGTTTTCAGAAGGTCTTTAAAAACTTTTGCCCAGTCTGGTAACCTTCTGCTCTGATACCAAATGTAACACCCCGCCTCCGCTAGGGTCACTCGCAAAGGAATGCACTAGCTTTAGAGGGGCATTATTGGTAAACATGCACAGAAATATCACAAGACAGAACATATAAAATAGCGGAAGTAAAATCAAAATCTTTCATAACATGAATACATAAGGTCTAAAGCCTTTTACATCAGAGTACATCAAAACCTGTCTTGCAATAGTAAAGAAGCATAAAGACTTTTTTTCGTAAATTATTCCCCAAGTAAAAACAGTAAAGTAGCCATAGCCAGGAAAAGTCCAAGCCATCCATGATGACCTTCAAGCAGAAGAAGTCCGAACTAAACAGCAGTGTTTCCTCCCTGTAACCTAGGGGGGACGGAAGAAACGAGGCGAAACAAAACGGGTCAGTCAAAAAGACTGAGTAAGCCCTATCTACTATTAGTATAAAAACTTAGTAAAGTTAACTGTCATGAGAAACTGAGATGAACATAAGCATGATACAAGATAGGTCAATTAAATCAAAATAACAGGATGAACTACTGAACTCAAATGAACTAGGGTGTCGTGATAAACTACCATGTCAAGATAAAACAAGGTATCACATTGTCAGGTTTCTATCAAGTATAATATCCCAAGATATCTATCGCGTATAACGTCCCATGGCATCTATCCTGTATATCCGCTCTGGTTCTAATATGTATATTTGCTCTGCACCTCTCGTACTAGTATCCCAACCCGCGCCATGTGTTAACAATGAATGTCCCATGCCCAATGTCATGGAATGGTCCATGTCAACCTAACATATAGCATATGTAGGTTTTCCCAACTCGTATGTTTCTTTCCATGAATAAGTTCAGTCCTTTGCCGTAGGCCGTACGGACTTTCCCATGTAAACGTTTTATCCTTGAAGTTGTTTTGGACTGCAACCCTTGATCTAGTTGTGTTTCCCTACCATGAACTATCGTGCGTCCACTTAGGATTTATGCCACCTAGGGCCGCTAGGGATTATGCTACCTAATGAACGTTTTCGTGTCTCGGTTTGGGTCTTGGCCACCTAGGACCACTAGGGATTACGCCACCCGTCAACCGCGCCCTTGATCCCACATATGTATCGTGAATCGTTTTCCATGTCAAGATGCACATGTTCCCCAATGTGCCATCCGAGTTCCGTGCCAGGGCAAATCAAAAAATATGGAACTCGGTCGGGAGCTTTAAATCGTCTGCCGATGCAGATATCAAGGTCTGTTTTTGTACCCGTGGCTATGGTCCCACGTGACCCCTCACTCAACTACTGAAAGGCAATCCAAGAAAAATCATGTATAAGAACCACTCCACGGCCCCACTATAGCCTACTTTCCTACGGGCCAACCTCACCCATGACTCGATAGCAAGCACATGGTCTGTTGGGGGTTCCCTGCCTTTCCGTACGTACACGATTGACTAAAGATGGTAGGTAGTCGGCGTTGCGCTATCCAGGGCAAAAACAAGAATCGTCGACTCCACGCTAATCCATCCCAGTCTTTAGGTTGCTCGCATAGCAACCAAGGCATACTCTTGGTCCTTCTAACGCAGACCTTAACCTCTCATGGGCCTAGTATAATTACCTGGCAGCCCACAGAGGGATCCCAAGAATATCCTCACGTCCCCCGAAGCTTCCACTTCGGCACCCAGTGCGCTGGAGCTTTTATCCAAGTCAGATAACTTGCTCCCCCTCGTATACTTAGCGATGACCTACCGTATCAGGTTACTCATCGTTTTGAGAATTAGTCCTATGTCCTTAGCTAAGAATTATTACTTAGTTACCCTTAACTAAGGTTTACCACTTAGCTTTCTTTCCCGTTATCCTTGATTAACCACGATTTTCTACCTAGTTCCTCTAACTAGGGTTTGCCTTATTGGGTTAAGTGTTATCATTCAAGCCCATGCCTTAACCCGCCCACGAATCACGTTAAGATTGGCTAAGTATTTAAGTTTAAGACTTAGTCCTACAAGTTGGTTAAGTGTACCCAGAGGCTCATGACTTAACCCTATCAAGTCAAATTGGTCAAGTACTAGCTTACCTTAATCCTATCGGATTATCTTGCTAGATCGATTAAGCATAGATTATCTTAATCCCATCAAATTATCGAGTCGGATTGGTTAAGTATAGGTTGGCTTAACCCCAACCTCTAATCGTACTACAATGGTTAAGTATATTCTAAAAAGGTCTTGTGACTTAACCTTATCAGGTCCGCGTATTAGATTGGTTAAGTGTAAGTTACTTAACCCCATCAAATCATCATGTATAATTGGTTAAGTATAAGTTGCTTAACCCCATTAAATTATCACGTTAAGTTGGTTAAGTATTGGTAACTTAACCCCATCGAATTACCGTGTTTAGATTAGTTAAGTGTGGATTACTTAACCCCATCTAATTACCGTGTCGGATTAGTTAAGTGTAAATTACTTAACCCCATCCCCTAATCATCTTGTATGGTTAAGTGTCATTATGAAAACTTACTTAACCTTGCCAAATTATCATGTTGGATTGATTAAGTGTTGGTTAACTTAATCCCCGTCCACTAGTCGTATAAAAATGGTTAAGCGTCATTAGGCAAATCAAATCACTTAACCTACCCAACCTTGTCATGTTTTGTTAAGTATCATTAGCCTAACCAATTTACTTAACCCATTTACCCATGTCATATTTGGTTAAGAGTCATTAATCAAATTAACTTAGCCCTATCATGTGGCATTAATTACTTAATGCACCCCAACCTCTCACATTAGACTTTGTTGTGGTTACTAGTTAAGCCGGTCGGTTCCGGGTAGCTTTACACCACAACTTGGTCTAACCTCGGGTTCAAGCACAACATGACCAACTTCTCACATTGGGTCCTATTGTTTGCAACTACTAGTTAGGCCGGTCGGTTCCGGGTAGTTTTACGTTGCAAACTCAACCCAACCTCGAGTTGGCCACTTTCATGTTTAGCCTAGTGTCATGTTCATAGTCAAGTTTTCAAGCAGTTGGGTAGACCTAACTTAATAGGTAAATTCCCAATGGGTAGACCTAACTTAATAGGTAAATTCCCAAGCTTATGTTTTTATGCATACTTACATGTCAACTTCCATGCTATCTTTCAAGTCATGTTTTCAAGTTGTATTTTCATGTCATATTTAACGTTACATATTGTCATGTTTATACCCATTTACCCAAATCATGTTCATGTCATTATGTTTTCCTCATAATGTGACCCCAACGCTTTTAAACTCGCATATATGTTCGCAACAACGTAATGGACTAAAAGAAGAGACTTGACAAAGGCATGTCAAAAATGGATATTAAGCCACAAGTTAATCATGGTAGCAAATGAGGCACAAATGTGTTCATTAGCTTACATGTTACATTCTTAAGCCTCAAAACATGCATAAACCCAAACTTGGCACATAAGCGAATCATGGTGACAAAAGACATAGAATGATGACTAGAAACTCGCATACATCATCATATAAGGGTTATGACTTCATATGCAAGTTGACATAATGATTATGAAGATTCTCATGTTGCATAATGCAACATTTCAACATAAAGGTTGTAGCTTTTAGCTCATAGGATCAAGATAATGACTTCATAAACTTGCATAACATGATAGCATGCATCATTCTCAATGACCAAACCCAAACTTTCAACATGAACATTTAACCTCATAGTTAATATCTAAGAGTAGGGAAGGGCTTACATTGCTATGAAGGCCTAAATCGATTAAACTAAAGCTTGTGGTGAAGCCTACGCATGCCTTCATCCAAAAATCCAAAGATAAAAGCTCCAAATCAATAAAACCCTTGAGCCAAAATGAATCAAAACTCTTGCTTTATGATGTAATTATGGAAACTTGACTTGAATGCAAGCTAATGAGGCTCATACAAGCTTGAAAATACTTGTATGCATTGAAAATCTCTCATAGGATTTTACTTAGGAATTTCATGAAGAGAGTGGAGGCCATGAGAGGTAAACTTTTGCCATAGTTTAGTTGTAGGATTGATTAATAATGATTTAGGGCTAGCTTAGGGTCTTATTTATAGATTAGGCAAGTGTTTTAGGCCATAGGATTAACCCTAGGATAGATCCCAGCCCTCAAAAATCGTCACAAGCCTCCAAAACAAGACCAAGGGCCAAAACAGGTGCACCAGGCCAACCAGGGTCAAGCCAGAAGGCTGTGCAGGTTTCTGGCTCGACACGGGCGCACTTCCCAAGTGCGCCAGTGTATTTTTGTGCTGGCGCACTTCACAAGTGCGCCAGTGCATTCTGGCTTGTTTTCGGTTTTTCTGCCTAACTTCGTTCGTCCATATCTTCTTCATACGGACTCCGATTTACGAAATTTCGGACTCTATTTCGCGTATTTTTCCGAGACAAACACAATGGCGCAACCCGTTTATCCTGATTCAGATTTTATAATTTAATTCTTCCTTGATTCTTGTATTAACACGTTGCTAAAAATTCGGGTTGTTACAATATATGTTCACTTTGAGGAAAGGATAATTTATTTCTTTATGAGAAGAAAAAAGTAGATTCTTAGTCCTCTAGTTTTGAAGTGGGTTCCGAAGGTTAGTCCTCCGAATATTGTTATTGCTCCTCCATCCCCTGTTCTTAAAGAGGCAGTTGACTTAGATTCCAAGGTCTCTTGGTTTGCTGCAGAACAATTTTAGGCTCATGGTATGTCTAGTATGATATATTCACCAATCAATAATACCTTTATAAGTATATAAGTGACGTTGAAAGCGATAATAGGAAATTATTGTACCAAATTAAAGGGGATAGTATTGGTCCCATTATAGTAGATGATATTAGAGAGATTAATAAGTCATAATTTTATGAAACCACTTAAGATTGAGAATTTATCTTCCTCTAACCTAATCGTTGTTACGTTCCCTAGTTTTCTCTGGTATTCTCTAGTTTCACATGTATTGTTGGCCCGTGTGACGAACTGACAATACATGTAAATTCGCCTCTTTCGAGGGGGGGCTAGGTTTGTGTGACAGCTCTTTATGCACACAACCTCTACTCATGTGTTGTATTGTTTTTGTCATCTAGTAGTATGGAAAACATAAAACCATATGTAGTATCTGAAAGCTCCCTGCTTTACTCTTGTCTTTTATTTTTGCAGTGTTCTGGCACATTTAGCCGGATAGTTGTTCCGTGCTTATGTAGAACTCCTATTTCCTTATTTTGGTCTTTCAAATAAAGAATGGCATGACCCACTATAAATGAATTGACTTTCTATGCAAAAATTAATATTAGATTAATAAAAAAAGGTTAAGAAAATAAATATCAGAAATGATTATATGGTTGATTGTTCAGTTTAATAAGAAAATGCTTGATAAAACGTCTTCTTTAATCAGATGACTAGGAAATTGATTCATTATATCATTCTTATATCATTCTCTAAAAATATTTTTCATTCTTATGTAGATAACTTATTATCTTCTTCAGTATAATTAAATAGCAATATATTTGAGCCATTATTTCACATTTAATAAATATCTTGTGTAATTGGAAATATCGTTTCATTGAAATCAATAATACTTTCAAATCATCTTTAATACGAAAATATTGCATCAATGAAATCTAACAATCTCCAACTTGATATTTTATTTTCATGCAAGGCTATCTACCCCACCTACATGGTCTAACTTCAAGGACTCTTTTACAAGACGTTATAAATTCTTCCTCGATGAGTTTTGGAAAGATCTTTACCCACTGTACCTTTATCAATGAATTCCGATAAACCCATCACTTGCCGACAAGGTGTTGGAAATACCCTTTCCCTGTAGATACTTTTCATCTTTATAATGAAATAATACTTATTCATTTAGAAATCACTCTCCTCGTGTTGCACACGTCTCACTTCAACAAACGAATCAAGTTCAAGCAAAACTCGAACTTTCCGATAAGGAAGGGCTTAGTGAATATTCTATTGCACCTACTATGTATGAATGTTTCGAAGATGTACTCATTTTTCTTCATTTATAAAAAAAGGGAAAACTCGGTTACCTATATGTGTTATGTCCTCAAACTAAATGCTAGGTCCTCAGCTGGATGTGTTACGATTTGAATGTCGCAGTTCACCTTTATGATCCCTTGACCATGGACAAAATCATAAGCATTTGAGTAAAGTGCCACGATTGTCTCTTCGATGGTAGCTATCGATTTTGTCTATGTAATATACAAGACCATTGTAGTCTGCAACCTTGCACTTCGACTAATAGTTATATTTTCATGGGTAAATGCATAAACCAAGGTTGATTTTTATAAAAAAATTCTTTGGCGTAATCATAATAACAAAATTTATCTTTGAAACCTTTCTTTCTACAACTAAAAACAATCCAATAAATTGTTTCCCCTCTAAGGTACCTCAAAATATATTTTATTGCTTCTGAATGAGGGTTCCTAAGATTAAACATATAATGCCTAACAAACGAATTACCTTTGTATAATATAGTCTATTATAGATCATGATATGTATCAATCTTCTAACCACACTAGCATAAAGTACATTATCTGTATAAGCTTTGCCTTATAAGATCAAGGAGCTCTTCTCTGAAAGATAAACATGCAAAGGCCAATGAGTAGCCTTTGGCTAATCCATGTTGAGCAGAGCAAGCATTTTCTAAATATATTGTTTTCGTGTCAATCTCAACATCTTCACTATGCCTCTGTTTGGATTTCCATCTCAAAATCATCTTTATTTATCCAAGTCTTTATCTCAAATTCCACCTTTAGCAATATTTTAACCTATTAATTACAGCTATTTTCTTAAATGTGATTAACATCCATATACAAAGTGAATATAGTAGTTTATCATCATATCATTTTCTTAAAAAATTTGAGCATCTTTAACACTTCTACCAAAATCAAGAGTAGGAAAAAAGGTCAAACCTGTTATACCATAGCCTAAGCAACTGCTTCACACCATATAGAGACTTCCTCAGCTTGCAAATGTTGAAATTTTTAGTGCCCCTCATGTCTTCTCCATGCACACACTTCATTCAGCAAAGATGGAGCAAGAACACCAAATGAAGCTCATCTAGTATCAATGTCATGGTTGGATATCTCTACATTCCTTAGAACAGATACACGTTTATGGCAACAATTATTGTAACAATAGAATCTTGTTCTAGGACTCATGGAGTGGGACTTATGCATATGTTTCGTGCCACCAAGTTGCTTCTAGCTACCTCTTTTTCTAATGAAGATTTTTTTCTTGGGGTAAAGTTACCCAAAAATGTCTTGAGAATAAAACCCAACCTTACGGAAAAACAAATAGGAACCGATTGATAGAGAGGCAAAACAAACAACAGATAGTCACCAGCAAAACAATCACATATCAAGCAATAAAAGAAAGAACACAAGAGATTTATAGTGGTTCCACAAACGTCTTGTTAGTGTACATCCACTTGAGGAGAGGAGAATTTATTCCTTTTCTAAATAAAAAATATTACAAGACTGGTAATAGAGAAGGAGATAAAGAAGAAGAAGAAGAAGAAGAAGAAATACAACTTTGAGAGATGTACCATACATTTACCTAATCTCTATCCTTATATGAGGATTGATACTTGTGGTTGAAGTAATTAATTTATGGTTATAAATCAATGCCTAATTAATTCTCCAATCAGAGAATTAATTCCCTACTTCAATATCCCAAAAGAAACTTCATCACATTCTTCCACTTATGTAGGTAATTTATAACCCTATCTAATTTTACAAAAGAGCCAATAAATTTTCTGATATCTTCCAAATCTTCTGCAGTTGGATATATTATATTACTCAAATTAACAATATTTTCCAAATCTTCTCTAAATGGAAATATTGTATCACCATAATCAATATTATCTTCCAAATCTTCTACAAATGGAAATATTGTATCACAAATTCTAATATTTTTTGCTAACAAACAGTGTCAATATTTTGTCCTTCTATGTCCCAAAAACTCATTCTCCGATGAATTTTGCGAAACCATATTTTTTTTATACTACTATTAAAAGAACTTATCATTTATAACTAATCTTGAGCAAGACAGCTAATGCTCGTACCAATCTAGTGATGCAATCAAATCACAGATATTTGAAAAGGTTTCGTGATGATAGGCGACTAATTTACTTAATTTCCAAGTACTTCATTTTGAAGTCTATATAAATAAAGAACTTCAACTTCATATTTGTGTGAGTGTAAGAGAGAGCATCCCTAATTATTTTCTTTTTGGGTAAACTCCAATTTCTACAGTCAAATTAAATTAGGGAGATTAAGCATAAATTAATCTTTGGAGAAGTTGATTATTCAATTTATAATTATAGGTTGATCTCTGCACTTTACTACCTTTAATTTTGTAAGCTTTCTTGAAATCTTTTTTGTATTCCCCTTCTTTGGTGACATAAAAGATAGTTGTTAGATCCCTTGACGTAAGCATAGTCAAACCCAGTTAAATATTCATGGTTTCTACTATTTTTTTCTTTGTTTGGTTATTATTTTTCACTGAATTGGCAGTTGGTAATCAATCGATAAGATAGATCTTATTTTGCTACTTCCTTGGCTTTGTATTTCGTTGTAGTTTAGAGTTTGTGCAAATTATTTATAATTCTGCACATAAGATAGGAATCAGAGTAGTATAATTTTTACAATAGCAGACACATTCCTTCACAAACTCTACTAACGTATAATATAAATGGTCTAATCAATGTCTCTTTGTAAAATGGTTGTATGGATCTAATTGTTCCAACATCATGTAGTGTTGTAATTATAGAGACAATATTCAGATTGAAGAATGTCTAACAGCCAGAGAAAACAACTCACTACTCTTCATTATCTTCCTATGTGAAAATCTCTCTGCAAGATGTCTAGTCTTATATCTTCCATCATCTTTCACCTTAAGAACCAAATTGAATATTATGGCTTGACTTCCTTGGGGGTGGTACCAATTTTCAAATTTGATTCTTCTATAATGGTTCCCTTTACTCCTTCAGAGCATGCATCCATTTCGAGTTGGCATTCGAGCTGATAACTTCTTCATGGTCAAAAGGCTCTTCTTACACTACATTTAATGCATAGTCAAATTAATCATTAAGGCCAAGATTTGTATAATTTTTAGTCTATGTACTTATTTGGTATCCTTCTAATTTTAAAGCTAGCTCGAATAGGTATAACTTCACATAAGCTTTTGTTAACTCCATATTGAGTTGAATCGTCTCTCCTTCACAACCATCACCATCATTGCTAAAGAAATTTTATAGATCTTTATGTGATGTGTTAACGACTGTACTTATTCCATCTTCTTTTACAAAAATGATTCCATTATTAAGATGATATATGAGAATAATTTTCATCTTTTTGGACTTTAAGCTTATGAATTTATCGAAGTAAGTGGATTCCTCATCGGCTCGAATATAACAGACTCATCACATGTGACATGATCGATTTTATTATTTTCTACCAATATGGCTCCATATGAGATAGCATTTGACCGTTTTTGCATAGTGCAAAAATATGTCCTGATAAGCTATAGCCTCCAAAATATCATTTCTTATACAGTGACACACATAAGGCGAGCAAATAAATAAAAATAACTGATATGCACAGCTATGCATTTCCATTTATTCTCTAGAACCTTCTCATTAATAGTTAAGCACACAATTAAATCGATAACATACATCGCAGTCACTAAAGCTTAATCCCAAAAGCCTCAAATAAATTTTGGTATCTCTTAATTTTAGCTTATAATTTTTAGAATGTCCATGTTAACCATCATTTTATCTTAATTTTTTATAAAAATTAGAATAACAGACAAACTGATATATAAGCTTCATTTCAAAAATGGCTAAAGCAATTGTTAAAGTAACTTCAAAATAAATTTCACTCTTAAGAACCACTTTTGATGTTTTAAAGGATTAAATATGGGCCATGCTAGAAAATGCTTGTTTTTGGCTTCTCTTATTCTTTATTGAAAAAGTTTCTTCTTAACATTTTTTTTTAAAACCTCGTATATTTTAGGAAATGGGATATTTTAGGATAAGTTTATATTTTTATGCTTTATTTTTAAATTCGATCATTTTAAGCCTAAATATTATTTGATGAATTTTTTTAAATATCACATTTTAAAATGTGAGATCTTTGTTTCAAAAAAAACATTTGTTAGTGATTTTCCTTATTAGCGAATGTAGTTATGAAAATTTGAAAGTTTGATCCAAAAGGGGATGAAGATTCCTTTCATGAGTACCGGCTACTGGCACCACTAGATTGAATCTTGTGAATTGAATATCTATATAGGTTTTAACTTATAAATGGCGTTCTATTTATCTTAGGCTAACACATTATAGATCTTTTACTCTCATGATTTAATCCGAGATATGTCCCGGACAATTAAACTCCTTGCAAAATATAACAGATAGTAGTACTAATTGCCATTTCAAGTACATTTGACTATAATCGAATACATGTGATCTCGTAGCTAAAATACGTTGGCTCCTATTTGTTTATAATCATATTTGCTCTTGAATTTGTTGGAATAATATTTAAATAAAGAAATGTGGAAGAAAAGTCCTACAATATAGGGAAGTCCCACATTGTAGGAAATTCAAACATATACTTGCTTAAGTATAAGATATTCAAAGCAAGGGTTGAGCCCTTTGGGCATCCAATGCTTACTTCTTTGTGAGGAGGGAGACCATGCATAAAAATACACATGCGTCCTTTGTCCGTCCGTTTCATGTTGTGTCGTCCTCTGCCGAGCTGAGCTGCATTGTGTATGGTTATGATCTTAGGCCATATATATTTTTTGGACTGCGATGTAGTAGAATTTTTTAGCCTAGTTTTATAATTTGAACAGTGCCAAAAACGGCGGGAGACGTGACCGTTTGGATTCAAATGGACACCGCCGTTTAACCAAATAGATGCAACCATTCAATCGAATGGATGCGACCGCGCCTCCTCACACCTTTAAAACTGGACTGCATTCCATTTTTTGATTTTACTCGAATTTATTTCTGCATCTTCTTCCTCTTAACCAGTCTGCCATTTTCTAAAATATTGAAAGGGAGTTCTAGTTCCTACAGGCTATAGCTCCACTCTCTTGTCCCTGCAACCAAACTTTTCTGATAGTGGATCACCGTGTCGGTGAAACCACGGTTGGTTAAAGATAATCAATTTATATGTTCCATTGTATCTTCGGATAGATTTGCCAATACTCTTACACTAAAATAAGAGGGCAAATACTGTTTTACGATAGCGACCACCACATAGTGCCTTGGAGATTCATTCATCAACCAAAAAAGTAGCAGCGCAGTTCAACCAACAATCTAAAACAGTATTTCAAGAATGGATCCAAGCAGTCTTAAGGAGTTCGTTGCTGACTTTACAAATCTCGAAAGGTTTGATGGTGTCAACTTCCTATGCTGGTAGAAGAAGATGCACTTCTTATTGGTTAGAATGAAGGTTGTCTACGTTCTAACTACACAAAGCCAACAAAATCAGAAGAAGAAAACATTGCATAGACATGGGAAAGACTCGAAGATAACTACATTTGCAAGGGTCGCATTTGTAACACCATGACTGACACACTCTTTGACATGTACTACAACAAACCTACTGCAAAGGACGTCTGGGATTCAGGAGAAGCAAATTACCTTATCAAAGATGCGACCAGCAAGAATTTTCTTACCATAAAGTTCTTTAATTATAAATAACTGATTATCGATCTGTGATAGAACAATTCAATGATATCATGCACATACTCAATCAATTTAGCCAACATAATTCAAACATGGATGATGAGAATAAAGTCTCATCAATAATATACAAATTACCTCCCTCTTGGAAATATCATAGGAAACTACTGAAACATAAGAGGGAGGGTATGAGTTTGGAAAGCCTTGCACAGTATTTGTAGTTTGAATAACAGTTGAGGCGGAAATATGCTCAAGACAATACAGCTGTAGATACATTAAAGGTCCATATGGTGAAAGAAAAGCAAGCAAACAATGATTCACATAACTCTTCTAATAAAAAGAGAAAAGGATAGAACATCAAAAATTTCCAGAACAAGAAAGGCAAAGGTTCAAATGATTGATACTATTGTGGCAAACCAAGACATTTTAAAAGAGATTATCACTTATGGAAAAAGAAGCAGCAATCTGAAAAAGAAATGTTTGCAGTAATTATATCTGAAGTAGATATGATTGAACAAGACAATCCTTGGTGGATCGATTCTGGTGCTACTAAGCATGTCTGCATTGACAAGAATCAATTCAAGAAACTATAACCGACACAAGAAGAAGGTTACCTTTATATGGGAAATTTAGCAAAAGAAGTGGTCAAAGGGAGAGGGGTTGTGGATTTGGAATTCACATCCAAAAAAGTTCTGACATTAAATGATGTATATTATGTACCTAAAATTTGGAAGAACCTTGTTTCGGGAAGTCTTTTTAATAACTTTGGTTTCAAACAAGTCTTTGAGTCAGATAACTATGTATTGACTAAAGACGGTGTGTTTGTAGAAAAACGGTACATGTGTGATGGTATGTTCAAACTCAATGTTGATATAATTAAAAGTATTTATTCTGCTGATATCATTGGCTCATTTTCAATGGCACAATAGATTAGGACATGTTAATAATAACCACATGCTCGATATGATATTTTTAAATCTGATTCCCAAACATAAAAGTGATACGTCAGATAAGTGTATGATATATTCATTAACTAAGATCACTAAGAAACCATTTCCTTTTAAACCAGAAAGTGCAAAATAATTGTTACAACTCCTACTAGAGGAGTAAAGAAATATTTTGTCATATTTATAGATGATTACTTTAAATATTGTTATGTTTATCTCATGCATGCTAAAAGTGAAGTACTAAAATTATTTGTTACTTTAAAACTGAAGTAGAAAACCAATGTGATGTTAAAATAAAAACACTTAGGTCTGAATGGGGTGGCGATATCAAATTCCTAAATATTGTGAATCAGTAAGAATTATACATGAAACATCTATTGCTTACACTCCACAACAAAATAGAGTGGCTGAAAGAAAAAATATAACTCTTACCAAAATGGTAAATGCGGTGTTGTGTAGTTCTTCACTTACTCTATGTTATATTTTAAATAGAATACCTCATAAGAAAAGTAAAGTTACTTCTTGTGAACTTTGGAAGAAAACAAAACCAAATCTTGATTATTATCAGTTTGGGTTGTAGAGCTATTACCGGTTATCTGAACCAAAAATTAGGAAATTAGGACAAAAGGACGCCGAGTGCATATTTTTAGGATATGCTTAACATAGCAAAGGATACAGGTTTCTAGTAATAGAACCTAATATCTCTAAATATTGTAATAGAATCAAGTGATGTAGTGTTTTATGAGAATAGATTTAAATCTATTCATAATAAACCGGTTCATGAAAGGGTGGAGATTAATACACCTATTGATGAAATGGTGGGGGTTAATGAATCTACTATTGAGCCTATAGAAAACACTAACTTAAATATCGACGAAAATTATGATTCTATTAGGAGAAGTAAACGAAGAAGAAAGGAAAAATCTTTTGGACCAGATTTTGTCATATATTTGGTTAAAGGAACTAAAGATAATTTTGAGCATCAATTAATGAGTTCTACAAACCTAGAATCTGGTCCTTTAATATATATTGGGAAATGAAATCTCAAGATTCGTCATTTTGGCAAGAAGCCACAAACGATGAAATGGATTCTATTATGGGAAATAAAACATGGAAATTAATAGATTTACCTCCTAATTCTAAACCAATAGGGTGTAAATAGATCTTCAAGAAAAAGTTAAAAGAAGATGATACAATTGAAAAGTTTAAAGCTAGATTAGTTGCCAAAGGATTTACACAGAAAGAAGGAATGGATTATTTTGATACATATGCCTCAGTAGCTAGAATTTCAACTATTAGAACTTTAATTGCATTAGCTTCTATCTATAATTTTGAAATTCATCAAATGGACGTCAAGACAACATTTTTAAATGGAGAACTTGGCGAAGAAATATATATGTCTCAACCAGAAGGTTTTGTGATGCTTGGACAAGAACGTAAAGTATGTAAACTTATCAAATCACTTTACGGTCTTTAATAAGCACCAAAGCAATGGCATGAAAAGTTTGATAAAACTATTATATCTAATGGTTTTAAGATCTTTGATTCTGATAAATGTATCTATAGCAAATTTCATTCAAGTAAAGGAGTAATTATATGCCTTTATGTAGATGATATGCTTATATTTGGAACAGATACTTCAAGTATTGAAGATACTAAATGGTTTCTATCCTCATGTTTCGACATGAAAGATATGGGAGTGGCTGAAATGATTCTTGGAATAAGAATCATGAAAACAAAAGATGGGTTATCAATTACTCAGTCTCATTACATTGATAAAATTTTGAAAAGGTCCAATCTATTCGATTGTAAATCTATATCCACTGCATTAGATCCAAATATGCAATTATACACTAATACTGGTAGAGGTATACAACATTTGGAATATGCAAAAGCTACCGGGAGTTTCATGTATGCAATGACATGCACCCGACCAGATATAGCCTATGAAGTTAGTAAAATGAGTAGATATCTTATTAATCCTAGTCAGATTCATTAGAATGCAGTACATAGAATTTTAAAGAATCTAAAAGGTACCATAAATTGTGCTATAAATTAAAATGGCTATCCTAATGTAATAGAAGGATTCACTCTTGGTGAGGGAGCAGTATGCTGGGCCTCAAAGAAATAAACATGTATTGTTGATTCAATAATGACTGTTGAATTTATAGCACTAGCTTCTAGTAGTAAAGAAGTAGAATGGTTAAGGAATTTACTATTAGAAATTCCAATATGGCCAAAATCTATGCCACCAATATCTATGCATTGTGATAGTCAATTAACATTATCACCAGCATACAACCAAGTTTATAATGGTAAATCTAGACATTTTGGTCTAAGGCACAGTTTGGTTAGGCAAATGCTCACTGATGGGGTAATTACCATAAATTTTGTAAGATCTAGCCAGAATTTGGCAGATCCATTTACTAAAGGACTTGCAAGAAACTTGGTGATAAAAACATCAAAGGAAATGGGTTTAAAGCCTATACAATGCAATCACCAATAAAAGAAACCCAACTCAACATAGTAAAGAAGCTTGTAATTTTGAGTTCAAAGGGCAAAAGTACTTCATATGCTTGCGATTGGAAGAACTATAATATTTAGTCTAAAAAGCTAATTATTATCATATATTCCAAAGAAAAGTTCTTGGTACTTATAATGACAAAAAGAGCATGTTCTACTTAGAACTTAATAGGTTTATAACGAACATACTGTTGAGGTGTGTATTATAGGGCACTTATGATAAACCTACCTATATGAATGCAATTAAGGTAGTGCCGCCTTCTGCGAGATTTTGGCTTAGTCTTTAAAGGCATTTCATGAAATAAGATACTGACCCAAGGCCAATCCACGGGTCGAGTATACATACTATATATCTAGAAATTATGAAAATGAGTGTGTGATAAACACATCCAGTAGATTATATAATCGATGGTTCAATGCTTAGTCAACCACTCCATTGTGATATATTTTGATGGGTTATTACTACATATATATTCAATCTATAAGACATCTATACTTATGCACAAATTTTCCTATAAATAGGGGTAAACGTTCTGTCGGTTCGGTTGGTTTGGAACTAAAAAAAACTCAAACCGAATTGAAACCGAAAGTTTTCCAAAGCGAAGCAACTTTCCAGTTCGGTTAATTCGGTCGTTAATTTGGTTAAACCAATAACCAAAAAATTTTATTTTACAAACCGAATTCAAACCGATATAGTCTTAAAACCGAACCAAACCGACCAAAATGAACCGGTTTGGTCAGTTAATTCGGTTTTAACCGAATATTGCTCACCCCTACCTGCAAATACATGATAAGAGAAATTTATTTAAAATTGTTAGAATAAATTTAAAATAGAGAAATGAGGAAGAGAAGTCCTACAATTTTGGGGACTCCCAACTTGTAGGAAATGCAATAGTATATTTGCTTAGGTATAAGATATTCAGAGTAAGGGTTGATCCCTTTGGACATCCAGTGCTTACTTCTTTGTGAGGAGGAAGACCATGCATAACAACATACGCGCGTCGCCCCTCCAGTTTGTTCCGTGTCAAACCGAGCTGCGTTGTGTATGGGCTTGGGCCATATATTTTTTTTGGACAGCGATGCAATAGTTTTTTTTAGACCAGTTTATAATTTGAACAGTGATGGAAACAGCGGAAGATGTGACCGTTTGGATTCAAACGGACACTGTCGTTTCACTTAACAGATGCAACCATTCAATCGAATGGATGCGACGGGGCCTCCTCACGCCTATAAAACTGGACTTCATTTCAGCTTTTGAATTTGCTCAAATTTCTTTCTTCATCTTCTTTCTGTTTACCACTCTGCCATTTTCTTAAATATTAAAAAGGAGTTCTAATTCCTGCAGGCTATAACTTCACTTCCTTGTTACTGCAGTCAAGCTTTTCTGATAGTGGATTGCTGTGTCGGTGCAACCACGGTTGATTGAAGATAATCAATTTATCTGCTCCGTTATATCTTTGGACAAATTTGCCAATACTCTTGCAATGAAATAAAAGAGCAAATACTGTTTTTTTTTATGATAACGATTACCACATCGCGTCTGGGAGATTCATTCATCAAGAGAAAAGGTAGCAGCGTAATTCAACCAACATTTTTTCCATAATGATAATTTAGAGCATTTTTGTGTGCATCCAATATTGCTGCAAATAAATTTCACTCATTCTTTGTCAGTGAATATTGAGGGGAGTGTATATTTTTTACATAGCGAAATAATATTGTGTAGAAAGGTCAAAGATGAAAAACAAATGGCTGAAATGCCGTGAAGTTTCCAATGAATATAATACAGTAACTCAAAAATGTTTAAATAAGTTATGAGAATATACTCAACAGCCAACAAAAACAGTTGTAATGACTTAGAGCATATGCCATATATTAAGTTTTATAATATATGCACCCATCTTCATTTCCAATACAATGTAGATTTTTGTAATTGGTTATATTATCAGCGAAAAAGATTACAAAAATGTAATCTCACATGGCAGCTCTTGAACAAGCGTCCAGTTGGACTCATGTTCAACAGGCATCTGCTTTCAGACGTGTGAAATATATAAAAATAAATATCTCAGAAGTCAGGCTCATGTTTAACCAATGTTTAAAAACGCAAAAGGCGTACGTGAGGCATTTTCGGGTCCGTGAGGCGAGGCGTCAGCCTCAAAGCGTTGAGGCGTAAGCCTTTCAGGTTAAAAAAAAAAGCACAACACATAACTTAGTTTTAAATATGGAATAACATTAAGCGTCAAATACTAAGTAAAACTCATAAAGCTTTCAAAGCAGTTCAAACAAAATACAATCATTCTTGCACATTTAATATAAAATGCAAAAGATCAAATGATATCTTCCTCCTCATGCAAAAGATTCAAATTTTGATGTCTTAAAACTATTTGAAGATTACATCAAACTACAATTATGATATGTTCCATCAATTCAAATCGAATTATAAAATTTATTTCGAGATTTAACAAAGTTTATTGAAAAACATTCTTTAAATAAGAATAAGAAAATTCATTATATTTCTGATGATCATTATTTCATGTAACAACCCGAAAATCTGGGCCAGTTTAAAATTTTATTTTGGCAATTTTAGCGAATTTTAAATATTTAAAATAGATTATTTTAAATAATATCAACGAGGAATTTATTTTAAATAGAATTCGAACGTATATATTTATTCGGGTCGTGTCAGTTTGGTATCAGAGCTTTGGTTTACAGAGCTCGAGAACAAGACACATTAGAACCAAACGAAAGAATTCATCAGATATTGGATTAGTAATATCCAATTAGAATTACTCGTTAGAGATAGGATCAGTAGTATCCTAGAACGAGTGAAGAGTATATTTTTCAAATGAAAACGAAATTTGTTTTGAAAATTTAATTCGTTTTAAACATATTTGAATATTTATTTATTTTGAATTTGGACAATCCAGTATATAAAGATTTTGCATATACGCGTCATGAACGTATATTCGAAGTTTTAATATGCTGGATAGATATAGAATCACACTTTAGTCGCCCGGAGATGAAGTTGATAATGACCATGGCATCATCAATATTTATATTCGTGTTTCGAATGTGTGATATCTATATATTTCCATTAGGCTGGTGTGAGAAGCAAAATTTACTTAGGATTATTTGTTGTGATTTAGCACCAAAAACATGATTTTCTGTATATGTATCAAAATTATGAATTTGAACCGTTAATCCACTAATTGATTGATGGTTGTGTTGTTTGTTTATTTGTTTGATATTTTTAGCCATTTAGCCTAATTGAACCAAATATTGAATTGTATTGAAAATTGGTCGCATTCGCTTGCATGTACATGTACTTACATTGAACAGGTCATAGCAAGGAGGCTAGAGCAGAAGAATAAAATTTGTTTGCCCGACAAATAGGTACATGTTTACCATAATTTACTGTTTTGTTTGGGTGATGATGATTTTATGAGCCGATTGGCTAGCCGCTTGGGTTTTTCTTTTTCTTTCTGAGATCAGAGGGCCTGTATGGCAATTTCGGGATTTTCCCGGTGCTCCCGGTGCAGGGGAGGTTATGGCGAAATTTTTCGAAAATTTAGGGTGTTAGCCAAAACTTTGAAATTTTTGAAAAGTTCTTAGAAACTGAAAAGTTGAAGAACTTAAGCCATAATAAAAATAATGAAAGTTGAGTTGGTATTTAAAACAACTTTCGGCTTCGTTCCTTTTCGGGGACGAAAAGTTTTAAGTGGAGGAGATTGTAACAATCCGAAAATCTGGGCCAGTTTAAATTTTTATTTTGGCAATTTTAGCGAATTTTGAATATTTAAAATAGATTATTTTAAATAATATCGACGAGGAATTTATTTCAAATGGAATTCGAACGTATATATTTATTCGGGTCGTGTCATTTCATAAACAATTTCACTTGATTGTGCCAATATTGAAATTGAAAAGTAAAAAATGCTAATTTTATTTTCTTAAATTGTCTTTTTTTATTTCTATTAAATAATTAAAGTTCAATGACATTTATTTGTGTTAATATCTGCAACTAAAGATTAAAAGGTTTTTAAGTCATATGCCTCAGCTTTTTGAGGCGTAAGCTTTACGCGCTTTGTATGCCTCAAGTTATTGAGGCGTAAGCTTTAGAGGTAAAAAAGCCTTTTGGAATAAGCTTTAAGGCGTTTTATCTCTTATTTCACTGGAGGCGAGCCTCGAGGCGCGTTTTTTAAAATAATGTGTTTAACAAATGTCTATTCAAGCGCCTGTTGAATAGACGTCTTGAGCTCAGACTCATGTTCAACAGGCACTCCAATTATTATTTTTTCTATTTGAAACGCCGAACATGCATCTAGACCGGTTTCTTTTGGGAGAATACCGAATGTAGAAGTTTGGAGTGTACAAAATGTAATTTGTACATTTTAAACTGCTGGAGATGATTTTATAAAAAAATAAACCTACATAATATTTTGGGCGATATAATGAATGCAATATAATAGTAGTAATACATTTGTCATGTTATCATATTAACTATCTAACTTTAAGTCAGGGTCATTGTTGTATGTTTTCTCTCATATTTGTATGAATGCATTTACTTAAATTTTATTCTGTACAAATTTCATCGTGGATGTGGTTAATATATTTTTTTACAGAAAGCCAAGGGACTGTTCACTCCGATATAAGTTTAACTTTGTGCCATACATGTATATAATTTGACTCCCCGTGTTTTTTTTACAAATATAAATATATGCATCCGTATTTGTACATACTTACATTACATATACATACAAAATCCTTAACTTCAGTGATAATTCAAATAGTATTACAATATTTTAGCATGACCTTGAACTTCTTGAAACATCTTTAAGTATATGTAGATGAAATACAATTTCAGATCTTGCTTATGACAATTTTTTTTAATTTTACTAATGAGTTTGAAATATTACTATGGTCATATGTTTGGATCCCAACTATAACGATATATCACCTATTTTCACTTCATTTTTTGAAATATGATTTATGTTCTAATTACGAATAAAACAATATCCATTCACTGTTTCACATTTATATTGATTTCTTGCCGATCTTCTTCTATTTGTATAGTTGCAACCTACTTTGTGTGAATAAAAAAGCACTTCGCATATGCTAAAATAATTGACAATCAAATTAATCACAAATAAGATCGTTCTTATAAAACAACTTATATTACATTCACCTTTTTTGGGTATACTTGAAAGCAGTCTTTTCTGAAATATAGCTCAAAATTAAGATTTTATATACTGAGTACTGATATATAATATCTTAGATTTTCCAAATCTTAAATTCAAATATATATGTTGATCAAAAGCTTTGTTAGAAAAAAAACTTATTATGGGAAAAAAGTTTGATTGTGTCAACTAGCAGATATGTTAAAACTTAAAAGATACTTTTATCACAAACAAACCATGAAGCTAAATCTAACAAAATGAACAACAGACCATTGTGAATTGCATCAGAATATTCTTAAAAATGGTTTACATCCTGGTCATGTATCATCTATCCTTTTAATGTATATGATGTTAGCAACCATACAACAATGATTGAATACACGTTGCATAAACAAACTGCCCTTACATCAAACTTCTCCCCATGTTTTATATGTGTTTAAATGGTTTTATGATGTTAGCTTTTATTTTTGATAACATGAGTGATACGACTTTATTTTGAATATTTTGAAATTAGCTGATCCCCTAGGTCAAATTCAAATTCTTTGTTTATATTGAATATTTTGTGCTGTATGTACTAATTATTTGTAACTCTTACAGAGTCACAGTTAATTAAAGGGAGCGGTCAGTCGCAGTCCTAAATTAGCTGATCCCCTAGGCCAAAAATAACTTAGATGGACCATCATTTTTACATTTGATTTTTTTTTTTTAAAGAAAAAAAAAAACAAAAAACAAAAGAACACAAGCAAATCTATCATCTAACATATGAGCAGTCAAGTGATAAGCAATAAAAAGAGAAATTTTTATTTTGAGCATGAACATGACAGTCTTGTAAGATTCTAATTTGAGCAGTAGACTTATCTGTATTTCATCCTGAAAGTTATCTAATTTTGCAATATTGTAACATGGATTTTGCAGTGAAATGTGAAGGAAGAATCCCGTTTTCATTATGTTATGGGAAGCTGAAGCGCAATTAGATATGCATGTGCTGATTTGTGTCTTTGCATTACAGTCTTGTTCTATGTGGTTACTGGGTTTATGTTCTGGAGTCATCAATGTGTGTGTGTGTGTGTGTGTTTGGTTTAAAATTTGCAGCTCAGGTTTTGTGGTTGGTATCTGTGTACTTTGTCATGTGTCAAACGTTGTTTTCTGTTTCTGGCATTGTGATGGTATATTTAGATTTTGGTTCTGGTTCAATTATTAGCTTGGTATATTTAGATTTTGGTTCTGGTTCAATTATTAGCTTGGTATATTTAGATTTTGGTTCTTGTTCAATTATTAGCTTAATATCCCGTTTACTAGATGTTCAAATCTGCAGTTCTAGTTTATATTCAGAGCAAGTACAGTGCACATTTTATACACATAATATACGTGCGCCAAACCTATAACCATTCTGTCGTTTTCCTACGGTTAGAGCATTCCCAACCCAGAATGAATGGTAATCAACTGACCTCCAATAGGGGCTACATGTTCATTTCGAGTTGTTTTAGCAACCTCGAAGGTTGCCAAAACAAACTGGATGATTGCTTTGTAATTAGTTCATTAACTGGTTTATTCAAAGCCGACTAAGGTTAGCCGGCTTTAAATAAGAAGATCAACATGAATAAATCAAAAGCAACCTCGCTCTCCCTCTCCGTTGGGATTGCTTTTAGAATCTGTATTACTTTATGACGTACCAACTGTTGTTTCCTGTTGTGTTTCTGCTTCCGGCATTGTGGGTCAGTGGCGGTACATTTAAATTTCCTTTTTGTTCAATAATTGTTGGCTTATGGATGTTATTATTGGGTCAGGTTCGAGGGCACCCCAAATAGTGCAGCTTCCAAAAGCTCCTCAACCACAACCAAGTATTTCACACTCTCTCTCCTCTCACTCATTCTCTCACTTCCCACTCACATTCTTTAATATAAATGAATGACTATAGTTCAAATGCAAATAGAGGGCTGAAATTCAGAGGCTCCCTGATCCTATCCCATTATTCTTAGCTTTCCATTTCTATGTTTTATACTCGTGTCCTGAAAAAGGTTGTAATTATTGCATTACATCCGAGTTAGGATGATTATAAGTTAGTTTTTATTATTTTTCGTGCCAAAACCATTATTATGAACGAGGCCTTCTTTTATATCACTTCATTTGGCTTAGATTGATGTTTTCTTCTTTAGCATCCATTTAATTTATACTTGCTTTTTTATATACGAGATGTGTCTATGTCGGCCAATAAAATTAGAGCTGGTGCCTACGTAAGAAGCATAGTTGTGAAAACCAAACTTGTACGTTAAACCGTGGTAGTACAAAATTCAAGATTTTCGTGATTTAACTAATCGGACCGTGAGAACCGTGCTGATAGTTTTTTTTTTTTTAATTTAAACGTAAAATTATTTTAAATATATATAAAATTTAACCAATTATGACAAACACCCGTGTCTCAACTGGTTGAGACACTTTAACACGATCCAATAAGTCATGACTTCAATTTTCGTCTTCAACCCACTTGTAATGTAGTATGTTATATACTACCTAATTGAAATAATTATATAATAACTTATCATTGCAAAATTGTAAATTTACTAATTTTTTATAGTGAAAGATGATTAGTTCAACAATAGTTCATAAAATGTACATAATAATGAATTATATCATCCAAAATTTAATGTCAATTGCTATGAAATTATTTGTTAAATTTATTATGTCAAAAAATGAAGATTGAAGCAATTATTTTTTCTTAAATTTAAAGATCTGTGAGATTCAAAGAGGTCGAACTAAATGTTTTATAGGGTTTTGAGGTTAAACCACAGGTCTGTGCACGCGCAAGGTTATTTCATTTTCAAAATCGTGACGCTTCAAGGTCAAATGTTAACAGCAGCCGAACCAAGATTGGGTTGGGTTTTTAAAACACTGAACTAAAATGGATTCAAATGAAATATTCGATCCTTCGTTTACTGCACATTACTCATTGCAACCATCAATTTTTTTAACCATTTGCATTTAAGTATTCGCATATTGGATTTAATTGGTTAATATTCTTCGATGGCATTGTTAAATCACTTTGAAATAGTGACTAATGATAACAAATTTGTTTACAAAAATAAACTATTCAAATAAACATTAATAATGCAACAAAAATCAATTTATCGATAGTAACCCTGGAAAAAAAAAGTTGAAATTATCATCAGGTGGCACTGTTTTGCCGGCACATGAATAACAAGATGATAGGAACGTGTTAGTCCAAAAAATGACCTAACATCCCAACACAAGAAGGAAAGCTTCAAAAACTGGCTCAAAGCCAAATTGAAATGTACAGAGTCAAACTATAGTCCTGAAAGATTAAATGATCGGCTCAAAGCTTATGTCACTTCTAAGGGTTAAGTGTTCCAGTTCAAAACCAACATAGGGCTCCAAGGGTCTGATAGCCAGTCCAGAAGTCAATGTTATAAGTCTTTTTAATATGCCTTGGCTTGAAGCACAAGGTGAGTTCAAGAGTACATAGGAAATAGTACAAGGCAAGTCAAACAGTTCAATTCACCTTGCTCTGAGTTGGCTTGAAAAAGGCAAATACACATAGGCATGAATCGGTTCAATAGTCATCTTGTTCAAATATAAGAAATGCAAGGTGGTTCATAAGTCCAATATTCTATGAAGTCAAGGATGAGATCATTTCAATAATCTGAAGTTAATATTGTATCCATTTCTTATTCTCAAATCAATACAAGGTATGCAAGTACAATTCCAAAATAAATTTGGGTAGAATTTATACAAATTCAACTTACGGTTTTTGAGTATAAGAATAATGTGTTTAAAGTAAGGAAATAATGTAGAAGATTTGAGAGTCGAGCCCCTTTCTTGGTGCCACTCCACCCCTATTTATAGATGAAGTCCCAAAGATGCTTCGAAAGCGGAGAAAAAGAGGATTCAATGCTTCAAGTTGCTCGTAAGCTTCGGCCTTGATGGTTCATGCTTTGAAGATTATAACTTCAGAGGCTTCGGCTTCGAAACACCTTGCTTTGAAGGCTTTAAACGATCTTTGTCTCGCGTTTGTTTGCTTCAAAGT
Organism: Allium sativum; assembly: GCA_030737875.1. NCBI lineage: Eukaryota > Viridiplantae > Streptophyta > Magnoliopsida > Asparagales > Amaryllidaceae > Allium > Allium sativum. Next base: position 132,757,513 of record CM060924.1, on the reverse strand, counting down.
ATGTCATTTGGAAGGTTCTTGCTCAAAATGGCTTGACTTCTGCAACTTGCTTCAAATATCTTGGCTTCAAAGCGAATAGCTTTCGAGGACCTTGTTGGATGCAACTCTTCGTGGAAGGTTCAATCTTGGAGCCATTTTAACTTAACTACAATCCATTTGACTCTTGGCTTCAATCATGGAGCCAAATGTTGCCTTGAAGCTCAAAGCTACCTTTTCTAAATTATTTAGATGGGGCATCAATGATTTATACAGCAATGTATCCTTTGAAGTTGAGGCCCGTTGTTCCAGAGTGCAAAAAATGCTTTGAGGCTAGAAGCGTTCAAACTCCACTGAGTAGCTAATTTCAAGTTGGACACACTGTAACAATAGTCCCCTCCTTGTAAATGAAGTGTTGATTTTTCAAGTCAACAATTGCTGAAGATACACTAGATGTTCATCTGATTTCATTTGTCCTTACTCCCTTCCTCATATCCTTATAATATTAAATACTTAAATAAGTAATTTGAATTTTTACTTGTTTATTTGCATATGAATTTCATATTAATTCTTAAAAATAAACTTCATCAATATTGTAGTTATTACTGATAATTTTTCGAACTGATGGAAGGAATTAATATTCTTTTCTATAAGTCAATAATGCTTCCTTGCTTCGAGCCTTAAATATATTTTATTTTCCCAAGTGGGTCATGTAAAACTATCAGATCAAAACCTAGAAATCTGAATCATAATAAGAAATTCAGAAACTTATTTAATAATCACAAATCAGTCGAATAGATCATGAATATTGAAATATCAATAAACCTCCAATAATAAGTTCAGAAGTTTACTAAAGAATCGCTTGAATTTTACTTAAGACCTTAATACTTGGAAAATTTATGCAAAAAATCAAAGAAATCAAGAGTCACTAAATGTTAAAAGAATCAAAAACTCATCTGAAAACATTTGAAAGCATAATGTATCTAGGGACCAAAATTTAAGTTTAAGGGAATTTTTTTTGGGAAATTCACCGATAAATAAACCACTAAGAGTGTTAAGAAATGAACTTTCAATCTAGAAATCCTTCCAATTGGAATTTCCTAAGAACCTATTAAATCAAGAAAAGTTCATAGCAAAATAATATCAAGAAGAACGAATCATGGAACCTGGAATTTAAATCAATCCAAAGAGATTGAAAACCAAGATCACAAAATGTTCATCAGTGCATTTTCCTAATTACTCAAATGAAATAGAGGGAACATTGGATCGTTAAATCAGGAAAATCCCTAATAAAAAAGAACTAAGAACCAAGAATCATCCGTCTATGTCGATTAAATGATCGAAAGAAACTCATAACAGAAAGAAATCACAACGATAAAAAAATCATTCACCATGGAGAATTGAAAGTATTACCAAACCCGAAAGTCATCAGAAATATAATTAGCTTACTTAGCACAAAAATTCATAGAAGAATTAGAAAAGTGTGCTATGAGGAAATCCATTAAAACTTCATTATATCATGAGGAATACAAGATAACAAGGAAAGAAATCACTATCCTTAACTGAATCAGAAATCCAAATCAAGTTAATGAATAATTAAGAATTCCAAAAGAACACATTCGTAGAAAGATCATAAACCCATGTCAAAGTGAAATCTAAAATCATATTTTTAAATAAAATTGATTGTGACACCTCGCTCCCCTTAGCATACCCCAAACGAGTCATAATAAGGATTGTGGAGAGCCTAGGTATAATAAAACTTTACGATTCACAATACGTAAAGAAACTACAACGGAAACATAACATCATTTAAAAACCATAACATCTCAAAATGTCTATCAATCTAAATATCATAAGTCATATGATGCAGCAGATTAGTAGGATTTTCGAATTGATATTCGAAAATTAGAGAAACGCTTGATTTTCGGTACACCGATGAACCTGAGGTGGTTCGATGCGGTAGAACAAGATAATTTCCACTTCCATTGATCGGAATCGATGCCGGAAAGGTACTAAGAACTGTGATCTTGATGAACTCGAGATAGACAGTTAACACAATTTCCGTTGATCTCGAACATGCCGGAAACGTGATCACCAACTCTCTGTTGATCACACTTGTTGCTAAAAAGATGATCTTCCAAGTCGTTGATCCACAAAGAATGTTGTAATTGGATAAAGGAGAAACAAACTCTAAAAATGGCGAACGCCAATATTTAATTTCAAAATTCAACTATTTTTTTAACAACTCACACACTCCGTTAATTTATAGGCTTTACACACACATAAGATGGAACCGACAACAGTAAAGAAAGGAAACCGGGACTAACATCCGACATCAAAAGTAAAACAACAATACAAAGAAATAAAAACAATATTGACAACACAATACTCTGGAAGCCACAATGTCCAGAACCCTGGATGCCGAAACACTCTCCCGGAAGCATAAAATGACATAATGACCGGAACCCCGAATACTGAGACGTCCTTTCAAAAGCATTTTAATCTTGGTGTTGACCGACACCCGAAAGCTTGACTAATAATCCGAAAGCAGGATCCTATCTGGAAGCTTTAATTAAACCGAAAGACTTTATTAATGGAAATGAAGTAGAAACAACACTTGTGGAAGACGGAAGCACTTAAAGCCGAAAGGTTTTATTATAAACTAATAGTAGAAAGAAGCCGAGACCCCTGTAGGTTAGAAGTTGCGGAGACCCCTGCCGATTAGAAGAAGCCGAGACCCTACCGGTTAGAAGAAATATCCCTGTTCTTGAAAGAAGTCGAGAGGCCTATCATTCTGGTACCCATAATGCAGTTGTGGGTCTTGGAATGACTGTTTTCCGAACAATTACATTCATGTGCCACGTCATCCTCCCCGAGTTTGAAAGAATTCATCCTCGAATTGAGCATAACTTCTTTAGTCAGATCTTCTTCATAATATGATACCAAATGCTTAATGTTGAAAACATCAGAAGTATGAATATGGCTTGGTAATTTCAAACGCTAAGCATTCGGATTGATCATGTCAATAATTTCGAAAGGTCCAATCTTTCTGGATGCTAATTTATTATATGTTTCGATAGGAAATATATCTTTCATTAATATTGCCCACACAAAGTCCCCTTTATTAAATTCAACTGTGTCGTCATTTCACATCAGTAGCTAGTTTTTATTTTTGACTATTTTCAACTAATCATTTCTGGACCACACAATGGAGTTAGTATAGCTCTGTGACAAGGTCAATGGCTTTTCCCTGTATTCTACCTTGACGAGTAAATGGATTAAATCCAACGGTCCCTTGGGTACCTCTGAGTACAATTTTGAATGGACTAAATCCAGTGCTGCGATTGATGATTGTGTGCAAATTAATTATGACATAGTTTAGAATCCCAACTTTTCAAATTGTCTTGGAGAAGGCTTCTTAGCAGGTTTCCTAATGATTTGTTTACCACTTCGGTCTGTCCATCCATTTGCGGATGATAGGTGCTACTGAACTTCAGTTCTATTCCCACCATTTTCCACAAATTTAGCCAGAAATGACTTAAAAACCGAGTATCACAATCTGAAACAACCGATTCTGGTAGTCCATGCAGTCGGTATACTTCTCGAAAGTATAGTTGAGCTACTTTGACGGCGTCTGTCATTTTCATGCAAGCAATGAAATGAACCATTTTGGAGAAACGATCAACGACTACGTAGATAGAATCGTTGCCTCTCTGTGTTCTTGGCAAACTTAAAACAAAGTCCATACTTACATCAACCCACGGTTTGGAAGGAACTGGTAATGGCATATGCAATCCAGCATTAGTTGCAGTCCCCTTTGACACTTGACAAATGTGACATCTTTGTACGAACTTTCCAACTTCTCTTCGCATTGATGGCCAGAAATAAGAATCCACCATCAATCGTAAAGTATGGTATTTGCCAATATGACCTTCATTGTGTAATTCTTGGATAATCTTCCTTCGTAGACTACAGTCTGGAGAACATAACCAGTTCCCTTTGAAAAGAAAACTATCTTTTACTGAAAAAGTTGTCACTTCACCATTCTTTACTCTTTCTAGAATTTTCGAAAAGTAAGGGTCTGTAGTCAACAATTCTGCAATTAAGTCGAATCCCAATATTTCAACTTTCATGGCGGTCAAAAGATTGTTTCGTCGGCTTAGTGCATCTACTACTTTGTTTTTAACCCTTGACTTATGCTTTACAACAAATGTGAACTGTTGTAAGTAGGCAATCCATGATGCATGTCTAGCGCATACTTTGTCTTGCCCTTGGATATGTTTCAACGCTTCGTGATCCGTGTACAAAACGAATTCTTTGTGGAAAAGATAATGTCTCCAATGCTTTAGAGCTTGGACTATAGCATAGAATTCAACATCATAAGTGTTGTATCTGATCTTCGCTCATGACAATTTCTCACTGAAGTAAGTAATAGGTCTTCCATTTTGGCTTAACACTCCTCCAATTCCAACTTTAGAAGCATCAATATGAAGTTCGAAAGGTAAATGGAAATCTGGAAGCACTAGAATAGGCGCTGTCCTTAATAGTTGTTTGATTTGTTCAAAAGCATGCTCAACGTCTTCTGTCCAAACAAATTGTTTTCCTTTCATGCAATCCGTCATCGGTGCCATAATGCTACTGAAGTTTAGAATGAATCGCCTGTAAAAAGATGCTAAACCATGAAAAATACACACTTCCATAACTGTCTTCGGCTGTGGCCAATCTTTGATTGTCATAACTTTACTTCGGTCAACCTGTAAATCTTCTTTGGAAACAACATATCCCAAAAATAGTATACTTGAAGTCATAAACGTCCATTTCTTCGTCGCGGCATATAATTGTTCCTGTCATAAAATCAGAATTGCACGTAAATGTTGTAGATGTTCCTCGTACTGGCACTGTATACAAGTATGTCATCGAATTAAACAACCACAAACTTGCCAATATACGGTCTGAAAATTTGGTTCATCACTCTCATGAAGGTGCTTGGTGCATTTGACAACCCGAAAGGCATGACGATCCATTCATACAACCCTTCACAAGTTTTGACAACAGTCTTCCACTGATCACTTGGTCGAATTCTGATTTTATATATCCACTCTTTACATCAATCTTTGAAAAGATAACTGACCCACTAATCTGATCCAGCAAATCATCTAGTCATGGAATAGGGAAGCGATATCTCACTTCGATCTTGTTAAGAGCTCAACTGTTTGTACACATTCTCCACGAACAATCCTTCTTTGGTGCTAACAATGTTGGTACAACGCAAGGACTTAGGCTTTCTTGAACACGGCCTTGACCTAGCAATTCTTCCACTTGTCGTCGAAACTCTTCATGCTCTCTTGAACTCATTTGGTAATGCGATATATGTGGTAAAACAACACCAGGTTCCAAATCAATTTGGTGTTGGATGTCTCTGAGTCGCGTTAATCCCTCCGGCATCTCTTTCGAAAACACATCATCAAATTCACATAGAAACGGTTTTATTGTCTCTAGAATTTCATCATTCTCTTTAGAATCGAATCCCACTGCAGGTATATTTCACCATCTTCTTTCACTTTATTGACAAAGTCATTTAATGAAAGCAAACTAACATTTTCTATCATTTGATCAGACTTTGCTTCGCTGTGAGTTCGTATCTTTGGAACTAGTGTGATCTTGTTACCTTCGAATATGAAACTATAGCTACTTGTGCGTCCATCATGTTGCCAGGCCCTGTCATATTGCCATGCTCTCCCCAACAAGAGATGGCATACATCCATATTCACAATGTCACACAAAATTTCATCTTTATATTTTAAGCCAATTTAAAAAGGAATAAAAGCTCGTTTGGAAACTTTTACCTCTCCTCCTTTCTTCAACATGCAAGCTTGTAAGGTCGAGGAAGTTTTTCTAAATGATTCCAAGCTTTTGTACAATCTCTTCTCAAATTATATTATCACAACTCACTGCGTCAATCACGAATCAACACACTTTTCCCAAAATAGTGCATGTAGACTGGAAAATGTTGCTTCATAACCATTCGGGCTTGTCATTGGACTTTGGCATTACACAAGTTCTTTTAATCATTATGTTATGTCCTTCGTCTCCAGCAACAAGTTCTTATGGTTCTTCATCAAATCGTGGTGGAGATGAATAATCTACCACAACCTCTTCATTGCATTCTTCAATTCCCTTTGTGACCATAGTTCTTTTTTTTGGCTTTGTACATTTAGAACTTTTGTGATCAAATTCTTGGCAATTGAAACACTTCATGTTACTGCCTTCTTTTGTCTTAGTAGGATTTGGATTGGTAAGTTTACTAGTTGGTGTACTACTACTAACATTTTTGTTCTGTCGATTAGTAGTCGAGTAACTACCACTTTGTCCTCCCTGTTTCTCCCAAGCAAGTGCTCTCTGTTGTGCTTCAGCAACAGATTTTGGATCAAACATGTTCACCATGTCTTGGATCTGAACACGAAGTCCTCCGATATATCTTACGGTTAATTGTTCTTCAGTTTCTGAAATGTCATTTCGGGCAATCAATTGAAAAAATTCCTCCATGTAATCATCAACAGAACGTGTGCTTTGTCGCAAATTCTGCAGTCGTCTATACATTAATGACTGATAGTTATAAGGTAAGAACGTAGCCCTCATCAATTTCTTCATCTTGTCCCACGTAACCACCTTTGACCATTCTTGATCAAGCTAATTTAGTTCGTTGCCACCATGCCATAGCTCTTCCTCTTAATCTTGTAGCGACTAATCATACTCGATGCTCTTCTGGAACTCCCTTGTAGTCAAGTATTTCTTCAACATTAAAAATCCAATCCCGAAATTCCTCATCTTGCATACCACTCTTGTATTGTGGTATTTTCGTTCTCATTCCTGACTCCCATCGTCTTTCATTGACCTGAGTTTGAAGTTGCAATCTACCGTCCTCACGATGTTGAGAATGATAACTACCACGGCCTTCCTCCTCACCAAACATATTTTTCAATGCAGGTGGAGTCCTTTGTCATTGTTTCTGATTCATGTCTAGAATCATTCTTTCCAGTTGTCCAATACCATCATCGATCCTAGCATTAAGACACTCCTCCATTTGATTTGCATCTTCTTAGCCATAAAAATATTCAGCATTATGATGTCTATGTGCTCTTCTTTGTGGCATTTTCAATCCGTAATGAGGATAATTGCTTTGGATGATCTCTAAATTCAATCGCAGAATCAAACCTGACTTTAAGAATCGCTTAAGCTCTCATACCAAAACTAATGCAACGGATTAATAGGATTTTCGGATTGATAATCGAAAATTAGATAAACGCATGATTTCCGGTACACCGATGAACCTGAGGTGGTTCGATGTGGTAGAACAATATAATTGCCACTTCCGTTGATCATAATCGATGTCGGAAAGGTACTAAGAACTGTGATCTCGATGAACTCGAGATAGACAGTTAACACAATTTCCGTTGATCTCGAAGATGCCAGAAACGTGATCACCAACTCTCCATTGGTCACACTTGATGCTGGAAAGATGATCTTCCAAGTCATTGATCCACAAAGGATGTCGTAATTGGGTAAAGGAGAAAAAAACTCTAACAATGGCGGAAGCCAATATTTAAGTTCAAAATTCAAATTTTTTTCACAACTCACACACCTTGCCTATTTATAGGCTTTACACACACATAAGCCATAATCGACAACACTAGAGAATGGAAACGGGGACTAACATCCCGCATCAAAAGTAAAACAACAATACAAAGAAATAAAAACAACACCGACAACACAATACTCCAGAAGCCACAATGTTTGGAACCCAGGATGTTGAAACACTCTTCCGGAAGCATTAAACGACATAATGACTGGAACCCCAGATACTGAGACGTCCTTTCAGAAGCATTTTAATCTTGGTGTCGACTGACACCGAAAGCTTGACTAATATGCCGAAATCAGGATCCTATCCGGAAGCTTTATTGAAACTGAAAGACTTTATTAACGGAAATGAAGTAGAAACAACACTTGTGGAAGACGGAAGCACTTAATTGGCAGAAACCTAAAGCCGAAAGGTTTTATTATAAACTGGCAGTAGAAAGAAGCCGAGACCCCTGTCGGTCAGAAGTTACCGAGACACCTGCCGGTTAGAAGAAGCCGAGACCCCTGCCGGTTATAAGAAATATCCCCGTTCTTGACAGAAGTCGAGAGGCCTATCGTTCTGATACCCATAATGCAGTTGTGGGTCTCGGATTGACTGTTTTCTGAACCGTTACATGTGTTGCGTCATCATATAAGAGTACAATACAAAACAAATACCCCCTTTCAAGATCCAGCATAATTGAAGCAGATAAAATTGATAAAAGAAAGATGAAGTGAATACATCAATAAAAAGAGAATATAAATTACAGTATAAACTATAACAGCTGCCTGCGTCACGCACTACCATGTGAGCCTAATGGAAGAGAAAATAATGGAGAAGGGGTTAAACATAAAGTCTGATTAATATAAGTGACTACTAGAAAATGAATAATTAAAAGATAATATATTTCATAATAGTTCTAACCCTATTTAGAGATGTTTTTGCTGGTATTGATCCTGATTTGGATGCTCAGTGGAATTTGGAGTATTCCAAAAACTTGGAGATCAAACTACAAAGAGATAAGTAGTTTGATACAAGACTGCTCTGGTATCTTAATCCTCTACCTCTATTTTTTTATACTAAATAATACCACCTAGTTTTAGATAAGTTATATTGATATTGATTCCTTAACGACATTTTCCATTTGTTCATTACATACTTATGTATTTTCTTAAGCTTTGGTTTGGAACCAAATATTCCTTGGGTTGTACAATAATTCTTTACTATATCTATAAGAAAAGGATAGGTGCTACGATATTGAAGTACATATTTCAAAACATATTTGTTAAGTAATTGGTTTTGCGAAAATTTGTAATATATATGCTTGAGACAAGAATTAAGTGTCTGTGCATTGCTTAGGGTCGTTACTTAAATTGTTTGCCTAGTTGATTGTTTGCACTGCATTTGCTATAACAAAAGTATTATTAGGACTGGTCCCTACTTATACCCAAATCAACCTCCACTCTCTACCATGAAGCTAACATGGTAGTCGACACACCTTACACTGAACAAAAACCTGCTAGAATGTAAAAACGGCTCCATGTATTGAACATTCCTCTGATTCACCGTCCGTAGATTCACTGTTCAAATGGACATCTATTTAGCGTTGGACACAATAGTGGTTTATTTACCCCAATCAATCTTGCACGCCTGGCCATCGCTAGTATACACCAACTATTGTCCTCTTCGATTGACTATGTATTTACCCTAAACAACACGCATGTCCCTTTTGTTGCTAGCATAAGTCTCCGAGCCACATATTTACCCAAATCGGCAGGTGTGTCTGATCTGGCACCCGTATAGACTCCTCGAGCCACCTATCTACCCTAATCGACATGTGTGTCTGAACTACCATCGACACAGACTTTTGAGTCACTTATTTATCCCATTCGACAGGTTTGTTTGATCTGCCGCAAGCACGGGCTCCACCAAATAGTAATTTAGTTGCGATTCCACCTTAGTTCTCATGACCAAGTCTATTGGCCATTTATTTACCCCAATAGGCATACGTGCCTCATTGCTATCTGTATGGGCCCCTGTTATGCATATTGTTATATATTATGTTCTTTCTATGTCTTTTCTATTTCATGATAGTCTCCATGAATAAATATCAGAGTAGATTTTACTCTTTTTATTATAAAATATGTTATAATTTTCTGCTAGTCCTAAAGACTTATCATTTTCAGTCTATTTTCTTTTATTATAGATCTACGTGTTTTACATATGTTTCTAGGTCTTTTCTATAAATTATTTGTTTTTCTATTTAATCCAAATTTCGTGAAAATTGCAATTTTTTCCTATTATATTCACATAAGTTAAAGAATTAAATTTTCTTTTCAAATATACCATTTGCAAAATTATTAACTATTTTAACATGTAAAAAAGAAATTAGATAGTTGTAGGATTAAGAATAACTGTAAAGAAATAGACATAAAATCTAATTATGTTGAAAGTAAATTGGAAAACTAAAACTATTTTCAACACTCTTACTTTAACTATTCAAATTCTAAAAAAGTAACTTTCACTCATCTATTGTTCTATGCTAATGCCTTCAATCCTTCCTGATCCCCGTCATTAGGACTTCTAATATTTTATTTTAGATTCTTCTTCCCCACAGAATATTCAGTTTTAGGCCCCGCCTCTAAAAGTTAAGTGGGAGCTCAGAGAAATAAGAAATAAGTGGAATGAAATAGTTAGATTAGGATTCTATTTATATGTGTGTCGGAGGATCTCGAATCATAGAATTAGCTTATTAATTAAGTCTGGGTTGACCATATCGCAAGCTCAAACCAAATCCTACATCTATAAACTCCATATCTCTGATTCAAGAATTTTAGATCTACACTTCTTTGGTATGCACTTGGCCATATTTTAGGCCACTTCGCATTAGCAAGTCGACTCACCGCCTTTGGACGATCGACATAATAATTTCGTGAATGAATTCTACCATAATTTTTTTCAGTTATTTTGGAATTTAACAAATCATATATGAAAATTGTCTAGAAAATCGCCACGAACTCAACAGTGCAATACTCATAGCCAAATTTGGACAATTTCATAGGCTTATATTCGAATTAATTAATTTCTTAATTAATCTTCATAATTAAAATATCAGAATGTTACATTCCGCCCTCCTTAAAGGATTTCGCCTTCGAAATCTCCAAAGATTAGAAAAATGTAACTAAAAACTGTAGCCATCACTATGCCATAGATTGCATACCGCAACACCAAAGAGTGATGCAGGAAGTGCCAAAAAATATTGCTATAGGCAAAAAATGATCTGTGGCAACACTTTCCCGGTTTTGCATTTTGTCGCATTGCCATAAAGTCAAAGGAAACACCTTTGCAACCCAATGGCAACACCGGTACAGTTGTTGCCACAGGTACTAAATTTACAAAAAAGTGGGCCCCACAATCTGGGCTCCAACATGTGGGGACCTCTAATATCTATAGCCCGGGTTTGTGAAATCATGTTGTGGAAACCACATTCATTAATATATGGCAACACTTTTACCATTCAATTGCAACACTATATCATAGCTATGGCAACTTTTAACATCACATACTACAACATTATATCATAGTTATGACAACATTACATAACATATTGCAACATAACAACAATTAACATCACATTGAAATAACAAAGAACTTTTCATTTCAAATTAACCAATAACACAAGTACTACTTAGTCAACTACAAAATAACAAAACATAGCCACTAAATTCAGTTTTACAGACAGTACATACAAACATAGCCAGTACTAAATTCATGTTTACATCAAACTAAAACAGTTTCAAAATATAGTGCGAGCCTCCGGTGCATTCAGTGCCTCTACTACTTCCAGTACCTTTAGTGCCTTCAGTGATAAGTTCTTGAACAACTTCATCAGTGCCTCCTTCACCTGAAAAATAAAGTAGTTTCAACAGTCATACATTTCAGTTGCATAACTGAGTTTCATTTGCATTTTAGCACAAACTGAGTTTAATTTGCATTTCATTTGCATAACTGAGTGGCATAACCGAGTCGCATTTCATTTGCATTGCAAGCTCATAACTGAGTTTCATTTGCAGTTCAAGTACAAACTCAAATTCTGAGTAAATGCCATAGTATAACTGAGGCACTGCCTCAGTCTGATACAAGTGCATACTGAGTAAATTATGGATGATACAAGTGTATACTAAGTAAAGTCTAATACAAGTGTATACTGAGTCAAATGCCTTAATTACTAAATGTGGCAAAAATTCTGGATGTCCTATAACATGGAAAAATTTCTGTGACAAAATTTAAAATTATACCTGAAAAACTATCCATGAATGCTATTTCATGTTACTTCACTGCAATACATTGCCATAGCAACACACAAAAAAATTCCAAACATGATCCAAGACATAGCTAAAGTAGTTGCAAAGAATTTTTCTTCTTTCTCGTGTTTTCCACATTCAATGCGCACTAGGGCCAACTCTTCCTTCATATCTACCACAAATTCATCGGCTTTTGCCCTTTTTTGCTTTTTCTTCAGCAACTTTTCTTCAATTGTCTTCTTTTCCACAAGCTATTACGATATAGTCTTTTGTTTTTCAATCAATTTAACAGTAGTATCATCCAATTCATCATTGCTATTGATTTCATACACTTCTTCGTGGCACATAAAATACCCACAATCGCCATTCTGCACATATATTAAATTCGCAACTAAAACATCACTGAAAGATATGATAATCGGCAAAGCAACCAACAAAACTTAATTTATAATTACCGGCCACATGGAGCAACCAAAAAATTTCTTCCTCGCATATGCTACCACATTGAGGCCATTATTGGGGAAGAAAATCAATTTATTGCTTATATAACGATCATAGGGATCAATTTCTGATCGCGTAGCTTCATAATAATTTTGTAAAGCTTCTGCGTAATTTCCTTCAGATTGAGATGGGAGGTCGGCAAATATTTTTATAATAGAAAGTCAATGTATCTAACCAATCCAGATTTTTGCTATCTTTCTCTTTGAATGAGATCTCAATTCCAGCTACGGTTTCATTAGCTATCTTACAACTAGAATCCCTCTTTTTTCCGATCCGGTTCCTGGGATCGAATATGCTACTTACCGATCTCTACCTGTTATTATTGTGTGTGCTTCCGGAGGAGCACCTTTCATAAAGAAGCAAAGGAAAATGCGACGATTTATTCTGGGGATAATGTTAGCAAAACTTTTCATTCAAGATCTCTCATCCGCTGATTCTTCAACATCAGTCGGTTCGGACCTCCACTTAGTTTCACCCAAGCTTCATCCTGGTCATGGATAGATCACCCAGGTTCGGGTCCATAAGCAGTGACAATCACCTTATGAAGACTCGCTTTCGCTTGGTTCCAATAAAGGGAACCCAAGGCCCGTATTCTTTACCGAAAATTACAGTAACAGTTTCATTTCTAGTTTCATTTGTAGTGAAGGCGTAAGCAATAGTGAAAATAGAAATTCTAGTGTACGAACTGATGGTAACAACGCGATTTAAATATAAGAGGAAGATCTAATGATTTTGATATAAATAAAAAACACAAAAATTTATGGGTTCAGTGTGAAAATTGTAACTCAGAAAAGATAGACTTCCTATCTTTTCTTTCACCTCGGGAGATGTGTTGAATCAAGAGTAGACAGTACGTGTCTTTATTATGGTCGTTTCATTCTGTCCCCGCTCATGAAAGGGCAAGCCGATAGAACCAGGAACAGAGAGCTCTCTCCCTTTTTCCGCCTAACTCTTTGGTTTTTATTTCCTTTTTTAGTTTCTTAGATCACAAAAGACAAGAATTTGTCGCAAATTTTTCCATCAAAATGAACCTTCGGATTTTTATGATTTTTTTAAAAATGCAGTTTTTTCAGTAAGTATAGCACTAGATTTATTTTCATAACCAAAAATTTATGTTTCCAATGCCAATAAAAAGTGACCCACCCAATAGTATTTAACTGCTTTAGATTCACCCATGCGAATTTTCGATATTCCTTTTTATTTCTCATCAAACAAATGGCATCTTCTTTTGGGAGGAACGCACTTTCACATCTTCCTAACCCAAAACGAAATGGCAACAGGAATTGAACCTACGAATTTGCCAATTATGAGTTGGATGAATCATTTCTTCGGACAGAAGAAGATTCTGTAAACACTTATTCGAGATCTCCACCCAAATATACATATAGTAACGTTAATCTATTACCAAAAACAAGTCATTTATGGCTATTATCAGGGCAAGGTAAGGGAAAATAACTGAAATGATTTCATAAATTATTGGATCCTTCTGTTAAAAAGGATAGGGAAATTTTTGACAGAGTCCGAGCTGTTGGAATTGGAACAGGTTCGGCAGCAGATTGGATTGGCAACTTACCTATTCAGTGACTTTGGCACTGGACGTTCCCAAAATGGGTAAGAATCCTACTTGGGGAGATTTGACTGATTCTTAATTTTGGGACCCTGCAGATCCATTCTTTTTCCTATTCAAAGATCGGCCCTTTGTCTCTGTGTTTTCACGTCGAGAATTCTTTGCAAAATTTGTTTTTTTATTTCGTATTTTCTTTCCTATTTATTCTATTTCTTCATTCTTGTTTATGGTAAACAGTCACTCTAGGAGTAGCCAAATACGGCTTAGGTCAAACAGTTGAACAATGAAAATAGATGGCGAGTGCCTGATTGAATTGATCAGGTCGTGTGGGGTATTTCTATCGATCGGTCATGTCATGTAGGCCCGAATCAGACATCAAATTGCTTCGATTTGAATTATCCATAGGATGCCCTATATATGAAAAAGATGTACAATCAAACCTAATAACTGATTTTACTCCAGAATTGGGAAATCCATAGGGACGTTCTTTTTAGATTTAGAGTTTATTTGTTCGAGAAAAATTCTAATTGTCATCAATAATTAGTTTTATCTTTTTTCTCATCTTAAGAAAAATGAAACACCGGATTTAAAAAATTAGTGCACCACTCAAGGCAAGACAAAAACAATCTCTCTCAATTCAAAGATCCAGGATTTGAATTGATATTGTTTCATTGATTCCTCTGGTATTCTTGTGATTGGTTTAATAGGTGTATTTTTTTACGGTTCATATTCTAGGTTGGGTTCATCACTTCCTTCATTACCAAATTTTTTTGGTATTTTTGATTGCACTCATGGATTTACCAAGGTCGGTTTATCAACCAATAGAAAAAAAGAAGAATTCTTTTTTTTTTTCAAAAAATATTATAAAACGACTTTTTTATTTTCGAAAAAAAATTCATTATTTTTTGGTATACAAAAACAAATGAAGAAGATACAAGACAAGGACTGGATAAATGAAATGAAATCTTGTATTAGATTTACGAAAACAAAATAAAAAAGATGTATTGAGATAGATTATACAGGAGAAAAAATGGTTCTAACTTATGATAATAAAAGATCGGAACTACAGAAGGATATTTGGAAAAATTTAAAAGAAAAAATATCCGATTAATACGTAAATTGCATTATTTTATAAAATCCTTCTCTTGAAGTTATTAAATCAGTCATGATTTCATCTGAATCTACATTTTTTATTGTTCGCTTTCTAGATGATCCTTCTGGAGAAGGGGGATTCTGTTATTTCAAATCCGTCTAATCTAGTTACTTCATTCCCTATTTCCACTCGAGGGATCCTAATGAAAAGAATTTAATTTCGTTTCCACCGCCGTGGAGGAAAAATTGGACTATTTGGGGGAGCCGACGTGGGTAAAACAGTACTTATCATGGAATTGATCGAGGCATCAGTGGGGAATTCTCCGCAATAGGCGAAAGCCTGACGGAGCAATGCCGCGTGGAGGTAGAAGGCCCATGGGTCATGAACTTCTTTCCTCAGAGAAGAAGCAATGACGGTATCTGAGGAATAAGCATCGGCTAACTCTATGCCAGCAGCCGTGGAACCTTTTTGCAAATCCAAGCGATTCTTTCGTAGGCGTTTTCCCCCCAATTGAATCGGGGGATCAAATTGATTATAGAAACGCTCTTGCGCCAAAGATGAATAGAGCTAAGCGATCTGCCGAAGCTGTGGGATGTCAAAATGCATCGGTAGGGGAGCGTTCCGCCTTAGAGGGAAGCACCCGCGCAAGCAGTTGTGGACGAAGCAGAAGCGAGAATGTCGGTTTCAACCCTACGTTCACAGTCCTCATCTTCGCTGGGATTTTGTGGTGGCAGTTCTTTCTTGTAGCCGTTGTTGATGAATTTGAAGTAGAAATTGATTGAGCAGTCATTGAACTCAAATTGAAGGAAGAATTGAAGTGATATCACAAACTGCAAATCATTTCAGTAAAATCACAAACTGCAAATGATTATGTATATATTCCATATCATAAATTTCATACAGTAGGATTTCAGCAATGCATGTATTTCTTAAAGTTCACATAAAATTTTAGAAGCATGCATCATGAAGAAACAACCATCCATTAACAGTTTATTGATCCATGTGTGCAGATATATCATTGTATGGCCTTTTAAGCATATCCAAGCATTACTTAAAAATGCTTGGTTAACTGGCATACAATGATGTCAATGGTGATGCATACATCAATGTACAACAGGTGTAAACATTCATAGATGAAGTGAATTTGCACATAATTTCTAACTATGCATACAAATCTTATCTGATTGGGAACTAGGTGAAAAATCATGCATAAGACAAACATGAAAATTCTTAAGAAATGAATGTTATCATGTATATGTAAGCATCCTTATGAAACCATTTTCATAAACCACTGTATATCTTATTAAAAAAGCAAGCAATATCATGTCTCAATCATCACCGGCAACAGCAATCTGGGAAACCTGAGCAGTTGTTTAGAACATGTAGCTAATATAAGGTCGTTGGTCTAATTGTTCATAACCACACTTCACTTAGAACTTAAATTCTGTGTTATTAAATTGATTAACAACCCAATTGCTGCTCAAAGAACATTCCAGTGAATCAACATACAAAAGAACTACTAAATAACATCATCAACTAAACAAAATGATGTACATGTTCTTTTAGTGTGATATCTGAACTATGAAGTCACTGCAAATAACACCATTTACAGGTCTAGTTTCATTAGTATACAACTATAAACCGAAAAAAGTGTGGATTCATTGACAAATAACAGGCAAGAATTGTTAATCACCTAACACCAGTTGTACTCAAGGTGATAATAATTTCCATTTCTCGATAGGCTAATTAATAGTGATGATAAAAAAAACCACCAGAAATGTATATGAGAAACACAGGATAAAAGGCTAGCACCTTTCTTCTTGGACTGACTGTCGTTTGACTATGGAGAAGGGTACAAGTGGAAGCGTTTGGAGTTGGAGTCGAGGACTAGCTGGAAGAAGTGGAGGACGCAAAGAGGGTTGGAGTGGAAGAAGTAGGTGAATGAAAATTAGAGATTGGAATTGGAAATTTAGGGGTGAGAACGAACAGACCTGAGAAGTTGATAAAGAGGAATGGAATAAGTAACGTAAGTTGATTTCCTATTGGTGGTGTAGGATTTTAACGGATTAATGAGGTGTCAACTACATATATTGTTTTTAAAAGGTAAATTGACGGATAGATATGCATGTTTTTATAGGTGTAGATTGATGACATGGCAAATTAAACTTATAAGTTTATAACTATAGCTACTACAACACAATTTGATATCTATGCTAACACATTAAAGAGTGCGTTGTAATAGACAAAAATCAGCATAGCTGTGACAACATTTTAGCTGACAACACCTTGAATTTTTGTTGCAATAGGCCATCTATGACATAGAGAATCTACTCAAACACCATTAATTGCATTTATTATCCTTTAAGATTTCTAATGCAATTATTGTTCACTACAACAAAAACACCATATTACAACTGCAGCTTTACAACTGTCACAAAATGCTAGTTGTAATAGAGTTTCTTTTACAACTATCATTTCCTGAAAGTTACAATTAACCTATTTTTAACAACTCTTTTATTGTGACAGTTGTATTGAATGCCTATTACAACTTTACTTTCTTACCTGTTGTAATAAAAGACAGTTTTTAACAATTAACATTCAATACTAGTAATTAGTATAGTAATAATAATTAATATTAATTATCTCCATTAAATAATCAATAATTAGTAAAGAAAATTTACTAATTAATATTAATAACTAGTATACAAAATAATAAATTATCAGTATTATTAAATAATTAATAATTAATAATTAATATTTAGTAATAAATAATTAAGAAATAATCATTAGTATTAATTTCTAGCTTATAATATTTAATTCTGTACATTTAGGCGAAAACCTAATTATGCACAATGAAAAAATTGGTCGTCACGAAGATGTTATCGATGAAATTTTGGTGGAAATAACGAAATTTTGGCTCCAAAGTGAATCACATTTCGTATTTTACACTCACTACTCTCTCACGCTGGCTTCACTCCTATACCCTAAATCAAAATTGATCCTTAAATTTACCTTCCTCAAAAAAAGTTTTTTCAATAACCTTTTTAGGCATTTTTCTTCAAATTTAGGTCGTACCCAAAAATTTTTTTTTTATAGGAATGACTATGTCCTAACAAGTATTATGTTGCAAATTACTACTTTTAAATGCGTCCCTCCTATACTAGTTAAAGTTAAAATTTTATATTGAATAATAACAGTAATAAATCTAAACAAATAAACAGAAACTTCGTAATTGTTATAAATCAACTGTAGAATTCACTTTGGCTCCAATTTCCCTTTGGCTCCAAGTCCAAATGACATTTGGCTCAATCAAAATTAAACTTTTGTAAGGCTCTAAATCAAAACTTTTGTAAGGCTCCAAAACAAAATTTTGGGACTCCATACGATGCTTTCACGTGTATTCACCCATCCCTCCCTGTCTCCTTCTTCCCTACTAGATTCAGCACTAATCTCTAAGCGTTCATCGTCCAGAACCCAAACCCGTTAAAAAAACCAAACCCGCACTCTTGATAAAATCGCATCCGCATCACGATTCAGCGATACATGATGGCGAATACTCAACGGTGGCGACGGGGACCTAATTGTCAACGACGAATCCAATTCCCAAGGGAATGACTCAGATTCAACGAGGCAGCAACTCCAATCTGAGGTGACTTCTCCATATTTGCCAACTCCATGTAACGACCCGCAAATCCGTAATATTTGAATCGACTGAATAAAACTCAAATCCAATCCAAATTGCACGAAAATACAAATCATTAATAGAAAGAAGTTAGAGGATGAGAACTAGAAAGAAAGAAAATTTAGAATAGAAGAAAATAGATAGAAGATCGAACTGAACAACACCACATAATCTCACAATCGCAATGGAACAAAATATATATAATCACTTATGAAATACAAATTGGATTTGAACTTACATACATTATCAGAGTACATCACATATACAATACAGCGGAACTAAACTCTAAATATCTGAACATTGAAGCCTCCTGCTCCAAGCTCCTCCAAATAAATCTGTAAAATCCTGAACTACTTGACTACCCGTACAAATTTGGGCACCCAAGAGTTTAGGGAAATTAAGAGAAATAAACTCAGGGTCAGTCATGGGACTAGTATGAGTAAACGATTTTAAAATAGTTTGATAATAAAGGATATCTCATAAGACCACGTCGTATAACACGGAACGGGTTTTTCCCTTATGAGAATCCAGAAAACTTGGTTTAAAGTTTCAAAACATTTTCGAAAGAAAAGATAATCATAAGACCGACCCACACATAAACATGGATGGTTTTTACCTTACGATAACCTAAAATAAATTTTATATCTAAACTCGTCCGATATTATAATAGTGTCTAAATCAAATAAATTACAATCTATCAGAACGCTTTCATCTCATGCTCTTCAGATATAGTATACAATAAAAATCGCGAGTGCTTATTGGATAATGGATTTCCATCTATGAAAAGGTATGGAACCTCCTTTCGATAGTGTTTCTCTAGAGAGGAATACAATGGGTTCAACAAGAACATCTTGCAACCCGACCACACATGACCGACCACTGAGTGTATCGAATATATTGTCAACTTACGGTTGCTAGCAATATAACTGTTCCCGGGAGATACAGAAGTGAAAGAAGAACAAATATGAATATTCTTTAGATGATGACAATACACTTTAATGGGAGCGACCCACATAGCTATGCTGTCTGCCCGATTTTTGTCATTTTCTGGTTGTGAGGCTTGAGGCTGAACTTACCTTTAACAAATCATTTCTTTGAATGCCACATCGTCAATACCGCCAACCACTAATTGACTTCCCCAAAAATATATTATGGGTATAAGGCAAGAGAAACGAATTCCTCTGCCACAAACATAAATACGTTTGAAGAGATCAACGTACGTGATTAGTTAGGCATACTCTGTCATACATTCGTCCATACAAGTTGTCCTAGGATTGGACAAACCGAAGGCAGTATTCTGTAAATCCATCTTAGGCAATTTCTACCTAGGATTGACAGAACAACCCTTGCAATACTCCGTCTTCAATGGTCTTCAATAATTTCTGACTCGTAACATATATATCAAATCGAAGTGGAATTTAAATTCTGGTCTCTTTGAAAACGATAACGAAAAAGTCCGTATTTGATAGTTGGTTATTTAAATATCAAATATGAAATAAAATAGACAAGTTTAACGCCATTGGATCTACTAAACCATATTTAAATAATATTTAATTATTTATATTCAAATAAATCGACTTGATTTCTTGACCCTTTGGTAATCAAATTCTCTTTACAAAGTTATTTAACTAAACGATTAAGTTTAAAACACATCATCTCGGACAATTTTGTCCAAAGTTAAATTACTATTTAAACTTCCCATTATATTACCATAAACATTTCAAGATTCTAAACAACGATCTATTGGACCCTTTCTATTGAAATAGATTAATTAAATAAACAATTCTTATTTAAATCGTTGACTTAAATCAACCTTAAGCAACTTGATTAACTGATTATAATGGATCTCTCCTTTTTAAATAAATTAAAAATAAAATCCATTAAATTGTTCCCTACACACAATTAATATCCAATTATTAAAACTTCAATTTATTTCTGAATTACTTTACAGAAATTTCAACTTAGCAGTTCCTATGGCATATATCAGTTCAAACGACATTTGATTCGTCAATCTAATTTACACAACCAAGCATGTAAGTACAATACAATATTTTCTACTTATAACATAACATCTCAGGACATATAATTACTGATAAAATATATCAGATTAATAAATAGCAGAACAGTGTTTATTTCTGCTAGTAGTGTATAATAAACAATCTAGTCAATACATAGTGGAACAGAGTTTTAATTCCACTAACAGATGTCAAATAAAAATATATAATTTTGATTCTCTTCATTAAACACAACTTAATGAATTAATAATTAATTAATTGAGCAATAAATTCAGTATTTACAACATTTAGATCATTATTAATCAGTAGTTCATACATTTTCCGTTCACAACTAAATATAGATCGATTTATTTATAATGATATTTGGTAGGAAAACTACTTTTAAATTATCGATATAGGTCAATTTATTTTATCTTGAATCATTTAAAATTCTTAATAACTTATGTTACATATACTGACGTACGATCCAATCGCCCAGATATGAGCCAAGTTATTCGATCACCTTCTTAGTCTAAACCTACATTATTATATATATCAGGATATATATAGGTGTAAATATTATATAAATATGTCTTATATTTCATTCACATTAGAATTTAACTTAAACCATTTTTTTCCTTTTATTTATTTAGGTGGGCCGAGCCCAATCTAGACAACTCCCCATAATATATATGTGCTTAACCATATAATATTTAACTTAAATAAAATTCAAAACTTACCCTTTTATTTTTGTATATATTTCTTTTCTTACCAAATTCTTCGGTGGCCCAATAGGCCCACCTCTTCTTAGCCCATGATCATATTAACTTACCTGTACCGCTTGTTCTTTTCCTCTCCTATTTCATTGCGCTTCAGAAAAAGAAACGAACGGAAAAGTTGCACCAACACATCCCCATGTACACGTTCTTCCTCTTACCTTTCCATTTTGTTCCAGCAAACCAAAGTGCCCCTTCAACACCTTAGTCTTCTTCTCTTTTTTTCTGTCCTGTTCAGCAAATCTATTCACGCATTAATACATAATTCGATTTCCTTTTTATATATTTATTTATCTATTATTTCCACTTTTCTCTTTTGCTACAGACCTAACTCTCGTCCCTCTTTCTTTTATTTATGCTACTGATATTTCCACGCAATCAACCCTTCATTCAATGCTGCTTTCGATGCATGATGTACCAGACCTTTTTTCCTTGGCCTCCAATACTTGCGCGACTACACAGATGCATTCATTCCTCCCTTGCTCGATCTTCTTCTTGCTCCTCTTTTGCTTTACCATGTCAGTGCACACTTGTGCACGCTGTGCACATCCTCCGACCACCCAACCAAAAGTTTCAGCAGCATCTCTATAGAACTAAGCAACTATCGGCCATCCTACTATACACAACAATGTAAACTTCACTATGCACGTGTACGCATCCCCAGTTATCAGCAAGCCGCCACACCTCCCTAGACATATCACGCCACCTCCCCATCGTCGACCCCTAACAACCACCTGATCCGATCTTGTCACAAAGCACGGTTCTATATTTGTGTTCATATTTCAATATTGTTAAGCTAAATATCTTCATACAAGATGTATATTTGAACCCAAATATAAAATATTCAAGTTTATACGGTTGTACATTATGTGAACTCATACAATATTTAACACTATAAGCTTAGACAAATCTTGTATATTTAACAAATATACTATATTAGAGCTCACATAAGTTTGTATTTTCGTATTTCAAGCTCATACAGTCTTGTCATGAAATACTGCGGCAGATCTTACTCCTATCGTACTGAATATTCAGTTTCTTGTATTTATGTTCAGTGTTCATATTATCATGAAAGGCAGGCTTTCCAGCACTAAACACATTTATTTCAACAATCATTTGTAGACACTACAGTCCTTTGTTTGGAAGGGTCATAAAAGCTTAACACATTTATTCTTTTGTTATAGTTCTTGCTAATGTATGACAAAAACTAGTAGTACCGAGATTCAACACCATACCCAGATCCAAGAAACCATCTCGCCCTCCCTCTTTGACCATTTTAATCCATGCAACTCTGTTCCCAGGTCGCCCCAACGCTCTAGAAGCTTCAGTCGAGACAGTTTCCCATTCCATCGATTCAAATTCATGAATTAAATTTTTAAGTTTACATCACTTTTACTGTATATTCTATATATGTAAATACATGTACCTTTTCGAGACAAATTTACTTTTAAAATGAACTGCTCTAGCATTTGAACATCTTTCGTATTGAATTCGGACCTTTAATTTCCCACGATCTTGAGTTTTGGGTTCTTTTATTCAAGGTACTTGTTTGTTTAACAAACAGGGTCCTTTTATTTTTCTTACAGACTCACATATATGAATTTGTAACTGTTATTTCTACTTACAGACTCACATATATGAATTTGTTACCCTATTTCCGGTCCAAAGTTCTAGTCTAGTATGGCGATTGTATTTACCGAATCTGCATATCCATATACACATATACATATACATGCATAAGCAGTAAACATATGGGGAATTATGTTATTTACGGTCATTCATGTTTTTCATCCACTGGCTTCACCCATTTCAGCTTTTGTATAATGACCATATTAACACCATGATATTCAAAACTATTTAAAACATTAGTTTGCACTAATTTGTATATCAATCCATATAGAAAATGGAAAGAGGGTGTTTACTTATGAATACTGTTTGGTTTCAGAATTTCATGCAGATGGTCATAGCGTATTATTTTCTAGTCTATGCCATTTTTTCCAGTTTGATATGCAAATTTAATTAACTAAATATCCTTATTCGGAAGCTTGAATACATCATATATGTTTCATAATCATAGATAACAAATGGAAGATAGTTTACTCACATATGCAATTCCAGTTCCCAGGTGTGTACAAATATTGATCACAACATCTTGTTTTCCTACCCTTTAGAATGCTTCTCTATTTTTCTTGAACTAACTCAAGACTTGCTGCACTTTTTTTATTTAACTGACTCGAATGAATTTTTGTGAGGAGATCATGAATTATATGGCCTATTTATAGTAAAGATTTAAGAATAAAATATTAGTTGTATTTAAACTTTGCATAGTATTAATCTAAGATGGAATGTTTCTTACACAGCTACTACACTTGACTGGAAAGGTTAGGCCGAGGCTAGTTTTCATCAGCTACTTCATTTGATTGAAAAGAGGTTGTTGTATGGTCATTTGTAACTTCCTACTCCTAGGCTATAACACTACAACTATGTTATTCATTGTGCCTTCCATGTGTAGATGTACAAAAAGGTTTTAAATATGCAATTAGTAGTTCCTAAGCAATGTATGCAATACCCAAGCCTTAATGAATGTGCTTGCAGATTTGATTGAATGGGATGTTGGTGATGCAAATGCTTCTACCAGCTATGAAAATGACCATACAAATCTAGGAAATGATTTAGTATCCTAAGGTATCTATGCATTGCGTACATCTTATGTAAAAATATCCAAAAAGATTTTAGACTTAGCCTTTAAAAAAAATTCCTGGTTTTAGATTATATCTTGTTCTTGTCAATTTCATGTCATGTACTCCTGTATGCTTAACGATGAAGCAAATGACAAATTATTAATTTTATTCTATGGATTCATCTATTTTTCTATATTAAGAACAAGTTAAAGTGCAACTCAATATGAAACATCATTTACTTGCATATGTATATGAATATAGCAAGTAAAAACATACAAAATAGATTTATTAATAATTACTCAAATTTTATAATATTTGCAGTTATCTATATTATCTATATTTTGAACTAAAGTTTGAAACACATTAAAAATGCAAACAAAATCATATAACATTATCTACAGCTTTTATACACTGGTCATGATATTTTAAATTATTAAGATATATACATATTTGGAATTTCCCCAACATTTATTATTCAAATTAATTATTTAAATTAATTATCAAAATAAATCCCGAAATAAATTTTATTACAAAAGGAGTAAAAACTAGGTCGTTACAATCTACCCACCTTAAAAAAATTCGTCCTCGAAATTGAAGAGTAACGAGGAGATTATAGTTATATCTACGGTTATAGACTTATATTCAAAACAAATACATGGGTCATCCCTTCATAATCACAACAAACAAAGCGTCCAAAATACACAGGTTAACCGCCAAATAATTCACAGCAATCCAGACATTCAATACATTAACAATCAGCTATCAATCACAGCCATCTTCATAATTAGAAATATTTATTATTATAATTGGAAAACATTGTCGTTTCTAATTTATACACTTCTTGTGACGATTCCAAAACCCCGTGACACGGTGTTAAGGATAATCATTGGAATATAACACATTAATCATCATTAGCAGATTACAGATAATAGCATAAACAAAAAATAGAATAATTTACACACATATGACAGCGGAATCATATAGATATCATCACATCAGAGAAGCACAGTAAATGATACAACTTAGTGCATAATGATACATAGTCAGTCACCATTGCCTGAGGCGGAATCATACATAAAGAGTACACAAAATAAATATCAGTCTACATCGCCAATAGCGGAATCATAATATAGATACAATAATGGCGGAGAAAATCCAAGTCAGCATGGTGTAGTCAAGCCTCGCCATGAGCCAAAAATGCGTCAGAAACCTGTAACTAGGCTGCCCGTGTGAAAATGAGGGCACCCGAGTTTGCAAGGTGAAACAAACTACGAGTCAGTCATGGGACTGGTATGAGAAATCTACTTAACTTATTAACAACAATAATAAGGCAAATCAATGTATCACGCCACTTTCGCGGAACGGGTTTACTCCAATGAGTGCTAGTGCATGAAATAAAGTAAATGATTAAATCATCGCAATGTTTTTTATAAAATGAAGCCATTATAAGACTCAGGTTCCATCACATAATGCAACGCAAGCCGGAGGATAGAGTTTTACCTTATAATGGCCAAAAATGCTTCATACGTATAAAACAAAAGTGTTTGATATTATTACTAGTGCATATATGTTTTAAAAGCAAATTCCATCATAAATATCAATCCTAGGCGGCATAGCTACCATCTACTATGTCGCCATACTAGTAATACAATCACGTCCGCATATTTCGTATTGGAAATTGGATTCCTTCATGAGTCGAGGCAAGGGGCAAGCTACTCTCCGATTCGAGACACTCTAGCAAATGTCCCAGGACCCCACTATGATCCTTGGATCTTCAAGGCCGATCCTTCCTTACTTTTGAGGATTAATTATTCCTGAACACACGTTTCTCGGTCCTTACAGACCTATATCGAGGCGCCTCGCATTCTAACAACCACCCAGGTGAAAAGTATATATAATGTCAGGGCTGGTAGGTCACTGACACCACCTTAGCTAGAAAGAAACGTCGTGCTCTCCCTGCAGTCACTCTCCCGTTTTTGACTCATACCGGGGTGTGAGGCTCGCGAATTCACGTTATACACAAAGCTACGTCACACAGACCATGCTTTGATCATCAACCACAAGACTTTGCTTTACAACAGAAGCCTTGATCATATGTCACTCAGGTGTGCCACACAGGCAATCCACTCCATGCGACTGATTTCTATCAATACATAACCTCTGAGCTAGTACGTCTCAGAGAAGGGCGTTAAGCAAGAGAATAAATTCTCCGCCGCCAAACAGATATATATTTATCAGAGATCAATCAGCACAGAACAAAATCCAATGTCAGACACACAGTCCGATTACAAGTCCGTTCTGGGTTTGAACGAAACCGGAGGCACCAATTCCTCGCATATCCGTACAATCAACAATATGTTTGGACGACTACTACTTCAGCTCCTTCATGGTAGCTACTCCAATCACGAGCATCAGTAGCGCCCATCCATCCAATGTGAAGATCGTTGGTCTTCAACCGTCTTCGACTCTTCGACTTCTCAACGTCGATTGATTATTTGAAATGAAATGAACTCGGCCTTTTCAAATAACCCACGTATATTTAGATTTTCAAATCAATTTAGCACATGGTTGGACTATTCAACATTCACATTTCAGTTCGTTAGTTATAATTCTCATGTTAAATACATTCAACCATCACATATCAAGCAAACACAATGAAATTGGTTTATTTCCACTCTATATCGTCTATAGTATTTTATAACAATATCTCGCCATTTTTATTTAATTTAAAACAGCCATATTTAATTAAACGACGTTTCAGGTCATGCCGATGCACTGACGCTGTTTTTCACTAATTTTGTTTTACACAAATCTGAAAATATAACCGTTGGATCTTCACAAATTTTATATCATTAGGAAGGTCATTTCAAAATGAATCCAACGACTTCAGTTTTGGGAAAATCCGACGGTCGGATTTTCCACACTAGTCATTTGAAGTTACGATTTCAATTTACGAACTGCAGCGTCGTTATTCGATTTAATTTAATTATATTTATAGATATATATATATATATATATATATATATATATATATATATATATATAATCGTTTCTGGCGCTGTTTTTCTTCAGATTTGAATTAAACATTCCAGACAATCCAACCGTCGGATCTTCACAAAGTTGGTGCCGTTGGAAAGATATATCCAAGGCGAACCCAACGGTTGCAGTTTCGGGAAAATCCAATGGTCGGATTTCCCGCATTAGTCGTTTTAAATCACGGTTTCAAAACACGAACTGCACGGCGACGTTTCATTTTAATTTTATTTATATTTATATATTTATATAAATATAGTTCATTCAAAAATTCCTATATCGTTTTCACTTCAATTATTTCACTAACGCCTTTAAATTTTGGAAAATTTCGCCATAACCTCCTTTGTACGGGAGGGGCTGGGAAAATTCCCAAATAGCAACACGGGCGTCTCATGTCAAAAAGAAAAAGAAAAAGCCAAGCGGCTAGCCAATAGGCTCATAAAATCATCACCCAAACAAAACAGTAAATGTGTACCTATTTGTCGGGCACAAAATTTTATTCCTCTTCTCTAGCCTCTTTGCTATAACCTGTTCAATACATATGCATGTACATATATACATATGCATTTACTTTGGTTTAAAAACACCATTCATTCTAATGTTGCATGCATAGGCTAAAATCACATCATTGGCTAATTAATGTATATTTCAACTCATGCACATTTATTTGAACAAGTGGCTATTTTTAACATTTCACATTTCAAAGATGATAATTTTGGCGAACTAAAATAGATTTCAACAAATGACTATTTTATTTAGTTCCTATGCATGTTAAAAATAATATTTCATTCACAAATATTTATTTCAACGTCCGCATATCTTTAGCATATCACATAGATGATAAAAATGATATTTTTATCATTTAAAATATTTATTCGACAAATGGATGTTTTCAACACTTCATAATTTCAATAAAAATGTAATTTTTATTGTTCGATCTTTTTATTCGACACACGAACTTTTCCACTACACACACTTCTCAACACATGAGCATTTCCACACATGGATATTTTATTTATGTTGTTCATATTAGAAAGATTGAATTTTTATTGTTGAAACTATTTATATATAAGGCGAATATTTTACATACTTCATATATATTATAAAAATGTGATTTTTATTGTTTAAACACTTCATTCATTCACAAATGAATTTAATTTTCACACATCACTTTTCAATACATGAACATTTCCACACATGGATATAGTTTCAACATATGGCTTTAATTTCAACGCATGAAGATAATTTCAACATATGAAAATAATTCTAACACATGAATTTTATTCAAAATTTCGGCAGCATAACGGCAGGGTAGTTAAAACCGGCACGGTCCCTAGTACGGCTCCTCGCTCTACCTTAAAACCTCGTGGTTTTTGACAATGGAGATTCATGTATCTAATTCGCACACAGGCGGCATGTTTATTTTTATTTCCATAAATATTTCCAATTCATTTCAATCACCAATGGGTATTTTTCAACCACAACCAAACAATATCAACCACAAACAATTATTCAACCATTCGTATTTTTCATCCAATATTTCACACCAATTCACAATAATAAATATCGTCCATGGTTTGTGGACGAGGGGAGTGTGTATATATATATATATATTATTGTTATATTTCACCTGCATTTCAACATATATATCAATTATTCTATCCATGTATAATTCATACTTCGCTTATATAGCTTACACCACGCATGTACATGAGGTATACAACACGTGTGTAATTTATATTTCGCTTATTTAATTTATATACGACATTTTCCATTCAAATTCATTTAATTTAGATTTCTCACATTCGTTTGCGGAGTGCAAAAAATCGTAGATGACTCAGAAAAATCCGCGGCTTCTTCTATGTGG
The DNA here is from genome assembly GCA_030737875.1 of Allium sativum. Taxonomy (NCBI): domain Eukaryota; kingdom Viridiplantae; phylum Streptophyta; class Magnoliopsida; order Asparagales; family Amaryllidaceae; genus Allium; species Allium sativum. The sequence goes on along the minus strand of CM060924.1, from coordinate 132,728,421 downwards.
TAGAGAGCTTCCTTGCGGTCCCGATGTTTCCTGTTTCATCGAATTTCGTCAGCACACCAAAAAGATATGATTTTTCAAAGTGCAGACATCAAAAAGGACTCACCTTTCTAAGTGGTTCGAAACTAGGGTTGAGGTTTTAGTGAAATCTGTGGGACTTGGGGACGATCGGGGGTGCTGACGTGGAAGAGCTTCGAGCGGCGGTCCTGTCGATGGTGGTTTGGTGCAGCTCGGCGGTCGGTGGCGATCAGGACGGCGATGGGAAGTGGTGAAGTTGGCGGGCTCGATTTTGGCGGAGGAGGCGTCGAGGGAGGAGGTGCTGAGGTCGGATGTAAAGAGGAGGCGAAGGCGGTTCGACGACAGGTGGTGGCGGCTGCGATAGGAGGCTGAGGCGGTCGGAATCTCGTCGGGAAGAATGAAGCACGCGTCGCCGTTCGTTTCGAGGGGTTACGGGGGTTTTTTATTTTTTTTAATTTATGAAAGAAAAATTCTGATTGGCCAATATATATATTATATTTTTAAATAGTGTTTTCTCCAACGAACTCCTTTTCAAGTCCAACGACTGTCGTCCCCAGCTAAATACCCTCATCCCGGACACAATGGGATATGTTTCGTTGGCCAATTCGACTGTTACAGTCAGTTATTTTTCAGATTAAAGTATAAAACATTTAATTTTTAACTTTGAACGTACATTTCAATTTGCCAGGGTCACAAACTGATTCGAAAAATTCCAGAAAAATAAATCTAGCTATGTTTTGACGCTACGGTCCCAACAAAACTAGTTTCGTCGAATTCTGAGATCGTTAGAAAAATGGCCATTTTCTGGTCGGTCTAATTTAACAGAAATTGACCAAACACATTTTTTTTTGCCACGCTCACATATTAGCTTCAAAAATTATGATATTTGAAATCTAGCAATAATTTGACATCCCGGACCCAACAAAAGTGGTTTCGTCGAATTCCGAGGTCGTTTGCAAAATATCAATTTTCCAGGGCTATATATACTATATAGCGACCTCTCTGAAAATTCATTCAGCCATAACTTTTGATTCCCGTTATGAAACTTCGATTTTTCAGATTCGTTAGAAAGGTATTGATAAACAGATTTAAATATTTTTGGATTCACTAAAATCCGTTATATTTTCCACCCTGCACAGTCAGTCAAAGTTTGAATTCAAATTTTCAAACTGACTCACTATTTCTAATTCACTATTTTATTGAAATATTCTATTTCAATTGTTCAAATTCCTTTGAAATGACCAATTTAAAAATTTTAAATTGGCCCGTATTTTCCGGGTTATTACACTTCTTCTCTTCACCATTCATTAGATCTTGACTGTCAATCAGTTAGAAAATAATCATCTAAGTATCAATCCAGAAGACCGAAACCAACATCAGATCAATACTCAGAAAATCGTTTGACTCAACCAATCTCCAATTAGGTTCCAATTTTTTAACTCCAGTTAAATTTTCAAATACCAGAATCTAGAGATTCTTGATTTTTAATTCCAAACCAGTTTGAAATCATATAGCTTGATTTCATTTAAATTCAAAACCTTTGAATTTTTTCAAAACATTTTGTTTTACTCAACAATTTCCAGTTTGTCTTATATGTATATCTCTTCCTTATACAAATTTAATTTGGTTGTATATATAACCATTTCAATTTTATAATCAGTTTGATTATAATAACAACCATCGACACATCCATATATAATAATAATTTTAGAAAATTATCTTTTTATAACAAAATATAATTTCGGGCAAAATTATTTTATTTACCTAACTTTGAAAACAATACTGTGTCGAATTATTCTGTTCAAGTGTTTAGAAACACCTATCGATACAGGTGTTCCTTTCCGTATCGACCAAAGTTCATAAACCACTCGACAAATCAATCAACACAATATAAAACAGTTTTTATTACTATTAACAAATATGTGCTCATAGATATACACTCAACTCAATCTAGTGTATAACTAACCCTATCTCCATCGATTTATGCCACGAGCCAAGGTTACTACTAAACCTTCAGCTCTGGTACTAAGTGTAACGACTAGCAAATCCATACAATTTGAATCGAATGAATACAACTCACGTCCAACCCAAATTACACGAAAATATGAATCATTAATAGAAAGAAGTTAAATGATGAGAAATAGAAAGAAAGAAAATTTAGAATAGAAGAAAATAGATAGAAGATCGAACTGAACAACACCACAGAATCTCACAATCACAGTGGAACAAAAAATATATAATTACTTTTGAAATACAAACCGGATTTGAACTTACATACATTATCAGAGTACATCACATATACAATACATCGGAACTAAACTCTAAATATCTGAACATTGAAGCCTCCTAATCCAAGCTCCTCCAAATAAATCTGTAAAATCCTAAACTACTTGACTGCCCATACAAATTTGGGCACCCAAGAGTTTAGGGAAAACAAGAGAAATAAACTCTGGGTCAGTCATGGTACTGGTATGAGTAAATGATTTTAAAACAATTTGATAATAAAGGATATCTCATAAGACCAGGCCGTATAACACAGGAAGGGTTTTTCCCTTATGAGAATCCAGAAAACTTGGTTTAACTTTTCAAAACATTTTTGAAAGAAAATTTAATCGTAAGACCAACCCACACATAAACATGGATGGTTTTTACCTTACGATAACCCAAAACAACTTTTATATCTAAACTCGTCTGATATTATAATAGTGTCCTGATTAAATAAATTGCAATTTAGCAGATTGCTTCCATCTCACGCTCTACATATATAGTATACAATCAAAATAGCGAGTGCTTATTGGATAATGGATTTCCAACTATGACAAGGTATGGAACCACCTTCCGATAGTGTATCTCTAGAAATGAATACACTGGGTTCAATAAGAACATCTTGCAACCCAGCCACACATGACCGACGACTCATTTCTCTTGAGTGTATCGAATATTGTTTGCGAACAAATTATACAATTTTAAACAACTGTAAAATCCGTTCGATTTTCCTAAACAACAAGGGTTGTTGTAGAGGTGTCGAACTCTGGGACCAAAACTATTTTAATTAATAAATCCAATCAAGTTATTCCAGAATTTTGATTGATTGAAAATACAGAAAATAACAACATTAAAATGAAAAAGAGAGATTTATCTAATAAGAGAAAGCAATTAAGGGATAATGACATAGATTAGATTCACACTCATAAATAGCCAACAAATAAATATAGATCTAATTCATGTTTCTGTCACAAAAACGAATCAACGATAAATAGATTCTTAGAAACAAATAAGTAAATAACAACAAGCATAGCCTATGCAGGAGCTGAGCTCTTAAACAACCATAGACTATCAGGACAGATTCACAAATTAATTTCTAAAAACCTAAAATTAGATCTAAATCTGATAATTGTTAGATCGAACACGAATATACCCTGTGAAGGAGCATAGCTCTTAAACGACACAGAATATGAAGGTTCATATCTAACCCTTTATTCAGATCCAGATCTACATGTATACAGTCCTCATCTATTGGCTATGTGATTCATGTTGAATCATATCTTTTAGCGTCATCACCCCCTAATCAAAGGGGATTAGCTAGATATAGCTAAAGAAGAAGAGAAAAGGAAAATAACAGACATGAACATGAATAAAATATAAAGTAAAATAACAACTGATAGAAAGGTGAAGAAGAGTTTTATTCCAAGAAGAGAATTACAGAATAAAACTAAGCATGTTTTACAATGAATGAGATAGAGTGTATTTATAGCTGATATGACAAAGGCTACTTGGCAAATTCCATAATGTGGGACTAAAGAATTAGCCCAACTAACACATAAGCTAGTGTGAACGCAGCTGTAGAGTGAGAGGCCTTGCAAATGAGCTAATGTGAACGCTACATGAGTGAAATGGTCTGCAATTGAGCCAATGTGAACAAAATATGAGTCTTTAGTGAGCCAAATCTACCCAACTTAACTCTATTTGCAATCGTTCTTCAAGCTTTAAACTCTTCAAGCTTTAGTAATTTTAACTTCACTCTTTTTCAGCAAATTCTTCATGCTTTATTCATCAAATGCTCAAAACCATGATTCTTGTCAACAATCTGAAAACACAGCTATAAATACACAATATCAATTATTTAAAAGATAAAATAAGATAAATATGCGGATAAAATATACACATTTACGTGTATATCAAATACCCCCACACTTATCTTTTTATTCGTCCTCGAATAAACTAAACTAAGATATGTCACACTTTCGTAGGAAACACGATTGTATTTAGCGTATGCAACAAGCCGTTAAACCTCTGGGTGTCCCTAGTAGGACGAGTGTTGTCTCGTGAGGGTTTTCAGCGGATACTACCCACAAAATCCAAAGCGTCTTATGTACCCAGATTAATCAAACAATATATTTAAGGTCTTTCACATTCCAAGGATTTTACCTAACTTCAATAATAACGGTTTAGCCCCAAATTGTCCATCCCATAATTAGTGCAAAAATGAACAAAAATTTTCAAGCTGAATCGTAATTCCTTGATAATACTGTAATTGGCTTGAAGGTTAAGAGCATGGTGTCAACCAAAGTTCTACACATCGACAATGTGCACCCAATCATTTCTTTATTCTTTTTTTTTCTCTTTTTTTCTTTCTTTTTTAATAATTTTGCACCAATGTAACTGTAATGTATTGGATATGAGTTATGCATAGATGAAGGAATTTTTTTTTTTAAGTTCTAAAAATATTCTAGATAAGAGGGCAAGTGTATTAGTTGAATTTCAAGCTACAAAAGATAAAGTAATACTAAGGCACATATGGACATTTTGTTTCCTTTCATCTCCTCAACTACAATCCTTGCTTCTAAGTACGGTATGATGGATGTGGATGGAATGGAAATGGATGCTTCATAGTCAGGAATGATGAAGACTATTTTATTCAGAGAGACTCTCTCTTTATTTCATTTTTTTTCTATTCTTTTTTCTTTTCTTTTGCATGATGAATGATGAATGGAGATGGAATGATGACGTACATGATTTCATTTGATTCCTCCTCTACTACCAACACTTCATGAAAGGAAAGTTTTGTGCCCTAGTTACTCTACTTCTATAACCTTAATTCAACACACAAGTCTGGATTGATGTTATACAAAAAGCTGAAAGGAATGATAAGCAAAGTTTCGTAAGATAGATAACCCATATAAAATAAGATGTGGTATATGGTTATCCTATCTTAAAACAAGTACGGAGTGGGTGGTGTAATATTGGTATAAAATTTGACGTTTTTGACCTTGAAACAAAGGTTCTTGAGTATACCAATATAAGATAAACTTGTCGAAACATGGATGTAAATCGACTAAAACTTGGGTTTGAATAATGTGGGGTATCGAAGAAGAATGCTACAATGAGTCATTTCTCCTTAACTGGGCCAAGTGGATTTTAGAACTTACGATTTTGAAAATTTGAGTGAAAAGAAAATATTATGCATGAAAACGAACTCAGAAAATCCAATGTAAGTGCAAAATCATTATTATTTGACTTTTTTTTTTTTACTTGCACGTTCTAACATGTATAACATAGGTTGACACGCTTACTCCAGAACACGACTAATGTCTGCACAATCTCAAGCTATCATCTTAAAAAGACACATTACGATTCAATGAATAAATAATGTTCATTCTCATCACCTAACAATTCAACTTATCAAACAAGAACCAAGGTGTTATTTATGAATTTTAAGTTAATCCTTGTTCAATGAATGACCTACTTCATAAAATTTGATTGCTGATGTAATGTAAATTCCCCCCACACTTGAGTGTGACTGTGTCCTCACAGTCGTTAATCAGACATATCTTAGTGAAAGGAAAAATAAAATAAGAGACTATCTACATATGTACAAAAGAGGGTTAGTGCGTCTTACCGAATGTGATGTGGCTCATGGAGGACCATGAGCTCTTCCTCTTGGTTGGGTATTGGTTCCAAGTAAGGTTTAAGGCGTTGACCATTGACCTTAAAGGATGATCCATCAGTTGGATTCTCAATTTCTACCGCACCATAGGGAAAAATAGTCCGTACAGTGTAAGGTCCTGTCCATCTAGATTTTAGCTTACCCGGAAATAGATGCAGTTTTGAGTCATACAACAGAACTTTTTGACCTGGCATGAAAGTTTTACGTAAATTTGATTTATCATGAAAAACTTTTGTTCTGTCCTTGTAAATTCGTTCATTTTCATAGGCATCATTTCGAATTTCATCAAGTTCATTAAGTTGAAGCTTCCTATGTTCTCCTGCTTGCTCTAAATCAAGATTCAAAGTTTTTATTGCCCATAACGCCCTATGTTCTAGTTCAACTGGCAAGTGACATGGCTTACCAAAAATCAACCGATAAGGGGACATACCCAAGTTGGTTTTGAAAGCGGTGCGGTAAGGCCAAAGAGCATCGGTTAACTTTTGGGACCAATCTTTACAATTTCGATTCACAGTTTTCTCAAGAATTTGTTTAATCTGCCTATTCGATACTTCAACTTGCCCACAAGTTTGAGGATGGTAAGGAGTAGATAACTTGTGGGTTATCGAATACTTTCTCATGAGAGCTTCAAAAGAACGATTACAGAAGTGTGTACCATTATCACTGATTATTGTGTGAGGTGTGCCAAACCTAGAAAAGATGTTTTCTTTCAAGAAGCGCACAACAACCTTGTTATTGTTTGTTTTGCATGGTACAGCTTCGACCCATTTGGAAACATAATCAACAGCTAAGAGAATGTAAAGGTTCCCAAAAGAATTAGGGAAGGGTCCCATGAAGTCTATACCCCACACATCAAAAATTTCGACCTCTAGAATGGGGTTCAGGGGCATCATATTCCGTTTAGAAATTTTCCCTAAGAATTGACATCGATCACAAGTTTTGCAAAATCCGTACGCGTCTTTGAAAAGGTTGGGCCAGTAGAAACCCAATTGGAGAACCTTTTCGGCTGTCTTTTTGGGACCGAAGTGACCACCACAGGCTTGGTCATGACAAAAAGAGAGGACACTGTGAGTTTCAGTGTCGGGAACACACCTTCGAAAGATTTGATCGGGACAATACTTGAAAAGATAGGGGTCGTCCCAATAAAAATGTTTCACTTGGGAAAAGAATTTGTGTTTATCCTGCTTAGACCAAAAAGAAGGGGTCTGCTTAGTGACTAAGTAGTTGACAATGTCAGCAAACCAAGGATCAGTGGATAGAGAAAACAGCTGTTCATCAGGGAAATTCTCGTTGATCGGAAGAGAAGAAGACGGGGCATTTGGAAGACGAGACAAGTGGTCCGCAATAACGTTGTCAGATCCTTTTTTATCCTTAATGGTAAGGTCAAATTCTTGAAGTAGAAGGATCCAACGAATGAGACGAGCCTTAGCATCCTTTTTAGAGAAAAGATACCTAAGTGCGGAATGATCGGTATAAACCGTGATGTGTGAGCCAACTAGATAAGGCCTGAATTTTCTAGAGCAAAAACAACTGCCAAAAGTTCTTTTTCAGTGGTTGTATAATTGATTTGGGCATCGTTCAAAGTCTTACTCGCATAGTAAATGACGTGAAGAATCTTATCGATACGTTGTCCTAGGACAGCGCCAACAGCGAAATTCGAGGCATCACACATGATTTCAAAAGGCGGCTTCCAATTAGGAGAGCAAATGATCGGGGCAGAGGCAAGTTCATTTTTAAGACGCTCAAAAGATGAAATGCAATCAGATTTGAAGTCGAAAGGAACATCCTTACCAAGAAGATTGGTCAAAGATCGAGTGATTTTGACAAATCTTTTATAAAGTGACGGTAAAAACCAGCATGACCTAAAAAGGATCGGATGTCCTTAACGGATTTGGGAATGGGAAGATTCGAGATAACTTCGACTTTGGCTTTGTCTACTTCAATTCCTTTGTTAGAGATGACATGTCCCAAAACAATGCCATGTTTAACCATGAAGTGACACTTTTCCCAATTAAGCGTTAAGTGTTTATCTTTGCAACGGTTAAGAACAAGATCCAAGTGATGTAAACACTCAGTGTAGGAATTCCCGAAGATGGAAAAATCATCCATGAACACTTCCAAAAATCGCTCGATCTTATCAGAAAAAATGCTAATCATGCACCTCTGAAAGGTTGCAGGTGCATTACAGAGACCAAAAGGCATACGTCCGTACGCAAATGTATCAAATGGACACGTGAAAGTGGTTTTCTCTTGGTCCTCAGGAGCGATAGGGATTTGATTATATCCCGAGTACCCGTCAAGGAAACAATAGTACTCGTGACCGGCTAGTCGTTCTAACATTTGATTGATAAATGGCAGAGGGAAATGATCCTTTCGTGTTACAGCGTTAAGTTTCCTATAGTCAATGCAAACACGCCAACCAGTCTGGGTGCGGGTTGGGATAAGCTCGTTAGCTTCATTTTGAACCACGGTAATCCCTGATTTCTTAGGTACAACATGAATCGGACTAACCCATTGACTATCGGAAATCGGGTAGATGATTCCATTGTCAAGGCATTTTAGGATTTCAGCCCGAACTGCTTCTTTCATGATGGGGTTTAGTCAACGCTGGGGACCCCGAGTGGGTTTGGCATCATTTATAAGGTGGATTCGATGTTGGACTATCGAAGGACTAATCCCCTTAATATCAGCCATGGACCAACCAATTGCTTCCTTATTTTTCTTAAGGATGGGAAGGAGCAATTGTTCCTGCTCCAAAGTAAGGTCAGAAGCGATAATGACAGGAAAAGTTTCATTGTCTCCTAAGTAAGCGTACTTAAGATGACTGGGCAGCACTTTGAGGTCAGATTTTGGGGGCGACTCAACCGATGAAATTGGTTTAGGGATAGACTCATTTGTGAGAGGCTCGACAGGAATCGAATCAGAGACATTTTCGGGAGTATCTTGAAACAAAGTTTCGTAATTTGATTCAATTTCGTTATTCAGATGGTCGAGCTCAGATTCATTATCGTGGACAACATGGATTTCAGAAAACTGGTCCACATAAGAGTTAGGAGAGTTTTCAGTTCTGAAGATGTTTAGCTCGACAGTCATGTTACCGAAAGAAAGTTTCATAGACCCATTTCTACAGTTGATGAGAGCATTAGAGGTTGCTAAGAAGGGTCGTCCTAGAATCAAAGGGATCTGGTTTGTAGGATTGCTAACCTGTTGAGTTTCTAAGACAATGAAATCAACTGGAAAGATGAATTCGCCAATTTTGATCAACACATCCTCGATTTCTCCCACAGGTTTCTTAATTGAACGGTCAGCAGCTGAAGGGTAACCTTGGTGGGTTTTAGTTCTCCTAGCCCTAATTGGCGATAGACGGAATATGGAAGCAAGTAAGTCTAGCCGACAGCTATCGATTTTCTTGTCCCCAATAGTACATGATATTGTGGGGGCAGCCAGGATCTTTGTATTTCACTGGCATCGATTGGGACAAGACTTCGCTTAGAGTTTCCGCTAGAAACACTTTCTTAGGTACATGTGTATGACGTTTTTGAGTGCACATATCTTTTAGAAATTTTGTGTATTGTGGAACTTGTTGTATAATATCTAAAAGAGGAATGTTCACTTTAACTTGCTTAAATATTTCAAGGATTTTTTCTAGCTGGTCCGTCTTTTTCCTAGGTCGGAGTCTATGAGGAAATGGAGCAGACAACTCAGTAGGTTGGGCTACTTGAGTTTGAGGATGGTCCTTGTCAGAAATTGGCTCAATGTTTGATCTGAGTTGGTCGAATTTTCAATAGGGTTTGGAAGATCATCCGGTAAAGCATTTGGGTTGACCACATGGTTGTCAATCTTTTTGCCGGATCTAAGAGTCGTGACCGCATCCAAGTGACTAACGTTTGAATCTTGAATGATGTGAATTTGGTTGGAGTTAGGATTTTGACGGTTGGGGTTTGGAATGGGTTGACTCGGGAAAGTGCCTCTTTCCCGTTCGCTCACCGAAGTGGCTAACTGACTCATTTGCATTTCAAGTTTAGCGATCGATTGACTCGTGTTTTGCATGTGCGAAGTCAATAAATTTTGAAGATTGGTATTTGATTGGAGATTTTGAGTCGTCGCTTTAGTCAATTCTTCGAGAGTTTTCTCCAGTGATGTCAGTCGTTTATCGTCTTGGGGAACAAAAGATTGTTGCGCTTGGTTTTGAGAAGGTGGCACAGGATGTTGGAATTGAGTTTGTTGAAAGGGAGGTTTCGAAGGATTATTCGAAAAAGATTGAAAAGGAGGTCGAACCGCACTCAAATTTGCATTGTTTTAGGTCCAAGAGAAGTTAGGATGGTTTCTCCAACCTGGATTGTACGTTGGGGAGAATGGGTCATTCATAGCTTTGTTAAATGCGTTGAGTTGTTCTAATGAATGTGGGCATTGATCAGCTATGTGGTTAGGATCGTTACATTTGTAACATGATGTATGAGACGCTTTAGCTTGATTTATTTGCGTTGATGAAAGGATATTATCGAATTTGGATATCATCGCGTCTATTTTTGCTTCTAAGGCTACTGATGATCCTACCGAATGAGCGTTAGATCGGGAATAAATCGATTTCTCGTTAGATCTTTCCCATTGAGCTGATTTTTCGGCCAAATTTTCGAGAAATTGCCAAGCGGCATTGTGATCTTGGGCTAGAAAATTTCCTTGGCACATTGATTCGAGCATGGTTCGAGAGTTATTTTCAAGTCCATCGTATAAAATTTGACAAAGAGTCCATTTTTCGAAATTGTGATGTGGACATTTGACTAGAAGCTCTTTAAATCTTTCAAAATATTTTGCAAAGGATTCACCCCTAAATTGACGAAAATTGACGATTTCATTTCGAATTTTGGATGTTTTTTCCAGAGGGTAAAATTTCTTTAGAAAAATGTTTACAAATTCACCCCAAGTTCCAATCGTATTTGAAGGCAAGCTATACAACCATTTCTCAGCATAATCGGTAAGTGCAAATGGAATTAACCTAAGTTTGGTTCCATTGTCACTTAATTGTTGAAATTTCATGGTTGCACAAACTTGTTCAAATTTGGTCAAGAAAATATATGGATCATCACATTCTAAATTGTCGAACTTTGGAAGAGTATTTATGTGATTCGAATGAATTTCAAAGTGGTTACCCGTTGGGGCGGGCAATATGATGCAAGAAGGAATAGAAACCCGATTGGGTAAGTATCTATCCATAAGAGATCGAGGGGGATTTTCTTCGGCCATGGTTAAAGAAATGTTTGTTCGAACTAAACGATTGTCTGAAGGATCACGAGTCCAATGATGCATGCACTAGCGAGAAGAATAAGGGAAGACGAGAAAAAACAAATTTGAGAAGCGAATGTTTTTTTTTTTTACAAAACGAGAATTATTTTGATTTTTTTTAGAGAAAAAGAATTAGACACAAAAGAATTTTTTTTTAAATGAACCTAATGCAATTTACAATTTCTAGAATTATATAATGACGGTTTGATTTATTTCAACAAAAGACTTCTCAGCCAGTTAACGGACAGGAGTTATCGGTGCACCAGGAATCACCCTAGCAATGCAGCCGAAGGTTTAAGTACCTCAGAGGAACAACCGATATAATATTTACGAATCACCGTAATATTTATAAATAGTTATTACTCTGCCGTAGTCTAAACACCGAGAAATAATCCGTTAGAACTAAACCAAATTGTCAAAATATAATGAAGACCCTAGAAAATAAAAACAAAACTAAGATGAATGCAATTTTCTTTTTAATCAGTCACAGAATGAACAGTCTCAGGACAGTCACAGAATAGTCAATTGCAGAAATAAAAAAAAACAAATTTTTTGTTACAAGCAAGCCGTTGCCCTGCAGAAGATTTTTACAACCAATGTCTAGATTTTTTTTATTTGCAGCAGCGGTCCTTGTAGAGATAGAAAATACTCACCTTGATCGGCAGTCCGTCTAGTGCAGTTGAGTCGTGCTAGCGCGTTCACACCCCACTTGGTATGCAAGCCTTTAGTTAGTGGATCCGCAATGTTATCCTTTGACCTTACATAGTCTATAGTGATAACTCCATTAGAGAGAAGTTGTCTTATGGTTTTAGGCCTACGACGAATATGTCTCGATTTACCATTATACAATGTACTATTCGCCCTTCCTATAGCAGATTGACTATCAAAATGTATACATATTGGAGGTACTGGTTTTTTCCAATTTGGAATGTCCTCTAAAAACCCCCTAAGCCAATCTGCTTCTTCCGCGGCTTTATCCAGAGCAATGAACTCAGATTCCATTGTTGACCTTGCTATGCAAGTCTGTTTGGATGATTTCCATGAAATTGCTCCATTTCCTAATGTAAACACATATCCACTTGTGGATTTTGTGTCATTTGAGCCCGTTATCCAATTGGCGTCACTATATCCTTCTATTACTGAAGGATACTTACCATATTGCAACACATAGTTTTGTGTATACTTTAGATATCCTAGAACTCTGATTATTGCTTTCCAATGATTTTACCAGGATTGCTGGTATATTGATCGACGCTAACCTATGAATTAGAAAAGCGCGACATTTGTAATAAATTCTGCAAGCATACAGGTGTGTAGCATACAGGTCGAACACAGGGAGGAAAGTTAAATTTTATTATTTATATGTTTCGTGGGCGTGTTAGACGAACTTTGGAGGTTGATTTTGCAAAACAAAACAAAATTAAAACTGTAATTTGATTCAGAACAGATCTAACTGAACCGACGATCAAATCACAATTTCAATGGAAAGCAAATGAAACTATGAATTAGATTTGAATCTAATCAAACCCAATTTGACCTAAGAAAATAATAAAAAGCAGAAATTGAAATTGCAGAAATTGAAATAACAAACAAGAATTAAAATTAGGATTTCCGCTGAATCTAATCAGACGGTAAATCACTAATGCAAACAAGTGCAAAATACAAATAGTGTTCTACCGAATCTAATCGTATAGACAACACTAGTTGCTAAGAAAACAAAAAAATGCAGAAAATAAAAGAGAAAGAAGAACTTTATTAGAACAATGGAATAAGAGATGAGATAGGATGGTGGCTACAATGCCATTACAAGGGTATATATAGGGTAGATAGCCAAACCCTAACCCTAACCCTAATGGTAAATGGGCCTGGTCATTACACCACTAATTAGTTTACAATGAGAAACATAAATGGGCCTTAGATAAATAAAGCAAATTTGGGCCTTTTCTCTTTTTCCTCTTGTTTCCTTGGCATTTCTTCATTGATTTGTGATGTGCCAATCCTTGTTATCAATCCTTTTCTTGTCCAACAGCAACTAGATGTGATATCTTCATCTACAATTCTTCAAAATGCAAATACACAGCAAATTGAACTCTATTTCTCTACATTTCTGGTTGCATGCGGGCTGGGTTGGACTATCTGTAAAAATAACAAAACAATACCCAAGTAATATTTATTTATATACAAAAGATAAGATATAAGAGCATAAAATAAACACATTTCTATGTCAATCAAATACTCCCACACTTATCTTTTACTCGTCCTCGAGTAAAAAGAAAATGAAAAACTAACTAGATAGGTCGCACTTTCGTAGGAAACACGATTGCATTGAGCGTATGCAACAAGCCGTTAAACCTCTAGGTGTCCCTAGTAGGACGAGTGGTGTCTCGTGAGGGTTTTCAGCGGATACTACCCACAAAATCCAAATGAAGTATGCTATGATTCTAATGAAACTACATGAATGCATTGGACATATGCAAATAAAAATGAAAAATGAAAACACGACTTATTTCAGGAAAGTGGTACAACAAATTAAGTTAACAATTTCTAGTCAGTTGATTTTATTTTAGATACCTCGACTTGTCACAAATTTTCAACATAAATCAAGTTTTCAAATGTTAAATTCCAGTTTGGCCAGTTAGTTCGGTCGATAACATAGTGCAGCCATGAAATAAATTCTTAGTTTGCTTGGCACAGTTTGCAAAGTGGTATTCTAATTTTCTCATGTATGGCTAGTCAAATCAATAAGGTCAAGAAGTGTTTGGGCATCATCGCTTATTCTTTATTCTTTAAAATTTTAATATTTATGATTAAGTACATACACCTAACTAAAAAGACCAAGGTTTACCACCCATGCACTGCCTCGCGGACTAACGGAGAGTAGGTAAAGAGCTTGGCGGATTGTGCAGGCCGACTTTGACTTTGTCAACAACGTGTCGGATAGAGCTTGGCGGGTTTGCACACCAACGCTCGATATACAAGCAATGTTGGATACCCTTGGAATACTATTATTATTATTGTCGAAAATATAAGCACAAAAGAGAGTTACGCGAATTCAACTTAACACAACTTAGTTTTTAAAGATTTGACAAGCCAATATAAGTATTTTAAGTCCTCCACTTATTTAAACAAAGTCTACAATATAGAATAGATTTCATGGCCATCACCTAAGAATCTTCCTATGTACCGGTTACACTATTATCCCTCAAAATTAAACTTTTCATTATATTTCTTATTCGATCTAAGTTGAGAGAAAAAAATACTATCAACTGATTAACATTCCTTAACTTATTTTGTTGTATCAATCTAAAATGAGTCGTATTTACCAAAAAAAAAAAATTATGGTATGTTACTACAATCTAAAATGTATGATGGTCCTACTTAAATGGTTGAAAATAAAAAGAAATAAAAACAAAGAAAAATGAAAATGGATGAAATGCAGACTCCTCCCCACACTTGAACTAAACAGTGTCCACACTGTAACGTTTCCTAAATTTGAAAGATCGTACCCAAAGATGGATTAAATGTAAAATGACTTGTAAAATGAAATGCAATCTAACTATATGTAAGAATGGATCATATGTACAATGATATATGTGTTTACGGTGCATGCGATGCAAAGAGTTCCACCAACTTTTTCCCCCACACTTGGTTCTAGCCCTATGAGTCCCATTCCCACTGTGTCTAGGCATGTTTTCTAATAAGCAAAAGGTTTTGAAAACCAACTCATCTTTAAACCTCGATTTATAGTCCAGGAGATAAATATTCAGGGTCGTCTTCACAAGAAGTTTTTCAACCAAGCCGGCATTCCAAAGATAATTCATGTTTTCAACAAATTTATCAGTGTAATTGTTCAAAAATTTGTGATCGTATATAAATTCAGTGAAATTTGAATTCTGAATGTTGTTTAAGAGCATGTGATCACCTTTCTCAATTGACAAGGTATCTTCGACACTGACAATTTCAAGTTCGTTTGAAATTTTCTCAAAGTTAAACTTTCCGAACTCGTGACGTGAATCTATTTCTTCCTCATTTGGCAAATCATCTTCATACAATCCAAGAAATTTGTGTTCATTAAAATCCTTTACCAAATTTGAATTGAAAATTTCAACATTTTTATTCTGTTCAATTTCTAGAATTTTAAATTTTTGCACAGTCTGAAAGAGGAAGATCAAAATCCAAGCTTAAATCTTTTTGAAAAGAATCGAAATCCAAATCATTTATTGAATTTTGAACAACTTCATTTAGATCATCAATCTCAATTTCATTTATAAAAGGATTTTTTCTTCTTCAGCAAATTGTAAAAGAAGAAAGGAAGTGAGATATTAGTAAGAGGAGAAACAAACGAAAGGAAGGAGAAAGAAGTTGAAAATAGGGAAGAATTAAAAGAAAAATGGCAAATTTTTTTTTTTTTTTTTTTTGAACTTGTAAAAGAAGAATGAGGAGTAATTATATAGAAAATTGGAAAGGAGGAATAAAGAGGAAAGAAATCAAAAGACGATTTTTTTTTTTTGAAAAGAAAGGAAATTTGTAATAGAAGAAAAGAAATCAATGTATTGAGAACAAGAAAGACAAAAGAAGAAAGGGAAAAAAAATTGCAAAAGAGGAATCGTTTTTTTTTTTTTTTTTTTTGAAATTTGCAAAAAGAAAAAGAATGTAGACAATTGGAAAGAAAGTGAAAAGATGGAAAGAATAAAGGAAAATTGATAGTTGTTTTTTTTTAATGAAGGAGAGAGCAGGAAAGAAATAAATGAAAAAATGGAAAGAGAGATTGTAAAAGGTTAATGAGAAATGCAATTGGAAAGAAATTAAAAAAAAATGCAAGTTTTTTTTATGAAAATTTGAACAAGAAGAAAGGGAAAGAAATGAATGGGAAAAAGCAAAACAAAAATGGAAAAAAATAATAAAAGAGGAAGGAAATAAGAGAAAAAAGCAAGGTTTTTTTGAGTAGAGAGGAAGGGTAGAATAAATTGAGGAAAGAAATAAAAGCAGACAAAAACAAGAAAGAAATCAAAGTAGGCAGAGAAGAAATTGCAATTTTTTTTTTTTTAGAAAGTTGTAGACAAAAGATGGAAACAAATAAAAAGAAAAGGAAAGAGAAAAGAAAAATGTGAAAATCAGCAAGGTGGTAGAAAGATGGAAAGAAATTGAAGAAAAATTAGCAACTTTTTTTTTTTTTTTTTTTGTATATATTTTTTTCTTCTTGAAGGAATTAGATTGGAAGAAATGCAAAATAAAAAAAAAAAGGAAAGAAATAAATGAAAAAAAGAAGGAAAATTAAAAGAAAAAAGGCAAGATTTTTTTTTTTTGAAAGATTGTAAAAGAAGAAATGAATATAAAAGTAGGAAGGAGGATTGAAAAATGGAAAGGAATAATTGAAAATAGGAAAAGAAATTTAAAGAAAATAAAGGCAAGAAATTATTTTTTTCTCTTGCTTAGTTCATGACAGTATCAATGTAATTAATACGCCACATCACTAATTGAGATTTTTTTCTATATGTGCAAGAAACAAAAATATATACAAAATAAAATAAAAACTAACACGAATCGGAAATTAAATAAACAATAAAATTCAATCGTTACCTCCCCGGCAACGGCGCCAAAAACTTGATCGACGCTAACCTATGAATTAGAAAAGCGCGACATTTGTAATAAATTCTGCAAGCATACAGGTGTGTAGCATATAGGTCGAACACAGGGAGGAAAGTTAAATTTTATTATTTATATGTTTCGTGGGCGTGTTAGACGAACTTTGGAGGTTGATTTTGCAAAACAAAACAAAATTAAAACTGTAATTTGATTCAGAACAGATCTAACTGAACCGACGATCAAATCACAATTTCAATGGAAAGCAAATGAAACTATGAATTAGATTTGAATCTAATCAAACCCAATTTGACCTAAGAAAATAATAAAAAGCAGAAATTGAAATTGCAGAAATTGAAATAACAAACAAGAATTAAAATTAGGATTTCCGCTGAATCTAATCAGACGGTAAATCACTAATGCAAACAAGTGCAAAATACAAATAGTGTTCTACCGAGTATAATCGTATAGACAACACTAGTTGCTAAGAAAACAAAAAAATGCAGAAAATAAAAGAGAAAGAAGAACTTTATTAGAACAATGGAATAAGAGATGAGATAGGATGGTGGCTACAATGCCATTACAAGGGTATATATAGGGTAGATAGCCAAACCCTAACCCTAACCCTAATGGTAAATGGGTCTGGTCATTACACCACTAATTAGTTTACAATGAGAAACATAAATGGGCCTTAGATAAATAAAGCAAATTTGGGCCTTTTCTCTTTTTCCTCTTGTTTCCTTGACATTTCTTCATTGATTTGTGATGTGCCAATCCTTGTTATCAATCCTTTTCTTGTCCAACAGCAACTAGATGTGATATCTTCATCTACAATTCTTCAAAATGCAAATACACAGCAAATTGAACTCTATTTCTCTACATTTCTGGTTGCATGCGGGCTGGGTTGGACTATCTGTAAAAATAACAAAACAATACCCAAGTAATATTTATTTATATACAAAAGATAAGATATAAGAGCATAAAATAAACACATTTCTATGTCAATCATATATCTACTTAGCTTGCTTACAGCGTACGCAATATCAGGCCTAGTGCAATTCATGACATACATAATACTTCCCAGTATACGAGAGTATTCAAGCTGATAGATACCATCACCAATATTCTTTACCCAATTTTGGTTCATATCTACTGGTGATTTTGCAGCAGTTACATTATACTGCTTGAATTTTTCAAGAATTTTAGCAATGTAATGTGACTGAGATAACGAATATCCCTGTGGTGTCTTTATAATTTTTACACCCAAAATTACATCGGCCACTCCTAGGTCCTTCATATCAAATCTAGAGGATAGCATGTCCTTCGTAGACTTTATTATGACCTTATTACTTCCTAGGATCAATAAATCATCAACGTAGAGACAAACAATGACATATCCAACATCTATACATTTTATATAGACACATTTATCTGATTCATTTATTTTGAATCCATTTGATAACATTGCTTCATCAAATTTCTCATGCCATTGTTTTGGTGCTTGTTTAAGACCATAAAGAGATTTCACTAACTTGCACACCTTATTTTCATTTCCTGGGCTTAGAAACCCTTCTGGTTGCTGCATATATATTTCCTCTTCCAGTTCACCGTTCAAAAACGCAGTTTTCACATCCATTTGGTGTATTTCCAAATTCAATATAGATGCAATTGCAATAAGCATCCTAATTGATGTTATTCTGGTAACTGGAGAGTACGTATCAAAGTAATCCAGATCTTGCTTATGTCTGAATCCTTTTATTACAAGTCTTGCTTTATACTTGTCTATTGAGCCGTCAGCCTTTAGTTTCTTCTTAAATATCCATTTATATCCTAGTGGTTTTGATCCTTTTGGGAGATTCACTAGTTCCCACGTATGGTTTTGTAGAATGGATTCTATTTCACTATTGACGGCTTCTTTCCAATAAGGAGCATCGGGAGATGACATTGCTTGTTGGTAAGTTAGAGGTTCATTTTCTATCATATATGCATAGAAATCAGGTCCAAAGAATTTAGAGGTTCTTTGTCGCTTGCTCCTTCTCGGTTCCTCTATCTCTGTTTCATCATTCATTTCTCTTTGATCAGCATTATCCTCTGGAGTATCTGAATCTCTTGGCCTCTTTTGAACACTTGTTTCAATAGAGGTTTTTAGAGGATAAATGTGTTCAAAGAATCTTGCATTTCGAGACTCGATAATGGTATTTTCATGAATGTCATCAATTTCAGATTTGTACACCAAAAATCGATATGCACTACTATTATGAGCATATCCAATGAATATGCAATCTATAGTCTTCGGTCCTATTTTGACCTTTTTTGGTTTTGGAATTTCCACTTTGGCAAGACACCCCCACACTTTTAAGTATTTGTAGGATGGTGGTCTGTTTTTCCAAAGTTCATGAGGAGTCTTAGACGTTTTCTTTCGTGGTATTTTATTTAAAATATGATTTGCCGAAAGAATAGCTTCTCCCCAAAAATTATCTGGCAAGCCAGAGCTTATTAATAAGGCATTCATCATTTCTTTAAGAGTTTTATTTTTCCGTTCGGCTATACCGTTGGATTGAGGTGAGTAAGGAGCTGTAGTTTGGTGTATTATACCATGCTCAGCGCAGAATTCCTCAAATGGAAACTCATATTCTCCTCCTCTATCACTTCTTAAAGCTTTAATTTTTCTATTGAGTTGATTCTCAACTTCTGCTTTATACTGTTTAAACATATCGAATGCCTCATCCTTGCTTCTAAGGAGATATACATGACAGTATCTTGTACAATCATCTATAAATGTGATGAAGTACCTTTTTCCTCCTCTAGTTTGACACATTTTCAAGTCACATACATCTGTATGTATTAAGTCTAGAGGTTCGGTTTCTCTTTCAACATGATGAAATGATGTTCTTGTCAATTTGGCTTCAGCACAAATTTGACGTTTGTAATTTGAATCAATTCTACACTTAGGTATGAATTCTAGATTGATCAGTTTTTGTAAAGTATCAAAATTCACATGACCTAGTCTAGAATGCCATAGATTAGGAGAGTCAACCATATAAGCAGAAGATTCAATTTTATTCATATCATTGTTTGGTACAACAGTGGTTACATTAGCCTTAAATAGACCATCACATACATAACCCTTTCCTATGTACACTCCATTCTTAGACAACACAAATTTATCAGCCACAAATGTCAGTTTGAAGCCATGCTTGCTGAGCAACGATCCTGAAATTAGATTCTTGCGAATTTCTGAAACATGGAGAACATCATTTAGAGTGAGTTCTTTTCCAAAAGTCAATTTCAGCACAATCTTTCCCTTGCCTTCGACCTTTGATGTGGACGAGTTACCCATAAACAGTTGTTCTTCATTAGTAGCACTTTTGTAGTTTGTGAACATCCACTTATTTGCGCATATATGCCTAGTGGCTCCAGTGTCTACAAACCACTCCTTGTTGTTGCCAACAAGGTTGCATTCTGAAACAACTGCACACAGGTCCATTTCAGAAACACCGTCTGAAACTTCTGCCACATTCGCTTCTGATTTCTTCTTTTTGGGTGGACCGCGACATTCTGCAGCTTTATGACCCTTGTTTCCACAATTATGGCATGACCCCTTGAATTTCTTTGACTTCTTAGGTTGGTTGTCACGTTTTCTCTTATTGGACTTGTCCGTCTCGACAACGTTTGCTTTGGCAACCACATTTTGAGAAATCTTCTTTTCAGAATTTCTATTATCTTCCTCAATTCTCAATCGAACTACAAGTTCCTCCATTGTCATTTCTTTGCGCTTGTGCTTTAGGTAGTTCTTGAAGTCCTTCCACGATGGAGGAAGCTTCTCAATAGCAGCGGCAACTTGAAAAGATTTGCTAAGTGTCATCTTTTCATCTTCTAATTGACGAATGATAAGTTGCAGTTCTTGTATTTGGTTGATCACAGCTTTTGTATCGACCATTTTGAAGTCAAGAAATTTCCCAGCGATGAATTTCTTCATGCCTGCATCTTCAGTTTTATACTTCTTTTCCAAAGCCAACCAGAGTTGTTTGGATGTTGCAACAGTGCAGTACACGTTGTATAGACTGTAGTCGAGGCCATTCAAGATGTAATTTTTACACATGAAATCAGAATTTTTCCAAGCAGTAAGGGCTTCAATTTTAACTGGATCCGGTTCCAATTCTGCAACGACTGGAGCATCTTCTGTAAGATACATTGCTAGGCCTAATGTTGTCAAGTAAAATAGCATCTTTTGCTGCCAACGTTTGAAGTCCGCTCCGGTGAACTTTTCTGGCCTTTCTCCATGAGACAGTGCCATTGGCGTAACCACGGGTGCAAAAGGATTGGTTACAGGTGGCGTTGGCGCAGCAGGACCACTATTGTTTTTAGCCATTATCGTTTTCTGCAAAACGACAATATTGTTTCAAATTGTTATTCGTAACAATGTAAATGCAATACGAATTCGATAGCAATCAATAAATTGTCACTATCCAATTGTCACGTCAAGAAGCGTTACTAATTTGAATTGTTTCAGAATTAGTAACGGCAAAAAGCGCGACCGGAATTGCAACAGAGCAGAACTGTTGCAAAACAGAAAAGGAGAAGAGTACCTTTCAGTATCGTCCGAGTCCAGAGTAAATCTGTTTCTTCGAAACAATATTGCTCCCTCATTGGCACTGAAGGTTATCGAGCAATTGTCTCTCAAGATAAAATGGACCGGTCTCCGCAATTTGAAGCGCTTTCAAGTGCGGAGCAACACGAACTCAAGAGAGTAATTTTAAGAACTGAGCAGCGAAGAAGAAGGAGATCGAATGAATTAATTCTGTGTATATTAATGGCTCTGTCAGAGCTGCCTATATATAGCGATGGAGGGGTACCTTTCTGGGTAGTCGCGACTGTCCGTATAGGCACGCTGGTTCAACCGGTCGCATCTGATCACCGTTCAGACAAACAGATGCATCCGCTGGTCCAAATGCTCGCACCCACGTAAGAATACTATCTTTGACATTTTAATATTTAATATGAAAGTCCAAAGTCTCCATAGGCTATTCATTCAAGTCCTTATGTGTTCATATTATTTGTTTGATACAATATGTGGGGCTTTGGTATTTAAGGAGATATATCCACAAACCATACACAATGTGGGACTTTGTTTCTTTGTATTTCTCCACTACCACATAACCTCTTCTTCACTAACATTCTCATTTATTTCCAACAAAACCAACATTCATAATAATACTGTTTTGATTTACTACTATAGGGGTATTTGGTTCAAGAAACTAGATCATTGGCATCAACTCCAGTGTTGATTTCTAGTGCATTTGTAACTGAATTTGCTGAATGTTCTTCTAAGTCTGGTTGAGTTATTTCAGCTAAATCGTCAGCAGTGTCGGATGTTTCAGAAGCATTTTGTTTGATGCAATTATTTTTAGTGATATGTTCTTCCTGATTGGTAGATAATTCTTCATATAGATATTCGTCGTGTGAACTTTTCAGCTGATGCTTATCTTGTAAAATCATGTTCACTATTTTGTCTTTTGTTTTATCTTTGATTTTACCACTATTCCACTTCTGCTTAGCCTGGAGAAATGTATTAAAGAATGGACCTGGCGCTTAAATAATGGACCAGAACAGAATATATTAAAGAATGGACCTGGTGCTGGTGCTTAAAGAATGTATTATAAATTTATGGTAGCTTTAATACTTATTACGTACGTACTGTGTTTTGCAGTTTAAATAGAAAAATGGACCGGAATTAGAAAACAAAAATTAAAGCTAAACTTTCGAAATATCCAAAACCAAACAGAATATATTAAAATCAATAATGATGGGAACAAAAATGGAAAATGGTATTTGAACCTTGCTATTTACTTATTCAAATACTAACGCTCACCTGAATCATATACCAAACACATCTCCATGCATCTCTAGAGAACACAGGTGCCATTATCTCCACAAAGCTACATAATTGAAGATAATAATAGTTATAATCTGCTTATTTTTCCTCTATGAGATCATTTAGAAGTTGAGAAATCATCATACGAGGAGCAATATGGCTGTTTTGCATTTTTGCATTCTTTAGTATTCTTCCTTTCTCTGTCATTAACCATGGAATTCACTAGCGATATTAATAAAACACATGTTATGCACTGACGAAAGAGTACATAATTTACTGAACTCACTTGTGCACTTCAGCTCCATTAACCTTTCGAGTTATGTACCATAGTCGTGATTTTCTTTTTGAGTCAACAGCAGGTTGGGAAATCTCCAGTCCGTACTTCTTCACAAGTTTAATATATCTGAGGATTACGGTGAAATAAAAATAAACTATCTGCAGATTTTCACTATAGAATATAAGTTTATGACTGGGAAATTGATGAAGATTCAAGAACTTACTTTTCTGCATTGAAATGTTGAACCCAAATGAATATGTATTCATAATGTGCAACTATATCAGGACGCAAATATCTCTTAGCATACCACCTCTACGGAATTAAGAATTAAGGTATATATCAGAAATGAATTCTAGCTAATGTTACAGTACTTTAACTGTATAATAGGTTGACTAATATTGCAATTTTACTAACCATTTAGTCTGCTTTTCTACACTAATATGGATTGCTCGTTTCGGCAACTCAAATTCATTCCATTCATTCACTCGTCCATCATAGTGGAACAACACGACTGTGAAGTTTTTGGAGAACTGGAAAGGCATTTCTTGTGAGATAGATGTAATTTAAGATGAAGTATAAATATATCTGGTAAATTTCTTAATCTTTAAGTAATTAAACAAATTTTCCTATCCAGTTACTATATTATGCCCATTTATAAGTAAATCTTTCTAGCCGCAATTTTCATCTAATAATTAATAAATTTGGGCTGAACGGCAGACACTTACACTGATTTACATCAATCTAATCTTTTATTCTGTAGAAAATGTTAAAGTATGCATGCTTACCTTTTTAATGGTTGCATCATTTTTTTTTTTTTTTTTTTTTTTTTTTTTTTTGGTTTATATCCAACACTGAGTGTTGATAGATACTTTTCTTTGAAGGGCAAGTCCAGCAGACGTTTTATGCGTTAAAAGCTAATAAGTTGAGTCAAAATTTAAAAAATGATAAAAGTTACTAAATGTAAAACAATTTTCAGGCACTGTCATGTAAAAAATATATATATATATATATATATATATATATATATATATATAGTCCCATCTGATGGTATAAGGTTTATTCAAAATTAGAAGGAAGCAAAATAATGAATATTCCTGCATTGCATTTATGTGTATGGAACATATCTGATGCCACGTTCATGTATGAACAACATAAATAGATGTATATGCAGTTAATGGTGATAAAAACAACGTACCTGACTAGGGTCGCCTTGCAATCTCCGCGGAAATAAATCAGATTCGAATACATTATGGCTGGTGGTAATTTTTCTGCATGTTTACGATTTGTCGAGGCATATGTCTGTATTGTTGAAAATAAACTTGGTTTTTAATAGAAAACATTAATTAGTGACATATTTAAGAAAGGTCAAGATAAATGGTAATTTGCTATTTATGTTTTATGAGAGGTTTTAATGTTGCTATTAATTAGGAAAAGATATTCCTAGAATATTACAAATCTAGAAGGTTCTATTGTATGTTATAAATAAGAGTTTGTCTCATTTGTATGCATGAATGAAGGAAGAATTAAGAAAAAAAAAAGTAATAAAGCAATTAAAAGTTTTCCTCTTTTCCAAATATTCCTTTTTCTCATTAATCTATTCCTCTATCTCCCCAAAAAATTCTAACAAAGTGGTATCAGAGCAAGGTTAATTAGTGAAGGTGTGATAAAATGGAAAACAATGGAATGGTTTTCCTCCAATATCCTCGTCTCACAAAAGAAAATTATGAGAAATGGTGTCTTCGAATGAAAGTTTTACTTGATGGACAAAAATTGTGGGAGATCGTAGACAAAGGCTACGACAAGTCAGAAAATGAAACTGCATTATCTCGAGCGGAGAAGGAAGCCTTAGCAAAGGTGAAGGAAAAAGATCAATACGCACTTAGCCTCATTCATCAATGTTTGGATGATTCAATGTTAGAAAAAGTAGCGGATGCAGCCACTTCAAACGAAACCTGGGAAATTTTGGAAAAATCTATCCAAGGATTTGATAATATAAAGAAAGTTAAGCTTCAATCGCTAAGGAGTGATTTCGAAGCAATGAAGATGAGTGAATCCGATCCGATTTCGGATTACTGTGCAAGGGTGAAGGCGAATGTGAATCAGTCAAGAGACTATGGAGAGAAAATTGTTGATGCTCGAGTGGAGGAGAAAAATGGAGGGAAATATGTTGATATAAACCTTAAAAAGGATTTGGAAAATGAAAATGATTCTAACAAAGCGGAAGAGAACAAATGTGCGCAAGATTTGAAAGATGAAAATGTCACAAACAAAGATAAGGAAGCAGGTGAACATAGCAATGATGTGGAGATGACGAACATAGAAGAAGACAATTTAATTGTCGATGCGAAGAATATTGAGAAGGAGGAAGATGTTGAAGCTAAAATGCACATCGAAGAGGTTAAGTCAACCAATGATGTGGAAGAGAATGGAAATATGGATGCCAGAATGACTGAAGTTGAAGGAGTAAGCGAAGCGGTGCCTGATACAATGAATGCCAATAATGAGAAGCCTGATAATGTTACTGAATCTAAAGTTATTGAGAGAGAGGATGCTTTCATGGAAGAAGAGTCTAAAGTCGTGATTGAAGCTGTTGATGTGATTCAAAATGATAAACGGAAGGAAAGCAATTGGACCTTTACGAACAACAAACCTATAAAAGTAAGCATGACTGTTGGTGAGAAAAAGGCCAGTGTTGATGTTTGTTCGGTATTAGTTAACACAAGCAAAGAAATTGAATTGATCAAATATTGTAAAAGTGACTTTTTGAAAGAATTCAAAGTCGCCATATATGACTCATTCAAAATTAATGACACGGGAACAAAATGGAAGTTAGAGCATATATTTTTTGGAATATCCCATAACAATGAAAGAAAGCAAGATGAACGGAGCACTACAATGAAGATTTGTGAAGTCACATCAGAGACCGTGATAATGACGAAGAAGAAGAAAAGGAAAAAGAAAGTTTTGACAATTTATTTGTTCCATCAAAAACACGTGAGATACAAAGTAATCTGCTTGGAGTAATAAAACCAAGTTTAAGGGAGGATGTTGAAAATAAACTTGGTTTTTAATAGGAAACATTAATTAGTGACATATTTATGAAAGGTCAAGATAAATGGTAATTTGCTATTTAGGTTTTATGAGAGGTTTTAATGTTGCTATTAATTAGGAAAAAGATATTCCTAGAATATTACGAATCTAGAAGGTTCTATTGTATGTTATAAATAAGAGTTTGTCTCATTTGTATGCATGAATGAAGGAAGAATTAAGAAAAGAATAGAGTAATAAAGCAATTAAAAGTTTTCCTTTTTTCCAAATATTCCTTTTTCTCATTAATCTATTCCTCTTCCTCCCAAAAAATTCTAACATGTATCAGGTTGGATGCATTACCAAGTCAACTATCTGAAAGAAAGATCAACTAATTCATGCATTATGCATAAATTTGGTCCATTTGATTGTCACTTAATTATGATATATATTTTGCGGTTATATTGTGACTTGTGAGATTAAAATTGTTTCTTGATATTTCATTGTTCCAGGTGAAATTTTCACTTATATCTACCATTTTATGTTTTTTCCATCTCTTAAATTTTATTTCTTGTTCCATTTTCAAATTGTTTTGGTCTTTGAAAATAAACATTATCACTGAACAATAACAGTCAAACTTCTTTACAAATTCAGAAGAAGAAAAAAATCATTGAACAACAAATTTTTACATGGAATTTATTGAAGTCTCTCCTTTATTTGTTATCTATTTTGGAAGAACGCACCGTAGAATGAATAATGGCTTTTCACTAGCTATAAGAAATGAATTCTTTCATTACTACTACTATTATCATTATTTTAAATGGCTTGGATTTCACAGCATAGTGTTATGAAATAGACTTGAGGATACATCATTTATAAAATATTCGAAAATAACTGGAAATACACTTGAAGGAATATTATTATTAATTACTAACCATGAAATAATATGAACCAGATAAACACTTACCATTTTCTGTATAGTATTTTGCATTTTAATCTGAAAATAATTAATGTCAGTAATAGTTATATATAATGAACACAATGTATTCATGCATGGCGATACAATTAATGAACATATATACTAAATAAAAAAATGTGATAATGGAGTTACAGAAAACAATAATATATATTATTCTAAATCCAAATTACATATTAATATGCTTACATGCAACTTGATATATTATTCTAGATAAGAAGCTAAGTACCTCCTTGTCGTTACGATGTGTATATATAGTCTGAAATAGAACTGCTGTCTTTCTTACTACCGTAACCAACCATCCGTTTTGTTCACTTCATTCTCTCTCTTATTTTACAACTAAATAAGCCACATGGCACCCACGGAGAAAAACTAGTCACGAATCTACTTAAATAATAACATTAAAAAAATATAATAATTTTTTTTTTATAACGGCAAACTCTTTGCCGTTATAAACATAAAACACACCAAAAAACATAAAACGACAAAGACTTTGCCGTTATAAACTTATAACGGCTTTCTCTTTGCCGTTATAATCCCCAACCTCTGTTCAGTTCACTAGCCACGAACGAGCTCAAAACCAGCCATGGATGACTGAACAAGCCACACCTGATTGCTCCGTGGCTTGTTTAGTAACTGAACAAGCCATTGTTAGTTGTGCTAAGGGAAGTCTGTTATAGTTTGACGTCGACCATACATAAGGAGACTAGCACGTGGAAATACCTTACAAAGACAATGAAGACTTGTGTTACATTCTGAAAAAGTACTAGTCATTATTTATAAAACTTTTTGCTAAGTAAAAACGCCAAATCATCTTACATGGTTTGGTAAATCAAGCAAAAATGCAACGACCATGCCAGGGACGGAGATAGGGGGTATAAGTGGGGGCCATGCCCCCCCCCCCTTAATTTTAAAATATGGGTAAAAAAATTTTTTTTTTACCCTATTAATACAAAAATGACCATTTTTAAGACATTTTTATTAGTATTTACACAATATTTTTGTCTAAAACTTGATAATACATGACATTATAGGTTGAAATTAAGATAAATTCAGGGTAAACCAGTATATAAAAAAAAAAATAGCCCTCCTTCGAATCCGCCCCCCGCTGAGTCAGTTTCTGCCTGACCATGCCCAATGTGAATGCGAAAACAAATTTTCCATTAACAAACCTTTGCTCCTTTGCGTTTTCTGTATATATTAATTTAATAGTAAGATAGGTAATATGATATTTAACTTCATCAAAAAATAGGATGAATTCACAAACCTTTGTCCCATTGTTTCAGATAAAACCATGATTCTTTGAAGTTGGAATGGTTATCCTGTAGATAAAAGATGGGGAGGTAAACAGTTTTAGACTACTTATATAGTCAAACTGGATCAATTTATAAAAATTAATAACGAGGTTCACATAAAATCTTGCCACCATGTTCGGTGCTGTATCATTTGTTTTTGCACAATTTTATAAAAACATTTAAATTATGCTACGGTTGCAGTCAATAATGGATGAGAACTGTAATCATAATTAACTGCAATAGGATATATAATGTAAAACAGACACTTAAAAACATTATAGAAATATATATGCTGCAAGTAAAAACTTTTCACCTGTATGCTGGTATTAGATAAACGCTCGAACCTTTCACATGTATGTTAAATAAAAGCTCCTATCAGTTGGGAACGTCAAAGTTGAACTTAATAAGATGCATGGTTTTGCAACTACTTGTACATCATAGCTAGAAATTTCAACAAATCAGTAGGCTAGAGCACTCATATAGTCTAATAATATTCATCTATTCCCGCCTGAAAATCTTCGTTATCTACATATGCCCTCTATAAAGTTCAATGCTTACTTATCCACCTTAAAGTCATTAATGTTTTCAAATGACAAAGCGAAAAAAAAAAATCAAAGTATTCAAAATTTTGCGAATCTTGAGTGCGTGAACATACACACATAAATTACAAGGTGTTGAGATTTGTGATACGCAAATCACAATTGTAGCCAACAAATTTTCTATGTGGATCCATTTTTGATGGAGATATTTGTTGCTACTTTTATGGGATATTTGAAAGTGAAGTCAAGGATTATTTGGTGCTTATCCAAATAGATATTTGATATATATGAGGATATTTTTGGTGGCAAATTACTTGAATGCCAAGGAAACTTGGGTATAAAACAATTCACTCTATAAAAGGCCTAGTTGATATCTTCATTATATGTGATGGAAAAATTTGCCATTGTTCTTCATTATCTTTCTCCTCAAATTGTTTAGCCATTAGATATTCTCTACCTATTTCTCAATAAGGTTATTGATTCAAGTTGTGTTTGTTTAACGATAGCTGAGATCGACTGTAAACAATATTTTGGTGAATCAATAAAGAGGGTGGTTGGGTGGAATATCGTGTGTTCATATTTCCGATATTTTTTTGTGTTGTTGTTTGTTATTCAATCACATTCATCTTCAAGTGATTGGGTGAAAAAGATTCATTTTGTTTTTGGGTGTTTTGTCAAAACTTCCGTTGCGCACAAAACCCCAACAGTTGGTATCAGAGCTCAGATCACCGCATAGCTTGGAGTGTTTGTTGGATTAAAAAAAATTGATTTTTTGTTTGAAAAAAAAAATATTTTTTGATGTCGGAGATGATGACGTTGTCGAAGATGGCTATTTTGAATGGGAGGAATTGGGGTATATGGAAGCCGAAGATGGAGGACGTTCTATATCTCAATGATTTGCATGATCCCATTGATAGAAATGGGGAGAAGCCCTCGAATATGGATGAGGGAAAGTAGAAGAAAATTGGCAAAAAGGCGACTGCGTTGATTAGCCAATATTTGGATGATTTTGTGTTCCACCATGTGGCTAGTTGTGAATCCGCAAAGGCGTTGTGGGACAAATTAGTATCACTGTATGAGTCAAAGAGTGCTACAAGCAAGGCTTTTCTGGTTCGAAAGTTGGTGCAACTTCGATTGGATGAGGAGAAGTCTGTTGCAGAGCATTTGAACGAGTTTCAAGATGTCATCAATCAATTGGCAAACATGAAGGTCAATTTTGATGATGAGTTGCAGGCTCTTTTGTTGATGAGTTCTCTTTCGGAAAGCTGGGAGGCTTTGGTTGTTTCATTGAGTAATTCCAATGCTAATGGAACTATCTCTTTGGAAACAGTTCGAAGCAGTCTTTTGAATGAGGAGCTAAGGAGAAAAGGGTCGGAGTTGAAATCGGTTCAAACTGAGGCGATGGTAGCAAGGGACTCAGGTAAAGATACAAGGAAAAAGAAAGGTGCTATCTTTTGTCATTATTGTGGTAAGAAAGGCCACAAGCGCAATGACTGCTATTCATATATACGAGATATGAAGAAGAAGAAGAAGAAGGCGCAAGGTGATAATAATAGTGATGAGGCACAGGCAGACTTTGCTGAAGATACCAAAGGCAATTCTTCATGTGATGTCCTACTTAGTGTTGTGGAGCCTTGGAAGATGGATTCAGGAGCTAGTTTTCACATATGTCGGGATGTGAAAAGTTTTTCTTCGTATGAGAAGAGTGTTGGCATGATAAAGACGGCTAACGGAGTAGAGATACCAATTTGTGGAGTTGGAGCTGTTAGGTTTCGGATGCATGATGGAGTGGAGAGAGAAGTTGCCGGTGTGAGGCACATACCCACTTGTTCGCATAACCTCATATCTCTCGGTCAGTTAGATCGCCGTGGTTGCACTTATGAGACTCGAGGTGGAGTTTTGACAGTGAAGAATGGTGGTCGTGTGATGATGCGAGGAGGTTTGGAGGAGGGGAACCTATATAATTTGGTCGGTTCAGTGGTCAACAGTGGAAGGCGGGTGACGGTTGAAAAACCTAGTCCACAGCAAGGTGGAGAGGTTAATATGGTCACTGCTGATTGTCCTAAGGTGGAGGATCATGGTATCGACAACGGTCTAGATGTTGATGATGCTCGAGGGATCCCAGAGATGAAGAGATCATGTCAAGCGGAAGACGGATGTCGAGTTGTGAAATCCACAAAGACAAGATGTAGGTCTTTGTGGTATTACAAACGCTTTTGAAGATCGCTATTGGTGTGGTGCACGGATGAGGGAGGTGCACCATTAGTGGGCGCTGGCGGAGGTTTGTAATGATGTTAATTGAGAAAAGAAGGTTGAAAGTGAGAGCTAAGTTGTCTAGTGTTGAGTGGAGGAGATGTTGTGATTTGGTATCAAGGTGGAGTGTTGAGATTTGTGATACGCAAATCATAATTGTAGGCAACAAATTTTCTATGTGGATCCATTTTTGGTGGAGATATTTGTTGCCACTTTTATGGGATATTTGAAAGTGAAGGCAAGGATTATTTGGTGCTTATCCAAATAGATATTTGATATATATATATGAGGATATTTTGGGTGGCAAGTTACTTGGATGCCAAGGAAACTTGGGTATAAAGCAATTCACTCTATAAAAGGCCTAGTTGATATCTTCATTATATGTGGTGGAAAAATTTGCCATTGTTCTTCATTATCTTTCTCCTCAAATTGTTTAGCCATTAGATATTCTCTACCTATTTCTCAATAAGGTTATTGATTCAAGTTGTGTTTGTTTAACGATAGTTGAGATCGGTTGTAAACAATATTTTGGTGAATCAATAAAGAGGGTGGTTGGGTGGAATATCGTGTGTTCATATTTCCGATATTTTTTTGTGTTGTTGTTTGTTATTCAATCACATTCATCTTCAAGTGATTGGGTGAAAAAGATTCATTTTGTTTTTGGGTGTTTTGTCAAAACTTCCGCTGCGCACAAAACCCCAACACCAGGGTATTATGCAAAGACTTGAGGAGGTATGAAATATAAAACATGGAAAATGTAGCAAGGCCCTGAATAAGCGATCAAACATTTTAATCAGAAACTATTGATATTCAACCACACTTATATACCATAAAGGTATATTCAAATATTACAATCAAAAACCGAACCCGTTTTTTCTTCGCACGTTTTTCTTTATCAGCAGCACTGCGTCTAGCTTTCAGCTCAATTTCTGCTAGTTCAGCTACTTCTTCTTGCCTAATGAGCCCCTCTTGTCTTTTTAAGGCCACTACTTCCTTATGGGCGACATCTATTCTACTGTAAATTCCAAAAGATAACATAATGAAATGTGAGCAGATTCTATAACCAGTCAAAAATAAAATTAGAGACCATTGTTGATAATTAGGACACGAAGGACTGGAAAGCACCATGCCAATGGAACAAACATAGGAAAATGGCTGAAACTCTAAATGAGCTGAATCATTACCTAAAGATATGAAATAAGATATAATATTCCAAGGTTCTCAGACCAAATTCTGTTAATCTCCTTTCATCACGTTATATGACGTCCTTGTTAAAATCCTCTCCAGAATGTGCATCCTGCAATATAATTTGAAAATTCAAATTTAGATGAATGTGGAGGAGGAAAAATGTGATCTCTCTACTACACAACCTTTGTGATATTCAGTGAGCCCTTCTCATTTTTAGAAGTCAGAGGCTGAAGAGGCATAGGACCCAGTACCACCAACAGTAGAACATCATCGCTCAAAACAAACTGATTGTTCTCGCTATACACTACAGGAGCTGGTATTTTTTTCCTCTCCTTCTACTTGTTTCATTTTACCTTTCTTGATTTGCTTCTTCTTTGGCTTTCAAGAGCTTTTAATCCACTATAAAGAGAGTCCATAACTAATATAGATGTCACCTCTTTCTCTACAAAAAAGCTTTTGACTACTACTTTCAGTATATTGTCAGTTTTCTCTCTAGACATTTGCTCTTTTGTTTTTTCATCCATTTCTAACTAAAAAGCATGAAAACTGCAATCACAAAGTACAACATAGTTTAAGAAAAGCACAACTTGTGAACTTATTTGATGAAAGAATTAGGTTAACAACAAACATGCTCCAATCCACCATTTTAATCCAATTAATACCTTGGCAATTATTGGAATAAATTAAAACTTGCATTAAAAATTGCATTAAATTGCATGCGTTAATTGCATTTCCTGTTGGCAAATTCTATTTGGACTCAAGAATTTGCTGAGTTAACCCAGAAAATTGCATGACCAATTTGCCTTTGTTTTACAATATTTTTCTTTTATCATTTTCAGCTTACCTCGTAGAGCCCCTACAAAGGCACCTCGTAGGGGTCCTACGAGATTTTTCAGCTTACCTCGTAGGGACCCTACGATGTGACCTAAAGGCACCTCGTAGGGGCTCTACGAGGTAAGATGAAGAATCTCGTAGAGCCCCTACGAGGGAGGACAAAATCGTCTTTTTTTAATAGTCCATGGGTAAACTCAGCAAAATGCTGGGTTTACCATGTTTTTTTGAATTTGCTGGGTAAACTCAGCAAATTGTTGGGTTCGAGTAGAATTTGCCTTTCCTGTTTTGCTTTCTCTGTTTTATTTGGTATTTTTTAATGTAATTTTATCTAGAAATTCTTATGCATGTATAAATAATGCATGCATCTTTTGTAATCATTGAATTAAGCAAATTGAGAAGAAAAAAAACAATAAAAAAAAGGTTTGTCTTCTCAAGAAAAGTTCTTCATCTTTTTCTCCTCTCAAATTTTATTTTCTTCAATTGGTATCAGAGCCTTGTTCAATCAGAATGAACAATTCTATTCCCCTCGCTTATGTTCCTCAATTAACCAAAGATAATTACGGAAAATGGAGTATCCAAATGAAGGCCCTTCTTGGATCTCAAGAGGAATGGGATATAGTTGAAGATGGGTATGAAGAAGTTGAAAATGAAGGAGAATTAACAAATGCTCAAAAAGAAAATCTGAGAAAGTCAAGGAAGAAAGACAAAAAGGCCTTGTTTTGGATCTACCAAGGAGTACAATCATATGAAGCTGCTTGGGAGAAAATAGAAGCTGCTACAACAGCAAAGCAAGCATGGGAAATTTTAGCAAATTCATTTAGCGGAGATGAAAAGGTAAAAAGTGTTCGGTTACAAACACTTCGAGGGGAGTTTGAAGGCTTGCATCAAAAAGAGTCAGAACCTGTTTCGAAGTATTGTTCACGGGTATTATCTGTAGTAAACCAAATAAAAAGGAATGGTGAAACTATGGATGACATTCGTGTCATTGAAAAAAATTCTTCGTTCTCTTGATTCAAAATTTGACTACAAGGTGGTAGCCATTGAAGAATCCAAGGACTTGGACGCTATGACCATCGATGAACTCACAGGCTCATTACAAGCTCATGAAGAGAGGTTAAACAAGAATAAAAAAGAAACAAGTGTGGAGCAAGCACTCCAATCAAAGTTATCTTTAAATGAGAAGAATGAAGAATCCAAAGATCAAAGAAGTAGAGGCTGTGGTCATGGAAGAGGAAGAAATTTTAGAGGTCGAGGATCATATGCTCGCGGAAGAGGAAATTATGGAAGCAAAGAAAGCGGCTTGAATCAAAATTTCAGAGGTTCTCAAAGAGGAAGAGGACGAGGAAATCAAAGAGGAAGAGGTCGTGGCTATTTTGAATGTTATAATTGCCACAAACATGGTCACTTGGCAAGTGATTGCTGGTTCAAGGAGGAAGAAAAGCATGAAGCAAACATGGTGCATGGACATAAAAATGAAGAAAATCATAATCAAGAGACTTTGTTGCTCGTATCTCATGGCGAAAATTTTGATGATGTTTGGTACATAGATAGTGGAGCCAGCAAACATATGACAGGTAACAAAAAATTATTTTCAAATTTACTCGAATCTAATCATGGAGAAGTTAAAGTGGGAGATGGAAAGTCATATAAAATTAACGGTGTTGGTGAGATTGCTTTCACCACGAAAGCTGGAAAAATGGAGAAAATTGGTGAAGTATATTTTGTCCCTGGCCTTCAAAATAATTTGCTCAGTGTAGGTCATCTTTTGAAAAAGGGATATGATGTCCATTTTCATGATATGGCGTGTTATTTGTCAAAAAGAAATCAACTTGTAGCAAAGGTCAGAATTGCTTCAAATAATCTTTTCTCACTCAATCTTCAAAATCAAAATATTTCTTGTTTTGCTGGTGTTGATAAAGAAGTTTCAAAGCTATGGCATGAAAGATATGGCCACCTAAATTATGGAAGTTTGGAGATGCTCTCAAGTAAGATGATGGTCACAGGTTTGCCAAAAATTATTCATCTTAACGAAGTTTGTGAAGCCTGTCAGTTTGGAAAGCAACATAAAGATGCATTTCCTTCACAATCCGCATGGCGAGCAGAAAGACCATTACAACTTATTCATTCAGATCTTTGTGGTCCAATGCCAGTGACATCTTTGGGAGGTAATCGTTATTTTATTTCATTTATTGATGATTACTCACGAAAAGTTTGGGTGTATTTTGTTAAAGAAAAATCAGAAGCTTTCCAAAAATTTAAAGATTTCAAAGCAGAAGTGGAAAATTACACTGGGCTAAAAATCAACACGCTGCGGACTGATCGTGGAGGCGAATATATATCAAATATGTTTGAAAAATATTGCAAAGATCATGGCATTCGGCATGAAATGACAGTTCGCCATACACCACAACAAAACGGTGTATGTGAAAGAAAGAATCGAACAATTATGGAGATGGCTAGATGTTTGCTTAAAAAGAAGAGGATGTCAAAAAGTTTTTGGGCTGAAGCTGTTTCTTGTGCTGTATACCTCATTAACAGGTCACCCACAAAGGTCCTAAAAAATTGTACACCACATGAAGCATGGTATGGTAAAAAGCCTAGTGTTCATCATCTGAAAGTATTTGGAAGCATTGCTTACTCTCATGTCCCAGATTCAATGAGAAATAAGTTAGAAGACAAATCTGAAAAATGCATTTTCATTGGCTACAGTGAAAGAAGCAAGGCATACAAGCTATATAATCCCATGACCAAGAAGGTGGTGACAAGTCGAGATGTCCGGTTCGATGAGAATTCATTATTTGAGGACGCAGAAGTTGAAAAGGAGAATTTGCCTCTTTTTCCTTTTGAAATAGAGGCCGAAAATGTGGAGGATGACACTGTTGAAGAAAATGTTCCTGCTTCTCCAACATATTCAAGCAGCACAAATTCTTCACCAAGTCCACCAAGAAGAATGAGAGATCTTCATGAATTATATGATGTTACTGATGAAGTTGAATCAAATAATGTTGTGTTCTTTGCCTTTTTTGCAGGGGAAGATCCAATCTCTTTTAATGATGCGAATCATGAAGAAAAATGGAGAAAAGCCATGAAAGAAGAGATTGACTCAATTCAAAACAATGATACATGGGAGCTTACAAATTTGCCACCGCACAAGCATTCTATTGGAGTAAAGTGGGTGTACAAAACAAAGATGAATCCAGATGGCTCTATTAACAAGCACAAGGCAAGACTAGTCGCAAAAGGGTACAAACAAAAAGAAGGAGAAGATTTTAAAGAAGTGTTTACTCCCGTTTCAAGACTTGAGACTGTTCGTTTGCTTATTTCTCTAGCTGCTCAAAAAAATTGGAAGTTGTTTCAAATGGACGTAAAATCTGCGTTCTTAAATGGTGTGCTTAAAGAAGAAGTGTATGTTGATCAACCACCAGGATTTGTCAAGAAAGGAGAAGAGCATAAAGTTTACAAGCTAAAAAAGGCTTTGTACGGGTTAAAACAATCACCCCGAGCATGGTACAGCCGAATCAATTCCTACTTTGAGAAACATGGATTTCAAAAATGTCCATATGAGCATACTCTCTATATCAAAGATGATTCTCATGGAAAGTTCATGGCTGTTAGTCTCTATGTTGATGATCTAATATTTACAGGAAATGACGTGAAGATGTTGAATGAGTTCAAGCTTTCAATGATGGCAGAATTCAAGATGACAGATTTGGGAGAACTTCATCATTTTCTTGGCATAGAAGTGCAACAAACTCAAAAAGGAATTTTTATTTCGCAGGAGAGCTATGCAAAAGATATATTGAAAAAGTTTAAAATGGAAAATGCTAATCCAGTTTCTACTCCATGCATTACAGGTTTGAAGCTATCTAAGGAAGGTGAAGGCAAACTTATTGATTCTACCATGTTCAGGAGCCTTGTTGGAAATCTAATGTATCTTACAGCCACAAGGCCTGACATTATGTATGCTGTTAGCCTTATAAGCAGATTCATGGAGAAACCGTATTCTAACCATTGGGAAGCTGCCAAAAGAATACTGAGATATGTGAAAGGAACTGTTGATTATGGAATTTTTTATGAAGCTACTACTCCAGTTAACCTTATTGGTTACACAGATAGTGACTTAGCAGGGAGTATCGATGATAGCAGAAGCACGTCTGGTTATGTCTTTCACCTTGGAAGTGGAGCTGTCTCATGGAGTTCGAAGAAACAATAAATTGTTGCGCTATCTACAACAGAAGCTGAATATGTCGCTACGTCATTTGCAGGATGTCAACTGATTTGGCTGCGTGGAATTTTGGAAAGTCTCTATCATAAGCAAAAGAAGCCAACGATTTTGTTTTGTGATAATAAGTCAACTATTTCAGTTACAAAGGATCCTGTTCTTCATGGAAGGACCAAACATATCCGCATTCGATATCATTTCTTGAGGGATCTAGTGAATAAAGGTGATGTCCAAGTTGAATATTGTAAAACAGAAGAACAAATAGCAGATATCTTCACGAAGCCGCTTAGTGGACAAAGTTTCAGGAGGAACGCAGAACGATTGGGAGTAAGGAGCAAGTTTTAATTCAGGGGAGACATTATTGGAATAAATTAAAACTTGCATTAAAAATTGCATTAAATTGCATGCGTTAATTGCATTTCCTGTTTTGCTTTCTCTGTTTTATTTGGTATTGTTTTAATGTAATTTTATCTAGAAATTTCTTATGCATGTATAAATAATGCATGCATCTTTTGTAATCTTTGAATTAAGCAAATTGAGAAAAAAAAACAATAAAAAAAAGGTTTGTCTTCTCAAGAAAAGTTCTTCATCTTTTTCTCCTCTCAAATTTTATTTTCTTCAGCAATATCCTAAATGGAATATCTGAACAAATTTGCATTTTGACACAATCAACTAGTGGAGCTTTGTTTTGTTTGCATTACGATTTCATTTCCTGATTACATAATAAAACTTCTGGAAGAACAATGCTTTAAAAAAAAGTAACATAGTATGCTAATTTAATTGTGAAATTCCATGTTCTTTAAAGTTTTGGGACATTTGTATTCTTAGTTTCGGGACTGTTTTACTCCATTAAGTCAATACGTGTTTTTTAATGTTTAAGTGAAAAGCATGATATATTACCCACTTGTGCACGACTAATATGCCAAAATGAAATCATGACAGATTAAAATATATCCATCTGTTGATTTTCACAAACTTAGCGAGAAATTAACTTGACCATCTCATTTTATCATCAATCAGCTTACAAATCTTTCCTTTTCTATCTTCAATGAAACAGCGAAAAATTGCTCAATGTTCGACAGATACACAAGAACAAGCTCTGTCCTATACTGGCAATCAAAGCATCGAAATGGATGATTTGCTTTCTCCCTTGTGTACCAAAATGCAAAAGCAAAGACAGTTAGGAAAAAGGAAATGATTCTCATGTAAGGAAGGAAAAAAAAAAAACAGAGCATCACACGAAGATAAGATTGCACCCACTCCAAGTACAATTCTATGAGCTAAACAGATCTGTCAACATTAGTAATGTTTTTCATAGCACAAAAAAGTTGTATATACTAACGTTGTAAAATGCAATGTGTAAAAAGTTAAATTTTTGAAAAAGATTTTATATTTGCTTTGAACTTACATATTTTTATGTGACAAAAAAAATATATTTGTGTTTGTTAAGATAAATGCAGTATTATATGAATTTCTTATTATTTTTCTAAATTGGATATTTGTTAAACGAATGAGCGGAATAATATTAATTCATCGTTGTTGTTTTTGATTGGGCTTGCTTATGTCAAAAAAAGATAAAATATAACATTTCTCATAAAATAAAAAAGGTGAATGCTAAGGGAGACGAACAATGAAAGAGAAGGATACCTGTGTATAGTGACATGTGTTTAGGAGAAAAAAATATCAGGACTTAATCAAGATTATTAAAAACTGGATTAGAAAAATTATTGACTTCATTTTACCCAATCCTACTACTACCAGTAATGGGATCTGAAGATTTTGCCTTCTATACCGAGGTTACCTGAATCCGGCTACTACTTCCTTGGAATGAAAGATGGATCAATGGGGCACTTGCATAGCGGCCATTCTTCTTACTTCAGAATAAACGAAGACCCTTCATGCTTCTTTAGCCATGAATTACCTTTCCTCCCACCCTGTTTTGAAAGCAGGCGTCGATTCCCATGATGAGTTGTAAGATTTTTTTTTTCCCCTTTTCTTCTTAACATGCATGACTGCCAAACATTTTCATGATTTTCGGGTTAGTTGTGTAAACATGATAACACTGATGTAAAATTTGCGGAAGAATGAAGCCATATATCTTTAACTTTAAATAATAATAATAATAATAATAATAATAATAATAATAGCAATAATAATAATAATAATAATAATAATAATAATAATAATAATAATACTAGTAATACTACTAGTACTAGTTGTGTAAACATGATAACACTGATGTAAAATTTGCGGAAGAATGAAGCCATATATCTTTAATTTTAAATAATAATAGTAGTAGTAGTAGTATTGGTGGTAGTAGTAGCGGCGGCGGTGGTGGTGGTGGTGGTAGTAGTGGTGGTGGTGGTATGTAAAGACCCGCAACTTCCCCGTAAAGGAAAGCGACGGATAGTTCGAGAACAAACCACAACAGAACGCATACGGAAGAACATTTCATTGTATATTACAACAATGCATCAGATTACAAGAATATACAGAGTATAAATGAATATTACACAGAAATATCAGAGATTTAAATTACATTTAAATACATAGCAGCGGAAAATAATAAAATACACGACTAGAAGAGATATACGGATACAAAGCTTTCCGGATATCGTTCCAGCTGTAAACCAGGATTCTGTGAATATAAATCTGCAAAACCAAAACTACTAGCTGCCCGTGTCAAAATAGGGGCACCCAGAGTTTAGGTTAAAACAATAAACTCCAGGTCAGTCATGTGACTGGTGTGAGAACTAAAACAGTTAATCTTTATCTTAAATCATTAGGTAAATCAAGGGACCACGCCGTATAACACGGAACGGGTTTCCTCCCAAGAATACCAGTGCATAAAACAAACGGCGCAATGCTAAATAAAGAAAAATGAAGCTGTTATAAGACCCAGGTCCCATCACACAATGCAACGCAGTCGAGGATAGGGTTTTCCCTTATAACAGCCAAAGGATGCTTGATACGTTTTAAAACAAATCATTTGATACTATTATAAGTGTATAAAACAACTTCAAATCATAAGTATCAATCATAGGCGGCATGAGCGCCCCATCCCACTATGTCGCCATATATAGGATTACAACTAAAACCGCAAAGTCACGTATTTGGAAATTGGATTTCCATCTATGAACCGAGGCAAAAGATAGTCCTCAACCGATTCGAGACGCTCTAGCCCGTGTCTCAGGCAAGCGCGCAGGCAAGCCTTGGATCGTCAGGGCCGGTCCACACGGAGTGGATTATTATGCCTGAACAATACGTCTCCCCACCCTATGGGGTGTAAGTCTGGTCCGTCAGCCGACCAGAATGCATTCGGCCGAAACCGATATAACCGAGGCGCCTCGCAACCGCAACAACCACATAAGTCAAACTCGTCAGGGCGTGTAAAACCACTGACGCCACTTCTAGCTAGAAAGAAACGCAAGTCCTCCCTGATGTCCTCTCCCGTTTTTGGTTCATACCGGGTGTGAAACTCGCGAAGTAAACGTTACACAAAGCTACGCCACAAAGGCCGTGCTTTGATCATCACCAAAAGACTTTGCTTTTCAACAGAAGCCTTGATCATTTGCATCATAGCATGCCACACAGGCAAACCACTCTATGCAACCGATATCAGTCACACAGAATGAAATCCAATGTCAGACACACAGTCCATTTACAAGTCCGTTCTGGGCCTGAACGAAACCGGAGGCACCTAGTACCCCGCATATCCATCGATCTCCAAGTACGTCTGGACGATCACCAACTGTTTCCATCTTCTTGGGTGTACAGCCCAATCAAGATCATCAGTTATCACCCAAACGACGTGAAGACCTCCGGTCTTCGACCATCGTCTTCATCTTCGACTTATCGTCGTATCAGTTATTCAGAATGGGATAAACCCGGCCTTTCCGAATAACTCGCGTATATATTATAAAAGTGTTACACAAACACAACATACGCCTCATTCCAATTCATTAGTCACTAACCATAAATTAATCAAGAGAATAATTCCCCAAATATTAACCCCGAAGGCCGAAACCAACATCAGATCAATATCCAGAAAACCATTCTGCTTGGCTAACCGACAG
The DNA here is from genome assembly GCA_030737875.1 of Allium sativum. Taxonomy (NCBI): domain Eukaryota; kingdom Viridiplantae; phylum Streptophyta; class Magnoliopsida; order Asparagales; family Amaryllidaceae; genus Allium; species Allium sativum. Next base: position 132,687,031 of record CM060924.1, on the reverse strand, counting down.
TTAGTTTCTAAATTTCACATTCATAGGGAAAGGTTCCCATTAATTTTATCAAAGATAAATTCTTGAATTTATTCTTTAATCTATATTTGAATATCAATTCAAACTAGTCGTGATTAGCGAACCTTACCGAAGTAATCATTTGTTTTAATTTCCCAATCCCAACCTATTCATCCCATGAAGTACAACTGGTAATACTTCATATCTAACACCACAGTGTTATCGGTAAATTCAATTACCATTTCACGTTCAAATCTAATTAAAGATTTAACTATCGCCTGGAGCAAAACTGGTGATACTCCATTTTCGATCATTTCAATCTAATTAAAGATTCATTAAAACTCCACTTAGTTTTAATCGTTAACTGGGTTAAAGAATCCGTGTCATTTAAAAACACGGTTCACGATAAACCCAAAGTCACATTCATTAATTATCGGGTTAAAGAATAAGTGTTATTTAAAACACTGTTCACGATAAACCCAAAAATCAATATCAATTCAATTCCAATTAAATATTATTTAATTGGTACACTTCATTAAATCTAAATAAAAAGATTTAATCTTTTCTCAACTGGGTTCAAGAACAGTGTTAGTGAAGACACCATTCACGACAAACCCAAATCACATTCGATATTCAATACAAGGCTCTGAATAGAAAATATATCGGCTTATATTCAAATATCGAATTCTACGACTAACCAATGTCGTATTGGAAATAACGATATAAATATATATCTTTCAAATTTCCATAACAACCCCTGTATAATCACGAATTCCAACATCGAAATATTCCGAAGACAATTTCGATTCAAATCCACTCCAATGCAATCATTGGAAATTTTGGTTATTTTCAAAACCCTTTTCAAATTCAATTTATTTATTTAAAAATAAATAGAATTATAATTCTAGTTCAAAACTAGTTTATTTCGATAAAAATCTATTTTTATCTTTTCAAATAGGGAATTTTTCATCCCAATTCTTCACAAATCATTTCTTATGATTTTACACAAATTATTACTATTTTTAATAATTTTATCAAGGCCTGTACAGTCGATTTCCAACAATGGCCATCGAACTGCACTTACAGCGACCTTTTTCGAATTTGATTTGGACGTATCTCCAAATCCAACCGTTAGATTTCAAATTTCTAACCTTCGTTAGAAAGCTCTTTTCGATACGAACCCAACGGTTCCGGTTTTAGGAGAATCCGACGGTCGGATCTCCCGTAATGTCCGTTTGAAATAAATGGTCGAAATTCGCGAACTGCCGCGGCGCGGCGCGGCGCGTTCTGTTCAGGCCATTATATTATATATATAATATATATAATATATATTTCGTCGATTTCTATTTAAAACGAATTATATAAATAGTTTTAAATTCGTTTCAAATTCTATTTCAACTTCTATTTCAATTCAAAGCAAAATTGAATTCTTCTTTATAAATTCGTTTTAAAATTCATTTCTATTCAATTCGAATTTCAATTCAATTTGAATTCATTTCAATTCGCTTTCAATTCCATTTGAATTCGTTTTCAATTCAATTCATTTCGAAATCGTTTTCAATTCATTTCGAAATCGTTTTCAATTCATTTTGAATTCGTTTTCAATTCAATTCATTTCGAAATCGTTTTCAATTCAATTCATTTCGAAATCGTTTTCAATTCATTTTGAATTCGTTTTCAATTCAATTCATTTCGAAATCGTTTTCAATTCATTTTGAATTCAATAAAATCGATATAAATATCGTTCACGTCAAAATGGCGTCAATCTAATCAACACGGCTTCATAAATTTCTATTTTCAAAATAGTTGTTATTATCAAAATATTTCGTTCAACACATGACCAATCTCAATGAATGAGTACTGTCAACACATGAACTTTTATTTTATATCGATAAAGATGTAAATTTTAATATTAAAATATTTCGTTCAACACATGACCAATCTCAATGAGTGAGTACTGTCAACACATGAACTTTTATTTTATAATATTATTTATTTTTCAAATTGGAATGAGGCCCAATCAATTACCATATAAAGTTAATTATATGGATTTTCATACAACACATGTATATCGTAGCATTGAAAAATAATCAATCATCAACCAAAGTGCACTACACTGTATAAGCATCAAATATAGATATTCAACGCTTATAACAGCCTGTCAATCGATCGATCGACATATTTAATCAATCAGGATGAGTGAACTTCAAATTTCATCCCAACACCCGTGTGGGGTTTCAAACAATCAAACACCTATTTTATTTGTGCTGTTGGGCGATGTGTAAAATTTATCGTCCCAATCAATGTCATTCAAATAGGTGTACATAAACAAACCGTCCGGTTTATAAATGAATATTTTATTTTATTCACTTCACGTTAAAAATTATATTTTTAACGATAAAACATTTTATTTCAACCTATGAATTTCTATTCAATTCATTCTTTAAATAAAATGATATTTTTATTTTTCTAACTTATTTTAGAAAATTTCGGCGGCATAACGGCACGATACTAGAAACGGGACAGGGCCTAGCCTTATCCCCGGTCTAGTGAAGGCCCACGCCATTCACACATCAATCAAATCAATTTCGTTATGCAAACCACAAAATTTGGAGTAAGAGTCTAACCTAGCCTTACTCCTTCGCCTTATAACGGCGCACGTCTAATCCTAACCAATTTATCGATTCGATTTTTCACATCACAAACCACTTTCAAACCAATATCGCAATCAATCACCAAACAATCAAACAAACAAGTCCTTGGTCTGTGGACGATTGTGTCGGGTGCTACTAAGCACCGTCTGCATCCTAGTATATATATATATATAACTAGAAAAATAAATTGAAAGGTGAGAAATTCTCACATATAGCTATCCTAGCTCCACGGCACTTCATTTGCAGAAGTCTTCGTCGTTTCGCCCTTTTGTCACCTTCGTTGCTGCTCTCACTACATACGTAAAAATCACATTTTTACTTTGCTATTCAATATATAAAAATCGAATTTTTATTTCAAAGTTCAATATTTAAAAATCGAATTTTTATTTCAAAGTTCAATATATAAAAATCGAATTTTTATTTCAAAGTTCAATATATAAAAATCGAATTTTTTAGTTCGCTATTCAATATATAAAAATCGAATTTTTTAGTTCGCTATTCAATATATAAAAATCGAATTTTTTAGTTCGCTATTCAATATAAAAAGATTTCGCCTTTATAAAAACGTGGACTTTGCTTTTTCAAATTTAAAGATTTCATCTTTATAAAAATCTCATTTTTATTTTTCTACATATATAAAGATGTCATTTTTAATATCCCGATCATGTAAAAATTATATTTTTAACTCTCTACACCCATAAAAATCACATTTTTACCCTTCTACTATATGAAAGATTATATTTTTAATACTTTAAAAATAAAAAAAATCATATTTTTATTACTTTAAAAATATAAAAATCATGTCTTGCTCCTTTTACATAATAAAAAATCCCGTCTTTTCTCCTTTTAAAAGTATGATTTTTATTTTCATTTTAAATCAGTTTTTAAAAATCATTTTAAATTAGTTTTTAAAATCATTTTAAATTAGTTTTTCAAACTCTTTTTAAAAATTCAGTTTTTACTTTTACAAAATTCAGTTTTTACTTTTACAAAATTCAGTTTTTACCTTTTTATAAAAATGCAGTTTTTACCTTTTTATAAAAATGCAGTTTTTACTCTTATATAAAAAAAATCAGTTAAACATTATATAAAAATCAGTTTTACTTTTTATAAAAAAAAAATCAGCTCAGGTTTTTTAAAATCCCCCCTTTTTTTTTTAAACAAAACATTATATATATATATATAAAAGAAATTAAAATACTTACTGCTCAATCTCGAAGAAGAAGGGGGAAAGGGCGCGGGGGGGGGGGGGGGGGTCGGGGATGCTTGCTGACGTCGCCGGAGCAGCAGAGGTGGTGGGTGGTTTAGGCTAGGCGGCGGCGCTGTAGGGTTTTGGGGCGGAGGACCTTGGGGTCGGAGGGAAAGGAGAGAGAAGAGAGTCGAGGAGAGAGAGAAGGCGAGGGGGCGACGGCCTGGGGCATGGCGGCGGCTTTGCTGGGTGGCGGAGGTCGATGGTCGACGAGGCGGCGATTTGATTTCGGGATATTTCTTTTTTTTTTTTTTTATTCTCTGAAACGAGAAAGGGAAAGGGAGGGTAGTGGGGGTTTTTATATAATATAATTATTTTAATTTAACTTAATTTTCCCAAAAGGTTGACTTTTTCCTCGGACACGAAATCCAACCCAACGACTGTCGTCCCTAGCTTTTTACCCCCATTCCGAACACAATGGGATATGTATCGCAAGCCAATTCGACTGTTTCGATAGGTTTTTATCAAAATTACAATATAAGTCAGTATATTTTTAATTTTAACGCACATTTTAATTTACTGGGGTCACATACTAACTAGAAAAATTCCAGAAAAATATTTTCTAGCTTCGTATTGACGATACGGTCCTAACAAAACTAGTTTCGTCGAATTCCGAGACCGTTGGAAAAATGGCCATTTTCCAGTCGATTAAAATCAACTGAAACTGGTCAAACGTGTTTTCCTTTGCCACGCTCACATATTGATTCAAAAAATTATGAAATTTGAAACCTAGCAATAACTTGACATCACGGACCCAACAAAAGTGGTTTCGTCGAAATCCGAGGTCATTTGCAAAATGTCCATTTTTAAGGGCCTGAATTCCATAGCGACTATTCAGAATTTTCAACTGGACATATCTTTTGATTCCCGCTACGAACTTTTGATTTTTCGGATTCGTTGGAAAGATATTCACAATTAGATTCCATTATTTTTGGTTTCACTAAAATCCGGATTGTTTTGCACCCGGTACATTCAATTGAAGTTTGAAATCGAATTATCGAACTACCGCGCCATTTTCAATTCTATTTATAATTATAAATAAAATTATATATATTCTAACGACGACGTATATAATATATACGTCGAATTATATACAAAATAAACGTTCTCGCCAATTTTATTTAAAATAATTCATTTTAAATAATCAAAATTCGCTAAAATTGCCAAAATAAAAATTTTAAACTGGCCCAGATTTTCCGGGTTGTTACAATCTCCCCCACTTAAAACTTTTCGTCCCCGAAAAGGAACAAAGTCGAAAGTGGTTTGATTAATCAACTCTACGTTCGATCGGGCTTCCATTCTCCAACTCTTTAGTTTCTGAGAATTTTCAAAATTTCAAAAATTTGGCTAACACCCTAAATTTTTGAAAAATTTCGCCATAACCTCCCCTGCACCGGGAGCATCGGGGAATTTCAAATAGCTTCCCCGGTCCTTCAGATCTCAAAAAGAAAAAGAAAAAGCCAAGCGGCTAGCCAATAGGCTCACAAAATCATCATCACCCAAACAAAACAGGAAATTATGTAGTAAACATGTACCTATTTGTCGGGCAAACAAATTTTATTCTCTGCTCTAGCCTCCTTGCTATGACCTGTTCAATGATATACATGTATATGCAAGCAGATGCGACCAATTTTCAATACAATTCAATATTTGATTCAATTAGGCTAAATGGTTCAAAATTATCAAACAATGAACAAACAACACAAACATCAATCAATTAGTGAATTAGATTTTCAAATTCATAATTTTGATACATATACAAAAATCATGTTTTTGATGCCAAATCACAACAATAGGCCTTATCTAATTTTTGGTTCTCACACCAGTCAATAGGAAATATATAGATATCACACCTTCGAAACACGAATACCAATTCTGATGATGTTCGAACTATCATCAGAATCATCTCCGGGCGTCTAGAGTGTGATTCTATATCTATCCAGTATATTAAAACTTCGAATAGACGCTAGCTAGGCGCATACGAAAAATCTTTATATATTGGACTGTCCTAATCAATATAAATAAATAATCAAATACGATTAAGTGATTTAGATTTGCAAAACAAAATTTGTTTTCATTTTCATTTTAAAATTTACTCTTCACACTCGTTCTAGGATACTACTAATCCCATCTCTAATGAGTCATTCCCATTGGATGTTACTAATCCAATATCTGATGAATTCTTTCGTATGGTTCTAATGTGCCTTGTTCTCTGCTTTGTAAACCAAAGCTCTGATACCACGTGTAAAGACCAGCAACTTCCCCGTAAAGGAAAGCGACGGATAGTTCGAGAACAAACCACAACAGAACGCATACGGAAGAACATTTCATTGTATATTACAACAATGCATCAGATTACAAGAATATACAGAGTATAAATGAATATTACACAGAAATATCAGAGATTTAAATTACATTTAAATACATAGCAGCGGAAAATAATAAAATACACGACTAGAAGAGATATACGGATACAAAGCTTTCCGGATATCGTTCCAGCTGTAAACCAGGATCCTGTGAATATAAATCTGCAAAACCAAAACTACTAGCTGCCCGTGTCAAAATAGGGGCACCCAGAGTTTAGGTTAAAACAATAAACTCCAGGTCAGTCATGTGACTGGTGTGAGAACTAAAACAGTTAATCTTTATCTTAAATCATTAGGTAAATCAAGGGACCACGCCGTATAACACGGAACGGGTTTCCTCCCAAGAATACCAGTGCATAAAACAAACGGCGCAATGCTAAATAAAGAAAAATGAAGCTGTTATAAGACCCAGGTCCCATCACACAATGCAACGCAGTCGAGGATAGGGTTTTCCCTTATAACAGCCAAAGGATGCTTGATACGTTTTAAAACAAATCATTTGATACTATTATAAGTGTATAAAACAACTTCAAATCATAAGTATCAATCATAGGCGGCATGAGCGCCCCATCCCACTATGTCGCCATATATAGGATTACAACTAAAACCACAAAGTCACGTATTTGGAAATTGGATTTCCATCTATGAACCGAGGCAAAAGATAGTCCTCAACCGATTCGAGACGCTCTATCCCGTGTCTCAGGCAAGCGCGCAGGCAAGCCTTGGATCGTCAGGGCCGGTCCACACGGAGTGGATTATTATGCCTGAACAATACGTCTCCCCACCCTATGGGGTGTAAGTCTGGTCCGTCAGCCGACCAGAATGCATTCGGCCGAAACCGATATAACCGAGGCGCCTCGCAACCGCAACAACCACATAAGTCAAACTCGTCAGGGCGTGTAAAACCACTGACGCCACTTCTAGCTAGAAAGAAACGCAAGTCCTCCCTGATGTCCTCTCCCGTTTTTGGTTCATACCGGGTGTGAAACTCGCGAAGTAAACGTTACACAAAGCTACGCCACAAAGGCCGTGCTTTGATCACCACCACAAGACTTTGCTTTTCAACAGAAGCCTTGATCATTTGCATCTTAGCATGCCACACAGGCAAACCACTCTATGCAACCGATATCAGTCACACAGAATGAAATCCAATGTCAGACACACAGTCCATTTACAAGTCCGTTCTGGGCCTGAACGAAACCGGAGGCACCTAGTACCCCGCATATCCATCGATCTCCAAGTACGTCTGGACGATCACCAACTGTTTCCATCTTCTTGGGTGTACAGCCCAATCAAGATCATCAGTTATCACCCAAACGACGTGAAGACCTCCGGTCTTCGACCATCGTCTTCATCTTCGACTTATCGTCGTATCAGTTATTCAGAATGGGATAAACCCGGCCTTTCCGAATAACTCGCGTATATATTATAAAAGTGTTACACAAACACAACATACGCCTCATTCCAATTCATTAGTCACTAACCGTAAATTAATCAAGAGAATAATTCCCCAAATATTAACCCCAAAGGCCGAAACCAACATCAGATCAATATCCAGAAAACCATTCTGCTTGGCTAACCGACAGTTAGTTTCTAAATTTCACATTCATAGGGAAAGGTTCCCATTAATTTTATCAAAGATAAATTCTTGAATTTATTCTTTAATCTATATTTGAATATCAATTCAAACTAGTCGGGATTAGCGAACCTTACCGAAGTAATCATTTGTTTTAATTTCCCAATCCCAACCTATTCATCCCATGAAGTACAACTGGTAATACTTCATATCTAACACCACAGTGTTATCGGTAAATTCAATTACCATTTCACATTCAAATCTAATTAAAGATTTAACTATCGCCTGGAGCAAAACTGGTGATACTCCATTTTCGATCATTTCAATCTAATTAAAGATTCATTAAAACTCCACTTAGTTTTAATCGTTAACTGGGTTAAAGAATCCGTGTCATTTAAAAACACGGTTCACGATAAACCCAAAGTCACATTCATTAATTATCGGGTTAAAGAATAAGTGTTATTTAAAACACTGTTCACGATAAACCCAAAAATCAATATCAATTCAATTCCAATTAAATATTATTTAATTGGTACACTTCATTAAATCTAAATAAAAAGATTTAATCTTTTCTCAACTGGGTTCAAGAACAGTGTTAGTGAAGACACCATTCACGACAAACCCAAATCACATTCGATATTCAATACAAGGCTCTGAATAGAAAATATATCGGCTTATATTCAATATCGAATTCTACGACTAACCAATGTCGTATTGGAAATAACGATATAAATATATATCTTTCAAATTTCCATAACAACCCCTGTATAATCACGAATTCCAACATCGAAATATTCCGAAGACAATTTCGATTCAAATCCACTCCAATGCAATCATTGGAAATTTTGGTTATTTTCAAAACCCTTTTCAAATTCAATTTATTTATTCAAAAATAAATAGAATTATAATTCTAGTTCAAAACTAGTTTATTTCGATAAAAATCTATTTTTATCTTTTCAAATAGGGAATTTTTCATCCCAATTCTTCATAAATCATTTCTTATGATTTTACACAAATTATTACTATTTTTAATAATTTTATCAAGGCCTGTACAGTCGATTTCCAACAATGGCCATCGAACTGCACTTACAGCGACCTTTTTCGAATTTGATTTGGACGTATCTCCAAATCCAACCGTTAGATTTCAAATTTCTAACCTTCGTTAGAAAGTTCTTTTCGATACGAACCCAACGGTTCCGGTTTTAGGAGAATCCGACGGTCGGATCTCCCGTAATGTCCGTTTGAAATAAATGGTCGAAATTCGCGAACTACCGCGGCGCGGCGCGTTCTATTCAGGCCATTATATTATATATATAATATATATAATATATATTTCGTCGATTTCTATTTAAAACGAATTATATAAATAGTTTTAAATTCGTTTCAAATTCTATTTCAACTTCTATTTCAATTCAAAGCAAAATTGAATTCTTCTTTATAAATTCGTTTTAAAATTCATTTCTATTCAATTCGAATTTCAATTCAATTTGAATTCATTTCAATTCGCTTTCAATTCCATTTGAATTCGTTTTCAATTCAATTCATTTCGAAATCGTTTTCAATTCAATTCATTTCGAAATCGTTTTCAATTCATTTTGAATTCGTTTTCAATTCAATTCATTTCGAAATCGTTTTCAATTCAATTCATTTCGAAATCGTTTTCAATTCATTTTGAATTCGTTTTCAATTCAATTCATTTCGAAATCGTTTTCAATTCATTTTGAATTCAATAAAATCGATATAAATATCGTTCACGTCAAAATGCCGTCAATCTAATCAACACGGCTTCATAAATTTCTATTTTCAAAATAGTTGTTATTATCAAAATATTTCGTTCAACACATGACCAATCTCAATGAATGAGTACTGTCAACACATGAACTTTTATTTTATATCGATAAAGATGTAAATTTTAATATTAAAATATTTCGTTCAACACATGACCAATCTCAATGAGTGAGTACTGTCAACACATGAACTTTTATTTTATAATATTATTTATTTTTCAAATTGGAATGAGGCCCAATCAATTACCATATAAAGTTAATTATATGGATTTTCATACAACACATGTATATCGTAGCATTGAAAAATAATCAATCATCAACCAAAGTGCACTACACTGTATAAGCATCAAATATAGATATTCAACGCTTATAACAGCCTGTCAATCGATCGATCGACATATTTAATCAATCAGGATGAGTGAACTTCAAATTTCATCCCAACACCCGTGTGGGGTTTCAAACAATCAAACACCTATTTTATTTGTGCTGTTGGGCGATGTGTAAAATTTATCGTCCCAATCAATGTCATTCAAATAGGTGTATATAAACAAACCGTCCGGTTTATAAATGAATATTTTATTTTATTCACTTCACGTTAAAAATTATATTTTTAACGATAAAACATTTTATTTCAACCTATGAATTTCTATTCAATTCATTCTTTAAATAAAATGATATTTTTATTTTTCTAACTTATTTTAGAAAATTTCGGCGGCATAACGGCACGATACTAGAAACGGGACAGGGCCTAGCCTTATCCCCGGTCTAGTGAAGGCCCACGCCATTCACACATCAATCAAATCAATTTCGTTATGCAAACCACAAAATTTGGAGTAAGAGTCTAACCTAGCCTTACTCCTTCGCCTTATAACGGCGCACGTCTAATCCTAACCAATTTATCGATTCGATTTTTCACATCACAAACCACTTTCAAACCAATATCGCAATCAATCACCAAACAATCAAACAAACAAGTCCATGGTCTGTGGACGATTGTGTCGGGTGCTACTAAGCACCGTCTGCATCCTAGTATATATATATATAACTAGAAAAATAAATTGAAAGGTGAGAAATTCTCACATATAGCTATCCTAGCTCCACGGCACTTCATATGCAGAAGTCTTCGTCGTTTCGCCCTTTTGTCACCTTCGTTGCTGCTCTCACTACATACGTAAAAATCACATTTTTACTTTGCTATTCAATATATAAAAATCGAATTTTTATTTCAAAGTTCAATATATAAAAATCGAATTTTTATTTCAAAGTTCAATATATAAAAATCGAATTTTTTAGTTCGCTATTCAATATATAAAAATCGAATTTTTTAGTTCGCTATTCAATATATAAAAATCGAATTTTTTAGTTCGCTATTCAATATAAAAAGATTTCGCCTTTATAAAAACGTGGACTTTGCTTTTTCAAATTTAAAGATTTCATCTTTATAAAAATCTCATTTTTATTTTTCTACATATATAAAGATGTCATTTTTAATATCCCGATCATGTAAAAATTATATTTTTAACTCTCTACACCCATAAAAATCACATTTTTACCCTTCTACTATATGAAAGATTATATTTTTAATACTTTAAAAATAAAAAAAATCATATTTTTATTACTTTAAAAATATAAAAATCATGTCTTGCTCCTTTTACATAATAAAAAATCCCGTCTTTTCTCCTTTTAAAAGTATGATTTTTATTTTCATTTTAAATCAGTTTTTAAAAATCATTTTAAATTAGTTTTTAAAATCATTTTAAATTAGTTTTTCAAATTCTTTTTAAAAATTCAGTTTTTACTTTTACAAAATTCAGTTTTTACTTTTACAAAATTCAGTTTTTACCTTTTTATAAAAATGCAGTTTTTACCTTTTTATAAAAATGCAGTTTTTACCTTTTTATAAAAATGCAGTTTTTACTCTTATATAAAAAAAATCAGTTAAACATTATATAAAAATCAGTTTTACTTTTTATAAAAAAAAAATCAGCTCAGGTTTTTTAAAATCCCCCCTTTTTTTTTAAACAAAACATTATATATATATATATATAAAAAAGAAATTAAAATACTTACTGCTCAATCTCGAAGAAGAAGGGGGAAAGGGCGCAGGGGGGGTCGGGGATGCTTGCTGACGTCGCCGGAGCAGCAGAGGTGGTGGGTGGTTTAGGCTAGGCGGCGGCGCTGTAGGGTTTTGGGGCGGAGGACCTTGGGGTCGGAGGGAAAGGAGAGAGAAGAGAGTCGAGGAGAGAGAGAAGGCGAGGGGGCGACGGCCTGGGGCATGGCGGCGGCTTTGCTGGGTGGCGGAGGTCGATGGTCGACGAGGCGGCGATTTGATTTCGGGATATTTCTTTTTTTTTTTTTTTATTCTCTGAAACGAGAAAGGGAAAGGGAGGGTAGTGGGGGTTTTTATATAATATAATTATTTTAATTTAACTTAATTTTCCCAAAAGGTTGACTTTTTCCTCGGACACGAAATCCAACCCAACGACTGTCGTCCCTAGCTTTTTACCCCCATTCCGAACACAATGGGATATGTATCGCAAGCCAATTCGACTGTTTCGATAGGTTTTTATCAAAATTACAATATAAGTCAGTATATTTTTAATTTTAACGCACATTTTAATTTACTGGGGTCACATACTAACTAGAAAAATTCCAGAAAAATATTTTCTAGCTTCGTATTGACGATACGGTCCTAACAAAACTAGTTTCGTCGAATTCCGAGACCGTTGGAAAAATGGCCATTTTCCAGTCGATTAAAATCAACTGAAACTGGTCAAACGTGTTTTCCTTTGCCACGCTCACATATTGATTCGAAAAATTATGAAATTTGAAACCTAGCAATAACTTGACATCACGGACCCAACAAAAGTGGTTTCGTCGAAATCCGAGGTCATTTGCAAAATGTCCATTTTTAAGGGCCTGAATTCCATAACGACTATTCAGAATTTTCAACTGGACATATCTTTTGATTCCCGCTACGAACTTTTGATTTTTCGGATTCGTTGGAAAGATATTCACAATTAGATTCCATTATTTTTGGTTTCACTAAAATCCGGATTGTTTTGCACCCGGTACATTCAATTGAAGTTTGAAATCGAATTATCGAACTACCGCGCCATTTTCAATTCTATTTATAATTATAAATAAAATTATATATATTCTAACGACGACGTATATAATATATACGTCGAATTATATTCAAAATAAACGTTCTCGCCAATTTTATTTAAAATAATTCATTTTAAATAATCAAAATTCACTAAAATTGCCAAAATAAAAATTTTAAACTGGCCCAGATTTTCCGGGTTGTTACATGGTAGTAGTAGTGGTAGTAGTGGTGGTGGTGGTGGTGGTGGTGGTGGTAGTAGTAGTAGTACACTTAGGGCATACCCAGCATCGAGTTGATTCAGGCGTGTTGAAGCATGAAAATAAGCGTGGCCACGTCCTCCCATTCCAGCAGCAAGTGGGGATTGGCCTCATATTTTTTTTTTAATTTAATTCGTTGGGACTAAATGGAAAACAGAAAACCGTTTAGTCCTTGAACGGTTTTCTGTTTACCGTTTAAGGGTTATTAAATTTTTTTAAAACTATGTTGCGTTCAACTTCCCCAAATCAATTCCGTTGATGGCGATTACCCTAATTCTTTAAATGAATTCGTTCAGAAAAGCCATTTAACACCTTAATTTTTTTACTTTTCATGTTAAACGGCAATCAATTTGCCGTTTAACCAATCCACGCTCAAAAAATAAGTGGGAGCAATCCCCACTTCATCTTTCTCCTCACACTGCTTCTCATACTGCTGCAGGACGAGGAGAAAGTTTTGAGTGGGGATTGCTCCCACTTTCTCCTCTCCTCGCACTGCTGGGTACGCCCTTACACTTATTTCATGATTTCGCCAGTGGCCAAGTTCAGTTCTTGAAAATAACTCCAGTGTTATATTTCTACCGACTTATACACCAAAACTCTAAAATTATAGTTGTTGTTGGACTGCATGCCTAGGACTAGTGTTATTTTCTACCAATTTTCTCCAAATACAGCCAACCTAGGACCAGTGTCATTTTCAAATGCACCTTTTAAAACATACAAAACAACTCTAATAACGCATCATTTTTTTTCTTTTCTATTCAAATCTAATGACCATATTCGTATGCCTGACAATGCTATGGCTTGATAATTATTGAGTAAAGAAAAAAAATACTAGAATAATCGTGAAATCATGAGGTAGTCTGAACATGTTTGTAGGTAAAATCAAAACCAGTTATAAGTTTGGTATTGATACGAATAAAACATGGTCCCTAACTCCGACCCTACCCCCAACCCCCCCTCCCCCCCTTCTAATAAAAGGGATAATGCTCGAGAACTCTAATAACTCAGTCCATCCTGATTTAACTTAACATGATTACAAACCAAATATTCCATAAGGATCTTCACAATGTAGTTAACATCTTTTTACCAGAATTTTAGTAATATTCATCAAATTTTCAAATACAAATAATTAGGAAAATTACCTTGTCAAGAATCCTGATTCCTTTGGCGAAGTGACCTGTGGTGAAGAGAAAACAACAGAGATGGAAGAAAAACTCAAAGACTGAAAAAACCTGCACCTCGTGTGTTGACTTAACCGGTTGAATAAGAGATAGATTATTGATAAAATTGAAGATTGGGAAATCCTATATCAAGTATACCAATTGCTTCAAAACTGTAAAAGCTGCTCATTTAAATAACAGTCGGAACAGATAGATGATAAGCAAGACGTTGCAGCAAAACACTTGGATGGTCTATTGTTCAGTATTACCACTTAAATAATTTTTTGAATTTATAATTCATATATGCATTGAGAGTTAATAATGAAACTAACAGATTAATCCAACATAGATTACCGGTATACTCATCACACCTTAGAGTATCCTATATCTAATTAGAAATTCTAGTCACCAACTGATTAAATTTAGCTTCTCAGATTGATAAATTCACTCTCTTAGACCACTGTATGCATCAGAATAATAATTATTGAAATTCATATAAATCAAACCAGCATCGTAAATTGCAGGTATACTAATTAAACCTCAGATTATCCAAGCACTAATTGGAAATATCAATCGCATAAAGAAAACTGGAATTTATTAACACCAAAAAGCTCACAAATATACAAACCAAAATGTAATTGGCATTACTGCGGTGCATACACACCCAAAAAAAAGGTAACAACCACAAAACCCCCAAAATCCCATTGTATTGACTAAATCTATTGATGGAAACTGCACTCTTCCACTTGCAAATTCATAAAATAAAGATAAGAATACAACACTTTAATCGTTTAAAAAATGAAAGAAGAAAACATCGTGAGTCAAAAAATTCATTAAAACCCGTTTAGAAACAAAAGAATAAGAAACCAAACCTCAAATCTAGATTTAGGCGTGGTTCTAATCTTACTACTCTCAGGCGTATTCATGCCTTAGGCCTTCCCTTCTTCTTCCTTAAAATTTCAGGTGGATGATTTGGAGGCCAACTGATCGAGATTTAATTTTGTTCGATCGATTTGATTGAAAAAAATAATTAGGATAAGATGAAGGGTGCAAAAAACGGTCCCAAATAAGAAGGCATGTGCGACTGTCTTATAATTAACGATCGCAAAATGGAACTTCATAATTCCAATTTCGTTTTATTTGCCACTGATTTATATATAACCGTCGCAAATTATAAATATTTGCTACTGTTTTTAAACAAAACCATTGCAAATTTATCTTATACATAATTTTTCAGATAACCTGCTACGGTTTGTAACTAAAACAGTCGCAGATAATCATCTGTGCTACTGTTTTTAGCTAAACCGTCGCAAATAAGGCGACGCAAATGAACAGTTTTGTACTAGTGGAAGTCTCTCGAATCATAATGGGTCCAATTAGGAGTCGACACTACAACAAATATGTTCATTGGCAGTGTTGAAAAAACGCTATTATATAATTTTACAGCGTTTTGAAGAACACTGTCTACCAACACGTTGTTATAGGTCATGGGAATATCACAATACTTTGAAAACGCTGTAGAAAAAGGACATACTATAGCGTTTTAGTTGGTGTTGTTGTTATGTTTTGTACAACGTTTTAATTGGCGTTGTCATTATGTTTATACAGCGTGTGTTGTTGTGTTTGCATAGCTAACACAAATTATTCCTTCTTCATCACATATATATAACAGCGTTTTATATGGGTTAGAAACGTTGTTATCGTCTTCATACCACAACGTTTTTAGAAATATATAATAGCGTTTTAAAACGGCTATAACCATTGTCATCGTCCATATAATATAGTGTTTTCAACATATATAACAGCGTTTTATAAAGTCCAGAAATGTTATGACCGTCCATATAGCATAGCATTTTCCAACATATATTACAGCGTTTATTTCTGGTTAGAAAAGTTGTTACCCTACATATCACAGTGTTTTACCATATATATCATAGCGTTTTTTATCATATGCAAATGTTGTTCTCTCCCGCATGCCACAACGTTTTTTCAAAATATGTCACAGCGTTTCTGTAGTGTTGTTGAGGTACATCTATCAGCACTTACCATTTTTACACAATGCAGTTCAAAATCATCACGAAATTCAAACAACACAAAAGAATTATAATTATAAAACTATATCACATAAGTTATAATAATTCCATATGCCAAATATACAATAGTTGGACATAACATTTTGTAATCGATGTTCCCATCTAACTTGTTTTTACAAAAGATGCTTACTGACAAAAAAGAAAAATATAAAGAATTCAAAGTCCAAGCTTGTATGCTCCAAAGTTGAATTTTCGTCATGTATCAAACATCAACACCTGATTTGGCAGTAAGAAAATACATAACTACTTTTGTTGTATATGTATCACATTGAGAAACTGCTAACAACTGAACTAAAAAGTACAGCTAAACATGACAATGTGAAAAGAAATCGAGGTCAAGTGTGATCAAGTCATCTTGTTGTTGGATTTGGTATAAATATAACATTTCTAATATTGACTTGTTTGACTGGTCGTAGAGCTTAAATAACTTGATAGCGTTGGCATGGTTCAGTTCCATGCACATGCAACATATTTTTTTTCCAATAGCATCCTAAACTTCGCAACATTTCTTGTGTCAACAAATATGAGTATGACTTAGTATGACCAAATTGCAAGAAATAAAAATTGTATAAGATCAAAATGTTTGAGCACATCTAGGTCACCGTATCTTCTATTTTTTCCGATTTTATCTACCTAAGCGAAATTTAAATATTAATTCAGTTTTAAGAGGTGAAAAGGGAAATCATACCTGAAGTAAAATTCTACCAAAACTATCATAATAAGGAGTATTTCCATCATTCTACCGACGATAAGTAAAGAGAAGTATAAGTCATTCTTACTTGAAGACGATTCTACGGCGACATTTGCAGAAGGCCAAGCTATAGTAGAACCAATTGTATCTTCAGTAAACTCAAACTCAGATGTAGGTCTCCATAAAGGTGCATTTGGAACTTTAACAATATCAACCCAAACTTTAACGGCACCTTCTCCCAAACGAACAAAATGGACCATCGCATTTGGGTCAGTCGAAGACACGCGTCCTTCAACAACAACTTCTTTCTCTCCATGAACACTAATCAACTTGCATTTAATGTTTGACTTGAAACTAGTGGTCTGTTATGCAATATTTGAAATGTTTTCTACAATATAGAAGTGATAATAATAATAAAACAGTATCAAGGTATGTGCATATTTTTATAAATTAAATACATAAACTACACATTACCGCTGAATGTGATACCATAAATAAAACAGATGCATTCTCATCCCTGTTGCTTCCTTTAACCTGATAAACAATTATGCAAGTAATTATTAATTGGTGGTGATCGTGATGCAATTATGCAAACAATTATGAAAATTAAGGGGACGTCTCACAAAAAATTAAAAACCAGATGTTTGAATCAATAAACGAGAAGTCTGAAAATTGACAGGGTTAAAATAAAAATAAGAAAACTAAAATCAGATGTCTGAAAAAATTAGCAGACGTCTGAAAATAAACGCGGGTTTAAAATCATCCAACACGGACGTCTAAAACTATTCCCAGACATCTGAAAACTTCCTTGGGTTGAAAAAAACCCTAAGTCAAATGTCTGTTTTTCAAACGTCTGTAAATGAAGCAGCAATCAGACGTTTGAATTACATCTCGGTCTAAAATATTATGCATGAAGAATCATTCAGACGTTTGGATATTTTATCCAGACATCTGGATATTTTCTCGGTCTAAAATAATGTCTGCATAAGCATTGAGTGTGGTCTTTAAGTTACTATGAGTGTGGTCTATCATAATATTTTGAAGTATGGTGAAGACAAGAAATAACTCTACTAATAAGTTTTAGATAGGGATGAAAGAGCTAGCTCATTTCTGATAAGGAACAACGTGTACATGCAGCTCATTTTGATAAGTTCTAGATGAGGAGATACGTGTATATACACATATTGAGTAATCTTTTATGAACAGGGTCCAACTTTTTATGTTTTGGCATATAGCCATGATTCATTGATTCACCTTTTGAGCATACCACAACATAGAAACCATGTGTACATGCAGCAGTGTCAAGCCAGTGCATGCAGTAGTGTCCAGCTTGAATTTATTCTATCTCTGGATTTATCTTTTGGTTTTGCGAAAAGTGAAGTATGAAATTGATGCATGTACTCAATCTTTATTTTATATTTCAGTTTATATGACAACTTGAATTTTATTATGAATTATTTATGTAGTCATTACACAACAAAGAGTTTATTCAATGATTTACTACGATTCTAAACTCACAGAATGCTAATAACTAATTGCAAATAACCAATTTATTAACTAACATGCATTTTGAACATCTAAAAATACACCCCATTTGCCGAAATATGGGGACCTTTTGCCATTCGTCATTCAACATAAATCTAGCATGTAATTAAAAAAATGGAAATTTTGCATTTAGCCCTCTTCTGAGAAATTATAACAGATACAAATTGCTGGTTTAGGCCTCATTTGGGTATAAACTGTAGTTGCCTACTAAAATTAACTTCAATGGCCAAAAATCAAAATTTTCCTTTGAAATTAACTTCAATGGCGTCCTCTTATTGTCAACCGCCTCCTACTACTAAGTTTGCCTAACTCTGTTGTATAAAGTTTTATGTGTATGTTTAAAATTAAAATTGTGATTAAAGTTCAAGTTATCCATATTTAGTTGTGTATTTTTTGATTGAGTGATGTACTAATGCATGTATCTTAACTGTTTGCAGACTATGAAGCAGATGAAGCGTGACCAAGCGAAGAACCTACTCGGTGATCCACTAGGTGGTGCATTTCAGTTCACGAACCTATTCGGGCTTTCATCCGTTATTAGCTTTATTCAAGAGACAAATGTTGCTTCACTTAACGTAATGAAATTTGCAACTACTTGCAGTTCAGCAATTTATTTTGAAGCAACTTTTACTATCTTTGAAGCAAACTGTGTAGTGTAGGTAATATACATTTGTGCTACTGTAGGGAAGTGTTTTCCTGAAGTTATCTCTTTTTCTTTTGCTGCAATGGAAAAACAGATAACCCCATGAAAACATTTCTCATGTACAGCAACACAAATATATATTACTTGCACTACACAGTTTGCTTCAAATATAATAAAAGTTGCTTCAAAATAAATTGCTGAACTGCAAGGAGTTGCAATTTTCATTACGTTAAGTGAAGCAGCATTTGTCACTTGAATAAAGTTAATAAGCATGAAATCCCGAATAGGTCCGTGAGCTAAAATGCATCCACCTAATGGATCACCGAGTAAATTTTAAACCAGAAATTAAGTTAAAACCATCAGCTTGGATATGTTATGTTCGATATGCAATTCGGACACGTTAGTGCTATGTTCGTTATGATATTTGGGTATGTTATTGTTACGTAATTCATATATGCTATTATTATGTAATTCGGGTATGTTATTGTGGATGGAAAATATTGTGTATATTGAACTTTAATTATTTATGGCTACAGCTCGACAACAAGGAAGACATGCACATGTGAAACGGGTGTGTCAGACGTCTGGATATTTAACCAGACCTCTGAAAGTAGAAAAAGAAAGCAATCTGAATATGAATCAGACGTGTAACACTCCGTATTTTCTGTGAATATTTAAAATAACGAACTTAAGAACACTTAATTTTTAGAAGAAGAATTAAGGGAAACGGGTTACGCCACTGCGTTCGTCTCGGAATTCTTCTTGAGATAGAGTCTGAGTTTGCGTGAATCGGACTCCGTATGAAGAAGTTATGGAGGTTAGAAGATTTCAAATTTAAGCAGAAAATAAATATAAATAATAATTAGAATCAAAAACCAGTTCAAAATTCAAAATTCAGACAGAACGGGCAAAGCGGGAAATTTCCTGCTCAGGGTGTCGACCCCCCTATAGAGGAGTGGACATAGGTGTCGACCCCCGCTGTAGGGAGTCGACCCCTTTCAGATCTACTTCTTGTGATGAATTTTGACAGTCCTGAGCTGATGTGGCCTTCTCTGATTGGCCAATGACTAATTTCTAATGTATTAGGGCTTATGTGTCGTGCTATGGTTGGCTGGATGACACAACTCTTTGATTTAATGGCTCTGATTTCTCCTAGACTAATCTAAAGGCTAGAATTAATCCTAGACATCTATATATACATTGCTAAACCCTAACCTCATAACCTTAAAAATATGGTGTCGTCATGCTGTTCGTCTACAAGCTAGCCTAACATCTCCCCCACTTAAAACTTTTCGTCCCCGAAAAGGAACAAAGTCGAAAGTGGTTTGATTATTCATCTCTATGTTCGATTTGCTTCTATTCTCCAACTCTTTAGTTTCTGAAAAATTTCAAAACTTCAAAAATTTGGCTAACACCCTAAATTTTTGAAAAATTTCGCCATAACCTCCCCTGCACCGGGAGCATCGGGGAATTTCAAATAGCTTCCCCGGTCCTTCAGATCTCAAAAAGAAAAAGAAAAAGCCAAGCGGCTAGCCAATAGGCTCATAAAATCATCATCACCCAAACAAAACAGTAAATTATGTAATAAACATGTACCTATTTGTCGGGCAAACAAATTTTATTCTCTGGCTCTAGCCTCCTTGCTATGACATGTTCAATGATATACATGTATATGCAAGAAAATGCGACCAATTTTCAATATAGTTCAATATTTGATTCAGTTAGGCATAATGGTTCAAAATTAGCAAACAATTAAACAACCAACACAAACATCAATCAATTAGTTGATTAGCTCTTTAAATGCATAACTTTGATATATATATATATATATAAAAATCAGATTCTTGATGCCAAATCACAACAATAGGCCCTATCTAATTTTGGTTCTCACACCAGTCAATAGGAAATATATAGAAATCTCACTTTCGTCACTCGAATATAAATACTGATAATGTGATCACAATTATCAGCATCATCCCCGGGCGACTAGAGTGTGATTCTATATCTATCCAGTATATTAAAATTTCGAATACACGCGGATCAGACGTATACGCAAAATCTATATATACTGGATTGTCCACATCAATATAAATATATAATCAAATACGAATAGTTGATTTAAATTTTCAAAACAAAGAATGTTTTCATTTGAAAAATATACTCTTCACACTCGTTCTAGGATACTACTGATCCCATCTCTAACGAGTCATTCCCATTGGATTTTACTAACCCAATATCTGATGAATTCTTTCGTATGGTTCTAATGTGCCTTGTTCTCTGAGCTTTGTAAACCAAAGCTCTGATACCACGTGTGACGAGAAGGAATTTCGCTCGGTCCGAACCAGTCGCTAAACCGACCCAGACCGGTCGAGACGCCCTATCGTTTTGAGAACATGACAAAACAGAACGCATACAGAAGAACATTTCATTGTATATTACAACAATGCATCAGATTACAAGAATATACAGAGTACGAATAAATATTACACAGAAATATCAGAGATTTAAATTACATTTAAATACATAGCAGCGGAAAATAATACAATACACCACTAGAAGGGATATACGGATACAAAGCTTTCCGGATATCGTTCCAGCTGTAAACCAGGATCCTGTGAATATAAATCTGCAAAACCAAAACTACTAGCTGCCCGTGTCAAAATATGGGCACCCAGAGTTTAGGTTAAAACAATAAACTCCAGGTCAGTCATGGGACTGGTGTGAGAACGAAAACAGTTAATCTTTATTTTTAAAGCTAGGTAAATCAAGGGACCACGCCGTATAACACGGAACGGGTTTCCTCCCAAGAATCCCAGTGCATAAAACAAACAGCGCAATGCTAAATAAAGAAAAATGAAGCTGTTATAAGACCCAGGTCCTATCACACAATGCAACGCAAGCCGGGGGATAGGGTTTTCCCTTATAACAGCCAAAGAATGCTTGATACGTTTAAAACAGATTATTTGATACTATATAAGTGCATAGTGTATAAAACAACTTCAAATCATAAGTATCAATCATAGGCGGCATGGGTACCATATATCATGTCACCATATATAGGTTTACAAATAAAACCGCAAATGTCACGTATTTGGAAATTGGATTTCCATCTATGAACCGAGGCAAAAGATAGTCCTCAACCGATTCGTGACTCTCTAGCCCGAGCCACAGGTCAGAGCTCGAGTGACCTTGGAGCGACAAGGCCGGTCCACCGATGTGGATTAAACTTAAACCCTGAACATGCGTTCCCCCGCCCTATGGGGCGTAAACGAGCCAACTAAATGACTCCATCGGTTCGAGAACGACCGATCAATCAGAGGCGCCTCGCAACAGCAACAACCACATAAGTCAAACTCGTCAGGGCGTGTAAAACCACTGACGCCACTTCTAACTAGAAAGAAACGCATGCCCTCCCTGAGGTCCGTCTCCCGTTTTTGGTTCATACCGGGTGTGAAACTCGCGAATTCACGTTACACAAAGCTGTGCCACACAGGCTGTGCTTTGATCATCACCACAAGACTTTGCTTTTCAACAGAAGCCTCGATCTATTGCCACTTAGGCATGCCACACAGGCAATTCACTCTATGTGTTTGATATCCATCAGTATATAACCCTTGAGCTCGTACGTCTCAGAGAAGGGCGTTAAGCAAGAGAATAAATTCTCCGCCGCCAAACAGATATATATTTAATAGAAATCAAACACACAGACTAAAATCCAATGTCAGACACACAGTCCATTTACAAGTCCGTTCTGGGTCTGAACGAAACCGGAGGCACTTAGTACCCCGCATATCCATCGATCTCCAAGTACGTCTGGACGATCACTAACTGTTTCCATCTTCTTGGGTGTACAGCCCAATCAAGATCATCAGTAATCACCCAAACGACGTGAAGACTTCCGGTCTTCGACCATCGTCTTCATCTTCGACACCACGTCGAATCAGTTATTCAGAATGGGATAAACCCGGTCTTTCTGAATAACTCGCGTATATATTATAAAAGTGTTACACAAACACAACATACGCCTCATTCCAATTCAGAATATTCTTTTATTCAAATATTCCTATACTTTGGGAAAAAGTTCCCATTAATTTTATCCAAGATAAATTCTTTAAATTTATTCTTTGATCTCCTTTGAATATCAATTCCAACTAGTCGGGATTATCGAACCACACCGAAGTAATCATTTATTTTATTTTCCCAATCCCAACCTATTCATCCCATGAAGTAAAACTGGTAGTACTTCATATCTAACACCACAGTGTTATCGGTAATTCAATTACCATTTCACGTTCAAATCTAATTAAAGATTTAACTATCGCTTGGAGTAAAACTGGTGATACTCCATTCTCGATCTTTTCAATCTATTTAAAGATTCATTAAAACTCCACTTAGTTTTAATCTTTAACTGGGTTAAAGAATCCGTGTCATTTAAAACACGGTTCACGATAAACCCAAAGTCACATTCATTAATTATCGGGTTAAAGAACGAGTGTTATTTAAAACACTGTTCACGATAAACCCAAAAATCAATATCAATTCAATTCCAATTAAATATTATTTAATTGGTACACTTCATTAAATCTAAATAAAAAGATTTAATCATTTCTCAACTGGGTTCAAGAACAGTGTTAGTGAAGACACCATTCACGACAAACCCAAATCACATTTGATATTCAATACAAGGCTCTGAATAGAAAATATATCGGCTTATATTCAATATCAAATTCTACGACTAACAAATGTCGTATTGGAAATAACGATATAAATATATATCTTTCAAATTTCCATAACAACATCTGTATAATCACGAATTCCAACATCGAAATATTCCGAAGACAATTTCGATTCAAATCCACTCCAATGCAATCATTGGAAATTTTGGTTATTTTCAAAAACCCTTTTCAAATTCAATTTATTTATTTAAAAATAAATAGAATTATAATTCTAGTTCAAAACTAGTTCATTTCGATAAAAATCTATTTTTATCCTTTCAAATATGGAGTTTTTCATCCCAATTCTTTCTAAATCGTTTCTTATGATTTTACACAAATTATTACTATTTTTAATAATTTTATCAAGGCCCGTACAGTCGATTTCCATCAATGGCCATCGAACTGCACTTACAGCGACCTTTTTCAAATTTGATTTGGACATAATTCCAAATCCAACCGTTAGATTTCAAATTTCTAATATTCGTTAGAAAGCTCTTTTCGATACAAACCCAACGGTTCCGGTTTTAGGAGAATCCGACGGTCGGATCTCCCGTAATGCCCGTTTGAAATAAATGGTCGAAATTCGCGAACTGCCGCGGCGCGGCGCGTTCTATTCAGGCCATTATATTATATATATAATATATATATCGTCGATTTCTATTTAAAACGAATTATATAAATAGTTTTGAATTCGTTTCAAAAACCTTTTCAACTTCCATTTCAATTCAAATCAAAATTGAATTCTTCTTTATAAATTCGTTTCAAAATCCATTTCTATTCAATTCAAATTTCAATTCAATTTGAATTCATTTCACTTCGCTTTCAATTCAATTTGAATTCGTTTTCAATTCAATTCATTTCGAAATCGTTTTCAATTCAATTCATTTCGAAATCGTTTTCAATTCAATTCATTTCGAAATCGTTTTCAATTCAATTCATTTCGAAATCGTTTTCAATTCAATTCATTTCGAAATCGTTTTCAATTCAATTCATTTCGAAATCGTTTTCAATTCAATTCATTTCGAAATCGTTTTCAATTCAATTCATTTCGAAATCGTTTTCAATTCAATTCATTTCGAAATCGTTTTCAATTCAATTCATTTCGAAATCGTTCAATTTCGAAATTACTTTTCAATATTCATTTTAAAATGAATAAAATCGATATAAATATCGTTTACGTCAAAATGGCGTCAATCTAATCAACACGGCTTCATAAATTTCTATTTTCAAATATTCTATTTCAAATATTTCCTATTATCAAAATATTTGTTATTATCAAAATATTCTTTATTTTCACGAGTGGAATGAGGCCCAATCAATTACCATATAAAGTTAATTATATGGATTTTCATACAACACATGTATATAATAGCAACGATAAATAATCAACCAGCAACCAAAGTGCACTACACTGTATAAGCATCAAATATAGATATCTAATGCTTATAACAGCCTGTCAATCAATCGATTGACATATTTAATCAATCAGGATGAGTGAACTTCAAATTTCATCCCAACACCCGTGTGGGGTTTCAAACAATCAAACACAGATTTTTATTCGTGCAGTTGGGCGATGTGTAAAATTTATCGCCCCAATCAATGTCATTCAAATAGGTGTACATAAACAAACCGTCCGGTTTATAAATGAATATTTTATTTACTTCACGTTAAAGTTATATTTTAACGATAAAACATTTTATTTCAACCTATGAATTTCTATTCAATTCATTTACACAATAAAATGATATTTTTATTTTTCTAACATATTTTAGAAAATTTCGGCGGCATAACGACACGATACTAGAAACGGGACGAGGCCTAGCCTTATCCCCAGTCTAGTGAAGGCCCACGCCATTCACACATCAATCAAATTCACCAAACAACCAAATTTCAAATCAAATCATATAACTAACCTATGCAACCAAACAAACAAGTCCATGGTCTGTGGACGATTGTGTCGGGTGCTACTAAGCACCGTCTGCATCCTAGTATATATATATAATTAGAAAAGAAATTGAAAGGTGAGAAATTCTCACAGATAGCTATCCTAGCTCCACGGCTCTTCATTTGCAGGAAATCTTCGCTGTTCTCGTCTATTATCACTTTCTTCGGCCGTATTCTCTACATATGTAAAAATCGAATTTTTACTTTTCTATTCTATATATAAAAATCGAATTTTTACTTTTCTATTCTATATATAAAAATCGAATTTTTACTTTTCTATTCTATATATAAAAATCGAATTTTTACTTCGCTATTCAATATATAAAAATCACATGATATATATTTTTAAAACATTCCCATATATTTTCAAAACCTTGTGATATATACATATTCAAAACTTTGTGATATAGATATATTTTCAACAATGCTAATTTTTATATTTAAAAATCATTTCAAATTTATATTTTCTATTTAAAGTTTTAACCTTTTTCTATTTAAAGTTTTAACCTTTTTCTAATCAGTTTTTTTAAAATTAACATAAAATCAGTTTTAAAAATTAACAAAAAATCAGTTTTTAACATTAACATAAAATCAGTTTTTAACAAAAGTAAAAATAAATAAATTAAAAAAACTTACAGGGGGGCGCTGTCGAGTGGTCGGGGGGGGAAGGAAGAATCTGGTGGCGCTCGACGGTGGCTGAGGTGATCGGCGGCGCGATGGGATTGAGGGCTAGGGATGCTCGCGGTCTTCGTGGGTTCTACCTCGAGGTCGGCTGATGGAGGGGGAATCGAATAGGAGGAAGGGGGTGGGCGCAGCTCCGTCGAGGCGCGGTGGCGGCTCCATCGGAGGAGCGACGAGCTCCTCCGTCCCCCCCTTTTTCTTTCCTTTTTCTTTTTCTTTTTATTTATTTTGACTGCATCGATTTGAACGTGGGGGGGGGGGGGGCAGAGGAAAATAAGGAGGAGGAGAGAGAATAATAATTTTTAATTAATTTTTTTTTTAATTTTCAAAAAGTTGACTTTTACATACGACCTCGAAACGAGGCCCACCGCCTGTCGTCCCTAGCGTTTTACCCCCATTCCGAACACAATGGGATATGTATCGCAAGCTGATTCGATAGTTACAATCAGTTTTCGTTGAATTTACATTTAAATCACTTTATTTAATTTTAAACGTACATTTCAATTTACCGGGGCCACATACGAACTAGAAAATTTCCAGAAAAAATATTTTCTAGCTTCGTATTGACGATACGGTCCTAACAAAACTAGTTTCGTCGAATTCTGAGATCGTTTGAAAAATGGCCAATTTCCAGTCGATTAAAATCAACTGAAACTAGTCAAACGCGTTTTCCTTTGCCACGCTCACATATTGATTCAGAAAATTATGAAATTTGGAATCTACTTGACATCACGGATCCAACAAAACTGGTTTCGTCGAAATCCGAGGTCATTTGCAAAATGTCCATTTTTAAGGGCCTGAATTCCATAGCGACTATTCAGAATTTTCAACTGGACATATCTTTTGACTCCCACTACGAACTTTTGATTTTTCGGATTCGTTGGAAAGAGATTCACTATTAGATTCCATTATTTTTGGTTTCACTAAAATCCGGATTGTTTTGCACCCGGTACATTCAATTGAAGTTTGAAATCGAATTATCGAACTACCGCGCCATTTTCAATTCTATTTATAATTATATATAAATATTTATATTACA
This sequence comes from Allium sativum, assembly GCA_030737875.1. Lineage (NCBI taxonomy): Eukaryota > Viridiplantae > Streptophyta > Magnoliopsida > Asparagales > Amaryllidaceae > Allium > Allium sativum. Next base: position 132,659,525 of record CM060924.1, on the reverse strand, counting down.
ACGACGACGTATATAATATACACGTTCGAATTATATTCAAAATAAATTTCTCGTCGATATTATTTAAAATAATTCATTTTAAATAATCAAAATTCGCTAAAATTGCCAAAATAAAAATTTCAAACTGGCTCGCATTTTACGGGTTGTTACAAACCTCCTATATCTTCTCCAAACTAGAAAATCTAATCCAAACTAGTAATCGATTAGAAGAACATCAAATCAAACGTCTACATCAAAGGATAGCTTAACAAATTCAGAAATCAGATCCTAGAATACAAGATCCATCCTTTTTGTGTAAGTTCAGTTATTGTTTAGATTTAAACACCTAATAAGAATCATGACTGTAATAATCAGATCTAGAACGATGCCTAATTCTGATTTGTGCCTATCCTTTTGTCAAATCTAAATTACTTATGCCTATGAGACTATTGTGATTGATGTAATGACACCTATCATGCCTATGAGACTGTTGGACTGACATAATAGAACATATCATGCCTATGAGACTGTTGTGACTGACATAATAAAACCTATCATGCTTATGAGACTGTTGGATTAACATAATGGAACCTATCATGCCTATGAGACTGTTGTGATTTATACGATGGAACCTATCATGTTGTACATCCTATGCCTATGAGACTATTGTGGTTAAAATAATGGGACTTATCATGTTGTACATGAAAATTAGTGATTCTCTTAAGTCCAATTCTATCTAATCTTTATACCTATGGTGTAAATTGCTTAGCTTGTCTACACATATTGTTAATGTACAACATTGAAACATGATTCTTGAATTGGGTACATCTTTACATGCCTATTTTTCCTTATGTCAATTCATATGCTCCTTCTCTATGTTTCCTCTTTTTACTTGCTTTTGTGAATACTAAGTTCATTCGGAACATAGATTGAATCTTGTTGTACATGTGATTATAACACGGGGAAAATTGGGTATAATTTGATTGGGTAAATTTTGGGCATGACATGGGAATGTGTCATAAACTTGTATTGACTAGACTTGTGCAAAATTTGACACATAGATTTGGACACATATGACAAATATGTAATTGGCTAGATAACATGCCTAACCCGAGGTTAGATTGAGTTGCGGTGTAAGACTGCCCGGAACCGCCAGGCACATCCAGCTACCGCAACAATATAGATCTAATGTGAGAGGTTAGCGCATTAAGCCCAAAAACCCGATGTTAGATTGAGTTGCAGTGTAAGACTGCCCGGAACCGCCCGGCACATCCAGCGACCGCAACAATATAGATCTAATGTGAGAGGTTGGTGCTTTAATGAATGAATTAAAGCTAAGTCACAGACAGGCTAAGAATGATAGCGTTAAGTTAATTAAGGCAACACTTAACCGATACAACATGTTAATTAAAACAGATGGGCGGGGTTAGGTAAATTTGAGAACACTTAACCATTATAACATGATGATTAGGAAACCCTAGTAATGGGGACCCATTTCAGCAATAACCCACATAGATGTATCACGGTACCCTGAACTAGGCAGGGTGGGGCACGATTATTGAGCTGATTATAAGTGGTCGAAATAGCGGCGGGTGGTGCAGCAGTGTAGGTTCCGGCGGAGTATGGGCGTGCACGTACTCCAGAGTGGATAAAGCAGGCATTAGGCATCAGTAGTATACATTGTGCATCATGAATTTGTGTCGGGTTGCCACCATAAGGAATTGATACACCCTATGGCCGGACCAGCACAGGTATCTACAATCGAGCGAGGCCGAATGACACAAGTAATAAATGCATGCGAGTAGAAGCCGATCGAAAAAGGGATCACTTTGTTATGAACACGTGATGGCAGTTGAAACACTCATTGGTAGGTGCAGAGAAATGGAAATGTGTGCGATAATATGTTCAGTTTATCTTGCCTTATCTTATGTTATCTTATTTCTATGGTATTGTCCTATGTTCAGTTTATTCATGTCATGATCCTTTTACCTGTTTACATGCTGAATAATCACTGGACTTACCAGATTTATGTCTGACCCGTTTTCTTTCACCTTCTTTTCTTCTGTTTCCTCCCCCCTCCCTCCAGGTCCGTAGGGAGGGAATACTTCAGCATAGAGCAGACCTTTTCCAGCTTGAAGAGAGTAGATTTATTGCTTGGATTCTCTTTTCTTGGGCTATGGTTGTGGTTACACTTTTATTGGGGATTTATGCTACTTTACTACTGTTTTATGCTTCTTTATGTACTTGGAGATTTAAATCAAGACAGATGTTTTGTTGTAATAATTTAGAAGTTGGGTTTTAAGTCAATGCTTGTAATGTTTTGACTGAACCACGCTATTTATAAAATAATTTCAGTTTTCCGCTGTTTATATGTCTGTCTTGTAAATTATCTGTGTCTTTTACCTAAAATGCTTCACCAAAGTTAATGCATTCCCTTTGTGAGTGACCTTAACGCTGGTGGGGTGTTTCACTTGGTATTAGAGCGATGGTTTACCAGATCAAATAAAAGTTTTTGAAAACTATTTTTCAAAAAAAGTTTAAAGAAGCATTTTCAAGAAAAGTGTTGTTTTATTTTAAAGGCATAATCCCCAAAGCCATATGCACTATCTTTCTATCCTTTGTTTTGAACCTTTTCTTTTCGTTTCAGCATGTCTGGGGATCTTAATCTTCCCGAGGGCGTACCGATACCTAGCTAGTTCAGAAGGTATCTGGAGGCTAGGGCTAATGACGCAGGCCCAGCAGACATTCCTCCTCCCCCAGCTGCAGCCGTTCCTCCTCCTCCTCCGTGTGTGAATTCTTTCTCGAAGATATGTAGAGACTTTCGAGCCATGGGTGGAAAGAACTTTAATGGGACTCAGTCATTTGTGGAAGTAAGAAACTGGCTCAAGGAAACAGAAGACTTGTTAGTTATCTTCAAAGCGGACGATAGTCAGAAGATACAATTGGCTGTATGGTTACTTAAGGACGAAGCCTCTTACTGGTGGGAAGTTACTAATGCTGAGAAACCAGTTGAAACTTGGGAGGATTTCAGAAGGAGATTTGAAATGAAGTTCCTCTCGCAAGTTGAACGAAGCCTATTATCACTCAAACAGGGAAGCTTGTCGGTTAAGGAATACGTCAACCAATTCAATCAGCTGGCTAGATTCGGACTAGAGTTGGTAAACACTCCACATAAGAAGGCTCTCCATTTTGTGAAAGGGTTGAATGAACCACTGCATAGCTTGGCTATGTCCCATATACCTATGGGTGTGACTTTTGAGAGACTGGTGGACATGGCACTGTTATAGGAGGAAGACAAGGATGGCAAGAAAGAGGCAAAGGTGGAAGAACCTCTAGACAAGAAAGTAGAGGGATCGCAGAATAAGAAGACGGATTCCAAGAAAGGCGGGAAGAATAACAAACCCGTGATAAGAGGAAGTGCAAATTTTGTGGCATACCTGGACATCTGATTAAGGACTGCAGGAAGAAGAAGAGGAAGATGGGTGGTTGCTTTCATTGCGATGAGACAGGACATATGGCTAAGGATTGCCCAAGAAGGCAAGGGCAAGGGAAGAGGACTGGATCTACTTCTGGAAGGCAGGTTCACGCTCTCATGGCACCTCCGCAAGAAAGAGGTAGAAATATTTCTGTTGTGAGTTTAATTTATCTTTCTGATCATCCAGTTCGTACTCTTTTTGATTATGGCGCATCGCACTCTTTTATATGTACTGCTTTAGTTGAATCTCTACACCTAGATACCGGTATAGTAGAGGATCCCATGGTTGTTTCAAATCCAATTGGGGGCTCGGCTTATTTGTCCATGATTTGTTTGGATTTGGAAATTTCAATACTAAGCGTTGGGTTTAGATGTAATGCTTACGTTTTGGGCTTCACGGGCTATGGGTTGATTCTAGGCATGGATTGGTTATCCAGTAATGGTGCCATCCTCAATTGTGAAAAGAGAGTGGTCAGACTTATGACTCGCCTCTGTAACACTCTCGAAATCTCTTGTAATCCCATGAATTATGTTATGCTTAACTATCTAGAATCTCTTGATGCATCTGTTGAAAACTTGCAATCTGTTAGAGTAGTCCGTGAATACTCGGATGTCTTTGAAGAGGTGAAAGGCTTGTCTCTGAAGCGAGAGATAGACTTCCGCATATACCTTGTTGATAATGCAAAACCTGTTGCCTTACCCGTTAGACACATGGCTTCTAGGGAAAGGAAAGAGCTCAGCAAGCAAGTTAAAGAGTTGCTTGAAAAGGGGTTCATAAGGCGGAGTATTTCTGAATGGGGTGCTCCAGTGGTGTTTACAACCAAAGCAGATGGTTCACTTCGCCTGTGCGTGGACTATAGGGAGCTAAACAAGATGACCAAGAAGAATAGGCACCCACTTCCTAGAATAGACGACTTGTTCGACCAGCTCGTAGGTGCCTCAGTTTTCTCCCAACTAGATCTGGCCATTGGATTTCATCAGCTAAGAGTGGCTTAAGACATCATAGATAAGACCGCGTTCAGGACCCCGGATGGTTTCTTCGAATGGATTGTCATACCTTCGGCTTGAGAAACGCACCTGCCTACTTCGTAGACTTGATGAGTAGGGTATTCAGAGAGTTCCTTAATAAATTTGTAGTGGTCTTCGTGGACGACATTTTGATTTTCTCAATAAGTGAGGAAGAACATGCTTTGCATTTAAGGGAAGTCATGGATACTCTTCGTGCACATCAGCTGAAAGCAAAATTCTCCAAATGCCATTTTTCGGAGAGAAGAAGTAAGGTTTCTTAGACATGTGGTGTCCAAAGAAGGGATAGCTGTGGATCCCGCAAAAGTAGTTGCGGTGCAAGATTGGAAGATCCCTTGGAATGCAACCGAAGTACGAAGTTTTCTCGGGCTAGCGGGCTTTTATAGAAAGTTCATTAAGGACTTTGCGAAGATCTCAGCCCCACTTACTAGGTTGACAAAGAAAAACCTAACTTTTGCTTGGGATTTGGATTGCGATGTTGCTTTCCAATGACTGAAAATGGCTCTGATAACAGCCCCGGTTCTGACATTGCCTGATGGGAGTAAGATCTTTACCGTGTACGCAGACGCATGCAGTACAGGATTGGGCGCTGTCTTGATGCAAGAGGGCAGATTAGTTTGTTATGGAGGAAGGCAGTTGAAGGTACATGAGAAAAATTACCCAACTCATGATTTAGAGTTAGCTGCCATTGTTTTCACTCTTAAGTCATGGCATCATTACCTACAAGGAGAAAGGTTTGAATTGTTTACTGACCATAAATCGTTAAAGTACCTTTTCTCACAGAAAGATCTTAACTTAAGACAACAAAGGTGGATGAGAAAAATTACCCAACTCATGATTTAGAGTTAGCTGCCATTGTTTTCGCTCTTAAGTCATGGCATCATTACCTACTAGGAGAAAGGTTTGAATTGTTTACTGACCATAAATCGTTAAAGTGCCTTTTCTCACAGAAAGATCTTAACTTAAGACAACAAAGGTGGATGGAATTTCTTGCCTCATACGATTTTGAGATTGCTTATACCCCTGGCAAAGGCAATGTGGTAGCAGACGCCTTAGGTAGGAAAAAGCTGACCTTAAGTCCTCTCTTTGTAGAAAGGCAAAGCTTGGAGTACATAGCAAACTTTGACTTTAGACCCTCCTTTGAATTTGTACCTAGTTTGTTAGCATCGCTAGAGGTGCGGCCTACTCTTTTGGACTCAATAGGAACCGCGCAGCGTGAAGACCCTCAACTAGTTGAGGTGATGGATAAGCTAATTAGAGGTGAGACTTCTAGCCACCTCAATAGATACTCCATCTATGACAAGGGTTGGTTGAGACGGGATGGAAGACTTTGCGTCCCACAAGCATGGGATTTGGTGAAAACCGTTCTCGAAGAAGCACATTATTCTAAGTTGACCATACACCCAGGTGGGGACAAGATGTATAAAGACATTAAAAGGGTTTTCTTCAGGAATGGCATGAAGAAGGATGTAGCTGAGTTTGTCTCTAAATGCTTGATATGCCAGCAAGTCAAAGCAGAGCAGAAGATGCCTGGTGGTCTGCTTCATCCTCTAGAGGTCCCACAGTGGAAATGGGATAGCATTTCGATGGACTTTATTGATGGGTTTCCTAGGTCAAGAAGGGGCAATACTAGTATTTGGGTAATAGTGGACAGGCTCACTAAAAGCGCTCACTTTGTACCTGTTAAGAGTAGAAGGACTGCCTCATCGTTAGCATCCATTTATCTTAAAGAGGTAGTTCGACTGCATGGGATACCCTCCAGCATAGTAAGTGATCAAGATCCTATCTTTACGAGCGTGTTTTGGAAGAGTTTGCCAGAGGCCGTAGGCACACAGCTATGCTTAAGCATTGCCTATCACCCTCAAACTGATGGTCAGACGGAAAGGGTGAACAGAGTATGAGAAGATCTCTTGAGATTGTGCATTCTTGATTTTGGGGGAACATGGGAGGATCACCTTCCTTTGGTGGAGTTCGCCAACAATAATATCTACCAAGCCACCATAGGCATGGCACCCTTTGAGGCTTTATATGGAAGACCGTGCTGATCACCAACTTGTTGGTGGGAGTCTACAGATAAGTTCGTACTTGGGTCTGACATGATCAGAGAAACATCAGAGAAGGTGGACTTGATACGAAGACGAATGAAGACCGCACAAGATAGACAGAAGTCCTACGTTGATAAAAGAAGGATCGACCTTGAATTTGAGGTTGGAGACAAAGTTTTCCTTAAAGTATCTCCTTTGAAGAATGTCGTTCGCTTCGGGTCCATAGGAAAATTGGCACCAAGATTTGTAGGGCCATTTCCTATCATTGAAAGGATTGGGAAGATGGCTTATAAGGTAGAGCTGCCCGAAATATTGGATGGAGTACATAACATCTTTCATGTCTCTCATCTACGAAAGTGCTTACATGAATCTACGGAAGCTGTGGAGCCAAACATATTAGAGGAAATAGAAGTGGAACGAGAAGCGACGGTGAGAAGAGTTCCAACTCGTATCTTAGGTATAAAAGTTAAAAGGCTACGCAATCGTGAGGTCAAGCTAGTTAAAGTACAAAGGAGTGATGCTGAGGAAGACGCGACTTGGGAGACTGAGGACAAGATATGCGCAGCCTACCCTTATCTTTTTGAGGGTACATCCTTGATCTCTTTTTCCATAAAGTTTATGCATGCTTGTATCTATCCTTTTAAGTATATTTCCTCGGTCCTATTCTTAATCCTTAGGTAGAAACCAATGGATGTAAACATGTATTTGAAACATGTTATGGTTGATGGTTGCAAGTGGTTGCTCGTTGATGCATATACACACACATTAGGTACTAGATCGGCTTAGTCATTTTCATATTGCATATGCATATATGTATTTATATATGGACTGAAACTTGATGTGTTATCATATGGACGTTGCATTTGTATGAATGATTGTGCACTCGTGTAGAAAGTATGAATAGGAATAATTGCATACATAATGGACTCATGGCACTGACATGATTCACATCAAGGAGGTCAACTGAATCAGTAGACCGCCTGATTTTGCATTAGATAAGGACATATACACACACTATGCATATGATCATAAAAGCATTAGAAATCTTTTTAAGGACAATGGATGCCTGTGATTGATGGTTGAGTAGATGGATGTTGGATGTTAGGATACATTCTTCTTGACTTGGAGATTTCGGGGATGAAATCCTTTAAGGAGGGGAGAATGTAACACCCCGTATTTTCTGCAAATATTTAAAATAATGAACTTAAGAACACTTAATTTTTAGAAGAAGAATTAAAGGTAACGGGTTACGCCATTGCGTTCGTCTCGGAATTCTGCTTGAGATAGAGTCCGAGTTTGCGTGAATCGGACTCCATATGAAGAAGTTATGGAGGTTAGAATATTTCAAATTTAAGCAGAAAATAAATATAAATAATAATTAAAATAAAAAACTAGTTCAAAATTCAAAATTCAGACAGAACAGGATGAGCAGGAAATTTCCCGCTAAGGGTGTCGACCCCCCAGGGGGAGTCGACATAGGTGTCGATCCCCCTATAGGGGAGTCGACATAGGTGTCGACCCCCCCTATAGGGAGTCGACCCCTTTCAGATCTACTTCTTATGACGAATTTTGACAGTCCTGAGCTGATGTGGCCTTCTCTGTTTGGCCAATGACTAATTTCTGAGGTATTAGGGCTTATGTGTCATGCTATGGTTGGCTGGATGACATGTCTCTTTGATTTGATGGCTCTGATTTCTCCTAGACTAATCTAAAGGCTAGAATTAATCCTAGATATCTATATATATGTAGCTAAACCTAAACCCTAACCTCATAACCTTAAAAATATGGTGCCGTCATGTTGTTCGTCTATAAGCTAGCCTAGTCTCCTTCATCTTCTCCAAACCGGAAAATCTAATCCAAACTAGTAATCGATTAGAAGAACATAAAATCAAATGTCTACATCAAAGGATAACTTAACAAATTCAGAAATCAGATCCCATAATACAAGATCCGTCCTTTTTCTGTAAGTTCAGTTATTGTTTAGATTTAAACACCTAATAGAAATCATGATTGTAATAATCGGATCTAGAACGATGTCTAGTTCTGATTTGCGCCTATCCTTTTGTCAAATCTAAATTACTTTTGCCTATGAGACTATTGTGATTGATGTAATGACACCTATCATGCCTATGAGACTGTTGGACAGACATAATAGAACCTATCATGCCTATGAGACTGTTGAGACTGACATAATAAAACCTATCATGCCTATGAGACTGTTGGATTGACATAATGGAACCTATCATGTCTATGAGACTGTTGTGATTTATACGATGGAACCTATCATGTTGTACATCCTATGCCTATGAGACTATTGTGGTTAAAATAATGGGACTTATCATGTTGTACATGAAAATTAGCAATTCTCTTAAGTCCAATTCTATCTAATCTTTATACCTATGGTGTAAATTGCTTAGCTCGTCTACACATATTGTTAATGTACAACATTGAAACATAATTCTTGAATTGGGTACATCTTTACATGCCTATTTTTCCTTATGTCAATTCTTATGCTCCTTCTCTATGTTTCCCCTTTTTACTTGCTTTTGTGAATACTAAGTTCATTCGGAACTTAGATTGAATCTCGTTGTACGTGCGATTATAACACGGGGAAAATTGGGTATAATTTGATTGGGTAAATTTTGGGCATGACATGGGAATGTGTCATAAACTTGTATTGACTAGACTTGTGGAAAATTTGACACATAGATTTGGACACATATGACAAATATGTAAATTGGCTAAAGATGAACATGCCTAACCCGAGGTTAGATTGAGTTGCGGTGTAAGACTGCCCGGAACCTCCCGACACATCCAGCTACCGCAACAATATAGATCTAATGTGAGAGGTTAGCGCATTAAGCCCAAAAAACTTAGGTTAGATTGAGTTGCGGTTTAAGACTGCCCGGAACCACCTAGCACATCTAGCGACCGCAACAATATAGATCTAATGTGAGAGGTTGGTGCTTTAACGAATGAATTAAAGCTAAGGAACAGACAGGCTAATAATGGTAGGGTTAAGTTAATTAAGGCAACACTTAACCGATACAACATGTTAATTAAAACAGATGGGCGGGGTTAGGTAAATTTGAGAACACTTAACCATTATAACATGTTGATTAGGAAACCCTAGTAACGGGGACCTATTTCAGCAGTAACCCACATAGATGTATCACGGTACCCTGAACTAGGCAGGGTGGGGCATGATTACTGGGCTGATTATAAGCGGTAAAAATAGCGGCGGGTGGTGCAGCAGTGTAGGTTCCGGCGGAGTATGGGTGTGCACGTACTCCGGAGTGGATAAAGCAGGCACTGGGCATCAATAGTATACACTGTGCATCTTGAATTTGTGTCAGGTTGCCACCATAAGGAAATGATACACCCTATGGCAGGACCAGCATGGGTATCTACAATCGAGCGGGGCTGAATGACACAAGTAATAAATGCATGCGAGTAGAAGCCGATCGATAAAGGGATCACTTTGTTATGAACACATAATGGTAGTTGAAACACTCGTTGGTAGGTGCAGAGAAATGGAAATGAGTGCGATAATATATTCAGTTTATCTTGCCTCATCTTATGTTACCTTATTTCTATGGTATTGTCCTATGTTCAGTTTATTCATGTCATGATCCTTTTACATGTTTACATGCTGAATAATCACTGAACTTAACAGACTTATGTCTGACCCGTTTTCTTTTGCCTTCTTTTCTTCCGTTCCCCCCCTCCCCCAGGTCTGCAGGGAGGGAATACTTCTTCTTAGAGCAGACCTTTTCCAGCTTGAAGAGAGTAGATGTATTGCTTGGATTCTCTTTTCTTGGGCTATGGCTGTGATTACACTTTTATTGGGGATTTATGCTACTTTACTACTGCCTTATGCTTCTTATGTACCTGGAGATTTAAATCAAGACAGATGTTTTGTTGTAATAATTTAGAAGTTGGGTTTTGAGACAATGCTTGTAATGTTTTGATTGAACCACGCTATTTATAAAATAATTTCAGTTTTTCGCTCTTTATATGTCTGTCTTGTAAATTATCTGTGTCTTTTACGTAAAATGCTTCACCAAAGTTAATACATTCCCTTTGTGAGTGACCTTAACGGAGGTGGGGTGTTTCAAGACATCTAAAATTTCAACCAAACATCTGGATTTTTCTCCAGCCTAAAGTAAAATGCCTAAAGATGTTTTCAGGCGTCTGGATATTATATCCAGACGTCTAAAAGTTTTGTCTGTCTAAAAAAAAATCTGTAGAAGAATTCAGACATCTGATATTTTATTCAGACGTCTGGATTTTTTTGGGGTTTAAAGAAATATGCCTGAATAAATATTTAGCTATCTGGTTAGTTTAGCTAGACGTCTGATAAATTTCTCGGGCTAGAGAATTATATCTGCAGAAGAATGCAGATGTCTGATATTTTATCCAGATGTCTGGAATTTTTTTCTCAGCCTGAAGAAGTACTCAAACATCTGGGTATTTTATCCAGACGTCTTATATTTTTCTAAGCCTATAATATTATGCCTGAATAGGTATTCAGACGTCTGATATTAAATCCAGACGTCTGGATTTTTTATTTGGCGTAAAACAATGAGTTAAATAGACACAACTAGATAAAGATTACAAAATATACCTAAATTCAATCCCATAAAATGGCTTTCCCTAACATAGCATTCCCTTACATAACTAGTGATATATTACTCAAGTATTCCTTTGCAATCTTCCCTAACATAGCTAAGATCCTCGGCAGAATCATTAATCTCCATATCGGTTTCTTCAAAAATTCCAGTATCCATGCTAAATTCCTCAAACAAGTCATCTGCATCTATTTCATGAAAAGTTCTTGACGGTGCCCTATCACAACATACCAATTATAATCATCATCTTCCCTTGAATAGAAAATTTGTTTTGCTTGAGATGCAAGGATATATGGATCTTTTGAAAATGATGCTTGATTTTGTTGTAAATTGACAAGGGTAAATCCATCTTCTACCTTCGCACCATTTCCTATATTTGTCCAATGACACTTAAAGACGGGAACATAAAAGGCATGATAGTCTAACAAAAATATATCGTCAACATCCCATAATAAGTAATCACGTCAACCACTTAGGGAATATCTTTTGGACTAGCCCTACAAATGGTGGTTACATCATAAGTGACTCCACTATTTTGAGTTTTTCCCTCAATATCTTTTGTGTGAAAACGTTCTCCATTGATGATATAACCTGTACAAGACAATGCACTACTCCTTGGACCATAGGCGATCCATTTTAACATTGTGTCATGATCGTTCGCATCATAAGGTATCTGTAAATGAAAATATTATTTATGTTAGATCTCGATAATAATATATTCAAAATTAATGAGAATATATTTTAAAATTCAACTCACCTTCTTCTTAGTCCAATCGGCAAAGTTATTTGTATAGGTTTTCCAAAGTAAGGTCGCATTTTTTTATGCGCTTGTTTGAGTGTTGCAACTCCTGAAGATGCAAACTATTATAAAAGGAAAAAAATAGATAAGTTGCACTATAAAAATAATTGAACAATAGGACAAAATGCACTAGTCACTTACTCTACAAATGGTTCCACTATAGCCATATTCATTAGCGCAACCAAATGAGTAGCTTGTTTCACATTTTCGGATAGTGTAATTATTTTGCAAGCTGAAGTTGGTCGTCCTTCAAGTGCGACATCATTTTCATAATCTTTATTTCGGACTACCTTCTCTTCGATTTTTTCTGATTTTTTTAAGAATTCACTAAAATATTTCATGCACTCCTCTGCAAGATAGGATTCTGCAATACACCCCTCAGGTCGTGCAGTGTTTCTTATATAATGTTTTAGTGTCTTCATGTATCTTTCAAATGGGTACATCCGACGAAAATGGACTGGTCCACATAATCTGGCTTCTTTTCCAAGATGAACCGTCAAGTGTATCATTATATCAAAGAACGAAGGTGGAAAATATCTTTCAAGTGCACATAAAATTAGAATAATATCATCATCAAAATGTTGTAGTTTTTCTCTATCAAGAACACGTTGGAATAATTTATGGAAGAACAAACATAAACAAATTATTGCTTTCCTTGGCTTCTTCGATAACAATCCTCTTATTGCAACCGGCAAAAACTGTTGCATTAGGGCATGATAGTCATGTGACTTCAAACCACTAATTTTACAATCTTCTAACGATATAGAGCTCTTGAAATTCGAGCAATAACCATCAGGTCCCTTAAAATCATACAGTCTTTTATTGAAAAAAAAAAAAAATCAGATTTGGACAATGTATATGGAGTAGGTGGAAGATATGTTTTTTTTCCACGAGATTGTGCATAAAGGCCACATTGAATTCCTCACTCTTCTAAATATTTTCTACAATTAATTCCATCTTTCGATTTGTTATCATGCAGCATCGTGCTTTTTACGCTTTTACTAACATTTTTTTCTACATGCATTACATCTAAATTATGACGCGTTGGCAGTTCCTACAAAAATCAACAATGTTAAATTTCATTACTAAAGAACTGTATTATTGATCAATGAAAAATAAAAAACTAACCTCTCAATATGGTAAATCAAAGAAGATTGATCGGTTTTTCCACCTTGATAGCTCTATATTCACAAGATCACCATCTTCACCTCTATTTTTTTATTAGTATTTTTGCTCTTCCTGCTCTCCGGCTTAATTATTTTCTTCTTACCCTTCCCATTCTTGCTATTATTATTATTATTTACATTTTTGATTTCTTTCCCAAAATTATTCGGAAAGTTTTTCAAAATAGCAGAGATGTTTCTTCCAGTCAAAACTCTAGGTCTACGACCAATTTCTACAGTATTACCAAACCAGATTTTTTATTTCTCAAGGAATCTGAAGGGGGTAAAAATCTCCTATGACCCATATAACCACTCTTCCGACTATGTTTCAACCATCGATGGTGAGTATTGATACCGCATAACGGACAACCATTTTTACCTTTCACACAACATCCAGCAAGATTTGCATATGCTGGAAAGTCATTTATCGTCCATAGTAAAATCGCTCTCATGTTAAAAAGCGATCTACTAAAGGCATCATAAGTTTGAACCCCATTACTCCACAAATGTTTCAAGTCTTCAATTAGTGGCTCCAAATATACACTAATATCATTTCCTGGTTGCTTTGGACTAGGAATCAACAATATTAAGATGATATTTTCTTTTTTCATGCATAACATTGGCGAGAGGTTGTATGTCACAAGCATCACAGGCCAACAATTATATTTGGAACTCATTGTCATAAAAGGATTAACACCATCGGTAGCAAGATCAAGTCTTATATTGCGTGGATCAGCTGCAAACGATTCACATTTCTCATCTACTACATTCCATGTTATTGAATCCACAGGGTGGCACATTTTCCCATCATTGCTTTTGTTACTAAAATGTCATCTTAAAACTTCTGTCGTATTTTGAGATCTAAACATTCTTCTAAATCTAGGAATGACTGGAAAATATCTCAAAACTTTAATTGGAATGCCATGCATAATTTTATTGGTACGTTCATTCTTCTTCCATCTTGACACACCACATTTAGGACAACTTTCCAAATCTTTGTACTCTCTTCTAAAAAGGCAACAATCATTTTGACAAGCATGAATTTTTTTCAAAACCCATATCGAATATTTTGAGAAACTTTTTTACCTCATATAATGTTTCCGGAAGTACATTATTTTTTGGCAACAATAATTGTTGCACATTTAGAAGTTTATCGAAGTCGGTATCAGACAAACCAGTCTCACATTTAATATTATACAAGGCAATGATGGCAGATAATTTATTTGATCGATACAATCAGGATACAACGGGGCTTTTGCTTCTTCCAAGTTCCTTAACAAATCATCCTCTCGTTTTTGTGCGCTATATTCATCTTTATCATCATCAAAAAATGTATAATTGATGAAATCTTCATTTTCATAATCGAAGCTTCAAATAAATCATATATGTCATCGAACTTAACATCTGTGCTTATATTTATGTGCTCACCATGACAATACCACCTACTTGTCTTATATACACGATCTATTCCTCTTATAATCAGATGCTCAACTACCACCTTCTCATATTAATGACTAAGATTTCGACAATCTAAGTAAGGACATAGAATTTTTTCTACATTTCCAAAAATTTTCATAGCGGTATGCACAAACTTCCGAGCTCCTTGCTGATACTCACTACTAGTTCTTTGAAAAAAATTATCTTTTAGCTTTCGTCAAAATATACGATATGATTTTCAAACTACATTTATGTTGAGAATTATGTAGTTACCTGTGTAGATTCACCCAATTTTTATCCATCATCGTCTACTACATAAGCAAACAAATTTCTAAAATTTGAAGTAATAGTCTATTGTTGAGTACAAGCAAATTAACATAACTACTTAAATAAAACAGTGATACTAAATGAGACACAACAACTTATAAACTGCTAATAACACAGTCAACATTTTCAGCAGGCATACAGATGTTAGAAAAAACTGAACATTGGCTAATCAATGAAAAAGATAAAATAATCAAGGCGATGCTTATAGCGACTTAAGGACGACGAAGACTGAATGGGATCTATGGGTCCGACCTCCAATGGAACTGATTGCCTTCCGTTATGACAACCGAGAGACCAAGTGCAATAGTGCGAAGTGGCCGGAGATTCGAAAGTGAGACGGAGACCAGGCGGACGACAAAAATTGGATGGAAAATTTGTAATTGAAAATTTAAAATTTTTGGAAAATATTATGGATTCGCGGCCGATTTTAGTAATAGTGGAGGGAAGTGAAAATTCATTCCTGCTTAAATTTATCTCAACGTTTTAAGATAAAACCAACGTACTCCTGCTTGATTTCTACAACATGGAGACCAAAACGCTGTGAGTTGCAATTGTAGATAACTCCTTTTCTTGTAGTGCGAACTGCAATCCTCTAACAACAAGAAGATGATCTACATGGTCTTCCATTGGGAGCCTCTAAAGGATCCATTATGATACTTGTTTAGAAACTGTTATTATAAGAAAAATCTACTAAAGGTAAGTGCTCCACCTAGCTCCCACCAAAATCAAGAATACATATCCTCAAAAGATCCTTTATGACTGTATTCACCCTTTCTGTTTGGCCATCCATCTAAGGGTGAGAAGTTGTGCTCAATCTCAGCGTGTCCCCATCGCCTTCTATAAACTTTTAGACCACGAATTTAGGAGCTTTATTTCCAGTGTGAGCAAAAAAATAAAATTATTATTTTACAATAAAAATTTGTCTTGTTGGCTACATTTGATTTTTAAGCCTAAGATCTACTGTTATTTTGAATTGTAGACTTATTTTTCTATTAGTATTTAATGTTCCACCTATACTTATTTCATATATCTATTTAGATTATTGTTTTTATCCAAATTAGAAAGTTAGTCCTAAAGATTTTGGAGTTCATAGAATTATTTAGTTTAATCCAATTCTAAAATTTAGGAAGAAATAATAATAATATATTTAAGATTATTTATGTATTTTGTTATAAAATTATTTTCCATAGTTTGAATTGTATGAAGCATATTTGTTCGCTTTTATAAATTTATTTTTATTCTTCATTCTTTTCTTTTCAAAAATGTGATGTTTGACTTGACAAAGAATAGCATAAATAAAAAAGGAAGAAATGTGTAAATTACATGAGGCTCTCTGTATTTCACACTACTAGTTGCAAAAAAAATATACATTCTTTGTTAGACCCAAATGTGGTTCTAACACCCAAATTGATTAGAAACAAGATAAAATAAAACAGAAATAAAAATGAACACACAAGATTTATAGTGGTTCGGCGAAGAAATGCCTACGTCCACTTAGTTCTCACTATATTCAGTAATTCAGTTACAAATGCAATGTAAGATTCACTCACAACTCACTTTTGTTCACTCAAATGATTAAAACAAGAAATGAAAGATGGTTTGGATTTTCCGGGAGTAAAGGAATTCGGATGATGGAGGTACTTGGATTCTCAAAAGTGCTGAAAAAAGATCCTTCTCTTTGTCTCTAGATGGGGTATTTATAGGTGTGAATTTGCCTGAGATTCAATCCGGGTCGGAACACGTGTCATCCATCGCACTCTCTTCGGGTTCGGATGAACTATCAAGCTGACAACACATCAAAGAGATGGACGTTAGGGGTAGGAATCAGTCATAGCCGGTCCGGTTCTCCTGGCTATTTTATAGGAGATTAACCTGGATCATGGGTGCGGGTCGGAGGCGTGCAGGTTGGGGGTCGGATCGGAATACCCGATCCGAACCGGAGTGGCTGGGACGTCTCTCCTTCTCTAATCATATTCCGCTCCGCTGCAACGTTGTGGCAAGCAAAAGGCTTTCCGATCCATTTGAAATTTATTGGCCTTCCGATCCGATCAGATATGCTTTGCCAATTTACCCAGTAAGAGCCATCCGATCCGAACAGGGAACTCTATCCGATCCGAACAGGGAACTCTATCCGATCCGAACCAATATGCTGCTATCAATCTGAATTGTGGTGTTTTCTTCCGATCCGAACCGAAGTCTTATAACCTAAAATACTCTTCAATGGTTGGTTTCTTGGCTTTGTGTTGCCTAGTTCACAAAGTAGGCTAACATTTTGCCCCCTCAAAGGATGCTTTCGTTGTACAAAGCGTGCTTTGATGTCGTTTAACCAGAATTGTCAGAAGTAATGCACAGATTTCTGTTCGGTTCGGCGTCCGACCCGAACACATTTTCTTCATTTCTGAGCAAATTTGGGAACTCATCTCGCCATGTAATGCTTCTTGCAGGTATGCTCCTCCTTTACTCTCCTTCTCTTCAATTCGAGTCGGATGCTGAATTAGCGTGTGAAATTTCCACTCGGTTCGGATTCCGATCCGAAGCGTTTTCGTGGATTAGGTTCTTGGACGTTGGGCTTTCAGACAAAGTCATGCTATTGGGCCTTCACTCCGGTCCGAGCGGGTGAGACAAAATAGGAAGACGAGGAGTCAACACCATTCCCTATATAAATTCACTACTGCCTTCATTCTTTTCTCCTTCGTTTCTATTGCCGCTCCCAACCTAAGTATTTGAAAACGCTAAAAACTTCAATATTCCGAAATCATTTCTTGTAGGTTTCTCAAATCAAGAACATAGGTAGCTTTTTAATCTCGGATAACTTCGTAGTAAACGTACTTGATTTCAATTTGTGTTGGATTGGTATGGGTTAATCATAGGCTTCGCTTGAACCCCCCGCCGCCGCTGGCGGATGCGCCATCGCTTCAAGGCGTTGCGAGGCTGGAGAGGGCAAAGATTTATCCTCAACGATGGCTTTGGTGATAAAGCGGATTCGTTTGTGAGTAGGAAGGAAAGAAGAAGGAGATGAAGAGTGGGATGACAAACTAGAGTCGGTTCGGGTAGAAGACGGAGGATCAAAAAAGGAAGGAGAAGGAAAGGGGATCGGCTAGGATTACACATTTTAGAAAGACGGGAGGAAGGAAAATGCCGGCTCGGGTCGGAGATGAGGATGAGATAAGAGGCTGATATGAACGGACTGGTTGAGTGATGCTGGTTCGGTTCGGATCGGGTCATCCGATCCGATCAGACCAGTTCTGCTTCCGAACCCATTGTCTTCCTTGTCTTGAACTGTCCAAGCCTTAACGATGCATCCGAACCGAACCTACATTTGCATCTGTATTGAGCCAATCATCACATGCATATCCGAACCGAACCGAACGCATCAAACTTGGCACATAAAGACTACTCAACTAATTCAACTAACACTTACTCTAGACGAATATGCTTCGCGGACAGTTAGGATAGTGCCTTGTGAATATAAATGAGAATTAAGAACAACTCTGACCATCACTTTCTCTTTAAAGCTTCGTCTTACATTGCTGTACTTTTATTTTGTATTTCCCACGTTTGCTGCACACACTTTAGTTCACACACATACACAAAGAAGGGGGACACGGGATAATTTACTCTAATCCGTGCTATTGCTTCTTCAATAGTTCCATGACAATGAGGCCCAGACGCTCTTCTCGTCTAGCTGAGAGGAAAGAAGCTCCGGAAGCTTCCAACAAAACCACTCTCGAGGATATATCTTCTTCATCTGACCCAGAATGGGACAGCGAGGGTCCGGATTACGGAGTTGGTCATCGGGAGAGTGACGAAATGTCTTCAGAAAATGAAGTTTCCCTAGGCTTTGAGGAGGAAGGAGGGATTGGTGACAATCGAGCACCTGATGAATTTGACTCAGCCATCATATTGGAGTCACCTCCAGATTCTGTAGAATCAACAATTGACAATGACCGACTTGTGAGAATTTGCTTGAAGTATGGAATAATGAAGAGAGACACTTTAGTGCCCTCACGTTCTGACCGTCCCCATAACCCTCCAGAAGGATACATGACAGTTACTCGACTGATGTGCATGGTTGGCGCCATTCCTCCATTCTCGCCTTTCATCGTCGACTTCTTAAGACAAATGCGGATTGCCCCCATGCAGCTGCATCCCAACTCATATGCCTATCTGCATACCTTATTCATAGCATATCGTGAAATTCTAGGCGTGGAGCTCACGTTCGACGATGTTCATTTCTTTTATAATTTCAAACATCGGACTAGAGAAACCCCTTCTTTCTGTTACTTTGAATCAGTCCCAAAGAGGAAGATAATCTCTACGCCGTTTAGCAGCAAAGCTGGAGATTCCAGACTAGAGTGGTTCTATATAAAGCAACAGTCTGGATGCGCCAGGAGATGGACAAAATCAAGTAAAGCACTGATCTTATGATCCTGGACTCTATACACTTGAATCATCACCCTGACCTGTTTTCCTTTTTATTTGCAGTCGACAATCCCAAACAGGTATCAGACCAAGCGTTCTTTGATCGAATGCACCGTCTTCTCAACGGCGACTAAAAATTCCTTACTATTGACGAGGTCCTTAAAGATGAGTTCCTTCATTTTCACGGGCTGCTATCCGTTTTCCGTAGCATCGGTCATGGGACGGTTCCCTATGCATATATTCCTCCAGTGGAAACAGTTCCAGAAATAGGAGAAGGCTCGGGAATTCCTGCAGCTTCTCTTCAAACTTCACCCTCTCCCTCTTCCACTCAAGATGATGAACTGGCTAATCTGGCCAAAAAACATCGTGAAGGGTATACTGCCCCCGAGGAAACTACCTCGCTAGACAAATCAAAATCTCCCCAAGGGTCGCCACTTCACGCTTCCGAAGGGGATGTTCCTAGCACCGACGAGCACATATTTCAGGGTTTGGGGGATCTCCCCTTACCCGAGACTATATACACTTCAGAAGATTTCAGAAAGGACCCTTTAGTCTTCACTTCTTCTGAAGAAACTACTCCTGCTAAGGCCAAAGAGCCTGCCCGCACCAGTCTAGCTTCAGACTCGGGTTGGTTGGGGGGACACACACACCACTTAGGATGCACTTTACACCGTAGCACTAGCATTCATTGCACTTCTTTCTCCATGGATCCGTCGATTCTAAACTTCGTTTAATTTATCGTGCAGGTACAATGTCTCGATCCTCTTATGATATAAGAAAGCTTCACCGCAGCATGTCCAATCCTCCTCAGGATGCTGAGTATAATCGCCGGGATGATCGTGGTAGGGAGGAAAGAAGACCCTATGATCCTTATCGATCTCGATCCTCACGCTCCCGCTCACCAGTTCGACCGGAACAAGAAAAATACAAAAGCTATCAAGGTCGTAGGGAGGAGGATAGACCACAATCTAGGGATTCCACTTCCTCCCACGAAAAGCGGAGTAGAGAGAAAACTCCTCCAAAGGAAACTGGGTCTAGAAGCAAGCAAAAAGTCCCTGCTACTAAGCGACCTCGGACAGACAAGGGTTCTACAGAATCTTCTTCAGGAAGGGACACTGAACTAACAATCCTTGCCCCTCCTCCACCAGATGCGGGAACCGCAGTAAGGCTGGCATATTTAAAGGAGCAATTTCCCGAGCACTACTTCGAGACTCTGACCTTTCTACCTTCCCTTGAACCTATTTCTTCTAATTGGGCAGAGGAGGCCAGAGCAAAGATTGATTTGGTGGAAAAACAATATACCGAGATGTTCAAGTATTCCCGCACTCTTTCTAGAATCATCCGCACTCTAATGACAAATGCTGACTCAATGCAGAAGACCGCAGAGGAGGATGCTAAGGCCTTAAAAACCTTAGGAAAAAACTTAGAAGACACTCAAGCTCAACTAGCTGTCGCTCAAAAGAACGCTTCTAACTTCAAACAACAGTTTGAGGACATGCAAAAGCACTATCATGATTTGCTAGAATCCCACACTCAGGAGCGTTCTGAGTTGAAGAAGCAAGCTGACAAAGCCAAATCAGAGGCTACTAAGACACGTCTTGCTTATGCTGAGCTTGAGCAGAAAAATGTTGAGCTAGCGAAAAGGAGTGCTGAGTTAGAAAAGAAAAACGCTGACTTGGCTTCAAAATTGTTAGAGGCGGAAAACAGGGCTGCTCTGGCTGAGGGCAATGTGGAATGCGCCATTAAATCTGCGGAGGAAACCCGCAAACAATTATCAGAGGCGGAGGCCGATATTCAGGGCTTCGGCGAACTAATGATCGAATTCTTCGCGCACATTATTCGTCGTCGAAACATTTCCTGGATCGAGGACTATCCATCCACTTTGGTTCATGTGTGGAATCCAATCGTCGAGTGGGAAAAAGAAGAGCTTAAGGTCGATTCCCTCGATGAAGATAAGCTGATGGAGAAATACCTAAGAGACGACGAACCGGAGCGCCTAGCTGAAGGGCGCCGTCTAATTGCTGAGGCCATGGAAGAAGAGAGGCGGAAGTCTAAACAGAAAACCGTCCCTGAAGCTGGTTCCTCTTCTTCTGCTCCTGTAACTCCCGAAGTAGAAGGGTATGATCCCGAAAACCCGGGAATTCCCCGAACAACTTTGCTATCTCCCATTCCTGAAATAACTCCAGAGGTAGTAGTCACCCCTGCTGAAAAGTCTTCAGAAGGTATCCCTATCTTTTCTCCTCAATTTGTCAAGGCTACTACTACCTTTGGCTACATAACCGAACGTTCGATGAGAAATCCTTTGCTCTCGCCTGAGTTGATAACCAATGTTTCTCATTTTGTAGGCGTTGAATCATCCGCGAAGACAGATGTAGCTCAAGGAGCTACCGCTGGGACATAACCTGCTGATAGGGTCAAAGAAGGGGAAGACAAGGCTGCTTCAACAGACCTGGGGGAAAGAAGTGAGCCAACTAAGGTCACTACTCCCCATGATGAAGAAATGATTGCAGCTCTAAAAGACGACGGAGGAGACGAGGGGCATGATGAGGAACCAGAGGTTACAATAACCGGGGAGTCAAAAAGCGCCGATGACATTACCTTGGCGGCCATGAAGGCCGACCAAGACAAGCGCTTGCAATTAAAAGCCGAAGAACTAGATCCTGAGGTCCTCAAGCCCCTTGCAGTTGTGGATGCAGGTTCAAGGTTAGTTGTTAAGCTCTCAACTAGATCTATTACCGAAGAACTTGCTAAAAAATCTTCTCTTGATTCCAGTGCCCCGCCCTCCGGGAAGAAGTCTGCTGGCTCCAGTACTACATCTTCAGGGAAAAAGAAATCAAAGCGGATCTTGACTGAAGCCGAGAAGGAAGCAAAAGATGCGGAAAAAGCTGCCAAGAAATCGAAGGCTCATCCCAAACCCAAATAGTGGGTTCCCCTGTATCTTTTTAGCATTTTTGTAAACCAATAAGTGCTGCTATACCAGCAGCTTCCGCACTTTCTTTTTCAGTTATTTCCCTGTACAAATTCATTCATTTGTAAATAAAAATAATTCACTTTTTGCAATGTTTATCTGTTAGCAGTTCTGCACTTATGTAAAAATGCATATCTATAGTTATGAAACAAAGTTGTGGAGAGGGGAGATATGTGTATGTATATGTGTCCCCAGTCAATCTCCATAAGTTATTCAGTGCTTAACCATGCAATCTGAATGCTCCCGATTCTCTAACGGGATAGTATTTCCTGTGTCATCAATACCTGTTGTTTTTCCTGGCATTTCTTTTATACTCTCTCTCATTCTCTTGAGAGTTAGAGTTCGAATTCAGTTATTTGTTTATTCCCCGGTCGTTCAACGGGAAAAGATTTCTTTCTCGGCGCTCGGTCGGAGACGCCTTTATACTCTCTTTCTCTCTGAAAAGTTAGAGTTCGGAGTTGAACCTCTTTCTCAGCGCTCAGTCGGAGACGCTTTTATACTCTCTCTCTTTCTCTGGAGAGTTAGAGTTCAGAATAGAATTTCTTTTTTGGCGCTCAGTCTGAGACGCTTTTATACTCTCTCTCTTTCTCTGGAGAGTTAGAGTTAAGAATGTCGTTTTCTCATTCTTTTATGTCTTATTGCACAAATAATCATTGTGCTTCTTTTTATGTCCAAACTGTTTCAACCTTTTTAGGCTCTAAGTTATCCTGTATTTTATAATCACAACAGAACAACTAACTAATGTAAATGCATAAAAGTAAATAACACACAATATTTTTATAGTGGTTCAGCTAAGTCATAGCCTACATCCACTTTATAGTCCTTTATTCATATCATCAGATTTTCCCAAGGCAAAGCATGTCTTGTTACAGAATCCGCAGTAAAAATAAAAAATATAGCATTTCTAATCCAAATATCGCATTAAGTGTTGGGCATTCCATGCTCGAGGAACTTCTTCGCCATCTACGGTCGTTAACTTGAAGGTTCCCTTTTCAAGTTTCCGTTGGATGACAAAGGGTCCATCCCATTTTGGGCCGAGGTGAGGAAGGGATGGAAAGACTCTCTTTAGTACCAAATCTCCTGATTCAAAAGTCCTGAGACGAACTTTTTTATCATAATAGCGTGCCATCTGACGCCGATGTCTCGCTGCACGCAAGTCTGCTTCATCCCTTTTCTCTTCGATTTCATCAAGAGACTCAAGTAAAAGTGCCCGATTCGTCATCGGGTCATAATACGTCACCCTGTGGGAAGGAACTTCCAGTTCAACTGGAATTACTGCTTCTGAGCCAAAGGAGAGAGAGAAAGGGGTATGACCGGTAGCCGTTTTAAACGTTGTTCGATATGCCCATAAGGCTAGGGGCAACTCATCAACCCATTTTTCCTTTGCACGCTCTAATCGCTTCTTGAGGATGGATTTTATTACCTTGTTTATCGCCTCTACTTGCCCATTAGATTGTGGATAAGCAACTGCAGTATATCGTTTGTCTATCTTATATTTTTGGCAAAAGTTTCTGAATTCAGTGCTATCAAATTGGGTCCCGTTGTCGGTAATAATCGTCCTTGGGATCCCGAATCGGCATATAATATTTCTGACCACAAAACTTATCACCTTTCTTGTGGTGATCTTAGTCAAGGGCTCAGCTTCCACCCACTTTGTGAAATAATCCACGGCTACTATGGCATACTTAGCTCCCCCTTTAGCAATCGGTAAAACTCCAATGATATCGATTCCCCATGTGGCAAATGGCCAAGGACTCACCATCGATTTAAGCTGGGTTGACGGTGCCCTGGGGATTTTGGCGAATCTCTGGCACTTATCGCAGCGTCGTGAATAATCAGCTGCATCCTTGTTGATCGTAGGCCAGAAGTATCCGTACCGCAATATTTTCTTTGCTAAAGTTTGACCTCCTGTATGATCTCCACACTCACCCTCGTGCACTTCTCTCAGTACACGTTTGATGTCGTCGTGTGCAATACATCGTAACAGGGGCATAGAAAATCCTTGTCTATAGAGGGTATCGTCTTGCATAACATATCTGGCAGCTTTGCGAACTACGGCTCTTTTCTCACTTTTCTTCGATGGGAGTGTCCCATTCTTAAGAAAACTCTTGATTGGAGTCATCCATGACTCCTTCTCTGGTTCCGCTTCATGAACGAATTCAATTTCCATTGACTCAAAGCTTGGCGATTCCAACGTTTCAATTGGAATTACCTCAGTCTCTTCTGGATTGTCGGAACTAGCCAATTTTGCTAGTCTATCCGCTTTCTGGTTTTCTACTCTGGGAATATGTGTTATGTTGTATCGCTCTAAGCTATTTAATAGCTCTTTCACTTTCTTGAGGTAAGCGACAAGTCGAGGTCCTCGAGCCGCGAATTCCTCTCGCACTTGACAAACAACAATCTTAGAGTCACAAAATATGTCCATCATTTTTACTCTGAGGTCTTTAGCGAGTTTCAGCCCGGCAATCAGGGCTTCGTACTCAGAGTCATTGTTTGTTGCCGAAAATTCTAATCGCAGGGCGTAATATAACGACCGTCCCTCCGGAGTAACTAAGACAATTCCAGCTCCGGATCTTCGGTCATTTTTAGCTCCATCTGTATATAATTTCCACGGATTCATCTCTAGTTTATCCTCGGATTTAACCACTCGGTCATTGATTATTTCTTCCTCTGGAATGGTGAACTCCGCAATGAAGTCTGCTAGAGCTTGTCCCCTGATTGACTTTCGTGGTTGAAAATTCAAATCAAACTGGCTTAGTTCTATGTTCCATTTAATCAACCTTCCCGACGCTTCGGGTCTCTGCAACACCTGTCTTAACGGCTGATCGGTGTATATGGTTATTGGATGGGCTTGGAAGTAGTGACGAAGTTTTCGGGATGCAATCAGGAGGCTGTAAGCGAGCTTCTCGATCTTTGGGTAGTTGCGCTCTGCTGCTGCTAATTTCTTACTCACATAGTATACTGGCCTTTGTACTTTGTCTTCTTCTCGAATCAGAACTGTGCTGACAGCGTGAGCCGAGACTGCTAGATAAACAAATAGTTCTTCGTGATCTACGGGCTTTGATAAGATTGGCGGTTTCTCTAACAGCTCTAACAGATTTTGAAAAGCCTCGACACAATTGGGAGTCCACTGGAAGTTCTTCTTTCCCCTTTTTATCAAATCAAAAAATGGAACACATTTATCGGTGGCTTTGGAAATGAACCTACTCAGCGCCGCTACCTTCCCTGCCAGACTTTGGACGTCTTTAATTCTCCTTGGTTCTTTGATATTTCTAATCGCCGCTATCTGGCTAGGGTTGATCTCAATTCCTCGGGAACTCACAATGAAGCCAAGGAACTTTCTCGACGCCACTCCAAATGAACATTTTAAAGGATTCAATTTCATACGGTATTTTCGCAAGATACCAAACATTTCCGCTAAGTCTTGCGTATGACTGGAGGATTGCTTTGATTTAACAAGCATATCATCCACAAACTTCCATAGTCTTTCCTATTTGATCATAAAACATTCTATTTACCAACCGCTGATAAGTAGCTCCAGCGTTTTTTAATCCGAACGGCATTACAACATAACAATATAATCCCAAATTCGTAATGAAACTTGTATGCTCTTGGTCTGGTACATGCATAGGAATTTGATTGTATCCAGAGTATGCATCCATGAAAGAGAGAAGTTCATGACCTGCTGTCAAGTCTACAAGCTGGTCAATCCTGGGAAGTGGGAAACTATCTTTTGGGCAAGCCTTATTTAAATCTGAAAAGTCAATACAAGTTCGCCACTTTCCGTTTGGCTTTTTTACCAAGACAGGATTCGATATCCAGTCGGGATAAGTCGAATCTCGAATAAATCCATTTTGCTTCAATTTCTCTACTTCCTCTTTGAGAGCAGCCGACCTCTCTGGGCCCAGCATGCGTCTCTTTTGCTTCACAGGCGGATGCTTCGGATTTACATTCAATTTGTGACTGATAATGGAAGGTGATATCCCACACATGTCAGCGTGGGTCCAGGCGAACACATCTAAGTTTGCCTTCAAGAAGTCTGTCAGCTCTTCAGCACGATGTGGATCCAATTGGGAACCAATCTTCAAAACTTTCGTCGGATCAGCTTTATCAACAGGAATTTCCACTGTCGCTTCATTAGGAGTTGCATTCCTAGCCTCTGGTTCCTTGTCTTTTCTAGGATCCAGGTCTTCAGGCGTTCCTTTGGGCAACTCCCTTGGGTTCAATCTCTCTAATTGCTATGCCGAGTCCCCCTTTGAGGGAGATGAGGCATCCTTACTCTCAGCATTAACTCCTTTCATCAACATCTTCAGTTCGGCCACATAGCAGGCCCGTCCAGAAACCTGATCCCCTCTTATTACTCCAGTCCCGGCTTCGGTTGGGAACTTTAGTAACAAGCACCAAGGGGCGATACAAATTCTAAACTCAGCGAGGGCAGGTCTCCCTAAAAATGCGTTATATGGCGAATCTACGTCCAGTACTACAAACTGAAGCATTCGCACTCTTCTACGTTCTCCTTGCCCTAAGGTCACGGGCAACTCTATATATCCCATGGGAGCTGTCGTCGCTCCGTTGAAGCCTCTAATCCATCCTTCACAAGGTTTCAGATCTTCGGGCTCAAGCTTCATCTGATCAAATGACTTCTTGAACAAAATATTAACGGAGCTTCCGTTGTCTATTAATACCTTATGGACCAAAGCCGGCCCAATAGTGGTAGTAATAACCAACGGATCATTGGTGGGAGATTGTATCCCCGTGTTGTCTCGGCTGCGAAATACCACGTCATCGAACATGGTTTTTTGTTGTTTTATGGGGGTGACATCTTCCAAATCGTCACCTTCATTCACATCTAGATGCTTGGCAGCATTCACATATTGGTCCATTGACCTAAAACTTCGGATTGCTGGGTGAGGTCCGCCTACTATGGAGTTGATGACGATCCCTTTACCTTTCTGCTGCGTGGTAGGCTTAGGAGCAGGTAGGATCTGTTTTGGAGCCTGCTCTCCTTGCCCCCTGTCCCTCGGGGCAACCTTGTACTCATCCAACTTTCCTTCACGCAGCAGCTTTTCAATTACATCCCTCAAATGTCGACACTCATTGGTCGAATGTCCATGTGTTCCGTGAAACAAGCAAAATTTCCCTGTCGCCATTTCTTTCTCGGTCGAATCACGAGGTGGCGGTCTTTTGTACTGCAACACATTATACGTGTCCAGGTAAATATTTTCCAGGGTGTCATTCAATGGTGTATAGTTCTCGTAGTTCTGGAATCGGGGCCTTTTGTTAGGGTCGCTTCCCCTATTTCTGTTTCTCCTGTTACCGTTCGAATTACGGTTGTTGTTGTTTCCCCCGTTTCCAGTATTGCTGTTTCCACCCTTGTTTCCTACATTTACTTCAACCTTGCCAGAACTTTCCCCAGACTGCTTCACGGCAATATTACTCTGCACATTCTCCTTTGAAGCTGTCTCAGACTTTCTCTTCCGGTTTGCCCGGGCCTCCTCTCGTCTTAGATAAATATCGGCTTTTTCGTAGAATATCGCCCTTGTGGGGGGTGTCTTCCCAGAAAGGTAGTCTCCAAACTCAGATTCAGGATCGACTCCTTCCTTCAATGCCATCAGAATAGTGGGCTCATGCGGGTCACTGACCTCAGTTACAGCTTGGTTAAAACGATCTAAATATGCCCTTAAAGACTCTCCCGGTGCCTGTTTGATCCTCGACAATTCAATAACACTCTTGGACTTTCGAGCATGTAGTCGGAACTGGTTCATGAAACGCTCGCTTAGTTCTTTGTAATTAGAAATTGAACGAGGAGGAAGTCGGGTAAACCAAAATAAAGCCACATCTTCTAGGTAGATTGGGAACGCTTTGCACTTTACTTCATCAGGGGCAGCAGCGGCATTCATAAGCCACGAATACCGCATCAATTGTTGTCCTGGATCAGTCCTTCCGTTATATTTATCCATCTGTGGCAAGTTAAAGCGTCGGGGAAACTGGAAGTCTAGGATATCGTCAGTGAACGGAGTATGGCTTCGTTCAATGCCATAGTCTTCATTTGTATAATTCCGGCTTTCGGACATAATTCGACGAACCATCGCCTGCACATCGGCACTAGTTAGGGGCTGCTCAGGTTCCCTGGCCCTAGTGTCCGAGTTCCTCCGGGGCTCTTGCTCAGGAGATGCCCTTCTTCTTCGAGCTGCCTCTGCTCGATTCCTTTCCCTGCGTTCCCGGTCGATCTCGGGAAGAGGGGACTGGAGTCTTTGCCCCCGAGTGGGGCTATCGTTTCCTAATGCTCGTGCGATATCCTCGCGAGATCCCAAAGATCCAAACGTCAGCTGCTCCACGTTCTGAGGTCGTTCGAGTGGCCTTCGTTCACGGGGCCTCTCTTCCTCAGAAGATGAAGATTGATCTACAGGTGTGTGACGAACCGGTGATGGAGTTCTTTGCCGGCGGAGCTCATTGATCTCCCGACTCATGAGCCTCATATTTTCCTGCATCATGAGATTAGTGCGCTCATGAACTCTCATAGCTTCTCTCGTGCTCTCAAGCATATCAAGCAAGCGCGAGAAATCTCCTTGAGTGATGGGAGCAGATGGATTGACCTGGTCTCCAACCCTGACAGCTGGAATTGGAGCATTCGTGGGGACTCGAGTAGATGTTCCAGCTTCACCAAGCATCGGGTCGGATCGGAGGTAGGAAGTCGGGTCGGATCGGAGCTGGGGTGCCTGGTCGGATCGGTGTGCAGCGAGCAACTCGGGTCGGTTCAGACTGGGGGAGTGCACTGCTTCGGAGTCTCCTACCCGGATCGGATCGGAGCTCTCCCCTTGCTGTCGGTTCGGATTTCCTGCATTGATTCTTCCTGCTGCTGAACTCTGCCCCCGAGACCTTGTTACAACAGCATGTTGCTGATCTTCGCCAGCTCCATTTCCTTGAACAGACTGAACTTCCTTGCCTTTTCCTTTGGCCATGAGTCTTTGACAATTACTTCAACGAATGTAAGAAAGCGGAGAAACTTAAGGATTCACTTCTTTGAACTCAACGGTCCAAAAAGTAGAAAGAGATCCCGGAAAATAAAGAATTTAGATGAGGTTTCTCAGTGAAAGCACCAATTTGTTAGACCCAAATGTGGTTCTAACACCCAAATTGATTAGAAACAAGATAAAATAAAACAGAAATAAAAATGAACACACAAGATTTATAGTGGTTCGGCGAAGAAATGCCTACGTCCACTTAGTTCTCACTATATTCAGTAATTCAGTTACAAATGCAATGTAAGATTCACTCACAACTCACTTTTGTTCACTCAAATGATTAAAACAAGAAATGAAAGATGGTTTGGATTTTCCGGGAGTAAAGGAATTCGGATGATGGAGGTACTTGGATTCTCAAAAGTGCTGAAAAAAGATCCTTCTCTTTGTCTCTAGATGGGGTATTTATAGGTGTGAATTTGCCTGAGATTCAATCCGGGTCGGAACACGTGTCATCCATCGCACTCTCTTCGGGTTCGGATGAACTATCAAGCTGACAACACATCAAAGAGATGGACGTTAGGGGTAGGAATCGGTCATAGCCGGTCCGGTTCTCCTGGCTATTTTATAGGAGATTAACCTGGATCATGGGTGCGGGTCGGAGGCGTGCAGGTTGGGGGTCGGATCGGAATACCCGATCCGAACCGGAGTGGCTGGGACGTCTCTCCTTCTCTAATTATATTCCGCTCCGCTGCAACGTTGTGGCAAGCAAAAGGCTTTCCGATCCATTTGAAATTTATTGGCCTTCCGATCCGATCAGATATGCTTTGCCAATTTACCCAGTAAGAGCCATCCGATCCGAACAGGGAACTCTATCCGATCCGAACAGGGAACTCTATCCGATCCGAACCAATATGCTGCTATCAATCTGAATTGTGGTGTTTTCTTCCAATCCGAACCGAAGTCTTATAACCTAAAATACTCTTCAATGGTTGGTTTCTTGGCTTTGTGTTGCCTAGTTCACAAAGTAGGCTAACATTCTTTGAGTCGATATCTTTTGTTTTAATGGATTTATGAAAATCAAATGCAAAATCCTTTTGGAAAATAGTGTTGCAGCAAAATAAATATGGAAATATATTCTAGTGATGAAAATAGAATACATAAAACTGAAATGAAATTGTATAATAATGCATAGCATTACGAAATAAATATAAATAAATTTGAATAAATAAATAGTAAAATTAATTAACGGAAAGAAGTTTAAAACTAAATTAATTAAGTTAATTCAAAACTATATGTGTGTTTGAATAATAAATTAACCAATTGAGAATTAATAGGATGACCATTAAGAATAAATAGGTTAATTTTTTATTATTCCTATTAATTAGCAGAGGCCAAAAAAAATAATAGAAAGGGAAGATTGCAACCATGAATAGTAAGAAATAAATCTAACTTGAATTTAAATAATGAAATTTATTAAATGCAACCAATGTTATGATTAAAATTAAAAGGGAATTAATTAAAAAGGTTGAGTTGAAAAATTGAATAAACAATGACAAAAGGATTAGGAATATAACATAAATGCAATAGCTGCATAAATTACTGATTGGAAAATTAGTAGTTTAACATAATCGTCTTTGGAAATGTCTATTAGGTTTTTAATATAGACAAATTGACATTTATGGTATTAAATTTGTAGGGTTTATTAGGTAAATAAATATTAAAGTAAACCATATAACCTTAAAAATAATAATTTATGGCAACTTTGATATTAAATTATTTATTTAACTTAATGAGCTAGTGATGCAAGGTCAGTAGAGTCATTCGATGGAAGTATGGCCTTCACTTTGAGGTTATCAACGGTCGGATGTACTAACCACAAGATGTGAGATATCACTGATCTTAAACTCATGACTACATGGGAGTTATGACATGCCTTTATTATAGTATTAAATGGTCTAAAATGCGGTGAGGAGACCCCCTTAAATTTTACATTATGTATTGAGATATTAACTGATTATAAGGTCCGCCTTCCTTCCGAAAGAAGAAAAATAAGGAGATTTTGATAATAAAAGATACGAAATCATAGGAATAATTACCTATAATGGGTAACATGAGGATCGAGGTTAGTTCAGTTTCTATATGGTAAATCTTTCCAACTAATCTAGATATCAGTTTCTATGTATGGTTGGATAAATGAGAGATGATGCGAGGTTATAAGTCACTTTAAGATGAAATGTCTGCTTTGAGATTAACGTGTTAAGTGTTTATGGGATCAACCTTAAGATTTTAAGTGATTGTGAGGATCCATCTTCTTTTCTTAAAGATTACATATATTAAGTGGTTAGTTGATCCATCTTGGGCATTAAGTGATCATTCGGCCTGCTTTTTCCTATACGAAGTATTAGAAAGTTGAATGGGACGTATCAATGGAATCATTTGCATAATTCCGCTTCTTATTAGGTAGTAAGTGGCTTGATTAGAGTCTTCCTAGGGATACATATAAAATTACCATGGTGATGGTATTGAGGGTCTACTTATCTAAAGTGAAGTATTAAGGGGCTTGAAGATACAATATAATTTCATCTAGATGGTAGTAACACATGGTTCCGTCAGGTGAAGGTTTTCCTATATGTATTAAGTGTTTCTTACTATCTCTCATTGTTCCTTATTATTTTTATTCGGGGTTGGTACGCTATATTAAAGCAGATGTCTTAATTAGTAATTACAGGTGCCCATAGTTAGAACATTCAGACTAGCGATAATGTTATTTGGAAACTACCTTGATAGGTCTTAAATGGTCAATGGGTCTAATATCTTGAAAAAGTGATTAGAGTCCACATTGTAGGTCTTAAATGAACCAAAAGATCTACCTACCTTAAACAGGTATTAACTGACTAATAAATAAGCAAAAGAGCCTTCTTTTATTGGAAGTATTAAGTCATTAATGAATATGGTAATATTGGATGGTTAATGTGCTTCATTGAACTACTATATCTTGGAATCGAGGGAGGTATATCGTACATGTTGAATACTAAGTTTAAATAACATAGAAAATAGACATAATTATTGAAGGAACCCATTTTGTATATATCTATACTATTGGAAAGTATTTTGACGTTACACCCACCAGAATGTTTGTTCTGACCCCCTTCCTAATAAATATTTTGGTTTCGAAAGATAGTCGCTCTACAAGAGGATTTCGCCTCAACTTCTTCGGTTTGAACAAAGGTGTGCTTTTCCATAAAAGAATTATTTTATAAAGAAGGATGTCTATATTATAACTTTGAAAAGAATAGAGGCCTTCACCTTTATACCTTTCGATGGAGTAGAAAGGGGCTTATTTCTCTTAAATTTTCTTTTGAGGTTGTTGCCTTCGTTCCTTTGGTCCTTTTGACGAAGGGATCCCTTAATGTCGAATATGTCTGAACTATACTTCCTAACCCATAGCCTATTATTCCGAAACCCTTGAAGCCATTGCCTATGACAACATGCCTTCCTCAACCTTTTGCTATAAACTACTTCCTTCGAAGTAGATGTAGTCGACAAGGAACTTTTCCAAAACCAAATTTTTTTAGGCTTTGCCTCTTTGACTATTAGTGTTTGTAATGATGAAAAGGAGAACTTTTATTAAAATATTTTCTAAAAAGGATTAGATACTTTGCCTCTATTGCTTGCCGCCATTAATTTGACGATAGGCATTGATTCTTGTGTGAAGCTGAAAGGGTTACCCCTTTTGCAATGAATTAAATATGGACTTCGAAGCCTATGAGGGAGTCGAAGGAGGTTGGAAACTACACGGACATCGAGCCCACTAAAGTGTAAATTGGACTTTGACTAGAAATCATTGAAGTGCTTATGTTGTTTGGTAGTTAGACATTGCATTTGTCTGAGACCTTAGAAGGGTACAATGGATGGACAAATGGTAACTACCGGTTAAATTAACTTGTATCCAAGTTCATTGCTTCACGCAATAAAAAGGATTTAATAAAGAGCTTTCTGTTTTGTACTAGCACAAAGGTACTCGACGAAGCATGGAACGACAACCAAAAGGGGAATCTGGTTCTGTTTTAGTGGGATGCGATACCATGAATCCCAGTATGGGAATCAAAGAAAATAAGATTATGGCTTCGTTGCCTATCAATGTAGTTCTTTGAGAAGCACAATACGAGAGTATAACGAGGAAATAGAACCCATTGTGTGTAGCTTGATTCTATGTTGCTATTGTTATAAATTGTACTAACAATTGTAGTGTAGGAGCACGAGCTCGTTTCGTAGCATGATTCTAACGAGAGAGAAACCCGTTCCGCTATGCGGCGTGGTGTCATTAGATGTCAATAGTGTCAGGTAGCACGGTTATTATCACAATGGTCTTTTTGATTGATATTTGTTTTTATTTCCCTTTTTACTCTCAGGTACTCAATTGAGTAGGTTGAAGGTTAAGGTCTTTCAGGTATCTCTTTCGAATAAGCTTACGAAGGCGAGCAGAAGGCTATAGCTATTAGGAGTTCCACTGTGTTTTATTCTATCTTGTTTTTCCTATTGGATATATATCGATGAGTTTATTACTTCTAATATTTATACTCTCATCAACCGAGGGGGCATTGTCACATGTCTCTCTTAGAGTTTATTTTGTAATAAATTATATTTTCTCTTAACGGATTATGCGAATGGATGCATGAATGAAATATTTTGTCAATGAATATTTGTGAATATTTTCATACTTCCATTTTATATGATGTTACAATTGATTTTCTATCACCGAAAGTTGAAAGTAGAGATGATCGTAGCATCTGCAGTATTTAACTTCCAACTTAGAGAATGGGGATGTTACAATCTGATATCAAAGCACATGTTTATGTAAACCTTTGTAAAAAAAAATTCTAACTAAAACCCAAAGATTAGAGGAATATACTAAGGGCTGGGATAACGAAATCATGACATATTTGTATTATATACGTATGTATATACCCCACAGTCTTAGTGTCCCCCTCCGGTATCTTATTAAAGTTTGCACACGGAAAGGAAGTAAGATATGGAGAGAAGGGGTGCAAGGTTGAATACTGATGATGGGAGCACCACATCCAATGGAAATGATCGAACTGATGCTAGAGAAGGTCATAGATGAAGGGCTAAGGAGAACCAAGGTGCTGCTACACCACCGGTTCCAAATGTTTATTCAGACCTTGCAAGTTGGAGTTGTTGTTCATCCCGAAGGAGTTAATCCCAGAGCACAAGTTGGAAACAACTATGCGAAACTGAGTAGGGATTACACTAGCTTAGAAAGAAAACAATTCCTTAAACCAAATATGCTTCTGCTGTTGATACTTGCTTACTACATTGCGAAAAAATATTTGGAGATTTAGGCTTGACTGATGATCTGAATAGGAGGTTGGCGTCAAGACAGCTGCAAGACAATGCCTTGCATTAGTGGAATGGGGTTACATTAAGGACATTGGAGGGAGGAATCACTTGGGAAGACTTTCGGAGGATGATGGGGCAAGGTTCGTTTTAGAAGCTACCCAGTCCCTGATAATGAGAAAGTTTGATGAGTTGAAGTAGGGAGAGATATTAGTAGCAGAATATGCTGTAAAGTTCGATGAATTGTTTAGTTATGCTCATGGGATGCTATATTAAGGAATGAGAAGCTTATAAAGAGGCTTAGGTTTGAGCCTATGAAAGAAACTATCCTCACTCGCGTGACCCAGTGATGTTGTCGTTAAAATGACTATCTGTAATGAAGAAAAGCTTAAGAAAGTTAAGAGACCTAATGGAAGCCAGAACTTCCAAGAAAGGAAAACGAAATTATTTAAAGGAAAGGAAACCCAAGGAGGAGGAAAATCTAAGAAGAACAAATTGGAAGTGATTTTCTTTAAAGTGTCATTGGAAGTGTTACTATTTGACGAAATGCAAATAAACCATGTCTCAGATCACTGTTAGGGGAAGAATATCTAATGCTGCAATTATAATCAGCTTGGGCATTATAAGCTCAAGTGTTTGGAAGCAGTGAAGAGAAAAGTGCTTGCTACATAGCCTTTGTCTTATGTATCCACTGCTGCAAAGAAAGGGAAAACATTGTTGAAAGGTACGCATTTGTTTCGTAGAATACCTGTTAAAATTTTATTTGACATTGGTGTATTATATTCATTTATCTTTAGATGTGTAGTAGATAAGTTGTCTTTGGAACCATCATACCTTGTCACAAGCTAATCTGATGGAAGGCTATGTGAATCTTGGGATGAGATGTAATAAACTAGAAATTCGGTTTCTAGGTTTCGCTTTCATTTGTAGTTTGTATGTTTTTGATTTTTATGGTTTTGGCATTATTTTAGGAGTGGATCGATTAAATCGTTATTATGCAAGGATATTTTTTTCAAAGTAGGGAAGCGTTGTTGATACATATCGATAGAGACAACAAGATTGTGTTTTTAGTGGAAAGAGCAGTTCCACAGATATCATCATTGCTAAGTGATTCAGAACTGGAGGAAGACGTAAGTAGTGTTCCTATCATAAAGGAGTTTGCTGATGTCTTCAAACCAGTAATATGCTTGCTGTCAAAGAGAGATATTGAGTTTCGTATTGATCTTGTGCCGGGAATGGAGCCAATGAGTTGTCCACCTAACCAAATGACCCCTTCAGAGATGAAAGAACTGACACATAACTCCTTGATTTGGAAGGAAGAAGTTTTATTCGTTGAAGTAGTTCGCCTAGGGGAGATGTTGCTGTATTTATGAAGAAGCCTGATGAAACATTGAGAATGTGCATTGATGATAGGAAGTTCAACGAAGGAATGGTAAAGAATAAGTATCCTCTTCCTCATATCGATGATCTATTTGATCAGATAAGTGAAGCTAAAGTGTTTTCTTAACTGGATTTAGCTTCTGGTTTTCAGCATCTAAGGATAGTAGAAGAGAGCATTCCATCTTTCATACGAGATGAATGGATATGCCATTTAGATTGATGAATGCACTTGCTTTCTTTGAAGATTTGATGAATCGAGTGTTTTAAGAGCAGCTAGATTGATTTGTATTAATCTTTATAGACGATATATTGGTGTTTTTGAAAGATGTAAAGAAGCATGATTAGCCACCTTTATATTGTTCTTGAGACTTTACAAAAGCATAACTTGAAGGCTAAGTTTCCTAGCCATCGATTTCGGAAAGAGAAATTAAAGTTTCTTGGTCACATGGTTTTAGATGAAGGATTGTTGGCAGATCTAGTGAAGGTTGTTGTTGTTGTTAGGTGGAAGAGGCTAGAAGGCATTATGAAAGTTTGAAGCTTAATTGGATTGGTCGGATAATATCGAAGATTTATTAAAGATTTCTCAAGGTTTGTGACACCACTTAGGATGTTAAGTTTATATGGTTAGATAAAAATGAGGAAGCATTTCAAAATTTGAAGCACTTCTTGACCAATGCTCCTGTGTTAATGGTGCTGGATGGACACTAGGATTTAGTCTTATATACAATGCCTGCGAAATAGGATTAGGAGCTATTCTTATGTAGAAGGGATATACTTCCCGACAGCTAAGGCCACATGAAGTGAGATACCCAACACATGATCTTGAGTTAGTTGTTGTATTCTTTGCCTTGAAAATTTGGAGGCATTGCTTATTTGGTGAAAGGTACAGTTTGTTTATGGATCATAAGTTTTTGAATACTTGTTTCCCCAAAAGGAATTAAATATGCGACATAAGGAATGGTTGAATTTTTTGACGACTTATGATTTTAGCATTGAATATACTTCAGAAGAAGAGAATAAGGTTGTTTATGCCCTTGGTAGAACGTATCAATGAATGGTGTTGACTATGTTAAACAAATGTAAAGACTTAGAAGATTTGGTTGCATGTAATATAAGGAATAGGTTTACATAATGTTCTAATGGAAGTACACCTATTGTGTCATGTTTGGAGGTTCGATCAGTTTTGATTGAGAAGATTGCTTCTAAGCAGGAAGAAGATCCTTCATTAGCCATAAGGATCAGGAAGCTCAGAGTTGCAGTGGAAGGTGATTATTCCGAAGGATGTACACTTGACCAAAATGGAGGATAAGAAAGAAAGGAAAGTTATATGTTTAAGATGTTGGTGATCAACGGAAATAAGTGCTTAGGGAGTGCCATCGTTCTAAGTTTACAGTACACCCTAGTGATACCAAGATGTAATAAGATGTGAAAAGAAGTTTTCATTGGAAAGACATAAAGAAGGATATAGGCTTTTAGGTAAAGCAGTGTCAGAATTGCCAATAAGTGAAAGCCAAACATCAGAAGCATAGTGGGTTGCTTCATCCATCACATATTCCTACTTGGAAATGGGATTCTATATTCATTGACCTTATAGATGGTTTGCCAAGAATGAAAAGGGGGGAACGAAAGCATATGAGTTACCGTCGATATACTAACCAGAAGTGCCCTCGTATGGTCTACTAGGACGACACTGGTTTTGGCTAATTTATTCAAGGAATATAGTAAGCCTTCATGGAATTT
Source organism: Allium sativum (assembly GCA_030737875.1). Classification (NCBI taxonomy): domain Eukaryota; kingdom Viridiplantae; phylum Streptophyta; class Magnoliopsida; order Asparagales; family Amaryllidaceae; genus Allium; species Allium sativum. Next base: position 132,621,810 of record CM060924.1, on the reverse strand, counting down.
CTAGCGATGTTGTAAAAGACTCGGATCCACTATTTACAAGTGAGTTCTCGAACAGTTTGCAGAAGGCATTAGGGTCAAAGTTTAAGTTGTTTACTGTGTATCATCCACATACGGATGGACACATTGAAAGGGTAAATAAGGTACTTGAAAATTTATTGAGTGCTTGTGTTTTGTACTTTAGTGGTACTTGGGAGGACTAGTTACACTTTTGGAAATTTTCTTATAGTAATATCTTCCAAGCGAGTATAGGAATGGTGCATTTTGAAGCTTTATATGGAAGACTGTGTGAATCACCATCGTATTGGTTAGAGATAGACGACAAGTTAGGTCTTGGTCCTTAATTAGTAAGAGAAGCCACAGAGAAGATCGAGATCATTCGAAATCGAATAAAGGAAGCTCAGTCTAGGAAAAAGAGTTACGCGGATGGAAGACATAAGGATTTGAAATTTTCTATTGGAGATAGAGTTTTCATCAAGGTGCCACTGATGAAAGGCGTGTTTCATTTTCGAAAATACCAAAAATTTGCACTATGATTTGTTTGACTTTCTTTATATTAGATAAAATCGGAAAGCTTGCCTATAGAGTAGAGCTGCTAGATAACCTTGCGAGAGTCCATAACATTTTTCATGTGTCACACTTACGAACTTGTTTGCATGACCCCGATATTACCATGAATATGAAGGTGTAGGATGGACTGGTGATGGGACATGACTTGACTATCATAAGAAAAACAGTGAGAATTGTTGATAGAGATGAAAGGAAATTAAGAGCCAAGATGGTTAAACTAGTGAAAGTCCAGTGGACTATTGACGAAAGAGACTACACTTGGAAAACCAAAGGCATGATTCAGAGAATTATCCCGATCTTCTTGTGGTATGATCTAATTGCTTTATAGACTAAATGCTAGCACATACACTAGTATAAATAGCATTGTTCGCTTGATTGCTTGTTGCTATGGTCATTTAGTCATTGCTTAAATTTCGAGGATGAAATTCCCTACGAGGGGAGAGTTTAACATCCCTAATTTTCATAAGACATTATTCAAGAATTTAATTAAAAGAAATTAATAGGAATAATGTAGTGGATGCGGAATGAGATTTGTGATTAATAAATTAATTATAAGGTTGGCCTTAGAAATAAATTAACCAACTAAATTGTGCATAAAGAAGATATAAGGAGGGTAAATTTGAAACTTCCAGCTCCACCTAAATATATACCATATCCTCCAACATTTTTATCACAACGTTTGTTTTAATACCTAAAAGAAAACCAAAGAAGAGGTCAGACATTAAAGCTAGTAGAAGAAGAAAGAAAAGTGTAGGAAACTTATAACTTGGATGTTTATATCAGCAAATCTCATCACTTCTATCCAAACAAGATGAATAATGTTCTCTACTCTTGTAGTTTCGGTTATCTACGTATATTCAAAAGTACCATAGTTGTTTATGATTAATTCCATGTGTTCTTGATGTTATATGTTGGTTTGGAATACCCATGTTTGGTATTGTTGAACATGAATAAGTTCAAAGGTCGAAACCTATAGTTAGACATCTCCAAGTAACATGAAACTTTGATATGATGCGTGTTTAATGATTTTGGAGTTGGGTTTCAAATTTTATAATGTTCTTTTTTTGAATGAATCTATTATCTATTTCATAGGGTTTTTATCTTTAGGAACGATTTTATGTTAATCATGGTATTAACGTTTATGATAACGTGTTCATGTATTTTTCTTTTTTGTATAGTACACAGTATTAGAAAAAAAATGTATACTTTGATCAGAAAACTTTTTATAACGAAATACAACAAATATGGTACATGAAGTATTTAGGCTTCCGCCCTTTTCCTTTCTGGTTCAATTGGCTTTAATACTTATAAATATTTTGGTTTTGAAAGACAGCCACTCCAAAAGAATCTTTCGCCTTGACTCCTTCGGCTTGGCTGAAGGGATTCTTTTCCATTAAAGATTTTTTTTATAAAAAGGATTTCTATACTATGATTTCGAAAAGAATAGAGGCCTTCGCTTTTGCACCTTTTGGTGGAGTCAGAAGGGGCTTGTTTTCTTTAAATTACCTTTTAAGGTTCCTACCTCCATTCCTTTGGTCCTTTTGATAGAGGGATCCCTAATTGGGGAATATTTCCAAATTATGTTTTCTAAACCAAAGCCTATGATTTCGAAAGCCTTGAAGCTATTTCCTATGATGACATGGCTTCCTAAATCTTTTTCTATAAACTGTTTCCCCGACGCATATAGGGTTGGCAAAGAACTTTTCCAAAACCAAATGTTTTTAGGCTTCCCTCTTTGGCTGTCAATGTCGGTAATGAAGACAAGGTTATTAAAATATTTTCTAAAAAGGATTAGAGGCTTTTCCTTTATTTTCTGTTACCATTTATTTGACAGTAGGAATTGATTTTTGTGTGAAGTCGAAAGGTTACCCCTTTCGGAATGAATTGAATATGGACTTTGATGCCTATGAGGGCATTGAAGGAGGTTGAGAACGATAAAGGTGTCGTACCCACTGATGTGTAAAATGGACTTTAATTAGAAATCATTAAAGTGCTTATGTTATTTGTTAATTGGTCATTTCCTAAATATTTTATTTGTCTGAAACATTAGGAGGGTCCGACGGGTGCACAATTGAGAAATACCAATTAAAGTAATTTGTAAATAATGGTATCAAAGTCTGTTGCTTCACATAGTACGAAGGATTTAGGAATGAGATTTTAGTTTCGAGATAGTGGGAAGGTATTCAGTGAAGCACAGAACGAGAACTAGAATGGGAAGTTGGTTCCACGTTAGTGCGATGCGACACCACAAAGCATGGTATAGGAATCAAAAAAGAATAAGATTTTGGCTTTGTTGCGTAGAAATGTAGTTTTAGGCGAAGCATGGTACGGGAATATAACGGGGGAAGGGAATCCATTGCGTGTAGCATGATTATATTTTGCTAATATTATTATTATAAATTGTACTATCCATTATAGTGCAGGAGCACAGGGTTTGCTTCATAGTATTATTCTTACGAGAGGGAGATCCATTCCGCTATGTGGCTTGGTCTCATTAGTGATCAATAATGTCGGATAGCAAGATTATTATTCACACCAGTCTTTTTGACTGACCCGTAGTTTTTTTCCTCAGTCACTTGGGTACTCAATTAAGTAAGTTGAGGGTTAAGGTCTTTCAGGTATCTCTTTCGAATAAGCTTCCCGAGGCGGGTAGGAGGCTATAGCTATTAAGATTTCCACTGTGTTTTGTTTTGTCTTGTTTTGTCTACTTGATATATATCGAAAAGTTTATTACTGCCACTACTTATACTATGATCAACCGAGGGGCCATCGTCATATGTCACTCTCAGAGTTTATTTTGTAATAACTTATATTTTCTCTGAACGGTTTTTGCGAAGGGTTGTATGAATGAAATATTTTAACAATGAATGTTTTATGAAAATTTTCATAATTCCATGTTACCCAATGTTACCAGATGTTACGGTCTATTAACATTTTATTTTATATCATCGAAAGTTGAAACTAAATACAACTGCCACATCTGTAGCGCTTAGCCTCTACCCTTTGAGAATGGAGCGTTACAATGATTTATGAGTTGTTGACATGACTGACTCAAATGAAATCATATGTAAATGATGCATGTACCTAGATTTTGGTGCCTATTAAACTTCCATAGCTCATATCTAGATTATGGAATTCAACTGAGACAGATACGGTTTGATCGTTCGTTAACCAACAATTTATCTAAACTAAGGGGTAGGCAAGATGACCTATGGGGGGTATGATCTAATCATCCACTCCTCAGCTCGCACCTGAAGCTTAGCTAAACACTCAAACCTCATTTGGAGCTCATAAGGAGTTTGAATAGGTGTGACATAACTTTCCATACACTAACTCATGCCTTCCATAAGAGGGGCAAAACCTATAATTAAACATGGATATAGGACCGGCCTATGGGCAAGGCCCATGAGGCGGGGAATTGAGAAACCCACCTTTTTGGGGGCAACATGGGAGAAGTTTGCTTGCGTTCAAATAAGTTTCTTATGCGGAAAGGATATGTTAAATGTTATGGCTGAGTGGATGTGGTGATGTGTTGGGAGTAGTAAGGCGTGGGATCAAATCCCATCGTTGTTTTCTATGCCAGCTTCACGTAACTTCCTTTCATGTCTCCTTGTTGCCTTCTTGGGCCTCGGGCAACCCATCTTATCGGGCCAACCCTACATGGATGCAATACTATCATCCATCAAATCACTTTATCCCATGCTTCAATGGTAAGAGTGCAATATGAGGATGAACAACAGCCTGACTGTTCCCCCACTAGTTCATGCCTTCGACCTGACAGGCACAAGGATAAGCACAAAATGGATATGAATCGATCGTCTGATTTCCTTTGGATAACTAGATATGACCTGGATGTCATAGTTTTGAAGACCGGACCGACTGTCAAACCATAATGCTCAACGGTCGAGGGTTTTGAAGGTCTGATCGGTTGAACCGTTACCGTATAAAAAAATAATACATTAATTATGTAATTATTATGATTAATTTTACTTAATACATGAAATAGAATTATGAAAATAGACTATAAAATAGGGATAACAAAGTATGGTAGCACAGCATGGGTTGGCTGGAAGCATTATGTTAAAATATACTTGCTTGGCTGTTAAAATAATGCATTAAGTATGGTATCTCAAGTCCCACATCGGCTGCAAAAGAGAAGCCATCAGATGTTTTGCCTTTAAATAAACGAGCCTTGAACGATATGTTCCTTTAAAGAGTAGCAGAATGCTTTTATATGATGCACTGGTGGGCCAATGTTGCATAGGCCTGCAATAGTTGCGATTGTTTTTCATTTCAGTTGAAAAAGTAAAGCGATCCACACCATTGAATAAAACAAAATTTCAGTCATTATTCCACACCATCACTCCCCACCGTAATTTTATTCAGATCCAATATTCAAAGGGTTTTTTCTCGTTTTCGTTTCCAGATCCAATACTCACTTTCAAACCCTAAATCATCGACTGGCTTCTGATTTATGATTTACGTGAGATTGAATAAGGATCAACGTTGTTCGTTTGCCTACCTGATTTCGCGAACAACGTCGTTTGTTTGATTTTGGATAAATGCCTTGGAATTGAGCTGAATTTGAAGGCACTAGAAATTCTCGATTTGATTCTAGGTTCAATTCGGTCGATGGAAAAAGCAGGGACGTTATCATTTCTACCCTCTACGATGAGCTCGATTCAGTTGTCAATTTTTTCGTGCTTATGCTCAAAAATGAGGAAATCAAATTGGGCATGAAAAGGGTCTACGATGAGCTCGATACAGTTGTGACTGTGAAGTATTACACCCTTTGGGTTCTTAAGTAATGACTGGATTTTGTTTCTAGAAACAATTTCGCAGAGTAAGAGATGTTGACATAAAGTGCGACTATGTTTTTGTTGTACGTATTTTCTCGCTTCCCCCCATAACATGCTGTTTTGCTTCATGATTTTTGTGTATTATTGTTCTTGTTCTGTGCTTCCTATTGCAGGAATTCGGTAATCCTTATATTTAGAGAACTACTTCGATTAAACTATTTTCGAGCCCTTGTATAATTTTCAGGTCCTAGTCATTTAGTACAAATATTTGACATAAATATTTGTAGTGCTATTGTTATCTTTAGAAGTGTGATTTTGCGAGGCATATCAGAAATCAGCAATTCAAACAAGTGTTTTTGGACATGAGTTTAATCCATGCACTAATGCTATTTGTGAAAATGCTAGTTAGACCTCTGCTAAGCCTGTATCTACTAAGAAAGGTATTAGCAATTAACCACATATTGCATATATTGAAATATCATTGTTGTTCGCAGTTCTTACAGCTGATAGTATCGGTATGTAGATATTTGCCGAAGTAATTTCTACGTTCTTATTAGTGTTTGTGATGTGCGAGGCGGGTACTTTGAGTCGCAACCGATGAGCATTCTGTAAGCAGGCTTGCAGCCTCTGCTGCAGGCGGATTAATTGTGACTGCCATGGTCATATCTCGGGCTCCCATATGAATCTAGCTGTCACTTTTGCTTTTGCTCTTATCAGACATTTTCCTTGGATACCGACTTTTATTTTAATAAATATTTCCTAAGTACCCCTTTTCATTAGTAATTTGCGTGTTTTTTTTCTTAGTTCTAGGAAGAAGGCTACAAATGTTAAAAGCACCAAATTGATGTCGGCCATTTGAGTTCAAATGTTGAAAGCACCAAATTGATGCTATGAAAAGTGGAGAAAATTAAGGAGGCAGGAAGAGAGGTAGAAGGTGGTAAGTGGAAAATTAGAAAGGAAATACTGATATCATACTCCTTCACTCATTCATTGTATGTTTAGTCATACAATTAGTGATATCATACCTCGTATAAGTAAACTTGCACATTCCTTTATCTGTTTGGCTGACATATTTTTGTTGCTCAGCTGTTTTAAAGTAAATTCATAACCAACCGTAAACACCAGTTTGCATTACATTTTCACTGTCAGTTGCATGAAGACTATAACTCAGCTTTGCAACTATGTAGTTTGCCATTAACACACAAGTTCCACTGGGAAGGCAAAACTTATTATCTATATTGTTTTGTGGTTTATTGACTCCCGGATAGACTTCTTTAGTTCCAAATATCATGATACTGAACTTGGAAAAAGCAAGCCATGATATTGACGATTATTTTACTTAACTTGGAGCCTGTTGCTCCTCTTTTAGATTCCTTAGTTATGATCTGAAAATAAGTTGCCCAACCAAATGTTCATATATGTGGAATTTTCCTCAATAATCGGTACAGACTATCATGTTTATAATTTTCTTTTGGTACATTGTTGTGTGTTGTACAGACAGCTCTATGGTAGTTATCTTTTCAGTTGCAGCTGCTGTGGTAGATCTTCTGTTTAGACATGACAAAAATTTAAAGCCAGACTTATTGTTCTGACAGTACGACAACTACTTTATAACGAAGGATTTTGGAAGACAAATGACAAGCAAAACAAACCATTATTTCTTGTAAGTAGGTACTCGTTTTCTTTCTTTCCTTTTATTTTATTTACATTTATGATCATGACATCACGATTAATGTCAGTTTGATATATTGTTGTTGCATTTGTTAGGGTTTGTTAGGTTATGTCTCCTATATTGAAATTGTGTTCCCATAGGCTTCAAATGGTTCGTAACATTTCACAATGTGTGAAATACTTATCTGTGAATTAACTACTTCAGTTTGTTGTACAATTTGATATTCATCCTTGATCACAAAATCTTTAGTGGATAATCTACTGCCAGAGACTGAAACAATATAAGTTATCGTTTATTTTTCAATCTCCATCTTCATGTTTCAATCTTTTTAGCCAGTAATGAACGCTTAATTAAAATAATGTATATTAATACTTATTTCTAGTTTATAGTTCAGGTTTTAATGGACATGTATTGCTCAATGTTTATGTTAGAACTATAATGGAATCTTCAACCTTTTGCAGTTATTTCATTTGATGCTGCTTTGGGATTCCTGATATATGGAGGAAAGTATACCAACCCAACATGGTATATAGACTTGCTAGAATTCAATGAAACGGAGTTTCATGTCAGCTCCTTGAATTATCCGTCGTAATAAGATTTGCCAGGTCCTTTAACTTATTATGTTGGAGTCTTCAACCTTTTGCAGTTATTTCAATGAAATGTTGCTTCGCTATCCGTCGTAATAAGATTTGTCTTCAACCTCTTGCAGTTATTTTTGTTTTTCTTTGGACCTGGACGTGTATAACAAAAGAAGAAAAGCTGGTATAGCAGTATTAGATCATGTATATTTATTAGAAATTTATTATGATTATTGTGTTGTGCTGATGTGTAATAAATGAAAGTAAAATAGTCATGAGACCATGTAGAAAACTTCTCATTTAATTAAGAAGTGTATGTACTTTTATTGACATATGTAATGAATTCAGCTATTTTCTGTAATGAAATTAATAATACACAAATAATGTAAACTTGAATTGTTTTTCTCTTAATGTGGGTAATTATGTTTGTTGTTAGTGAAATAGCGGTTATAATTATAATATTATGAAAATTTTGATTAATAGCAGTTGAGGTATAATTGTTTTTGCAGCTGTAAAACAAAATTTAATAGCTGCTAAAAACAAATGTAAAAAAGGTTGACTTTGTTACGATCGAGGATATAACTAGTGGCGCATGTCAGTTATAATAGACATATTACAACTGTTTTTGGCAGTTGTGAAAGAGTATTTTTTTGTTGTAGTGGTACCTGCGGCAATACCTGTACCGATGTTAGCATAGGGTCGCAAAAGTGTTGCCTTTGACTTTAAAACAATGCGGCAAAAAGCAACACCAAGAAAGTAATGTCACAAATCATTTTTTGCCTGTAACAACACTTTTTGGCGCTTCATGCATTACTTCTTTGGTGTTGCATTATGCAATCTATGGTGTAGTGGACTAAAAGAAGAGTATAAACTATAAGGATTTCGTTCGACCGTCTATGAATTAACTCTAACCCAAGATTAGAGGTAGGAGTGCAAACTATTAAATGCTGACTACAACGGTTTAATGTTGTGACTCGGGCCTAGTATTCCTAATGACTTGAGGTTACGACCGACTGAAATGAGACCTAAACATATCAGATCAACGCTTGATTTTATTAACGAGTAACGACTGAGTACTTTTCAAGCGTACATTAAACTGAAAATTGCAAGTTACTTGTACAGTAAAACAAATAAGATTTTAAACCAAAACAAGCTTTTATTCACGGATAATTCACATCTTAGGGCCTGTTTTAGAAAGCACTCACTAAATTAGCCATGTTTTATACTTTATTACAGAAATATGCCTGTTTTGAGTTTACTGAAGGCGAGTTTTGGGAACTCGCACAAAGGCGCATTCCCAAAACTCGCCTTCAGTAAACGCAATTAAAACAACCATACTTCATTTCAACAAATTTACGCACGACAATCCTACATTGTTCGCTTCTAGATAATTTCTGAATAACATAACGTTGTAGTGCTATTTTGATTATTCATTGTACATTAAAATCGGCGTTTGATTATATTAAAAATGATTTATATATATTTAATAAATCGTTATGCTTTATAAACTATTTCACAGCGATTTTTTGGAAATTTGATTTGGACACAACTCAAAATATATAATATGAAATCTTCATTTTTCTTCCCCTTTATAAAAATATATTTTAATGGATTCGTACGTTTCTTGTTTTGAAGAATTCCGGCATGTAAAAAAGCATATACATTCAGTTAAAGTTCGAAACGTAATAAAACGAACTACCACGACGCTATGAGCTCATTTTTAATTATACTATAAATTATACATTCAAATATAGCGAATTTCATAAACCAAATAACAACAAATATTAACTAAAAAGTTGATTACAAGAGGTCGTAACGCAGAAATAAGTTCTAAAACTTAGGAGGCAACAGATGCTAGCACGAGACTAGGTACTATAACTTAGGATACAACATATGCTACTTAGGAAAATAGTACACCACCAAACTACATCGGTCGTCACATGCTCTTGGGATGTGAAGTTGCCTAATCATTATGGTTAGACCGCAACTGTTCAATAACATTTTGGAGACGTCTAATTTCTTGTTCGAGTTCGTTTTCATATGTTTTTCCCCTTGGGCATAGCGGTTCGTCAAGACATTCTGTGTAAGTACATCCATTCGGATAGAATGGACATTTCTGAATGCAATGGCCAATATTATTGCCATCTGCTTGAACCACAACTTCAACCGCATAACCGCAGTAGCAACAAACTCGACAAGATTCACCTTCCCGTTCATAAGGAATTGGAGCATGTGGTACTTGATAAGAAGCAACTTCTTATCGTGGTAGAACGACCGATTGTTCATACGTGTGTTGAACATTTGGTACTTGGGCTTGATGTGGAGGTTGGACGTTCCACTGTTCAGACGGTGGTTCAACCCGAGGTCTCAGTTTGTTTAGAAACTAGAGTTCATTTGCAAGCTCCTAAAGTCGCATCTGTTCATACGCCTATTCATCAGAGTCTGGAGATGATGGCCAAGACGACATAGTTGTGGTAAAGCACAGAGCAGTTGGAAACAAAGTTGTTGGAGTGAGGTAAGTTGTGAGTAATTCGATAGAGATATATAGCTGCGTAGTGTACAAGTGAATAAATGGTAAAACAAAGAATGGTCTGAACGGTCACCGGTACACTTTGCTTTACGTGCTGCACGACACTGTTTCGTCTGACATAATACTGTCGAATCTGCTTTATGTACTGCTTTATCAGCAATGTTCGTACTTCCAGGAATTTTAATATATTGCATTACATAACTGAGAAGTTTACATCAACGACGATTACAACATCAAGAAATGCAAACCACAATCATACGAACTACAACAAAGGAACACACGAACATGAAATTCAAAGTACAATAAAACAAAGGTAGTTTCCACATACACCTACCACGGGCGTGGCTAAAATCTAGCTCTAGGTGACTGAACTCTACGTTCGGACAACGGAGGGTCAATCCACTGCTTAAAGTAACAACAATCAATTTCATCAGGAAAAACCTTGTGGTCCTCGTAGGCTTCACAGCCGAAAAATCGACGAATAGCATTTTTTTCAGTTTTCGAAACAACCACGAACGATACTTCTCCACAAAGGCAGATAGGGTTGGATCCACCCGGACCTAGTGGCTCGACAATGCGCCCTGCAACTACCCTTTCTTTTCCAGGTCGTTGATTTATTACCGATTTATCGTTGTTTTCTCATTTGTCCATGGTGGAGCCTATGCTTTCTTTTCCCTGTTTCGACATGGTGAAAGAGGAAGGAGGCAGTGACTGTAAGAAAAGAAATTGCGAATAAGGGTTTAGCCGAATTCATAGAAGCCGTTATATATAGCAAAAAACAGGGTCGTCCCCAACCACATATAATTTAAACATTTCACTACACAAAAAGGAGTTAAAAAAACAGGGTCGTCCCCAACCACATATAATTTAAACATTTCACTACACAAAAAGGAGTTAAAAAAACAGGGTGGTCCCCATCCACATGAGCATTATTGTTGACAAGTGCCTAGGAACTCGTAGCATGTCAGGCCAAAATGTATATAGTATACAGTGTTGATTCTCTATCAGGGCTACAGTGGACAGTGACAATTGCGTATGGTTACTGTGTAGATTCTCTATCCCATCTACAGTGAGTGACAATTGCATAGTGTACAGTGGAGATTCTCTATCATGGCTACAGTGGAGACTCTCTATCATGACATACCGTATCAGGAGATTCTCTATCAATTCGGTCCTATGCTTCAGTCCCATACTGACTACTCTTATCAGGAGAGATGTCACTCCTTGATTTATGGGTCGTCACATGCTTCAAATCAGCCTCTCCTCCTCTCTCCTTTATTTAGACCAACCAACCTCTCTTCACCTGGTTTACTAGAGTAGTTCACTATCAAAATGGCTAACTGGGCATACAACGATGATACCATGGTTCAAATGTACGATGAGTACGAACGGGGTAAACAACCCGCAGAAGATGTCGAATTTGTGCCCAAAACGCAAATTGGAGTTCAAGTAGATGCCGCAGAGGTCGAGTCTGAACTTTTTGGTGCAATGCAACCAAACGTTGCAGTCCAACACATCGGGCTGGTTCAAAAATCCCTCAATGCTCATTTGAGGGAAGTTCTTGCTCGACAGAATCCCGATAGGTCAAGCTCCAACATGACGGGTCGTTCAGTCTTTTGCTATTGCGGAGTCGAATGTAATGTGCTTGTTTCTAAAAGTCAAACGAATGTAGGTCATCGTTTTTATGGTTGCAAAGCGTACACTCATGCACAGAACCGCCAAGGGTTGTAAAGTTGTAATTTTTTATGGTACGATCCACCTTTAACAGAGACAGGTGTCCAGTACGCACTTGAGATGCAAGCTGAGGTTAATCGTTTGGAAAGAATGAATGCAGCAATTAAGAATGAAATGCTTCATGGGTGCTACGGTTCATTCCGATACTATGGGTCGTAGTTACGTTGTATTGGGTCGTGGTTATGTTGCATCGTTGGGTCTAAGTTATGTTGTATTGTTGGGTCTAAGTTATATCGGGTTTTATTTATGTTGGGTCTAAGTTATGTTGGGTCTTATTTATGTTGTACTAGGTCGTACTAATATGTTTTTATCGAATTAGATGAACACGGTTTGTATGATGTATGTTGTTCTTGTAAAGTTGTTTGGTTTTCTTAAAATAGTTTTTAAAGTGTTCAAAACCGAAGCGAGTTTTCAAAACTCGAAGAAATGCGTGTTTTCCAAACTCACCTTCGGACTACCCCAGACCAAAATAGGTCTACATATGTAATTATGTTGGAAACATGGCTAAATCTGTTATAAGTTTCAAACACAAGTCTACACACGTGAATTTTCCTTTATTCACAGCAAAAACTTGGAAGGCAAAGCAAATTTCATCTGTTAAAAATCAAAAACAAAAGCGAACCGTGCTCGCACAAACATGACCAACAAAAAAGCAAAAACAGACTATATAGCTGTACACAACTCAGAACCAACGATGGCTATTACCGGGGTTTCTTCGGAGTTGATTCAGTCTAGAAGTTATGCATTCAAAATTATACAATAGTATTGGCTAAGTTTAGATTTCGACAGAGATGACCGTCATCTATCACCACTCCAACCAGTTATCATTAGGATGGTTGTTGTAACACCCCGTAATTTTATAACATTAAAATTCACAAATTAAAGTATACTTAATTTTTAGAAAAGAATTAAGTGAAATGGGTTGCGCAGAGAAATATATATATATATATTGATATATATATATATATATAAATTAAAAATTAAATAAATAAATATGCGAAAAAGTTCAAAACAGCAAATTGGGAGGGGGGAATGACCGAACCGGCCCATTTTTAAGGTCGACTCGAGCCTCGCTGGGTCGACTAGGGGTTAATCCAGGGTGTTTGGCTGTCAACCCGTGGGCCGATTCGCTCAAATGCATATTTTGCATTTGGTTGGTTCTCATGGTTCAGGGTTAATCTAATGGTCCTAAATAACTTCCTACACCTATAAATACATCCTAATGCTAACCCTAAACCTAATTAATATTGAAACTAAAGCCGTTATGCCGTCGCCATGGAACTCAGTGTAGCCGCCGCCAACTAAAGAGGAAGATAGCTAATCAATTCAACCTAATTCAAGCTTAGAGCTTCAACAACGAATCAACTAACGTCGCTACAACAATTCTGCATCAAGTTTGATCAATTGTTCGTAATTCTTTAACCACGAAAGGCAAGTTCGATTTCTCTAATCAAGATAATTATTAAATTAAGTAAGATTAGATATAATTGTGGAATATACGGATATGATGTGAATTATTGACCGTATGATATGATTATGTTGTTAAATTGTGATGTTATCATACATGTTGTAAAGTTATGATCTATGTTGTAATTCTATGTTTGGCTTATGTATAATCAAATCATCATGTTGTTTAAATGCTAGTTTGGTTATGTTGATTCATATGATAGATCATATGTATGTATGCAAGTTTAGATGTTGATTTAGACATAAATCACATGCAAGTTAGTAAAGATTATGACATCTATTTTAGATCAAAAGTTAGGCTATGACATGTATGAGTTATATGCTAAATCTTTACATGCTAGTTTATATGTTTAGAGGTAAATTTACACCATTGTTATGTTGCATAAATCACATATGCAAGTTTATATAAAAATATGAGTTTGGAATATGAATCATGTTATGCAAGTTTGTGGTTATTGCCTATGTAAATTTTGTGATGAAAATCTTATTCATAACATGCAGGTTCATACCTTTTAGGCCTATGTTTAGATCTATGATTTTATGCAAGTTATGTGGTAAATTCTCATATGCAAGTTAGGCCTATTTTGTATGTTATGTGAATATGTGGTGTTTTTCCCTTTTTCATGTGTTAGACTATTTCTTAGTCTATCATATATTCTATGCGAACGGACGCCGCGAGGGTTATGGGAAAAATATTGATTATGTTAATAAATGTGAATTGGCATGTAATAGCCTTAAAAGAGGCATATATGTAAATTGAGATATTAATTGGCAAAGTGATATATGGACATAATTAATGTGAATTATGGTCATAAAGATAATTGGAATTTTATTAACATATTTGATTAGGAATAATTAATCCAAATATGGGATGAAAATATTGATAATGTTAATAAATGTGAATTGGCATGTAAATGAGGCATATAACGAATTTGAGATATTAATTAAGGTGAATTGCCTTAAAAGGCGAAAAATTTAATGAAGGCATTAATTGGAAAATTAATGTGTAGTAATGGACATAGTTTAATTATGGACATAGATTAATTTGAATTTGAATAGGGATATTAAATATTGGGAATTGGCACAAATACCTAAAAAGGCATGAAATTAATTTGAGATGTAAATTGGTACAATTTATGTACCATAAATAGTGGACATAATTAAGGTGACATATTTATACATAAATAAATATGGAAATTATTTGTAATTTGAATAGGGAAAGTAATTCAAATATTGGGGGAAATTAATTATGTATAATTAATTGCCTAAGACACGAGGTTGGACTCATTTGTGGTGTAAGACTGCCCGGACCCGCCCGGCAAATCCAGCAGCCACAAATGGTAGCCCAATGTGAGAGGTCAAAGGCCCAAACTAAATGCATAACAATTGTATGGACACGAGGTTAGGCTCGTTTGTGGTGTAAGACTGCCCGGACCCGCTCGGCAAATCCAGCAGCCACAAATGTCAGTCTAATGTGAGAGGTCCTACAGGGGTTACGATAGTAATAAATTAAGAAACACTTAACCAAAGTAAATATGTAGTGGGACATGAGGGGGTTAAGTGGGTGCCTTGGGTGGCATGAGGAATCTAGTGGGTGACATGTGGGTGACATGAGGATGTCATGAGAAATACGATTAGAAAATTGGAGTAATTTGAATATAAACAATTATGACATGTAATTCAAATTATTGGATAAAATAGGTATTGACACCTATGAAGGGAAAGGTTTTAATTAATTGATTAATTAATTAAAAATGGACATGGTAAATGAAATGGACTACTTAACCAAATCTGATCCCTAGGGATTGTAAGAACTTAAGTTTAAGTTGGGGGTTAAGTAAACTGGGTTATACGGAATGAGCGGGTTAAGTAAATCTTGGGTAGGTGGGTAATATTAGTACATATAGGCCCTTAAACTTAACCGTAAATTAATATGTCTGAACCAGTGAGAGGGTTAAGTAAATCTTGGTTAGGTGGGTAATAATTATGTATATAGGCCCACAGACTTAACCAATACAACCTGTTAATTAAACAAAAGGGTGAGACTAGGTTAAATTAGAAAACACTTAACCAAATTTATACACGTAAGTGGAATGGGGTTAAGTGGGATGTATTAGAGGGGACCAAGCCTAGGTGGGAAGCTTGGTGGGGGCCCTTTTCAGTCCAGTAGCCCATTAAGTATCTTTGTGAGCTCGACCCAAGTCAAGGACGGGACACGCCTACTGGGCCTGATTGTTAGAGGCCAAAATGGGTTAGCGGTGGCAACGCAAGTCCAACGGGGTCATGTGCGTGCGTGGGCCCGGGCTGGTAGGTAAGACGTTGTTGCATCGTGTTGGTATAAGCCGTGCATCCTTAAGTTGTATTGGGTTGCCACTTTCGGGGAGTGATACATCCCACTTTGGGACCAACACGGGTATCTACGAGTTAGGGAGCCGATCGAATGGGGCAGGGTAGTGGGTACATCTAGTGGAGATAGGAGCAGACGGCGCCTATGTAGTCAGCTAGGGGTACACGAAGCTACCATTATTAATTAATCATTAAAGGGGTACACCTAGTGGAGATAGGAGCAGGCGGCACCTATGACGTCAGCTAGGAGTACATGGAATTACCATTGAAGGGGTACATCTAGTGGGGATAGTGGGTACATCTAGTAGTACACGAAGCTATCATCATTCTATTTAGTCAAGAGGAATCAAGTTTCTAGAGTGACTAGTATGGGTGCATTTAGTGTTAGTATAGTACAGTACGGTACAGTACGTTAGAGTATAGTAATTACCCTATATTGATTAGGAAGCGCCTTTAACGTTATCTTTGCTCATCCTATTATTTTTGGTTGCTTGGTCTTGCCATTAATTCACAGTCATTTCCTTATTTACCAAGCTTATGTCTTATCCTAGTTACTTTGATAATTATATTGTTGGAGTTATCGGACTTGCCAGACTTTATGTCTGACCCCCTTTGTTTCCACTGTTGTATATAACAGTGTTGTGTACGCAATTATATGATTTTTTATTTGATGATAACAACCAAATATATTTTATTATTGAATGTGTTTGTAACTGTACTGGTATACTACACATCAGACAGGAATATAATATTTCTGTTTAAATAAAGTACAACTATACAAAAATTTAAATATTCACACAGTATTTTATTTGAACAAGAATATTTTATTTCAATATTTAAACAGTACAAATTTACAACTTCACTATTTGTACATACATCACTGATATACATTTCATTATATTCAATTTCGTACTTAGCTCCTCTTTACAACACTTACACTTTCATATACACTACATTTCTATACAGTTCACTCGTATATAGTGACACATATGAATATCATCATCTTCAGTCTTCTTGACTTCACAACATTCCACAGTCAATCCAGTCATCTTTATACCTGTCACAAGAAGAACACACACAGTAGACTGCAAAAAAAATAAAATAGAATAAAAGCAAATAAAAATTTATTTTTAAATTTTATTTGCCTCAGAATTACGGTGTGTTTCTCATCATTTTTCTAGACTTGGTCTGATATGCAGGGATAGGAAAAACATGGCTGCATGTACACACATACGTGTGCACTTCCTCGCCAATCAGTGTGTGCATCTGAGGAGTAGCCATCAAGGACCAACTCGACCCAGCATTACATGTCAAAATGGACAGTACAAAAAAAAAAAATAACCAAAGTGGTCGAGCAAAGCAATCATGAACAAACAAAGCTACATGGTGCAACTAATCAGCAAGAAAAATCAAGGATAGCATGTACTCTGTGCATGAAAGTCTAGCTTTGTTTAAGTTCAAAAGAAAGCAAACAACTTATACAAAGCCGCATGGACATAGCAATCGTCGGCCAAGCCAATAAACATGGATGCACATATATTAAAATGGCAAAGTGTAGTGACTGCTCTTATCAAAGAATAGTAACAGTTCAAAGTCAAGTGTGAAATGGCAAGTCGAGCAGTACAAACATTCTAAAGGATGGTCAAGAACAATAACTATTTTTATCAGTTCAAAGAATGATATCTGGCAAGTTCTAGTGCTGTTTCTCTGCAAAAGAAATCAAATGCAGACCAAACAAGTAAATGGTTCAAGAAAACTTATGGTAGCAAGGGCCGAGCAAGTTACAAGCAAGACAATGAATGGATATGGTGCAGCTACAAGGCACAAGTAAGAGGGCCAACAACATAAATGGTGGCACTTAAGTCAGCATAATTTAAAGATGCAGAGCAGCAGTTTATGTACATGTATGTGATCAAGTATACAAGAAAGCATATATGTAAACGAGTTCAAGTGGCTACAAGTACTCATCAATGTACATTGTTTCAAGATCACAATACAACAATTGCATGTTCAAGTTGCAACATGTTCGAAGTCAAAGCAAAACAGACATGGTTCCAGATAGTTTTTAAGATCATAGCAATTCATATGAATACCCAAAAGAGTCAAGCATATCAACCAAAAGTATTTTCTTTAATCCATTCAAAGTTCAAAGTTGAAGAACAAACAGGAAAATTCTAACATAGAAAAATGTTCTTATCAAATAAGTGGTTCAAGAAGTGGCATGAACAAATGAAATATCTGTCCTTATCAGTATAAAAAAGGTTTAAAATGGTCGATCCAGAGTCAAACAGATGGTGCATACAAGTTTGAACACCAACAAGTAGGACATGTAAGAAGTACAATATTAGTTCAAATTCAAAGCAAAAGAATGATAACTGTATTGTTCAAAGGAAGATCAAGGCAGCAAACCAAGGTCGAGGCAAAAATATCAAGTACAATATTAGTTCAAATCAGAAACATCTGTTCAATGGGAGTTGAATTAAACAAGTCACAAGCACAAATCTGCTCGGAGGCATAATCAAAGTATCAGTTCAAATCTATTTACAAGCATTGACCAGACAAGTTTGTTCGAAGCAATACAAAAGGGGATCAGGAAAAACAAAGCAAGTCACACTCCATTAAATCAGAGTTTAATTCTGGAGTACATATGAAAAATATTAGCAAAATTCAAATTCCAGGATTCAAGCAAACGCATTCCAGAAAATTCAGCAATCACAAGTGTAATCAAGGCATCTGTTTGTATCAGTAGTTAATCCAAGGAAGCAAAATTCCAGTTTAAAAATCATGTTGACAAAGTCAAATAAAAGAGGATATGAAATTCCAGAATTAATCAAAGAAATCTCCAGAGTAGCCGAAGACTTCAAGCCCAAGATTTATGCAATATACTCAAGTTTAAATTCGAAGAAACCTTCAGAATTTCAACAAATTTCAAGTCCAAAATTCACGAAAATATCAGACCGAGTCTTATACGAAATTTCAGAAATCACGAAAAGCTAAATTTCAAAGCAGTTGTCAAGCCCCAATATTTCGTATATATCATGAACAAGTCTAAGCATGAAATCAGAGATATTTTAGGATTTTAATCCTATAAATACACCAATCCTCATCGGCAGTAAATCATCCAAGTTTCAACACAATCAAAGAAAAATTAGAAGTGGAAAAATCATACCAATATTCACTTGGATCTGGATCGAGTGAATCTGCAAATCGAAGAACCAGAAAACCATCAGAGCACGAGACCAACATTGACAAACATCAGAACAAGAGTACGATCAATCATTTTGCAGAGAATCGGATTCCAGAAGGAAACCCTAGATCGCAAGAAGGAAACCCTAGGAATTTCTTAAGAGCCGCCGCCATTTTTAAGGAAAGAGACCGAGCAAAATAAAGTGGTGAAGCAATAACAAAAGTGACCGGCCAAGTTATACCAAAGGGCTAAGAGATTTTTAAAGGGATGACCCATTTATTTTAAGTCCTAAAAGCTTTTTATTTTAATTTGTTTCGTCTTTCGTTTCAATTTGTAATCAGTCTACAGTTTTCTAGTTTGTCTCTAAAACTAGGGAGACGAATTACAGGGTTTGTAATTCGGGGAAATCTGGTTTTGGGGATAAAAACCAGTGCAGGGTTTTGAGCGTAGGGTTAAGAACAGTTGGGAGCGAGTGTCGCGAGTTTACAGGGGATTGTAAGCGTAGAGATTGTTTTAACTCCTAGTAGAAACCTTGGGGAATGCAGCAGTAGGCAGGGTTTTGCCGAAGCTGGGTATATCTGTGTGATATTTATTTTTCCGCATTTATTCTGATTATTATCTGTGCTGTTTTTATTTAATTATTCTGCAAAAATCTGCGATAAACCCTATTCACCCCCCCTCTAGGGTTAAATTAGATCCTACAAGTGGTATCAGAGCAGGTATTTTTTATTTTATTTTAACTCTAGAGTCATGAATTTGTCAAACAACGCTTTTTCTGAGGGTCAGTCCATAGCTAGGCCACCAATGTTTAATGGAACTGATTATGCATATTGGAAAGCTAGGATGAAAATTTATTTGAGTTCAGTCGACTATGACGTATGGGATATTATTGAAACAGGTTATAGAACACCCACTGTTATAGTTAGTGGTGTTGAAATTCATAAATCAAAAGACAGGTGGGATGCTAATGATAAAAAATTATTTTCAACTAATGCCAAAGCAATGAATGCTTTAATCTGTGCTCTTGATAAAACTGAATTTAATCGAATTTCTCATTGTGAGACTGCGCAGAAAATATGGCATACATTGGAGGTCACACACGAAGGTACATCTCAAGTAAAGGAATCTCGTCTCGCTCTACTCAGCAACGAATATGAAAATTTCTCTATGCAAAAAGACGAAGATATAAAAGAGATGTATGGACGCTTTTCATCACTGGTCTACAATGTGAAAGCTCTTGGCAAAACCTATACCGAAGTGGAATTGATCAGAAAAATACTGAGAGTGCTACCGATGAATTTTGAAGCAAAGGTGACGGCGATTCAAGAATCAAAAGATCTGAATAAAGTAAGCATGGAAGAGTTGATCGGAAATCTGATTACTTACGAGATGGAGTTGAAAGCAAGAGAAGAACGAAAGGATTCTGAATCAAAGAAGAAGACGATTGCTCTAAATAATTCTGTTGAAAGTAATGATGATGATCCCGCTGAAGAGCTAGCCATGGTTTTGAAAAAGTGGGCCAAAGGAAAATACAAGCCACAAAAGAAGAAAACTGTCAAATCCGAAAGTTCCGAAAGTTCAGACGATGAAGTATTTTGCTACAACTGCAAGAAACCTGGACATATCAAATCAAATTGCCCACAGCTTAAAAATGAGAAGAAGAAGAAGTTCAGAAGAAAGAAGAAAGCCTTTGCTGCTACATGGGATGACGAAGAAGGAGAAGAAGTTTCTGAAAGTGAAGAAGAGGAAGCTAATTTGTGTCTTATGGCTCAATCTGATTCAGAAAGTAGTGAAGAGGATTCAAGTGAGGTATCGAGTTTTACTTATAAAGATTTAATTTTAATGTGTCACGATCTCACAAAAACCATTGATTCTCTTGAACTAAAAGTTAAGAAATTAAAATCTAATAGATCAAAACTAGTTCAAGAAAATAACAGTTTAGAAACAAAACTTGAAAAAGTTAAGAATTCACCGTTTTCAGAGTGCAAAAAATGTCAATTTTTGAGTAACGATTTTTTGAAATTAAAAACTGATCTTGAGTTACTTAAAAGTAAAAACATGAATTTGAAAAATGAAAATCTTGATTTTGAAAAAGTGATTGAAAAGTTTAGAGAATCTGAGAAACTTGATTTTGAAAAACGAAAACAATTTGAAATTGAAATTTCCAAGTCCAATGCTAAAATCAAAGCACTTGAAAACGAAAATTTGATTTTAAAACAAACTGACGCTGAAAAGAGGAAAAACGCTATCAATCGTTGTTCAAATTTAATGAAAGAAAATAGTGATCTTAAATTTAAAATTCAACGACTTCAGTCAGCTTTGACTAAATTTTCTAAAGGAGAGAAATCGTTGAATATGTTGTTAAAAAATCAATTTTTTGTTCAGAATAAAAAGGGACTTGGATTTGAATCTAATCAAGTTGAAAAACAAAATTTTAATGATTTTAAAAATCCTTTAATTGGCTTTGAAAACGATCAAATTGAATTTTTGAAATTTAATAATTTCAAAGGGTTTTTAAATCATAAACAAATTGATAACTCGTTTAAAACAATTCATTTAAATCTGTTTGGATTCCAAAAATTAACAAAATAAATTTAAGCAAATCTAAACAAATTTGGGTTCCAAAGGGTACGCTAGTGAATAGTAATGGATTGTTATATAAACGGGTTTGGGTATCAAAACGTGTAAACAAAGATAAGAGTGGTAAAACAACTTTTGTTAGACCACTCGATCATATAGACATTTAGGTAGTGCAGGAGGCTAAGGAACAACTGTGCTTAAGTGAGTTAAAATTCAAGTTGATTCATATATCGAATTATTTGGAGTTCCTTAGCCATAGATTCAGAGTTGGAGATTCATTGCATCACGTTGATTATGGTAAGACAGGTATGATCTCTAAACTCGTATTTTTATTCCTTTTAGTTTATTTTTACTTGGCTGTTTTTGAAATCATTCGTTATGAATTGTTGAAATTCTTGGATTATAAAAAAAAAAAAATTTGATTTTTTGGTGATTTCAAACAATTATCTTCAAATTTGATAAGTTGACTGTTTCTTGAGATTCTCTGAGGATGTCACTTGTGATTCTTGCTTTGAAAATGATCTTGTGCTGCTCTGATAAGGAAATTGATTTGATTCATTTGTGATTAAATGATAAGTTGGAAAATCAGTAACTGGATTTAGTTAAAATTCATAGGCAATTTGAATTAAATTAATATATAAATGGTCTTAAAAAATTGTCTCGGAGCAATCAGTGTTAAAAATATTAGAAAATTTCATGTTTAAACTGATTGATTTTTTTAAGCTGATTTTCAACTTGCATTTTCAAAAAACTCCTCTTGAAATTAATATTTTCAATTTTAAAATTATTTTTGATTATTTATTCAAAAATTGAAATTATTGATTAATTTGAACCATTTTGTGACTCATCAAAATCGTTAATAGATTTATGAAATTGTGATGAGTTCTGACTATGGTATAATTCTTAACTAGAGGAGATATTATTTTAAATCACATGATGATTGGACAAATTTTATAATATCTTTGAATTAGAGCTTATTTCACGACCATCTTCTATATCTACCATGTTTCTGTCATTCATCATGGTTTTATTTAATTTGGGGAGTTCTAATTAATAAAAATAAAAATAAAAATAATAATAAATAAATAAATAATTTATCCTTGGTATTCACTCCCATTTAAAATTCCTCGCGGTTATGCGTGGGTGAATTACCTTAATTTCTATGTGCTTCCATTCTCACTTAAAAGACCTTCGGGTTGTGCATGGATGGAACTCATTAGAGAGGATAAAGTTAAGTTACTACTAACCCCATTTAAAAGACCTTTGGGCTATGCATGGTTAGAAAGTGCTTAACATTTTTTTTTAGCATATTTAAAATCTTTAAAATTCATATTTAAATATTCAATTTTTATTGAACTCTCCTCATTCGATAAAATCCATCGTAAATCCATTCATTTTGAAAGTGAAATTTGCTTCTGATTTAAAGATTATTATGATTTTTGTTTGATTAAATGGGTTTTACGATATATATTCTCTCTCTGAATATGAATTTATATTTTTAGTCTATATTCATCACTATTTCGATTTCTATTTTCCTTTTGATGATAACAAAAGGGGGAGAATGGTCAAGATTTTGATTGATGGGTATACAATTCAAAAATATTTTAAGATTGGAAATTAAATATCTAGAGGAAGAATGGTCAATTGGATTTCATCATATTTTTCCACATTTATAGAGGGAGTTCAGTTGAAGGGGGAGCATACAAATAGGGGGAGTAATATATTTCATGTTCAAACACATTCAAAATCTCTTATTTGTTTGTCATCATCAAAAGGGGGAGATTGTTGTATATAACAGTGTTGTATACACAATTATATGATTTTTTGTTTGATGATAACAACCAAATATATTTTATTATTGAATGTGTTTGTAACTGTACTGGTATACTACACATCAGACAGGAATATAATATTTCTGTTTAAATAAAGTACAACTATACAAAAATTTAATTATTCACACAGTATTTTATTTGAACAAGAATATTTTATTTCAATATTTAAAAAGTACAAATTTACAACTTCACTATTTGTACATACATCACTGATATACATTTCATTATATTCAATTTCGTACTTAGCTCCTCTTTACAACACTTACACTTTCATATACACTACATTTCTATACAGTTCACTCGTATATAGTGACACATATGAATATCATCATCTTCAGTCTTCTTTACTTCACAGCATTCCACAGTCAATCCAGTCATCTTTATACCTGTTACAAGAAGAACACACACAGTAGACTGCAACAAAAATAAAATAGAATAAAAGCAAATAAAAATTTATTTTTAAATTTTATTTGCCTCAGAATTACGGTGTGTTTCTCATCATTTTTCTAGACTTGGTCTGATATGCAGGGATAGGAAAAACATGGCTGCATGTACACACATACGTGTGCACTGCCTCGCCAATCAGTGTGTGCATCTGAGGAGTAGCCATCAAGGACCAACTCGACCCAGCATTACATGTCAAAATGGACAGTACAAAAAAAAAACCAAAGTGGTCGAGCAAAGCAATCATGAACAAACAAAGCTACATGGTGCAACTAATCAGCAAGAAAAATCAAGGATAGCATGTACTCTGTGCATGAAAGTCTAGCTGTGTTTAAGTTCAAAAGAAAGCAAACAACTTATACAAAGCCGCATGGACATAGCAATCGTCGGCCAAGCCAATAAACATGGATGCACATATATTAAAATGGCAAAGTGTAGTGACTGCTCTTATCAAAGAATAGCAACAGTTCAAAGTCAAGTGTGAAATGGCAAGTCGAGTAGTACAAACATTCTAAAGGATGGTCAAGAACAATAACTATTTTTATCAGTTCAAAGAATGATATCTGGCAAGTTCTAGTGCTGTTTCTCTGCAAAAGAAATCAAATGCAGACCAAACAAGTAAATGGTTCAAGAAAACTTATGGTAGCAAGGGCCGAGCAAGTTACAAGCAAGACAATGAATGGATATGGTGTAGCTACAAGGCACAAGTAAGAGGGGCAACGGCATAAATGGTGGCACTTAAGTCAGCATAATTTAAAGATGCAGAGCAGCAGTTTATGTACATGTATGTGATCAAGTATACAAGAAAGCATATATGTAAACGAGTTTAAGTGGCTACAAGTACTCATCAATGCACATTGTTTCAAGATCACAATACAACAATTGCATGTTCAAGTTGCAACATGTTCGAAGTCAAAGCAAAACAGACATGGTTCCAGATAGTTTTTAAGATCATAGCAATTCATATGAATACCCAAAAGAGTCAAGCATATCAACCAAAAGTATTTTCTTTAATCCATTCAAAGTTCAAAGTTGAAGAACAAACAGGAAAATTCTAACATAGAAAAATGTTCTTATCAAATAAGTGGTTCAAGAAGTGGCATGAACAAATGAAATATCTGTCCTTATCAGTATAAAAAAGGTTTAAAATGGTCGATCCAGAGTCAAACAGATGGTGCATACAAGTTTGAACACCAACAAGTAGGACATGTAAGAAGTACAATATTAGTTCAAATTCAAAGCAAAAGAATGATAACTGTATTGTTCAAAGGAAGATCAAGGCAGCAAACCAAGGTCGAGGCAAAAATATCAAGTACAATATTAGTTCAAATCAGAAACATCTGTTCAATGGGAGTTGAATTAAACAAGTCACAAGCACAAATCTGCTCGGAGGCATAATCAAAGTATCAGTTCAAATCTATTTACAAGCATTGACCAGACAAGTTTGTTCGAAGCAATACAAAAGGGGATCAGGAAAAACAAAGCAAGTCACACTCCATTAAATCAGAGTTTAATTCTGGAGTACATATGAAAAATATTAGCAAAATTCAAATTCCAGGATTCAAGCAAACGCATTCCAGAAAATTCAGCAATCACAAGTGTAATCAAGGCATCTGTTTGTATCAGTAGTTAATTCAAGGAAGCAAAATTCCAGTTTAAAAATCATGTTGACAAAGTCAAATAAAAGAGGATATGAAATTCCAGAATTAATCAAAGAAATCTCCAGAGTAGCCGAAGACTTCAAGCCCAAGATTTATGCAATATACTCAAGTTTAAATTCGAAGAAACCTTCAGAATTTCAACAAATTTCAAGTCCAAAATTCACGAAAATATCAGACCGAGTCTTATACGAAATTTCAGAAATCACGAAAAGCTAAATTTCAAAGCAGTTGTCAAGCCCCAATATTTCGTATATATCATGAACAAGTCTAAGCATGAAATTAGAGATATTTTAGGATTTTAATCCTATAAATACACCAATCCTCATCGGCAGTAAATCATCCAAGTTTCAACACAATCAAAGAAAAATTAGAAGTGGAAAAATCATACCAATATTCACTTGGATCTGGATCGAGTGAATCTGCAAATCCAAGAACCAGAAAACCATCAGAGCACGAGACCAACATCGACAAACATCAGAGCAAGAGTACGATCAATCATTTTGCAGAGAATCGGATTCCAGAAGGAAACCCTAGATCGCAAGAAGGAAACCCTAGGAATTTCTCAAGAGCCGCCGCCATTTTTAAGGAAAGAGACCGAGCAAAATAAAGTGGTGAAGCAATAACAAAAGTGACCGGCCAAGTTATACCAAAGGGCTAAGAGATTTTTAAAGGGATGACCCATTTATTTTAAGTCCTAAAAGCTTTTTATTTTAATTTGTTTCGTCTTTCGTTTCAATTTGTAATCAGTCTACAGTTTTCTAGTTTGTCTCTAAAACTAGGGAGACGAATTACAGGGTTTGTAATTCGGGGAAATCTGGTTTTGGGGATAAAAACCAGTGCAGGGTTTTGAGCGTAGGGTTAAGAACAGTTGGGAGCGAGTGTCGCGAGTTTACAGGGGATTGTAAGCGTAGAGATTGTTTTAACTCCTAGTAGAAACCTTGGGGAATGCAGCAGTAGGCAGGGTTTTGCCGAAGCTGGGTATATCTGTGTGATATTTATTTTTCCGCATTTATTCTGATTATTATCTGTGCTGTTTTTATTTAATTATTCTGCAAAAATCTGCGATAAACCCTATTCACCCCCCCCTCTAGGGTTAAATTAGATCCTACATCCACCTCTTTTCTTCCTTCCCCCCCCCCCCCCAGGTTCTTAGGGTGGGAAGCTTGATTTGGATCTCTTTGGGAGCACTTGGATTTGGATTGCTGAAGTAAAGCTCAACCTATCTCTTTTATGGCTATTTATGGGATTATGCTTTTTATATTATGTACTCTGATTTTGTCAAGATGGATATTATGTACTTGACTTTAGTCTTTCGGTTTTGGTGATGTAACCAAACATATTTACCTTCCGTTGCAATAAATAAAGTTTTAAATTTTCAAGTACTATTTCATATCTGTCTTGTTGTGATTTTCTGTTCTATATTCACTTAAAACGCTCCATAGAAGTTAATGCATTCCCTTTTGTGAGTGACATTAATGGACATGGGGTGTTACATGTGGTATCAGAGCTGAAGGTTACCAGAACAGATAAGATATTTTGAGAAAATATTTTTCAAAAGCATTTTTATAAAGAATACTTTCAAAAATATGTTTGTAGAAGAGTGTTTTTGAAAGAAAGTTTTGTTTTAAAAAACATAATCCCCAAGAGCCATATATCCTTCCTTCGACTCTCCGTTTTGAATCTCTTCCTCTTTCTCTTTTTTGGATTTCCCCTCCGCGTATAGATGCTTTTTCTAAGATAAATAGGGACTTCCATACGAAGGACGAAAAACCACTTCAATGACTTAGACGGGCTAGAAGTTAGTTCAAGGAAGTGGAGGGCTTGTTGATACCTTTAAGGTAGACGATGGGAGGAAGGTTCAAATAGCTGTTGGTTAATGAAGGACGAAACCTCATCTTGGTGGAAGGTCACGAATGGGGAATGTGAACAAGAAGGCTAGTAGTTATCCTTTTGGAGAAATAGGACACCTTATTAGGATTGTCCAAAGAGGCAAGGGCAAAGTACATGATCTTATGGAGGGTAGTTATATTCCCTCACGGCTGGTATACCTGATAGGGGTAGGACCGTCCAGGTAGAAATTTGGTTTCCTTTATCATCCTGTTCGAACTTTGTTTGATTCTGGCGCTTCATACTCGTTAGTATCTACTTCGTTAGTTGAAAACACTGCACCTAAATACTAGTCTAGTTAAGGATCCTATCCTAGTATCAAATCTTTTTGGTGGTTCGGCTCATCCTTCAATGGTTTGTCGGGATTTGAGAGTGTCTATCTTGGACGTTGGATTTGAATGCAACGCCTTCGCCCTTGGTTTCACGGGCTATAGTTTGATTCTAGGGGTGGATTGGCTACCTAGGCGGGGTGCCATCCTAGATAGTGAAAGGAGGGTAGTTAGACTATTGATTCATTATGGAAAGACCCTCATATTTCTTGTGACCCTAGGGGTTCAGTGACGTTTAGCTGTCTCGAATCTCTTGACGTATCCAACGGTGATTTGGAATCTTTTCGTGTGGTCCGTGAGTATAGTGACGTCTTCGATGAAGTGCGGGGTTTACCTAGAGGCACGAGGTATTCGTGTGTGCCTAGGGGATAATGCAAAGTTAGTTAGGTGATTAGTGATGATTTTGAAGCAAGACTGGCGAGGACAGCCAGAGTCGGTTAAGTGCCCAATTATTTGTTTTGCTAGTATCATCTCACGTAGACTGTCTGAAATCGGAGGAGGTATTCCTTGGGTGCTTGTCTGATATTGGTTTAGGCCTTTGGGGCTTGTGCTTGGGGGATATCGAGTTCGAATAGGACGACTTGCGTGGGAGATGGATAGTTGCGATGAGTTCACATGGATAGTATCTCGATAGATTTTGTTGATGGATTACCAAGATCGAGGAAGGGTAATACGGGGATTTGGGTTATAGTAGATAGACTTACTAAGAGCGCCCATTTTATTCCCGTGAAGAGTAAGAGGACTGCTCCATGGTTAGCTTCTGTATACGTCCGAGAGATAGTTCGTTTGCATGGTGTTCCTTCTAGCATAGTAAGCGACCGCGATCCTATCTTCACTAGCGAATTTTGGAGGAGCTTACAAGAAGCGGTAGGGACTCAGTTATGTTTGAGCACCGCATATCATCCTCAGACGGACGACCAAACCGAGAGGGTGAATCGTATTCTAGAGGACCTTTTGAGGCTATGTATCCTAGACTTTGGGGGTACATAGGAAGAGCATCTTCCATTGGTGGATGTGAAGACCCGTAACTTCCCCGTAAAGGAAAGCGTCGGATAGTTCGAGAACAAACCACAACAGAACGCATATAGAAGAACATTTCATTGTATATAACAACAATGCATCAGATTACAAGAATATACAGAGTATAAAAGAATATTACACAGAAATATCAGAGATTTAAATTACATTTAAATACATAGCAGCGGAAAATAATACAATACACAACTAGAATGAGATATACGGATACAAAGCTTCCCGGATATCGTTCCAGTCGTAAACCAGGATCCTGTGAATATAAATCTGCAAAACCAAAACTACTAGCTGCCCGTGTCAAAATAAGGGCACCCAGAGTTTAGGTCAAAACAATAAACTCCAGGTCAGTCATGTGACTGGTGTGAGAACTAAAGCAGTTATAAATCTTTATTTTCAAAGCTAGGTAAAACAAGGGACCACGCCGTATAACACGGAACGGGTTTCCTCCCAAGAATACCAGTGCATAAGACAAACAACGCAATGCTAAATAAAGAAAAATGAAGCTGTTATAAGACCCAGGTCCCATCACACAATGCAACGCAGTCGAGGATAGGGTTTTCCCTTATAACAGCCAAAGAATGCTTGATACGTTTAAAACAAATCATTTGATACTATTATAAGTGCATAGAGTATAAAACAACTTCAAATCATAAGTATCAATCATAGGCGGCATGAATGCCCCATACCACTATGTCGCCATATATAGGTTTACAAATAAAACCGCAAATGTCACGTATTTGGAAATTGGGTTTCCATCTATGAACCGAGGCTAGGGGCAAGATCCTCAACCGATTCGAGACGCTCTAGCCCGCCCCTCAGGAACAGCCGCAACTGCCCCTTGGATCGTCAGGGCCGGTCCACACGGAGTGGATTATTATGCCTGAACAATACGTCTCCCCACCCTATGGGGTGTAAGTCTGGTCCGTCAGCCGACCAGAATGCATTCGGCCGAAACCGATATAACCGAGGCGCCTCGCAACAGCAACAACAACATAAGTCAAACTCGTCAGGGCGTGTAAAACCACTGACGCCACTTCTAACTAGAAAGAAACGCATGCCCTCCCTGAGGTCCGTCTCCCGTTTTTGATTCATACCGGGTGTGAAACTCGCGAATCAAACGTTACACAAAGCTACGCCACAAAGGTCGTGCTTTGATCATCAACCACAAGACTTTGCTTTTCAACAGAAGCCTTGATCATTTGCATCTTAGCATGCCACACAGGCAAGCCATCCTATGCAACCGATATCAGTCACACAGAATGAAATCCGATGTCAGACACACAGTCCATTTACAAGTCCGTTCTGGGTCTGAACGAAACCGGAGGCACCTAGTACCCCGCATATCCATCGATCTCCAAGTACGTCTGGACGATCACTAACTGTTTCCATCTTCTTGGGTGTACAGCCCAATCAAGATCATCAGTTATCACCCAAACGACGTGAAGACCTCCGGTCTTCGACCATCGTCTTCGTCTTCGACTTATCGTCGTATCAGTTACTCAGAATGGGATAAACCCGGTCTTTCCGAATAACTCGCGTATATTTTAAATAAGTGTTACACAAACACAACATACGCCTCATTCCAATTCATTAGTCACTAACCGTAAATTAATCAAGAGAATAATTCCCCAAATATTAACCCCGAAGGCCGAAACCAACATCAGATCAATATCCAGAAAACCATTCTGCTTGGCTAACCGCCAGTTAGTTTCTAAATTTCACATTCAAATCTAATTACAGATTTATCTATCGCCTGGAGCAAAACTGGTGATACTCCATTCTCGATCTTTTCAATCTAATTAAAGATTCATTAAAACTCCACTTAGTTTTAATCATTATCTGGGTTAAAGAATCAGTGTCATTTAAAACACGATTCACGATAAACCCAAAATCACATTCCATTAATTATCGGGTTAAAGAACAAGTGTTATTTAAAACACTGTTCACGATAAACCCAAAAATCAATACCAATTCAATTCCAATTAAATATCATTTAATTGGTACACTTCATTAAATCTAAATAAAAAGATTTAATCTTTTCTCAACTGGGTTCAAGAACAGTGTTAGTGAAGACACCATTCACGACAAACCCAAATCACATTCGATATTCAATACAAGGCTCTGAATAGAAAATATATCGGCTTATATTCAATATCGAATTCTACGACTAACAAATGTCGTATTGGAAATAACGATACAAATATATATCTTTCAAATTTCCATAACAACACCTGTAATGTCACGAATTCCAACATCGAAATATTCCGAAGACAATTTCGATTCAAATCCACTCCAATGCAATCATTGGAAATTTTGGTTATTTTCAAAACCATTTCAAATTCAATTTATTTATTTAAAAATAAATAGAATTATAATTCTAGTTCAAAACTAGTTCATTTCGATAAAAATCCATTTTTTTATCTTTTCAAATATGGAGATTTTCACCCCAAACTTTCACAAATCATTTCTTATGATTTTACACAAATTATTACTATTTTTAATAATTTTATCAAGGCCCGTACAGTCGATTTCCAACAATGGCCATCGAACTGCACTTACAACGACCTTTTTCGAATTTGATTTGGACGTATCTCCAAATCCAACCGTTAGATTTCAAATTTCTAACATTAATTAGAAAGCTCTTTTCGATCCGAACCCAACGGTTCCGGTTTTAGGAGAATCCGACGGTCGGATCTCCTGTAATGTCCGTTTGAAATAAATGGTCGAAATTCGCGAACTGCCGCGGCGCGGCGCGTTCTATTCAGGCCATTATATTATATATAATATATATAATATATATTTCGTCGATTTCTATTTAAAACGAATTATATAAATAGTTTTGAATTCGTTTCAAAAACATTTTCAACTTCCATTTCAATTCAAATCAAAATTGAATTCTTCTCTATAAATTCGTTTTAAAATTCATTTCTATTCAATTCGAATTTCAATTCAATTTGAATTCATTTCAATTCGCTTTCTATTCCATTTGAATTCGTTTTCAATTCAATTCATTTCGAAATCGTTTTCAATTCATTTCATTTCGAAATCGTTTTCAATTCAATTCATTTCGAAATCGTTTTCAATTCATTTCATTTCGAAATCGTTTTCAATTTATTTTGAATTCGTTTTCAATTCAATTCATTTCGAAATCGTTTTCAATTCAATTCATTTCGAAATCGTTTTCAATTCATTTCTTCAATAAAATGATATTTTTATTTTTCTAACATGTTTTAGAAAATTTCGGCGGCATAACGGCACGATACTAGAAACGGGACAAGGCCTAGCCTTATCCCCGGTCTAGTGAAGGCCCACGCCATTCACACATCAATCAAATCAATTCGTTATGCAAACCGCAAACTTTGGAGTAAGGATCTAACCTAGCCTTACTCCTTCGCCTTATAACGGCGCACGTCTAATCCTAACCAATTTATCGATTCGATTTTTCACACCACAAACCACATTCAAACAATATCGCAATCAATCACCAAACTGTCAAACAAACAAGTCCATGGTCTGTGGACGATTGTGTCGGGTGCTACTAAGCACCGTCTGCATCCTAGTATATATATATAACTAGAAAATAAATAGAAAGGTGAGAAATTCTCACCGATTAGCTATCCTAGCTCCACGGCACTTCATTGATAGAAATCTTCATCGCTATCGCATCTTCGTCATCTTCGCTGCCCGTAGCCACTACATATGTAAAAATCGAATTTTTACTATGCTATTCAATATATAAAATCGAATTTTGACTTCGCTATTCAATATATAAAAATCGAATTTTTTTCTTTTGCAAGTTCAAATCTTTTTCTACTAAAAGATTAAACTTTTTTTCCTATTTTAAAGTTCAAAATAAAATCAGTTTTTCGCTTTCATAAAAATGCAGTTTTTTCATAACTTAAAAAATAAAAATACAGTTTTTGCCTTATTTAAAAATTCAGTTTAAAAATCATTTAAAAATCAGTTTTCTAATCTAAAATAAAATTCAGTCTTAAACCTAAAATAAAATTCAGTTTTAAACCTACCTAAAATCAGAATTTTAAAAACATAAAAATCGGTTTTTAATATTAACAAAATCAGTTTTATAAATTAAGTAAAAATCAGTTTTATAAATAAAGTAAAAACTTACAGTTCGAAAGGGGGGGGTTCACCACCATCGGAGAGGCTTCGGGTGGCTCTGGGTCGGCGGCAGGAGGAGGCGGAGGGTTGGGGCGGCCTTCAGTTCGTCGGCGGTCATCACTGTGGGGGGGGAAAGCTCTGGCGTTTTCGTCTTCGATTCGAAGGGAGGAAGGAGATGAGCTAGAGGGGAGAGGAAGGCGCGACTTTAGGGGGGAGCGGCGGTCCATCGTCGGCGTCAGCAAGGGGGAGGAAGAGGCGTCGCGATCTGAAACTGGAAGGGGTTTTTTTTTTTTTTTTTTTTTTTTATATTTTGACCGTGGTTTGACTTGTGAGGAAAGAGAGAGCTCAAGGGGGTTATATAATATTTTAATTATTTAAATAATTAATTTCTCCATAAAGTAACTTTAAATTTCGATCTCCGAACGAGGCCCAATGACTGTCGTCCCTAGCTAATTACCCCCATTCCGAATACAATGGGATATGTTTCATAAGCCAGTTCGGCTGTTACGCTCAGTTTTCGCTGAAATTAATGTATAAATCTATATATTCAATTTTAAACGTACATTTCAATTTACCGGGGTCACATACTAACTTTAAAAATTCTAGAAAAATATTTTCTAGCTTCGTATTGACGATACGGTCCTAACAAAACTAGTTTCGTCGAAATCTGAGACCGTTAGAAAAATGGCCAATTTCCAGTCGATTAAAATCAACTGAAACTGGTCAAACGCGTTTTCCTTTGCCACGCTCACATATTGATTCGAAAAATTATGAAATTTGAAATCTAGCAATAACTTTACATCACGGACCCAACAAAACTGGTTTCGTCGAAATCCGAGGTCGTTTGCAAAATGTCCATTTTTAAGGGCCTGAATTCCATAGCGACTATTCAGAATTTTCAACTGGACATATCTTTTGATTCCCGCTAAGAAATTTTGATCATTCGGGTTCGTTGGAAAGATATTCACTATTAGATTCCATTATTTTTGGTTTCACTAAAATCCGGATTGTTTTGCACCCGGTACATTCAATTGAAGTTTGAAATCGAATTATCGAACTACCGCGCCATTTTCAATTCCTTTTAATTATATATAATTATTATATATTCTAACGACGACGTATATAATATATACGTTCTAATTCTATTCAAAATAAATTTCACGTCGATATTATTTAAAATAATTCATTTCAAATAATTAAAATTCGCTAATATTGCCAAAATAAAAATTTTAAACTGGCCCAGATTTTACGGGTTGTTACAATCTCCCCCACTTAAAACTTTTCGTCCCCGAAAAGGAACAAAGTCGAAAGTGGTTTGATTATTCAGCTCCACATTTGATCTGGCTTCCATTCTCCAACTCTTTAGTTTCTGAGAATTTTTAAAATTTCAAAAATTTGGCTAACACCCTAAATTTTTGAAAAATTTCGCCATAACCTCCCCTGCACCGGGAGCATCGGGAAATTGCAAATAGCGTTCCCGGTCCTTCAGATCTCAAAAAGAAAAAGAAAAAGCCAAGCGGCTAGCCAATAGGCTCATAAAATCATCATCACCCAAACAAAACAGTAAATTATGTAATAAACATGTACCTATTTGTCGGGCAAACAAATTTTATTCTCTGCTCTAGCCTCCTTGCTATGACCTGTTCAATGATATATATGTATATGCAAACAAATGCGACCAATTTTCAATAGAGTTCAATATTTGATTCAATTAGGCATAATTGTTCAAAATTAGCAAACAATTAAACAAACAACACAAACTTCAATCAATTAGTGGATTAACGTTTCAAATTCATAATTTCGATATATATACAAAAATCAGATTTTTGATGCCAAATCACAACAATTAGCCCTATCTAATTTTGGTTCTCACACCAGTCAATAGGAAATATATAGATATCAAACCTTCGAAACACGAACATAAATGTTGATGATGCGATCGCTATCATCAATATCATCTCCGGGCGACTAGGGTGTGGTGCTATATCTATCCAATATATTAAAACTTCGAATACACGCTAGCTAGGCGCATACGCAAAAATCTTTATATTTTGGATTGTCCTAATCAATATAAAATAAATAATCAAATACGAATAATTGATTTAAATTTTCAAATCAAAAATCGTTTTCATTTTAAAAATATACTCTTCACACTCGTTCTAGGATACTACTGATCCCATCTCTAACGAGTCATTCCATTGGATATTACTAATCCAATATCTGATGAATTCCTTCGTACGGTTCTAATGTGTCTTGTTCTCTGCTTTGTAAACCAAAGCTCTGATACCAACTGTGAAGACCCGTAACTTCCCCGTAAAGGAAAGCGTCGGATAGTTCGAGAACAAACCACAACAGAACGCATATAGAAGAACATTTCATTGTATATAACAACAATGCATCAGATTACAAGAATATACAGAGTATAAAAGAATATTACACAGAAATATCAGAGATTTAAATTACATTTAAATACATAGCAGCGGAAAATAATACAATACACAACTAGAATGAGATATACGGATACAAAGCTTCCCGGATATCGTTCCAGTCGTAAACCAGGATCCTGTGAATATAAATCTGCAAAACCAAAACTACTAGCTGCCCGTGTCAAAATAAGGGCACCCAGAGTTTAGGTCAAAACAATAAACTCCAGGTCAGTCATGTGACTGGTGTGAGAACTAAAGCAGTTATAAATCTTTATTTTCAAAGCTAGGTAAAACAAGGGACCACGCCGTATAACACGGAACGGGTTTCCTCCCAAGAATACCAGTGCATAAGACAAACAACGCAATGCTAAATAAAGAAAAATGAAGCTGTTATAAGACCCAGGTCCCATCACACAATGCAACGCAGTCGAGGATAGGGTTTTCCCTTATAACAGCCAAAGAATGCTTGATACGTTTAAAACAAATCATTTGATACTATTATAAGTGCATAGAGTATAAAACAACTTCAAATCATAAGTATCAATCATAGGCGGCATGAATGCCCCATACCACTATGTCGCCATATATAGGTTTACAAATAAAACCGCAAATGTCACGTATTTGGAAATTGGGTTTCCATCTATGAACCGAGGCTAGGGGCAAGATCCTCAACCGATTCGAGACGCTCTAGCCCGCCCCTCAGGAACAGCCGCAACTGCCCCTTGGATCGTCAGGGCCGGTCCACACGGAGTGGATTATTATGCCTGAACAATACGTCTCCCCACCCTATGGGGTGTAAGTCTGGTCCGTCAGCCGACCAGAATGCATTCGGCCGAAACCGATATAACCGAGGCGCCTCGCAACAGCAACAACAACATAAGTCAAACTCGTCAGGGCGTGTAAAACCACTGACGCCACTTCTAACTAGAAAGAAACGCATGCCCTCCCTGAGGTCCGTCTCCCGTTTTTGATTCATACCGGGTGTGAAACTCGCGAATCAAACGTTACACAAAGCTACGCCACAAAGGTCGTGCTTTGATCATCAACCACAAGACTTTGCTTTTCAACAGAAGCCTTGATCATTTGCATCTTAGCATGCCACACAGGCAAGCCATCCTATGCAACCGATATCAGTCACACAGAATGAAATCCGATGTCAGACACACAGTCCATTTACAAGTCCGTTCTGGGTCTGAACGAAACCGGAGGCACCTAGTACCCCGCATATCCATCGATCTCCAAGTACGTCTGGACGATCACTAACTGTTTCCATCTTCTTGGGTGTACAGCCCAATCAAGATCATCAGTTATCACCCAAACGACGTGAAGACCTCCGGTCTTCGACCATCGTCTTCGTCTTCGACTTATCGTCGTATCAGTTACTCAGAATGGGATAAACCCGGTCTTTCCGAATAACTCGCGTATATTTTAAATAAGTGTTACACAAACACAACATACGCCTCATTCCAATTCATTAGTCACTAACCGTAAATTAATCAAGAGAATAATTCCCCAAATATTAACCCCGAAGGCCGAAACCAACATCAGATCAATATCCAGAAAACCATTCTGCTTGGCTAACCGCCAGTTAGTTTCTAAATTTCACATTCAAATCTAATTACAGATTTATCTATCGCCTGGAGCAAAACTGGTGATACTCCATTCTCGATCTTTTCAATCTAATTAAAGATTCATTAAAACTCCACTTAGTTTTAATCATTATCTGGGTTAAAGAATCAGTGTCATTTAAAACACGATTCACGATAAACCCAAAATCACATTCCATTAATTATCGGGTTAAAGAACAAGTGTTATTTAAAACACTGTTCACGATAAACCCAAAAATCAATACCAATTCAATTCCAATTAAATATCATTTAATTGGTACACTTCATTAAATCTAAATAAAAAGATTTAATCTTTTCTCAACTGGGTTCAAGAACAGTGTTAGTGAAGACACCATTCACGACAAACCCAAATCACATTCGATATTCAATACAAGGCTCTGAATAGAAAATATATCGGCTTATATTCAATATCGAATTCTACGACTAACAAATGTCGTATTGGAAATAACGATACAAATATATATCTTTCAAATTTCCATAACAACACCTGTAATGTCACGAATTCCAACATCGAAATATTCCGAAGACAATTTCGATTCAAATCCACTCCAATGCAATCATTGGAAATTTTGGTTATTTTCAAAACCATTTCAAATTCAATTTATTTATTTAAAAATAAATAGAATTATAATTCTAGTTCAAAACTAGTTCATTTCGATAAAAATCCATTTTTTTATCTTTTCAAATATGGAGATTTTCACCCCAAACTTTCACAAATCATTTCTTATGATTTTACACAAATTATTACTATTTTTAATAATTTTATCAAGGCCCGTACAGTCGATTTCCAACAATGGCCATCGAACTGCACTTACAACGACCTTTTTCGAATTTGATTTGGACGTATCTCCAAATCCAACCGTTAGATTTCAAATTTCTAACATTAATTAGAAAGCTCTTTTCGATCCGAACCCAACGGTTCCGGTTTTAGGAGAATCCGACGGTCGGATCTCCTGTAATGTCCGTTTGAAATAAATGGTCGAAATTCGCGAACTGCCGCGGCGCGGCGCGTTCTATTCAGGCCATTATATTATATATAATATATATAATATATATTTCGTCGATTTCTATTTAAAACGAATTATATAAATAGTTTTGAATTCGTTTCAAAAACATTTTCAACTTCCATTTCAATTCAAATCAAAATTGAATTCTTCTCTATAAATTCGTTTTAAAATTCATTTCTATTCAATTCGAATTTCAATTCAATTTGAATTCATTTCAATTCGCTTTCTATTCCATTTGAATTCGTTTTCAATTCAATTCATTTCGAAATCGTTTTCAATTCATTTCATTTCGAAATCGTTTTCAATTCAATTCATTTCGAAATCGTTTTCAATTCATTTCATTTCGAAATCGTTTTCAATTTATTTTGAATTCGTTTTCAATTCAATTCATTTCGAAATCGTTTTCAATTCAATTCATTTCGAAATCGTTTTCAATTCATTTCTTCAATAAAATGATATTTTTATTTTTCTAACATGTTTTAGAAAATTTCGGCGGCATAACGGCACGATACTAGAAACGGGACAAGGCCTAGCCTTATCCCCGGTCTAGTGAAGGCCCACGCCATTCACACATCAATCAAATCAATTCGTTATGCAAACCGCAAACTTTGGAGTAAGGATCTAACCTAGCCTTACTCCTTCGCCTTATAACGGCGCACGTCTAATCCTAACCAATTTATCGATTCGATTTTTCACACCACAAACCACATTCAAACAATATCGCAATCAATCACCAAACTGTCAAACAAACAAGTCCATGGTCTGTGGACGATTGTGTCGGGTGCTACTAAGCACCGTCTGCATCCTAGTATATATATATAACTAGAAAATAAATAGAAAGGTGAGAAATTCTCACCGATTAGCTATCCTAGCTCCACGGCACTTCATTGATAGAAATCTTCATCGCTATCGCATCTTCGTCATCTTCGCTGCCCGTAGCCACTACATATGTAAAAATCGAATTTTTACTATGCTATTCAATATATAAAATCGAATTTTGACTTCGCTATTCAATATATAAAAATCGAATTTTTTTCTTTTGCAAGTTCAAATCTTTTTCTACTAAAAGATTAAACTTTTTTTCCTATTTTAAAGTTCAAAATAAAATCAGTTTTTCGCTTTCATAAAAATGCAGTTTTTTCATAACTTAAAAAATAAAAATACAGTTTTTGCCTTATTTAAAAATTCAGTTTAAAAATCATTTAAAAATCAGTTTTCTAATCTAAAATAAAATTCAGTCTTAAACCTAAAATAAAATTCAGTTTTAAACCTACCTAAAATCAGAATTTTAAAAACATAAAAATCGGTTTTTAATATTAACAAAATCAGTTTTATAAATTAAGTAAAAATCAGTTTTATAAATAAAGTAAAAACTTACAGTTCGAAAGGGGGGGGTTCACCACCATCGGAGAGGCTTCGGGTGGCTCTGGGTCGGCGGCAGGAGGAGGCGGAGGGTTGGGGCGGCCTTCAGTTCGTCGGCGGTCATCACTGTGGGGGGGGGAAAGCTCTGGCGTTTTCGTCTTCGATTCGAAGGGAGGAAGGAGATGAGCTAGAGGGGAGAGGAAGGCGCGACTTTAGGGGGGAGCGGCGGTCCATCGTCGGCGTCAGCAAGGGGGAGGAAGAGGCGTCGCGATCTGAAACTGGAAGGGGTTTTTTTTTTTTTTTTTTTTTTTTATATTTTGACCGTGGTTTGACTTGTGAGGAAAGAGAGAGCTCAAGGGGGTTATATAATATTTTAATTATTTAAATAATTAATTTCTCCATAAAGTAACTTTAAATTTCGATCTCCGAACGAGGCCCAATGACTGTCGTCCCTAGCTAATTACCCCCATTCCGAATACAATGGGATATGTTTCATAAGCCAGTTCGGCTGTTACGCTCAGTTTTCGCTGAAATTAATGTATAAATCTATATATTCAATTTTAAACGTACATTTCAATTTACCGGGGTCACATACTAACTTTAAAAATTCTAGAAAAATATTTTCTAGCTTCGTATTGACGATACGGTCCTAACAAAACTAGTTTCGTCGAAATCTGAGACCGTTAGAAAAATGGCCAATTTCCAGTCGATTAAAATCAACTGAAACTGGTCAAACGCGTTTTCCTTTGCCACGCTCACATATTGATTCGAAAAATTATGAAATTTGAAATCTAGCAATAACTTTACATCACGGACCCAACAAAACTGGTTTCGTCGAAATCCGAGGTCGTTTGCAAAATGTCCATTTTTAAGGGCCTGAATTCCATAGCGACTATTCAGAATTTTCAACTGGACATATCTTTTGATTCCCGCTAAGAAATTTTGATCATTCGGGTTCGTTGGAAAGATATTCACTATTAGATTCCATTATTTTTGGTTTCACTAAAATCCGGATTGTTTTGCACCCGGTACATTCAATTGAAGTTTGAAATCGAATTATCGAACTACCGCGCCATTTTCAATTCCTTTTAATTATATATAATTATTATATATTCTAACGACGACGTATATAATATATACGTTCTAATTCTATTCAAAATAAATTTCACGTCGATATTATTTAAAATAATTCATTTCAAATAATTAAAATTCGCTAATATTGCCAAAATAAAAATTTTAAACTGGCCCAGATTTTACGGGTTGTTACAGTGGAGTTCGCATATAATAATAGCTTTCAGTCTAGCATTGGCATGGCACCTTTCGAAGCTCTTTATGGACGACCTTGTCGTTCGCCTACATGTTGGTGGGAATCTACGGATAAGATCTTACTTGGGCCCGATATGATTAGAGAGATTTCGGAGAAGATTGATTTGATTCGAAGCAGGATGAAGGCAGCACAAGATAGGCAGAAATCTTATGCGGATAAGAGGAGTTGCCTGAGAGACTTAGTGGTGTACACGACGTATTCCATATATCACATTTGAGGAAGTGCTTACACGAGACCGCGGAGGTAGTGGAGCCGAGCTTGCTTAGAGAGGTGGAAATAGAGCGTGATGCGACGATTCGACGAGCTCCTACATGCATTCTTGGGTCGGAGATCAAGAAGTTGAGAAATCGAGAGGTCAGACTAGTCAAAGTACAATGGGGAGACGATGAGAGTAACGCTACTTGGGAGACGGAAGAGAAGATGCGTTCATTGTACCCTTTTCTTTTCGAGGGTATGTCTTTTAATTTCTCCTTTATCGCTTAGCTTGTGCTTATCTTATCTTTAGTATGTCCTCTCGCTAGTATCTTTGACCTTCAGTTAGGGAAATCCTATGGTTGAAACATGTGTTTGAGACATGTTATGTATGATGGATGCAAAGTGGATGCAAGTGTTCACTAGTGGTTGCTCGTGGATGCATATACACACGCTATTAGGCACCAGATCGGCTCAGTCACTTCATATTGCATATTGCATATATATGGATGTATTTAGTAAAATGGATGTATAATGGTTGTATTATCATATGGTTGCTGCATTCGGGTGGATGGTTGTGCACGCATATAGAATTAATATGTATCATTAGGAATCTTTTGCATACATATTGGACGCATGGCACTATCATGAATTGCACTAAGGAG
Source organism: Allium sativum (assembly GCA_030737875.1). Classification (NCBI taxonomy): domain Eukaryota; kingdom Viridiplantae; phylum Streptophyta; class Magnoliopsida; order Asparagales; family Amaryllidaceae; genus Allium; species Allium sativum. The sequence goes on along the minus strand of CM060924.1, from coordinate 132,580,439 downwards.
GTCGACTGAATCAGTAGACCGCCTAATTTTGCATTAGATATGGACATATACACACACTGTGCATATGAACATTAAAGCATTAGAAGTCTTTTAAGGATAATGGATGCTGGTGTTTGATGGTTGAGTAGATGGACGATTAGATGGTAGGATATACATTCTTCTTGACTTGGAGATTTCGGGGACGAAATCCTTTAAGGAGGGGAGAATGTAACACCCCGTAATTTTATAACATTAAAATTCACAAATTAAAGTATACTTAATTTTTAGAAAAGAATTAAGTGAAATGGGTTGCGCAGAGAAATATATATATATATATATATATATAAATTAAAAATTAAATAAATAAATATGCGAAAAAGTTCAAAATAGCGAATTGGGAGGGGGGAATGACCGAACCGGCCCATTTTTGAGGTCGACCCGAGCCTTGCTGGGTCGACTAGGGGTTAATCCAGGGTGTTTGGCTGTCAACCCGTGGGCCGATTCGCTTAAATGCAGATTTTGCATTTGGTTGGTTCTCATGGTTCAGGGTTAATCTAATGGTCCTAAATAACTTCATACACCTATAAATACATCCTAATGCTAACCCTAAACCTAATTAAAATTGAAACTAAAGCCGTTATGCCATCGCCATGGAACTCAGTGTAGCCGCTGCCAACTAAAGAGGAAGATAGCTAATCAATTCAACCTAATTCAAGCTTAGAGCTTCAACAACGAATCAACTAACGTCGCTACAACAATTCTGCATCAAGTTTGATCAATTGTTCATAATTCTTTAACCACGAAAGGCAAGTTCGATTTCTCTAATCAAGATAATTATTAAATTAATTAAGATTAGATATAATTGTGGATTATATGGATATGATGTGAATTATTGACCGTATGATATGATTATGTTGTTAAATTGTGATGTTATCATACATGTTGTAAAGTTATGATCTATGTTGTAATTCTATGACTGGCTTATGTATAATCAAATCATCATGTTGTTTAAATGCTAGTTTGGTTATGTTGATTCATATAATAGATCATATGTATGTATGAAAGTTTAGATGTTGATTTAGACATAAATCACATGCAAGTTAGTAAAGATTATGACATCTATTTTAGATCAAAAGTTAGGCTATGACATGTATGAGTTATATGCTAAATCTTTACATGCTAGTTTATATGTTTAGAGGTAAATTTACACCATTGTTATGTTGCATAAATCACATATGCAAGTTTATATAAAAATATGAGTTTGGAATATGAATCATGTTATGCAAGTTTGTGGTTATTGCCTATGTAAATTTTGTGATGAAAATCTTATTCATAACATGCAGGTTCATACCTTTTAGGCCTATGTTTAGATCTATGATTTTATGCAAGTTATGTGGTAAATTCTCATATGCAAGTTAGGCCTATTTTGTATGTTATGTGAATATGTGGTGTTTTTCCCTTTTTCATGTGTTAGACTATTTCTTAGTCTATCATATATTCTATGCGAACGGACGCCGTGGGGGTTATGGAAAAAATATTGATTATGTTAATAAATGTGAATTGGCATGTAACAACCTTAAAAGAGGCATATATGTAAATTGAGATATTAATTGGCAAAGTGATATATGGACATAATTAATGTGAATTATGGTCATAAAGATAATTGGAATTTTATTAACATATTTGATTAGGAATAATTAATCCAAATATGGGATGAAAATATTGATTATGTTAATAAATGTGAATTGGCATGTAAATGAGGCATATAACGAATTTGAGATATTAATTAAGGTGAATTGCCTTAAAAGGCGAAAAATTTAATGAAGGCATTAATTGGAAAATTAATGTGTAGTAATGGACATAGTTTAATTATGGACATAGATTAATTTGAATTTGAATAGGGATATTAAATATTGGGAATTGGCACAAATGCCTAAAAAGGCATGAAATTAATTTGAGATGTAAATTGGTACAATTTATGTACCATAAATAGTGGACATAATTAAGGTGACATATTTATACATAAATAAATATGGAAATGATTTGTAATTTGAATAGGGAAAGTAATTCAAATATTGGGGGAAATTAATTATGTATAATTAATTGCCTAAGACACGAGGTTGGACTCATTTGTGGTGTAAGACTGCCCGGACCCGCCCGGCAAATCCAGCAGCCACAAATGGTAGCCCAATGTGAGAGGTCAAAGGCCCAAACTAAATGCATAACAATTGTATGGACACGAGGTTAGGCTCGTTTGTGGTGTAAGACTGCCCGGACCCGCCTGGCAAATCCAGCAGCCACAAATGTCAGTCTAATGTGAGAGGTCCTACAGGGGTTACGATAGTAATAAATTAAGAAACACTTAACCAAAGTAAATATGTAGTGGGACATGAGGGGGTTAAGTGGGTGCCTTGGGTGGCATGAGGAATCTAGTGGGTGACATGTGGGTGACATGAGGATGTCATGAGAAATACGATTAGAAAATTGAAGTAATTTGAATATAAACAATTATGACATGTAATTCAAATTATTGGATAAAATAGGTATTGACACCTATGAAGGGAAAGGTTTTAATTAATTGATTAATTAATTAAAAATGGACATGGTAAATGAAATGGACTACTTAACCAAATCTGATCCCTAGGGATTGTAAGAACTTAAGTTTAAGTTGGGGGTTAAGTAAACTGGGTTATACGGAATGAGCGGGTTAAGTAAATCTTGGGTAGGTGGGTAATATTAGTACATATAGGCCCACAAACTTAACCGTAAATTAATATGTCTGAACCAGTGAGAGGGTTAAGTAAATCTTGGTTAGGTGGGTAATAATTATGTATATAGGCCCACAGACTTAACCAATACAACCTGTTAATTAAACAAAAGGGTGAGACTAGGTTAAATTAGAAAACACTTAACCAAATTTATACACGTAAGTGGAATGGGGTTAAGTGGGATGTATTAGAGGGGACCAAGCCTAGGTGGGAAGCTTGGTGGGGGCCCTTTTCAGTCCAGTAGCCCATTAAGTATCTTTGTGAGCTCGACCCAAGTCAAGGACGGGACACGCCTACTGGGCCTGATTGTTAGAGGCCAAAATGGGTTAGCGGTGGCAACGCAAGTCCAACGGGGTCATGTGCGTGCGTGGGCCCGGGCTGGTAGGTAAGACGTTGCATCGTGTAGGTATAAGCCGTGCATCCTTAAGTTGTATTGGGTTGCCACTTTAGGGGAGTGATACACCCCACTGTGGGACCAGCACGGGTATCTACGAGATAGGGAGCCGATCGAATGGGGCAGGGTAGTGGGTACATCTAGTGGAGATAGGAGCAGACGACACCTATGTAGTCAGCTAGGGGTACACGAAGCTACCATTATTAATTAATCATTAAAGGGGTACACCTAGTGGAGATAGGAGCAGGCAGCACCTATGACGTCAGCTAGGATTACATGGAATTACCATTGAAGGGGTACATCTAGTGGGGATAGTGGGTACATCTAGTAGTACACGAAGCTATCATCATTCTATTTAGTCAAGAGGGATCAAGTTTCTAAAGTGACTAGTATGGATGCAGTTAGTGTTAGTACAGTATAGTACGGTACAGTACGGTAGAGTATAGTAATTACCCTATATTGATTAGGAAGCGCCTTTAACGTTATCTTTGCTCATCCTATTATTTTTGGTTGCTTGGTCTTGCCATTAATTCACAGTCATTTCCTTATTTACCAAGCTTATGTCTTATCCTAGTTACTTTGATAATTATATTGTTGGAGTTATCGGACTTGCCAGACTTTATGTCTGACCCCCTTTGTTTCCACCTCTTTTCTTCCTTCCCCCCAGGTTCTTAGGGTGGGAAGCTTGATTTGGATCTCTTTGGGAGCACTTGGATTTGGATTGCTGAAGTAAAGCTCAACCTATCTCTTTTATGGCTATTTATGGGATTATGCTTTTTATATTATGTACTCTGATTTTGTCAAGATGGATATTATGTACTTGACTTTAGTCTTTGAGTTTTGGTGATGTAACCAAACATATTTACCTTCCATTGCAATAAATAAAGTTTTAAATTTTCAAGTACTATTTCATATCTGTCTTGTTGTGATTTTCTGTTCTATATTCACTTAAAACGCTCCATAGAAGTTAATGCATTCCCTTTTGTGAGTGACATTAATGGACATGGGGTGTTACAATTGTCCTTTGGAAATCTTATTCAGTTATTTCGCACTCAAGATTTCATATCCATGTTATATGCATCAATGAGTATATGTCCAGGTTCAAACTAGATTCTCGGGTATGCATTCATATCCAAATGTACATGCACATACAGTTAATATGCATCTGTAATAACCCGGAAATTCTGAACCAGTTTAAAATTTTTATTTTGGCAATTTTAGCGAATTTTGATTATTTAAAATGAATTATTTTAAATAATATCGACGAGAAATTTATTTTGAATATAATTCGAACGTCTATAATATACACGTCGTCGTTAGAATATAAATATTTATATATAATTATAAATAGAATTGAAAATGGCGCGGTAGTTCGATAATTCGATTTCAAACTTCAATTGAATGTACTGGGTGCAAAAGAATCCGGATTTTAGTGAAACCAAAAACATTAGGATCTAATTGATAATATCTTTCCAACGAATCCGAAAAATCAAAATTTCATAGCGGGAATCAAAAGATATGTACAGTTGAAAATTCTGAATAGTCGCTATGGAATTCAGGCCTTTAAAAATGGAAGTTTTGCAAACGACCTCGGATTTCGACGAAACCACTTTTGTTGGGTCCGTGATGTTAAATTATTGCTAGGTTTCAAATTTCATAATTTTTCGAATCAATATGTGAGCGTGGCGAAGGAAAACGCGTTAGACCAGTTTCAGTTGATTTTAATCGACTGGAAATTGGCCATTTTTCCAACGGTCTCAGAATTCGACGAAACTAGTTTTGATAGGACCGTATCGTCAATACGAAGCTAGAAACTATTTTTCTAGAATTTTTAAAGTTCGTATGTGACCCCGATAATTTGAAATGTGCGTTTAAATTGAATATATAAAGAACTATACTTTAAATTCAACGGAAACTGATTGTAACAGCCGAATCAGCTTACGATACATATCCCATTGTGCTCGGAATGGGGGTGAAACGCTATGGACGACAGGCGGTGGGCCTCGTTTTGAGGTCGTATAAAAAAGTCCGTTTTTCTAAAATAAATTAATATATATAATTCATTTTTTTTGCATATACCCCCCTCTTTCATTTTGACAGATGAAAAAAAAAAGAAAAAAAAAAGAAAATATCGAGCCGCCCTCCCGCTCTGCCGACATCGGGCATCGCGCCCAACGCGCCGCGCTCCGGCGAGCCTCGCCGCAACCCCCTGCCGTCGCCACCTTCTTCCCCGATCCCTCTTCCTCCCTCTCACCTCCTCCGCGAACCAGAAAACCCCAATTTCTCCCCCCCAACCCTAAATCCCGACGCGCGCAGCCCCTGGCCCACCTGACACGACCCGCCTTCCCCACCTCCACTGCCTGCTCCAATCCCCGCCTCCCTCGACTTGTGCGCCCACGTCAGACACCCGCCTCCTCCCTATACCCACACCACCGCGACCTACAGCCCCTGGCCCACATCGACAACGCGCCTTCTCCGTCCTCCTACGCCTTCCGCAGTAAGTTTCTACTTTTATTTATTTGGTTGTTGTTATGTAATTAGTTTAATTAACTTAGTAACTAAATAAAAATCTGACTTTTAATATGGAATAGTTGGAAAAAGTATATATGCGATTTTTGCATAAGTAGCAACGAGATAAAATGCGGTTTTTACATATAAAGTTATGATTTTTAGAAAGGAAAAGGAGAGATTTTTAATTACATAAAGGTGAGATTTTTACATAAGGAAAGATATAATTTTTATATATATATATCAAAGGAAGATTAGAGGATCTTTAATTGTATAAGGATTTGATTTTTAGAAAAAATAAAGATTCGATTTTTTTTTAAGTGGTAAAGATACGATTTTTATTTTTGAAAAGCTCGGATTTTTCTAATGTAAAGAACGATATAAAAATATGATTTTTATATTTTTAAAGTATTAAAAATATAATCTTTACTATCTAGAAGGCATAAAAATATGATTTTTATATTTTTAAAGTTGTAAGAATATAATCTTTATTATGTAGAAGGTGTAAAAATATGATTTTTGTTTGTGTAGAGGATTAAAAATATAATTTTTACATGATAGAAATGTTAAAAATAGCATCTTTCTATGTGTAGCAAAATAAAGATGTGATTTTTATAATGATATTTTTATAAAGGCGAAATCTTTATAGTTGAAAAGGCGAGACCTTTATATAGAGAATAACAAAGTAAAAATAGAATTTTTATCTATATGGCAACGAAATGAAAATTCGATTTTTATATATTGAATAGCATAATAAAAATTCGATTTTTATATATTGAATAGCATAATAAAAATTCAATTTTTATATATTGAATAGTGTAGTAAAAATTCGATTTTTACATATGTAGTGGTTACAGCAACGAAGATGACGAAGATGCGATAGCGATGAAGATTTCTATAAAAGAAGTGTCGCGAAGTTGGATAGCTATCTGTGAGAATTTCTCACCTTTCAATTTCATTTCTATTTATATATATATACTAGGATGCAGACGGTGCTTAGTAGCACCCGACACAATCGTCCACAGACCATGGACTTGTTTGTTTGGTTGCATAGATTAGTTAGATGATTTGATTTGAATTTGGTTGTTTGGTGATTTTGATTGATGGTGAATGGCGTGGGCCTTCACTAGACCGGGGATAAGGCTAGGCCTTGTCCTGTTTCTAGTATCGTGCCGTTATGCCGCCGAAATTTTCTAAAATATGTTAGAAAAATAAAAATATCATTTTTATTTTGGAAATGAACTGAATAGAAATTCATAAGTTAAAATAAAATGTCTTGTCGTTAAAAATATAATTTTTAACGTGAATGTGAATAAATAAATATTCATTTATAAACCGGACGGTTTGTTTATGTACACCTATTTGAATGATATTGATTGGGACGATAAATTTTACACATCGCCCAACTACACAAATAAAATCTGTGTTTGATTGCTTGAAACCCCACACGGGTTTTGGGATGAAAATTGAAGTTCACTCATCCTGATTGATTAAATATGTCGATTGATTGATTGACAGGCTGTTATAAGCGTTAGATATCTATATTTGATGCTTATACAGTGTAGTGCACTTTGATTGATGGTTGATTATTTTTCAATGTTATTATATACATGTGATGTATGAAAATCCATATAATTAATATTATATGGTGATTGATTGGGCCTCATTCCAATTTAGAAGATTAAGAATATAAAATATAAAGGTTCATGTGTTGACTGTACTCATCCGTTGAGATTAGTCATGTGTTGAACGAAATATTTTTATAATAAAAATCACATCTTTATCAATATAATATAAAGGTTCATGTGTTGACTGTACTCATCCGTTGAGATTAGTCATGTGTTGAACGAAATATTTTTATAATAAAATTTACATCTTTATCAATATAATATAAAGGTTCATGTGTTGACTGTACTCATCCGTTGAGATTAGTCATGTGTTAAACGAAATATTTTGATAATAACTAATATTTTGATAATAGGAAATATTTGAAATAGAAATATGTGAAGCCGTGTTGATTAGATTGACGCCATTTTGACGTGAACGATATTTATATCGATTTTATTTATTTTGAAATGAATTGAATATATAACGATTTCGAAATGTATTGAATATATAAAACGATTTCGAAATGAATTGAATATAAAACGATTTCGAAATGAATTGAATATGAAACGAATTTGATTTCAATTGAATATAAAATGAATTTGATTTCAATTGAATATAAAACGAATTTGATTTCAATTGAATATAAAACGATTTCGAAATGAATTGATTAGAAAATGATTTCGAAATGAATTGATTAAAAAATGATTTCGAAATGAATTGATTAGAAAACCAATTTGAATTGAATCGATTAGAAAACCAATTTGAATTGAATTGATTAGAAAACCAATTTGAATTGAATCGATTAGAAAACCAATTTGAATTGAATTGATTAGAAAACCAATTTGAATTGAATCGAATAGAAAACCAATTTGAATTGAATTGATTAGAAAACCAATTTGAATTGAATCGATTAGAAAACCAATTTGAATTGAATCGAATAGAAAACGACTTTGAAATCGGATTGAATTGAAACGAATTCAAATTGATTAGAAAACGAATTGAAATGAATTCAAATTGAATTGAAATTTGAATTAAATAGAAATGAATTTCAAAAACGAATTTTTAAAGAAGAATTCAATTTTGATTTGAATTAACATGGAAGTTGAAATTGTTTTTGAAACGAATTCAAAACTATTTATAAAATTCGTTTTGAATAGAAATCGACGAAATATATATTATATATATAATATAATGGCCCGAATAGAACGCGCCGCGCCGCGGCAGTTCGTAAATTTCGACCATTTATTTCAAACGGACATTACGGGAGATCCGACCGTCGGATTCTCCTAAAACCGGAACCGTTGGGTTCGTATCAAAAAGAGATTTCTAACGAATATTAGAAATTTGAAATCTAACGGTTGAATTTGGAGATACGTCCAAATCAAATTCGAAAAAGGTCGCTGTAAGTGCAGTTCGATGGCCGTTGATGGAAACCGACTGTACGGGCCTTGATAAAATTATTAAAAATAGTAATAAATTGTGTAAAATCATAAGAAATGATTTGGAAGAATTGGGATGAAAAACCCCATATTTGAAAAGATAAAAATAGGTTTTTATCGAAATGAACTAGTTTGAACTCAATTTAAAACCCGGGTTTTTATTTTTAAATAAATAAATTAGGTTTAAAAAGGGGTTTTAAATAATCGAAATTCCTAATATATTTGATTGAATTTGAAATGGGTTTATCGTGAACTGTGTTTTAAATAACACTAGTTCTTTAACCCGATAATAAATAGAATGTGATTTGGGTTTGTCGTGAACTGTATTTTAATTAACATTAGTTCTTTAACCCAGTAAAAGGAGTTTTAACGAATCTGCAATTAGATTGAAATGTGAATTTGTAATCTAAATTTCCAAATTTAGAAAATGAACGAGAATGGAGTATTACCAATTTTGCTCCAAAGCGATAGGTAAATCTTTAATTAGATTTGAACGTGAAATGGTAATTAATTTTACCGATAACACCGTGGTGTTAGATATGGAGTATTACCAGTTTTGCTTCATGGGATGAATAGGTTGGGATTGGGAAACAAAATAAATAATTACTTCGGTGTGGTTCGCTAATCTCGACTAGTTTAGAAAAACCATAATTTGGTTTGAAACGACATCCAAAGGAAGATTAGAGGATAAATTTTAAAGAAATTATCTTGGATAAAATTAATGGGAACCTTTCCCTAAGAATGTGGAATTTAGAAACTAGCTGTAGGTTGGCTAAGAAGAATGGTTTCCTGGATATTGATCTGATGTTGGTTTCGGCCTTCGGGGTTAATGTTTGGGAAATTGTTCCCTTGCTAATTTGCGGTTAGTGACTAATGAATTGGAATGAGGCGTATGTTGTGTTTGTGTAACATTTGTTTTTAATATACGCGGGTTGTTCGGAAAGACCGGGTTTACACCCATTCTATATAACCGATTCGACGATAAGTCGAAGATGTAGACGGTGGTAGAAGACCGGAAGTCTTCACATCGTTTGGATAGTTACTGACGATCCTGATTGGGCTGTACACCCAAGAGGATGGAAATAGTTGGTGGTCGTCCAGACGTACTTGGAGATGGATGGATATGCGAGGAAAGTGCCTCCGGTTTCGTTCAGACCCAGAACGGACTTGTAAATGGATTGTGTGTCTGACACTGGATTTTATTCTGTGTTGATTGATTTCTATTAAATATACATCTGTTTGGCGGCGGAGAATTTATTCTTCTGCTTAACGCCCTTCTCTGAGACGTACGAGCTCAGAGGTTGTATATCGATAGATATCAATCGCATGGCATGAATTGCCTGTGTGGCACGCTAAGATGCAATGATCAAGGCTTCTGTTGAAAAGCAAAGTCTTGTGGTTGATGAGCAAAGCATGCCTACGTGGCAGCTTTGTGTATAACGTGAATTCGCGGGCCTCACACCTCGGTATGAGTTAAAAACGGGATACGGACTGCAGGGAGAGCACGACGTTTCTTTCTAGCTTTGGTGATGTCAGTGACTTACCAGCCCTGACATATATATACTTTTCACCTTTGTGGTTGTTGGATAAGGCGCCTCGATTATAGGTCTGTAAGGACCGGGAAACGTGTGTTCAGGAATAACTAATCCTCTAACGTAAGTGAGGACCGGCCCTGAAGATCCAAGGATTGCCCAGAGTGCGTAGTCCTGGGACATTTGCTAGAGTGTCTCGAACGCGGAGAGGAGCTTGCTCCTTGCCTCGACTCATGACGGAAATCCAATTTCCAATACGTGTAATTCGTCTTTAATTGTAGAACTAGTATGGCGACATAGTAGATGGTAGCTATGCCGCCTATGATTGATATTTATGATTGAAATGTTTTGACACTATACACTTATTATAGTATCAAATGATTTGTTTTAAACGTATCAAGCATGCTTTGGCTGTTATAAGGGAAAACCCTATCCCCCGGCTTGCGTTGCATTGTGTGATAGGACCTGGGTCTTATAACAGCTTCATTTTTCTTTATTTAGCATTGCGCTGTTGTTTTATGCACTGGTATTCTTGGGAGGAAACTCGTTCCGTGTTATACGGCGTGGTCCCTTGAATTACTCTCTTTTAAAGTAAAGCTTTAAATAACTGTTTTAGTTCTCACACCAGTCACATGACTGACCTGGAGTTTATTGTTTCAATCTAAACTCTGGGTGCCCCTATTTTCCGCACGGGCAGCTAGTAGTTTTGGTTTTGCAGATTTATATTCACAGGATCCTGGTTTACAGCTGGAATGATATCCGGAAAGCTCTGTATCCGTATATCACCTTCAGTTGTGTTTTGTATTATTTTTCCGCTGCTATGTAATTTATTGTAATCTCTGATATTTGTCGAATGTAATTTATTCAATTATACTCTGTATATTCTTGTATTCTGATGGCATTGTTGTAATAACAATGAAACGTTCTTCTGTTTGTGTTCTGATTTGTCCTATTCTAAAACGATCAGGGGTTTCGAACGGTCTAGATCGGTTTAACGACTGATTCGGATCGAGCGAAATTCTAGGCCGTCACATTTGGTATAAGAGCTTTGGTTTACAGAGCTCGAGAACAAGACACATTAGAACCATACGAAAGAATTCATCAGATATTGGATTAGTAATATCCAATTAGAATGACTCGTTAGAGATAGGATCAGTAGAATCCTAGAACGAGTGTGAAGAGTATATTTTTCAAATGAAAACAAATTTTATTTTGAAAATTTAAACCATTTTATACGTATTTGATTATTTATTTATTTTGATTATGGACAATCTAGTATATAAAGATTTCGCGTATACGCGTCATGAACGTATATTCGAAGTTTTAATATATTGGATAGATATAGAATCATACTCTAGTGGCCCGAAGATGGTTCTGATGATTGACTAGTCGTCATTAGTATTCATGTTCGAGTAACGAAGGTGTGATATCGATATATTTCCATTAGACTGGTGTGAGAACCAAAACTTATATATAGTTAGAACACATTGTTGTGAATTGGCATCTAAAACAAGATTTTCTGTATATATAGTAAAATTATCAATTTGAAACTCTAATCCACTAATTGATTGATGTTTGTGTTGTTTGTTTATTTGTTTGCTAATTTTGAACCATTATGCCTAATAGCATCAAATATTGAACTGTATTGAAAATTGGTCGCATTTGCATGCATCTACATATACTTACATTGAACAGGTCATAGCAAGGAGGCTAGAGCCGAAGAATAAAATTTGTTTGCCCGACAAATAGGTACATGTTTACTACATAATTTACTGTTTTGTTTGGGTGATGATGATTTTATGAGCCTATTGGCTAGCCGCTTGGCTTTTTCTTTTTCTTTTTGAGATTAGAAGGACCGGGGAAGCTATTTTGAATTCCCCGATGCTCCCGGTGCAGGGGAGGTTATGGCGAAATTTTTCGAAAATTTAGGGTGTTAGCCAAATTTTTGAAAATTTGAAAATTCTCAGAAACTGAAAAGTTGGAGAATGGAAGCCAGATCGAACATAGTGTTGATTAATCAAACCACTTTCGACTTTGTTCCTTTTCGGGGACGAAAAGTTTTAAGTGTGGGAGATTGTAATAACCCGGAAATTCTGAACCAGTTTAAATTTTTTATTTTGGCAATTTTAGCGAATTTTGATTATTTAAAATGAATTATTTTAAATAATATCGACGAGAAATTTATTTTGAATATAATTCGAACGTCTATAATATACACGTCGTCGTTAGAATATAAATATTTATATATAATTATAAATAGAATTGAAAATGGCGCGGTAGTTCGATAATTCGATTTCAAACTTCAATTGAATGTACCGGGTGCAAAACAATCCGGATTTTAGTGAAACCAAAAACATTAGGATCTAATTGATAATATCTTTCCAACGAATCCGAAAAATCAAAATTTCATAGCGGGAATCAAAAGATATGTACAGTTGAAAATTCTGAATAGTCGCTATGGAATTCAGGCCCTTAAAAATGGAAGTTTTGCAAACGACCTCGGATTTCGACGAAACCACTTTTGTTGGGTCCGTGATGTTAAATTATTGCTAGGTTTCAAATTTCATAATTTTTCGAATCAATATGTGAGCGTGGCGAAGGAAAACGCGTTAGACCAGTTTCAGTTGATTTTAATCGACTGGAAATTGGCCATTTTTCCAACGGTCTCAGAATTCGACGAAACTAGTTTTGATAGGACCGTATCGTCAATACGAAGCTAGAAACTATTTTTCTAGAATTTTTAAAGTTCGTATGTGACCCCGATAATTTGAAATGTGCGTTTAAATTGAATATATAAAGAACTATACTTTAAATTCAACGGAAACTGATTGTAACAGCCGAATCAGCTTACGATACATATCCCATTGTGCTCGGAATGGGGGTGAAACGCTATGGACGACAGGCGGTGGGCCTCGTTTTGAGGTCGTATAAAAAAGTCCGTTTTTCTAAAATAAATTAATATATATAATTCATTTTTTTTGCATATACCCCCCCCCTCTTTCATTTTGACAGATGAAAAAAAAAAAGAAAAAAAAAAAGAAAATATCGAGCCGCCCTCCCGCTCTGCCGACATCGGGCATCGCGCCCAACGCGCCGCGCTCCGGCGAGCCTCGCCGCACCCCCCTTGCCGTCGCCACCTTCTTCCCCGATCCCTCTTCCTCCCTCTCACCTCCTCCGCGAACCAGAAAACCCCAATTTCTCCCCCCCCAACCCTAAATCCCGACGCGCCCAGCCCCTGGCCCACCTGACGCGACCCGCCTTCCCCACCTCCACTGCCTGCTCCAATCCCCGCCTCCCTCGACTTGTGCGCCCACGTCAGACACCCGCCTCCTCCCTATACCCACACCACCGCGACCTACAGCCCCTGGCCCACATCGACAACGCGCCTTCTCCGTCCTCCTACGCCTTCCGCAGTAAGTTTCTACTTTTATTTATTTGGTTGTTGTTATGTAATTAGTTTAATTAACTTAGTAACTAAATAAAAATCTGACTTTTAATATGGAATAGTTGGAAAAAGTATATATGCGATTTTTGCATAAGTAGCAACGAGATAAAATGCGGTTTTTACATATAAAGTTATGATTTTTAGAAAGGAAAAGGAGAGATTTTTAATTACATAAAGGTGAGATTTTTACATAAGGAAAGATATAATTTTTATATATGTATCAAAGGAAGATTAGAGGATCTTTAATTGAATAAGGATTTGATTTTTAGAAAAAATAAAGATTCGATTTTTTTTTAAGTGGTAAAGATACGATTTTTATTTTTGAAAAGCTCGGATTTTTCTAATGTAAAGAACGATATAAAAATATGATTTTTATATTTTTAAAGTATTAAAAATATAATCTTTACTATCTAGAAGGCATAAAAATATGATTTTTATATTTTTAAAGTTGTAAGAATATAATCTTTATTATGTAGAAGGTGTAAAAATATGATTTTTGTTTGTGTAGAGGATTAAAAATATAATTTTTACATGATAGAAATGTTAAAAATAGCATCTTTCTATGTGTAGCAAAATAAAGATGTGATTTTTATAATGATATTTTTATAAAGGCGAAATCTTTATAGTTGAAAAGGCGAGACCTTTATATAGAGAATAACAAAGTAAAAATAGAATTTTTATCTATATGGCAACGAAATGAAAATTCGATTTTTATATATTGAATAGCATAATAAAAATTCGATTTTTATATATTGAATAGCATAATAAAAATTCAATTTTTATATATTGAATAGTGTAGTAAAAATTCGATTTTTACATATGTAGTGGCTACAGCAACGAAGATGACGAAGATGCGATAGCGATGAAGATTTCTATAAAAGAAGTGTCGCGAAGTTGGATAGCTATCTGTGAGAATTTCTCACCTTTCAATTTCATTTCTATTTATATATATATATACTAGGATGCAGACGGTGCTTAGTAGCACCCGACACAATCGTCCACAGACCATGGACTTGTTTGTTTGGTTACATAGATTAGTTAGATGATTTGATTTGAATTTGGTTGTTTGGTGATTTTGATTGATGGTGAATGGCGTGGGCCTTCACTAGACCGGGGATAAGGCTAGGCCTTGTCCTGTTTCTAGTATCGTGCCGTTATGCCGCCGAAATTTTCTAAAATATGTTAGAAAAATAAAAATATCATTTTTATTTTGGAAATGAACTGAATAGAAATTCATAAGTTAAAATAAAATGTCTTGTCGTTAAAAATATAATTTTTAACGTGAATGTGAATAAATAAATATTCATTTATAAACCGGACGGTTTGTTTATGTACACCTATTTGAATGATATTGATTGGGACGATAAATTTTACACATCGCCCAACTACACAAATAAAATCTGTGTTTGATTGCTTGAAACCCCACACGGGTTTTGGGATGAAAATTGAAGTTCACTCATCCTGATTGATTAAATATGTCGATCGATTGATTGACAGGCTGTTATAAGCGTTAGATATCTATATTTGATGCTTATACAGTGTAGTGCACTTTGATTGATGGTTAATTATTTTTCAATGCTATTATATACATGTGATGTATGAAAATCCATATAATTAATATTATATGGTGATTGATTGGGCCTCATTCCAATTTAGAAGATTAAGAATATAAAATATAAAGGTTCATGTGTTGACTGTACTCATCCGTTGAGATTAGTCATGTGTTGAACGAAATATTTTTATAATAAAAATCACATCTTTATCAATATAATATAAAGGTTCATGTGTTGACTGTACTCATCCGTTGAGATTAGTCATGTGTTGAACGAAATATTTTTATAATAAAATTTACATCTTTATCAATATAATATAAAGGTTCATGTGTTGACTGTACTCATCCGTTGAGATTAGTCATGTGTTGAACGAAATATTTTGATAATAACAAATATTTTGATAATAGGAAATATTTGAAATAGAATATTTGAAATAGAAATATGTGAAGCCGTATTGATTAGATTGACGCCATTTTGACGTGAACGATATTTATATCGATTTTATTTATTTTGAAATGAATTGAATATATAACGATTTCGAAATGTATTGAATATATAAAACGATTTCGAAATGAATTGAATATAAAACGATTTCGAAATGAATTGAATATGAAACGAATTTGATTTCAATTGAATATAAAATGAATTTGATTTCAATTGAATATAAAACGAATTTGATTTCAATTGAATATAAAACGATTTCGAAATGAATTGATTAGAAAATGATTTCGAAATGAATTGATTAAAAAATGATTTCGAAATGAATTGATTAGAAAACCAATTTGAATTGAATCGATTAGAAAACCAATTTGAATTGAATTGATTAGAAAACCAATTTGAATTGAATTGATTAGAAAACCAATTTGAATTGAATCGATTAGAAAACCAATTTGAATTGAATTGATTAGAAAACCAATTTGAATTGAATCGAATAGAAAACCAATTTGAATTGAATTGATTAGAAAACCAATTTGAATTGAATCGATTAGAAAACCAATTTGAATTGAATCGAATAGAAAACGACTTTGAAATCGGATTAAATTGAAATGAATTCAAATTGATTAGAAAACGAATTGAAATGAATTCAAATTGAATTGAAATTTGAATTAAATAGAAATGAATTTCAAAAACGAATTTTTAAAGAAGAATTCAATTTTGATTTGAATTAAAATGGAAGTTGAAATTGTTTTTGAAACGAATTCAAAACTATTTATAAAATTCGTTTTAAATAGAAATCGACGAAATATATATTATATATATTATATATATAATATAATGGCCCGAATAGAACGCGCCGCGCCGCGGCAGTTCGTAAATTTCGACCATTTATTTCAAACGGACATTACGGGAGATCCGACCGTCGGATTCTCCTAAAACCGGAACCGTTGGGTTCGTATCGAAAAGAGCTTTCTAACGAATATTAGAAATTTGAAATCTAACGGTTGAATTTGGAGATACGTCCAAATCAAATTCGAAAAAGGTCGCTGTAAGTGCAGTTCGATGGCCGTTGATGGAAATCGACTGTATGGGCCTTGATAAAATTATTAAAAATAGTAATAAATTGTGTAAAATCATAAGAAATGATTTGGAAAAATTGGGATGAAAAACCCCATATTTGAAAAGATAAAAATAGGTTTTTATCGAAATGAACTAGTTTGAACTCAATTTAAAACCCGGGTTTTTATTTTTAAATAAATAAATTAGGTTTAAAAAGGGGTTTTAAATAATCGAAATTCCTAATATATTTGATTGAATTTGAAATGGGTTTATCGTGAACTGTGTTTTAAATAACACTAGTTCTTTAACCCGATAATAAATAGAATGTGATTTGGGTTTGTCGTGAACTGTGTTTTAAATAACATTAGTTCTTTAACCCAATAAAAGGAGTTTTAACGAATCTGCAATTAGATTGAAATGTGAATTTGTAATCTAAATTTCCAAATTTAGAAAATGAACGAGAATGGAGTATTACCAGTTTTGCTCCAAAGCGATAGTTAAATCTTTAATTAGATTTGAACGTGAAATGGTAATTAATTTTACCGATAACACCGTGGTGTTAGATATGGAGTATTACCAGTTTTGCTTCATGGGATGAATAGGTTGGGATTGGGAAACAAAATAAATAATTACTTCGGTGTGGTTCGCTAATCTCGACTAGTTTAGAAAAACCATAATTTGGTTTGAAACGACATCCAAAGGAAGATTAGAGGATAAATTTTAAAGAAATTATCTTGGATAAAATTAATGGGAACCTTTCCCTAAGAATGTGGAATTTAGAAACTAGCTGTAGGTTGGCTAAGAAGAATGGTTTCCTGGATATTGATCTGATGTTGGTTTCGGCCTTCGGGGTTAATGTTTGGGAAATTGTTCCCTTGCTAATTTGCGGTTAGTGACTAATGAATTGGAATGAGGCGTATGTTGTGTTTGTGTAACATTTGTTTTTAATATACGCGGGTTGTTCGGAAAGACCGGGTTTACACCCATTCTGAATAACCGATTCGACGATAAGTCGAAGATGAAGACGGTGGTAGAAGACCGGAAGTCTTCACATCGTTTGGATAGTTACTGACGATCCTGATTGGGCTGTACACCCAAGAGGATGGAAATAGTTGGTGGTCGTCCAGACGTACTTGGAGATGGATGGATATGCGAGGAAAGTGCCTCCGGTTTCGTTCAGACCCAGAACGGACTTGTAAATGGATTGTGTGTCTGACACTGGATTTTATTCTGTGTTGATTGATTTCTATTAAATATACATCTGTTTGGCGGCGGAGAATTTATTCTTCTGCTTAACGCCCTTCTCTGAGACGTACGAGCTCAGAGGTTGTATATCGATAGATATCAATCGCATGGCATGAATTGCCTGTGTGGCACGCTAAGATGCAATGATCAAGGCTTCTGTTGAAAAGCAAAGTCTTGTGGTTGATGATCAAAGCACGCCTACGTGGCAGCTTTGTGTATAACGTGAATTCGCGGGCCTCACACCTCGGTATGAGTTAAAAACGGGATACGGACTGCAGGGAGAGCACGACGTTTCTTTCTAGCTTTGGTGATGTCAGTGACTTACCAGCCCTGACATATATATACTTTTCACCTTTGTGGTTGTTGGATGAGGCGCCTCGATTATAGGTCTGTAAGGACCGAGAAACGTGTGTTCAGGAATAACTAATCCTCTAACGTAAGTGAGGACCGGCCCTGAAGATCCAAGGATTGCCCATAGTGCGTAGTCCTGGGACATTTGCTAGAGTGTCTCGAACGCGGAGAGGAGCTTGCCCCTTGCCTCGACTCATGACGGAAATCCAATTTCCAATACGTGTAATTCGTCTTTAATTGTAGAACTAGTATGGCGACATAGTAGATGGTAGCTATGCCGCCTATGATTGATATTTATGATTGAAATGTTTTGACACTATACACTTATTATAGTATCAAATGATTTGTTTTAAACGTATCAAGCATGCTTTGGCTGTTATAAGGGAAAACCCTTTCCCCCGGCTTGCGTTGCATTGTGTGATAGGACCTTGGTCTTATAACAGCTTCATTTTTCTTTATTTAGCATTGCGCTGTTGTTTTATGCACTGGTATTCTTGGGAGGAAACTCGTTCCGTGTTATACGGCGTGGTCCCTTGAATTACTCTCTTTTAAAGTAAAGCTTTAAATAACTGTTTTAGTTCTCACACCAGTCACATGACTGACCTGGAGTTTATTGTTTCAACCTAAACTCTGGGTGCCCCTATTTTCCGCACGGGCAGCTAGTAGTTTTGGTTTTGCAGATTTATATTCACAGGATCCTGGTTTACAGCTGGAATGATGTCCGGAAAGCTCTGTATCCGTATATCACCTTCAGTTGTGTTTTGTATTATTTTTCCGCTGCTATGTAATTTATTGTAATCTCTGATATTTGTCGAATGTAATTTATTCAATTATACTCTGTATATTCTTGTATTCTGATGGCATTGTTGTAATAACAATGAAACGTTCTTCTGTTTGTGTTCTGATTTGTCCTGTTCTAAAACGATCAGGGGTTTCGAACGGTCTAGATCGGTTTAACGACTGATTCAGATCGAGCGAAATTCTAGGCCGTCACAGCATCTCTGTCCATGCCCGAGAACTCAATATCATGGCCAAACTTATACACAAATTGACATAGGCATGAATATTTGAAATCATCAAAGAAAATTAAAGTGCTACTACCAAATCATACAACATTATAGTTCTTTTTCTTGTTGTTAATGCCATGATCTTTCTAATGTGGGTTTGGCCGAATAGGAGTTTGTTAACCTCACATAAGTGAGGTCACGGTGAGCCCAGGGTTCCCATTGGTGGAGATCAGGAGGACCCACACGGGACCCTCTGATTTCCACAAATGGAAGCCCGAGGTCACGGTGACCTCACTTATTTGAGGTCAACAAACTCGGTCTCGGTTTGGCCACTCAGTGCGGTCAAGTTCTAGTCTAAACGCACAAGTTCCAAGTCGTGTGTACATCACCAAGGCATATGCAATTAACTGTGTGCTCGAGCTAAACTCCAGCAAGCCAATAATCAAGTGTGCAAAGCCTACATGTGCCTAATATTTCTTTGAGTATGCATGCAAATCCCTTGTAAAGCTAAGGGATCATGATCGATCACATCACAACACTTGGAAGTTTATGCTTTATGTTAACCCAAGCTTTCATATGCCTGCCACCAATCCGCTTCCATATCAGCACTCGTCAATGCCCCTTGCCTACACGCAGCTGCCGACCCCAACCGGCTCAGTCACTGTGTAACACCCCACCTCCGCCAGGGTGGCTCTTGCAAGCACTCTGACTTTGGAGGGGCGTTTGAATCAGGTAAACATTCATAATGATATATCAAGGCAGAACAAGAACATATGTATATATGTAAACAGAGTAAATAAGATAAGTAAAACAGCGGAAGATTTCAAACTATTTCAAAACAAGTCTGGTACAACATAATGTCAACTTTCCAAATACACAAGTCTAGATAAAAACAACATCACTAAAAAAACTGAAATACATAAGTACTATCCCCAAAATAAGTGATAACCATAGCTAGCTTCATGTCAAGGCCGTACATGAGCTAAAATCCCACAGCAAGCGATCAGAAATCCAAGCTAAGCTCCAATATTCCCACCCTGAGAACCTGGGGGGGGGGGGGGGGGGGAACGGAAGAAAAGAGGCGAAAGGAAAACAGGTCAGTCAAAAAGACTGAGTAAGCCCTACTACAATCAATGTAAACTGATAAAGTTAACTGGCATGAGAAGCAGGGATGAACATAAGGATAACAACATACTAACATGATGATTAACTAACAAGGTAGATAAAGGTGTCATCGCATAATCAGGTTTAAGGTTTTTGCACCACATGTGTACTAGCAAACTAACATGAATTGAATAAACAAGTATTGATCCCTTGGCCCAAGCTTTGGCCCAATAACATGAAGTGACCCTAATGCGCGGTCCAACCAAACGGTCTAGTCGATCGGCTCCCTATAAGCCTAACTCGTCACGTGTTGGTGTCAATACGGCCCAAACATAATTGTAGTCAGACTGTGCAGGGTCTCCCGTCGGGTGTATCAAGCCCTAGGGTGTCAACCCCTGGACACCATAAACATAAGTGCACAGTCTCGATCTACTGGTACCCGTGCATGTTTGCCCCGGCTTCGGACTATGTGCACGACCATAGTCCGCCCGGAACTACACCGGCGTACCATTCTGCCGTCGTTTTTGGTCACTTACCTCAAGTCCAGTAATTGTGCCCCCACCCTAGCCTAGTCCCTAGGGTCTTAATGATACGAACTTGGGATTACTGCTGGAGTGGACCCCCATTGCTAGGATTTTCTAGTGGGTTAAGTACGGTTTAACCCTCTTGCTAATCATGGATTAACTTGGTTAAGTGTAACGATGAGTTCACGACTTAACCCTGATTAATCTACCAAGCCCAAATTGGTTAAGTATTAAGTGGACCATGACTTAACCCTAATCACGAGGCATTAATTAATTTAATGTGCCTTAACCTCTCACATTAGACCTTGTTGTGGTTACTAGTTAAGCCGGGCGGGTCCGGGTAGCTTTACACCCCAACTTGGTCTAACCTCGGGTTCAAGGTACAACATGACCAACTTCTCACATTGGGTCCTATTGTTTGTAGCAACTAGTTAAGCCGGTCGGTTCCGGGTAGTTTTACGCTACAAACTCAACCCAACCTCGAGTTGGTCACACTTATATTTTCTAAGTGTCATGTCCATCATGTTTCCAAAACATATTACAAGTTTTCAAGAATTAGGGTAGACCTAACTTAATAGGTAAATTCCCAATGGGTAGACCTAACTTAATAGGTAAATTCCCAATCTTATGTTTTTATGTCTTTTAAGTTTACCCAACCCCAAACGCAATCCCATCGCTTACATATCGCAATAGCGCATAAAGGATAGAAAGAGGGAACTTGGCATAATCATGACATAAAGGTATTGAAGCTACAAGTTTAACATGGTGGCATATGAAATGTACATATGTTCATATACTTGCATATTACATTTTTAGGCCTCAAAAGCATGCATAAAACCAAACTTAGCATATTGGTGATACATGGTGATAAATGACATGTAGAAATGGCCATAAGTTTGCATTTAGCCTCACATGCAAGTTATCATAAGAGATATGATAACTTACATGTTGCCAAAATGCAACCTTTAGCATAAAGCTTGAAGCTCTAAGCTCATAAACCCAAGATAAGCTTGCATAACATGATAACATGAACAAAATGATCAACCCAAACTTGCATAACATAACTTGCATATCATATGACAAACCTGCATATCAAACTTGCATAACATAACGTGATAAACTTGCATATCATAACATGGCAAACTTGCATAACATAACATGTCAAACTTGCATAACATAACATGACAAACTTGCATAACATAACATGATAAACTTGCATATCATAACATATAAAACTTGCATAACATGACATAATAAACTTGCATATCATGGAAAACTTGCACATCATAATGATCAACCAAACTTGCATCATTCATTTAACTTTAGAGTTTAAATATGAAAGTAGAAAAGGGCTTACAATGCTTATGAAGACACAAAAGTATGACAAAGCCCTTATGCAATCAATTAGACCCAAAATGCAAGCTTTAATAGAAAAACCCTTGAGCCAAAATGATCAAAACCCTTGCTTTATGATGTAAATATGGAAACTTGACTTGAATGCAAGCTAATGACACTCATACAAGCTTGAAAACCCTTGTATGCATGGAAAATCTCTCATAGAAATGACTTAGGAATTTTATGAAGAGAGTGGAGGGCATGAGAGGAATGATTTTGCCATAGTTTAGTTACTTGAATGAATAATGATGATTTAGGGTTAGGTTAGGGGCTTATTTATAGAGATTAGAATTAGTTTTAGCCTTAGGATTAAACCCTAGTTCCAATCTCAGCCCTCAAAACCGAATCTGGCCCCCAAACTCAACACAACCCCAAAATGGTGCACCAGGCAAAACTGGTCGGCTGAACCAAGTCGACAGGGCTGTCGACTTGGGTCCAACCAAGTCGACTCCCAAGTCGACAGGGCTGTCGACTTGGGTGCTCTGGCGGGAATTTTCCCGCCTGGCCCAATCTGACCCTAATTTCCAAATTCAAACTTGAATTTGAAATCTGTTTTGAACTTGAAATTTTATGAAAACTTCGTTGGGCCTTAATCGGGTCATACGGACTCCGATTTTCGAAAACTCGGACTTTATTTCGCGTATTTTTCTGAGACAAACGCAATGGCATAGCCCGTTTCCTTTGATTCAGATTTATGAATTAAATTCTGCCTCGATTTATGTTATAACAGGTTATTGAAAATACGGGTTGTTACATTCTCCCCTCCTTAAAGGATTTCGTCCCCGAAATCTTCAAGTTAGGAAGAACGTATCCTACCATCCAACATCCATCTACTCAAAACATCATCCACGAGCAATCATTGTCCTTACAAGATTCTAAATGTTGTATGAACATATGCAAAGGTGTGTGTATATGTACTTATCTAATGCAAATATCATCAATGCAAATTATGTTAGTGAAATGAATCCATATGTATGCAATTCCTAACATAATGTATAACATCTATATGTGTGCACATTATATACATCCATATGCAACATCCATGTGATAACACAAAAAATTTCATCCATGAATAAGCGTAAACACTCATGCATATGCAATATGAGGAGTGTGTGAGCCGATCTAGTGCCTAATGTGTATAATGCATCCACGAGTAACCACTTGCAAACATTTGCAACCACTTGCAACCACCAAGCATAACATGTTTCAAACACATGTTTCATCCAAAGGGTTTCTACCTAAGGTTCTCATGACAAGATGAACATGATAAACTAGATAATCAAGACAAACATGGATAGCAAAAGATATGCTACAAAGAGATCGGGAAGATAAGCAGGATATACTCCTTTCGGATTACAAGAAATCCCTTCCTAACCCAACCCATATTCTATAAAAGCCCAAAAGGTTTAGTCAACCTAACGGACCCCTTCAAACCTTGACATGTATTACTAACCGATGAGTCATACCCCCTTATGGAGTTTACAACAGAAATGGGATCGAGAATGGGACCGAGAGGATATATGTAAAAGATAACATGCAAGTAAGTTCCACAGGAAAACAAGGATCAAGAATATACTCTTAAAAAGAGATATGATGCGCGTATCTAGCCTTCAGTCTTCTAAGTCACGTTTCCTTGAGCTTAACTCCACTGTGCTTTGACCGTCTTTTACCTCATGATTTCTTTGCTTCTTAATTCTTATTTCAAATGAGTTGGAACCCATTTCATTGTCGCCTCTCGTCTTCCTCTTTCACTTACTCTTCTATCATTTTTGGCTTAAACATAATTATGACCTCATGGTTTCATGCAAGCTCTCCAAAATTCACTAGTGAATCCTGGATCTCGTTTACTTACTATAAAGTATTCCACGCAGCAGAACTTTTCTTGAAAATACCAATCTACGTTACTAACGTGATTTTCTATAACTCATGCTTGAACGAAATGAACCATCCGCCTGCGAATGATAGGCCGTACTTAGATTCAGTCGCTTGCCCATGACTTCCCGTAGACTATCTCAAAACTGGCTAGTGAAGATTGAGTCATGGTTACTAACTATACTTTAGGGAACCTCGTGCAACCGCTTTATTTCTTGAAAGTAAACTGTCGCTAGCTATGATGCAGTCCTTTCGCTCTTTACCGGAGTGAAATGAGCACTCTTCGTGAGTCTACCTACTATGACCCACATGCTCGTATTCCCTTTCCTTGATCTAGGCAGTCCATCCACGAAAACCTTCGTGACGCTTTTCCCTCTTCCATTGCGGGGACCTCCAATGGATATAATAGCCCACCGGGCTTCTATGACTCGGCCTTTAACCTGTTGGCACAACATGCACCTCGGGACAAACTCGGCCACCTCCTCGGGTGATGTGCATCTTCAAGAACCTTCTTTCTCTCATCGCGTCTTAGCCATCCCTTGTCATCTATAGCGAGGTGACTTACCATCTCGCCTCGAATCAACTTGTCCATGATCTCGACTAACTGCGGGTCTTCTTTCTGTGAAGTCCCTACTTGATCCAGAAGGGTAGGTCTAAGCTCAAGGGACGCTAACTAACTAATTAAACTGAGAGAACTTCTTACTTCAATTGTCCTCGTCGGAGCTTTCCGGTCTTGAACCGCGACCACTTCAGCAGGATCCGCCACTAAGCCTTGCTTAGAAACTATGTGCCCAAGAAATCTATCTCCTTTTTCTCCAAAATGACATTTGGAGGACTTGGCTTTCAACTGATGCATTCTAAGCGTATCCATCACCTCCTTGAGATGTCTAGCATGCTCTTCCTCATCCTTAGAGAAGATCAGAATATCATCTACGAAGACCACGACAAACTTGTTCAAGAACTCCCTGAACACCCTACTCATCAAGTCCACGAAGTAGGCGGGTGCATTAGTCAAACCGAATGGCATGACCAGTCATTCTAAGAATCCATCTAGAGTTCTGAACTCAGTTTTGCCTATACTATCCTCAGCTACTCTGAGCTGATGGAATCCAGTAGCAAGATCAAGAGAAAACAGATGTTCCTACAAGCTGATCAAACAAACCATCGATCCTTGGCAATGGTTGTCTATTCTCTTTGTTTAACTCACGATAATCAACACAAAGTCGAAGAGAACCATCTGCCTTGGCAGTAAATACTACAGGCGCTCCCCATTCAGATATACTTCATCTAATGAAGTTCTTCTCAAGCAACTCCTTGACTTGCTTTCTTAACTCTCATCTTGCGGGACCATGTGCCTAACCGGCCACGTAACTGGCTTGGCATTATCAACCAGATAAATGCGGAAATCAATCTCTCGCTTAGGGGTAACCCCCCCTTCACTTCACCCAAGATATCAGGATATTCTCGGACCACCCTCACCGATTGCAAACTATCGATAGACGAGTTGAGGGATTCAAGATAACACAACATGACGGGACCCATAGGGTTACTAGAAATTTTTAGGGTATTACCGAGGCGAGTCATGAGCCTCACAACCCTATGCTCAAAAATCAAGGATGGCTCCAAAACTGGACAACCCATCCATGCCCAAAAATCAACCCATACCCCATGAAACCGAGAATATAAGCATCACACGAGAACTCTACACTAAAGATAGAGATTTTCAAATCCACGTAGATAATAGATAAATGGGCGGAAACCCCAATTGGATTTGAAACACACACGGGATCATTAACTAGACTAGTACTTAGGTGCAAACTTTCAACTAGATCAGATGAAATAAAGCTATGCGATGCACCAGAATCAAACAAAGTACAAACAGGAAAATCAGAAATGTAAACAAGACTTCCAACAGAAACACTACCTCGATCATGAGCTGAAAGAACGATGTTGAGGGGATGAACTCGCCCTCCAGATGGTCTTGCACACTGAGTCTGACCTTTCCCTTGCTTCTTCGGGCAATCTTTGCTGAAATGTCCAGTCTCACCGCAGAAAAAGCATTCACCACTCTTCCATTTTCTCTTCCTACAATCCTTAATAAGATGCCCAACTGAACCGCAATAATGGCACTTCCTCTTGTCGTTATTGCCCTTGCTATTGTTCCCCTTATTGCCTTGACTCTTGTTCTTGTTCTGATTGCCTTGACTGCTCTGACCACTTGGATTACCCTGATTTCCTTTCCACTGGGAATCAGTCTTCTTGGCTTGAGTATCATTCATCTTGATCTCTTTCTTGTCACTCCTATTCTCTTCATTGAGTAGGGCCATATTCACCAAACTCTCGAAAGTTGCCCCCAAGGGTATATGAGTCATGGCTAAACCATGTAATGGCTCGTTTAATCCTAGAGCAAAGTATAGGGCCTTCTTCTGAGCTGTGTTAACCA
Organism: Allium sativum; assembly: GCA_030737875.1. NCBI lineage: Eukaryota > Viridiplantae > Streptophyta > Magnoliopsida > Asparagales > Amaryllidaceae > Allium > Allium sativum. The sequence goes on along the minus strand of CM060924.1, from coordinate 132,553,775 downwards.
AGTCTAAACCGACCCGAGCCAGTTGATTAAACTTATCTATGTATTCCCTAATAGCCATGTCCCCTTGCTTCAGTGATAGGAACCTTAGTCCAAACTTTCCCCGAAAGTCATCCCAAGTCTCAATTGGCCTAGTAGCGGTGGTGACCACCCACCAACGTGCAGCTTCTTCCTTTAGCAACCACACTGCCAATAAAACCTTCCTACGGTCATCTATATCAAAGAAGGCAAAAAGATCTTCGGTTTCTTTCAACCAATTCCTTGCCTCTACAGAAGTCTCGGTTCCAATGAAATTCTTGCAACCCATTGCTTTGAAATCTTTGCAAGTCTTTGCGAAGTCAACATGAGGATGCTGAGGGGGAGGAGGAAGAGGAACCTCAGCAACAGGAGGAGGAGGAACATTAACTACTGGAGGAGGAGGAACATTAACTACCGGAGGAGGAGGAACATTAACTGCCGGAGGAGGAGGAGGTACATCTGCGGGGCCGGCTTCGGTCGCCCTAGCCTCCAAAAGTCTCCTATACCAAACAAGTACGTGTACTCCCTCCGGAATAGCAAAGTTATTGGCCATACTGAAAACGAAGAAAAAGATAGATTCAGAATGGAGAAAAACGAGGGAATTTTGCTAATGGCTTTTTGGGGAATAGCCTTTAAAATAAACTAGACTTTTCTTTGGAAAATACTTTATACTTGGTTTTGAAAATAGTTTTCCAAAAGTTTTCTAAAAACCTTTTTGTTCCTTCTCGTAAACCATATGCTCTGATACCAAATGTAACACCCCACCTCCGCCAGGGTGGCTCTTACAAGCACTTTGACTTTGGAGGGGCGTTTGAATCAGGTAAACATGCATAATGATGTATCAAGGCAGAACAAGAACATATGTATATATGTAAACAGAGTAAATAAGATAAGTAAAACAGCGGAAGATTTCAAACTATTTCAAAACAAGTCTGGTACAACATAATGTCAACTTTCCAAATACACAAGTCTAGATAAAAACAACATCACTAAAAAAACTGAAATACATAAGTACTATCCCCAAAATAAGTGATAACCATAGCTAGCTTCATGTCAAGGCCGTACATGAGCTAAAATCCCACAGCAAGCGATCAGAAATCCAAGCTAAGCTCCAATATTCCCACCCTGAGAACCTGGGGGGGGGGGGGGGAACGGAAGAAAAGAGGCGAAAGGAAAACAGGTCAGTCAAAAAGACTGAGTAAGCCCTACTACAATCAATGTAAACTGATAAAGTTAACTGGCATGAGAAGCAGGGATGAACATAAGGATAACAACATACTAGCATGATGATTAACTAACAAGGTAGATAAAGGTGTCATCGCATAATCAGGTTTAAGGTTTTTGCACCATAGGTGTACTAGCAAACTAACATGACTTGAATAAACAAGTATTGATCCCTTGGCCCAAGCTTTGGCCCAATAACATGAAGTGACCCTAATGCGCGGTCCAACCAAACGGTCTAGTCAATCGGCTCCCTATAAGCCTAACTCGTCACGTGTTGGTGTCAATACGGCCCAAACATAATTGTAGTCAGACTGTGCAGGGTCTCCCGTCGGGTGTATCATGCCCTAGGGTGTCAACCCCTGGACACCATAAACATAAGTGCACAGTCTCGATCTACTGGTACCCGTGCATGTTTTCCCCGGCTTCGGACTATGTGCACGACCATAGTCCGCCCGGAACTACACCGGCGTACCATTCTGCCGTCGTTTCTGGTCACTTACCTCAAGTCCAGTAATTGTGCCCCCACCCTAGCCTAGTCCCTAGGGTCTTAATGATACGAACTTGGGATTACTGCTGGAGTGGACCCCCATTGCTAGGATTTTCTAGTGGGTTAAGTACGGTTTAACCCTCTTGCTAATCATGGATTAACTTGGTTAAGTGTAACGATGAGTTCACGACTTAACCCTGATTAATCTACCAAGCCCAAATTGGTTAAGTATTAAGTGGACCATGACTTAACCCTAATCACGAGGCATTAATTAATTTAATGTGCCTTAACCTCTCACATTAGACCTTGTTGTGGTTACTAGTTAAGCCGGGCGGGTCCGGGTAGCTTTACACCCCAACTTGGTCTAACCTCGGGTTCAAGGTACAACATGACCAACTTCTCACATTGGGTCCTATTGTTTGTAGCAACTAGTTAAGCCGGTCGGTTCCGGGTAGTTTTACGCTACAAACTCAACCCAACCTCGAGTTGGTCACACTTATATTTTCTAAGTGTCATGTCCATCATGTTTCCAAAACATATTACAAGTTTTCAAGAATTTGGATAGACCTAACTTAATAGGTAAATTCCCAATTGGTAGACCTAACTTAATAGGTAAATTCCCAATCTTATGTTTTTATGTCTTTTAAGTTTACCCAACCCCAAACGCAATCCCATCGCTTACATATCACAATAGCGCATAAAGGATAGAAAGAGGGAACTTGGCATAATCATGACATAAAGGTATTGAAGCCACAAGTTTAACATGGTGGCATATGAAATGTACATATGTTCATATACTTGCATATTACATTTTTAGGCCTCAAAAGCATGCATAAAACCAAACTTAGCATATTGGTGATACATGGTGATAAATGACATGTAGAAATGGCCATAAGTTCGCATTTAGCCTCACATGCAAGTTACCATAAGAGATATGATAACTTACATGTTGCCAAAATGCAACCTTTAGCATAAAGCTTGAAGCTTTAAGCTCATAAACCCAAGATAAGCTTGCATAACATGATAACATGAACAAAATGATCAACCCAAACTTGCATAACATAACTTGCATATCATATAACAAACTTGCATATCAAACTTGCATAACATAACGTGATAAACTTGCATATCATAACATGGCAAACTTGCATAACATAACATGTCAAACTTGCATAACATAACATGACAAACTTGCATAACATAACATGATAAACTTGCATATCATAACATATCAAACTTGCATAACATGACATAATAAACTTGCATATCATGGCAAACTTGCACATCATAATGATCAACCAAACTTGCATCATTCATTTAACTTTAGAGTTTAAATATGAAAGTAGAAAAGGGCTTACAATGCTTATGAAGACACAAAAATATGACAAAGCCCTTATGCAATCAATTAGACCAAAAATGCAAGCTTTAATAGAAAAACCCTTGAGCCAAAATGATCAAAACCCTTGCTTTATGATGTAAATATGGAAACTTGACTTGAATGCAAGCTAATGACACTCATACAAGCTTGAAAACCCTTGTATGCATGGAAAATCTCTCATAGAAATGACTTAGGAATTTTATGAAGAGAGTGGAGGCCATGAGAGGAATGATTTTGCCATAGTTTAGTTACTTGAATGAATAATGATGATTTAGGGTTAGGTTAGGGGCTTATTTATAGAGATTAGGATTAGTTTTAGCCTTAGGATTAAACCCTGGTTCCAATCTCAGCCCTCAAAACCGAATCTGGCCCCCAAACTCAACACAACCCCAAAATGGTGCACCAGGCAAAACTGGTCGGCTGAACCAAGTCGACTCCCAAGTCGACAGGGCTGTCGACTTGGGTCCAACCAAGTCAACTCCCAAGTCAACAGGGCTGTCGACTTGGGTGCTCTGGCGGGAATTTTCCCGCCTGGCCCAATCTGACCCTAATTTCCAAATTCAAACTTGAATTTGAAATCTGTTTTGAACTTGAAATTTTCTGAAAACTTTGTTGGGCCTTAATCGGGTCATACGGACTCCGATTTTCGAAAACTCGGACTCTATTTCGAGTATTTTCCGAGACGAACGCAATGGCATAGCCCGTTTCCCTTGATTCAGATATATGAATTAAATTCTGCCTCGATTTATGTTATAACAGGTTATTGAAAATACGGGTTGTTACACACTGAATCCCTATGCTAATCCACTCCTTTTCTCCCTCAGCTCTCACCAAGCATGCTAACTTCTTCTCCTACCGAACCAACCTTCTCACAGCCACGATCTGATCCCTCTGACTTATCGACTAATTCAATGTTCACGCAGACCCATCACATCTCCATCCACGAGGAGGCCGATTTGACTGCAACTGTCGGACAAGGCAGGGTTGGAGGTCGAGCTTAGTGGAATAGAGGGTTCAGAAGTAAATGTTTGGTGGTGGATAAGTTCGAAGAGAAAGTCCTAATGGCTAATGGTGATGGAAGGAAAGAGCTAGGGATTGGTTTCATTTGCGCCTTCATGGAGGAAAAGAGCGAGCCGGTATTGCAAAATGGAAGGAGCCAAACTAGGGGTCAACAATATTAGTTCAAACCGAATCAACCAACCAAACCGATTCGGTCGGTTCAATTCGATTTCAAAACTAAAACGGTTTAAATTCGGTTTGTAAAATAATTTTTTTGTTATTGGTTTAACCGAGTTAACCGAACTTTAATTTATTATCTAATTTTATGAATCAGTCCCTCATTTCAGCAAAAACACAAGTACTCATGCGTAAACGGATGGGTACCGATCCTTCCTCATAGAGAATCTAAGAGGGTGTTTGGTTTCCATTTTTCCAATTTTGGGTTTTCATACATACAAAAGTACGAACAACACATATATCATAAAAAACGATCGTTTTATAAAACAAAGTTAACACACAAAACCAAAAATGACTTTTTTAATATTTTTGATATTTTGAGAAACAACGAAAGAACACTAGCAAATTCATCCATTACCGTTCCTCTATTACCTCCATCCTCTTTGCATTTGGTCTTTCACCTCCGTTGTCATTTAAATCTTCGCATTTTTCAAAATTAATGTTGAAAACTCAAAACTCAAAAAACAAAATAAACCAAATGCTATCTAACCCTTTTACACTTGAAGATATTTAAAAATAGCTATAATTGCAATCCCGACAACTTGACAATGACTTGTATATGTTTAAGCATACTTAGAAGTCAATTATCAAAGTATATACATGAACCTTGGAGCTCGTATGTATACTCAGCATCTGAGTCTTTAACATGATGAAATTTGGATTATTATCAAGATACCCCATATCTGAGGTCTACTAGCTCAATCGAATGGATTGATGGAATCGAGAATACAAAATTATCGACAGATTTCACTCAGGTGTTTAAATTGTTAGATATTGACCAAGCGTCGTAGCAAATAACATGGGACATGATACTTCTAAAAAAAGCTCAGTGAAAGGATAATGACCATTTGGGAAACAAAGTGGAATCATTTTCGGTAATTCTAACTCGCCTTGATTCAAGTAAATTGTGTTCGTCACAAAATGTACTTTAGAGTGCAAATGTTAATAGGTTTTTTGACCCAGTTACCTTCAGATTCACTAAAAAAATTCAACTCCGCGATTATCGAGGTTAACAGCCTTCCAGATTTGGCCAATATGAATTGGTTCCCTACCGTGCAAGGATCGATGACCATCTCGTTCCCTTTAAGCAATAAAATGTCATAATATTCTAAGGATTGGCATCCTCCCTAGGTAAGGGTTAGTACCAATCCATCAGCCTACAACCAGCATGAAATAACAAGTCTAATCCATAAAAGATCAATCAGTATCTCCAAAAAAAATTTACCTAGGTGACAATGCAAACAAATCACAGAATCAAAATGCCAACATCAGAAGTATAATCTCCAATGGATCACAAACCATCTGCATGAGGGATCAGTTTTGATCTGAGAACATATGAACTTGAAGGCCATAATTTTTGGGTAACCTCATCTACTCCATGAGAAATTGTAGCCGAAGTTTCAACCGGATCTTTACACATTTTCGATTATAAATATACCATTCATTGTTTATTTCAAGAATATTTTGACTTGGTTTCTATTAAGTAATATTATATCCTGGATCTTCGACGACCCGATCCCTTGTACTTAAAAAAGTTGTGATGACCGCCCATAACCCCCGCATTATACAAGAGGAACAACGCGCTGAAGGGTGTGCCAGGCAGTCATGGACGATCATCAGAGTAGGAAAACACAAGCGGAACCTGTCGTAAACTCACAACGCAAGGATAAAATATAATAGAACATGTACAACATGTAGAAATAATGAAGCAGAAACACAGGATTTTCGTACAACCAGAAAGTAGTATCCACAACTTGGAAATAGTGTTTGTACAAAGTTGCCTCACTACATCACTTAGAAAAGCAACCAGCGGAAATCCAATTATTAGATAGTAATAAAACTAGTACGTGAGCCTCCTGCTCATCGTCGATCAGAAGCATCACCTGTCACCTGCTACTCAGTCCGCCCATCCACAACCGGATGAACAACCCAAGGTAATAAGAGGAAACATAGAACCTTGAGTCAGACAACAGTCTTAGTGAGCGATAAAACAGCTAACAAACTTCAACAATAAAGTGTATGAGAAGGGATAAATAAACATACTAATCTATCCACGACACCAGAGAAGAACTCAACCTTGTCTTCCCCACATCGGACAACGATAGCCTTTACTATAAACAATTCAACCATTCATCCATGGAAACCAGAACACCCATTCAATCATGGAAAACATTCATAACATCCAGATTATATAAGTCTCACACAGACAACCCTAATCGAGTTTAGCATTCCCCAAGTACTCTCCCCAGAGGCCTAAACCAGTATCAGTCAAGCACTCAAAGAACATCTCCCTCGACTTTGGATGATCTATGTGAGATAGTACAAACAGAACAACCAATCATCCATGACTGACTCTGGCTATCACCGCTAATCCTGCTTTGAAACCATCGTTAATCGTATGATGGCCAAACTTTCCATATGTCAAGGGCTAATGGTAACCCCAGTTCTAGTATAAACCCCATATGTCCAACCTTGACAACTAGGCCTTTCCCCAAGACCCACGGTACTCGACCTACAACCGGTCTTTTAGACGTCTCTAGTGTACCCCTGCTTCGAGCCTGCTAGAACTTACGACAATGATAATCTCTCGGCCTTCACATCTTTAGTCACCTAACCTGATGACTTGTCATGGCTTAAGCAACCTTCTCAAGCAACCATTATCCAACAACTCACGACCTTTGAGCTGCCACCTCATTCGTTGTTCTACACCGATCAACGAGCACCTTTCAACACTTCGAATCTTCGTACTTGAACCATTTCGAAGTTACACTATCACCGAGCCATGTTACACCTTTTTATTAAAATCAAAACCGTACCCGAAAAATAAAATTTTCAGGAAATCAACACCGGTCGGTCGGTCCTCCCAAAACATCACTTGTCGGTCCTTCCAAAACATACCGGTCGGTCCTCCCAAACACACCCCTGGTCAGTCCTTCCAAACACCACTGGTCAATCCTCCCTAGTCACCACCAGTCGGTCCTCCCTAGTCACCACTAGTCGGCCTTCCCTAGTCACCACCGGTCGGTCCTCCCTAGTCACCACCGGTCGATTTCGTTGTCCCTTCTGGAATTACCAAAACCTGTTACCTTGACTGGTCAGTCCTTCTTTGAACTCCATTGGTAAGTTATCCAGTCACTACACCGATCAGTCTGGAAAGCAACTGCGCTGGTCAGTCAGCCTTCTGCTTCTGCCACCGGTCGTTTAGTCTTCCGTCTGACTTGTTTCCAAGCCATGAGTTTTCCGACCGATCGGTTCCCTGTACAGGCCTATACCAAATCCAATTTCGACCAAAACTTCGCCAATCGATCGATTCGACAAAATATACTCGTCTAACTCATTCAATACAATCATAAGCATGTCATGAACCCACTAACAACATGAATATGACGATTTCACCAAAAATTATACCAATTCACTCAAAACTAGTGATAAATGAACATATGAACAAAATGATGGACCTATATGCAAAATCATGTGAAAACATATGTAAATTATCAATTTAATCTCGCTAAATTAGGTCCTATGGTGTTCATATGAAATTAGACACATAATGGTGTAAATCTATGGTAAAACATTTTAATTTCATGAAAAACATGCACAAATACTCATATACTTTATTGCATTCATGTGAGAGATGTAAATCACCCACCGATTCTCCAAAATAAGCTAAAATGGTAGAAATAAGAATTCGAAAAGTGAAAACTTCGAACCAAACTCCTTGATCCGATGAATTTGCCCTTGAAACGATGTGGATCTAGCCTCGATTGGTGTAGATCTTTGATTTCCCGCCTTGGATTTGGATTTCTAATGGTGGAAATGTGTTTAGAGGAAGAAGGAACACAAGGACTTCAAATGAGAGTATGGGAGAAGTAAATGATTCTCCATACCCCTCACCCTCTATTTATAGAATCCGCCATCCCACTAATGGGCCTTCTCCAAATCAGCCCATTAGCCTTCCAAAACCTGGATAACCAACTGAAAAACCTTAAAACAGTGATTTCTCCCAAACCGCTGAAACAAATCCTTAATGTAACCACTCTAATCATCAATTTCTTTCCAATGGCACAGGTCTGACCCTCTGATTCGACTTGAGTCAAAAGTTATGCCCTGTATAAGAATGACAAGGGCAAAACGGTAACAAACAAAATCGGAAAAATTATGGACATGTCCCACGTCCCCATAAGCAACATATTAAAAGATGAGAATGATCCAACCCTCAGAGAATAAAATAAAAATATTTTACGATCTTCCGATACGTAAAATGCGGGTTGTTACAAAAGTCAACAATAAAATTATAAAATATTCCACGTGGACGCAGGGACTCAATAGCTGAACCACATTAAACTTGTTTGTGTTTGTTTCAATTTGTGAATTTCTCCATATATCTTTCTATATTACAATCTCTTAGGTGTTTGTGGCCTTTTTGGTGCAAAATGTAATGAATATTTTCCATTTAAACTATTATAACAAAAGTGTCGTAAACTAAATAAAGTGTTAATACTAAAATTATTTGTTAAAAACAAGATTTTTACAATCAATGATTTATTTTTATTAAAATAATAGTAATAACTTTTATTTTTAAAAATTATGGTAAATAATTTTGCCAAACATAATTGCAATGAAAAAGATTTTGTCAAAATTTGAGGAAAACCAATCTACGTTTTAAAAACACGTCTTTGAATGTTAACCAGTTTTTTAAATAGAAATAAAGAAGAAAAAAATATTGGGCCATGATACCATTCTCGCCCCATGTACTAGTGTGTATGAGATGGAAGTAAAACCAGATATGCTAGTTTCACTTAGTACTTTTCATTTTCAAACACGAAAGTCTGAGAATAACCTTCTTCATTTCACAAAACCTAAAAGCCAAATCCATCACTAAACTTAAATCAAATCAAGGAGCTTTTGATTAGTAACTATAGAAATTAAGTTCTGGTTGTAGTTAAAAGCTAGTTGTTAAGAAAATCCAATTTTTTTTTGCATTAGTTCAAGTCTGTGAGGAATCCCCACGCTTCTAGCCTATAATGAATGCATGTTGGTGCTGGTCATGTTTGATGGATTTAGTGCTGGTTTGATCCTAATTCATTTTATTGTTCATATTTTTTCTTTGCAACTTACTACCAACCCTTACTATAGGACCTTAATTAACATCCAATTATTGTTGTTTATAAGCTTGCATACTACATAAATGGAAGCCCTAAAAGCCAGAGCAAACCAGATAAATAAACGAGCGACAACAGGCCTCCTAAGTGGCAATGGAGTTGCTTGGAGTTTGCTCTAAGCATGACCACTATTAGATTGGTTCTACTAGACTGGTGTGCAAGTGGTGACTAGGATGAATCCTAGGTCATGCCATTCGGACTTCCGATCGTGTTCGTTCGCCCCCTCCATTTGTCATTTTGATCGACTGAGCCTATTTGCTTACTTTGAAGTTGTTCTTACGCCGGTTTCAATGTTATTTCCAAAATATATTTATGTATCCAAGGCCTTGTACATAAGTTTTCTGGCACGAATATGTAAAAGGATTATTTCTACCTAAAGTGTTCTATCTAAATCTTTTCTAGTACAATTTATTTTATGTAATAAGAATATATGAGTAGATATATACTGTAATAATGTGGGGTTTAAATTGATATGGAACAATAGTTAAAACTTGTATATACTTGTACCCCTAAATTTACAAATCATGATTTAAGACAAGGGGATTTTAGTATAAATATGTGAGTATGTATGTATGTATGTATGTGTGTGTGTGTGTATATATATATATAAGCTTATAAAATAATGTTGTCTAAAAAGGATTTCATAGCAATAGTTTTTTTAAAAACTTCTCATTACTATTTAGATAAAGAGGATATTTAAACGGTTTAACAAAATGAATGACATAGATGCATTTATTTTATCAAATAATTCCCAAACTTGTTCGATTGAATCCTTTATTCCTAATCAAGTCGATCCTCTTTGAAGTCTCCTGAATCATGATGGATCCAATTAGGAGCGGATGTACGGTCTCCAACCAACAAGAAGATGATCAATATAGTCATCCATAGAGAGCCACAAAAGGAGCCATTCTGATACTTGCTTGGAAAATTTTATTATAGGAAAACATAGTAAAGGAAATTGCTCCTCCTATGTCGCTACATAATCAAGAAATTCACATCCTCAAAAGAACCTTTAAGGCCATATTCTCCCTTTCCGTTTGGCCATCCTTCTGTGATTGATAGGTCATACTAAATCTCAACTATATCCCCAATGCCTCATGTAGAATTTTAAATATGGAATTCAGGAGCTCTATTTCTAAATGACTGAAAAATTAAATTCAATACTTTAAATCTATAGAATTTTATGGCCTACTAGCTCAATCGAACAGATGATGTAATTAAACATAGAAACTATTAACAAACTTCATTCAGGTGCATAAATTGTCAGATATTGACTAAGCGTCATAGAAAATAATAGGGGACATGGTAATTTTCGAAAAAAAACTTAGGGAATGAGTAACGACCATTCAAGAAACAAAATGGAATCATTTCGGCAATCCTAACTTGTCATGATTCAAGGTAAATCACATAATGCACTTCGGATATAAAACATATTAGCCCTGTTGACCTAACTACTTTTAGACTGGCTAGGAAAATTCAACTTTGCCATTGTCAAGGAAACTAGCATTCCAGATTTGACTAATTACATATTGGTTCCCCTTTTGGATAGGGGATCAATGACTGTCCTGTTCCCTATAGAAACAATATTTAAAAATATTCCAAGTAAGGATTGGCATCATCTCTAGAGAAGGGATTGGTACATATCTCTCAACATACAAGAAGCATACACTAACAAGTCCAATCCAGCGAGGATCCGTCAATATTTCCAAAAACAACAGGTGACCATGCAAACAGATCATAGAATCAAATACGTCACCATCATGAGTATAATCTCCAATATATTGCAGCCCCTAATTCATCAATATGAGGGATCACTACTGATCTGACGAATGTACAAATTGGAAGGCCATATTTTTTGGGTGACCTTGTCTACCCCATTAGAAATTTGTAGTTGAAGTTGCTAACGGATCTCCACGTGTGTTTAGCTATAAATATAAAGTCCATTATTCATTTCAAGGATCTTTTGGCTCTTGTTTTCTGTAAGTAATGTTGTTCCTTAGATCTTCGACGATTCGATCCCATTCAATAATAGAATTATAAAATCCTTTAAATGGATGCTGACAATCGAAATTCGAACCACCGTAAATATGCTCTTGTTTATTTTTGATGGATTACCATTACAGATATATTGTTTATACTCTGTTTACAAGGAATTTCTTTATATATCTTTGTATGCTACAATTACTTAGGTTTTTGTGTCATTTTTGGTGCAAACTGTAATAAATATTTCTCATTTAAACCATTGTAACAAAAGTCTTGTAAATTTAACAAAATGTTAAAATGGTAATTATTTTGCTAAAAGTGAGATTTTTATTATTAATAATTAAATTTTTAATAAAATAATAATAACTTTTATTTTCAAAAGTTATGATGGATAATTTTGCAAAACATCTTAGTAATGATGAAAATAGTTATTAATGGCATTTTAGAGTCTGTCAAAATTTAAGAAAATCCAATTTATGTTTTATAAATGTGATTTGAGCGTTAACTAATGAGTGTTTAAAAGGGAAATTAAGAAGAAAATGTTAATAAATTTCCTTATAGAGCCCATGATACCCTTCTTGTCCTATATATTAGTGTGTATGGGACAAATGTAAAAAGAAATAATCTAAATTCCACTTTTCACTTCTCATTTTTAAACACACTTAAAGTCTGAATTCATTTCACAAAACCCTAGAATACAAATTCATCCCCAAATTTGAAGCAAATCAAGGGGCTTTGATTAATAACTATCGAAATCAAGTTTAGGTTGTAGCCTAATTAAGTGGCTAAGAGAATCCGATTTCCTTGCATTATTTCTAGTTCGAATTGGTGAATAATCTTCGCACTTCTAGCCCATATTGAATTCATCTTGTTATTGGTCACATTTGATAAATTTGGCGCTGACTTGATCTCAGTTCTTTTTGTTCATATCTTTTTCTATAAAATTTACTATTTGTTGTAACCCTTGCCTTATGATCTTAAGTAACATCTGATTGTTGTTGTTTTAAGCTTGAGTATTAAATAAATTGATGCTCTTGAAGTTGAAGCAAACCACGATGAAGAAATGAGCGATAACAACTAAGTGTCAATGAAGTCCCTTGAAGTTTTCTCTAGGCATGATCACTAGTGGATCGATTCCACTAGATTGGTGGGCTAGTGCTAACCAGGGATGGACCCTAGGTCAAGCCATTTGGCTCTTTGGTGATGTCCATCCACCCATTCATTCATCATTTTAATCGATTAAGCCTATTTGCTTGCTTTTAACGTTGTCTTTTCATGTTGGTTCCAATGTTATTTCTTGATTTTGATTTTTGAATTTATGAACTCATCTTGGAGATGTTATTATATAGAATTACGCCATTCGTCCATGGGATTATACATAAGTTTTCAAGCATAATTTAGCAAGAGGTTGATTTATAGCTAAAGTTTTTTATCTATATCATTTCAAGTATAATTTATTTTCTATAATACAAAGTTGTGTGCATGTGCGAGAGAGAGAGAGAAAGAGAGAGAGTGTGTGTATGTGGTATAATATGGGCTTTTAATTGATATGGATCAATAATTGAAACTTGTATATTCTTACACCTAAACACATAAACCACGAGTTATGACAAGGGGTTTCTAATATGTATATGTTGTTGGGAATGCAAATTATAGATCTTAAGGCTAAATTAATGCCAGAGGGGTGAATATTATTTAATGAAAATTATGATTTTTTTTAAATCTTTTTAAATATAACAAAATCAAATGCAAATCACAAATATGAAACAATCACAGAATAGAAGACAGATTGAACCACTGCACACCCCATTAACGTCACCCATAAGAGGATTTTGCTAAGGAACACGAAGTTTATAGGTATAAATATGCATAACATACATTACAGAGGATAAAATTCAAAAGAAAGAATATAAAGCACAACGGAATTTAAAACTTAATTTTCCATAAAAACATAATTGTCATTTTGACCCGAATAATCAACATAAAAAAACCAACATCTGTCTTATAAAAACCAAAATCAAAGTATTACACAAATTTCCTCCTCAAAGATCAAGCACAGTATCCAGCAACAAAAACATGAAATAAAGAAGGTCATGAACGAGAAAGAAGCAAATAAGCAGAAATTTCAAAGATGCCAAGCTGAACCAAGGACCAGTAACCCTACACTCCACCACCCTATAAGCCTGAGGGAGGAAAAAGGAAAGAGAAGGAAGAAAGGAAACTAGGTCATACATAGAGCCTGATGAGTTCCATAATTACTAGCATGAGTAACTTAAAGGGAATATAGACATGATAACAGTCCAAGGAGCATATAAAGCACAATAGCAGTAAATATAGCAAAGGCGAGAAATGCAAGTAATGGAAGATTGTTATCGCATTCGTATCATCTCGATTGTTGCACCCTTAACAACAAATTATAATTAGGATATTACCTAATTCTATCCATCAATCGGCTCTTAAACCACAGTGTGATACCTATGCCCACCATGGGCTTCAGATTTATCAGGCCCAACCCATCAGCTCCAAAGACATAACATTAATCATAGGCGTCGTAGCGCCTTATCTTCCCCAATTGGCATAATGCATTCTCATTGCTCCGTCGAAACGGGCTCGTACCAACCTCGATTAGATCATCTTAGTTCCTAGTTCATTGTAAACATGCCCTCATCTCCTCTATAGTTTGAGACCTCTATTGTGTGATAAGGGAATACTACCTGGAAGGGATCCCCAACAAAATGCAATTCGACCCAAGTCACACCCTTGGTCCCCATTATCTATTTATTATTATCGTTGGCTGGCTAGTTACATGGATCCCCATAGAATTGTCAACGAACGCAAAGCCACCATAGAAATATAATCGACCGCCAAGTTATATAGACCCCCATAGAATTGTCAATGAACATCAAGGCCACCATAGAGCCTAGTCATATAGATCACCACAAAATTGTCAATGAATGCCAAGGCCACCATAGATTTATTATTTTGTTAGTCACTTATTTTCCCCAATCAGCCTTCGCCGCCAGAACGAACCACTACTATTAGCCCGCTATTTTCCTTAATCATTCGATGTTGTCGAAACGGGCTACCACTACATGCTTATTTATTTATTTATTAGGCCACTTCATATTAAACTTAATCCATAGTTTAAGTTTATATTAATAAGCCTACCCCATTCTTTATAACTTCTAGTTATAATTTAGGTTGTACTAAACATCTTTGTTTAACTTATGTTACATTTTAACATTTAGTTATACAACCTCATTCAATTCGAATTTATATTCAAGGTTACTTAGTGAGATACTAAGTCTATCCATTTCAGTCACATTCCCCATTTGATAGTTTATTAGCATATTAATTCAATTTTCCCAGTTAACCCTTTTACTTAACAATTTCAATTTCCCTAATATATGCCAAAATTAAAGGGCTACTTTATTTGTATAGATTTAGGCCTCGGTTGGCTTAAACTCAGCGCAAACATATAAATTTTTGAACGCAATAGGGTATAGATCAAAAATATAAAACAAATCAAATGCAGAGAAGGGGTAAAGAAGAAGACTAGAGAAATAACAATAAGACTCTAAATCCCCAAAAATACTATAATATAAACAAGAGCTGGAAAAGGACAGTAAATTACTTGTAGAAACTATTTACAGAAAATAAACTAAATAATAGAGAAACTGTAAATACTGTAAGAAAAATACTTAGCTAATTTACTATATAAGAAATCCCAAAAAATTATACAAGTTTAAATAATTATAGAAAAACTCATTGTGATTGCTTCCTCCATGGCCTTTTCCCTCTGCTGGAACTCCTTCTCCAAGAACAGAAAACAAATATTTTTATTTTAGATAGTATTCTTTTTATCCCCTTTGAGAGTTTAAATTTAATTTGGACCTTCCTAGAGAGGATACTCATGTGGGGAAGAAGAGAAGAAGAAATAGTACAGAGAATGAGAGGAGGCCTTTTAGTTTGTTTATAGGTTTAGCTAGATATCCTCGACCGTCCGGTTTAAAGATTTAATCTGAACCAGCCATGTCACTGGACCAATAATGGATTGTCACGTCAGCACAAGTTTGAAATAAACCAGTGCAACAATGCTAGCTTAGAATTAAAGCATTAGAGAATAATATACGTTACTTATATTACGTGCAGCGCACGTAACTGCATGAATTCAATGAGATGAGTCAACCATCCCTGGGACGTGTCGACCCATGGGTCAACCCATCAGGTGCATGGGTCGACCCATCTATATACTCAACATATGTATATATATATATATTATTCTTGTTTAAATTTAATTTATGTTTAATCTTTTCTGCTTAAACACTTTCGTTTTAAATTTGATTTTAGCAAACCAAATGTCTATATTTACCAGAAAATCGTAACGAAATCAATGATACAAGTTTTGTAGCCCAGTTCTAATTATTTTATAGCTTTATATTTAATTTATCGATCTTTTATTTCACTGCTATTTATTAAAATTTTAGGTTGTTATATTCTCCTCTCCTTAAAGGATTTCGTCCCTGAAATCTCTAAGGCTAGAATAATGATATAAGTATCATCACACAATTTTCTACATCTATCTACTCATCCATTATCCACCAGCATCCCTTGTCCTTAGAATTTCTAATGCTTTTTATGAACTTATGCAATAGTGTAGTGTACATGTCCCTAACTAATGTAGGAGATTTGGCAATCCACTGATTCAGTTGACCTCTTTTTTATGCAGTTATGCTAGTGCCATGCATCTAAAATGTATGCAAGAAAAATCGCAATAATAACACAAACTTCTACATGCGTGGTTCAACCACCATCCAAATGCAACGTTTAAGTGATATTCATCCATTATTACATCTATAAAATAAAACAAAAGTGCATAATCATCCATGTGCAATTATGTTAGTGTTTTAATTGTCAATCCCAATTAGTGCCTAGTTTGTGTATATGCATCAACTGCATCCACTTGCAAACACTTGCAGCCACTTGCATACATCATACATAACGTATTCTAATCACATATCTGCAACCAATCCTACCATCCATTGGCTCAGTCCTAAGATCTACCCTTCCCAAGAAGATTTAGAAGAAGACCCTAATCAAAGGGAAAAAAAATTAATGATAGGATATCAAGAAGGAAACATCTATCAAAAGATCATGAGTAAGAAATTTGAATTCCTTAAAGACACCTAAGTTTTTATAACTAGAAGTTCTCCCTATGAGGTAAAAGGTTTCAATACTGAATTAACCAATGCCACATTGACCCGTACCCTCTCTCTAAACTTCCAATATGAATAGTTTCTCTCATAACTGCCGAGTTTTTCTAACCATATTTGCTAGAGACCTTTTCTGTCATTCCTATATTAAATCCTTTAGGAAAAAATATTCCAAATTTTCCGTTTACTTCATTTTTGAACTAGTTTAACATTGCTAAATTGTTTGATTTTTTAAATCCCAGAGCCTACTCTACCTTACAAGCAAGGTCACCTTTTATTATATCCATAATACGATTTCTATTCTTTACCTTCAATGTCATGTTTTCCCATGTTAGTTCCACTTATATTTTCCAACCCCATAAAGACTTACTTATTTTCCAATTGTATATATATATATATATATTCAAAACTCGCATCACTGCTACTATTATATTTTTTTTCAAAACTTCACTTGACAAATCTTAGTGAGATAATTTGCGATTCATAAGGTCACAAAAATTTCTTTCTTAAAATATATGTAGTTACTTTTATGAAATTCCCGAAAACATGAATTTCATACCAAAACACATATGCCCTTTAAGATCTCTATTTCTGAAATCATATATGTATATGTGGGGTTTAGACTCAAAGTTTTTTTACACATTTCCTTTTTCTTCATAACACTTCAAATTCTTTCCTTGGAACACAAATATTTAGTATGCCATTGATCCATTTGAAATCTTTATATTCTTTTAATCATTTATTCACTAGCCAAACTTTTGCTTACTTTAAATTAGCGATCATATAAAGATTTATCTTACCAATCCGATCCTTATAATTAGGTTTCAACTTTCTCCTAAATCATTTTTTCTAGCGGAATTTCTAGGATCCTCATCTCATCCCCAAATGACACAACCTTGGTAAACATCAAACTCCAACCATAGAGTGTAAATAATGGTGAGTTCCTATCAAAAATGTTAAGATATACCTTAGGGTTAAATTCATTAAGTCCTTACCACATCATAAGGTATTACATTGAAGCTACATAAACCCTTACCTGAGAGCCAAGAGCTTAACATCAGCTACATTCTTACAAGGAGATCCCAAAAATTAGTATATGCTTGAAATCAATAGTTCTTCCTTGTCTTAAGTTCTAATTCCTTTATAGGGAAAAACAAACCAACAATCCATGGTCACTGAGATTTCATCTTCCCTATAACAGGTAATGGCCCACTGACAACTGAAAAACTAACAGTAGTTAATCCAAGGTAACTACTCTCGTGGGTCCTCCTACTAATGTTACCATCAGAATTGGCACTAAAATATTAACCCAAAATACTTAAGAAAATTCCCCATTTTGTGTCCACAAAAGCTAAACCTTTCTTGGTGAGGTAGGTCGAGAAAATCTTTATCTTGGAAATTCTTTCTGTAACTTTCAACAATAATCCAACTATTCCAAGGAAATTTCTTACCTCGCAAAAGCGATACTCAAAGAACTTGATCTTGGGCCTATGCACTTAAAAGGTATTAAATACTCAATTTATCCCTTGTCATTATTTGTTTAGACTAACATGTCATCAACAAAAGTCCCCAACAAAATTACTTACAAAACCTCATTAGTCGTCCTTCTACATAAGTCAATAATTAGGCCTAGACACAAGCTAGAACAAAAGGTATGGTAACAGTTCTTGAAATCCATTGGATGTTCTATGAACAATTCTGTCTCTATTTTTTTCGCTACTCAAAACTTGATGGAAATCACAAGCAAAGAAATCTGGGTATGGGAAAAATCTAGCTCTCTAAAATTAATCAAAAAGACCATCTACATGAGTCGAAGAGAAATGTTTCTTCCAAAACAATTTACTTATGATTACGACTAAGCCGAAGGAGCTATCCATCACTGTAGCAAAGACGAGTGAAGCTTCTTACCCAAAAATGTTTACTCTTACCAATACTTCTTCCAAAAGTTTCTTCATTTTTTTTCCCAAAATCTTCCTACTACGGCTGCAGTCCGATGACTTCTTTGAAACACATGTGGAAAGTTTTCATCATAGATAGCACACTCAGTCTTCCCAAAAGATAGGTCTAAGGAGAAAAATAATCCATTCCAATATATTCTTCATAGTTTAATACTAGGGTGCGCCTACTTTGCGTACCCCCACGAAACTACCCCCTCTCAACACCTGAGATGGCTCATCTAAAACCAACATGTCTGAACTCCAAACCTGTAACGACCCAACTTTCGAACACCTCGGAAGTTGTATCATTATATAAGAATAAAAGATAGATAGAAGATAAAACTACAGAAAACATCAGAATCTCACAACGGAACTTAATCATAACATAACAACCCAAAATATTACATATCATAAGTCAAGTACATTAGAGTACTTCATACAAACGGATACATTTCATCACAAATTACATACTTAACATTTGTGATACTAACTTGCAGATATCTACACATAACATCATGGATAAAACATCTTGCAGATAATTATACATAGATAAGCCAACATTCAGATCCTTCCCATCCAGCTACTCCAAAAGTAAGTCAAGACCTGGATCACTTGTCTATTCATAACAAATGTTATGAATACACAAGAGTTTAAGGAAAACACAGAAAAATAAACTCTGGGTTAGTCGGGGACTGGTGTGAGTAAACGATTTTTAAAAAAAGATAAGAAATAAAATCATACTCATAAGACCACGCCGTAAATACGGAACGGGTTTTTACCTTATGAGAATCAAAACGGTTTGTATATTTAAAACAGGTATTATGATAATGTCTAGGGTTTCCACAATAATTTAGAATCTAGTAGAAATGCTTTCATCTCACATTCTACTTATATAGTATACAAATAAAACCATTTAACGCTTATGGTAAATGGATTTCCAACTACGACAAGTATGGAACCACCTTCCGATAGTGTGCCTCTAGAGAGGAGGAATACACTGGGTTCAACAAGAACTTCTTGTAACCTGGCCACACATGACCGACCACTCATTTCTCTTGAGTGTATCGAATGTTTATCACCAATGGTTGTGTACGGCAACCATTTCCCGAATGGGACAGCATTGACAGAATAAGAACAAAAGGAATATCTCTAGATAAGTGATAATACACCCTAATGGGAGCTACCTACCTAGCCATACTACCTGCCCGATTTTTGTCATTTCCTGGTTGTGAAGCTTGAAGCTAAACCTACCCTGACACACGCTTTTTATTTGCTTTGAATGTCACATCGTAAAACCTGCTAATTTACTAATTGACTTCTCCAAAAATATATTACAAGTATAAAGCAAGAGAAACGAATTCCTCTGCCACTTATAACTACGTTTGAAAAGATCAATGTACATGATTAGTTAGGAATACTCTATCAGACATTCGTCCATACAAGTTGCCCTGGGACTGGACAAACCGAAGACAGTATTTTATAAACCCATCTTAGGCAATTTCTACCCAGGATTTATAAAACAATTCTTGCATAACTCCGTCTTTTATTATCCTTGATAATCTTCGACTTGCAGCGTAGAAATCGAATTAAAGTGGAATAATTATCCCGGTCTCTTCGAAATGATATACGTAATGTCTTTTACAGTTGATATTAAATTATTAACTTAACATGATTAGTTTACACATCCTTTAAATTTGAACAAATAAAGCGTGTGCGTCGCACACGGTATTTTACATCATTTGTCATCTGTGTTCATACGATGTTTAATATTTCTGTTCTTCTTGTAAATTATTTTCTTTCTTCTTTTTTATCATAAATAAATGAAACTTATAATTTATTTAAATTATTTCCTTTTACATCACAAATTTCAACTCGTTGACCTTCTACAGTCAAGTTCTGCACTTCGCAATTCAACTGTTGTCTTCTTCCACTTGTCTACGATATTTTTAAATAAAACTTCTCTTTTTATTTAATTATTTCTCTTCTTTATTTTATTTATTTTCTATTTTTAAATTAAACTATTTTTTATTTAAAACTTTTGTAACGAACTGGGATTTTCGACTCCGAAAATCAACACAAAACTACCATGTTGACTATTCAGACATCGGAAATACCTGATCATTAATAGAAAGAAGTTAGAGGGTGAGAATAGATAAGATAGAAAATTAGAATAGAAGAAGAAGAAGAACACAATCAGAGTAAACACGAGTCTCACAGCGGAACGAATAAAATATAATACATAACATAACTTTGCAATAAAATAGTATGTATATAAAATGTTTATCAGAGTACAACACTTACACACAGCGGAAATAACAATAGCTATATAATCCTGAAGCCCCCTGCTTCGAGCTTCTCCAAGTATATCTGTAAAGATCTGAACTACTTGACTGCCCGTACAAATTTGGGCACCCAAGAGTTTAGGGAAAACAAAACAAAATAAACTCTGGGTCAGTCATGGGACTGGTGTGAGTAAACTAAAATCATCAGTTTAACTTTTAAAAATCCTTTTCAAAAGAATAGATAATCGTAAGACCGATCCACACATAAACACGGATGGTTTTTACCTTATGATAATCCAAAACAGTTTGGAAACCAATACTTTTCTGATATTATAATAATGTCTAATCACAAGTAATTAGATTCTAGCAGAACGCTTGCATCTCACGTTCCACATATATATATATATATATATACAAACAAAACCGCGGGCGCTCATTGGAGATTGAATTCCAATTATGACAAGGTATGGGACCACCTGCCAATTGTGTATCTCTAGAGACAAATACACTGGGTTCAACAAGAACGTCTTGCAACCCGGCCCACACATGACCAACCACTCATTTCGCTTGAGTGTATCGAATGTATATCACCAACAGTTGGGAGCTACCCTAACGTCTCCCGAAAAGGGACAGCATCGAACATAGATACAAGAATGAAATGGATTTTCTCTAGATAGGTGATATACACCCTAATGGGAGCGACCCACTTAGCCATGTTTCCTGCCCGATTTCTGTCATTTCCCGGTTGATGAGGCTTGAGGTCGTAACGTATCTTTGACAGATCATACATTCATTTACTTTGAATGCCACATCGTCATACCCGCCAAATCACAAATTGATTTCCTAAAAAATACCACGGGTATAAAGCTAAGAGAAACGAATTCCTCCGCCACCAAACGTAAGTACGTTTGAAGAGATCAACATACGCGATCCTTAAGATATACTCTATCAGACATTCGTCCATTCACGTTTGTCTTGGGACTGGACAAACCGAAGGCACTATTATATAAACAGGATAGCCCTTGCATAACTCCGTCTTCAATATTTGATCGCAGCGCTAACACCTATACAGAGTGGTTTTCAGATAATGAATCTGATCCCGATCTCTCCGTATTGACGAAGGAAAAATGGTCAAAAACTTCGATAGTCGGTGATTTAACTATCAAAGAAAAATAGGTGTACAACCAACGATATTATTTCCAGATGGAAATTCTATCAATCAATCAACATTCAACATTCATCCTTCTAATTTAATTTATCATTAATTCATTCATTTCCCATTTCTATATACTCAACATTTCTTATTTTCTAAATTTAGGAAATATACGTCATTAAACATTGGAAAACATTTCCATCTCTGTTTCACGTATTACTGACATTCCAGTATTCTTTCTCATCAACATTTCATTTTCTATGATTAGAAAACATCTCTGATTTTCTTTGGAAAATGTTTCCAAAATGTATTCATTTGATTTAAACAGATGTTAAATAAAACATCACTAAACCAATTTGAACCATTACACTCATTAACTAAATTCACTAAATCAATCTTCACTATCGAACCTTAACTATTCCTTAGTTAAAACGAAGCCAATCGAGTTGGGGTATAATTACCTCTCAGACCTTAATTGAACAACCTTTCTAACTTTGAAATAGACAAAGTTCACCTTTTAAATCTTTAACAACTTCCTTACGTAACTCGGATTTCTATTTATGGATCCCTTCCTTTATTGAAAACATTGGTTATAACTATAGCATTATAATCCCTTCTTCCTAAATATCAAATTTCAAAATATACTTTTATTCCTCGATTTAACTAAATAACTAAACCACTAATTTATAAATAAATAAATAAATCTTGATTAAAACCGGAAAGTAAATATTACTTTCCCTAATTCGATATAATCAAATTCAATGTATAATTCTCTTTATTGAAAAATCTCTATTCGATAACTCCTTTTCTAATAAACTATATTCGATAACCCTTTCTTCGAATAACTATATTCGATAATGTCTCTCTCGAATGATTTACATTCGATTAACTTTCTACGAATGATTTACATTCGATTAATCTCCTTTAGAATAAACTATATTCGATTAACTCCCTCAATCTTTTCGGATAAATTATTTTGAATAACTCCTTTTGATTTAACTCATTTGGATTACTCGGTTTGATTAACTTAACTAAATTAACTCAACTTATTTACTCTACTTATTTAACTCCTATATGATAACTAATATTCTGTTTAACTTATATTCGAATAACTATGTCTATTTTAACTTTATTTCAAATGGCTAACCTTCGATTTAACTCCATTCGCTTGACTCTAGATCGCAGCGATCACAATGGTTATGCCTGATTCCCTCAAGAAACATCTGACCGCCGTAGGCTATCTACAGCCCTGCGAATTCCGCTAGCAGTCGTATGCAATGGCAACTCATCCTAAATAACTATGTTTGACTAACTCCGTCTCAAATAACTATATTCGATCAACTCTAATTGAATAACTAATATTCAATTAATTCTAATTCTAATTTGATTGACTCTATCTAACTGATTAACTCTAACTGGTTAACTCCTTTGATTAATCCTACGTTTATTCAGTTTCGAATATCGATGTTGAAATCGATTCCTACTTCTCTATATAAGTCCTGACTTATATATTCTATTTATTCGTGAAAAATATTTCATTTAATTTATAAATATTATTTATAAATTTATCTTCTCAATCTATCGGTCAGAATAGATTCTATTCAAAATCTTTGCTTTAAATCCATAACACGTTATACCCGTGTGCGAAGCACGGGTTTAAATCTTCCAAATGTAAAGTTTTCCTTTTATAAAGTTCTAGTCACCTTTCAAGTAGTTTCTTTTTAAAATCTATTTATTTACATAATAAATCCCCTTTCAATAATTCTATTTATTCTATAAAATATTTTCTATTTATAAAATCTATCGATTTTTTAACTGATTCCTTTTATAATCTAACTATTCCTTTACACATATTTCCCCTTTCTATTCTATTCACTTTCAAATAAATATCCCTTTTCAATTCTATTTGTAAATAGTTTACAAATTATTTCTTTTCAGTTCCATTTGTAAAAAAAATTACAAATATTTCCCTTTAATTCTGTCTATTTGATTACAAATAACTATCCCTTTTTTATCTATTTATTTCTAAATAAATAGTTTTATTTTTATAAAATCTTTTGATTTTATAAATATTTCTTTTTCAATATAACATTGAAAATTTCCTTTCTAACATTCCAATATTATTTATGGTATTTAACATACCATTTAACAATGATCAGTATCATTCAACCATACAAAATCAACAACAGATTTCATATCACATCATATAACATAATATATGAGAAATGGTAAATTAAATGTTGAGGAACCTAGTTGGGTCCCTCCCACTTGTTTCCCTGCATCCACATATGTTAAACAATAAAATTAACATCAATTTCATTTTACTATGAAATATTCTGCTAAACAGAATCAATTTTTGATTAACGATTTATATTTATATCGTTATCTATATTTCAATCAACTGACTAGGAGTTCAACAAAATAGCCAACACACAGCAAACAACCATTATTTATCATTCCTAAAAAAATACTTTAGAAAAATATAACTGAGAAGAGTTAGTGAGTTTACTCACCTTGGTCGGTTATCGTTAAATAACGATAATTGATCGTTGATTTGATTCAGGTGTTAAATTCCACCATAAATCCAAACGAGCTTCAATTCACTCTCGGTCAGTTCCATGGTGGAGCTCTCGTCTCTACGATCCCAACGGATCCGGTTTCACGAAATTCTGATAATATATGATAAAGTTATAGCATTTAGAAGTTGATGTGCTTTTTAAATTAAAACTAAAATTTAAACTGTTTTAAATACAGGCCTTAACCTTTTCATTCGGCCCAAGCCCAACCTCCTAACCCTCTTATACGGTGCCGCCCGCTTCTTAAAGCCCAACTCCGATTTTCCTTCTTCCCCGTTACTCCCTCTTACTCCAGTACTTGCGAATGGCCATTTTCGTTGATCTCACCACAAACCGCTCCTCCTAAATCCACCGTTCCCAAGATGGAAACCACCTTTATTGTTACGGTAAGGAATTTCGTTCGATCCGAATCAGTCGTTAAACCGATCTAGACCGTTCGAAACCCCTGATCGTTTGAGAACAGGACAAAATAGAACGCAGACGGAAGAACATTTCATTGTATATTACAACAATTCCATCAGATACAAGAATATACAGAGTATAAATGAATAAATTACATTCGATAAATATCAGAGATTACAATAAATTACATAGCAGCGGAAGATAATACAAAGCACAACTGAAGGTGATATACGGATACAGAGCTTTCCGGATATCATTCCAACTGTAAACCAGGATCCTGTGAATATAAATCTGCAAAACCAAAATTACTAGCTGCCCGTGCGAAAAATAGGGACACCCAGAGTTTAGGTTAAAACAATAAACTCCAGGTCAGTCATGTGACTGGTGTGAGAACTAAAACAGTTATTTAAAACTTTACTTTAAAAGAAAGTAATTCAAGGGACCACGCCGTATAACACGGAACGAGTTTCCTCCCAAGAATACTAGTGCATATAATAAACAGCGCAATGCTTTTTCGAAAAATGAAGCTATTATAAGACCCAGGTCCCATCACACAATGCAACGCAAGCCGGAGGATAGGGTTTTACCTTATAATAGCCAAACATGCTTGATACGTTTTAAAAACAAATCATTTGATACTATAATAAGTGTATAGTGTCAAAACAATTTCAATCATAAATATAAATCATAGACGGCATAGCATCCCATGCTACTATGTCGCCATACTAGGCTCTACAAATAAAGCCGAAATATCTCGTATTGGAAATTGGATTTCCGTCATGAGTCGAGGCAAGGGGCAAGCTCCTCTCCGCTTCGAGACATTCTAGCAAATGCTCAGGACTACACACTCTGGGCAGCCACTTGGATCGGTTGGGCCGGTCCTCACTTACGTTAGAGGATTAGTTATTCCTGAACACACGTTTCCCGGTCCTTACAGACCTATAATCGAGGCGCCTCATTCCAACAACCACAAAGGTGAAAAGTATATAAATGTCAGCGTTGGTAAGTCATTGACACCACCAAAGCTAGAAAGAAACGTCGTGTTCTCCCAGCGGCCCGTATCCCGTTTTTAACTCATACCGAGGTGTGAGGCTCGCGAATTCACGTTATACACAAAGCTGCCACGTAGGCCGTGCTTTGATCATCAACCACAAGACTTTGCTTTTCAACAGAAGCCTTGATCCATGCAACTCAGCATGCCACACAGCCAATTCATGCCATGTGATTGATATCTATCGATATATAACCTCTAAGCTCGTATGTCTCAGAGAAGGGCGTTAAGCAAGAGAATAAATTCTCCGCCGCCAAACAGATATATATTTAACAGAAATCAATCAACATAGAATAAAATCCAATGTCAGACACACAATCCATTTACAAGTCCGTTCTGGGTCTGAACGAAACCGGAGGCACTTTCCTCGCATATCCATCGATCTCCAGGTACGTCTGGACGACCACCAACTATTTCCATCCTCTTGGGTGTACAGCCCAATCAGGATCGTCAGTAATTATCCAAACGATGTGAAGACTTCCGGTCTTCAACCACCGTCTTCATCTTCGACTTATCGTCGAATCAGTTATTCAGAATGGGTATAAACCCGGCCTTTCCGAACAACCCGCGTATATTAAAAACAAATGTTACACAAACTCAACATACGCCTCATTCCAATTCAGAATATTCTTTTATTCACAAAATCACATTTTTAGGGAAAGGTTCCCATTAATTTTATCCAAGATAAATTCTTTCAAATTTATCCTTTAATCTTCCTTTGGATGTCATTTCAAACCAGATTATGGTTTTCTAAACTAGTCGAGATTAGCGAACCACACCGAAGTAATTATTTATTTCATTTCCCAATCCCAACCTATTCATCCCATGAAGCAAAACCGGTAATACTCCATATCTAATACTATGGTGTTATCGGTAAGATTAATTACCATTTCACGTTCAAATCTAATTAAAGATTTAACTATCGCTTTGGAGCAAAACTGGTAATACTCCATCCCCGCTCATTTTCTAAATTTGATAATTTAGATTACAGCTTTACATTTCAATCTAATTGCGGATTCGTTAAAACTCCTTTTATTGGGTTAAAGAACTAATGTCATTTAAAACACAGTTCACAACAAACCCGAATCACATTCTATTTATCATCGGGTTAAAGAACTAGTGTTGTTTAAAACACAGTTCACGATAAACCCACAAATCAATTCTAGCTCAATTCAAATCAAATATATTAGGAATTCCGATTATTTAAAACCCCTTTTTAAATCTAATTTATTTATTTAAAAATAAAAAATCGGGTTTTAAATTTAGTTCAATCTAGTTCATTTCGATAAAAATCTATTTTTATCTTTTCAAATATGGAGTTTTTCATCCCAAATTTTCCCAAATCATTTCTAATAATTTTACACAAATTATTGATATTTTTAATAATTTTATCAAGGCCCGTACAGTCGATTTCCAACAACGGCCATCGAACTGCACCTATAGCGACCTTTTTCGAATTTGATTTGGACGTATCTCCAAATCCAACCGTTAGATTTCAAATTTCCAATATTCGTTAGAAATCTCTTTTCGATACGAACCCAACGGTTCCGGTTTTAGGAGAATCCGACGGTCGGATCTCCCGTAATGTCCGTTTGAAATAAATGGTCGAAATTTACGAACTGCCGCGGCGCGGCGCGTTCAATTCAGGCCATTATATTATATATATATAATATATATTTCGTCGAATACTATTTAAAACGAATTTTATAAATCGTTTTAAATTTGTTTCAAAAACAATTTCAACCTATATTTCAAATTCAAATCAAAATTGAATTTCCTATTATAAATCCCTTTTACTTTCATTTCTATTTGATTTCAATTCAAATCGATTTTAATTCGATTCGAATTCATTTCATTTTCTATTCAATTTAAACTCAATTCGTTTTCTATTCAATTCGAATTCAAATTGGTTTTCTATTCAATTCAATTCGAAATCGTTTTATATTCAATTCATTTCGAAATCGTTTTATATTCAATTCAAATTCAATTCAATTTGTTATTTATTCAATTCAAATTCTAATCAAATCAAATTCTTTTTCTATTCGATTCAATTCAAATTGGTTTTCTATTCGATTCAATTCAAATTGGTTTTCAAAATATTCGATTTTAAAATCACTTTTCAATATTCATTTCGAAATCACTTTTCAATATTCATTTTAAAATGAATAAATCGATATAAATATCATTCGCGTCAAAATGGCGTCAATCTAATCAACACGGCTTCATATATTTCCATTTTCAAATATTCTATTTCAAATATTTCTATTTTCAACAAATGAGTATTTATTTTTGTCAACACACGACTAATCTCAACGAATGAGTACTGTCCACGTGTGACTATTTTTGTTAAATTATTTCGTTCAACACATGACTAATCTCAACGGATGAGTACAGTTAACACATGAACCTTTATTTTATAGTGATAAAGATATAAATTTTATTGTTAAAATATTTCGTTCAACACATGACTAATCTCACGA